>CM053336.1:11369509-12629509 GCA_028583605.1 Dastarcus helophoroides | reverse complement strand
TGAAACGTTATAAGGTTAGAAAAACTGATCAATTACTGAAACATTCAAGGACGGGCAACTTCGTAAAATAAGGAATTCGAAAATTGATCCATTCGAAGGTCGAGAAAGTTTGCACCTTACATTTAGAGGCTAGGAAAATTCGCGATGTTACAATAAGTCAGAAATTGGAACATTCAACTGCGAGGAAGATTTATGCGGTGTAATTGTAACGTTTTAAGTTTCTAAATTTATAGTTTATCTAGAAATACCTAATGCTACAATTTTTTGTGTCCATCCATGTAAATTTCGTCTGTTATCATATTTGAAAGTCATGAAAAGTATCCTTTTATCTATAAGAAAACAATGGTTTGGGCGTTATCTAAAATAATACAAAATGTCTATAATTGCGCTTCATTACATGTTTAGCTTGTCGACATTATCGGAAAGTATAAATTGACAAAGTTGTTTTCCTCGTTTTGTGCTGGTTTTAATTGCTAATTTTGACGATTTCTATTTATAGCGCTTTACGCGCTAGTAAATGCGAGAATTATTAAAAAAAATCTATCCTAATTATTATCATTGAGGTTGAAATTATGATGGAATTCGAGCAAGTAAACACATTCAAATTAATTCGATTGACACACAAATTGCACCTTAAACAAACAGCGAGAATTACAAAAAAAGCAACCACCATACAACCTGGATTTTGCTCCGAATTTACCAAAGTATAAGCCGAATGCGCCAATGATAAAAACTGGAGATGATTCGGCAAAATATCCAAACTAGTGAGACTTAGTTAAGAGTGAAATTATATTTCCATTTTCAAATGAGTATGGAAGTATGGAAATTTTGAATTTTTACTGGTAGATTAACCTTCGCATTTAGCGAACTTGCCAAGAGCTCTGTATAATTCGACTTAACTAATTTCTAGGGCCAATTTTATTCGCAATCTTTCAAACTTCTTTAGCAAATTCCTCTACATGTTTGATGCAATTCCATCGAGAGTTTGTTTATGTAGTTTATTGAAAATGTTTGAGAAATTTCCAATTTCTTCAATAGGCTGCAGCAGTTTACAAAAACTTTGATAATCGTTTACTTATTTAGAAAAGTCCCCTTGAAGATCCTTCTATAATTTGATTAGATTTTTTGACGATTATTCAGTTATTTGGTTGCTTCAAAAGTTGATTTTTTCGATTTTGACAGATAAAATCTAATACGAATTCTAAAATATTTGTTTCTTCAAAATAGGCAAACAAATTTTATTTCTAAGCAAACTGGGAAAGTAAGAAGAGAAGTAAAAACTATAAGTGGTTAAAGTTGCAAATTGACGCATTTATCCCCGTATGTTTTATTGTGGGGGCTATTTCGCTAATTGCCTTCATTTACTTAACAAAGTATCGTTAATGTAGAAACTCGTTCCACCGCATTATTGGCGAAATTATGAAAATTTTCCGCACTTTGTACGTATACTAATAAAATTGAAGATTTACATCTAATAGTGCAAATTTTTCTCTAGCATCATCTCCCCACGTGACATGTATACATGTAATTTGCAATCATTCACAAAGCACATCCTGCAGATATAACGTATAATTTTTATTTATTACTAAATATTATTAGACACAACAAACTACCTCTGTAATTATATTAAATGAAGAAAATATAATCAGCGTGATCACTCGACCATAACTAATGTTTTTTTTTAATCATCAGCATTTTCTAAGCTTTATATAACGGATGATGGAAAGTTGCTCATCGCTCCTCGCTTAAAATGTATTGTGTTAAAGTTAGCTTAAACATCAAAATTTCTTTTGACTTTGGGGCCCTAGTGTCAGAGATATCGTTTACAACAGACCCGAAATGAGCATTACCTACGAATAAATATTTAAACTCAACCAACGTTAATTAACTAATTACTCCCTTGATGTGCAAAACGACGCCCTTTGGAAATGACTTCGATGTAGTCTCAAAACCGATAACACTGCCATCTATCAAGGGAAACGCGGGAATTAACTTCCGCAGGAAACCATTAGGAACTTTTACTTTACATTTATCGAGGGAAATATTATTTTTGCGCCGCGAGAAAACTGCAAATTTAATCAAAATAAAATCAAACCCTGATGATGCTCCCAATTGAACATAATTTTAGACGCAGATGTGTCCCAGATCGAAGAATTCATAGACGGGTAGGCTGATGAATAGATGGATGACTGGAAAACTTATTAGAATTATACTATTATGAGGCTGCTTTCCTTTCCATTTAACGCTGACTTTTCAGGAAACAAGTTCATAAAAATTGCTTTTTGTTGCTTCTTTTTGACTTGCTGACCAACAGACCTAGTGAAATGAATCTACTAGTCATCTAGTGCCAACTACATTTATTTCAATGGCCAATTTAGACATATGTTTCTTCCTGCCTAATCTATAAGTCTGAAAGTTTCTTCTGGTTTGCACAAACAAGGTAAAAGTCTTTCGCTTCGTAATCTGAAGAATTCAGAACTTCATCATTTTTCAAATGGGAATTGGGATTAAGCGTATGTCATTAAATAGGGTTTTTGGTTCTGGCGCTCCTTTTTTTGGAATAGAATCATTCGTTTACAAGCTACGAAGTCTTGAAATTTCATTAAATGATTTCGAATTTTTCTCCAAATTTCAATTTTTTTCTGAAAATTGCGAGTTTAAATTTGAAGTTTCAACCGAACTGAAGTATTGGCCAACGAAATCGAAACCGGAACTTTGGTGGTCTACAGTTTGTAATAAAAATTATTTATCATCTATTTCTTCAATAAGTCTCGCTATTCGTCTAAATGAATAATAAAATTAGGAGCAATTAGGTCGAATGTTGAACTCAGCAAAGGATTTAAACGAGTCGCGCAAATCGGTTAATTATGTCAAGAGCCGTCGCACTTTTTTCCAATTAAAAACGAATGTCAACAATCGAAAGAAACAAATTGATATCGATCATATGCCAACAAATCACAAGTTTTTATTTGCGTTCGATAATAAACGAATATAAATTCTAGGCAACACTTTAGTTTATTCCACCTAATAAATCCGTTAGATTTAGTGGCATAGCCAATACAAAAACGTCACGGAGATTTCCCTTATTAATATGTATAACACATTGATCCGTTGATCAGTTAAATAAATATTGGAACGTGATAATTAAACAATAGACGATTCTCGGCGCTATTCGGGTCGAACTCTCATCCACATCAAATTATTACACACAAACTATTCAATTTCTTAAAATGCTTGAAATCGTAACCAGCAGCTACCAAAAAATGATGCAGGATGTCCCCCAAGTTTATGAGATTCCAGTTCTGCAGTCCGAAATCCATCTGAGATCTAATACAATTCGATATGGGTGTTGCATTGGTTTTAAAAAGAATTGGGAGCTTGGGATCAATTCCCTAATCAAATAGAATCAGCCAGAATTCTTGGAGTTGAAAATAAATTAAACAAAGCTTACAAGATCTTCTGGGGCCATCGGGAGGTATTGGGTGTTATCCCCTAAGACTTTTTGGCTATACACGGCAGTCATCAAACCAATTGTAAGCTACGGGGTTATAGTTTGGTGGCCAAAGATAAAGTACACCACTATAAAACAAAAGCTAAATCACATCTAGAGACTAGCGTGTTGGGCGGTGATAGGAGCAACAAAATCCACTCCAACAGCAGCAATGGAGGCGATCTTGTGCCTGCCACCTCTCGATATATTTTTTGAGAAGACGGCACAGGCTTCTGCTCTCCGTCTGCGATCAGGAGGAATGTGGAATACGGTAGGTAAAATTGTGGGTCACCGGAGCATAATGGAGGGGGCGCTCCAAAAGGCACCTATTCTGGGTACGCCGATGGACCATCTACCAGTGAAATATAACTTCACAAAGTCCTACCGTATAATAATGGATGAACTACAAGCAAGGATACCAGGCGTAAGTATATACACGGATGAATCGAAAACAAATACAGGCACTGGAACAGGAACCTTCTCGGAAGGCCTGAACCTAAATGTAGGTATTAAGTTCGATAAATACTCAACAATCTACCAAGCGGAGATGTTGGGAATTTTATATAGCGCCGAACAAATGACGCAACTAAACATTACAAAAAAATATATCCAAATAAAGACGGACAGCCAGGCAGCCCTTAAGGCCCTGAGGAATGTGAAAACAAATTCAGTGCTGGTATGGCACTTCCACCTAGCTTTAGAACTATCACAACTAATCACAAGAGAATGCAATTGATCTAATGTGGATCAAAGGACATTCTGGGAAAGAGGGAAACGAACGCGCTGACATACTAGCGAGGAAGGGTTTAGAGGGACAATTCGTTGGACCAGAACCGACCCTTCCCCTGGCGAGATCAACCTTAAGATCCCTACTTCCAGAAGTTTATCGTAAACACAAAGCCATATGGGCATCAATAACAACAATGCGACAAACTCACGCATTCATTAGAATGCCGTGCAGGGAAAGGGCAAAACTATGCCTACAACTCTCAAGGAATAATCTTAGGAAACTTGTAGGGATTTGGACAGGTCACTGTCGATTAAACAAACGCCTCCACAGAATGAGAATTATAAACCACCCGAGTTGCAGAGGGTGTTTAGAAGAAGCTGAGAGTGTCGAGCACGTGATGTGTCACTGCCCAGCACTAGCATCAATTAGAGGATCCACGCTGGGGGACTTCTGACCTAGTGTGGCCAATTTGAGAGAGGCGCATCCAAGGGACGTTCTTCAGTTTCTTGACAAGGTTGAGTGGCTGAATGAATGACAAAGGACACCTCAATCACGGGGATAGCACAATAGGCCCGGAAAGGGATTGCCTAAACTTTAGGCAATCCACAACGAATCCAGAATCCAGAAATCTTGGAGTTGTGGATCCAGGTAAAAGTTGACTCTTCGATCAGGAATATCCTAGATCAATTAGAACTCGTACAAAGAATTGTTTCGCTTTATATCGCTTGCGAGATTTTCTGTTCTATCAAAAGTATTTCTTAGAGACTCGAAGGTTTCCTGACTTATTAACTTCGATTTTGATCCATGTGGGCCATATGGGTGACTAAAGTTGCTCCATTTTTACTCGGAATGCTACTTCACTATCATTGTCTTCATATATTTTTACAATAGCCATCGTTACTATAAAAAACTCGTTCCAACACATTATCAGTGTTGTCAGGTGGGATTTTTTTTTAAGTTTAATCCACTCGCAAAGGGTAACCCCATTATGCTTTCAAAGCACTGCGAATAGAATAAGAAAACAAGGATAGATGGCGATGAACCGCCTTCCTAAACAAAGATAGATGGCGATGAATCTTTTTCTTAAACAAGAATAGGTGATAATTTTTGGGAAAAATTCCTTCCGGTAACGAGTTCCATAGCTTGAAATTTCTATTGAAAAAAAAATCTTCGTAGACAGAAGTCCTCACTGTGTCAAGCTGGACACCACAGGAATTTGTTGTCTTCGACTGTGATTATTCCAATTATTTATTAATTTTGAAGACTCAAACCATCTTAGATCCTTTAAAACTTCTATCTACTTGATTCATCAAAAGTTGGTTTCGAAGACCCACTGCCATTCAACACATTTCCAAACTCTTGGAGTTGCATCAATTCAAAATTGAATTTCTGCTTGGCATCCACACATCGACACAGAAATCAACACTTGTCTAGATCTATCCAAATTATAATATATTTATGAATGTCTTGTAGCTCGATACTAACATCAAATTGAATTTTCATTGAACAGTTCGTTATCGTATTGCAGTTCTATTAATCTAATCAGCGTTATTGCTGGAGATGATACTGTTTAATTTGCCAAAGTTGTACCAGCAACTATACAGCCAACTCCCAACAACTTGCTACAGTTCAATCAAATCTCCTCCTTATTGAACTCACTGGTTCATACTCACACCTCAAGCTTGAAAACTTGGGACAGACCAACGCTCTCAAAGTTGCATTGCTATGAAATAAACACATCTGCTTAACGCCAGAAGGCCCGGTAATTCTAACGTGGCATCTAGAAGCGATTTTGCAACTTTTGGACAAAACCAAGGAGATTGTTGTCCCGCGGCTATCCAGCTAATTATGCAAGTCACGAAAATTGTGAAGCTTTCATCCGAATGATGGATGTTTCTTGGTAACGTTTGCGGCGAAAACAACGTGTTGCGAGATTTCGTACCTCGATAAAAAAAAGTTGCATTCGACGAAAACATCTTATCTAAAAATCATCATACAATGAATCGATTCTCTAACTTGTTTATTTTTATTTCGAACGATTTATAGGTCGAATTAGTTTATTAGATTTTATTGTCGAAATGACCAGGTTTTTCCGGTGATAGTGATGAATAGTGTCGCATCCTACAATCTGCTACTTTTGGCAGAAAGCTCCGAGAAATTTTCAACTGAAAAGTTAGCTACAGCTGTAAAAATTATTGACTCACATATACGTGTAAACTTCATGTAAATTTGAACCACAAATAATTTTAATACTAAGAATATCAGTTATTTAGCATTCTCGTTTTTGTGCTTGATTTAGTCCAATGCAAACTTGTTTTTCATCTGTGCGAATTCTAGTAATTTAAATGGCAACGAATTAGGAAATGACGCAACAAAATATTATGTCCACTGATTTTCTCAATATGTCACTATTTTTGTTGCAGAAATCCAACATGGTGGAAGAGGAGAACTGGCATGGAAAGAAGCTTGACACTCACGAATGTCGTCACCTTCATCCTTTGCATTTCTTTAGCTGTTGCCCTTATCATAGTTTTATATCAGAAGAGTACACCAGAAATGTCAAGTAAGTAACTATCTCTAGTGCTACTACCTTGCAGAACCCCAACGAGGCCCAGAAAGCTTTCAGTATTTCAGTGTATCAAACAATTTATCTGCTGGATTAAAATATGTACTTAGAACATGTTGTGGACTTTTTTGAAGCTCTACTTGTTACTCTCTCATTTATTCACAAACCAAGATAAAAAAATACAGCTTTTACAATTTCAGTGTAAACTCGTATACATTGCACCCTAGGACTGCTGTCAGTAGGGGGCGAGAATCTCAACTAGTATCACTGGATATTTGACCATAATACTCATGGACATAATAACCTAGGTTAAAAAATACTGCTTTTACAATTTCAGTGTAAACTCGTATACCTTGCACCCTAGGACTGCTGTCAGTAGGGGGCGAGAATCTGAACTAGTTTCACTGGATATTTGACCATACCATGACCACTCATGGACATAATAAGCTAGGTTAATACGTCCATGGGTATTATGGTCAAATATTAAACTAGGTTAATACGTCCATGATAATACCTTACTTTCTATTATTATCTCTCATAGGCTAACAATTTAGTGTTATAGATACTTGCAACCTTAAGAGGGAATTTGTTGAATATTTAGTCCTTAGGATTCGGAAGCCATTTTTCAATCTAGTTTCACTATTCTACCAACCAAACTGTTCATAAATTCAGTTTGTTGAACTTCTTTTGTAAATACTAGCTGTGTACTTCCCAAAGATAAGAAAACTTCTAACATTCTCGACAATCATGACAATCATAGTGATGACAGAATTAAAATGACTCCCTTTTTAATTTACGAGGTACTTTGCATATCACTGACTTCATCGCACA
The DNA here is from genome assembly GCA_028583605.1 of Dastarcus helophoroides. NCBI lineage: Eukaryota > Metazoa > Arthropoda > Insecta > Coleoptera > Bothrideridae > Dastarcus > Dastarcus helophoroides. The sequence continues at coordinate 12,621,892 of CM053336.1, read as the reverse complement.
TAGCTTTCAAATGAGACTCGTAGTGTCATCATTATGCAAGCATAAATATTCACAAACTTAATTATGATGGTAGAAAGTTAATAATTTATAAAAATAACACTGCTGTTGTTGTTTCCCAATCAATGTTTATTGTTGATTGCAAAACTGAAACAACGTCTACATTTGTTCTCTCATTCCCTGTCTTTGTACCTCTTATTTTGTTTTTGTCTTTGTACCTGCCTTTGACTCTATGTCGCTCTGTAGATAGGTAACGTGTCCCCCGTGGAAGCTAAGGAAGCATAGTTTTTCTTACAAACAGTAAATGTACATTTTTTTAAATTAAAATAATAGGTTTACATGACACCTATGACCAATTTATTGGACGTCACATTATTTACATTCTCTTTAAACGCTGTTTTGCAAATCAAAACAAAAACTCTACAAGAAAAACTAGATATCTAGGAAATGTCGACTATAAATTGAAAATTTCGATGTTTTTTTTCACAGTTGAAATATCATGGATTAAGGAAGGCTCGGAGGCTGCGAATTTTAAGTCGTTATTTCAAAAAACAAATCAAAGTCCTTCTCAAATGTTGCAATTTTATGTTTAAAGTCAAAAAGAAAAAATTAAATGAACCGAAAGTCGCTATTTTGAGAGAAGAAAGTTGAGTTATTAAGAGAGAATTCGAGTCAAATCTCTAAAATATTAAGGAAAATTGGAAATTTCGAGTTTGAAATCAAAATTTGGACTAAAAAGATAAAATTGGAAATGTTTATTAATTTTATTTAACATTTCTTCGGCCCAGTTTGGAAATATTTATATTTTTATTGTTTGTTGACAATATTCTAAACAGTTTTTGAAATATGATTAGGTGATGCTTAAATTTATTTAAAACGTCACCTCGTAAATATAAATAAATATCACCTAGTCATATTTCAAAAACTGTTTAGAGTATTGTCAACAACCAATAAAAATTTAAATATTTCCAAACTGGGCCGAAGAAATGTTAAATAATATTTCCGGTCAGTAAGAGTTCACCATAAAGAATAAATTTGGAAATGTTGAGATAAAAATCGAAATTTCGAAAACTTTGTAATTTTGAAAAATTTGTAATTTGTAAAAATCAAAATTACGAAAAATTTAGAATTTGCAAAAACCGAAATTTCGAGAGAAAGTCCAAATTTGGAATAGTTGAAATTCTTCAAAAAATGCAACTTCTAGAAAGTCTAAATTGTGAAAAAGGAACGTAATTTTGAGAAAGTCCCAATTCTAAAAAGGGTTAAATTTAGAAAAATGTGGACAATTAAAATAATAGAACTTTTGAATAATAGTGGAGATTTAAAAAAACAACTATGAAAAAGTTGAAATTTCGAATCGAAATTTTCAAAAAAGTTTCAAATTAATAAAGAATTTTAAATGCTTCATCAAGTCAAATAAATTTTGAAAAATGGTGGAAATTTACAAAAGAAGTGAGAATTGTCAAGATAACTCGAAATTTTGAGAACAAGTCCAAATCCTGAAATCTCGAAATTCTCAAAAAAGATCGCAATTTTCCGAAGAGAATGAAGTTTTCAAAACAAAACTGGTCAAATGTACAAAAACTTTGAATTTTTCAAAAAGCTACAAAACCTTGAAAAAAGTCAAAATTTGAGAAAAGAGCAAATTCTCAAAAAATATTTTAAATAAGCAAAGTAAAACAATTATACAATTTTTCAGAAAAAATTGAAATTTCTAAAAATTGAAAATGTTCAAGAAAAAGCAAAAAATTTCAAATAAAAGTAAAAAAATCATATTTTTTAACTTTTTTTCGAAATTGTCTCCAAATTTCGACTTTTTTTTGAAAATTGTGACCTTCTGTAAAAATTTTTAAAACAAAAGTGGTTTTCTTAAAATATCTAACAGTAAATCTCCAAAAAAAAAAGTCCAAGTATTGAAAAAGGATCAAAATCTTCAAATTAAAAACGTTCAAAAGTTCGAAATTCTTAAGAGTAGAATTTAAAAAATTCAAACTTTGAGGAAACTCAAAAAATTTTGAAAAGAGTATCAAAATGTTCAAAAAATAAAATTGCAAAAAAACTGACAATTTTAAATAATAACCAAATTTTGAAGTCGAAGTTTTCCAAAAAAAATCGTATTACTTTAAATGGCTTGAAATATTGAAAATGTCAAAAATTTAAAGAAATCCAAAATGTAAAAATCATAATTTTTAATAAATGTTACCATTCCCAAAGAGCATTTAGAAAGAAAGTCAAAAGCTTAAAAAAAATGGTTTTCTAAAAATGACTAACAATAAATCTACACAAAAAAAGTCCAAGAATTCGAAAAGGATCAAAATTTTTTAAATTAAACAAGTAAACAAACAAACAAGGTCAAATCTCTTACAAAAAAGTAAAATTAAAAAATTCAAACTTTTAAAAATGTCAATATTTTAAAAAATGGTAGAAATTTGACAAAGTCGAAATTTATAAGAAAATCAAGGAAGAATTGAAATATTCCAAAACTTATTTCCTCGTAAGCCAAATTCGACCTTGGAAACCACAGTGTTTCTTGAAAACGGGCGGTGGATAAGTAGTATTAAAGAAATTAAATTTGAAATTTTAAAAAAAGGTGAAAATCTGAAAATGTCTTAATGTTAGTCTAAATTTAAAAAAAAAATTTGAATTATTTTAAACGGGTTAAAATATTGAAAAAGTAAAAACTTTGAAAAAAGTCCAAAATTTAAAAGTCATAATTTTCAACAAAACATTTTCAAAATATCAATATTTGGAAAAAACTGAAAATTTTAAGACATGAAAACTTTGAAAAATGTGAAAATTGATAACGAAAATCGAATTTAAAGAAAGGTTCTAATTTTCAGTAGAGTCGTTTAGAGTTTTCATGAAAGACAAAATTTTCGGTAAAGCTTATTAAAAAAATTGAGACAGGGTTGAAATTATTAAAAAATTGAGACAAAGTTGAAGTTTTCAAAAAGAGTAGGACTAAAACAAATTGAAAATAAAGACTTTGGAAAAGATAAAAATTTGAAAATGTCGAAATTTAAAAAAAAAATTGTATGTAACTTTCAAAATAAGTTGAAAGTTTCAAGAAACATTTGAAACGAATTAACACGAATTTAAATATTGAAAGAGGTCCAAATTTTCAAGAAAATTTAAAAATTGTGACTTTCAACCAAAAGTCAACATTTTAGAAAACTCAAAATTTTGAAAATTTCAAAGATTGAAATGTGAAAATTTTGAAAAAAACTGTAAATTAGAAATGTCCAATTTTTCAAAAAAGAGTCCAAACAAATAGAATGAGCCGGAATTTTCAGTAGAGTCATAATTTTAATAAAAATCAAAATTTTCAATAAAGCTTTTAAAATTTTGAAAATTGTCGAAATTTTCAAAAAAATTGGGACGAAGTTGAAATTTCCTTAAAATTGCGACAAAGTGGAGGTTTGTTTTTAAAAAGAGTAGGACTAAAACAAATTGAAAATAAAGAGTTTGAAAAAGATAAAAATTTCAAAATGACGAAATTTTGAAAAAAGTTGTACATAATTTACAAAATAAGTTAACATTTGAGAGAAAAATTTAAAACGAATTAACTCGGATTTAAATATATTTAAATATTGGAAGAGGTCAAAATTTTCAAGAAAATTTTTAAAACCTTAACTTTCACCCAAAAGTCAACATTTTAGAAAATTTAGAATTTCCAGAATTTCTAGGATCGAAATGTGAATTTTTTGAAAAAAACTGTGAATTCAAGAAAATTTAAAAATTGTGACTTTCAACCAAAAGTCAACATTTTAGAAAATTCAAAATTTTGAAGATTTCAAAGATTGAAATGTGAAAATTTAGAAAAAAACTGTAAATTAAAAATGTCCAATTTTTTATAAAAGAGTCCAAACAAATAGAAAGAGCCGGAATTTTCAGTAGAGTCATAATTTTAATAAAAATCAAAGTTTTCAATAAAGCTTTTAAAATTTTAAAAATTGTCGAAATTTTCAAAAAAATTGGGAGGAAGTTGAAATTTCCTTAAAATTGCGACAAAGTGGAGGTTTGTTTTTAAACAGAGTAGCACTAAAACAAATTGAAAATAAAGACTTTGGAAAAGATAAAAATTTGAAAATGTCGAAATTTTGAAAAAAAGTTGTATGTAACTTTCAAAATAAGTTGAAAGTATCAAGAAAAATTTGAAACGAATTAACACGAATTTAAATATTGGAAGAGGTCAAAATTTTCAAGAAAATTTAAAAATTGTGACTTTCAACCAAAAGTCAACATTGTCTCAATTTTTAGAAAATTTCAACTTCGTCCCAATTTTTAATTTTAATAAAATTATGACTCTACTGAAAATTCCGGCTCTTTTAATTTGTTTGGACTCTTTTTTGAAAAATTGGACATTTCTAATTTACAGTTTTTTCAAAATTTTCACATTTCAATCTTTGAAATTTTCAAAATTTTGAAAATAGTCCAAATTTTCAAAAAAATTGGGACGAAGTTGAAATTTTCTAAAAATTGAGACAAAGTTGAGGTTTGTTTTTAAAAAGAGTAGGGACTTTGTAAAAGATAAAATTTGAAAATGGCGAAATTTTGAAAAAGTTGTATGTAATTTTCAAAATAAGTTAGAATTTGTACGAAAAATTTGAAACGAATTAACACGGATTTAAATGTATTTAAATATTGGAAGAAGTCAATATTTTCAAAAAAATTTTAAGAACCTTAACTTTCGGCCAAAAGTCAACATTTTAGAAAATTCAAAATTTCGAGAATTTCAACGATTGAAGTGTGAAAAATTTGGATAAAACTGTAAATAAGAAATGTTTAGTTTTTCAAAAAAAAGTCCAAACAAAAAAAAAGAGTCGAAGTCTTCAGTAGAGACACAATTTTAATAAAAATAAAAATTTTCAATAAACCTTATAAAAATTTTTTAAAAGTCGAAAGTTTCAAAAAAATTGAGACAAAGTTGAAATTTTTAAAAAATTGCGACCAAATTGAGGTTTTTAAAAATAGTAGGACTAAAACAAATTGCACAAAAAAGACTAGAAAAGATAAAAATCTCAAAATGCCAAAATTTTGAAAAAAGTTGTATGTAATTTTCAGAATAAGTTAAAATTTATAGGAAAAATTTGAATCGAATTAACACGGATTTAAATTTGGAAGAGGTCAAAACTTTCAAGAAAATTTTAAAAACTTTAACTTTCAACCAAAAGTCAACATTTTAGAAAATTCACAATTTCGAGAATTTCAATGATTGAAATGTGAAAACTTTGAATAAAATTGTAAAATAGAAATGTTGGATTTTCAAAAAAGATTTCAAACAAAAGAGAGAGTCAGAATTTTCAGTAGAGTCATAATTTTAATAAAAATCAAAATTTTCAATAAAGCTTATAAATTTTTTAAAAAAGTCGAAATTTTCAAAAAAATCGGGACGCAGTTAAAATTTTCAAAAAATTGAGATCCATCTGAAATTTTTAAGAAATTGAAACTTTTCAAAAAAAGTAGAACTAAGGAAAACTGAAAATGCGAACTTTGGTAAAGATGAAAATTTAGAAATGTCGAAATTTTGGAAAAAGTCGTTTGTAATTTTCAAAATCAGTCGAAATATTCAAAAAGTCCTAATATCTAAAACGGATTGAAATATTGGAAGAGATCAAAATGCTTAGAAAATTTAAAATTTACAGAATCGTAATTTTTAACCAAAAGTCAACATTTTCAAAAAGGTGAAGTTTCGAATATTGAATGTGACAATTTTTGAATAAAAGTCTTATGGTCAAATTATTCAAAAAAAGAAGTAGAAGAAAAAAAAGTCAAAATTTTCGGTAGAAGTCGTAGTTTTGGAAAACACAAAATTTTCAATAAAACCTGAAGTTTGAAAAAGTCGATGTTTTCCAAAAAAGTTGAAATATTTAGAAAAGTGGCCAAATATTCAAGAGTGGTCAAATACTTAAAAGGGGACGAAATTTTGAAAAAAGTCAAAATTTCTAGAAGTAAAACAAGGTTGCTTTATAATAAAAACCAAAATTTTGAAAAAGGTAAAATTTTTCAAGGGTCAAGGTCTTCAAAAAATCAAAATTTCGAACATTGAATGTGAAAATTTTTGAATAAAAGTCTTATTGTCGAGTTATTCAAAAAAAAAGAAGCCGAAGAAAAAAGTCGAAATTTTCTTTAGAAGTCGTAGTTTTGGAAAACACAAAATTTTCAATAAGTCAAAAGTTGATGTTTTACGAAAAAAGTTGAAAAATTTAGAAAAGGGGCCAAATATTCAGAAGTAGTCAAATACTTGTAACGGGATGAAATTTTGAAAAAAGTCTTAATCTCTAGAAGAAAAACAAGGATGCTTTATAATAAAAACCAAAATTTTAAAAAAGGTTAAACTTTTTAAGGGTCAACGGCTTCAAAAAGTCAAAATTTCAAATATTGAATGTGAAAATTTGTTAATAAAAATCTTATTGTCGAATTATTCAAAAAAAAAGAAGCCGAAGAAAAAAGTCGAAATTTTCTTTAGAAGTCGTAGTTTTGGAAAACACAAAATTTTCAATAAGTCAAAAGTCGATGTTTTACGAAAAAAGTTGAAAAATTTAGAAAAGGGGCCAAATATTCAGAAGTAGTCAAATACTTGTAACGGGATGAAATTTTGAAAACAGCCTTAATCTCTAGAAGAAAAACAAGGATGCTTTATAATAAAAACCAAAATTTTAAAAAAGGTTAAACTTTTCAAGGGTCAACGGCTTCAAAAAGTCAAAATTTCAAATATTGAATGTGAAAATTTGTTAATAAAAATCTTATTGTCGAATTATTCAAAAAAAAAAAAGAAGCCGAAGAAAAAAGTCGAAATTTTCTTTAGAAGTCGTAGTTTTGGAAAACACAAAATGTTCAATGTTTTACAAAAAAGTTGAAATATTTAGCAAAGGGGCCAAATATTCAGAAGTAGTCAAATACTTAGAAGGGGACGAAATTTTGAAAAAAAATCTAAATTTCTAGAAGTAAAACAAGGTTGCTTTATAATAAAAACCAAATTTTTAAAAATGGTAAAACTTTTCAAGGGTCAACGGCTTCAAAAAGTCAAAATTTCGAACATTGAATGTAAAAATTTTTCAGTAAAAGTCTTATTGTCGAATTATTCGAAAAAAAAAGAAGTCGAAGAAAAAAAAGTCAAAATTTTCGGTAGAAGTCGTAGTTTTGAAAAAAGCAAAATTTTCAATAAACCTGAAGTTTGAAAAAGTCAAATGTAAAAGTTTAAATTAAAAAAAAATGAAAATTTTAAAAAAAAAACAGCCTCTTCAAAAAAATTCAGAATTTTCGAAAAAGGCGAAGTTTTGAGAAAAATTAAAATTAAATTAAAAGCAAATCAAATTTTCAAAAAAAATTAGCAATTCGAAATTTTCTTCCAAGTTTTGATTTTAAAGCAGTAATTTTAAAAAATGTTAAAACCACTTGGAAAATTAGGAATTTTGACAAAGAGTTAAAATTTTCAAAACAGGAATTTTTAAATAAAAAAGGTACAAGAAAAAAGTAGAAGAACAAAGTGGATTTCACGCGAAATGATCCTGCATTAAAAAATAGTTAAACTAACGAGATCGTGGATCAGAAGGGAAGCTGTAGCCCCCTAGGTCTTGATGACCTAACTTCACTCCAGAAAAAACTAAAATGTTGGGGATAAATTTGGTTTTCTTGGTGCAAAGGTAAAATTTAAAGAAACAATAACCCTCAAAGTTCAACTTTTCATTCAAAATGTTACCTGAAAGTTTGAAATGTTGACTTATATAGCGACCTTTTTCACAACATGTTTATTACGTTAACTTGAAATTTCAACTTTTTTAATAGAATGTTCTTTAATAAACGAGAAACTCTTGAAATATCGACGAAAAATTGAAATTTAGATTTTTCTTTGGATATTTAAATATAAATTAATGTAAGAAAAAATGCAATTGTTTATAAACGTTGATCTTAAACCTAAAGCATCAGCAAAAGAAACTGAATGTTACACAAAATTTTGATTTGAAACTCGCTTTTTTCGCAATGTTTCGCCAAAACTTGATTTTTTCTTCTCAAAATTTTCCCTCCAAACTCGAAATTCAAAGTTTAGATTTTTTAAACATGTCAGGTTTGTACTCAAAGTATGTATAGAGAATTGAAATCTCTGTCAAAACGTCAACAGTTATGAACAAAATTATTGATAATAAGTAGTGTCCTTAGTTTTTTTTTACTTTTTTTCACTTCAGAGCGATCTATCTTTGTGATTTCAAAGTTGTAGTATTTTCGTCAGCGGAAAACCAAAGCAAAATTGTTGGGCCCAAATTCAATACACGTAATATTTTAATAATCATATTTATTGAACTGAAAGTATCGTGCGGCAATATCTCATTGCACTGATTGCACGCATACCAATCAAAATGTTTATTGAAGTGAGGAGAATATGCAAGGTACGGAAGGGATTGAGATTCAAGAACGCCGTCTGGTGTCATTACCCTACTTTCTAATAAAACTATCGAAGCTATTTTAGTTCTTGTTCGCTGTTATATCCACCTTTACGGTATTGCTTCCAGATATATAAATTGTAAAATTATTGCAAAATCATCGCTAGAAACATGTGTCGCACACAGAAAACAGCAGTTGCCTCACTGATCGAGAGAGAAATCGAAAATTTCACCCAGGAAACAACAATCAAATAATACGCGCCAGTTTGCGTTATTTTTACCCAATAATTAGATTCAATTTGCCGGCTTATTTCCTCTTCTTCGCTTTTTGTAAATCAATGTTCATAATTCGGCGATGTTACATTAAAGTCAAGGATGAAGATCCCACATAGTTCCAAGGTGCACATCGATTGTAAAAAACGACTGATGTCTTCATTCAAAAGCATATTTCTATTCAAGGTAATTTGGCAAATAAAAATTGTGGCTGGGTTCTTTATTTTGGATAATTTATCTGAAATTAAGCAAACCTTTATATAACCCTCTCCTCCATTTTAATAAATTTTATCAAAAAAAAAAACGAAGAACTACTCTCTTGCCTTTCCAAAACTGCCATTTCACTTTAGATTCAGAAACTTTCAAGGACCAGACAAGATGCTAAAGAAACGATAGAATGATATCCATCAACAATTGTTCGATGATATTTCCAAATTGAAATCAAGTTACTATAAATGTCTATCAATGAAAATACTTTTAAACCCAAAATAAACTTGTTATACAAATCTTGCCCCTGAAACCAAGAGAGATTAAAAAAGACAACAACACTTGCTCTAATGAGTTGCGAAAGCCAATTTTTGAGATAACCAAGGACTAGTACATTTCACCAAAAAAACTGAACAAGAACTAATTGAAATGTTCTTTTTCTTTTAATTTTTGGTTTCTTTTTTTAAAATAATATTCTAGAGTTTTAGCAAAGAAACGTAATAGCTTAATTATCTAAATTACCTGTTGGTGTTTAATTCAGATTGTTGCATTTTATGCACCAACAGCTTTGGAATTTTTATACAATCGACTAATATTAAGTAATTCTTCTAATTGTGGGCGCTGATGCGTTTAATTCAATTGATATCTTAATACCTCCGATTGAAAGCGAAAATAGGTCCAGCGTCACAGTACAGAGCACCTCTAAATATTTTTTTCCTCGTCTGCCGTAATAACATGCGGGTACACGCATCGCCTAATCGAATTTACATTAATGTTACTAACGTTGTTGAAATACCAGCACCAAGAGTCACATTTTACACGCCATCGCGATGGCGTGAATTTTCCACAGTAGCAACGTTATCCGCTTAAAATGAATTTACTTAAGCTTTCTTCTACTCAAGGATTGGCGTTTTTTCGCTCCCATGTAAACCCAATTTGAAATTTCGCGCTTTGCGATTACCACCATAACTAATAACGACTAGCGTCGGTAAAATCCCCAACTGAATCTTGAATTGACTGTCAGAATATACAGTTTCAAAATTTTGTTGCAGACAGCTACAATGCGGAAGCACTGCTAGGCTCCAATACTCCAGTGATCATCAATTCGTTCGCCGCCGACAAAAACAAAGATGTCAACGTTTGCCTGACTCCGGGTTGCGTACACGCCGCCTCCAACGTCTTAAGCGCGATGGATACCACCGTGGATCCATGCGATGATTTCTATCAGTTTACCTGCGGCAATTTCATCAAAAACACCAACATTCCCGATGACAAATCCTCCATAAATGCGTTCACGATCATATCGGATCAGTTGCAGGAGCAGCTGAGGACGATGATCGAGGAGGAAATCAAACCGGACGAGCCGAAACCGTTTCAGCTCACGAAAAAGATGTACAGAGCTTGTATGAATAAGACGCTGATTGAAGAGACAGGGACGACAACGATCCATGAGATTTTGAAGGAATTGGGTGGATGGCCAGTTCTTGAAGGTTTCCATTGGAACGAAGGAGATTTCGATTGGAAAGAGTCAGTTTACAGATTCAGGAAAGTTGGTTACAGCGTGGACTACTTCATCGATTTTTCCGTCTCAATAGATCTCAAGAATTCAACTAAAAGAATCCTAGACGTACGTAATTTTATTCACTCGGTTTTTTACGTTTTTTGATCTTGAGTTTAGCGCAATCTGTAATTAGAGAGAACTTTTTTTATATCACTAGCCTAGTACTAATTTAGGTGTTTTAGTTGGATCAAGCCTCGTTTGGGCTTCGCAGGGAGTTTCTAGTTAAAGGTCTTTCGGATAAAATCGTGAAGGCTTACTATGATTACATGGTGGATATTGCCGTTTTATTTGGGGCCGATAAAGAGGATGCCACCAAAGAACTAAAAGAATCTTTGGACTTTGAAATCCAATTGGCCAATGTAAGAGCTCTTGGGATCGTCGCGATTTCCTAATCTCTTAGTTATATTTGTAGGTTTCTCTGCCTAGTGAAAAAAGAAGAAATGCCACCGCTCTTTACAACCCAATGACCATTGCACAGTTGCAAGATAAATTCCCATCGATTCCATGGCTAGATTACATCACGACTATATTGGGACCTGAAATTCCGGTGGAACGAGATGAAGTCGTAGTTGTTAGCGTTCCTTCGTACATCACAGATTTTGAAAGGATCATCAGCCAAACGCCAAAGAGGTATTATGATGTAAAAATTCTAAAACGAATTTGCCAAAGTGAAGTTTTTCAGGGTCCAAGCCAATTACGTTATGTGGAGAGCGGCCGCCTCTTCAGTTTCGTATTTAACGGAGGAATTCAGGAAACGTCAACTGCAGTACACTACTATTGTTACTGGAAGAACAGAGAGGGCAGCCCGCTGGAAGGAATGCATTGATATCGCCGCTGGGAGGTAAAGCTTAACTCCCCTAAATTCCAACCTAATCCCCAATCCATCATCTTCTTATGTTGCATCTCCTATCGGAGGTTTCCTATCATCGCAGCTATTTTAATCTTGTTAACTTGGGCTCGGAAGAGTTGGTTGTTGCTGCAGTTATTAGGTTTTTGAGCCATGACGCACGTCTTCTGCCAACACTCCTCTTGCCACTAATTTTCCCTTGAACAAGCAATTGGAGAAATGTGTATTTGCAGCGTCTCAGTATGTGGCCCAGAGATTGAAGATTTCGTCTCTTAATGGTGTTAATGATTTCGTAATTGGTTCACATTTTAATCAGAACTGCGACATTAGAGATCTTTTCTGTCCAGGGGATACGCCACATTCTTCGGTAGCACCACATTTCAAAGGCTTGCAGTTTGTCCATATGGTTCTTCTTGAGAGTCCATGCCTTAACTTCATATAAAAGCGTGGAGAATACGTAGCAACGCAGCATTCTCATTTTGAGTCTTATATTGATGTCTCGACTGGTAAACAGTTTTGTCATTTTTAAAAATACCGATCTGGCCGTTCCTATTCTTGACCTTAATTCTTTTATTTGATTCCCTGATTGATCTATCCAAGTTCCTAGATATCTATATGTCTGAACATTTTCTATGATGGTGTTGTCTATTGTTAGATTTGTCAGGTTTTGATTTTGTAGTGATTTTGGGACCAGCCATTAGTTTGGTTTTATTACAATTTATTTTTAGCCCACAATCGTTACATCGATCATTTAGCTTTTTCTAGAAGGTGTTGTAAGTCTCTAAAGTTGCTTGTTAATAGAACTGGTGTCATCAGCATACAAACCAAGATCCAACGGAATCGCTGTTTGCGGCAATTGCCATTCCTTAATAGAAGATACTGAAATTTAGGATTGTGAAAGGAGTGACTGGCGAAGAAAAAGCCAATAAATCTGCATATAAACAGCATACTTATGTTGTTAATATTTTTTCCATTTATAGTTCTTCCCACTGATTCTGCTTCCAGGGTTTCGGTAAAGGTTAAATAAGAGTGGAGGTAAAATAGATCCTTGTCGTACCCCACGTCTAATCTTTATTTCATCCGTTAGTTGTGTTTCTACTTTTGCATTAGCTCTTTGGTCCCAATATAGATTGCTGATTATTCTCACGTCATCCGAGTTAATGTTTTAGCTGAGAAGCAATTGATTTAACTCATCATGGTTCACCCTATCCAAAGCCTTTTCAAAGTCAATGTAACATGCAAATACATCATGGTTTATATCTAGACAGCGCTGGAATAGAACGTTACGCCCAAACAGTGCCTCCCTAGTCCCCAATACTTCACGAAATCCAAATTGCGTTTTGCTTATGTCCTCTTCAATATTTCTATATATATATATCCTTTTATGGATGATTTTCACCTCATTCCATCAGTTTGTCCCATATGACTTTCGATCGGCTTCTGAACTTTGACATATTTTGCCCTTACAACTACGAAATGCCATTTACAGATTATCTTTGTTTTAGTATGCATATCGCTGCTGGAGCTCTATATGTAAGGAAATATTTCAATGAAGAAGCTCGACAGAACGCTTTGGAAATGGTAAGAGACATCAGGGCGGAATTCGAGGATATTTTGATGGACGTTGACTGGATGGACGAAAAGACCAAACAGAGCGCTTTAGATAAGGCCAAATCGATGACTACGCACATCGCCTATCCTGACGAGTTGCTAGATGACAACAAATTGGAGGAATTTTACCAAGGGGTAAGTGGTTTCCAAAGAGACAACAACACCCAATCCCCTCGCAAAGGGCAACCCTATTATGCCTTCGAAGCGAGTAGGATGCGGAAACAAAGATAGATGGCGACAGTGGCGGCTCGTAGGCAAAACTAATGGGGGTGCTGCGACAATGTTTAGCGTTTTAACGTTTTTAAGATTTCGACTGAAAATTTCGACATTTTCAAAAAGTTATTTTTCGAAAATTTTAGATTTCTTTGAAAACTTGACAATGAAAATTTTTGATATGTCATGTTTTTTGAAACGTTGGATTTTTTTCAAATTTAAACTGTATTGAAAATTCAGATTTTTTTCTTGTAATTTCGACCTTATTTTATTTTTAGGTATTGACTTTTCTAAAAAACTGTAAATACTCTTTTAAAAATTTCCATATTTTCGTAAATATTTAGACTTTTTGGTATTTTTTTTGTAATTTTTTTAAAAAATAATTATTAGATATTTTAATTTTTACCATTTGAAGTCTTACTTTTTCTGAAAATGTAAATTTTTTTCAAAACTGGACTTTTGACTTTTAAATTTTCGACTTTTTTTCTAAATTTCATCTTTGTTTATAATTTTTTTTTTGGAGAATTATAATTTTTTTATTGAAAATTTCGATTTTTGGTAATTTCGACTAATTTTTATTTCAATGTCGACTATTTTTCAAAATTTCGACTTTTTTTGCAGTTTCGATTATTTTTTGATTTTTTTGTTGTTGAAAATTTATCTCCTTCTTAATTTTCGAAATTCTTTCAAAATTTCGATTTTTTGAAAATTTTGAAATTTTACGAATTGTTTGACATTTTTTTAAAGTTTTAATTTTTTTGACCTAAAATTTCAACCTTTTAAATAAATGTTCCACTTTGAAAATTTAAACTTCTTCCAAAATTTTAACGTCTCAATATTTCGACTTTTAAAAACCTCGGTATATCTGATAATTTTCACTTGTTTTCAATATTCCGATTTCAACATTTTGGTTTTTATTGAAAAATTGAGTGCAAATTTCCCAACTATTCAAAATTTAAACTTTTGTAAAATTTCGAATTATTTCGTAAATTCGATAAAAATTCTCAAATCTTTTGCAAATTTCGATATTTTTTTAATTTCGACTATCAATTTTCGAGGTTTTCTTTTAGAAAATTTCTTCTCTTGTAAAATTTTGACTTTTGGAAATTTGAAAGATTTTGAAATATTTTGCCTTGTCAACAAATTTCGACTGTCTCTATTGAAAATTTTAATCTTTTCTTAAATCTGCACTTTTTTGAAATTTTTGACTTTTTATTTTAATTCCCACTTTGTTGAAAATTTCGGCCTTTTTCAAATGTTCGAATTTTTCAAAATTTTATTCATTTTACAAAATTTTAATTTTTTTTTAATTTCAACTATTTTCAAAATGTTGACATTTTTTGCAAACTGTCGATCCTTTATTTGAAAATTGTGACTTTTTTTAAGTCAGACATTTATTGAAACCTTTTATTGAAAATTTTGACTAACACTTCGTAAAATTTTGACTCTATTTTAAAACTTCGACTTTCTTTTTTTTCAAAATTTTGACTCTTTTTGAAAATTTTTTTTTTAATTTTATTTATACATTTTCTTAAACATTTCCAATTAAATCTACGACTTAAAAGAAAAGATTCTTTTTAAACTTGAACTACTGAAAATTTCGACTTTTTTCAAAATTTCGACTCTTTGAAAACTTGACTGTTTTTTTAAAAAGGTCGAACTTTTTTTTAATTTTTATTTATACATTTTTTAAATATTTCCAAATAAATCTTCGACTTAAAAGAAAAGATTCTTTATAAACTTGAACTACTGAAAATCTCGACTTTTTTCAAAATTTTACCTTTTTTGATAATTATGAATTTTTCGATAATTTTGAGTTCTCTCCAATATTCAAAAAATTCATCTTCTTTGAAAATTTAAATAAACACACTGCAATTTATTTTAACTGTCGATATTTTTCCAAAATTCGTTTTTTATTCACATTCCCAAAATTATTGAAAATGTCGACCATTTTAGAAATTGAAATGTTTTTTCGAAATCCTTATTTTCTTTTGAAAATTTGACTCAAAATTTTTTAAGAATTGCATTTTTTTTTAAATTCGACTTTTTCGATTGTTTTTTAAAGTGGTGCTGTTTTTCTTTTTTAATTTACATTTGTTGAGAAAAACTTCGAAATAACATTCGAATTTAAAAAAAAAATAATAACAAAATTTTCTATTTTTAAAATTGTGCCAAGTTTTAAAACAAATTTCCAAAAAAAGTTGCGTTTTTAAAAATAAAATTTGAATTTTAATCACAAAAAATGGGCTTCAACATGGAATATTTGATTATTGAAATTTCTCTGCAACTTCAAAATTACTAGAAAAAAATTAAATTAGAACAGTAAATTGTTATTGAATTATTTTCGACATTTTAAAAATTGAAATACAAAAATTGTCCCCCTGAAACCAAAAAAGATTAAAAACACAACAAAGGTTGCTCAAAACATTGCTTCAACATTTTGCTTAATTTTAATTTCGAAATTTTAAGACCCTTCGAGAAATGCTGACCCTTTTTTTCAAAAATTTCGATAATTCCCACTTTAAAAGTCGAAATTATAAGAATATTTTTGACAATTAATTTATTTCAAAAAAAATTGTTTTTTCTTTATTCCGAAAATGTTTTTTTTTGACAAATATTGTTTACAAATAAGAAATTTCAACTTTTTCTAGAAATATGATCTGCTTTCTCTTGAAATTTTGAGTTTAATCTTTAAATTTCGATCTTTTTTTTATCGAAATTTGAATTTTAATTCGAACTTGAGAATTTCAAGAATAAGTTTAACATTTGTAGAAAAACTGGAAATTCAGATTCAGAATTTTCTTTGATCCTACAGTGTTATTAATTATTTAGAGAAATATCAAATTGTAAAAAAGGTTGAAATTTAGAGGGTTCATTATTTCTTGAAATTTCAATATTTTTCCCAAACTTTTTTTATTTTTATGCAGCTTTGAAGTGTATTGTCCCTAACCTTATATTTAATAACTTCCAGTTTCTTATCAAAATTATAAAATAAAATAAAATGAATTTTAAAATATTAAAATTTCGTTAAAAACTTTTAAATTTTTAAAACAAATTAGCGCGAAATCAAAATTGCTACAAAAAAAAATATTTTAAAGACAAAATCTCCAGGAAAAGTCGAAATTTCAAAAAAAAATTCTTTATATAAAATATTTAAAGGAAAACACAACTTTCATAGAAAAAAAGCAAAATTTCTTGGAGAAAAAAAACCCAAATTTGAAAAAAAAATTGAAATACCTTTTTATAGAGCCTTCAGGGTTTTTCCAAACATTTTTTGTCAAAAGTAGCAAATAAAATGAACTTTAAATTGTCAAATTGTCGTGACATTTTTAAAGCAAATTAAAGGAACACAAAGAAAAATCTGGAGAAGCTGGAATTTTAAGAACAACACTTTCAGGAAAAATGGAAATTTCGAGAAAATTTCTTTTTATAAAATATTGAGGAAAAATGGAAACTTTGCAGAAAAAAGCAAATTTTCCTAAAAAGTCGAAATATCTGAAAAAAACTTAAAATTTTTATACATAATGAGATTTAAGGTAAAAATTCGAAGATACCGTACTAACTTATTTTTTAGAGAAGTACTAAAATGCGAGATGAGTTGGATTTAGATTTTTTCTTGAAATTGCAATTATTTTCTCAAAATGTTGACATTTTCAAAGAAATTTGAGATTTTTTTCGTAACATATTAATTACTGCTCAAAGTAGTGGTTTCCAACCTGTGAGAGTGTTGTAAGGGGGACATGCAGCTGTTTCCAAAATATCTTTTTCGAATACAAACCAATATATATATATATATATATATATATATATATATATATATATATATTGTATATTGTTTTGTAGCCCATTAAATGTATTATAATATCAGTTGAGTATTTATTAAATTAGATTGTTAGAAAAATTAAGGGGGCGCAACAATTTTTTTTAAGGGGGGCGCAACAATTTTTTTAAAGGGGGCGCAAGTACAAAAAGGTTGGAAACCACTGGCTCAAAGTATTAATTTCTTCCTCATAACTTTTACAAAACTTGGTTTTTGAAAATGTGATTTTGATCAAAATTAAAAATTAAATAGGTTTTTAAATGTTGTAACTTCGTGAAAGACACCTAAAATTTCTATAAAAATAAATCGGAAAAAATTTAAAATTTTGCAAAAAATTGTGTAATGAAAAGTCCTGAAAAAATTTTGAGACAAAAACTCTTAAGCGAAATTGGGGGTGCTGCAGTTCCACAGTGCCTATACACCAGCCGCCATTGGATGGCGATGAACCTCCTTTTTAAATCCGGATAGGTTGTAATTTTCGGGAAAAATTTCGTTCGGTAACGAATTCCATAGCTTGGAAGTACTATAGAAAAAAGACCCTCCATAGATAGAATTCTCACTATGTCACGATAGAGTTCGCAGGAATTTGGTGCCTCCAACTGTCTTGTATGCCTCAAAAATCTTACCCTTGGAGGGATCAATCCTGTTAGTTTCTGCGAGCATCTCCCATGAAAGTGCTTATAGAAAAGAGACAAGTTGAAATACAAATCGTGTCACCTGAGTGATGATGATCAGGGGATAAGATTTGTAATTCAATTTTTGAAGTTAACCAAGGACCAGTCCGTTCCACCAAAAAAAAAGAGACAAGTCACCAACCATCCATCTATTCTTTGAGAGAACCGGTCAAACTCTCGTCAACAATTAGGGTAATTGCTCTTGGTTAAATTAAATTCAAAAGAGCCAACATCTACCATTAGTATGCATGAAGAATGCAACCCAGACTACAAATGCATGCAGCCCTCCAGGCATGTATAGTGAATCATAGGTAGCTGAACTACCAACAGTTGAAACACTGCCACCTAGCGAAGCGGTTGCTCTCTAGGAGAGTTCCCAGAAGACAAGGATTCTATAATTCACAGACCAATAGGTTTGAACATTTATTAGATTCGAAGCATTTGAGTTGGATATACCAAACTGACGAGATCTAACAAGATCGAAACCGGTATTTGGTTTCCAAACTTCGATTCTAATAAATGTTCAAACCTATTGGTCTGTGCATTATAGGATGTACCATTAGGATTAAACTTCAAACGTGGAAACAGTATTCCAATGTTAGCTTACGAACTTCGCTAAATTTTTGAAAACTATGTTGGTTTGAATGGTTTCAGTGAATTGAGGAACTTAAGTTAGACAATTAGTGTAACCAGTTGGTTAACATTTTTTTTTTTGGATTTTTTAAAAGATAGTAAAATGTTTATTTAGGGAATCATTTGACATGAATACTTTAAAAGTGAAGTCAGTTATCTTTAAGCAATGACAAGAACTGATTAAAACGACCATAAAGATTTTATAGGGAAGCTATTTATCTTTTTACTTGAATTATTCCAGAATAGATCACCACAAAAAGGAATTATCCAATTTTTTTATAAGCAATCACTACTTGGACGAAGATGACACTTTCTTTAAGGAATCACTTAACTACTTCATTTTTTCATTAACCAATTACTACAATAGTTTACTAAAAAAAATAGTCTATGTCTCACAAGAGAAAAATAATCCACATTTATGAGCAATCAAATCGATTTGGTTCCGTTTTTCGCTGAGCAACTACTTCCCTAAAGTAATTCTTGAGTAACTACTTGTTCTCTTCTTTAAATAACACATCAGTCTGCTCCAAATTAGATAATTAATTAAGGTTTCTGCTTTACCCTAGCTTGAACTCGATGAAACCAAATACATGCGATCGATACTCAATCTGACACTCTTCGGAACTCAGTTCTCCTTCAGACGTCTCAGACAGCCAGTCAATAAGACAGACTGGATCACTCATGGAAGGCCAGCTGTCGTTAATGCGTTTTACTCTTCAATAGAAAACAGCATACGTAAGTAAAAAATGGCGGGTGTACCCCAAGGATACATTTTGGTACCTTTACAGAGTTCCCCGCTGGTATTCTTCAGGGCGTTTTCTTTAATGCTCAACGACCTCGCTACATGAACTACGGTGCGATTGGTTTTGTGATTGGGCACGAAATCACCCACGGTTTTGACGACCAGGGTCGCCAGTTCGATAAGAATGGTAATTTGGTGGATTGGTGGGCACCAGTGACGCAGACGGCCTTCGTTGATAAAGCTCAGTGTATTATAGATCAATATGGAAATTATACAGTGCCGGAAATTGGTATCAATGTAAGTAATCTTTAACCACAATATTAATAATGGTAGGAGTAGTGGTAGTAGCTTAGTAACTAGTTATCCAGTAAATATTTTGTAGATTTATATGTTATGGGGCTTTGGACAAAGGCATTTTGTATTGTGTATGTTCAGTAATGATTTGGCACTTCATTCGCATATCACCAATTTTCATTTGGCATGTTCTTCGATTATTTGCTTAAGTTAGTCGTGTAGAAGTTCTATCACTTTCACCACATCATTAATTAGCAACGGTTAGGCTTAAAAGCTTTGATGTATGTTCAGTGCTGTACTATTTGCGATCGGAATTTAGTTAGATTTTATTGATTTCAAACTCCTTAATAGTTCCTCTAGGTTTCTTTCAAAATATTTACAAGTCTCACAAAAATATTCTAGAGCAAGAATAATTTTTCTATTGCAACCAGTAGAATGACAAAAATTTTGGAAATTGTAAAAGATTCTGGCGCATTTTTGTGACATTGATAGATACAGATTTTTTTTGGGTTATGATATTTTATTTTTAGAACTAGGTTAAAAAGTTTTTAATCAGAGTTATAGAAAGTTTTATTTTATATATTAAAAAACCTTTTGCGGAAGTTTTATTATACTCACGAATACAGAGATTTTTCAGATAAGATTTTTTTTTCACACGCATGCTAACTCAAACATTTAACTTAACTAAAAATATTTCAATCATTAGAAATAGAAATTACAACGATCCGTATAATATAATTGACGAAATATATAGAGTGGTTGGTTAAAAATTTTGTATGAGAAAGGACAAAATTATGCTTCAAATATTTCAATCATTAACATGTGCATCAGTTCATATTATTTGGTTTAGTGGTTCATCTTCTTACTTTTAATAGTTGTTCAGTTCGAGTCTATGTCACAACAGCGATTTTACCCAAACTTACCTTCCACGTTTATTAGAAAAATTTAGCTCTCCATCGATAGGGCTAAGGTTAACCCAATACTGAAGTACTAGTGTTACGTCCAGGAATTCCAAACCCCACTGCTTCTTCAGGGTTCTGTTTAGAAGACAAGATGCGTCTAACTGATGATTATATTTTTGGTGGAGACTCATCACCATTGCACCCACCGTAGCTTCCTATTGGTAGTATCTAAAAAAAATGAAACGAGCTGATTTATTAATCATTCTAGATAATTTGCAAAAAGTCAAAAATTTAACCATATTAAAAGCGAAAGTTAAAAATTGGAACCAGAAACTACTAAAAGCGAGCATTCACTAGCCAATATAACTGAACAGTAAATGTTCCACTGTCATCATATCCTCTCATAAGACTGAGTAAATCATGGATCAGCCATAAAATAATCCATTTGACCTAGAGCTTTTCATGTTCTCGGACGTTCCTGATGATTACTGAGCATACACACAGTTCAGCAGGCTGTTGAAGTGCAAACCTGTATTTGTAGATCACACACGTACATCCTGCATGATTCGCATCGGATTCACTGCATGCGAAGTGAACTGTAGGCCCCATCCAACTCACCCCCTAATATCCCACGTAGACACTAACACCATCCTATAACCTTTCAGCTGAACGGCATTAACACCCAAGGGGAGAACATAGCGGATAACGGGGGCGTTAAGGAGGCTTACCTAGCTTACAACAGATGGGTGCAGAGGAACGGCGACGAACCGTCGCTGCCTGGCGTCAATTTGACGTCGCGCCAACTCTTTTGGATATCGGCGGCCAGCGTGTGGTGTTCCAAAACTAGAAAGGAACAGCTACAACAGCTGGTGATAACGGACGAGCACGCGCCCGATATGCACAGAGTTATTGTTCCGTTCAGCAATTCGCACTATTTCGCGCACGATTTTCGATGTAAAGCGGGCTCGAAGATGAATCCTGTAAATAAGTGTAAAGTGTGGTAGATGTTCCTAACTGGAATGGACCGCGATCGGATTCCAAAACACGATTTCTTTCTTTAAGTATTATTGAGTGATTTTTTTCACTTTTAATGGGGGCTCTTTGATTCGGGTATTAAAATTCATGACAAAAACTCAATTGTTTTATATGCTTCTTGTTGTTAATGTTGAGTATTGTATCTTTTTAATTAATCGGGTGGTAAATAATTGGGTTTGGTCAATATAATGAGGGATATAAAATTTAACGAACCGATCCATTTTTTTTGTTACCCTTGCACAACCACGAACACAAAAGAAAGATGGCTAGTCTGCATCCAAATTTATTAACACTTAAATCACTGTGTTTCTAAATTTCCAAAAGTTCAATTACAAAAATAATTTTTCGGTTATTTGCTGTTGGCTTTTAACGAGATATTTTACCATACACGTAAAGGAAACCTGTAAATTACGACTTCATGCAATTCAATAAGATCACACGAATTGCACCATAAAATAAAAGTTAATGAACCGTAATTAACTTTTATTTTATCCTGCAATCTATGTGACCTTATTTGAAACTAAATTAGCTACGATCGTTTAGCAACTTTGTAAAGGTAAATGGGGCATAAAAAGGAGGAGGAGAATAATCCTATTATGCCTTTAAAGCACCGCGAATAGGTAGCGGAAACAAGGACAGATTTCTCCCAAAATTTCATCTTTTCATGAAAAGTTGTACTTTCCATGTATACCTACTACTTTTCCCAAAAAAAAACCATTTCAAATTTCGACTTTTTTAGACCTTATTTCTCTTCAGAAGAGTTTCGCCGCTGTATGATGGACATACTGAATTACCGTGCTCTTCTGTCTAAACTTTCTTATTATTCTTTATACCAATTTTCAATTCAGAAGAGTTTCGCCTCTGGTATGGTGGACCTACTGAGTTACTGTTCTCTGATGTATTGAAATTGGCCTTTTCATTCTTTCATTTTTGCATATTCCCTTATATTTCTCTTTTTATTTATTGTTTCTTTTATGATAACCAAGGCTTCCATGGCCAGAGTCAGTACAGGATATACTTCTTCCGGGATTGGACCGTGTCAAAGAACTACTAAAACTTTTAGTAGTTCTTTGACACGGTCCAATCGCGGAAGAAGTATATCCTGTATTGTTTCTTTTCTTTGCTCCTAAAGAAGCCCCCTACGATGATGGGCGAAATGTCAAACACTTTTAGCAGTTCTTTGACACGGTCCAATCCCGAAAGAAGTATATTCTGTACTGACTGGCCGTGGAAGCCTTCGCTATCAATTTCAAAACTTATTTTTCTAAATTTAGATTTCGAAATTTGGATTAGTACTTACGTTTTTGTTTTGGCGCCTTTTGAAATTCAGCATCTAAAAAAAGTCAAAATTTGCAAAAAAAAAAACTCAAAACTGCAAGAAAAAGTCAAAATTTTGAAAAAGAATCGAAATTTTCAAAAAAGGTTAAAATTTTAAATAAGGTTGAAAGTCACAATTTTAAAAATTTTAAATTTTCAAGAAAGAGTAGGAATTTAAGACAAAAAATTGACTTTACAAAAAAAAAATGGTTGAAACTTTGAGAAAAAGTCAATCTCTTGAAAAAATTTCAACATTTTTAAAAGATGTTAAGATTTTTAACGAAGACACAATTTAAGTTTTCAAAGAAAGTCGAAATTTTTTAGAAAAATATCAAATTTATACAAAGAAGTTTTAAAAATAGTCACTAATTTAAAGAAAAATTAAAACTTCGAGAAGAAGTCGACATATTGGAAAAATTTCGACATTTTCAAAACAATTCGGATCTTGGATAAAGTTACAGCTTTCTAAAAAAAAATCGAAATTTTTAAATAGTGTGAAAAAATCGAAATTCGTAAAAAACGCAGTTTTCAAAATTTAAATCTTCAAAACGCATAATGAAAATGTAAAAATTTTTGAAGAAAAAATTGAGCTTTAATAATAAAAAAATCCAAACTCTTTAAAAAAGTGAATATTTTTAAAATAAATCTAAATTCACAAAAAATTAAAATCGAGTCAAGATCGAAATTTTCAAAAAAATGTGAAAAAAATTCGAAATTTATAAAAAAAAGTAATTTTAAAATAAAAATCAAAACCTTCAAAATACATAATAAAAATTTTTACAAGTTTGATGGAACGGACTGGTCCTTGGTTATCTTCCAAAATTGAAGTACAGAACTTATCCCCTGAAACCAAGAAAGATTAAAAAACACAACAAAGGTTGCTCTAACGCATTTCGACAGCCAAGCTGTCATCTTCAGAGAGAAAGAGTCAGAGTTTCTCTCTGAAGATGAAAAACACAACAAAGGTTGCTCTAACGAGTTTCGACAGCCAAGCTATCATCTTCAGAGAGATACTGTGTTTTTTTAATCTTTCTTGGTCTCAGGGGACAAGATTTCTATTTCAATTTTTAAAGATAGCCAAGGACCAGTCCGATCCATCAACAAAAAAGGAAAAGCATGTTGCCGAAAATTTTGGTCTTGTAGAATTGTGGTTAGGCCTATATTATTTTAAGTTGAACGCACTTTAAAAATGGTGGCAACGATTTACCTAAAAAAAGGTATATTTTATGAGTTTTACAACTTCTAGAAAAAAATCAACATTTTCAAAAAATGCAAGTTTCATTAAAAGTCAAATTTGCAAAAAATACAAATACAAGAAATGTTCAAAAAGCTTCAACGTTTTAAAAGTGTCGAAACTTTATCATTCGAGGTTTGGAAGTCAAAATGTTCACAATAAGTCAACATTTTAGGGGGAAAAAGAGAGATTATATAGAATTTTTAAAAAATCATAATTTTGGAAAAAAATGGAAATTTTAAGCTGTCGAAGTTTTCGGGATAAGTCGAAAAAAAAGTATAAATGCTTAGAGAGTTACCAGTTCGGTTGGCGCTTTAATTTGAAACAAAATGAAGCGAAGACGGAATCTATCTCAAAATTATTCGCGTGCAGTAAAATGATGCAACAGTTACTTCCTATTCGTGGCATTTTTATAAAATTATTTTCGCGACCCAGCCGTTTTTTTTGATAATATTATCACTGATGTCAACCAAATGTGTGGGCAAAACTTTTACAAATTTCGAAATGTTCATTAAAAGGTCGAAATTTTCATTAAAAGGTCAATATTTTCAAAATAAGTCCAAATTATCAAAATGAATGCAATTTTTAAAAAGTAATATTTTTCAGAAAGAGTCAAAAAATCGACGAAAGTCAGAATTTTGAAAGTGTCAAAATTTTGATAGTAGAAAGTCAAGGTTTTCAAAAAAGTAGAATTTAAAAAAAATTAATTTTACAAAAGAAGTCAAAATTATCACAAAAAATTTTGAAGAATGTCGAATTGGGAAAATCTTGAAATAAAGTCAAAATAGTGGAAGTAATTTCTTAGTATCTAGTAGTAGAGTAAAGTAATTTTGATAAAATATCATAATTTTGAAAAATAGTAAAGTGGAACTTTTAAACAATCGAAATTGACAAAATAATCAAATTTTTTAAATTTTCTAAATAAATTTTTAGAAAAGAAAGTTGGATTTTTCAAATAAAAGATCCAATTATAAATTGAAAAAGGTCGAATTTTCAAAATTGTCAAAATTTTAAAAAAACTAAAAATTAAAAAAATAGTAGTTTACAAAATAAAGTCTCATTTGGAAAATCAATATTCAAAAAAGGTCGCGATTTAAAAAAAAAGACGAAATATTCAAAACTGGTTGAGATTTTCGAAAAATTCACACCAAAAAGTCGGAGTTGTCAAAAAAAGCATAAAACTTGCAAAAACATTTGAAAACAATTCGAAACAATTTCCAAAAGAGTCAAATGGTAAAAAAATTCAAACTTTGAAGAAGGTCAAATTTAATAAAAAGTGAAAATTTTGAAATAAATTACTGGAAGTAATTTCGTAGTATCCAGCAGTAAAGTAAAGTAATTTTGATAAAATGTCACAAATTTAAGAAATAGTAAAGTGGAACTTCTAAACTATCGAAATAATCTAATTTTTTAAATTTTCTAAATGAACTTTCAGAAAAAAAGTTGGAATTTTCAAATAAAAGGTCCAATTGTAAATTGGAAAAGGTCGAATTTTCAAAAATGTTGAAATTTTGAAAAGACTAATGATTAAAAAAATAATAACTTACAAAATAAAAATTCATTTGGAAAATCAATATTCAAAAAAGGTCGCAATTTAAAAAAAAAGACGAGATATTCAAAATTGGTTGAAGTTTTAGAAAAATTCGCACCAAAAAGACGCGGAGTTGTGAAAAAACGCACAAAACTCGCAAAAACATTTGAAAACAATTCGAAACAATTTCCAAAATGGTAAAAAAATTCAAATTTTGAAGAAGGTCAAATTTAATAAAAAGTGAAAATCTTGAAATAAAGTACTGGAAGTAATTTCGTAGTATCCAGTAGTAAAGTAAAGTAATTTTGATAAAATGTCACAAATTTAAGAAATAGTAAAGTGGAACTTTTAAACTATCGAAATCTAATTTTTTAAATTTTCCAAATAAACTTTCAGAAAAAAAGTTGGAATTTTCAAATAAAAGGTCCAATTTTAAATTGGAAAAGGTCGAATTTTCAAAAATGTTGAAATTTTGAAAAGACTAAAGATTAAAAAAATAGTAATTTACAAAATAAAAATTCATTTGGAAAATCAATACTCAAAAAAGGTCGCAATTTAAAAAAAGACGAGATATTTAAAATTGGTTGAAAGTTTCGAAAAATTCACACCAAAAAGACGCGGAGTTGTGAAAAAACGCACAAAACTCGCAAAACATTTGAAAACAATTCGAAACAATTTCCAAAATGGTAAAAAAATTCAAATTTTGAAGAAGGTCAAATTTAATGAAAAGTGAAAATCTTGAAATAAAGTACTGAAAGTAATTTCGTAGTATCCAGCAGTAAAGTAAAGTAATTTTGGTAAAATGTCACAAATTTAAGAAATAGTAAAGTGGAACTTTTAAACTATCGAAATAATCTAATTTTTTAAATTTTCCAAATAAACTTTCAGAAAAAAAGTTGGAATTTTCAAATAAAAGGTCCAATTGTAAATTGGAAAAGGTCGAATTTTCAAAAATGTTGAAATTTTGAAAAGACTAAAGATTAAAAAAATAGTAATTTACAAAATAATGTCTCATTTGGAAAATCAATTTCAAAAAAGGTCGCAATTTAAAAAAAAAGACGAGATATTCAAAATTGGTTGAAATTTTCGAGAAATTCACACCAAAAAGACGAAGTTGTGAAAAAAACGCACAAAACTTGCAAAAACATTTGAAAACAATTCGAAACAATTTCCAAAAGAGTCAAATGCTAAAAAAATCCAAATTTTGAAGAAGGTCGAATTTAATAAAAAGTGAAAATCTTGAAATAAAGTACTGGAAGTAATTTCGTAGTATCCAGTAGTAAAGTAAAGTAATTTCGATAAAATGTCACAATTTTGAAAAATAGTAAAGTGGAACTTTTAAACTATCAAAATTGACAAAATAATCGACTTTTCTAAAAAAACTATAAGATAAAAAAGTTGTAATTTTCAAATAAAAGGTCCAATTATAAATTGAAAAAGGTCGAATTTTCAAACATGTCGAAATTTTGAAAGGGCTAAAGTTTAAAAAAATTGTAATTTACAAATTAAAGTCTCATTTGGAAAATCAGTATTCAAAAAAGGTCGAAATTTAAAAAAAAAAGACGAGATATTCAAAACGGGTCGAAATTTTCGAAAAAAAAGGTGTAATTTTCAAATAAAAGGTCCAATTATAAATTGAAAAAGTTCGAATTTTCAAAAATGTCGAAATTTTAAAAAGAGTAAAGATTAAAAAAATAGTAATTTACGAAATAAAGTCTCATTTGGAAAATCAATATTCAAAAAAGGTCGAAATTAAAAAAAAAGACAAGATATTCAAAACGGGTCGAAATTTTCGAAAAATTCACACAAAACTTGCAAAAACATTTAAAAACAATTCAAAACAATTTCCAAAAGAGTCAGATGCTAAAAAAATTCAAATTTTCAGAAAAAAAGTTGAAATTTGCAAAAAAATACTCCATTTTTTATTAAGTCGAAGTTTTTCAAAGGAGTCGAAGCCTTTTCAAATGGAAATTTAAAAAAAAGTCAATATTTCAAAAAAATCGAAATTCTGAAAAAATATCGAAATTTTCAAAGGTCGAAATACGCAAAAGGGTGAACACTTTCAAATCAAAATTTTTTACTGAGGTTCAAATCATACTTCAATTCCTTTCCTGATGGCGCTCGTAATTAAGAATTAGCATACGAATAAATTGCCACATAGCCGGATTTAGAATCGATAAGGCCCTAAGCTATTTAAGACATGGGGCCCTAATAAATCCAGATATTATATGTCAGTGCCAAATATGATTTGAGGGGGGTGGGGGGAGGAAAGTAGGGGCCCTAAACTATACCTTGTGTAGCTTATACGTAAATCCAACACCGAATTTACATTTACATTCCATTACGTTTCAACGAAAAATATTGAAGTGATCTCTCCATATATTTACCACTTGGCGTTTCAAAATTATTTTTGCAACCAAACTCCAAACCATCTCACAATAAAACAAAATGGATTCGCAAGAAATTTACCTGTGGAGTGGAGAGATAACACGAGCAGTAAATAAACAAATATTTTGCATACAAATACTTTGATTAAAGATTTCGAAGTATTGTATATCTTTGTTTTTATTGACACACTAAATGTATTTACATTATTGGGACTATCTTGAACTACATAATTCATAACAAACAAACAAACTTAATGAGACGAATCACAACGTGTTAATATTGAAAAATAAACAGTATACTGGTACCTGCATTTAATGTTAAATTGACTGAATGTTGTACTTATTAAATTTGCTCAAGAAAAGTCTTTTATATTACTTCATCGTTACTAGCAGTGTTTAGAATCTAAGAATGAGAACCTTCTCAATTATTAACTTAGAGAAAAAAAATTTCCCAATCTCGTAGACGATTATAAATGTGTAGTATTTTATAATTACCAGTCCATATCTCTAAGCCATTAAAGATAAGTGACCATATTAATTCTATTGTAAGTTATTATAATACATTTTTGATTAATTAGAGTTTTATTAACCTCAGCTTCCTCTAAATGAAAGCAGTAAATTAAAATCCTGCAGCAATATGTATGGAATCGAATCTTGGAAAAAATCCTTGCACTGTGAAGCTCGCAGCAACGAATACCCCAACTAATTTGACGGTTTATATTCCAGCTGAACGGCATCAATACCCAAGGCGAGAACATAGCTGACAACGGGGGCGTCAAAGAAGCTTATTTGGCCTACACCAAGTGGGTCAAACGAAACGGTATTGAGAAAACCCTCCCCGCTTTGAACTACACACCGTCTCAGATGTTTTGGATATCAGCAGGTCATGTGTGGTGTTCGAAATACCGACCGGAAAGTCTAAGAGTTCGCGTGCTCACTGGCTACCATTCGCCCGCCCAATTCCGAATAAACGGTCCTTTCAGCAATACTGAGCAGTTTTCGCACGACTTCGGTTGCCCGTTGGGTAGCAAGATGAATCCTAGAAAGAAATGCAAAGTTTGGTAGATTTTCCCAGTTTCTATTTTTATACAATGGTCGTCCAAATTTAACGGTGGATTGTTGTTATACAACAATGTTATTATCATAGTATTAGATTTTATATTTTAAGTGGTATTTTACTTTAATAATAAATTATAAATATTTCTAATACATTTTTTTTTACTTCCATTAATTTTTTGAAGCCCTAATGCGGCGTTTCTTAAATAGTCCAGGGTAGATAATTTTTGAAACCAAAAAAATTATAGTAGGATGAAACCTATTAGAAAAGGAAGGTAATGCAACAAAAATGAAAGGAAAAATAAATTACGGGCGATCCTAGGTCGGAAGGGGTAGGGGGTGAGTTTTTAAGGGTAAAAAACGGTTTATTTCGATTTCTGGCAAAACTACAAATCCTATGAAAAAAAGTTAAATGGCAAAGTTGTAGGTAATAAGAAGATCTACAACTTTTGTATCTACACTTTTTTAACATAACCTTAAAATTCACGTGAAAAATTCAAAAAACCAGGTTTATGGTTTTTTATTTTTATCTTTTACAAAAAAATTTTTTTTCACAAAATTTGGTGAAAACATCATTTATATCCCAAAAACACTGTAATTTTTTTGATTTAAAATATTTATTTTTTCACCTTATTTTGACTCAATATCGAAAAAGCACCCTAATTTTCAATCGAAAAATCTCACATTAAAATTTTAGCTTTTTCAAAAAACTCGGTGGGTTTTTTGTTCATTGAAATGTCTACTTTCTGATGGTGTAAAAAGATATACATTACTATAATAAATATTCTAAGAAAATTCAAAAAAACGAAAAGTACTCCAATTCAAATTTTTTTTTCTTTATGAACAATTTTGAGCTATTTGCACTATGTAGAAAAACATTACGCAGCAAGCAGCTATATCGTTTTTGATGGGTATCCCAAAATTAAAAATTCAGTTGCTGTGTCAACAGTACCATCAGTTAATTCAACTAAAAGAAGAGAACGCAGTCGTAGAAAGACCTCATACAATATTCCAGAGTTCAATTATCAAAATCATACAAAAATACCATTTTTGCAAGAAAAATTTTTATCTAACGAGAAAAACCAAGACAAAATAATAAAATCGCTAATGAAAATTGTACCCTCACAAGGATTTTCCTCTAAACAAGCAAAAGAAGATTCTGATGCTGACATAATTAGGAGCTCGATAGAAATTGCCAGAAATACTAATAAAACTGTCATTGTTGTGGGTCAAGATATTGATCTTTTGGTCCTTTTGAATCAATTAAATTCTAATAATCATGACATTTATTTTCTAAAGCCAGGTTCTGGAAATATAAAAGAACTTTTTTTCACGTCTAATAGTTTCAAATATGAATCCGTCAAAAACATCGTTGCATTTCTGCATTGTTATTCTGGTTGCGATACAATATCTGGATTTGCCGAAAAAGGAAAGAAAAGTATCGTAAATTCATTAATAGGCGATAAAAATTTATCAAATTTGGCTAATGTTTTTTTTTAAATGTGCAAACAAAGAAGATAGAAAAAAAATGGATTACAATTAATCAAATCTATTTATAAATGTAAAAATAATAATATTACACTAAATCGGTTAAGATTTCAAAAATATCAATTAGCAAAACTTAAATCGCCTTTTATATTGGCAAATCTCCCACCCACCGAAGGACAGGAAAACAACATTGTTACAGGGCATATTATCAGCTTCAAACTTGGCTGGGTAACGAACTGACAGCAACAGATTGGGGCTGGAAACAACATATACGGGGCATTATGCCCAAATTTACAGAAAAATAATTAATTCCAGCTGAAAACTATTTACTGCAGCTGTGAAACTGGATGCAATAGTTTAAAATGTGGCTGCCGAAAACATAGTTTAAAATGCACAAATTTATGTTCAAATTGTCATGGTTCTGAAAAATGCACCAATGTGGTAGAAGAAACCTACGAGGAAGTTAATGATCTAGATGAAATTGTGGATGAAGAACCAGTGCAAACTAAAAATGATGTTGGAGATGAAGACGATGATGGTCTTGAAGACTTCGAAGATCTAGTAGAATCGGAAAGGTGTGTTGAATCTAACGATGAAAAAATACCATCAAAGAGACAAAAACTGATGGAAAAGTGATTAAAATTGAAGACAATGTTTTGATAAATAAAAAGATAAATTTTCTATGACATAAACGTAATGAGAATTTAAGAAATAAACTTTTTTTACTGAAAACAATAGCTAGTCATATTTTTTAGATTAAATCCCCTTAAAATCCAATCTTTAATATTTAAAACAACTATGTTTTTTGCAATCTTTATGTTTTTTGGATTTGTAATTTTTTTGTTTATCAATTTTAAATGGAATCTTACGTTTTTCGAGTAATTAAAGTATAAATTTTAACAAATAGCTCAAAATTGTACATAAAGATAAAAAAAAAAATTCGAATTGGAGTACTTTTCGTTTTTTTGAATTTTCTTAGAAGATTTACCATAGTAATGTATATTTTTTTACACCATCAGAAAGTAGACATTTTAGCGAACAAAAAACTTATCGAATTTTTTAAAAAAGCTAAAATTTTAACGTGAGATTTTTCGATTGAAAATTAGGGTTCTTTTTCGATATTGAGTCAAAATAAGGTGAAAAAATAAATATTTTAAATTAAAAAAATTACAGTGTCTTTGGGATATTTAAGGTAAGTTTTTACCAAATATTGTGAAAATTTTTTTTTTTTTGTAAAAGATAATAAAAAACCATAAACCTGGTTTTTTGAATTTTTCACATGAATTTTGAGGTTATGTTAAAAAAGTGTAGATACAAAAGTTGTAGATCTTCTTATTACCTACAACTTTGCCATTTAATTTTTTTTCATAGGATTTGTAGTTTTGCCAGAAATCGAGATAAACCGTTTTTTACCCTTAAAAACTCACCCCCTACCCCTTCCCGACCTCAGATGGCCCGTAATTTATTTTTCCTTTTATTTTTGTTGCATCATCTTTCTTTTCTAATTATGTTTCATCCTGCTATAATTTTTTTTCACTTTTTATCGTTTTTGAAGGCTTCTACCCTGGTCTAAAAGTCGGTTGCAGGTTGATATATCCGATGGCTAATGCGACCTGTTTTTACCAGTAGATGGCGCTGGTCTTCATTATTTGACTTCAAATTCGAAATGTTGACTTTAATACTTACATTCCGCTTTTAGTAGAGAAAGATTCACTTCTACTTGTAAGACCAACACTTTAATCCCAAAATTATGAATTTTTCTAAAAATGTAGACTTTAGAAGCTGTTAAGCCGTACATTGAACAGTTTTGTTTTTTTCTTATTACTTTTATCTGGGTTGCGCTCGGCGCATATTGTTGTAAGAGTCGAATAAAGGCCTTCGACCGGTGCACATCAGGTCTTTAAATAACCTATAACCGCTAGTAAGAAGCTGCTGGATACGGCAGCCCGACCAGAAATAATCAAGAGGAACTGAGGTACAAATCCCAGTATTTCCAACAAATGGTCCTTCGCCATCCGGATCCCTAAGGATATCGTCGTAGTACAGCCTACAGCTCTATTTTCAACCAGCATTAACCACGGGACAAATTCACAGCAAGGTCAGTCAATTCAATTTTTTCCCTATTCTTATCTACCAGCTGTTTTTAAGATTGCTTCACTTGTTTTGTATTCATCAAGTTGATAAAAACTAAATCCGTTTCAGGTATGCGATAAATTTTTATAAATATATCTACGAAAAGTAATTCGTTGATTAAAAATCTAAATAAATATTATATTTATTTCATTATTATTTAAATGATAACTAAATTATGGCAGAACTGAGAAGACTAATAAATCGTAGAGGTGCTCTAAAGGGACAGTTAACCCGTTTCACCCTCTTTTTAGACAATTTCAATGAATCAGAGAATTCTATAGGTCCTTTGCAAGCCCGTCTTGAGACAATTTTAGGCATTCTTTCAGAATTTAACAATGTACAAGTAGAAATCGAATGTCTTGATGATAATGAGCATTTAGACGAGAATATAGCAGAAAGAGAAAATTTTGGAAGCAAATATTTTGAATCAATAGCGCGTTGTAAGGAAATATTAGGTCATTCCTTCCTTCCAATTCCTTCACCACACGATACTTTGACTTTAAGGCTAGGTATAATATAAAATTGCCAGAAGTAAACTTACCAAAGTTTTGCGGCCAATATGATACCTGGACTCAATTTTATGATTTATTCAATTCTCTTATAAACAAAAATCCTTTATTAAACAGCCAGAAATTCTATTATTTACAAAGTTGTTTACAAGGTGAAGCTTCTCATGTAATAAGTTCTTTGGCTGTTTCGGATGCAAACTACACAGAAGTCTGGAAGTTGCTGATAGACAGATATCAAAATAAAAAGGCGATCATTCACGTTCATTTAAAGGGCATTTTTGATTTGCCAAATGTAGTTAAGGAACATTATGAGTCAGCTAGAAAGTTTTTGGATGAGTTTCTGCAGCACATCAGATCATTGAAAACTCTAAACGAAAATGTTGATCAGTGGGACACAATTCTAATTTTTCTTTTAACATCTAAACTTGATATCGTATCTAGAAAGGATTAGGAAATCTTTTCCGCCAATATTCCTTCACCAACGTTGAACGAGTTAATAACATTTCTCACCCAGCGCTGTAACCTACTGCAATCAATAAATTCCAAGTTGCACATATCGAATCAAGGAGTTGTCAAAAATCAAACAGGTTTTAAATCAGTATCACATCTTTCAACCGCTAATGTAAATTGCGCATTATGTCAGGGTAACCATTTTATTTACAGATGTCAACATTTTTTGAAATTGCCAATTCATAAAAGAACAACTGAATTCAAACGATTAGGCCTGTGCACAAATTGCCTTCGAAATGGGCATTCTAACTCGGAATGCAAAGCAGGCGCATGTAAAACATGTCAAAGGCGACACAATTCACTTTTGCATTTACCATCATTAACTTCCATAACAGAAGAGTTACGCGATAACTCTAACAATTCTCAAAACGTACAAGCTAGCGATAATTCTAGCAGTAAAAATTGATTTTATCGCCAAAATATTACTTCAACAGTACTCTCTCGAACGATGAACTTAGAGTAGATAACCAAGTTGTCACAAATTGCAGTTTAAATGCACATTGCAAACAGAAACAGACAAATTCTCTCACAATACTGTCAACAGCAGTAATTAACGCTTATGATATCAATAATCAATTAATGCCATCTCGAGTACTATTAGACAACGGATCACAGTCAAACTTTGCCATTAGAGAACTTGTCTCCCGCCTGGGTTTAAAAACATCAAAAATAAACATGCCTATGTTAGATTTTTTTTAAAATATTTAAGCTTGGCGACTGATCTATTAATAAAACAGACTTACACATGAACAGTTTGAAAAAAAACTTTGACTTTTTTTCAAAACTTCGACTCTTTTTGAAAACTGAACTTTTTTTTGACATTAGTCGAAGATTTCAATAAGAGGTCTTAAGAAATATCTGACTTTAAAAAAAATCACAATTTTCAAATAAAAGATCGACAGTCAAAATTTTGAAAATAGTTGAAATCAAAGTAGTCAAAATTTTAACTTTTCCAATAATTTTAAATTCCGGAAAATGACCAAAATTTTGAAAAATTCGAACATTTGCAAAAGGCCAGAATTTTCAGCAAAGTGGGAATTAGAATAAAAAGCCGAAAATTTCAAAAAAGTGCAGATTTAAGAAAATGTTAACATTTGTTTAACATAACGACATGAAAGTCGTTTGTTGACAAGGCAAAAATTTTCAAAATATTTTAAATTTCTAAAAGAAATCAAAATGTTGCGAAAGAAGAAATTTTCAAAAAGAAATGATCGAAATTTTATCGTCGAAATTAAAAAATATTAATTTGCAAAAGATTTGATTTTTATCGAATTTACGAAATAATTCGAAATTTTAAAAAAGTTTAAATTTTGAATAGTTGGGAAATTTGCACTCAACTTTTCAATACAAACCAAAATTTTTGAAACCAGAATATTGAAAACAAGTGAAAATTATGAGATAGATCGAGGTTTTCAAAAGTCGAAAAAACTGTTTATAAAATTGTCAACAAACCATAAAAAATTTAAATATTTCCAAACTGGGCCGAAGAAATTTTAAATAAATTGAAAAAAACAAAAAAAAAGTCGAAATATTGAGAAGTTAAAATTTTGAAAAAAGTTTAAATTTTTGGTAGCTAAAATTTTGAAAGGTAAAATACTCTAAAAAAAAGGCATTAACAGGCCAAAACGCAGAATTAACAAAAAAAAACATTTTGATATCTCAGTCGAAATTTAAAAAAATAATAGATCTTAGGTTATACTCAGGATATTCAGAAGGAGTATAATATTTTCAAATGAAGAAGTTCTTAACATTTAGAGTTCATTCTCGAATTTTCGCCCTAAATCTTGAAATTTTTACCTTAAACTCATTTGATTTTTTTCCAATATTTTGACATTTAAATCTGAGATTTCATTTCTAGGAAAATTTAAACTTTTCTTGAAATTTCTTTTTTTTATTTAAAATTTCAGTCTTACGTTTTGAATTTTATTAAGCTTAAACTCCCTATTTTGAAAAAAAAATCAAATTTTGGGAAGAACTAGAAATTTATACCAGCGATTTTTCGAGATTTAACACTAAATTTTGAGAAAAACTTGGATTTTGTAATAATAGTTTTACAGTTTTAGAATTTAAAAAATTACGTTTTGAATTTTATTAAAATAATGTTGAATTTGCCAATTTTTCAACCTTAAACTCCCTATTTTGAAAAAAAATTCAAATTTTGAAAAGAATTGGAAATTTATACAAGCGATTTTTCGAGATTTATAACCAAATTTTGAGAAAAACTTGGATTTTGTAATAATAGTTTTATAGTTTTGGAATTTAAAAATATTAATTTTAAATTCGATTTTTGAATAAAATTTTGAATGTTAGGCCCTTTACTAAAAAATCAAAATATCTTATAAGTCATTATTTTGAAAAGACATTTTTTAATAAGTTATTTTTATGAATTCCTTCTATAATTTTTCTAACTTGGCGATTGAACTTTAAAAAATTGTCTAAAATGTCGATTCTTTTAAAAATTTCGAGTTTTACAGAAAATTTTAGCATTTTTAAGTTGAAATATTTAGGATTTTTTTAATAACTTAAACCCATCAGCTTAATTCAAAATATTTAATTTTTTCAAAAAGTTTTAACTTCATAATAGAAAATTTCGAAATTTTTTGTTATAAAGTTGATTTGTTTATATTTCGACTACGATTTCGAAAATTCGACTTTTTTCTCCAAAATTCGAATTCCAAGTGAAAACTTCCAAAAAAATATTGAAATTTCTATCTTAGTTATCAAATTTCGACTTTAATTAAGAATTTATTGTACTTTTAATCACTTTTAAATTCATATTTCTAGAAAAACTTGATTTATAAAATTTTTACAACTTTTTACCACGAGTTTAAAAATGTCAAGATTAAAGTCGAAATTTTGAAAAAAAAAATGAACTTAATGACTTTAGTTTAATTTTTAAAATTTTCACATTAGCAGTAATTCAAAATTCAGACTTCTTCAAAATATTTTGACTTTCTTTCTAGACATTGAATTTATAGAAAATCTCCTGACCATTTCGAGAAAACACCAAAAGTTTCAAGAAATATTAAAGTTTATTTTTTAAATTTTGTTTCAAAACAAAATGTTGAGTGTTATTATTTTTTGTTAATAGATTTTCTCTTTTGGAAATGAGAGATTTTGTGTTAGAAAATTTTGACTTCAAACCTTTTTTGTTTCAAAAATTATCGCTTCTTTTTTCTTCGAATTTAGAGAGTAATTCTAAATGTCAACTTATTTCTAAAATTTCGAATTTAAAAAGCTAAAAATTTCGAGTTCGAACAGGTCACATTAAGAATTAACATATCGTAATTTTGTTCGAAAATTCAAAATTTTTAAAAATGTTAATATTTTCGAAAGTGTTTAATAATGAATTCTGGTTATTTTTAAGTATAAACACGGTCGTAATTAAACTTTTTCTAGAACGAGTTTGTCCACTCTAAATGTAGACATTTCTAGACAAATTCCAAATTCAAAAAACTCAAGATTAAGTTCAGAATTTCGATATCAGACATTTTTCACAAAAATGTTGGAGAAATTTTCAGGTTTCTAGAAGGAATTGATGTTTAAAAAAATATTTGTGGGTTTGAAGTAAATACCAAGATTTTAAACTTTGAATTTTGAGAAAAAAAATAAAAGTATTAACATACTTCGCATTTAGCAAAAAATCTAATTCAAATTGAAAATTTCCAAAAAAGGTCGAAATTTTGAGATTAAAGGTAAAACTTACAAAAAAAAAAACCGATAAATAACTTTATAGCAAAAACTTTTTTTCGAAATTCGGAAGAATCAAATGCACTTCGACATTGCAAATTCAGATAGCAACAACAATTCCCAAAATTGGCCAAAATAAAAAACGTAGGAATTGAAGTTGTTGCCAGTTAGAAAAAGAGTTGGATGCTAAAAGGAAACTTGAACTTAAAAACATCTAATCTTCCAGAATTTAGAAAGAATATCCAAATTCTAAATGTTCGGGTGCAAACTTTAAATTTGAGATAAAAATTAAAATTATGAATTTAATCGAAATTTGAAAAAAATTAAAAAAAAAAGAAGATTTTTCTCCAGCTGACTTCAAACTATGTCTTTAAATAGAGCACTTTCTATAGGCATTTTTTATACACAAGTGCAGGTTATAGAAGACAGTTCAAAGATAAATTTTAGAAAAGGAATATCTTTCGAGTAATTTTATCATCTTACCCATACGTCTGTTTTTATTTAGAAATTAAATTAAGATAAATAGGCAACGTTGTTAAATTACTTTGTCAGAATGTTAGAAGAGTTGGACTCTGGAAATGGTTTTGGTGTATTTTTTTATATTTTAGTATACTTATATACAATAATAATATTAATAGTAAAGTAGTATTGGATCGTGGCTTCTTAGCTCTAACCTAGACGCAAACAAAGACTAGGTAGTTTTAGCAGCCCCCCCCCCCCGAAAAAAAATCCTGGTTACGGGCCTGAGGCAAGTTAAACCAGGTAGTTAGCTCAATTCTCTTAATCCATTTTTGGACCACGACTCCATCATTAGAGTCGGAGGCAGACGGACAAACTCAAATTTTTCGTTTAATCAAACACATCCAATTTTGCTACCTAGTAAACATTCGTTTATCCGCTTAATAATTCAGGATTGTCATATTCGTAACTTAATGTAGGAACTCAGACCGCGTTGTCTTGTATTGGTCAGAAATATTGGCCTCTTAACGGTAAAGCCGAAGTTAAATCTGTCCTACGAAAATGCATACCCTGCTTTAAAGCCAAACCGCAATATATAAATCCACAAATGGGCATATTTCCTACAACTCGCGTTACACCAAGTCGAACTTTTTCTAATTATGCTATAAACTACGCAGATCCAGTTATTGTAAGGAACGGAAAGCTCAGAAACCGTAAAATAATAAAGTCCTACATTTGCGTATTTGTATGTCGAGTAAAGCAGTTCATTTAGAGCTTATTACTGATTTGAGCACATCTACATTTTTAAATGCATTGAAAAGATTTGTCGCAAGACATGGATTATGCAAAAACACATATATTCTGACAATGCCTCTAATTTTACAAGAGCAAATCACGAGTTAATGGAATTCAGACAAATTATTCAGCAAAATTCAGTTCAAAATTATTTACTTGACCAAAAAATACAGTGACATTTTATTCCCGCACGTTCCCCAAATTTTGGTGGGCTCTGGGAAGCGGCAGTAAAGGCTGTAAAGCACCACTTGAAACGAATTTTAAATAATATTCAATTAACATATGAAGAGTTTTATACTCTATTAACACAAATAGAAGCGATCTTGAATTCAAGACCTTTGACGCCTCTCTCCAATGATCCCGAGGGCTTTGAGACGCTAACACCCGGTCGCTTTATAATTAGAGAGGCATTAAATGCCATACCTGAACCAGGTGTCCAGGAAGACAAGCTTATCCTCCTGACACGCTATCATCACATCCCCCAAATGACTCAACACTTTTGGACAAGCTGGAAGAATGAATATCTTCACAACCTTCAGCAGCGGGCCAAGTGGAAATTTCAGACAGACACGCCTTCTCTATTAGGGAAGTTGGTACTTCTCCATGAAGACAACACTCCTCCTCAGCACTGGCCTATGGGAAGAATTACTGAAATTCATCCAGGAGCCAACGGCATCGTAAGAGTAATTAGTGTCAAAACTTGCAGTGGGGTAGTGAAACGTGCATTGGGAAGGGTATGTGTTTTGCCAATGTTTGACAGTAAATCACTGTGACATTATTTTTCTTTTTGAAATGGACCTTTTAAAGGGGGCTGCACATTGAACAGTTTTGTTTTTGTTTTTATTACTTTTATCTGGGTTGCGCTCGGCGCATGTTGTTATAAGAGAGTCGAATAAGGGCCTTTGACCGATGCACATCAGGTCTTTAAATAACCTATAACCGCTAGTAAGAAGCTGCTGGCCACGGCAGCCCGACCAGAAATAATCAAAAGGAACTGAGGTACAAGGCCCATATCGAATCAAGGAGTTGTCAAAAATCAAACAGGTTTTAAATCAGTATCACATCTTTCAACCGCTAATGTAAATTGCGCATTATGTCAGGGTAACCATTTTATTTACAGATGTCAACATTTTTTGAAATTGCCAATTCATAAAAGAACAACTGAATTCAAACGATTAGGCCTGTGCACAAATTGCCTTCGAAATGGGCATTCTAACTCGGAATGCAAAGCAGGCGCATGTAAAACATGTCAAAGGCGACACAATTCACTTTTGCATTTACCATCATTAACTTCCATAACAGAAGAGTTACGCGATAACTCTAACAATTCTCAAAACGTACAAGCTAGCGATAATTCTAGCAATAAAAATTGATTTTATCGCCAAAATATTACTTCAACAAGTACTCTCTCTCGAACGATGAACTTAGAGTAGATAACCAAGTTGTCACAAATTGCAGTTTAAATACACATTGCAAACAGAAACAGACAAATTCTCTCACAATACTGTCAACAGTTGTAATTAACGCTTATGTCAATAATCAATTAATGCCATGTCGAGTACTATTAGACAACGGATCAGAGTCAAATTTCACCACTAGAGAACTTGTCTCCCGCCTGGGTTTAAAAACATCAAAAATAAACATGCCTATGTTAGATTCTTTTAAAAATATTTAAGCTTGGCAGCTGATCTATTAATAGAACAGACTTACGCATGAACAGTTTGAATAGTTTTACATCTAACGCTTCGTACACGCAGTCGATGCGGAAGAACCACGCATCAATGACTGGTTGTTCGATGCTCCTATTTGTTTTAATGCGCCAAATTCAAAAGATATATAAAGTTTCTAACACCTATATCCGAAATAAATCAAACACAAGCTCACATCACCAATCAAACACATATTAAAATCAAATCTATGCACTCCGGGTATAGTGTTAAATTACCTTTTTTGGTCATCGACAATATAACAGGTCATATACCCCAACAATCATTTGACGTTTCAATGTTCAAAGGAACAAGAGTCGAAGTTTTAAAAAAGTCAAAAAACTTTGACTTTTTTTCAAAACTTCGACTCTTTTTGAAAACTGGACTTTTTTTTGAAAAGTTTGAACTTTTTCGAAATGGAGTCGAAATTTGACGTCACATTAGTCGAAGATTTTAATAAAAGGTCTTAAGAAATGTCTGATTTAAAAAAAAATCCATATTTTCAAATAAAAGATCGACAGTTTGTAAAAAAATGTCAAAATTTTGAAAATAGTTGAAATCAAAATAGTCAAAATTTTTAAGTTTTCCAATAATTTTAAATTCCGGAAAATCACCAAAATGTTGAAAAATTCGAACATTTGCAAAAGGCCAGAATTTTCAACAAAAAAAAAAAAAAAGTCGAAAATTTCAAAAAAGTGCAGATTTAAGAAAAGATTAAAATTTTCAATAAAGAAAGTCGTTTGTTGAAAAGGCAAAAATTTTCAAAATATTTCAATTATATATATATATTATATATATATTGCGGAAGAAGAAATTTTCAAAAAGAAATGATCGGAATTTTATCTTTGAAATTAAAAAATACTAATTTGCAAAAGATTTGATTTTTATAGAATTTACGAAATAATTCGAAATTTTAAAAAAGTTTAAATTTTGAATAGTTGAGAAATTTGTACTCAACTTTTCAATATAAACCAAAATTTTCGAAACCAGAATATTGAAAACAAGTGAAAATTATTAGATAAATCGAGGTTTTCAAAAGTCGAAATATTGAGAAGTTAAAATTTTGGAAAAAGTTTAAATTTTTGGTAGCTAAAATTTTGAAAGGTAAAATACTCTAAAAAAAAAGGCATTAACAGGCCAAAACGCACAATGAACAAAAAAAAACATTTTGATATCTCGGTCGAAATTTAAAAAAATAATAGATCTTAGGTTTATACTCAGGATATTCAGAAGGAGTATAATATTTTCAAATGAAGAAGTTCTTAACATTTCGCGTTCGTTCTCGAATTTTCGCCCTAAATCTTGAAATTTTTACCTTAAACTCATTTGATTTTTTTCCAATATTTTGACATTTAAATCTGAGATTTCATTTCTAGGAAAATTTAAACTTTTCTTGAAAATTTCTTTTTTTTATTTAAAATTTCAGTCTTACGTTTTGAATTTTATTAAGCTTAAACTCCCTATTTTGAAAAAAAATCAAATTTTGGGAAGAACTAGAAATTTATACCAGCGATTTTTCGAGATTTAACACTAAATTTTGAGAAAAACTTGGATTTTGTAATAATAGTTTTACAGTTTTAAAATTTAAAAAATTACGTTTTGAATTTTATTAAAATAATGTTGAATTTGCAAATTTTTCAACCTTAAACTCCCTATTTTGAAAAAAAATTCAAATTTTGAGAAGAATTGGAAATTTATACAAGCGATTTTTCGAGATTTATAACCAAATTTTGAGAAAAACTTCGATTTTGTAATAATAGTTTTACAGTTTTGGAATTTAAAAATTTAAATTTTAAATTCGGTTTTTGAATAAAATTTTGAATGTTAGGCCCTTTACTAAAAAATCAAAATATCTTATAAGCCATTATTTTGAAAAGGACATTTTTTAATAAGTTATTTTTATGAATTCCTTCTATAATTTTTCTAACATGGCGATTGAACTTTAAAAAATTGTCTAAAATGTCGATTCTTTTATGAATTTCGAGTTTTACAGAAAATTTTAGCATTTTTAAGTTGAAATATTTAGGATTTTTTTAATAACATTAACCCATCAGCTTAATTCGAAATATTTAATTTTTTCAAAAAGTTTTAACTTCATAATAGAAAATTTCGAAATTTTTTGTTATAAAGTTGATTTGTTTATATTTCGACTACGATTTCGAAAATTCGACTTTTTTCTCCAAAATTCGAATTCCAAGTGAAAACTTCCAAAAAAATATTGAAATTTCTATCTTAGTTATCAAATTTCGACTTTAATTAAGAATTTATTGTACTTTTAATCACTTTTAAATTCATATTTCTAGAAAAACTTGATTTATAAAATTTTTACAACTTTTTACCACGAGTTTAAAAATGTTAAGATTAAAGTCGAAATTTTGAAAAAAAAAATGAACTTAATGACTTTAGTTTATTTTTCAAAAATTTTACATTAGCAGTAATTCAAAATTCAGACTTCTTCAAAATATTTTGACTTTCTTTCTAGACATTAAATTTATAGAAAATCTCCTGACCATTTCGAGAAAACACTAAAAGTTTCAAGAAATATTAAAGTTTATTTTTTAAATTTTGTTTCAAAACAAAATGTTGAGTGTTATTAGTTTTTGTTAATAGATTTTCTCTTTTGGAAATGAGAGATTTTGTGTTAGAAAATTTTGACTTCAAACCTTTTTTTTCAAAAATTATCGCTTCTTTTTTCTTCGAATTTAGAAAGTAATTCTAAATGTCAACTTATTTCTAAAATTTCGAATTTAAAAAGCTAAAAATTTCGAGTTTGAACAGGTCACATTAAGAATTAATATATCGTAATTTTGTTCGGAAATTCAAAATTTTTTAAAATGTTAATAATATTTTCGAAAACGTTTAATAATGAATTCTGGTTATTTTTAAGTATAAACACGGTCGTAATTAAACTGTTTCTAGAACGAGTTTGTCCACTCTAAATGTAGACATTTCTAGACAAATTCCAAATTCAAAAAACTCGAAATTAAGTTCAGAATTTAAATATCAGACATTTTTCACAAAAATGTTGGCGAAATTTTCAGGTTTCTAGAAAGAATTGATGTTTAAAAAAATATTTGTGGGCTTGAAGTAAATACCAAGATTTTAAACTTTGAATTTTGAGAAAAAAAGTAAAAGTATTAACATACTTCGCATTTAGCAAAAACTCTAATTCAAATTGAAAATTTCCAAAAAACGTCGAAATTTTGAGATTAAAGGTAAAACTTACAAAAAAAAACGATAAATAACTTTATAGCAAAAACTTTTTTTCGAAATTCGGAAGAATCAAATGCATTTCAACATTGCAAATTCAGATAGCAACAATAATTCCCAAAATTGGCCAAAATAAAAAACGTAGGAATTGAAGTTGTTGCCAGTTAGAAAAAGAGTTGGATGCTAAAGGAACTTGACTAAACATCTAATCTTCCAGAATTTAGAAAGAATATCCAAATTCTAAATGTTCGGGTGCAAACTTTAAATTTTAGATAAAAATTAAAATTATGAATTTAATCGAAATTTGAAAAAAATTAAAAAAAAAGAAGATTTTTTCTCCAGCTGACTTCAAACTATGTCTTTAAATAGAGCACTTTCTATAGGCATTTTTTATACACAAGTGCAGGTTATAGAAGACAGTTCAAAGATAAATTTTAGAAAAGGAATATCTTTCGAGTAATTTTATCATCTTACCCATACATCTATTTTTATTTAGAAATTAAATTAAGATAAATAGGCAACGTTGTTAAATTACTTTGTCAGAATGTTAGAAGAGTTGGACTCTGGAAATGGTTTTGGTGTATTTTTTTATATTTTAGTATACTTATATACAATAATAATATTAATAGTAAAGTAGTATTGGACCATGGCTTCTTAGCTCTAACCTAGACGCAAGCAAAGACTAGGTAGTTTTAGCAAAAGGATCGCAGCCCACTCCCCCCGAAAAAAAATCCTGGTTACGGGCCTGAGGCAAGTTAAACCAGGTAGTAAGCTCAATGCCCTTAATCCATTTTTGGACAACGACTCCATCATTAGAGTCGGGGACAGACTGACGAACTCAAATTTTTCGTTTAATCGAAAATATCCAATTTTGCTACCTAGTAAACATTCGTTTACCCACTTAATAATTCAGGATTGTCATATTCGTAACTTACATGTAGGAACTCAGACCGCGTTGTCTTGTATTCGTCAGAAATATTGGCCTCTTAACGGTAAAGCCGAAGTTAAATCTGTCCTACGAAAATGCATACGTTGCTTTAAAGCCAAACCGCGATATATAAATCCACAAATGGGCATATTGCCTACAACTCGCGTTACACCAAGTCGAACTTTTTCTAGTTATGCTATAGACTACGCAAATCCAGTTATTGTAAGGAACGGAAAGCTCAGAAACCGTAAAATAATAAAGTCCTACATTTGCGTATTTGTATGTCGAGTAAAGCAGCTCATTTAGAGCTTGTTACTGATTTGAGCACATCTACATTTTTAAATGCATTGTAAAGATTTGTGTCAAGACGTGGATTATGTAAACACATAAATTCTGACAACGCCTCTAATT
This sequence comes from Dastarcus helophoroides, assembly GCA_028583605.1. NCBI lineage: Eukaryota > Metazoa > Arthropoda > Insecta > Coleoptera > Bothrideridae > Dastarcus > Dastarcus helophoroides. The sequence continues at coordinate 12,577,338 of CM053336.1, read as the reverse complement.
TTACAAGAGCAAATCACGAGTTGATGGAATTCAGTCAAATTATTCAGCTTCAGTTCAAAATTATTTACTTGACCAAAAAATACAGTGGCATTTTATTCCCGCACGTTCCCCAAATGTTGGTGGGCTCTGAGAAGCGGCAGTAAAAGCTGTAAAGCACCACCTGAAACGAATTTTAAATAATATTCAATTAACATATGAAGAGTTGTATACTCTATTAACACAAATAGAAGCGATCTTGAATTCAAGACATTTGACGCCTCTCTCCAATGATCCCGAGGGCTTTGAGATGCTAACACCCGGTCACATTATAATTAGAGAGGCATTAAATGCCATACCTGAACCAGATGTCCAGGAAGACAAGCTTATCCCCCTGGCACGCTATCATCACATCCCCCAAATGACTCAACACTTTTGGACAAGCAGACACGCCTTCTCTATTAGGGAAGTTGGTACTTCTCCATGAAGACAACACTCCTCCTCAGCACTGGCCTATCGGAAGAATTACTGAAATTCATCCAGGAGCCAACGGCATCGTAAGAGTAATTAGTGTCAAAACTTGCAGTGGGGTAGTGAAACGTGCATTGGGAAGGGTATGTGTTTTGCCAATGTTTGACAGTAAATCACTGTGACATTATTTTTCTTTTTGAAATGGACCTTTTAAAGGGGGCTGCACATTGAACAGTTTTGTTTTTGTTTTTATTACTTTTATCTGGGTTGCGCTCGGCGCATGTTGTTATAAGAGAGTCGAATAAGGGCCTTTGACCGATGCACATCAGGTCTTTAAATAACCTATAACCGCTAGTAAGAAGCTGCTGGCCACGGCAGCCCGACCAGAAATAATCAAAGGAACTGAGGTACAAGGCCCAGTATCTCCAACAGAAGCGACATTTCAACTTTAAAATCAAAATTTATAGAAAAATGTTGCTAATGCATATAACCATCATCGAGGGTCTTTAAATGAACCATTGTTAGAGTCAAAAAGTAGACATTGTTATGTTTCAAAGCAGCTAGAAACTGCTAATCCAGTTTTTTAGAGCATAAGGTCTTGCAAAATGAAACCACATTGATTTTGATCCTTGAAATATTGAAAAATTGAAATACAAACTTGACCCCTGAAACCAGGAAAGATTAAAAAACACAACAAAGATTGCTCTAAAGCTTTTCGGCAGCCAAGCCATCATCTTAGAGAGATACTGAATTTTTGAAGATAACCAAGGACCATGCAACCAAAACCTTGAAATATTTGTCAAGAAGATAAAAACTGCTAATCCACCAACATAAAAGATAAATTTTTCAACAAAATAATTTCCACTCATTTTGGTTTTTGTGAGGGAGATTAGTCTCAATAATACAAAGTCACTGATAAAGTTATTTGAGATAGAAAGTAGTATGTGGACCCCTTCAGCTCACAGCCACTTTTTACGGAAAATGCCCCGATTTTCAAGGGTAAACAGAAAAGCAGAAAAAATCGTGAAAACATCCCCGTTTTTAAGGTATATTTTTAAATTAACATTTTTTTCAAAGATTTTGCCCTGCTTTTCTGTTGGGCCACTTGAGTACAAAAGTGAATACGGCTTCGTCCAAACGAATTCGCTTCGCTCACGAGTGGACTACGTCCACGAATTCACAGTGCTATTTTACAAGGTTAACGATTTGAAAAGAAAAATTATTTATTATTAAATTAGGATTATAAGCGATTTTACCCTGTTATAGCAATAATAGAGGATTAGCATAATTATAGAACTACATATGTTAAAAATAGATGAAGCCCCTTCACCATACGACACGAAAACGAAAACCCATTTCATATAAAATGATTTTTATATTATAAAATTCACTATAATCAAACAAATTTTAGACAAAACACTTGTTCTAAACAAATTAATATTTTAAAGTAAAAAAAACATTTTTAATTATCGAACATCAGTTTTTATGCGATTTTTTGCTTTGTTTTTAAACGTATGTTTATCTGTAAAGTCAAAATATTAAACCACTTTGATTGATATTTACATATTTATTTGCAAAAAAAGTACAAAAGCATTGGGTTTTTTCTATGTTGTTATTTCTGGATTACTGCAAAGAAAAACATGACAGGAGATTAAGAATAGATGTTATTTACCTATACTCCATGAAATGGCGAAATGCAATCTCAAAACCATTTGTTTCTTTAATATTCTCAAATAATATATAAATAATATAATATAATATAAATAGTATAATAATAATAATAAAAATAATAATAATAATAATAATAATAATAATAAAAGCCCCAGATGGAAACTGAGAATACAGAAAAGAATAGAAGAATTACGAAAAGAATTATCCTTATTACATGAGGGGAAATCTGACAAAACACATTCTAAAAGGGTACAGCATCGAATAAATTCCTTGAAAATGAAATATGAAATCTCTAATAACTGCAGCTACCAGAAAGTAGAGGAGATGTTAAAAGAAAAGGTGCTTGCATATGCACAGCGAATACGAAGATATCAAAAGAGAAATGACTTTTATCAACAAAACAGACTTTTTGAAGAAAATGGAAAAAAGTTCTACCAACAGTTAAAAACAAAAAGTACAGGGATCACAAAAGCACCATCACAAAATGAAATAGAAGCCTTTTGGAAGGATCAGTGGGAAACAAATGCAAGGCACAACTCAAAAGCAGAGTGGATAAAAAGAGAAGAGAAATCTACGCAGAAAGTACTGTGGTGAGTCGAGTTCTACTAAACTGTTCTATTTCCTCGTTTGTTTTATTTAATTGAATTTTATTCAATATTTTCTTGGAAATATTAAATCTACAAATATTGTACTCTATAATATTTTTTTGTAACATAACGTTTTGCGTGAGAAACAGATTTCTTAGCGTTCACAAATTAGATAAGGGTTATTTGTTAGGTGTGTTTTGTTTCAAGCACAGATACCTAAACTGAGTAAAATAACATGTTAGTTTTGAAGGACCGCTGAAAAGTAGAGTAATAAATAAGGGTAAAGTGCCGATAATGGAGACCGTAGCAAATATCTCGGCAAGACCATGTGGTGGTAGACTGGAGGAATTTGACGTTCAAAAAACGCCCTTATAAACACGTACAATTGTAAGTTATTTAAATTTCAATTATCGAAGTAAAACTTGCAAGATAAAGGGACGACATCATTCAAAATGGGTTTGCAGTATGATTTGCACTTTAAGAATCCTTTTCAAAATTTATTTAAAGGCTAATTTGGATTAGAAATATTTAAATTAGTAGAAATTCTGCATTCTCATGACCTCTAGCGAGATGCAGAGGATGTCTTTCGGTCCCCAGAAGTTAAGGGTAGGGGAAGAAAAACCTAAAGCACCGTAAAGAAATTAAAAGTAGTCAAGAACTAAACTTCGATGAAATTAGTTTAAAAATTATAGTCAAGAACTAAACTTCGATGAAATTAGTTTAAAAATTATGGTCAACTTCCGGACTTATAAAAACGAGTACGAAATACGGGAGTTTAAAAAAAAGGACTGCTTCTGTTTGTGCTAATTAACGAGAATGAAAAAAAAAAACAATTTCTGTTCAACGTGAAGTTCTAGTGCCATTTATGTGATGTTTGCTACGGGATAAATAGGCAAGTAAATTTTAAATTGTCCCATGATTTTATTTGATGGTTTTTCGCTCTTATATGATTTAATTAACTTTTCCAAAAATTTGAGAAATACTTGTTCCTAATTTTGATCAATATGGGGTTGGGGGGCGTACACAAAAAAAAAAGAGAAAGGAATGTAAAACTTCCACAACAAACCGAATGAATGAGAAAGTCGTTCTTAGAATATTATTATAGGGCCAAGAACCCTACCGCTGACTGGTGCGACTACCAGTCTCAGTAAAACAAAAAGGGAAACAAAAATAAAACAAAATAAAAAATACAAAGACAAGAAAACGAAAACGAAGTAAAGCGCATTCGCTTCATACAAACATTTTCATTTCCTTAAGGTCGATGTTAGTGTTCTGCTGTTGGAAGCTGAGTTTCCAGGGGTTCCAAAATAATTTGTACCCATCACCACTAAGGTCCGGCAACTGGCAGCAGACACATATATTTGGGTTTTACTGATGATGTTCTGCAAGTTCTAGAAACGTGGGCATTGTACACCTTAACATCCTAGAAGCATAAGCCACAATGAGCTCTTACCTGGTTCTTGTTTTGGTGTATTCACCTAGTGCTACCTCATTCGCAGATTCTCCTTCGTAGGTTGCTTGAATCCCAAAAATATAGGACAAGACAACCTGGCCCAAAGAGAGCCTTATAGATCTGTTGACAAATGGGGAGTACTAACGTCGGTGAACGAGCAGTATCAGCATCAGCTTTTGTTAGGAAAATGTTTTGACGAAAGAAATGAGAACTTCTTGCCAGTTTCTAACTTTAATTTAAATGTTTTTTTTGTGCTAAGTCAAGCTTAGCCACTTTCTAAGCCAGAAACGCCCTTTTGTTAGACTAATAGCCGTAGAAGTAGATGTAGTGTTGGAAGGGAAAATTCTGCTCAGAAAGTTTCTTCGAAATCTGAACAATATTTCTAGTCTATTTTATGACACTGGTTTGAGTTCGAGTGATTGAGTTTGGTATGAGAAAAACAGAAAACAAACAAAGGAACAAGTTAACAAAGGAAAGAAAGAAAGAGTGAGAGAACGAGAGATCTGTAAGATTGAATCAACATTTATAAATTTGATATATTACGATAAATCACAACTTCATTTCCAAGCTTGAGCTCCATTTTCTCGTAGCATTATCCTTTGGATATTGTTAGCTCAAAGCTTTAACAGGAAACTGTATGCTATGTGAAGTATGGTTGAATTAAGAAGCGACAAAAACACAAAAGAATTGGGGAATAAAAACAGACACCTGAAAATAGTTTGAGAATATCTGTGTACAAACTAACCAGCGAACACCCACCGATAATCAGGTACAAAGTTAGCTGCATTTGGTTTGAAAACCTTCGAGTACAAACTAAATGGCCCAGCTGGGGAAAGCATTGCGATTATTAGGGTTAAAATAAACTTTGGAAAATTAATAACCGACGCACCATATACGAGCGAAAGAGTTAGACAAAGAATGTCAGATTACTTGTGCTTAATGAATTCTCTTAATTTTCTAAAGAAATATTTCTCTCGGATATGTGTCCAGCAAATTTAAACAAGTTGAAACAAACAGGTTCACTTTTATTTTGTTGTATTATGTTTAAGAACACTTAAAAATCACAAACTTGAAATTTTGTTGATTTATTTGTTGACCTATTGTAATAAAATGTTGAGGTCAATTGTTATTTGAATTTGATAACACTTCTCTGTCGACTCTACGAGCTGGGGTTACAATATTGGAATAAAATAATTTTAAACACAACGTAGACAAATTGGGTCCGAAAATCGAAAGTAAATTATTCTTCGAAAATTTTTAAAGATGAGCAAAATTCTACAATTTTGAAAAACTATATACAATCACTGGTTATGGTCACAACCGGCTGTTCGCTCATCAGTACCTTTCATGTCAAGCGAAGAGATCACCATCAGAGACATAGAAAAGGCCTTATCAAATTCAGCTAACTGGAAAGCGCCCGGTTTGGACAAAATACCAAACTTCTGGTTAAAAAAATTTCAAACTACACATAAGGCATTCGCTTGTGCGTTAAATGAACTCAAAAAACACCCAGAACAGATCCCAGAATGGCTTACGCAAGGTATTACTTTTCTGTTACCAAAAACAGAAGACACATGCAAAGCGAATAATTACCGACCAATAACATGCTTATCAGTTATCTATAAACTCATCACCAAAATATTCTCGGATAAAATTTATGAGCATCTAGTAAATAACAATCTTCTACCAGCTGAGCAAAAAGGTTGCTCCAGGGGTTCTTTGGGATGCAAGGAGCACCTGTTATTAAATAAGCTAATTATGGAAGACAGTAAAGAAAAGAAAAGGGGATTGGCCATGGCTTGGATAGACTACAAAAAAGCGTTCGACAGCATTCCACACAGTTGGATAAAACAAGCTATGCAAATATATCATCTAGATCCCGAAATAGTCCACTTCTGCACAACGGCTATGGAAAAATGGAATACGAGAGCAAGATTGACAACAGAACAAGGAGTGATAGAAATTAATACCATAAATATCAACAGAGGAATCTTCCAAGGTAACTCGCTGTCCCCCCTTTTGTTCTGCATGTGCTTAATACCCTTATCAAGAGAGCTGCGTGAAAGTGACCGCGGATATAAAGTACAGAAAACATCGGTTCACCATTTACTATACATGGATGATCTAAAACTCTTCAGCTGCAATGAAGGTGGAGTTAATGACATGTTAGGCATTGTGAAACAATTCAGTGAAGATGTCAATATGCAATTTGGACTGGACAAGTGCGCCAAGGTAGTCATACATAAAGGGCAGATTAAATACACAGAAAACCTACAGATGGACAAACAAACTGAAATTAAAAACCTTGAACCTGAAAAGGCATATAAATATCTAGGAGTGACAGAAAACCGTGACATCGAACATGCCGAGATGAAAGATAAGATAAAAAAAGAGTATGTTCGAAGAATTAGGTTAATATTAGGCACAGAACTTACAGGAAAAAATAAAATAACAGCGATTGGTAATCTAGCAATGCCCGTACTAGAATATAGTTTTGGTATTATAAATTGGACAAAAGAGGAACTTAGGCAATTGGACAGAAAGACCCGTAAGCTGCTGACCACGTATAAGTCACTACATCCCAGAGCAGACGTGGATAGACTTTACTTACCTAGATTAGAGGGGGGTAGAGGACTTCGTAAAATAGAAACAGCATATAAAGTAACAATATTGGGACTATCCACATATATCTTAAAGAAGAAAGGTGACAGCCTAGTAGATATAATTAAGAAAATTGAAAACTTAAAGCCCAGCCAGAAAAACATAATATCGGAGGTAAACCACATACACCCAGTTATGAAATTGTGCCACCAGGCAATAATAGCACTGAATTAGCTATCAAAAACCAAAAGAAATATTTAAAGGCAGCCATAACAGAGGAACATAAAACAAAATGGAAAGAAAAACCCCTACATGGAAACTTCTTAAAAATAATCCATAAGCCCACCATCAATCAACAAGGCTCATTTGAATGGCTAAAGTATGGCAAAATGAAAGGGGAAACTGAGGCTTTTATAACCGCTGCACAAGACCAAGCTTTACGAACCAAATACTATGACAAAAGAATATTGAAAATAAATACTGATGACACATGTAGAATCTGCAAACAAGAAAAAGAACATATCGAACATATAGTCTCTGCATGCCCTCAGCTCGCCAAAACAGAATATGTCAAAAGACACAATAGAGTATGCACATACATACATTGGGCTGTGAGCAAAAATTATGGTATAGAAGTTTCTGCTAAATGGTATCAACATGAGCCTCAACCTACGCAGTCGAAAGGGAATATTGTGTTGTTATACGACCAACAAATATACACTGATCGAACCATTTATGCTAATAAACCTGACATAGTCATCAAGGACCTGAAAAGTGGCACTTGTTTGATAGTCGATGTGGCAATCCCTGCTGATAGCAATGTAGATGGTAAAGAAGTAGAGAAAATAATAAAATATAGAAATCTGGAAATAGAAATCCAACGTATGTGGAAATTAAGAACAAAAATAATACCCATAATTGTAGGATCTTTGGGTACTGTGTCAAAGAGATTCATATACAATGTGAATGATATTCCTGGAAACATCAATAGAAACATAATTCAAGAAACAGCATTATACGGCACTGCAAATATATTGCGTAAAGTTCTTGGATGAAAGTAGCATCTGATCTGAGGAGCCGGGTAGGTTCCTGATGAGAGATTGCCGGGAAATAGGTTTCCCGAGTTAATGAAAATAATAATAATAATAATAGTAATAATAATAATAATAATAATAATAATAAAAACGGGTCAGGTTTATTTATGTAAGCCTGAAGGTTAATTTCAATGGAATCGTTGTCTTTATGGTAAGTCTCGACTTCTTCTTTTAAAATCATCAACTGCCTGCTCTGTGACGAATTATTTGGAAGAGTTGATTCAACAATAGTCATTACAACTTCTGGTGTAAAACTAAAACTAAAGTTTCTCTCTGAAGATGACAGCTTGGCTGTCGAAACGCGTTGGAGCAACCTTTGTTGTGTTTTTTAATTTTTCTTGGTTTCAGGGGACAAGTTCTGTGTTTCAATTTTTGAAGATAACCAAGGACCAATCCGTTCCATCAAACTAAAACTAATTGTGGTCCAAAAGACCGGCGACCCCTGTTCCATTTTAAAACGTGCACGAAATTTCATTTTTCGAATTTTTTGACTCTTCAAATTCTTGCGTACGTTTTGCAACTGTCTGAACTCGTTTATTAACTGATTTAAATCCATTTTATCTTATCTTGCTTTTTATCGTTGTTTTTCTTGTGTTTTGTTTTGCAGCATAATAGTCCAATCGGCGAAGCTTTTTTTTGTACAACATAATCCAACAGCGATTTTATGATTGCAATCAATTAATAGTTAATTCTGAGCATAAATTCAAGTTGGCGCGGTGCGGGGGGCTGTGCGTTAGCCGCCATTTTGATAAACGCGTTTATGTAATTATCTCGATAATGGTTGGTCCTATTAAAAAAGTACAAGAGATCATATTTGTAGAAAAATATATGACTTATCTTTTTTATTAATAATATTTTTGTATAGGATAAATATTTTAAAAGTTACTACGTTGAATTGTTTTCTCTTTTTAGTTTTTGCTTCATAATTCGTAAACAAATAACACTACATTGATAATAGTTATTATCAAAGTTGTAGAGCATAAAAAATTTACATATTTTGCATAAAACATTTTTTTCTAAAGTTTATAGTTTAGGAGCTGTAATAAAATAACTATCCGAGTTAATTGAGAAAACGGCGTTTTATCAATTTGTATGCGCAATAAATGCTGACTTATCCAGAGGATATTTTTTAATAAGTTATTTTTATGAATTTCTTCTATAATTTTTCTAGCATGGCGATTGAACTTTAAAAAAAATGTCTAAAATGTCGATTCTTTTATAAATTTCGAGTTTTACACAAAACTTGAGCATTTTTAAGTTGGAAAATTCAGGATTTTTTAATAACTTTAACCCATCAGCTTAATTCGAAATTGTTAATTTTTTCAAAAAGTTTTAACTTCATAATAAAAATTTTCGAAATTTTTTGTTAAGAAGTTGATTTGCTTATGTTTCGATTACGATTTCGAAAATTCGACTTTTTTTTCCAAAATTCAAATTCAAAGTGAAAACTTTCAAAAAAACATTGAAATTTCCATCTTCGTTATCAAATTTCAACTTTGATTAAGAATTTATTGTACTTTTAATCACGACATGTCAGCTTTAAATTCATATTTTTGGAAAAACTTGATTTATAAAATTTTTACAACTTTTTACGGCGAGTTTAAAAATGTCAAGATTAAAGTCGAAATTTTGAAAAAAAAATGAGCCTAATGACTTAAGTTTATTTTTCAAAATTTTTACATTAGCACTGATTCAAAATTCAGACTTTTTCAAAATATTTTGACTTTCTTTCTAGACATTTAATTTATAAAAAAATCCCTGCCCCTTTTGAGAAGACACTAGAAGTTTCAGGAAATATCAAAGATTATTTTTTGAATTTTGTTTCAAGACAAAATGTTGAGTGTTATTAGTTTTTGTTAATAGATTTTCTCTTTTGGAAATGAGAGATTTTTTTAGAAAATTTTGACTTGAAACAAAGTTTCAAAAACAAAGTTTTTTTCAAAAATTATGGCTTCTTTTTTCTTCGGATTTAGAGAGTAATTCTAAATGTCAACTTATTTCTAAAATGTCGACTTTAAAAAACTAAAAATTTCGAGTTCGAACAGGTCACATTAAGGATTAACATATCCTAATTTTGCTCGGAAATTCAAAATTGTTAAAAAAGTTAATATTTTCAGAAATTTTAATAATGAATTTTGGTTATTTTTAAGTATAAACAGGGTCGTAATTAAACTTTTTCTAGAACGAGTTTGTCCACTCTAAATGTAGACTTTTCTGGACATTTCGCACTAAAATTCCAAATTCAAAACACGATTAATTCTTCATGGTAGACCCTTATTGACCGGAAATATTATGTTTTTTTCAATTTATTTAACATTTCTTCGGCCCAGTTTGAAAATATTTAAATTTTTAAGGAAAATTTTTAAATTTAAAATTTTTTTAGAAAATTGTCAACAAACCATAAAAATTTAAATATTTCCAAGCTGGGCCGAAGAAATGTTAAATAAATTGAAAAAAACTTACGATTAAGTTCAGAATTTCGATATCTGACATTTTTCACAAAGATTTTGGCGACATTTTCATGTTTCTAGAAATAATCGAAGTTTAAAAAATATTTGTGGGTTTTAAGTAAATACCAAGATTTTAAACTTTAAATTTTAAGAAAAAAAGTAAAAGTATTAACATACTTCGCATTTAGCAAAAAATCTAATTTAAATTGAAAATTTCCAAAAAAGGTCAAAATTTTAAGATTAAAGGTAAAACTTACAAAAAAACGATAAAGGACTTTATAACAAAAATTTGTTTTCGAAATTCGGAAGAATCAAATGCATTTCGACATTCGGCATTTCAGATAGTAACAATAATTCCCAAAATTGCCCAAAATAAAAAACGTAGGAATTGAAGTTGTTGCTAGTTAGAAAAACAGTTGGACGCTAAGAGGAAATTTGAACTTAAAAAAAAACATTTAATCTTCTAGAATTTAGAAAGAATATCCAAATTCTAAATGTTGGGGTGCAAACTTTAAATTTGAAATAAAAGTTAAAATTATGAATGTAATCAAAATTTGAAAAAAAAAAGATTTTTCTCCAGCTGACTTCAAACTATGTCTTTCAATAGAGCACTTTCTATAAACATTTTTCATACACAACTGCAGGTTATAGAAGGCAATTCAAAGATAAATTTTAGAAAAGGAATATCTTTCGGGTAATTTTATTATCTTACCCACACATCGGTTTTTATTTAGAAATTAAATTAAGATAAATAGGCAACGTTGTTGTTTAATTACTTTGTCAGAATGTTAGAAGAGTTAGACAATAATAACATTAATAGTAAAGTAGTATTGGACCGTGGCTTCTTAGCTCTAACCTAAACGCAAACAAAGACTAGGTAGTTTTAGCAGAAGGATCGCAGTCAGAAAATCAATTAAATAATATAAATTTTTAACAACTATTAAAACATCACCTGAAGGTCTTTGATAAATATGTGAAATTTCTTGAAAATCATCTGGCAAAAAATATAAATAATCTTTAATTAATTTCGACTCTTTATCATAAGTCATATCTTTTAAATTAACTAGCCAAACATATTTCTTATAAAAAATATACATATGATGATTTGCAATTAAAAATGTATCAATTTCTTTATTAAAATCACATAAATTCACCAAAGGCTCATGAGTCGAAGATAAATTACCAACTGTATCATTGGCTCGAAATGTCATGTTTGAAATTTCATGTAAAAGTCCATTTAAAAAAAGTCCAATGATTAGAAAAATGGCAAAATTTGTAAGAAAACGCTGTAAATTTTTAGAAATAGTTCGACCTAAAATAATTGGTGCACCTCGAAACTGGCAAAATTTCGAAAAAAGAACTCTAAATTTTTAGATCGACTTAAAATAATTAGAAGGAACTAAAAATTTTGAGGAGAGGCTTTCCAAGAAAAATTGAACTTTCAAAAAACACAAAATGTCGATCTTTTTCATCAACTATTCCATAAAAAGCAAACTTTGAGAAGAAAGAAATGAAAAAAAAAATTTTTTTAAATTCGAAATTTCAAAAGTCCTACTTTCCGATAAAAGTAAAATTTCTAAAAATAAATCAAAATATCGTGTTTGAAATTTTATGTAAGAGTTCATTTAAAAAGTCCACTGATTAGAGAAATGACAAAATTTCGAAGAAAACGCTGTAAATTTTTAGAAATAGTTCGACCCAAAATAATTAGTGCAGCTCGAAACTTTCAGAGAGGCGAATTTTGGGAAAAGCGAAATGTCAATAAAAAAAAACGAAATTCGCACAAAAAGGCGAAGTTTGCATAAATTCAAAAGAGTTAATTAGAAAATAATATCGAAATTCTAAAAAATAGGACAATTTTGAAATACAAATCGTTTCTAGAAAATCGGATTTAAAAATATTTTTGAAAAGTCGAATTTTGAGAAATGCAAAGAAATCTCGACTAAAAGATGGATTTTAAAATTTCTAAAGTAGATTGAAATTTCGAGAAAATGACGAAATTTCCTAGAAAAAATCAAATCTTAAAATAAAAGTAGAATTAAAAAAGATGGTCGACTTTTGAAAGTAAAATCAAAATTTTAAAAAAGGCAAAATTCGAAAATAATTCAAAATTTCGTGGAAAGGACCAGTTTTGGAATACAATTCTAAAAAAAGGTGTATGTCGGTTGAATATGTATATACTGCATCAAGCAGAGAGGGGAAAACAAGCCCTCCACCCTGCCTCACCATGTTAAGCCCACAGACAGATTTTATTTTAAGGCTGGATCCAAAGCAATAAAGATTTGTGTTGCGCGTTGTATTTTAAAATTTAAAAAACATATTTTTCAACCACTTAGGGTGCGTTTAGATTAGACCCTTTATTCCGTACATTTCTCTCTGAAAAACTCTAAATTTTCAGAAATAGATCGATTAGAAGAAACTAAAAATTTCGAGAAGAAACTTTCCAGGAAAAAACTGAACTTTCAAATAACCCATAATGTAGATCGTCAACTATTCGAGAAAAAGCAAACTTTGAGAAGAACGAGGAGAAAAAAGACAAATTTTTAAAAAATGCGAAATGTTAAAAGTCTTAACTATTCGATAAAAGTAAAATTTCTAAAAATAAATCGAATTTTGAGAATAAATAAATTTTGGAAAAAGGTGAATTTTGAAAATAAATCGAAATATCATGTTTAAAATTTCATGTAAGAGTTCATCTAAAAAAAAAGTCGAATGATTACAAAAATGGCAAAATTTCGAAGACAAAGCTCTAAATTTTCAGAAATAGATCGACTTAAAATAATTTGTTCAGCTTGAAATTTTCAAAAAGGCAAGTTTTGAATAAAGTCGAAATTTCAATTAAAAAAACGAAATTTGGGGGAAAAGACAAAGTTTGCAGAAATGTAAAAGGTTTAATTAGAAAGAAATATCCAAAATTCGAGAAAAAGAACAATTTTGGAATACGTATCGCTTCCAAACAAGCGGATTCACAAATTTTTAGAAAAGGTCAAATTTTGAGAAATGCAATCTCAAAAAGATAAATTTTGAAAAGCCAAAATTTCAAAAGGAGACTGACATTTCGAGAAAAAGTCTAAATTTCCTAAAGAGAGCCTTAAAATCAAAGTAGAATTAAAGAAGGTCGATTTTTGAGAGTAAAATCAAAATTTCAAAAAGGCAAAATTTGGAAATAATTCAAAATTTCGTGGAAAGCACCAAGGTGAATATATGCATATTTCGCTTTACTGCATAAGACAGAGAAAATTACAACAATTTACTGCAAGAAATTAATAGGAAATTTGCAAAATATGTATTTCTTAAAATGTATGGAAATTATCGAGAGAGGAACTGTGATTAAATATGGTCAATGCACTGCCTAATACTTTTTCAAAGAATTATTACTAGTAAAATAAGGTCCGAGGATTTGTTGCGACAAATTGACTTTCATGTTCCGCGACCTAACACACGTTATCCCATGGCATTTTCTCATAATATCCCATCCAGTTTGCACTATTATAACACTCCATTGTTTGGATGCATTCGCTTGTCTAATAGCCTTCCGCAAAATATAGATGATATATTTCTTGACAATTTAAGTTCTCCCCATATGAAAAGACAGTTACTTAGAGTTACGTAGTATTGTTTATTCAGTAAATTAATATTAATTCTTTACACCAAATTATTGGATTCCTTTTATTTTATGTTTATTTATTTTATTTTTATGCATTAGGATTTCTTTTATTTGTTATACACTTTCTTTTTTTTATGTAATAACTTTAAGATTACTGTATGTAATTCGCTGGTTTCTTCTTAATGGACTGTATAATTTATGATGAATAAATAATTGACACTTTCTTTCTAATCGTGAATTATTTTTGTTGTTATGACAACAACACAATATCGAACATACCGCCCACCTTGAAAGATTGCTTTCAATGCAATGAAATATAATAAAAATTAGAAATACATTATAAATAACAATGAACAATGTCAGTCAATGAACATAAGCAAGTGTGAAACATAACTACAATGAAATCTGCTAATTTGTTGCTTATTTAGTCCTCTAGTGGCAAAATGCATAGTTTGTTAACAGCGGACTTGCTGTTTTTACTTGTACCACGCGCACTACTTTGTCTTCTTCTGGGTATACCTTCACTATTCGTCCTAGTTTCCACTTTAATGGCGGCAGATTTTCTTCTTTTAATAATACCATCTGACCAACTTGGACATTGGGTTTGTTCATTTTCCATTTTGAGCGACCTTGTAGGTAGCCTAGGTACTCCGATGACCACCTTTTCCAAAAGTGCTGCAATAATAACTGGAGATCGTTCCACCGTTTTAATGAACTGATGACTTCATTAGTAAGATGTGGCTCTGCAATGGCTTAAAAAGAGTCTCCTATTATAAAATGAGCTGGAGTAAGTGCTGATAAATCATTAGGGTCGCTTGAAAGTGGTGTTAAGGGACGTGAGTTTAGACAAGGTTCAATTTGTACTAAAAATGTGTAATACTCTTCGAACGTAAATACAGAGTTGCCTATTATTGTCTTCATGTAATATTTAAATGACTTTATTAAAGCTTCCCAAATTCCACCAAATTTGGGGGATCGCGCTCGAATGAAATGCCAAGAAATGCCTTCATTTGCTGTGTAGGTTTGTACGGTGTTCCAGTGATTATCTGAACTGAGCAGCGCTTCCATTTCCTTCAATGTCTTGTTAGCCTTGATGAAATTACTTGCGTTGTCCGAAAAAATGTTCGCACATTTACCTCGACGAGCTGTAAATCGTTTCAAGGCTGCAATGAAGGCTTCTGTGCTGAGACTAGAAACTAACTCCAAATGAATTGCCTTTGTGGATAGACAAATAAATACGGCGACATAACAGGGATATGTGTGAATACGACCACGTCTGTGGCTTTCCTTCAAAGTAATTGGTCCTGCATAGTCAACGCCCATGTTCAGGAAAGGTCTTGATTGTGTAATTCTTTCCTCTGGTAGATCTCCCATAATCGGATATATAGTGTTCGGTTTATATCTAAAGCAAGTTATACATCTTCTGATTACTTTTTTAACTGCTTGTCGACCTGATAAAATCCAAAATTTTAGTCGTAAGGCTGCCAGAGTTGCTTATGGTCCAGCATGCAACAAGGATATGTGTTCTTTCTTGATAAGTAGTTCTGTGAATTTGTGCGAAGAAGGAAGAATTAAAGGATGTTTTTGATCATATGACAAATTGGCTCGTCGTAGTCTGCCTCCTACACGTATTAATCCATTTTTGTCCAAAAAGGGAAAGAAGGTCAACAATTTGCTACGGTTAGGCACAGTACCATTCTTTTGTAGTGAGTCAACATCTTCCGAAAAGGATTGTCCTTGAATCAATGTTATGAGACAAATTAACGCTTCTCTTATCTCTTCCCAAGTTAAAACACCAGCTTGGCGCCCTTGTTTAGAACCGTTTTGTTTGAATCGCAGAAGATATGCTGTAATACGTATTAGCTTAGTGACTGAGGAATTTCTAAGAAAAAAGTCATTCTCTTGTGAAATTTGATGTGTAGACACATTTACGTTTTTTCTTTTTTCAAAATCAACTTCAGGAATGGGGCTAGTTGACGTGATAGGGCAGTCTTCTCGATCTTGCAAAAGCCACTTAGGTCCGTTCCACCATAAACTGTGGGTTAGTAGCTGGTCAGGGTTAACTCTGGATATTGAATCAGCAGGATTATCTGCACTTCTATTTACTGGTGTGACTTTGAATATCGGCCACTCTGTTGGCTATGAATGTTTTCCATGCAGTTGGTGAAGAAGCAAGCCAACATAATACGATTGTGGAATCCTTCCACAAGTAACAACTGTCAATATATACTTTTAAACTGGGTACTACCTTAGTAATTAAATGTGACAATAACTGAGCCGCACATAATTCTAGCCTTGGCAAACTTATAGTTTTAAGTGGTGCAACTCTTCCTTTAAAGCAAAGAATTTTAACAGCAACATTTCCATTTTTGTCTGAGGTTCTAACATAAATGCAAGCACCGTAGGCTCTTTGACTTGCATCACAGAATCCATGTAGACTTAGATGTGTGTATTCTGTGAATATAGTAACTTGTCTTGGTACAGAAATATTGTTTAATGTAAAGTAATTGTTTTTGTAAGTTTGTGTATATATGGTGGTAATGTCTCATCCCAATTTAGACTAAGTTGCCAAAGCCTTTGCATCACTAATTTGGCTAACGTGACTACTGGTCCTAAAAATCCCAATGGATCGAAAATCTGTGCAATACTAGATAGCATAGAACGTTTTGTGTGAATAGGATTTGAATCTTGTGTTATGGAATATTTAAAAATGTCATTGTTAGAATCCCATATTAACCCTAAAGTTTTTGAACTTTCCAATTCATCATTAGGCACAACATAGTTTTCTGAATTTGACAGAGTAAGATCGAAAATTTTTGGACGATTTGATCTCCATTTTCGCAACTCTAAACATCCCGATTTGAGTATGTGTGTTATCTCTGTGTAAAGTTTTGAAGCATCTTCTAATGTTTATGTTCCTGTGAGAAGATCGTCAACATAGAAGTCACTCCGAATAGCTTCATCAGCAACAGGGAATTGTATTTTGTACTCTAAAGCTAATTGACTTAAACATCTTACTGATACAGGATATACTTCTTCCGGGATTGGACCGTGTCAAAGAACTACTAAAAGTGTTCGACGCTTCTTCAGGAACAAAGAAAAAAAAGAAGAAATTGGCCTTTTTTATTTTTCTTTTTGCATATTGCCTCATATTCCTCTTTTCATCTATTTTTCTTTCTTTGTTCCTGAAGAAGCCCCCTACGATGGTGGGTGAAACGTCGAACACTTTTAGTAGTTCTTTGACACGGTCCAATCCCGGAAGAAGTATATCCTGTACTGACTCTGGCCGTGGAAGCCTTCGTTATCATCTTACTGATAGAAATAATGATGTTGTGGTACCATAGGTGACAGTGTTTAGTGTGTATGTTTGTATTTTCTGATCTGGGTCTTCCCGCCACAAATTTTTTAATACTTGCGATCATCTTCGTGAATTTGAATTTGTCTAAACATTTTTTCAATGTCAGCTGTAAGAACTACTGGATGAAGTCGAAAAGAAGTGATTATTTCAAAAAGTTCTCTTTGAATAGTCGAACCTTTCATTAATGTAGCATTTAGTGCCACCCCAGAATTGGTCTGAGCTGAGGCATCAAATACCACTCGCAATTTGGTCGTCAAACTGTCTTGCTTTATCACAGCATGGTGCGGTATCTAGAACCCTGGGAATCATCATTTCTCAACAAAGACATATGATTCAGATTGATATACTCCTGAATGAAATTATTATATTGCAATTTAAATAAGACATCCTTTTGAAATCGTTTTTCTAAATTGAGCAATCTTTTTTCGGCTGTATCTCTAGAATTGCCCAATAAATGTAAATTCTCCTTAAATGGTAATTTCACACAAAATCTACCATCTAAATTGCGAGAGAATTTATTTTGAAAATGCAATTCACAATTCGCTTCCTCAATTGACATTACTGGTTGTGAATCTATGTTCTCCAATTCCCAAAATTTTTTAATTTGATTGCTTAACATTTCGTTAATGTTTAAATTGCAGGAAGTGACATTTAAATTATGTCTTGAGTTGTGAGTCATTCTTCCAGAAACAATCCAACCAAATTGGGTGTTTTGTAATATAGGATTATTTTTATGTGATGTAATTTTATTGGGACATAGTACATGAAAGAAAATTTCAGCTCCAATCAAAATATCAATTTTGTTAGATGTTGCAAAATCTGGATCTGCTAACATGATTCCTGAAGGAATT
The DNA here is from genome assembly GCA_028583605.1 of Dastarcus helophoroides. NCBI lineage: Eukaryota > Metazoa > Arthropoda > Insecta > Coleoptera > Bothrideridae > Dastarcus > Dastarcus helophoroides. The sequence continues at coordinate 12,559,219 of CM053336.1, read as the reverse complement.
TCAAAAGATGACACGTTTATGTTGACCATAGGCAATTTTTCTGTGATTTTCGGTAAAACAAAACAATTCAGATTTGTTTCATATGAAGTGACACGTGATGATAATGTCACTGTAACTGATCCTGAAATGTGTGATACAGAGCTGTTTATGCCTTTAATTATTTAGTTTTTTTAAGGTAATCCACTCGCAAAAGGTAACCCCATTATGCACTGTGAGTAGAACAAGGATAGATGTCGATGAACCGCCTTCTTAAACAAAGATAGGTTGTAATTTTTGGGGAAAATTCCTTTCGGCAACAAGTCCATAACTTGGAAGTTATATAGAAAAAAGAATCTCCGTAGACCGAAGTCCTCACTGTGTCAAGCTGGACCGCACAGGAATTTGCTGTCTCCGACTTTCTTGTACGCCTCAAGAATCTTGCCCTTGGGGGGATCAATCCTATTAGTTCCTGCGAGCATCTTCCATGATAGTACTTGTAGAAAAGAGACAAGTCACCAACCATACGCCTGTGCTCTAGTGTTTCGAGAGAATCGGTCAAACTCTCGTCATCAATTAGGCGAATCGTTCTTCTTTGACTTAGTCCAAGAGAGCTAAAGTGTGTTTTGGGGCTGAACTCCAAACATGAGAACAGTATTCTAATGTTGACCTAACTTGAGCTTTGTAGAGTGTGAGTAGCTGATGAGATGTGAAGTACTTTTTAGCTCTAAAAATAAAGCCTAACTTCTGAGAGGCGGACTTGGCAATGGCGCGCACATGATCGTCCCAAGAGAAATTAGTGCTCACATTCAATCCTAGGATAGATAGATTAGATCCCATCGAAAGGATTTTGCCGTCCATTAGTATGTTTGTTGCACTATCCCTTGATGTTTTCTTAGAGAAAACCACAGCCTGAGTTTTTGAAGCGTTGAAGTCGACCAAATTGTTCGTATCCCATTCCAGAATAATCTCGAGATCCCGACCTGTATCTGCTGTTCCGTTAGTCAGGGAACTGACTAAGGGAACAGCAAAATTATTTGAACTGGTTCAAATTCTCACAAATTTTTAATACTTGTAGGTAGTTTGTTAAACTCGATCGATTTCAAGTTCGAAGTCCAAAAAGGAGTAAACTTTTGAGAAAACAGACTCAAAATTCCTTCTATAATTTTCCAAATTGTTATCTACAAAAAGTCGAAATTTTGAAAGTTTGTAGATTATTTTTTTCGAAGTTTGGACATCTTTCTGAAATTTATTAATTTAAACCGTTTTTCTTTAAATATTTATCATCAAACTCCAAATTCTTTCGTTTTTTAGAAATGTCCTCGATTTATATTTTAAAATCACACACCGAAGAATTGGAGATATCAAAATTTTTTGCCCCAAAATTCCAAATTCTTGGATAGATTTATAATGTTTTTCATAACTTCTTATTCTCTTTTTTTCCTCTAAATTTGGACTCATTGGCTCGATTTTTAAAATAAAATCCGAAATTAAAAGTACAATTGAATATTGAACTCGGACTTTTCACAAAATAGTAAAAATTAAAATAAAACTGAAAAATTATGTTTATTAATTTTATTTAACATTTCTGCGACCTACTTTTTGTCAACTGTCATGAGATGAGGTTTTAAAAAATGCGGATATCACCTTGTCATATTTCAAAAAGGAAAAGTTTCAAAATATCGTCAACTTTCATTATTAAGAATTTAAATATTTCCAAAATGGGTCGTAGAAATGTTAAATAAAATTAATAAACATAATCTTTTCGACCAATAAGAGTCTACCCTAAAGAATACTGAAAATTTCTTTAAAAATTCCAAGAATGTTTCCAACGAGAACTTAGATTTCTGGAAAGGGCACGGAAAGGTATGGAGTTGTGCCAAATTTCATTCAATTGTCTGTACACGTTTCGCAACTATTAATAAAAAACTATAATCAAGAAGTAATCTTCCACACCCTGTAACTCGGAAACGAAGCGTTTTAGGACATATGTTTGTATAAACTTTTATTCTTATTTTGGGCTCTAAAATCCGATCCTGAATTTAATTATGGTGCTACTTCTAGAATCACCTTGTATTTGCGATAAACTAACAATAAGCTCTGTTGCAAATGTAACTCATACAACTCTATTTAGTAAGTATGGCATGTGACCTATCGCTAGTCCAGCAATTAGTCAATTACACGCCAAATTTACATTGAGCACTATTCAAAAAGTGGAAAATATGATTTACATTCGACATTAAAACGCTACTTTCCAATTACAATAGTGGGAGAAATCCGCTTATTAATAAAGGTAATGCAAACTTGGTTACGCTGGACCGTCTCAATTAGAAAGTACCGGTCGTTATTGAATGGACATTCCGCGTACTTCTTCGTTGATCGCGTAATGCAGAAATATTGTAAACATAAATAGCGGTTATTAAACCGTGATTAAAACTTATAAGAACAATATTATCGTTATGCATTGTTTTGAATATTAAACTGGAACGATCGTAAACAATATTGCAGTAGAGACATCCAAAGTGAAAAGTTGGCTGTGAGGTGGAAATTTGAAATAGTCCACAGAAACAAGAATCACAATGGTCACGAAAGAGTAAGTAGTTTTTTTTAATAATCATTCATTTGGGGCACCACATTTTCTACTTCTACCAATTCCGACAGAGAGATTTGTAGAGAGAAACTTCGGAAGAAGTATTATATACAGTGTATCCTAAGATAGAACACTGAAGGGGAGATTTCTTTTTTATTCGTGGCTTTATGAGAAAAAAGTCACTTCTTTATAAAACCTCCCGCTTGATCCTCAAATCACCGAAAAGGGTACTTTTTTCGAGATTTTTTGTTCGGGGAGTTCAATTATTTGAACATTTCAAAAAATGGCAAAAAGTTAATCGTTTAGAGGACTACGTTATTCCAGTCTAAGTCTATTCTATTTGAAAATTTGCTGAAAATAAATTAAAATTTCAAATTAGGCTTTTTTGAAATTCTAAGCTATATTTTTAAATAATATTTTTCAATACTAACAAAAATAACAGCAGTTTACTTCCCGTCACTTTCTAGAATACTCAAATAATTGAAGTCCCTGTATAAAATAAAGAAAATAAATGCCATTTTTAGTAATTTAAGATCAAATAGGAGTTTTTATAGAGAAAGACTTTTTGTCGTAAATCCACAAATAAAACGAAACCCCTCTTTAGTACTCTATCCTGGAACATAGTGTATAAGAAAATATTTTTTTGAAATTGATCGAGATGCCTACTTTCTTCGCAAAATGCGTTATTCCAGTACCTAGTCTGTAGCTAAGGAATCATTAGGAAACCGTCCCGGGACAGTTTTTTCCATTCTAGGCCGAGAGGCCGAGGGTAACTTTTACAGTAACAATGACAATGACAATGAAAAATGTCATCAATTTATGAAAATTCCCTAATTAAGTAATATCGATTGCTATTTCAGAAAAAATATCAGGGCTTCGAACCGGAACTGAACCGGAAAACCGGAAACCGAAACAAATTGTTATTTCGGTCAGAACGAAAACCGGGACTGAACCGAAAAGAAAATATCGGTTTATTTCGGTTCAATGCAGATTCTAAAGACCACAGCTTGGCAAAATCTCCCCACTTCAAATTCAACTTTACATTTAAAGTCTCCAATTTCAACCCAATATTTTCGCTCGATTATTATTATTGGATTGTTCACGTGTCGGCTTTTTTAATTAAATAAAATTTTGAATTTAAACTTATTTTTATTTTGTACCATATATGTCAGTTTTAAATTTAAAATGTTGAATTTTTCTAGAAATATTGACTTTTGTTTTTAAATTTTTCGACATTTATCACTAGCATTTGAATCAAAATTATGTCGAATTTTTGTAAAATAAATTTCGAATATTTTCTTCAATTTCACCTTTTTTTACAAAATTCTTGGTTTACACTTTCAATTTTTCCCATTATTTCAATCGTTTTAAACAATTGATGCTTGATCTGAAGCTTGCGAGCCAATATGGCTTGCAGTAACTTTTGATGTGACCTGCGGTGACCATAAAGAAAAGATGTATCCCATTTTATTTAGTAAATTCATGTTCTCTCAGACTAAAATCAAAATTTCTAAAAAAAAATTCTAAATTTCAGTTAAAACCAGAAATAAATTAAAAAAAAATTACTTTAACGTGAAAAATTTGAGACAAAGGTTCAAAGATTTAAAAATTATTCGAAATTAACTTATTTTAAAGAATCCAATTTTCAGATTTTGAGTTTATAAACAAAATGTTGAAAAAAAATTCAAGCAGAAAAACTGAAAATTTATAAGCGGAATTTTAAAAAGTATAACCTTCAACTTTAAATAAAAAATTTAATGCAAAACTTTGAAAAGATAAAAAACTCTTAAAACCAAAATTTTCTCGAATTTTCAATTCTGAAATTCAAACACATAATTTTGAGAAAAAATCCAATTTTTAGTTCTAACACGAAATTTCGAGAAAGACGTCCAAATTTCAAGTTTAAATTCGAAATTTCGAGAAAAAGTTCAAACCTTGAGATGAAGATCAAAATTTTCAGATCAAAAGTCAAAATCTCTAACAAATAACTAAGTATTGAGTTTTGCATCGAAATCTTTGAAGAAAAAAATATTAAGGTTCAAGTCTGAATTTAGAATTTGCAGAAGAAACTCTTCTAGGAAAATCTCAGAATTTCGGCCTATTTATCGCATTTTGAGATTAAAGTAAAAAATTCGATAAAATGTTTAAAATGTCAAATTACAATTTTTGTGAAACGTTTTTCTTTAATAAATAGCAGTTTTTTGAAAATGTTGACTATTTTCCTCAAAATTTCGACTTTAATCTTAAAATTTTAAACCTAACCACCACATTTTGAGAAAAAAGGTTAATGTCCAGAGAAGCTTAAAATTGATAAAAATAAATTTCTTGTTAATAAGCAATTATGAGAAAAATTCGAACATTTGAAGAAAAGCTAGTAACTTATAATTTTATTTTACTGTAACGAAAGTTTGTAAATATCAAATTTAAACATGAAATTTTGATAAGTTTTCGAAAATTTCGGAATTAAAATGGAAATTTTGAATTTTTTTAAATAATTAACGTTTTCATTTTCATATAAACTTTCTAAGAAACCTGAATTATTTCAAGTTTTTCGGTTAAAACCGATTTTTTTTATAAATTGGAATTTTACACACGCTGTCGAGTTTTTTCGAAATTTTCAGTTCTAAGGTCAAAACTTCGAAAAAACAAAAAAACAAAATTTTACCTCACTCAGAAAATTTTATATTTACGAGATTTGACTTTAATCACAAAATTTCGGCATATCGAGTTTTAGACTTTGATTGCCAAATTTCGAGAAAAAAATTTTGTAAAAAAACTTAGTTTATGAAACATTTTTATCAATTTGTGAATTTAAAAATGCTAACTCGGAATTTTAATAAAATTTGAAATCCTCAAAATTTTTACTTAAAAATTTAAAGTTTCTAGAAAAATGGAAAACTTTTTAGTTATTAAAATTTAATCTTTAACAATTGTTTTTTACTTTTAATCAAATGTGACCATTTTAAAAAATGTTGATAGTTTTATTTTTCAAATTTAGGCTATTTTTATCTTAAAAAAATTAAAGACTCCAATTTGAACTTGAATTCTTCAGAACATAATAAAATTTCAAAAATAACTTTGAAATGTCTTCTCCAAATTTCCTGAAAGCTTGAAAATGTTTAAAAAGAATTCGAAATTTTGATAAAAGATAGTAGAGAGATTTGACTTTTTTTTTGAAATTTTCACATTTGTCTTAAAGTGTCATATTTAAGTCGCAATTTTTTTGCTTTTTTTTTCTAAAGTTTCGATTTAAATATGAAATGTAATCTTTTTCCAAAAATCATGACTTTTTTGATATTTACGCCTTAATTTCCAAATTAGAATGTTTAAAAGACCTTTTACTTATAATTACTAGAAATAATTTCCATCTGGAGAAATTTTTATTTATGAAAGAATTATTTTTTCGAACTTTGATCATTCATTGCATCGAAATTTAGATTTGTTCCTAGAACGGTGCAATTATTCCCCCTAAATTTGAGTCTTTTCCTCAAAGGATTGAATTGAAACACGACATTAAAAAAATATCAAGTTTTAACTCCCATTTTTAAAAAGGTAGTCAAAATTAAAAAAAACTCAAAATGTATGTAAAAAAAATCTAAAAAATCTAAAGGTTTCCATTAATTCAATCATTTAATTTAATCATAACAATTTGATTTTGAACTCGATTGCTCGAGTATCTTCTAGAAACTTAAGGTCTTTAGTATAAGTCGAAATTTTGCAACTTAAAATTTTAAAATTGTTATTTTTTCCTGAAAATGTTACTTCGAATTCAAATGTAGACTTTTTTTAGAAATATTAACACCGTTTTATATATTACTTTTCTAAACAATTTTTGTTTCAACTTAAGAAGTTTTAACATTATTTATAATTAGTTTAAACTCAAAATTTTGAAATGTAGCATTTTTAATTTAAAATTCTATTTATTCTAAAAGTTAGAGTACAAGCTTACAATTTCTACATTTCCTAAAAAAAACGACTTTGTACTTGAAATTTCAACCCAAATCGAAATTTTAAATTTTAATTTGAATTTTTTTCCTAAATTTCAGGTCCATTTTGAAATTTGAACTTTTGTTCCGAGATTACCCGAAAAATTAAAAAGGAATCACTCTGAGTTGGACCAAAAACCGAAAACTAAAAAAAACCGTTGTTTTTGTCGGAACTGAACCTATATAATTTTCTTTCCGGAAAAACCGCAAACTGGAACAAAAATAATAACGGTTCGAAGCCCTGAAAAATAGTATGTGTACCTTGTAGTAAAAGCACATTTCCGGACATGTTTGTTCCGGACAATGTTTGTTAGCCTCGACTAACGCCTCGGTCACAATTACATCGTCGTCCGGGAATATATTGCTTTTACTACTAAATACACAATATACTGTTCCAATTGATTTGAAACATCAAACACTAAAAAAAATTTGGAAATAGAAGTATTCCAGGGGAATCCTTTAAGTTGTATTTATCTCGTGAAATTGTTGCTTAACAAAAAATGAAAATGTTTTGAAAAGGCTAAACTGGAAACTTGTTATTATTACTCAAGCAAAATTTTACATGGGTGGAAATGCCACCTCTAAAAAAAATTTTTTGTAAGCGAAGTATTCCATTGAAAAACATCGGGTTGCCAAAAAAATCTTGAATGAATTGTTGGAGATCTAAAGAACCTTAATAATGCTCACTTGGAAAGTTTATTTGTTTCCAAGCCCCCGAGTAGTATTTTTATTTAAATACTCGAACAAAATTATGAATTTGTCCAAAATTGAATAAAGAGCACCCCCTCGAAATTTCCAGCTAAAGACAACCTTAAATTACTGAGTTAAAATTTTCATGGCTGCATACTTTTGTTATCTCAAGAGGGAAAATTTATAAAAAGTACATTTCCAACTGTCTGACAGTACTGGTTAAGGCACCAAACATTCAATAAAGCAAATTTGTTGAATTATTCGCTCCAAATTTTAAATAGAAAAAGTGTATATTAAAATGTTTGCATTCTTACAACTAAAGATTAAATAACTTTACTCTAATACCACTTCAATTTATTTAATTGGCTGATTTGGATTAAATAATTACAACAAATGTCAAATAGCTGATTAAAAGAAAAGAATTTCATCAACCGTGACAAACTGGTCTCTTCTATAATTTACATTCGTATTTTGATAAGAAAAATTGACAGGTTATTAGAAGTTTCAAGGTATTTAAAAACCTTATTCAATGTCAAGCATAAACTGATAATTAATGTCAGATATTCCGACTCATCAATTAAATCTTAAAACAACAAACTTAAAAAAAAAAACATCTTTTACTCCTATCTAGGATCAGCTACGCTTGGTTTCCTAGTGCCACTGGTGAAAAAAAAAGTGATTTCTTGGTCTTAGCCTTCATCATAGTGAGCATGATAAAGAAAATATTCTTCTTCTTTGGATATAACCAGATGCAACATTTACCATTTGACGATATTAAATATTTGGACCTTCAACGATGGAATGTTAACCAGATTACATATGCACGAAGGACAATATGAGCTATTACATGAATAATGTTCAAGACTTTTGACAATTTTGAGGAAACGAAGAGACTTACGGAAGGCTTTTTTTCTTCGTCAAGCTTCAGCAAATACTTTATCGAAATTTTAAATGAATGACCAAATATACAGGATGGACCATAAGTAATGGTACACAGAGCAATGGTGGATTTTTCAAATGAAAATAATGTGATTTAGCTACATTTACCTTATACCAAAAGTTGATATTAACAGAGATACAGGATGTTAAAGTTGAAAAAAAATTACGATTTTTTCGTATACATATGAAATGAATTGTAATATAGGCACAAGGGGGTTTCTTAGGTCGACAAACTCTAATTTACTAACATATTGCAAATAGCTGATAGGGGGCGCTACCTGCGCTATCCTGCATAATTCTAAATCATCATAACTTTTTTGTGCACCCACGTATATTAATTTTAAATGATTTATATTATTTCCCCATATTTTTTACCTAAAAAAGGTGTACTTTCTAAAAGTTGATACGATGCAACCGTTTCCAATGATATTTTGCTTTAAAGCTCGACGTGCCTTGGTTTTAAATTACTAAGATATTAAATTTTCGAAGTAAGCTTGAAAAAAATGTTATCACTAAGACAGCTTTGAAACTAATTTATGTCAAATATTACTTTGCTGATAATATTATTACCTAATTTTATAAATCTCAATAAAGAAAAAAATTAAGACGTAATTTAATTTCTAACATAGAGATGTGAAATATGATGTCTGAATTCGCACAAGCAAAATTTTAATAGTCTGGGTGGTCAAAGCAGATATTTGGAGATGAATTTTAATAAAAGACAGCCAGATTTTTAATTGTTTACAATCCCTTTACATAAAAAAAGTCATTTCCCACATATTTATTTTTGAAAATAAATTTTGTTTTGGTATTTAATTTAAATTTGCTTTAGAAATTCAAAAATATGTGTAATAATAATGTCAGTAGAATAATATTTGATATAAAGTATTTTAGAGTCAGTTTTATTACTTTTATTTTGAAACCTACTGCGAAAGGTTCACATTTACATAACTTAACACTAAACGTAATGCAAACTTTGAAGGCAAATCTCTTCAAAACGGTTGCTTGTATCAACATTTAGAAAGTATACCTTTTTTAAGTAAAAAATGTAGGTAAATAAAAATTTTTATTTATAATAAGTGTACATAAAAGCATAAAAAAATTATGATGCTTTAGAATAATACAAGGTAGCGTAGGTAGCGCCCCCTATGAGTTACTGGCAATCTGTTAGCAAATTAGAATTTCTTGACCAAAGAAACCCTTCTATGCCAAATTTCTTGTCTATAGTGAAATGTGTTCATCAGTTATGCGAAAAAATCACAATTTTTTTCAACTTTGACACCCTGTATCTCTGTTAATATCAATTTTTGCTATAAGGTAAATGTAGCTAGATCACGTTATTTTTTACACGAAAAATCTGCTCTTGTTCTATGTACCATTACTTATAGGTCCAGCCTGTATTCGATCAAAGTTTATAGAAAAATCTCAAAAGTTTGATTGAAGTCGTTTTTAATTTTAGTTCTTTTTATAATTTTCTCAAAAAGAGTTTCAACTGACGATTTTTACTCCAATTAAAACTCGAAAATATTAATGTTTTTCTCTAACTTCTTCTTATTTTAACCTACCATTTTGAGCCTTTCCAAGCAAATTTTCCAATTATGTACCCCAGAAGCTAAACTATGTTAAATCATAAAACTCATTCTTATGATAAACAAAGTTAAAGTCTAACGTAGGTTCAGATCTGGGGTAAACCTGGACTTTGCATTTTTCAAAAAACCTTCAATGTGCTGTTTATTTATATATCTTGATCCTGAAGATGTCATATTAAATATGGTATTGTTCTGAATAGGCACAACATGTTTAAGTCATTTTGGAAAAAAAATTGACTTAACATAGATTGCCTCCTAAGGTACAGAATTGTAAATCAAAATACTTGACTCAAAATCAAGATTGCTTTTAAAGAAGATATATTTAATGGGCAGTCTATTATCTTTTTTTTTTTCACTTAAACGAGCCCTTCAACCCAATATCTTTACTAATGCACATATAAGTGCATCGGTTTATTTGACCGCTGTTGGCGGCTTAAATACTGAAGCGATTTTGATGAAAATTGGTAGCGCAGAGGTACCTTATAACGCAGACTGCTGTTTATCCCAAAAATTTCCCAGGAAGCGTAAATAGTCTTTATAACTGGGTTCTATAATATTGAAGTTGGCGTAGTCGTGGGTAACTATTAACCAACGTAGGCCTCGATTAACCCCAGTGTCCAGTAACACTTACTTTGGTGATTCTCGGTTAAATCACAGGGACATTGAGCGTAAAATGATCACTTCATGGTTCTTAGAACAGATCGAGCGACCTCATTTTTCTATACGCATGAAATAGGATAGTAAAAACAACCTGCAGTTTATTCAATCTTCTTGTTGAAGGCCGCGCTCAACAATTTAGATAAAAGCCAAATGGAACGTAATCGTTGCCTAATTGATGCCAAATTAGATTCCTTTTTATAGAGGTTGTGATTTCGTATGGGCCTTCAGGCGTTACCCGCTTAAAGAATATCATATTTGACTATGTTTACATAAAAATTTCTCCTACTCGATCGTGTGCATCAAGGTAATACGAGTTTGATCGCCTTGAAGGATTAGAAAGGATAATTATCGAGTTTATTTTTACTAGGAAGATGTTTAATTTGCACTAGTTGATGCCAATAAAGCTTTTTTTCTCTGAAGCTGCGTGATAATTCCAGCTGTGGAATTAATAAATTGAAAGTTAGGATTTCTGCGGTTATGCTTCAAATTGTTAAACAAACTTATTTGATTAGGTGCTCCATTAGTATGCCACTTGGGTTTTCAAGACTGTATAGCCGGATTTAAACAAGAATCTCATTACCAAAGAAGATTTGTTAATTCGCACCTGTATTAGGTAATCTGTTTTTCCCCAAATGACCATCGAATAATTTATTATTTAGTATTTAGTTAGTGTTGTTCACAACTCAATGAAATAAATATCCTTAGGCGTATCTGTCAATACTTCCGCCACCAAATCACCAAATTATTTCCGTCATTTTTTTGTCAAATTCTTATAAATATTTCCGATGCATTTTCTGCTGAATATTTTTACGATTTTTTTTCAATATTAATAATAAAGACGTTCTTTCAATACCATAGTCGAAATAAATCGAAAAAACTTAAAATGCTTAGGAGAAACTTCCGACTAAACTCGAAATTTCTAAAAAAACACTTCTAGATAGCAGTCAAAGTTGCAAAAACCCAAATCAAATTAACCAACATTTCGAAAATAATCGAAAAAGATATCAGAAATAAGGGAATTTTGAGAAAGGATCCCTAAATTTCGAGTCGTAAGTTGTAGACAAAAAGTGAGGACTTAAAATCGAAATTTTTGGGAAATTTTGGGAAGCAGAAACAGTGGTCGGTCTTATCTTAAAATTAGTAGTTGTCCTCGTTTAGAAAAAAAAAGGGTCATATTAAGTATGCTTCTTGATTAAAAAAAGTTATTAAACAAGTTTTCAAACTTATTTATCTTTGCTCTTTTGTAGAACATTTGGTAGCAATTTCATTTTACTTGTTTTATTTTGCTCTCCTGATTTGTCCGTATTTGTAGTAGTAGTAGGTTTTGTCAAAATATTTTCTATTCAATTAATGTAATATTCTCCATTGAAAGAGATACGTCTGCATACTTTGTGAATCAGCAAACATTCCATTTAATAATTTTGCAATAATATAACTTGAAATATTGTTCCTCAAATGTGTTATCTTTCGCAGTTTATGACTTTGTTATTAACGCTACATAAATTTTTTTATCAAAGTTAACAACACTACGTAAAAAATTACCAAAGTTGTAAAAAATGTAATTATTTGCAAAGTTTCAAATGCTACATCCCAGATGATTGATTGCAACCCCTAAAACAGTTCGTTTTGAGCAACGTTAAAAAAAATGCTGCTTACGCGAAAATTTCAAAAAAAAAACAAGAATTCAATAATTGAGTTTAGACTTAGTTGATTATATAATACAATCAGATTTTTCTGTTTTCGTTGTATTTTTCACGTTCTATTTATGTAAATTATGTCAATTATTATCAGTTAATTAAGTGTGATCCTTAACAATGCAGTCTAAGTGTACTTTTGCATGTTACAGCGTAATTAATACAACGTTAAATCAGGTGGTTTTACATTTTTATATTCCACATTTTAAATATTTCATCTTGTTTATTTCCATAGCAGTCACGTTAATGAGATGTAATTATAATGATGATTGCAGTTTACATAGCAACTCAATCTCAGGTGATACGTAAATTCATAGTTTAGATAAATTTTAGATTTACGCAGAGGTTTTCAATTTTCCAATTTAGTAAATATCCCACTTCCTGTTGAACTTTTGGAAACTTTTTTCCAAGGATATTTAAGTAAAATGTTGTTAAATTACACCTTTAATGACACTTATTATTTACGCTGGCTTGGAAAAGGCGACAAAAAAAATTCAAAGAACCGACTGTCAATTTTTACAACTGAATACTTTATTATGTAAACACAAAGCTTAGTCTTGAACAACGAATTTCTGATTAGTAGGAGAACCCGCAAAATTATAAAATTTGATGCATTTCATAGATCATGAGCCAATTCATTGAAATTTGAAAGCTACGTAAAAATTTTCTTGAAGATTATTTTATAAGAGTATCTTCAATATATGCAATTATATAAGTGCGTTTTGTAAAAATAAATAACCCGTACAGCACCTAAATCTAAAAGATTTCTTAAAGATATTATTTTAGCGATTTCTTTAAGAGACATAGAAATGTTATCATTTAGATAACTTTTTTTAGTCGTCAGAGTACTGACATCTAACAGATATTGTAACGAAATGTAAATTGTAGAATTTAGTGCATAAGAAAAGTTTCTAGAAAGATCTGATAAAGGGAAAGCGGCCGCGATAACCAAGCAAACGACATATAAGCGTTCCCGAAATTTCGGCAAACGATAAGCCTTATCTGTCGGATTGTTCTAGAACCTGGAGGCCAAAACTATATAAAGCGGCCAGCTCTCCCTCGAGTTAGTTAGTTAAAAGTCAGTGTAGTTAGTGAGTTAGTAGAAGTCAATAATAAGTGAGTTATTTGTTCAGTTGTAGTGATCCGAGGTTAGTTTGGTAATAAATTGGGTATTATTCGATAAGTGTAATCAATTCGAACCGATAAAGCCCGTAACAATATCTATCAGATGATTTTGATAGAGGTCTTTAGGACGAAAAATCTATATGTTAACATAATGTTAACTTTCTGTCAAAGTTTCCCGATGTCAGACTCTAAAAAAAGATGACTATAAGAGCTCTTTAAGAAAGCTTATTGTTGAGCGGTCGTAATCAAGTATAGCTTGCATAGAAAGGTAATCCCCTTCAAGTAGAAGATATATTTTAAAATTGATCTACCACGTAGCAAATCTTGATCTACCACTAAATAAAATGTCTTTAGTGACTAAAAAATTACACTTCTTTTAGCAAAGAAACCTCATTGAACACAACCAAGTCAGCATTAAGCAACGCTCTACCTCAGATCATAGCAGTGGGTGTCAAAAATGTTCTACTGTTGGGATTTGGAATGACACTAGGATTCCCAACGATACTCATCCCTAGTTTATCTGGGGATAAACCAGGAGAAAAATTCTTCTTAGGTCAAGAAGCAATCTCGTGGATTGGTAAGGAATTTTCACTCTTCATGGTAACCTAATCAGCTGACGAAATACTTAAAAGTTGAAGAATCAAAATACTGCATCCAAAGATTTCGAAACTTACTTATTGTGTTCTCGCTTTATGACCTCTTTCTGTGATTTAGTAAATAGTTGTTTTATGACACCAGACAATATGATGTTTTCCTAATATTATAGAGCAAATAATTCCTAGAAAGACAAAATCACAATTAAATAAAGAAAGGCACAAAAAAGTTGAAGTAGGAAGTTGGTGGTAGCAAACAAATTCCCTTTTTACTGAAACGTAATATCATCTCCGAAGGAAATTACGATTTATATAAGAGAACAACACTAAAAGAAGAAAGTTATATAATAATACCTACAATTAGGAAACTGATTTGTTTCTAGAGGAAAACGTCTATATACGAGCTAGATTTCTGGGAAACAAAAGATGATATCTAATCTTCTACAGGTTCCATCAATTTAATATGCGTCCCAGTTGGATGCTTCATGTCAGGGGCGATTACTGAACCGATTGGAAGAAAAAGGGCGATGCAAATAACCAATATACCATTTGTGATGGCCTGGTTAATGTTCTACTTCTCAACTGAAGTGTGGCAAGTTTTCGTTGCACTCGCATTGACAGGATTATCTGGAGGACTACTGGAAGCCCCTGTAAGTATTTTGTTCGTTTCACTATTAAAAAACCTGTCGTTAATTTGATCCATGCTGTAACGCTCCAGAAAATGAAGCACGATCAAACAGAAGATGTTAATAACTACTAACTGTCTATGCAGTTCATTGTAATATTGGAACCAAAAGTAATTCGAACTACTATGAAGTAAGAACCAGTAAGCAGTTTCTTTTGCTCCCTGTTACGAGATAGTTTGTGTCATGAAAATTGGGTTTCTATACTGTAAGATCCAATCGTATCGATCAACGACCATCAATGATGCAGCCATCAACTATTTTCAAGATATTGACATATTCTGTCTTTCAGGTACTCACCTATGTCGCTGAAATAACAGAACCCCACCTTAGAGGAATGCTCTCAGCGACGAGCTCCATGGCCGTAATATCTGGGGTCCTAGTGGAATTCCTACTTGGAACCTTCTTCCACTGGCGAACCGTCGCCTTAATTTCCTGCATTATGCCATTTGTATCCTTCACCTTGTTATTCTTCGTAGCCGGAAACCCCAATATGGTTAATTTCCAAGAATCGTGAAGAGGAAGCTAAGAAAAGTCTAGCTTGGTTAAGAGGTTGGACTTCCATCGCCAACATAGAAGATGAATATCGACAAGCTTTGTCAACATTCAACACGAAATGTTAATAATTCAACTTCCGAAGGCGATAAATCATCATTACCACAATCGCCGGTGGTTTTGACCAAAATCGAGAAACTCAAGTTATTCACCAAGAAAAACTTCATATGGCCCTTACGCTCTAGTATCATACGCTTTCTTCCTTTCCCATTTCTGTGGCATGGCGCCTCTGCAAACTTACGCCGTCAACATTTTCAACGCCTTCAACAGCCCAATCAACAAATACTACGCCACCGTCATCCTAGGTGCCGTCGAACTCCTAGGTTGCATCCTTTGTGTCTCCTTGGTCCATTACGTCGGCAAACGCGTTATTAATTTAGTGTCTCTTCTAGGGGCCGCCGTCTGCTTCTTCTCCGTGGCGACTTACGCCCACTTGAAAGCAGTCAAATCTCTCGACGTCGTCGCCTACGGCGACGAACCACACAGTTGGATACCGGTGACGCTTCTGATTTTATGCACTTTTTTCGTCCATATGGGGATTCGTTTGTTACCGTGGATTTTAACAGGGGAAGTGTACTCGGTGGAAACTAGGGCTTTCGCATCGGGGCTGTCGGGTGCCTGCCGGATACGTCTTTAATTTTCTAGCAAACAAGATTTTTCCTTAGTTTAATTAATACGTTGACGTTGTCCGGAACGCTGTGGTTTTTCAGCTCGATGAGTTTTATAGGGTTGGTGGTTTTATTTTTCGCGTTGCCAGAGACTGAAGGTAAGACTTTGAACGAGATATCGGATCATTTCGCCGGAAGATCCAAGCTGGGGAATCACGTTTCAAGGACTAAACAAGTTTACGGCGTCGAAAACAAAGCTTACAACGATGACGAGAAAAATGACAATTACGAAAGTAAATTATGAGTTTTGCTTGGGTCAATTTAAAATAAATTTTATTTTAATAATATCAAGCTCTTAGTAAATACAAATCTTTAACTACGAGACGGCAAACGGTTCGAAAAAGGCACCTTATGAAATATGTTCAGCGAGCAGTAATTTTTTATAGAGGGATCAGTGGTGAATATAAAATTCATTTTATGAGTCACCAGTCACATTGAAAAGGAAAAAAGTAAATATAGTTTTTTATCAATATTTTGATTACATAAGTTTCACAAAAATTAGTTTTTCTTATTAATGCTACGTAAAAAAAGTTATTAATTAAAGTAATGCAAAATTCTATTGCCCATATTAAAATGCTTTACGAAAATTTTGGAAACTTAGGGAACAGAGATATAGCCAAAATTCACTTCTTTTGAAGATGGTCCAGTAGGGTGATTACAATCCTGGAAACTGAATTTTATAATTATCACCAATCTCTCTAAGTAATTCAATCAAAAAATAAATTGATACTTATTTAAAACCTTCAAAAATGAGACAAGAAAATGTTAATGTGAAGTTGAAAGTAGGATCAAGAAGATTAAAATCATAAGTGCTTAGTGTTGTGATTATAAAATATACTTCAACTTAAATAATGTACACAAGACTGATTATTAACTTAAATGTTTTATACTTGATGTTAATAAACTTTTTAATTAATTTTTGGTCATTGATTTACCAGCCCACACTTATTTTATTTATGAAACTTGTTCAGTAATAGTTATTTAATCATCAACGAAAAATTCAAACAAGGAGACAACCATTTCCAATTTTTTTGTAAATATGGACAATAAAAAATTTGTGATACTGAAAATTTGATATTTTAAAAAATTCGTAACAACGATTTACAAATATTTATGTTTATTAATTTTAATTAACATTTCTGGGACCCAGTTTGATAAGATATTCCATAGATGCAACGGACATAAGATGTCTTAAATCCGTTTTACACATCAAAGAATTTTTGGGACGATTCTTAAATAATTAATTTTTTAATCAATTTATTTTTGCTACTCACTGAAACCCTGTTTTTACACATTATTGTGAAGTTACAAGATGTTGACCAAAGACTTTCAACCTAGTAAACTGAAGGAACCGAAATGTATCGAACAAAATTATTTTATTTAATTTTTAAACAAGAGATACATTATAAAAGCTACAAAAATTGCATTATACACTTAAAAAAATGATAAAATTAACTAAATGTTTTACTCCTTAAAATCTACATAAAATAGTAGCTAATCGTTTAAAAGCATTGTGCTGCCAACAAAAGGTTTTAATGCTTCGTAGGATTTTTTCAGATTTATAGGCTTACAGCAATCGTCTTCATAGCTTTTACATTGACCATCACTTTTTAAGTGACTCATGAATTTGTTGACATATTCAAAGACAAAATCACTAGGTTTAACATCCACGACACCTTTTTCCTCGAGCATTCCTCTGAAGCACCAATTTGGAACCTTCAATATTCGATATCCAAATATTCAAAGCCCCAGTCATGAGGGAGCAACTCTCAGCCCAATAACTACTTTCAGAATATTCATTGTAGGTCCTCTCAGATGGTGGCTTTTTCTTCAAGAACTTAACAGTCGGCTTCGCTTTCTTCCTTTTGAATTTACCAAATGGTCTCATCCGTGTCCATAAATCTAGACTAAATTTAGGAAGTTCTACTTCGCCATTTATATGCCGGAAGCGGTCGCGATACTAATCTCCTTTTGCCTTCTCAAGTATATGTACCTTTGCAGTAACGAGAAACGAGCGAAGTGAAAACCGAAATTCAATTTAGCACTCCAAGAGGTACATTAAGCTGAGAAATTTACCACAAGATAAATGCTGTGTTATATCGAGCATTATCCTCAATTTTTCGCCAGTAGCTTCAGCTTCGACGCACCCTTTATTACCATCGCTGCTGTCCTTGCGGGCTTGAAGAGTCATCAGACAAATCGTCATTGCTTTTAAAGAGTAAATCGTACCAGGATATGAAGTCGGATTTATTGTGGGCCACTGGTCTGGAGACCTTGTTCTCAAAGTCTTCTATTTTAATTTGTTTCGCCACATCTTTAGTAGCTGCAGTTAGTGGTATTGATTTGAGTTGATCAGTTGCTGCAGCTGCGGAATTCGCTTGCAAGTTTTTGTCAACGCTTTCAATAATGTTACCTTTCGCATCTGCCTTCATCTCATCGACATATTGGCCAGTTTCAGGGGGCTTTGAGGCTTCTAATTCTATCGTATTCACTTTCGTTTTCTTAATCAACGTTTTTAATAGTCTTCGATTTTATTTCCTCTTGTGTCATCTTTTCTGTAAAAGTAGACGTTCGAGCGAGTTGAACTTCCATTGTGTTTGCAGTCACGTCTGTGGAATTTGCTTCTCTCTTTTTCTCTGCGTCTTTAGCACCAGTTTCAATGGGCATCATCAAGCGCAATTTATCCAATTCTATGGAATTTACTTTCGTCTTATCTATACCTTCAGTTGGATCCTCAATCTTGGACTTTAATTCCACTTCTAGCGTTATCTTTTTTTCTTTATCTCCAACCTTAGTTTCAGTAGGCAATTTGTTCCAGTTCCAGAAGCCCAGTATTCGTTCTTGCCTTCTTGTCGACGACTTTGGTGTTCAGTTTTATTTCTGATTCTATCTTCGTTTTCTCTGATGGATCTTCAGGAAGTGATTCTACATTGGGTCCGATTTTTTCCACGTTCAATTTGTTTCGTTCCAGTGCTCCAGTGTTCGCTTTTGTCTTCTTATAAACAGCTCCAGTTTTCGATTTAATTCCTGCTTCTAACTTCATCTTCTTCGCTGCAGCTTCATCCTCTGTCTCAGCAAGGGGATTTGATTTTTTCACTTCGAATTCTCTACTATTCCGTTTCGCTTTCTCACCAACGCCTTCAACTGTCAATTTCGTTTCTGCTTTAGCCTTCATCTTCGTTATAGTGGAAGCCCCACTGTCACTGGGTGCTGGCATGGTCACCTTATCTGCTTCTAGTTTTTTATCGACTCGTTTATCAAATACTACTTCTGTCTTCAAGTTATTGCTTGCTAACTTTTTCAAATTTGTCATATTCATTTCAGTTAAAATATTCATCTTCTTTTCTATACATTTGACAATATGTAACAATTCTTCATCGGTACCGCTTGAGGCATCATCGGAAGTGCTGGCGCTGCAGTAGTTACCGTCAACCAGCTGAAATTTCAAATCCATGTTGGCGTTCCAGGAGAACATATCTTCATCAGAACTGAAATCCTGAAGGAGAACTGCAGCTGCCTTATCAAGGAATTTGTTTCTATCGTCGTTCTTGTTACATTTTTCTTCCACTTTCATTTTCTTTTTACCTTCATCTGAATTTCTGATATTAGAGAAGGAAATTTCTTCAAAGTAATCATCGCATAGTTTGCTTGCTGAATCCAAGCTGGGCTTTTTCCCTGAGGATTCAAATGTTTTCACTTTGTCAATTTTCGGCAACGATGCTTCACCGGTTAAGGGTATATCTCCCATGGGATCATCCACGATCTTTATATAGGGCTCCGCGTATCTGTTCATGGTGGAATAATTGTTCACTGTTCGAGCTGATTGACGAGCTAGTTTTTCCACTCTGTAAGTGTCTCCCGATTGATAAATGATTTCCGTGATTTCGATAGATTTTAATAGATTAACAAAGAACGTCCAGGTCTGAAACGATTTTGTTAAAGGTTCCTTAGAGTCTTCTTTAGTACGGATGAAGTCATCGAGGATTCTGCCAAAGAGTTTTACAAAAATCGATGTACCGAACGCCTCGTTACCAAGGGACACCTGCAACAGAGATGGCGTTCAACTCAAGTGAATTATCTATTTTTGATTTAAATTATGACGGTAAAAAGACATAGAAACTTAGACTAGCAAACTGCTGTGGTAGCAGATCAAATCCAAAGTCCAATTTACCTTGTTTTATTAAATCTGCAATACTGCTGCTAATGATGTCAGAAAAATAGAGTTCGGCAAGGTCATTGTATGTCGTATTGGTGTAATTAGAGTTCTTCGTTGACATATTTCCCATAATTCCCGGCTTTCTCTTTATAACCTCCTTTATATGTTCACTTGTCGCCACCTTACCACAACCGTTCAAGTTATAACAAAAATTGTATGACAGGAACCATTTGCACCATATTTCCAAACAGCACGAAGGATCATGTAAATGTACGATGTTTCGGACGGGCCCCACCGAATAAATATGACAACCTTGATGTTCCATCACTTTTGGCATCTGAAACAGAAATGTTATTAATCACACTGAACATCTGAATAGTAGTGCAAAGAGGGCGGTTGATTAAGGTAATCACATTCCGTGATATAACAACTCATTAACTCTGTTGTATTTTTGAAAAAAATATTTAAAACTCCGTTACACTTCAAAAGGAACAAAGGAAGCCTGCTTTGCGATATTTATTGATTTTGTTAATATATAAGCTTTTAAAATCTAATTATTTATTTCTTTATACTTTATTCCTGAAATTTTGAATGAAAAAATGTTAACTGATGTCTTAATTTTGCGAAAAAGTGGAAATGTCAAAGTATTAATTGAAACTTCTGGAAAAACATTAACTTTTTGGATAACATTTCGAGATTAAAATAAAAATTTCGTGAAATAAAAAGTCGAAAGCAGTATTCAAAGTAAGGAAAACAAATTTCCATACTTTGAATACTGCTTTAAAATTCATATTTTTATTTCATTTTTCTTAACATTTCGATTTAAAAGCCAATTTCTTTTAGCTCAAACTTTCAATGTTATTCCTGAAATTTTGAGTCGAATTTTTAGGTTAAAGTCAAAATTTTGAAAAAGTTGAAAATTTAAACTAGTTAACACGTTTCGAAAATCTTCTTAAAAAACGAAACATTTCGTGATTATCGTTAACAGGCTGAAGCCATTTTGAGAAAAAAACTGGTTCAGAAAGACCGCAATATTTTGTGAAAAATTCGAAATTAAAATGTTTCTTACGTACACCTGTAAGGATGGCCCAATTGCACCTCGGAAGAATCTCGATGGTGGCGCCACCGTCGCAACGACTGTCAATTTACACAAGAACACAGCCTGTATATACAGCTTCATCACATCCGAAACGTTTCTCGACATCTTCTCGTAATCATGGCAGTCGTCTAAGAATATAGTCCCCAAAATATGGAATTTCCTCAATCTGAGAAACCTCACGCTTACTATGATAAAATGACGGGGGCACTGATGACCTTCAGCAGGCGAGTCGAATTTCACAAATTTATAAGATTGGAAATCGTGAAAACTGACTGCAACGTAACGCTGTGATGGTAGCAGTTTTAACGTGTATTCCCTTAAAAAATTAAAGACCACAGGGGACAAGTTTTCCGGAGTTAACAAGTCCAGGTGCACAGCTTTTACGTCTATTAAGAAAAATTATTTAACTTAAAACTTTAAAACGACAACGTACCTACCTTTGTTTAAACCAGACGAAGTTTGAGGCATTTTTTTCTGAGTTTTATTACAGAAAAATCCCTATTAAAAAGTTTATTTGGTGAAAAATGGTTAGGAATACAATTCACTCGAAACACAGCTTAGATTTTTGAAAATCATTGTGGCGACATCACTTGGGCGATAGCAGTAATAACGTTTTGAATTTTGATACTGTATAACAGTGGTGCCCAAACAAACGTTTGATGTGGCTTCCATCATGATTCAACGATTATTTTTAGTCATCAAATTATGAGAGTTAAGTGGGTTTTTTTTTAGTGTTCACCTTTATCTCGTTAGCGTCCTTTTTAATATCAAAAGATGTATACCGATGTATCAGTATTTTTTTGAAGACCTCAGTTAAGTAGTGGTTTCAAATTTTTATTTCATTGTATTATTATTATTTCATCCTTGTGGCTCAGTTAAAATTTTTAACTCGTGATTTAGCTCCAATCAACTTAGACAATAGTTGAAAAAAAATCCATCTTTGGAAATTGTTTAATCGAAACTATTCCATTCACCGAATCGATTAATCGTACTTAAAAGACCGGCCGTGGTTTCGATTAAAATTGCGGTTGATGGAAAAGAAATGTATTATTTCCAAACAATTATATTTACAATTTTGCATCAGAAGTAGTTAATATATGATCAAAACAAGGTAATTAAAAATAATAAAATAACATCAGATTTCCAATTCGATTTTGTTATGGTAAAGACATCTGTCACAGCATAGCTCAACTTACACTTAGCTAAGCTTCTTACAAATAGATGGCTACAGTCTGCAAATTTTATAAAGCAATAAATTCCAACAATAATGTAATTACAGTAACAATTATTAGTACCTAGTACATACTTATATTTAAATGTTTTAATATCGGTTAGGCTAATTTAAAAATTGCAAATAATATGATCTCTATGATATAATCGATATGATTTAAATAACTGCTTTGGCTACTCGACAAAAGAGGTGCTAAATACGCCCAATTATTATTGACGGCATAGAGAGAAAAGTCGCGGTGTCTATGATTCCACTTCTAACCCAATCTTGTCTTTGTTCTAACCTTAAAAATTGTTAAAGGACGCCGCTAAAAAATTTATAATTTTTTGTCAACAATGGCAGAAACTCAGTTATCCGCTGTAGAAGCTGAATTATACGATCGTCAAATTAGATTGTGGGGCATCGAATCCCAAGAGAAGTAAGATGAAACTGCAGTTATTCCCGTAATTAACTACATTTTTTTAGGACTGAGGGCAGCTAATGTTCTACTTATTAATATACGAGGGCTTGGGTCCGAAATTCGCTAAAAATATACTCCTCTCGGGGATAAATTCATTGACGATTTTGGACGACGCCGACGTGACCAAAGAAGAACAAGCTAAAAACTTCTTTCTTAGTAGGGATAGCTTAGGAAAAAAGGTGAGTAAATCAAGGTGATAACACCTAGTAGACATTACATATATTTCAGATTGCGGAAGAAGTCTTAGGTAAACTGCAAGCATTGAATCCTCTTGTAAAGATTGTTTCGGACACTGATAGCCCAACTAACAAGGATAGTAAATTCTTCGAGTCGTTCACTATTATTGTTGCAACCCAAATAAAAACCGACTTTCTACTGAAGCTGGATAAAATATGTCGCAACAGCAATATTAAATTGATTGCTGGTGATGTCTTTGGCACGTTTGCCTTTTCAGGTTGCAGATTTCCTAAAACATGATTATTTTGAGTAAGTACCACACTCGCGAAATTGTTAGTTTAAGTGAAGTGAAGCCATCAAAAGCCAAACAACCCCATAAAAATCTACTGGTACCAGCCTTGGTGTGGTTACAGGATATCTGTTGCAATTTCAGGGATCAAGTAAAGCTTGTGGCTAAGAAAAGGTCTAGTGAAGGGGAAGACAAATCAACAGTTCGAGTGCAAGCTGAAATTGACTACCCCGCCTTGAACAAAGTATTGATTTTACCAAACACAAAGCAGAATGTCGAAGCCATTAAAAAAACCAAAAGAAGAAATGGGCTCTTTTTCTTACTTCTAGGTAGGTATTGTGTTTTAATAAATTGTTTTTTCATAAATAAGCTTGTTTCAGTTCTTATCGAATTTAGAAACAGACATGGGCGAAATCCGGAAATTGATAATAAAGAGGAAGATGTTGCGTCCCTAAAAAAAATCAAAGCTGAAGTGACAGAATTATATTCAGTCAGCGATGAGGTGTTTAGCTGATGAAATTTTTGATCTAATTTTTGGGGAAGTTGTCCCTGTTTGTGCTATTTTGGGTGGTGTTATGGCACAAGAAGTAATAAAGGCAGTTTCTCACAAAGAAATAACGATTAACAATGTGTTCCTTTTCGATCCAATGACATACAATGGCAAAGAGGAGCTAGTAGGGGCATAGGCTCCCCACACTTTTTTTTTCTTTCTTTAATTTTGTAATTTCTTTGGTAATGTAATAAAACAGTTTTTTAATAGCTTTGCCTCACTGTCTTACATTAAGTTAGAAGTAGTCTATCAGTGCTAAAAACAAGTTAAGATTTTAAGAGTAATTTGCTATTTTGAAATTAAGGTTAAAGTTTTTAACAAGAATCGAGCTACTAAGATTGGCAGCATAAACTTGATAGTGCACAAAAAGATAACAATTTCAAAAATAAGGCAAGTTTTCAAAAGTTAAAAAATGCATGAAACATTTAAAGTTTTGAAATTATGATTGTAAAATTAAATTTACAAATTTAAAATTTTGAATTCCTGCATAGAATCTTATAACAAATAATTAAAAGTGTAAACTCTGAATTTTGAAAAGGAATCTGAAGAAAGTAATTGTTTGTAAGAAAAATTTTCAACATTTTAAGGACAAGTCACATTTTGTAATTAAAAGTGGAAATTTTGGGAAAAAGGTCCAAAGATCATTTCTAG
Organism: Dastarcus helophoroides; assembly: GCA_028583605.1. Classification (NCBI taxonomy): domain Eukaryota; kingdom Metazoa; phylum Arthropoda; class Insecta; order Coleoptera; family Bothrideridae; genus Dastarcus; species Dastarcus helophoroides. Next base: position 12,534,858 of record CM053336.1, on the reverse strand, counting down.
ATTTAAACAAAATTTTGTGTTTAAAGTTAAAATTGTGATTATAATTTGAAACAGGATAAAGGTCCAGATCTATAATGACAATGACAACTCAAGTTTACAAAAGTTTTAGAAAGAAAATAAAAATTTCTGTGTAAACTTTATATTATGAGAAAACCAAATGTTGAAAATAAATTAAGTTTATTAAAAAAATGTAACTCAAAAATTTGAGAAACGTTACCTGTACTTCTACATTTCCTTATAAATACCCACCTTGATTTCTAAATTTCGAATTTTTTTTAAATTCCAAGTTTATTTTCAATTTCCACTTTTTCTGAGAATGTTGATCCACGACCTTAAATTTGAGAAAACAAAACTACGAAGTTCTAAAGTACTATCCTTGAGAACATAGCACTTAAGTTTATTTTTGATAAATTAAGTTTCTTTATTAATCTAGGTCAGGGGTAGGCAAACATTTAAGCCAAAAGAGCCATCCTGCAATGAAGAAATTGGTTTCGTGAATTTCAAAGAGCCACATGCTTTTATTTCTGATTTCACATTTTATTTCTCAGTTAAATCATAAATCAGACAAAATATGGGACAAGGAGAGACTCCTCTGACTCATGTAGTCAAAAGAAAACATATTCAGCCCAAAAGACCTTTCATTTCTCATAATTTGAAACTATTTCAAAAAATTTGCCTTTTTCTCGTAAATTCGACTTTTTTAACTCTTCTCTGTATTCGTCTTTTTTTTTAACGATGTATTTAGACCTTTTTCCCTAAATTATCCCCTCTTCTACAAAACTCGACAATCTGTGAAAATGTTTACTTATTTTTAATTCGACTTACACTGGAAGATTCGTACTTATTTCTCAAAAATTCATCCTTTGTCGATTTCGTAATAAAAAAAATCAAAATTTGAAATAATAATTTGGAAATGTTAAATAAAATAGTTTTTGAAGATTTCGATCTTTTTCTCAAATTTTCTTTTGTCGAAATTTAGATTTATTCTTAAATGTGACTTTTTTTCAAAATTATATTTTTTTAACTTTGTTCTAAATTGCGACTTTTTTCTCGAAATTTCTATTCTTTTTAAATTACGTTCTCTTTTCAAATTTTCACCATTTCCCCCAAATATTGACTTTTAATGAATATTTAAACTTTTATTTATTTTCTGTAAATTTTGACCTGTTTCGCAAAATTAGGTGTTTCAAAATTTCAACTTTTAACTGAAAATTCGACATTTTATTATGTTTCTGCAAGCTGCGATTTTATCGACGAAATTCACCAATTTTCAGAATGTTTGACTATCTAAAAATTTGATTTTGTTCTTAAAATTGACTTTCTCTGGGAAATTTGAACTTTTTTTTTAAAGTTCAACACTTTTCTCGAAACTGGAACTTTTACCCACATTCCTTTTTATTTAGAACTTATTTTATCAATTTTCTCAAAATTCGAATTTTTGTGAAAATTTGAAGTTTTTTTATTCGTCTTGTTCTCGAAATTTCAAATTTATTCTCAAAATTTAACTTTCTCTCGAAAATTGCAGATTATTTATTTTCTTCTTCTCTAAAAAACTTCGACTTTTTAAAGTTCGATAATTTACAGCTCTGAGTTTTTTACAATTTCTCTTTTCGAAATTTTACAATTTTTCACAAAATTCAAATTTGTCTAAAAAATTTTAGGTTTTAAAATTTGTTCTGGGATTCAAACTTATGTCAAAATTCGAAAATTTTTTTTCTAAAATTTTGCTTTTTTGAGAATTTTTGACAAATTCATATTTTTCGAAATCTCTTTTTTTCAAAATTTAAATTTTTTCGGAAATATCAACTTTTATTTCGAACGAAATCCATCTATTTTCAAATCTCAAAATTTGACTTTCTCTGGGAAATTTTGACGTTTTTTTAAAGTTGTAACACTTCTCGAAATTGGAAGTTTTATCAACATTCCCTTTCCTTTCGAAATTATTTTACCAATTTTCTCAAAATTCAATTTATCTGAAAATTTGGAGTTTTTTTTTTAATTCGTCTTGTTTTCCAAATTACAAAATTAATCCCCAAAATTTAATTTTCTCTGGAAAATTGCAAATTTTTATCGAAATTTGGAACTTTTCTTAAAATGTTGACTTTTTCCTTGAAATTTTTCCTAAAATTTGACTTTTTTCTACTTCTCTGAAAAGAGACTTTTTTAAAGTCTGACACTTTTTTAAGCTTCCAATTTATTTAACAATTTCTCTTTTATCTGAAAATGTCAATTTTTTTAAATTTGCTTTGGGTTTCAGTCTATTGCGAAAATTCGACGTTTTTTTTTTCTGAAAATTTGCCCTTATTTGAGAACTTTGGACTAATTCATTTATTTTAAATAACTTTTCCCAATTTTTTAAAAATTCTTCCTTTTTCTCAAAATTCGACTTTTTCTGGGAAATTCTGACGTGTTTTTTAAAGTTAAAAACTTTTTTCGAAATTTGCTTCAAATTTTTTTTTGAAATTATTTTACAAATGTTCTCAAAATTGGAATTGATTTGAAAATTTGGATTTTTTTTTTAAATCGCCTTGGTCTCGAAATTTCAAATTTATTCTCAAAAATTCGAATTTTGAGAAAATTGATAAAATAAGTTCTAAATAAAAAGGAAATTTAACTTTCCCTGGGAAATTGTAAATTTTTTGTCGAAATTTGGAGCTTTTATTAAAATTTTGAATTTTTCCTTGAAATTTTTCCTAAGATTCGACTTTTTTCTTCTTCTCTGAAAAACTTTGACTTTTTTAAATTTCAACGATTTTTTTTAGGCTTTCCGTTTATTTTTACAATTTCTCTTTTACGAAATTCAGCAATTTTACAAAAAATTCAAAATTGTCTAAAAATTTCAGGTTTTTAGGTTTGTTTTGAGTTTCAATCTATTGTCGAAATTCGACGTTTTTTTCTAAAATTTTGCCTTTTTTGAGAACTTTCGATAAATTCATTTTTTTCGAAATTTCTCCCTTTTTCCGAATTAGATAAATTCATTTTTTTAAATCTCTTCCATTTTTCCCAGTTTTTTTAGAAATCTCTTCCTTTTTCTCAAAATTTGACTGTTTTTCTAGGAAATATTGACCTTTTTTTTAAAGTTCAACTCTTCTCGAAATTTTCTTGGAATTTTTTTTTTCCAAATTATTTTACCGATTTTCTCAAAATTCGAATTTATCTAAAAATTTGGAGTTTTTTTTTAATTTGTCCTGTTCTTGAAATTGGAAATTTATTTTCAAAATTTAGCTTTTCTCTGGAAAATTACAATTTTTTATCGAAATTTCGAGTTGTTCTAAACTTTTTCCATGAAATTCTTCCTAAAATTAAAGTTTTTTCCTCTTCACTGGAAAACTAACTTTTTTAGAGATCGACAATTTTTTCTGATCTTTCAGTTAATTTTTACAATTTCTCTTTTTGAAATTTTACTATATTTCAAAAATTCAAAATTGTCTAAAAATTTCAGGTTTTTAATTTGTCCTGGGTTTCAATCTATTGTCGAAATTCTACGTTTTTTTTTTCTAAAATTTTACCTTTTATTGAGAACTTTTAATAAATTCTTTTTTCTCAATTTTTTCGAAATCTTTTTATCGATTTTTTCGAAATCTGTTTCTTTTTCTCGATTTTTTCGAAGTCTCTTTCTTTGTCTCAATTTTTTCGAAATCTCTTTTTCTCAAAATTCGGTTTTTTTCTGGAAATTTCAGCTTTTATTTCAAACTTTGATGTTAGCCGTTTCTGAAAATTTAGATTTTTTTTCACACAAAAAGCAATTCACCTTTTTTTCACGAAATCCCAAGGTTTTAGAAAATTTACAAATAAAAAAGTAAAAATCAAGAGAAAAATATTTTTTAGAAATTTCGACTCCCCAAGTTAGTCCTTTTCTATAAATTTCAAATTTCATGTGTTTTTTTAAAATGTTAATACAAATCAATTAAATATTTTGGAAAATTACTTTTTAAATCATAAGTTTTTGTCAAAATTTTACTAAAACGTAAAAATTCCTAGGAAAGTGTTTTTGGAAATTAGGACTTCTGTAGGTCACTTGTTTAATGAGTGTCAGTGTCTGCCGCTCTAGCTTTTATTTATTTATTTTATTAAAGGAATTTAAAGAGCCGCACTTTTCTTTTAAAAGAGCCGCATACGGCTCGCGAGCCGGGGTTTGCCGACCCCTGATCTAGGTACATGCGTTTAGATGCTTTGTCTCAACATTTTAATACCCAATAGAAGAGGTGTGGCCGAACTTTTGTCCCTTAGGAGCTACTTATTCAGTAAAGTGTAGCCTGCGGGGGTCTATGATTATGGGCTAACCATTTTAGAATTTCTTATAGTGTAGCAATTTTAAATTGAAATTGCAAGCAAATTGTTCAACTTTAGCTTCAAGGTTGACGTCTAGGCCATCCCTGCTATAGATGATTTCTCTTGAGGTTCCAGACTCCAAATAATTTACTTGGGTAAATATAGTTCTTCAGTTCAGATTTATTGAATTTTTGGAGATCTAAATGAATTTCTTTAAAAGTCTAAAATGTTATAGTTTCATATTAAATTTTTACAATTTAAAGCTGCATTAATAATAAAAAATTAGAACGTTTCAATATTTTTTCCGCAAATGTTTTAAATATTTCTGCTATTCTTACAAAGTACTGAAAAATCGGGTGTGTGATGGATGTACCAATACACAATTAGGGTAAATATTATTGTTTGAATAAATTTTTGATTTAACGGTCCACCAAACCACAAGGAAAGTAAACATCAACGCGGTTGCGTGGGCTGCACACTTCGCACACAGGAACGGCATGACCTTGTCTTTAAAGCATACGTTGTTTCGCTATCTCTAAGAATGGAAGCAAGCAGTTTAAGGAAATAAAAGATGAATTCATTTATAGTTTGACTTCTTTGATATACATTTTTAGAAATAAATGAGTGAAATACCCAACACTAGTAAGATTATCAGCGTGATTTTTTTAAGCAGCTGGTGCTGGGTATAAAACCGTTCCAATCTTATCAACAGAGGTCGACGCTCGATCACAAGCGCCCACGAATTTTATATGTTTTCTGTTGACAATAAAAGCAGACCGCCAAATGCGCCGTCTACGTCACACATTTATAAATACCGTCCTGCAGCGCGTCGGTACGGAGAAATTCGTCTTTCAGAGGTCATTTTATCACTATCAGTTGATCGCGCTTTCTTCACCCTAAACACAAAAGGAGGTAATGCTCAAGTAAAATCGCATGGAACGCGAAGACGACGACGGTGTCGGTTTCGTCGCCGATAGTCACTATTTAAGAAGTGGGGGCACCATCAAAGACCAAGCGATGACATTGCTGAGGCTACCTGAAAGAGGGGACCGAGAACCGAGCATTTCCTCCAGTGTTAGTGACCTTGATGTGCCCATTTACTCATCAGAGGCGCTCACCACGAAACGCATCAAGGTACCAGAGGGGGTAAGTCATCACGACTTGGTCTTTCAATCAAGATTTAATGGTTTCTGATGAGTTTTGGGTGGCCACTTACGTATGGAATCCTGGTTGAGTTTCCGAATCAGGAATTCAGAACGCATTTCTATGAAACGTCAGGCGTGTGCGGCCAGTGACTAAATCCTAAATTTGAATTTCTAATTCGATAACCTGATCTGAATTCTGTATGTCTACAACCGGCCTTCGTTTCATATTTTGGATATTAGTTGATTCATTTCATCTCATCAGCTCCGAAGCTTCGACGTCTTGAGCCGTTTTTGGAGTTGAAAGTCAAAAGTCATTTCAGGGCTATGACAAACCTTTTTGATAGTTTCGCTGGCCTTCATGTCATACAATCATATTCAAAGGTGCGACCTGTAATGGAATGATTTAAGAACAATATCGTTTCTGTTCCAGTTTTTATTTTACTTCATTTCGTTTAATTATATTTTTATATATATTTACAATATCTTAAATTATTCTGGTACTGTGACTCTTTTGTAGTTGTTTGACATCTTGTTATTTAATATTCGAAACTGTGACATCTTAAACGTTCTTTTTTCTGTTTTTCTTTGGTTTTGTTTGCTTTGACATCTCAATGCCGCAATAAAATGAAATAATAACGTTGAAGACCTGAAATCCTTGTAACAGCTCACGTTAGGCTTATAAGATGTCACCTTGTTGTGAGGTAAGTCTTAACTACTTATCAAATTGGCATACAACTGAAAATTTTCAAATTGCGAACAGCACTCAAAATTTGAATTTTTATCTTATTTGCAATTTAAATCTACTAAGAGGTGATAACATTCATTTCGCAACTAATGAAACGTTGACGCGTGCTCCAGCTATGTGGGGGGCAAGGGCATGTCATCCCCCCAATCATAGCCGATTTGGAATGATGACACAATATTTTCATGATAATCATTCATTGAAATACAAAAAGGTTATTATTATTAACATTTCGCCATTCTTATTTAACATTTACGTTTCAATATTACAACATAAAAAATACGATTGGAAAAATTCTCGTAGTTATAGTTGCGAAGTTGAATAAATTCTTGTAAAGATAATTAGAAATTTGGAAAATTTGGTCTAGTGCTGATTAGGAATTTTTGACTTTCCTGGCCTCCTTCCTTCACTAAAACCACACTTCTGAAAAAGTCCCCAACCAAGCCAAACGATCAACGGAAATGGCCAATTATTTCAAATTTCAATAAGCCATAGCGTAAGAAAAATGTGAACAATATTGCGACATTTTGCGAATTTTGCGTGGTGCGGCGCCGTCGCCGCCGGCGGCGGCAACCCACGTTTTGTTTTTACGGCACACCCACCGAACCGACCAATCGCTTTCTGATCTCGAACGCGAGCCTCCTATTGATTTTATAAATAGCTTAACCTATTTCAGCATGAAATGCAGGTTCCCCTTGACATCCAGCTTTATTGTCGAATATAGAAGGCGACAATATTTATCCTCACAATTACGCTCGTACGAATTGTTCGAAATAATTCAGTGTTGGGCGTCAGTTTAAATTTCGACTGAATAACGTCACATTCGCGCTTTGACTGAGAAGACGTTTGAAGGATATTGAAGGTCAATTTTTTTCCAAATCTGAGTTTGGCGACATTCTGAAACTTCTACTGAAAGGTGCAACTGTTTTCTTGATCGCATTTGCAAGTTATTTCGTTATTTTGCACGTATATGTTACATTGTTGTATGCATTACTTATTTTGCCAGCATATTGATTCACTTTATGAATTCTGATGAAATAGTTGCAATAACATTTAAAATATGGTTTACGTGTTTTGTTGTAGCACTATATAATTTTGGGTTGCTACTGAGGCAGTATCCCACGCTTGTAGTCTTTAGAAACTTATGGCTATTTTAGGATGAGAATGTTGAGAATTTTGGGGCATTGGAAGTATCACCTGTTGCTGAGAATCTAAAATTTATTTTGCTAAAAATTGCAAAAGAAGTTGGTCTACGTTATTTGATTTCGGTCTTAGTTAGCACGTCCTCCAACAGCATGTCTCGTTGTCTCAACATTGCACAAGATTGCATTTTGGGATATATCTAATACGTAATATATTTTAAACAAATTAATTTTTTATGCAGCTGCTTCAAGATGGGAGTAAAAACGGATGAGGTGAGAACAATTTCTCAAATTCTAAGCTTAATCCTCAACAAGCAAATACAAATCAAATTATTAGTCATTGACTTCTTTCTAAAAAAAATTACATGTCGAATTCTATCGTTTGGTAAATACTTTCATTTCACATGCAGCAAAAGGAATGCATGGAAGAACTGGCAACTTCTGAAGGTTCTACTTCTGGCACTTACAAAGACAATAATTTGGTAAGAAATCTTAAGAAAGCGTTTGTTTTAATATTGTGCAACTTTTTTAATGAGTTTTAAATGTGAACGAAACAACGATACAGCGATAACAAATCGTCATACGTTTTCACAACTTTTTTTATTGTCATCATCATCATCAGCATTTTAAATCAGATCCAATCTAAAGACTTCATGTGGAAAATGCAGGACACTATCTGCGCAACCCATGCCTTCTCAATCATCAATCTCCTTCTTAATTAGATGCAACGCCAATTCGGCTAAATGTTTACTTTTTGAAGCACGAGATGGGCGAAGGTAATTATATTTGACTGCAAGTTTGGCAAAACACCCGACGATAAAAATAACATTATGCGTTCAATTGCAAACTTTCATCAAAACAACTCAAACGAATTACATCAAAAAATTTCAGGAACAATTCTTGCTGAAACAATAACTGCAGCTTTTAATAAAATTTATAAAGTTTTGCCGTTTTAACACATGATAAGTAATTTACCAGCTTCGCAAGCGTAATAATCTAACTGCTTAGCAAAAATTCTGTTCAATTTATCTCTGTTGTAGTTGTAATCTCAATAGAGATTAATTTTAGATGCGTCCTTTGCTAATTTCGATTAATACCAGTTATGCTAGCGAATTACATATCGTATCTGAAGTGTCTAAGAGGGTAACATTTTCTTTTTAGAAGTTACAATGTTTTGCCTTCAACGTTTTTAATATTGACTTTCATTTTAACAACGACAACTGCCAGTAAATCGTTTTGAAACACTGGATGAATTTGGTTTGTTCCTACGTTGATTGAAACGATTCCTATAGTCCAAGAGTTGACGTATTTGTGCGAAAACAATTTAAATATACAATTAAGATCGTGTATTATTCTTAGGTAATTAGGTGTAATGTCATGACCTGTATAACAGGCGTCCTTTCAATATCTGGAAAGAGCGACATTGACCACGTAATTTATTTCAATTGGATAATTGACAGCTTAATATCGCGAGCGCAAATTAAGGATATCAAAATTAATAAAACCCGGACTTTGATGACCGCATAGCTCCATAGATGTTTGCAATAAAAAACGAATTCAGTCTCAGATAACATAAGTTTCAAATTAATCGCCTATTGATGTACCATAATATGGAAGATATGTCTAAAAATTTAGTATTTGGAACACTCGGATATTGAATGGTGATAGACATTCATAAAATGGTGATTGGTTTAGAAAATACAATTAGCGTTGGATTAGTTAAAAATTGCGTTAAAACTCCTGCTTAATCTCTGGATGATGCAATAACTTTTATGAGTTTTAAAGTCATATGTCCCAGAGAAGATTCTAAAGTTAGATAACCAGAAAAACCTTCAAATTCTGATTGAATTTTCAGTTCAAATTGTCCACCAGATTGAATTTTCAGTTCAAATTGTCCACCAGATTGAATTTTCAGTTCAAATTGTCCACCAGACTGAATTTTCAGTTTTTTTAATTATTTGTCAAACCACAAAGCTTATTAACGAATAAGAAAGTAAAAAATCTTTCTTTGGATATTAAAATTAAATTTTTTCTCGCCGTGACAATGGAACTGAAAACAGTTCAATGCAATCTTATCCATACAATACGACGAATAAATGAAGCTCGCAAATCAAACTCCTTTAGTTCAATAGAAGTTAACAGATGCAATTAATATGCAACATAGTGTCGCCTTCTCACTTTCATTATTTAAACTTTATTACTCTGGATTGTTGTTATACAAAATTGCATCGATGGCACACCCTTCTTTGTCAAGTCATTTCAAGAAATTATACATTCAAATTGTTACTTCTATAAATAGTACGTCAGAGGTTACAGGCAATTGTATGCAGGTCGGCTTAAATTTATTGTTTCCTAACTTTAGATTTAACTTTATGTGAATTGTATGTCTATGGAGACTCTTTTTTCTATAGAACTTCCAAATTATGGAACTTGTTACCGAAAGGAATTATCCCCAAAAATTACAACTTATGGGTTCATCGCCATCTATCCTTGTTTCCGCATCCTACTCGCGGTGCTTTGAAAGCATAATGGGTTTTCCCTTTGCGAGTGGATTAAACTGTTAAAAAAACGGAGAGATCAAAATATTTAATTTTTTAAAACAAATTTAACATACTCTAATTTTCCCTAACCAACTGGCATGGAACACTACTTTTATTTGTTTATTTTTTCAACATTTATTCAATATTTTAAACCATGGTCGTAGCCATGGTGGAGCGCCCCCTTCTAATTCATTTTTTTTCTCAAAATCGGTCTCTCGAAACTTCCACTTTATTCCCAAAACTTCGACCTTTTTCTCAGTTTCGAATTTTTTAAAAAATGTTTCTATCTTTTGAATTCTTGTGGATTTTTTGAACAGTCGACTTGTTTTTAAATCTTCTATTCTAAAAATGCCTAGTTGTTTCTCAAAATTTGCATTTTTTGTTCATATTTTAGTAAAAAAGCAAACAGAGAGAAATATTTTGAAAATTTCATCCTTTTTCTTGTAATTTTTGTCAAAATGTCGAAGTTTTAAAAACAAAGGACAATTTCGTGAAGAATATTTTTTCTGGCGAATTGATTCTTAATATTCAACTTTTTTAGAAATGTCGACTTTACTACAAAATTTTTTTGACGTGAGGCTCGATGAAGCAGAATTGAGGCCCTTCATGCAGTGAAGCGAAAACATATTCAGTCAGTATAGGTTTTCACAAAATTTCTAATTTTATTTAAAAACTAGCTCATGTCTTCGTCTACGTGACAAAAGATCCTTGGGTTATCGTTTAAAATTCCATTTACATTTATCTTTATTAACATTTATCTTGCTCGAAAATTTCAACTTTTTTAAAAATTCCCTTTTCAAAATTACAACTGTTAAAAATTCCCCTTTCAGAATTTCAATTTATTTTGAATATGTCGATATAAACCCTTTTTCAAATTTTTGACCTTATTTTTGAAAATGTTCACCTTTTTTTCCTCAATTTCCATCTTGTTATTGAGAATGCATAACTTTGTTAAAGTTTGACTCGAAATTTCAACTTTTTTGTAAATCTGACTTTTTAAATTCGATTTTTTAAAATATTTCAATTTTTTTGAAAATTTGACTTTTTTGAAAGTTTTGACCCTTCAAAATATGGATTTATCCCTACATTTTTTGAATTCGACTTTTTTCAAAATTTCGACTTTTCCCTAAGATTTTAACTTTTTAGAAATGAGGATTTTTTTTCAAAAATCGAACTTTTTAATTTTTATTGAAATTCTTCATCTTCTTAACCTTTTCGCGCCGAAGACTGTATATTCGAACTTTTCAATTTTTATTGAAATTCTTGATCTTTTAACCTTTTCGCGCCGAAGACTGTATATTCCCGTGTTAAAAAAATGTGACAAATGGTCGAAGACTGTTTTTATCGGAATTATATTTTTAATTTAGTGCAATATTCTTGTACAGGGGCCGATTATCGTACTTTTGCGGTAAATGCATGCTATAACGACGAAGACCATGCGATTCCTCAAACCTCGAAAACTGCCGGCCTTATGGGCATACTTAAAAATAGGAAAATAGCACGTCGCGAAAGGGTTAAACATTTCTATTTTTGTTACCATTTCGAGATATTTTGAAAATCTCAAATTAAAGCCACAATTTTGAGTTTAAAACTTTAATGTTTAGAAATTTATATTAAAAAAAAGAAGTCATAGGAAGACAAAATATACGTTGATCACCTGCAAAAATGTAGATGAATTCGTGTGAAGACAGATTCATCAAGGAGCTCAGCTGTCAATGCGGACAGGCAACTTTAAATACAGCCGCGTGTATTATTCATTGTATACATTTTAGTTGGTTTTTAATGCCCATTTTTACCAGCTTAGAAGCTGAATTTTGGAAAATCCTCTCTTAATGTTCACCTACGTATTAAGGGGAACAGCTGTGTGAAATTTCACGTTCCTAGACCCACCGATTTAGGCTGTGCCTTGTCTGCTACTTAGTACTTACAGATTTATTAGTTAGATTTGTCTTTTAATGAAATTTCCACTTTTATCTCTCTTGTTGCTTTTCAAAATTTGACTTAGTGTGACTTTTATCTTAATATTGCCTTTTTTCTAAAATTTCAATTTTTTTGATTTTGAAAGTTCCTTATTTTTCTCAAAATTTGGTTTTCCATAATTTCTACTTTTTTCTTAAATCTCACGTTCTGAACATTACGACTTGTTTCTCAAATTTGTTTTTTTTTTAAATCTGATTTCGATTTTTATTGAAATTCTTAACCTTCTTAAACATTTCGATGTTTGTTACCATTTCGACATATTTTGAAAATCTCGAATTAAAGTCACAATTTTGAGTTTAAGGCGTTAATGTTTAGAACATTATATTAAAAAAAAGAAGTCATAGAAAGACAAAATATGCGCTGATAACGTGGAAAAATGTAGATAAATTCGTGTGAAGACAGATTCATCAAGGAGCTCAGCCGTCGATGCGTTCAGGCAACTTTAAATACAGCAACGTGTATTATTCATTGTTTACATTTTAGTTGGTTTTTAATGCCCATTTTTACCAGCTTAGAAGCTGAATTTCGCAAAATCCTCTCTTAAAGTTCATCTACATATTAGGGGGAACCCCTATGTAAAATTGCACGTTCCTAGACCCACCGATTTAAGCTGTGTCTTGTCTGCTACTCAGTGCTTACAGATTTATTAGTCAGATTTGTCTTTTAATGAAATTCCCACTTTTGTCTCCCTTGTTGCTTTTCAAAATTTGACTTACTGCGACTTTTATTTTAATATTGCCCTTTTTCTAAAATTTCAATTTTTTTGATTTTGAAAGTTCCTCACTTTTCTCAAAATTTGGTTTTCCATAATTTCTACTTTTTTCTTAAATACCACGTTCTGAATATTTCGACTTGTTTCTCAAATTTGGGTTTTTCTCGAAAGTATTAATATGGCATAATTCGATATTTTTTGACATGATCGTAGCCATGGTGGGACACTTGCTTCTCTCTTACTGATGGAGACAAACGAAAATATTGTAACGCAATGTAAATAGATGGAATAGAATTCAGAATAGAATTGTATAATTTAGTAAATAAAAAAAGTTTCTAGAAGAATCTGATAAGGAGAAAGCGGCCGCGATAACGAAACAAATGGCAGATAAGCGTTCCAGAAATTTCGGCAAACGATAAGCCTTATCTGCCGAAAAGTTCTAGAAGCCGGGGGCCAAAACTATAAAAGGCGGTCAGCTTTCCCTCGAGTCAGTCAGTTAGAGTCAGTGTAATTAGTGAGTTAGTTAATAATAAGTGAGTTAATTGTTCAATTGTGGTGATCCAAGTTGAGTTCAGTAATAAAGTGGTGTAATTCACACGTGGTAATCAATTCGAACAGATAAGCCCGTAACAATATTATATTCAACCTCAAAATTCGTCTTTTTTTAGAGATTTCAACAATTCGACGTTTTTTAACGTGGGATTACCCATGACAAGCATTTTGCGTCAAAATTAATGCTCCCCCAGACCCACACGGAAAGGTCACAGTAGTTGTGAAATTTACGAATCGCATTATATTGTTTCCACTGAATTTCGTTACAAATTTTTCGATATGAATCCGCTGCGTATTATTCGCGTTTTGGTTTGGGGGAGCTTTTACCCTTTTTCTTGAAATAACGAATTTTTGTTCTCGAAATTCGTTGTATGATGCAATCACACGAAAATATTACATTCAACCTTAAAATTCGTCTTTTTCTGAAAGATTCAACTTCATTTCAAAATTCGCCCTTTTTTAACATGGGATTACCCATGGTGGGGCAAGGTGGTAAGAGTTTTACTTCAAAATTTACCCTTTTCTTGAAATAATCAATGTTTATTCTCACAATTCATCTTATGATGCATGAGGTCAAACGAAAACGTATTCAATTCTAAAAAACCTTTTTTTCGACGAAATTTCAACACTATTTCAAAATTTGCCCTTTTTAATCAAGGAATTAACCAAGGTGGGGGGCAAGCTGTGAAAAATTTTACTTTAAAATAAGTTTTTTTTGATTTTTTTCGCGAAAGACGAGTTCTTCCTCCAAAAATTGTCTTTCTTGGGGAACCTTCGACTATTTTTTAAAATTATTCTTCTTTGTTTTCAAATCTAGTCACGTTTCTTAACATCCAGCATTTTCTGAAAATTTGCACTTTTTTTTAAATCCTGTTTTCCGGAAATTTCGACCTATCAAACTTGGACTTAGTTTCGAAGTTTAGCTTAAAATTCGTCGTTTTCTGTTCTGAGAAATTTCGACTTTGTGTCGAAAGTCTTCAATTTTTTCAGCGATTGTTCTCAAGAGGGTTATTTTCTCAAAATTAAAACGAAAATTAATAACAAATTCGAGAAAATATTTCTTGTAAATTCGAACTCTAGAATTCTACAAGATTCAAAATCAGTCAAAATGTTTTTTTTTTTCTAAATTTAGGTAAAATTTTGGTAAGAAAACCGAAAATTTGAATAAAAATATTTCAAGAAACATGACTTTGTTCTCGATGTCAAAATTTAATTAAAAAGTGTGTTTTTTTTTAAAAAACACAAATTCACAGAATCACACTTTTTCTCGAAAGAAAATTTTGAAATTTGGACTTCGTTCTTGAGATTTAGAGATTTGTCATTAAATGCCGAATTTTGAAAAAAATTTCGAATTTTCAATTCAAAATTAAATTTTGTAAAAATCTCCTTCTACCCAAAAGTCGGTTTTTTCTTGAAATACAACCAGAAGTATGATGCAACCCTAAAGGATACTTTTAAAGGGCCACGAAGGTGATTGTGCAAATTAACTTTAATTTAGCACGTTCGCACTGTTTCATTACAGAACATTTGATTGAATTTTGTTTTGAAATGTTGACTTTTATCTCGAAATTCATTTTTTTTGTATGGGGGTAGTCACGTTGGAACACATGACCCCCCTACCCCTTGAGGCACCATGTTTTAAAGCGAAAATATATTTAGGCAGGTAGTTTGCTTTAAATTGTTTTTTTTTTGGCCATTAATTTTTCAAAATGAATGCTACATCTACCTGATACAGAATCTAGTTACGTTGGTACCCCCTTCACATAGGGGAACCATAAATCCCTGGGTACCATAAAAGTGTAACTCGATTCTGGCTTTGAAACGAATTAACATATTGAAAAACTAATGCAAGAGGAAATTAAAGCAGAGTTTGTGCTAACTAACAAACGGAAAAAGTAGCTTTATTTAATATGACCGTGTGCAAATAAGCCTACCATTTTAACATAAATTGCGCTTTTTGTTGTTAAAATTGTTGCACTTTAAATCTCAATGCAACGGATTGAAAAATTATTACAATTTGAGTATTGTGCGAAGCAAATTAAAATAAACACGTTTTTAACCTTGCAAAAGAGATGATTTTTCCGTTGGAATTAAATTAATCTTCAATAATAATCTATTCATAAAATTAAATTGACACAAAAGTGTCCGGCACATCTTGTGTACAATTGTGTGGCCGCTTTTTATTGAGCTTAAATGAATAAAATTTTTTAAGTGGGCGTCCAATGAGACCTTGTTTGTTATCGCTGGGACTGGGACTTTTCTCGATCGGAAGAACCCTCATCTAATACAATTCCCCCTCGATCTCGGTCTAAATGGGCAATTTACGCCTGGAAGACACATTGTACAAGCTGACCGGTTGAATTCAACTTTCAGCTGCAGTTGTAACGCGTACTTATTTCTGTGCGGTAGTCCTACCTTTTTCTACCTGTATTCGTCTTCCCCAAGGGTAAGTTAACTGCTATCGTTTCCGGAGATGGGACCTAAAAAATTCGAGGTAAGGTGACCGTTATTCAATGCTTTATTACATTGAAGAAATAGATTAATAAGTTTTTAAGTTCCACTTCCACCTCTTTCTGATTAGTTTGCCCTCTGTTTCACATTTTTATCAGACAAGCGACGCGACGCGTAAACCAGTGAATCCCAAAGACTGGACCAACTGAATCCTTGGACTGGCGCCGTTGATTGAATACTGTATTCAATCAACGCTGGCGCAAAGGGCATAATCTGAAAACTAGACAACGCGTTCTTCAAACTGAAAAATCAGTAATCAATGTATAAGTATCGTTTTTAAGAAATGATCCCGTTGGTTCAAAAATCGTTCAACAGTTGGTGTTTCAAATGTTCTTCCAATTTTTCCTGATAGTCGCGGTTACGTCATTTGGACTAAAAACCTTACACCCCATCTCGAACCTCGAAAATTTCCATCATTCCTAGAAAAAATACATTCTAGAAAATGCCAGATTGCAGATTGGTTTCCCGATTTGCAACTGGCACGTATGCTGTTCCCGAGCAGGAAAAAGCTGAAACGCCAATTTTGCGGTTTAGATCCTAAAAATTCCCGAATGAGCTGATTAGATAAGGACAAGAAGGATTTAATGATGAGCAAAGTTCGAGGAATAACCTATTACAAGAATAAGATAAATTTTATGTTGTTATTTTGTAACTTAATTGATTGCTTTTGCAGCTTCTAGAATCGAGGCAAAGATAAACCTTGTTTGTATAATTTTATTCGATTTTGTAGTTTTATGGCACGATTCAGAGTAAGTAAAACAATGATGAGTAGGTTTACGAACTAAATTGTTATTTTTAAATACCCTGACGGCAATATTTCCGATTTTACGGATAATAACTAGATAAAGAGTAGGTCCCACCGTGGACTAAAGTAACATGAGCAACCTCTGCTTAATGTAAATATCCACTTCCTGTTAAGCTCACTACTAACGAAAAGGGCAAACATAAAATCTTAGTACAATGCGTGTTTACCGAGGCATTTACGCACATGTGTACAGTAACGCAATGATTTATATTATTATCCATTGTGAAAAAATAAGCCATTAACAGAAGCTTGTTTTTTAACTGTTAAATTAATTCAGAAGTTGAGTCAGAAAGTAAACAGTGGTAAAAAATAAATATTTTGGCACTTTTATCAGTTTCTTGATAAAAAATTTAGTCTTGAAATCGAGGCAGAAGGTAAAAGCTTGGTTCTAAATGTATGAAAATCTAAACCACTAAAAAAATGTCTAGAAGAATGTCCTAATTACGAATTACGAATTTAACCTCGAATTTCGAATTTACTCTCCCAAAATATAAGGAATCTTTTAAGAACAAAGAATATTTACCCAAATTTTCGTATATTTTTCCGAAATTTTGAATAATTTCTCAAAAATTTCGAGTTTATATTTTCATAAAATGTCGATGGTAAACTAAAATGTTTAATTTTTTAGCGTATGCTCGAAAACGCAAGTTTTTTACACTTCGATCTTAATTCGAAATATTGTTTTTTGTAATAATTTTTGTTTATTTTTATATTTCGACTTTTATCTCGCTTTTTTCTTGAATGGCTTTTTTTAGAGACGAAACGAAGTTTCGGTTTCATGTCAGCTCGATCGCGGTTTAGATTTCACCCTAAAATTGACCGACTCAACCGACACCTAAAATTTTAAAATAAAACTCGAAATTTTTAGAAAAAACTCGAGTTTTAAAAAATAACTGCAGTTTATAAAATGATTCGAGATTTAACTCAAAGTTTAGATATTGAATAGTTGAAATCTTAGACACTAAGTATATTTTTTCAATTTAAAACGAACACTTTCAGAAAAGAAGCCAACTTTAGAAAAAAACTCGAAGTTTTTAGTAAAAATATTCTGAAATTTTCTAGTTTAAAATTTAAACACGAAATTTTCCGAAGACAAGAAAAATTTGAGGCTACTTCGAAAAACCAAGTTTTAAAAGGAATTTTCCAAAAAAATTTAAATATTTTGAATTTAAATTTCGAAGTTTCGAATTTGATCTCGAAATTTCCAGAGAAAACTCTACTTTTTAGGATTAACGTCGACATTTTGAGAAACCAAATCAAATGAAAAAATTCTGCATTTCAAATTTGAAGTTGAAACTTTGGGGAAAAAATTTAAAAAAGGAACTCAAAACTTCGAAAAAAACTATAAACGATGAAAAAAATTCTTAAAATTACTACGTTTTTCTCAAAATTTCCGTTTTTATCTCGAAGTTTCGATATTAAACTTGAATATTTGAATTTTTCCATAGGTTCCGACATTTGAATTTAAGATTTCGCTTGAAACTTAAACTTTCTTAAAAAAAAAGCCAACATTTTGAATCTGAAGTCCAAGATTCGAACCCAACTTTAAATAATGCCCCAAAATCCAAATTTTTAATTTTTTATCCTGAAAGCTCGGATTTAAAATCGAATTTTCAGTTGTTTTGTTAACTTTGATCTGCGTTTTTGAGTATAAATTCAAAATGTGGTTACAGTAGAAATTTCGCAATGTCTAAAAAAGAAAATGGGCCAAAAAGGGTGACTTAAATGCTGGCCTAATTTTTTTTAGCAAGTCACTCTAAATCCAGAAAAACAGAAAATAAAAGAGGTAAAAATTTCGAGAAGAAATCGACATTTAGAGATTAAAATCATAATTTCGCGTAAAAATTCCTTTCGAAAAAACACTTGAACTGTCGAGAAACTTCAACATTAAAAATTAATCTGCGCTTTTAAGTATAAATTCAAAATGTGGTTACAGTAGAAATTTCTCAATGTCCAAAGAGGAAAATGGGCCAAAAAGGGTGACTTAAATGCTGGCCTAATTTTTTTTTAAGCAAGCCACACTAAATCCAGAAAAGCAGAAAATGAAAATGAAAGAGGTAAAAATTTTGAGAAGAAATCGACATTTCGAAATTAAAATCATAATTTCGCGTAAAAATTCCTTTCGATAAAACACTTGAACTGTCGAGAAACTTCATCATTAAAAATTGATCTGCGCTTTCGAGTATAAATTCAAAATGTGGTTGCAATAGAAATTTCGCATTGTCTAAAGAAGAAAATGGGCCAAAAAGGATGACTTAAATGCTGGCCTAACTTTTTTTAAACAAGCCACCCTAAATCCAGAACAACAGAAAATGAAAATAAAAGAGGTAAAAATTTTGAGAAGAAATCGACATTTCGAAATTAAAAATCATAATTTCGCGTAAAAATTCCTTTCGAAAAAACATTTGAACTGTCGAGAAATTTCAACATTAAAAATTGATCTGCGCTTTTGAGTATAAATTCAAAACGTGGTTAGAGTAGAAATTTCGCAATGTCTAAAGAAGAAAATGGGCCAAAAAGGGTGACTTAAATGCCGGCCTAACTTTTTTTAAGCATGCCACCCTAAATCCAGAAAAGCAGAAAATGAAAATAAAAGAGGTAAAAATTTTAAGAAGAAATCGATATTTCGAGATTAAAATCATAATTTAGCGTAAAAATTCCTTTCGAAAAAACTTGTACTGTCGAGAAACTTCAACATTAAAAGTGTTTAGATATCTTCATGGATTTTCTTCAATGTATACATTTTCTTTTTAAATTTGAAGAGTCTATTTATAATTTCGAGTTGAATTTTCGACCTGAACTTTCAATTCTGTTCATTATCAAAATATTGGATGCAATTTCTGTCTAAAATAGGGACCGCTTAACATTTAAGTATTTTTAAGACCAGTTTCTTGAAAAATAACTGGTTTAGTTCAAGCTTTTAAAGGTCTTCAGTTTGGTCGCCAAACACAAGATCCATACTAATTAAACAAAAGAGAAAGTCTGGTTTATTTGCATACTATACAGTATGGTCAGCGTACGTGTCAGCTCGTGCGAGCCTCCTATTTTAAACCAATGAAAAAGTACGCCTGGCACACACCCGCGAATACAGTGGGGATTATCCTGCCGACCGTAGTACACATTCACTGAAATGTTCAAGTTCAAAAGCGACTGGAATCCGAGACCGTCGTTATCGCGTGCTGATAAGGAACTTTTGTGCGTTTCAGTCGTTCAATTTCAAAGTTCGAGTGAATCAGTCTGACATTTTTCAAATTATGGGTAAAGGTGGGGAATATGATAGTGAAGCTAGGGACACTTTTAAAGTGATTGATGTAAATGGTGAAGGAAAATCGTCCGAATTAAGGACTTATAAAAACAACGTAAGTTTCTCTGAAAGTCTACTCTTCTTGGTATGGTGATATCAGTTTCAGACGTCAGCATTTTTAAATTTCAGGATCTATTATAAGATTTCAGATTGTGGATTTTTAAATTTCAATTATTCATTCTATTGCTTATCTGCTTGAGCTGAAACACCAGCTTCCACTTAACTCATTTCAGTTTTTAGTGGCCTTTAAAAGTCAACAATTTTATCTTGTGAGCTTTAGCTAACAACCGAAGAACATCTGAGACTTCTAAAACCTAGTTTGCAGTTGGGTATTTTGAAAGTTTGCTGTTTCAGTTTAAGTTACATTTCGTCAGTTTTGTTTATCAATTTCATATTTCTTTCTGCAGCTGAGGTTGCAATTTTAGCTGACAACGACTACAGCTTTTCAGTTTCAAACCATATTTTAGGCGTCTGTGCATATATATAATTAAAAATTTCCATTCCTAAACTGTAGCAAATTGTCAGCTTTAATTGATATCGACTGAGCTAATATCGAGTGAGCTAATGTTAGAGATAGACTACGCGTTTTCAGTTTCAAATTGTAACTTATGCCTCTACATTAAACGTTTCCATTTTGGCTTTCCAAAGTTCAGCAGATTACACTGCAATTTGTCTGCTGACATTAATTTTATGTTCTGAGACAACAGTTCAAACTACATTTCAGTTTTTAGAGGTCTGCGTCTGCATGGTCAATTTCCATTTTGGTGAACGTCCGCAGTTTATGTTGTAACTTGTCAGCTCTTGCTGACATTAATTTTTTCTCTCCAAACATCAGTTTTAAGCTTCATTTCTACTGATTTACTGTCCGCTTCAGCTGACATTTGTTATCAGCTACAGCCAGAGACTGTGGCTACAGCTGACATTGATTTTAGGCTTTGTAACATTGCGATGTTACAAAGCCTAAGTGCATCCGATTTAAAAAACAACAACAAGTTTTAGGGCGACCGTATAATCAAAAGTCTGGCGTATTGAATATTAGCAGTTTATCTGACAACTTGTCGACCCTTGTTTGCTTTAACATCATTTTCAAACTTCACTTTAGTTGTTTGACATGCCATGGGCAAATAGGAAAAATCTAACCAGGCGTTTAGTAAATTTCGTTTCGTTGCAATATCTTCCAGGGGCTCACTAAATGCCTAGGAAGATGACTGACTCTCTCTCTTGTTACTTTGCAAACACGTTATTAAAAATTCTTATTTTGAATGTCTAGCTTATTAAATGTCAGTAGTCAAAATTCCAGGAACTTATTAGCTTCTGCTGGCATTAGCTGTTTAATATCAAGCTTCATTTCAGTTGTTGGACACTTAAATTATTAAAAATGTTGATGCTGCATATCAACAATTTATGCTAGAGCTCGTAAACTTTATAGATCAGTGAGATTAGTCTCAAAATGAGGCGTTTGCTGAAATAATTCGAAAAAAGCTTGTAATCATTTTATTGACTTTATTTGATCTTAAGTATCAGTCATCTGAGTTTGCACGGTCTCAGTAGGTGAGCTTAACTTTCCAGCCCAAAAAAACTGCAAAATGTTTGCACCTTTTTCCATTTTTTAGTGATACCTCTTAAACGGTGCTTCTTAGGGAAATAATATCCAGAGAACATTAAAGCATATTTATACGTAAAATTACCCAAATTTAAATATTTTGGTACTCGCTAGATGCAAAATTTAATGCTCTACAACTTTTATTCTACAAGTTTTTTAAGCTAGAATAGCAGTTTCAAAATTACGTAGCATGTTTAGTTAGTTTGTAGAAATTTTATACAAGGGGCAAAGGAGTGCCCTTTTTTGGCTCTCATTTGCTGCTATACCATTGCACCGACTTTCAAGTTCCGAGTATTCATTTTAACCAGAATTTAATGCTCTACAATTCTTGTAATAGCTATTTTTTCCATAAGAAGCACCGTTTAAGAGTTATCACTGGAAAATGGAAAAAAGTGCAAAAATTTCGCAGTTTTTTTTTGGGCTGGAATATTAGGCTCACCTTCTGAGGCATTAAAACGATTTCCACTTTCTCCGAATTATTTCACCAAAAAGTTTTAATTTCACTGGCCTATTAGCTGACATCGACTTCAAGTTTTTAGACTTAGAGCAATCACATTTTAGTTTTTAAACACTTATATAATAAAACAGTGTCAGATTCTGGAATTTAAACTTTGAAATCGGTATTCGTAACGAAATAAAACTTTTACCGTTATTAATTAATTATTAACATGGATGTTTTAATCCAAACATGGTATGTTATCATATTGCCAAAATCCGATGCAAGGTCGTACAGGAAACACCATGACTTTTTACGTTTTCACCATATTATTTTATCATTGTTTCTGACCAGGACAATATCGAATTTAATTATGTTTAATTTTGGCAAGAAGGTCAACATTTTCAATTATCGATATGTCTAATTACGCCAGAGTTTATCATCGTAATTTCATAGGCCCCCATTGTCAACTTAGATAAAGAAAACATTTCCAAATGAATATTGTAACATTGTTACGCAGCAAATTAATTAGTTTTTGATTTCCAATTAAGTCCGTAAATTCCATTTAATATAAATTAATTCCAATATAATAATAACAAACTATAAGTCGATTTACAATTTGGTAACAAATTTCATTCCTTTTTAAAGTAAAGAGGATTTTTTTTCTTTAACTGTAGGAGAAGTGGAATCCACATTTATAATTCATAAACAATATTTAACAATAAATATAATAAATAAACATGATATATAATCCTATATATAATCCTAGTTTTTCCGGACAGGTTTTGCTTTACAGCATCGTCGACTGATTACACGCAATAAATACTCCGTTTAATCTGCACCCACATCCAAAGCAGTTTCTATTAAAGGTGTGTCCAGAAAGTACAGCTATCAATTCACCAGTATAGATCAGAGCTTCCCAAATTGTTTCAGTGATTGAATATTTCATAAATCATGAAATTTTAACGGAAAATCTTGTTTATGTTGAAGAAGGAACGGATCAATTCAACTTCTGATTCTTTCGCGAGCCCTCGATTTTTTTTCTTAAATTTAATTTATATTTTTTGTTCCCTAAATTTTCCTAAACTTTTCTGATATTTTTAAAATTTATCTTTACTAACTTTAAATCTACTTTATTATTTGCAAAATTAAGTCAATATCCCTAATTACGCAATGTTTTGCCTCTTCTTTAATCAATTTTCTTATACTAAATAATACGTCTTATCTAAAAGCAATAACTAAAACTTATAGAGAACTTTTTCAATTTTCAAAACCTTATTCGCATCTTCTGAGCAATTATTATATTCCAAGTTGTTGATTACCAAAGTCAAAAATGACTGTTTTGTTTTAAACGACGATAACTGAGCGAAAAATCATGGTACATGGCTCGGAGATCACTCAAGTTAAATAAAATTGAATTACCTAGAATAAGCATATAATGAGATTAGTGGGGAAAAATTAATGAAAGCCTTGTTCCCTTTAAAGTGTAAGCAAAAATTTTTACAAATTTTAAAAAGGGACGTGGGTCATTGTTTCCTTATAATTTTTTAAAAACTGCCCAAGTTAAACAATTTTGAACTGAAGATTACAAAATTTGAAATTTGGAGCTTTAATTTGCTTTTTCTTGTTTTTCTCTATGATTATTTTTCTTTGAGTTACAGTCTATTGCAGATAACCTAATTTGGGATTTTTTATACCCCTTAATTTCTACGCTTGGGGTATAATTTATTTTTTTTATTTTTTCATACTAAAGATAAATTGTTAAAAACCAGTAACTAGAACGTTGCAGTTTTCAAAACCATATTCGCATTTTCTGTACGATTATTATTTCCAGAGTTATTGACTACCAAAGTCAAAAATGACTTTTTAGTGTTGACCGACGATAACTCGACAAAAAATCATCGTAGAAGGATTGGAGTGCAATCAAATTAAAGATAATTAAATTACCCAAAAGTTCTTTCCATTTCCGATATTGAAAAATTTTTTAGCCAATGATTCTCTTATAATTATTCAAAAGCTGATTGTTCGGGATCACCATCAGGTCTTGATAGCTCCTATAAATGAAACGCGTTTTTATGAAAACTTAAGGATGTTTATTAACTAAACTGACATCGCCGAGATCTGGGATGCAATTCCTTTGTACAAAACCTACAGACTACTTGAAAACACCAAATTTTACACCCACATGTGCTCTATTGGCTCTATTGTTAGAATAGGGTCGCTGGTCAGTCATATGCTTCCGGTGGTCAAGTGGATATCTGACTATTTCTTACACTAAAAATCTTGGGATAGCTAACACTGATGAAAAAATGTTCAACTGAAGATCTGAATATTACAGATTTGGAGATTTAATTTCCATTTTTTATTTTTCCCTGTAAATATTTTTCTGTGAATTACAATCGCTTGAAAATCACCTAGAATAACCTTATAATAAGATTAGTGGAGAAAAATTAATGAAAGCCGTATTCCCTTTTAAACGTAAGCAAAAATTTGTACAAATATTAAAAAGGGACGTGGTTCATTGTTTCCTTATAATTTTTTAAAAACTGCTCAAGTTAAACAATTTTGAACTGAAGATTTCAAAACTGGAAACTTGGAGCTTTAATTTGCTTTTTCTTATTTTTCTCTATGACCATTTTTTTCTTTGAGTTACAGTCATTGAGGATAACCTAAAAATTTGGGATTTTTTATACCCCTTAATTTCTACGCTCCGGGTATAATTTATTTAAATATTTTTTTGTCATACTAAAGATAAATTGTCGAAAAACCAATAACTAGAACTTTGCAGTTTTTAAAACCATACTCGCATTTTCTGTACGATTATTATTTCCAAAGTTATTAACTACCAAAGTCAAAAATGACTTTTTTGTTCTGAGCAACGATAACTCGACAAAAAATCGTCGTAGAGGGATTGAAGACCAATCAAATTAAATGATAATTAAATTACCCAAAAGTGCTTTCCATTTCTGATATTGAAAAATTTTTTAGTCAATGATTCTCTTATAAATTACTCAAAAGCTGATTGCTTCGGGATCACTTATCAGGTCTTGATAGCTCCGATTAATGAAACGCGTTTTTATGAAAACTTCACGACGTTTATTAACTAAACTGACATCGCCGAGATCTGGGATGCAATTCCTTTGTACAAAACCTACAGACTACTTAAAAACACGAAATTTTGCACCCACATGTGCTCTATTGTTAGAATAGGGTCGCTGGTCAGTCCACATGCTTTTGGTGGTCAAGTAGCGATCTGACTATTTCTTACACTAAAAATCTTAAGATAACTTACACCGATGAAAAATGTTCAACTCAAGATCTGAATATTACAGATTTCGAAATTTAATTTCCATTTTTTATTTTTTCCTATATATATATATTTTTCTGTGAATTACAACCGCTTGAAAATCGCCTGAAATCTTGAGAATTTTTTATGTTCACTTATTTCAGTGCCTAGTATATTTCAAACCGTATTTGTTCCTATTCCATTCGAACAGTTCGTATTTTTTTTTCTTAGCTGTAGTAGAAATGGAATCCACATTTAAGTCGATCCTGCACCGAACATTTTAAACTATTTGCTATTTCTTATCAACAATCTGAAAGCAAACAAATTAGATATTTGCAAAGCGGTATTCCCACTATGTGCGATCTTTTTTCCCAAACCTGCTTATTCTTAATCGCCTTTTCGATCATTTTAAGTTATGTTCCGTTATAATTTCAAAAAAACTGCATATATTAGAACTACAACTTAAAAAACTAAATACGAACCAATGTATTCTAAATCCACGTATTGTAGTTTGAATTGTCTTAAATTTTGACATTCGCAAAAGTTTTGTTGAAAAAAATGAGATTAAAATTTCCGTTTTGTTTCAGGGACTCACTGGAAAGCTATTTTTCGCTATTTTAGCTTCGGCTATCGGGTCAGCATTCCAGCATGGTTACAATACTGGGGTCCTGAATAATCCGCAAAGTGTAAGCTTCATTTTTAGCGATTAAGATGTTTAACCCTTTTTAATACGAAAAGATATTCCTTTTTCTAATTTCGTTAACATTAAGAATTCAGTTCCAGATTTTGGAAATTTTATTTAAGTAATTAATATTTATCTTGAGTCATTTGATTTTTCTTAATTTGGATATGAAAAGATATTCCTTTTTCTAATTTCGTTAACATTTTTAAAATTCAGTTCCAGATTTTGGAAATTTTGTTTAAGTCATTAATATTTATCTTGAGTCATTTGATTTTTCCTAATTTCGTTAAGATGTTAGTTTCTAATAAACTAGTAATTGTGCAATTGTGAAGAGAATCCAGACTTTTACACGGGGGTAATGCAGCCCCAAATAAACAAAAGATGTAATCTTTGCTTGGAGTAATAAACTATTCTAGTAATAAGTAAAAGATAAACAAAATCCACCCATAATAATAAGGCAGATATTATTCATGAGAAAAACCTCTCCTGTATTTTGTAGGTGATAGAAGAGTGGATGAGGCAAACCATAACAGACAAAACGTCAGAGGTTCCATCTAAAGAAAGGAGTAACTTTATTATGGTCCGTTATTGTATCAATTTACTGCGTCGGCGGTATGATAGGAGGTTTAATCACAGGTTACCACAACTAAAGCAAAACCTTTATCACCCCTTATTAAAATCAAATCATTACAGGCTACATAGCGGACAAAATGGGAAGAAAATACGGCCTCATCTTCAACAACATCCTAATACTAATATCATCAGCATGCATGGGCTCCTCCAAGGTAGCCAAATCTTACGAAGCTGATAATATTTGCCAGATTTTTGCTTGGTATCAATTCTGGGTTGAAACGCAGGTACTTACTCCGATGTATTTATCGGAGATTTCACCTGTAAGTCTCCGCGGGGCAATCAGTTCCGTCTACCAGCTGGTAATAACCATATCCATTCTGATAGCCCAAGTATTTGGATACAGCAAAATCTTCGGGACTCCGACGCTTTGGCCCCTATTATTGGGCCTGATTCTAGTTCCTGCGATCTTTCAGGTAAATTTAGCTTCGCCACAATGACGTTTGATACTAGTCTGTTTTTACATGTGGCTCGTAAATTATTTGTAATCTAATTCAATGCCTGGTTTGTTATATGCCCGCGCTGAAAATATTGTTTAAGTGTTCAGATAAAGCTGAATATTTTAACATTGAGAAAGCTTTTGATGCGGATTTAAATAAACACTTCAAAGAGTAACCTTGCACATCGAAAAATTAAAAATAGATTTTTAAAGCCAGCACTTTAAAGTGAACGAGACTTTTTTCCTTCTTATTGCAGATCTCCAAATAATCTAAATCACCAAGAAAGAAGGTTGCCAAAATTTTCATTTGTATCAGCTTTATTTTTAATTTTTGTTTCTTTATTAAGTGATCTTGGCAGGTTATTTTAAACCAAACTATTCGAAATCTTTCGCTCTAGTTGTGGATTAAAGCTTTCAAAGTGCCACAAATGCCCCCAGAATGGGACATGCTTAAAAATATTACAACTTCGTTCATTTTCTCGTTACAGTTCAGACTTCAGACTACTAGAGATAGTAACAGAAATCTTCCAGATTCTTTCTCGTTAGAGAATGCAAATTGAAATAATAAAACAAAACTTTTTTTAAGTTAATAAATTATGACTGCTGAAATGAATTGCTAATTTCTTTGAATAATACCACACAAATATGACTAAGTGTTAGAAATCGAACGACTTAAATCCAAAACTTTGAAATATTGCGCTAGTCGCAGGAATTGTATGATTAATTTGGGGTGTTTTGCAGATGTCGACTCTGCCATTCTGTCCCGAATCTCCCAAGTATTTACTCATTTCGAAAGGAAAGCCGGCAGAAGCAGAAAAATCTCTGATATGGTTCCGCGGCACTACCGACGTAAAAGATGAAATGGATCAGATGAAGTCAGAATCTGAAGCTATGAAGCTCATACCGAAGATCACTGTCAAGGAACTGTTCGTCAACAGCGCTCTAAGAGTGCCCTTAATAATTTCGCTGGTCGTGATGGTGGCCCAACAATTCAGCGGCATCAACGCTGTAAGTACTCTCTCTTTGAATTTAAGAAAAAAAAATGAGAAATTTCGGATTTTTTATCTAAACTTCGACCTTCCTCGAAAAAAACGCGAATTTGAAATTTTTAACTATTTACTAAATTTTTGATATTTTTCTTAACATTCCGACTTCGAGCAAACAGTTTTTGTCTAAATTTCTACTCTAAATTATAAATTTCAGCCTTGTTTAAAATTTTAACTTTCCATAAAAATTGTTATTACTCAAATTGTCAACTTCAATCCATCGAATTTAAACTCAAAATGTCGACATTCTTTTGTTGACTATTTTCTGGAAATTTGGTTACCATTTGGATTCGTATTTTGTTTTTCTAAAAGTTTTATTGTAAACAAAAATGTCCCGTTTTTTATAGAAATGTTGATTTTTTTCCAAACTTTGACTCTGATCCCGAAACTTCAAATTTAAACTCGTAAACACAGGATCTTTTTTTTGGAAACTTGATTTCAATTTTTCACTTTAAATTCGGAATTTCCAAATTTTTCGAATTTTTGGGTGAAAAATATCCCAAAACATTCACTTTAAATTTGAAAATTTGACTTCTCTTCAGATTATCCTCAAAAAAAGCCAAGGTTTTGAAGAAAAAATGTTACTAACTGATTTAATCTTTTCAAAACTTTAATTTTATTTAAACTCGAAATATCGACTTCTTTGTTTCGAAATTAAATCTTTATTTCAAAAATTTTACATTCTTCTCTAAATTTGAAATTAAACAGCTCGAAACTTTGCATAATTCAACAACAAATTTTAACAGTTTATCAACAGAATGGAATATTTAAACGATTTCAAAAAATTGGATGAGTACTTTCCCCAAATTTCGAATTAAAACTTGAACTTTTGCAAAATTCAAGTTTAAATTCCAGATTTTGTGTAAGTACTCCTCGAATTCTTTGAAACCGTTTAAATATTGCATTCTCTTGATAAACTGTTAAAATACATAATAAGTAGGAAATTACGACTTTGTGATTTAAACGAGTTATAGAAATATTGTGCTGAGATAATTACAAGTCATTTAACACAACATTTTCACCAAAATTTATATTAATTTTTTTGTTTTTCGGTGATTCAATTTATATTTTATTGCATTCGCTTCTCTTGCTTGGTTTCAGGTCATATACTACTCAACCTGATATATTTAAATCGGCCAAACTTGGGTGAAGAAGGAGCCACCACTGCCACGATGGTCGTGGGCTTGATTAACGTCTTAATGACAATCGTCTCGATTTTCCTAGTGGAAAAAGCCGGTAGAAAAATTCTCCTGGTCTTTGGATTCGCCGGCATGTTCTTCTGCACTATCTGCTTGACGATCTCAATCAAATATTCCGTAAGTTTTATAGCACTTTCGAGGAATTCCATTAAATTTCAAAACTTTTCAGGCAACATCCACAGTCGCCGGATACTTCTGCATCGTGTTCGTACTGTTATACATCGTGATGTTCGCCTCAGGTCCAGGATCTATACCTTGGTTCCTGGTATCGGAACTGTTTAATCAAGGGGCGCGGCCAACGGCCACATCTTTGGCCGTTTTCATTAACTGGTTCGCTAACTTTTTGGTCGGCCTCACCTTTCTGCCAATAAAGGTTAGTGATGGCCTTAATTTTTTAATTGGTCATTTAGGTACTCAAGAAGTAAAATCCCACTTTCACCTAATTACAACATTTCGTCTTTAGTCCAAATTTGGGTTAAGGAAATTTCGTAATTCGAAAATTTGTTTTTCAGCAAGCCATCGACGAGAACGTCTTTATCATTTTCATCGTCCTACAAGCGCTTTTCCTGCTCTTCATCTATAAGAAGGTTCCCTGAGACCTAAGAACAAGACTGTGGAGGAGATATCAGCCCTTTTCAGGCAGCAGTCCTATGAATAGATTTAAAATGTCCCCAATTGTGTGTATATATTTGACTGATTTAGTAATCAAGAGATTACTGTAGATTTTATTTTTAATTGAATATAGTTAGGAAAAAACAAATCGGCTTTGAAACAGTCGCAATATTGGCTCCATGTTCCTCTTTAGTTAAAAATTAATTGAATGAGCATGACATCTTTGTGCTAATTTTACTAATTTTTAGCCCGCAATATCTATGTTTTTAATAAGTTGTTTAGCTATACGCTGTTGTCATGTATTGTTATAAATTAGTAAGATGATCTTATTTTGTACAAAGTTTATAAGCAATTCATGGCTTCATTATTTATTTAAATTAGAGTACCGCCAAATCCAATAACAATGATCCAGATTAAGTTATTTTAGTTAATAATTAGTTCTATGAGATGAGATATTATTTATATACAATTGTTTATGTAATAAAAAAAATTATTTTTCAAGCTTCCACGTCATTTAACCCAATATGCCACAAGTTTAAATGAGAAAAAATTCTAAATTTATTTGAAAAAAATTATCTGTTTTCGTTGCTTTTATGTAAATGTTAAGCTCTTTTCAACATTTCGATTTTTCCCCAAATTCAACTAAATTTATAGTTGTTAATACCTTTTTATCGAATTCGACTTTAAAATGAAAATATTGACATTTTTTTCAAGATTTTAGCTCTTCGTCTCAAAATTTGGATTTTCAGTTTTAAAATTTCCAAGTTTTATAGAAATTTGATTTTCGCTTTTTATTATCTAAAATTTTGAATACAAGCGAAAATTGTAAGTTTTTTTAGAAATGTATACCTTATTTCAAAATTTCGTAGTTTTTCCTATAAAGTCAAACTTCTAGAAATGTTCACTTTCTCTTTTCGACAATGCATTTGTAAATTCAACATTTGTTCTTTTCCAATAATTTCCATTTTATTTTTCAAATATTTTAACTCTAATCTCTCAAAATATTGAGAATGTTTTTGAAATAAACGCTAAATTTTCGAATATGATAACGAAGGCTTCCACTGGCCAGAGTCAGTGCAGGATATACTTCTTCAGGGATTGGACCATGTCAGAAGAGCTTCGCTTCTGGTATGGTGGACATTCTGAGTTTCCGTTGCTCTGATGTTTTGAAATTGGCCCCTTTCTCCATTTTTCATTTTTGTATATTTCCTTGTTCCTGAAGAAGCCCCCTATGATGGTGGGCGAAACGTCGAACACTTTTAGTAGTTCTTTGACACGGTCCAATCCCGGAAGAGGTATATCCTGTGCTAAATTTTCGAATCTACAGTTTTGATGTATACTACTTTTTTTTAATGAAATATGTATGTAAGTTCTGGAATTTCATTTTATTTTTTTGAAACTTCGAGAAACATTCCTTATATTTGACGATTGTTCTTAGTTATTTCACAGACAAATCGAAATTGCAAGATTTTTTATCAAAACTGTGGTTCTTATTAAAATTAGCGCAAGTTTTTCTTAAAATAGCAAGCTTCTGCATTGAGCTTATACTTTTTTCTAAAAAATCCAAACCCGAATTTTCGTTTGTTTTGACTTTCTTTTTTAATTTTTATAGACATTATTAGCATCGAATTATAACCATTGGGAGAGATTTAAATCAGAGTTTTAAAAATTAAAAGTGTTGACTCAGACTTTTAATAAAAATGTAAACATTTCTGATGAATGCTGCAAATTTATAAGAAAATTCCCCCAAATTTTTTCTTTTTCTTCACTTTAACTGGTCATTTGTGCTCAAAATTTTGGCTTTCGTTAAAATTTCAACCTTTTCCAAAATTTCGACAGTTAACTCACCTTAGTTAAAGTAAATTCTTCCACATATCTAAAGGTTTGCTTGTTGTAGTTGCCATTTGGATATAAAATCTTTATTAAGTAAAAATACAAACAAGATAACATTCTTATAATAATGAAATTGCGTTTCCTTATAACATTCAACACAAATTCAACAATCTAAACAGAAACAAAGTAAATCTGTCAAAATATAATGTGTTCTTCCCATAAAGTTCCTATGTAAATTTATCACACAAGTCCAATGCCATTTCTTTCAAAACTTAAACAAGATTATCTAAACTTATTTTGAAAAGGCTTCACAAAAACATTCTTAAGTTTTCTACAAATATTTAATCGCTCAACTTTTCCTGATCCTCCATTAAACAAACTAAAATTAAAATAAAATGTTATAATTTGTTTTAAATTCTAATCGGCTTCAGCTGTAGTTTGCTTCATGACATATTTTACAGTAAACGCGAACGCCGCAAAACCAATTATTACAATTAAATTCGTAATACAAGATTGTATACTACTTGGCTCCGCTACTGACCGGATGTTCCTCTGGCTGTCCTGCTGATTTGATTGTGTGGCACTTCTTTTAACCAATTCAGTCTGTAAAAGCATCAAATGGTAAAAACACCAAATGGTAAAAGCATCAAATGGTAAAAACACCAAATGGTAAAAGCATCAAATGGTAAAAACACCAAATGGTAAAAGCATCAAATGAAAAAACTTTCAAACCTGACTCGCAACATACCTGAATTTGAGCAACTAAGTCTGGGAAAAGCTCGCAAAATTCCTTGTCTTTCACGTTAAATTCTAGTGACTGATACGCAAACTGCCGTTTTTCATAATCAGATGTGTCTATACTTCCCTAAAGTTGGGGCTTTTCTCATTCTGAAAAAAAAAGCCCAACTCATCACCAATTCCCTAATAATATTTGTATACAGATTAAAAAACCACTTAAAAATTGGCTTAGCCAAAGGCAGATGAATTTGTAAAAACAATTTTAAAGACGTTTACATTATTTTATGGAACATAATATTTTCTTTAATTAAATTTGTTTTTCCTGGAAAACTTACTTTCGAAATTTCTTGTAAAAATTATGGGTTCTTTTTTAAAACTTTCCAATTCCTACTATTTTTCCTAAAAATTTAATTTCAAACTCCAAATTTATACTTTTTCTAAAAATGGTGACTTTACTTTCAACATTTCTACACTAATTGCAAAATTTCGAGTTTCTTTCTCAAAATTTTGAATTTCAACCTGAATTTTATATTCTGAGTTGTTCTTGAAATTTTAATTTTCTGTTGCTCTTGATTTTTGCTTCAAAGTGCATTTTCCCTGAAACTTGCATTCCAAACTCGAACTTTTTTAGAAATTGTGAAATTTAAGCAGAAATTTCTGCAAAATTTCAATTACAAGATCAAGTCGAATCTAATAAATTTCCACTTTTTTTTGACACTTAACTCCTAGACTTAAAAAGTCAAAATTTCAATGTTTTACTAATACTTTGACTCTCCACTTTTGATATTTCAGCTTTAATATGTCAAAATATAGAGAAATGTTTGTCTAAATATCAGGCTTGCTTTGAAATTTTAACTTTAATCTGAAATGATCTCCTTAATCGAAAATTCAGGATATTTTTAATGTAAATTTTTCTTGCAATTCTGACTTTTATTCCAAAACATTTACTGTTCTACCCAAAATCTTTCAACTAGTAATAAATTCCTACCGTTTTTGAAATTTTCGAAGTTTTTTTTTAGTTTCATTTCAGTTTACCATTTATTTTTCTATCAAGTTTGTCAAACAAATTTCATGTAATTAATGGGGGGTTGAGGAGTTGTCCCAAGAGTTAACTTTTGATGCAACAGAAATTTAGGCCCACATAAAAGTTCGATAACCCCCGGGGCAGATATAACTACCATGAAGCTTAAAAGTCCAGTGAGTATAGTTGAAACACTCCAGGCTGGATTCCATGTGTCTGGGTGGAAATCCGATATACTCAAACATAGTTTCTTGTTCGTCTTGAATCTCCCATTGGGAGTGATCATATAAATCGACGGTGGCTTAAACGGGAACTCTCTCGGAAATACAAGTTTACCGTGATAGTAGCCCCCCTCGTATGGGGTATTTTCTGGTCCGCAAACAACGTAATGCCTAAAATAAGACAGTGCCAGCCAAAACTGTAAATTTAGGACATAGACGCAAAATACCATTCTAAGATATTCGTGGGCAACGGTTCGGCTGTTATGTACGGTACCGGGTCCTTTTTAAGTCTAATGTAGTCCTGCTTTAGCCTCGACGTCGCACTATTGGGCTTGCGATTGGACATGACAGAAAAATTGAGCTAATACCTATCCAAAATAAATTTCATCACTAACGCAATTAGTTTACTATTTAAATCTATTTTGAATTACTTAAAGCACTTGATTTTATCTATTGTATTGCTAAATTCGGGGTAAATATGTGTTTTGCTTTTGCCTTACTTGGCATAATTTTGAGGATTTATTTTGACTTTTAGAATTAACTGACGTCAATTGTTTTCACATGTCATTGTAAATTTGACAGCTCAGGCGTTTTTCCGTAGATAGTGAAATCCTGTTGGTTGCTACCCAAACCGCAAAGGTAAATCTCTTCCACTGTTATTTACATTTGCATATTTAATACTAGCAGTGGTGCAACGTTTTTTTTATAAATAGGAAAGCTAATTAAAAAAAGCAGCTATTGTGAATTTTTTCAATTATGAAGCCAAAATTTAAATGAATTCTAAGTGGATTTTAAATGAGTGACGTCACGGCCGCCATTTTTATTACGAATAACGAATTTAGCTTTCTAAACAAAGTGAAATGAAGTCGTAAAGTGCCACAAGGATGTTTTATATTAAGACATTGATTTTCTAAGCAATTTTTTGTCCACCTTTTCTCTTGGACTGATCATATCAAGTTACGTTAAAAATTAAAAATTTGCAGTAAAAATTCAAAAATAGCGAAGGTACGAATTTTCGAGATTAAAATATAAACAGGAAATGTTGAGAAAAAAATCTAAAGTTATGGCGTCTAACATGATTTTTTGGCAGGACGTTTTGATAAAGCATTTGAAACTTTGAGGTTAGGGTCGAAATTTTGAAAAACCAAGTTAACATTTTAAAAAAAAGCCATATATTTAGTTTTACTTTAAAATTTTAAATAAAAATTTTAAAATTTACGCATATTCAATTATTACTCAAAGTTGCGACTTTTAAACATTTAATTTCTTTAGCAGCTTTATAAAATAAGTTGAAAACTTTAAATTATAGCCGCAAATTTGAGAAAAAATGCACATATTTCGAGGTTAAACTCTCATATTTGAAAAAAAATTAACTTACATATTAAAATTGATTTTTATTTGATAAACCAGTGGTTTAATAGAAAGCGAGTATGCTTGAGCAATTAATGGTAAAAAAAAAAAATTCTGATCGACTAGCTTGAAACCGGTAGATTACGAAAGTACTCCTGAATCTGAGTTGACATTTGTCAAACGTCAAAAAACATCTGACGGGCGCCCCCTCAGGTCAAAGTCAAAATCGTTTGACAGCTACAATTTATCAAACAACGGGAATTGCGATGTATTTTTCATCTACCCAAATACCGTAAACAAATCAGTGATATTTGATAATAGAAGTGACCCCAAAAGGGGGATTTAACGCAGTTGCGTGTCAACATGTCGCTGAGAGCGATAGCCACGAAATTATTAAAACATGGTACAGCACTTTGTCGAACGACTGGAAAACGACATTTTAACACGACAAACATTGCCGAGAAAATTAATGCCGCACCGAAAGCTACACCAGCTCCGCAACCGACAGCACCTTCGAGTAATTTCCCATTGCGAAATGTGGGAGTACAACTGGGCCTGCAAGCCAGAAGGATTCTGATTGATAATGTGCTGAATCGAGTAACGAATAGCCTCGCCTCTGATTTGAGAAAAAAAGCAGCTAGAAGGTATGGGTGTATAAAGAATCGTTTTGTTTTCTTAATCTATATGCTTTTATTACTTCTGGTATTGTCAAGGTAATCGTTTGCTTAATTAATTTGGAGAATTGTCTCGAGTATCGCTTGGAGAAGAGAAAGGATATTTGACCAATCATTCAGAAATGTCTTAACTCTTTCGCAAAATTCCGACTTTTTCTTCCAAGTTCGTTAAGTTCGCGTTTACATTCAAATTTTCAGAAAAATACGAACGGATTGACATTTCCGGAAATATCAGTCAGGTTAAAAAATAATAACGATCTTGGATTCTGCAAAAGTGAATTTAAGAAATAAGTTACTAAAAAATTGCTTGTTAATTTTAGCTAAGTATTATTTTGTAACATAAAAAACAAAGTAGGATTTTATAAATCCTTATAATTGAAAGCAAAATTGTAATTACTCTTTTAAAGTTGTTTGACCTTGAGGTTGTTTGCAGTTGCGATTACTTTCCCAATCAGTTTCCCTATGCAATTAACTGAAACTTAAATAATCGTTTAATCCTCCCAAAGTAAATTACAAATTTCTTATTAAACTTTGTATTATGTAACATTGAATAATTGCATTATGTCTTTGGCAGAATTCTCTATGGGGATTCGGCCCCATTTTTCGCCTTCGTAGGGGTAAGTTTAGCGTCTGGCACAGGGATTCTTACAAAAGAGGATGAGCTTGAAGGCGTCTGCTGGGAAATTAGAGTAAGTTTAATACTTTCTTATTGAAAGAGCTTAACAGTTGCCATTTTATATAGGAAGCTGTGTCTAAACTAACTTGGCAATATCATGATCTTCAAGTTGAGAATTCCAGTTTAGAAAATGGTTCGATTGCTTTGAAGGATTTCACTGTTGGTAAACCCATTGCTAAAGGTGCTAATGCTGTGGTTTATGCCGCGAAATTGAACTCGGCTGACTCCAACGAAGATGAAAGAGAAATTGAAGACAATTTGATTAAATTTCCTCTTGCTATCAAGATGATGTTCAATTATGATATCCAATCGAACGCATTGGCGATTTTAAAAGGAATGTACAAGGAAACCGTCCCAGCTAGAATGTACTACAGCAATGTAGGCCTAAGTGATTGGGAGCTGGAGTAAGCTAATGTGGTTATAATCCTGATTTTTTTTGTAATATTCTGATTTTAGCTTTTCTAAAAATAGACGCAGTTTACCACCACATGCAAATATAGTGGCCATGTTTTCAGTTTTTACCGATTATGTACCAGAGTTGGAAAACTGTAAATCTTTATATCCAGCGGCATTGCCTCATCGGCATTCCACTCAGAAGGTGAAGGTCGAAATATGTCCCTGTTTTTGCTAATGAAACGGTATTGAATATCGACTAGCTTCCCCCGAGATGTAATTAAGTTTCATTCTAGGTATCACACAAGCTTACAGCAGTATTTGAGCTCTACAACCCCAACGATGCGCACATCTCTTTTATTGTTCACTCAGATCTTAGAGGGAATTGTCCACTTGTCCAATAATTACGTGGCTCATCGAGATCTAAAATCCGACAACCTCCTTTTAGACCTTTCAGAGCCAGAAGCTCCCATTTTGGTTATTACGGACTTTGGTTGCTGCTTAGCCAACACGAGTGCAACGTTGACTCTCCCCTATAATAGCAGTGAGGTTGATAGAGGTGGTAATAGCGCTTTGATGGCCCCCGAAATTTATCTTCAACAACCTGGGATATTTAGCGTACTAAATTACAGCAAATCAGATCTGTGGGCCGCAGGCGCTATAGCTTATGAGATATTTGGGCAAGAAAACCCATTTTATAAGAATCGCTATCGAGAGAATCTATCCAATGCTACCTACAAAGAAGAAGATTTGCCAGAGTTGCCCCAAGATGTCCCCATTATCATAAAAGCATTAATTTACAACTTATTACAGCGCAATCCGAATAAGGTTGGAATATTCTCTCTAGTTGTCAATGTGGTGATATTTGTTTAATTTCAGCGTGTAACTCCTGAAGTGGCTGCCAACATCTGCCAGCTGCTGTTATGGGCACCCAGCGATTGGCTGAAGCCGGAACGTACAAAACTACCTTCCAGCACTGAGGTAATTCACAATTTCTTCAACTTTAATGCGTTTAAGCCATGAACCTCTAGCGGTTCATAGTTGAACTCATTTCATGGCGAACTTCAATTTTAAACTTGAAGTTTCAACTTTAAGCCCAAAAGTTTAATCTCAAATGCTAAGTACAATATTTTTTTAGAAGTAAAGAGTTTTCAAAATTTTGTTTTTAAATTTTGACTTTTAAACTCTAAATTTTGACTTTAAATTCAAAATTTTTGATTTAACATGGGAAGTTATGTGTTTTCAATTAGAATTGTGTATCTAAAACTAGAGGTTAAAGTTGAAATTTGGATTTTAAACTCCGAATTATCAACTAGAGTTGTTAAATGCAAAACTTTGACTGAAAACGGGTATTCACATTATACACAATTTGGAGCAAAATTTTGTCTGAAAATTTCCAGTTTTTTTTTCAAATTTTTGACATTTTAATTTTGGCTCCAATTTGCATGTTTTACTTTAAGCTAGAGATATTTTGTTTACATACCTCAAGTTTGTAAACATTTTTTTTCCTTGAAGCTTCGTCTTTTTTCACGAAATTTCAATTTTAACCCACTCATGTCCAGAGTTGTGTGTTCAAATATGAAACCGATGCAACGATATGAATTAAAAAATTAAATTTTCACAAGTTAAAATTTTGACTTTTAGAAGACCAAACTTTTCAAAATGGTAATAAATTCTAAAATTTATTTTGAATTTTGAAATTTTGAATATTTCTAAATTTAAAGAATTCGTCCTTCAAATAGATTTTTTTTTCTAGATACTTCAATGGTTGCTGAGTTTGACAACCAAAGTTTTGTGTGAAGGTAGAGCTACTAAATCCTTTGGTCTGGAGGTTTCTTTGGGCGAAAATCAGCGACCATTCACAAAGCAACCAAACTACAAAGTGGGACGACGTACTTACCCGGAATATCTTCTGATATCAACCGTTTTTAACTAGAGCAAAATTAGCTAATATTCGAGCTGCTTTAAATTGGGTACATAGTAATGTTTTTGATTAATTGATTGAATATTGCATTCATTAGTTATGACATTTTTGTTTATCATTTGTATAAGATTTAGGATCTTATTAACCACATTAACATTTTGAAATTGTATTCAAGGGGAACTGATTAGCATTGGCTATTTATGTAATTGATTGCCTTAACACTTATTTATGATTTTGTTAACTAAATACCTAGTAAGACTGGAATTCAAAAATTATGTATGTACATGTTTGAGTATTTAAAAATAAATTATATTGTTGGCCTATCTTTTGTCCTA
The DNA here is from genome assembly GCA_028583605.1 of Dastarcus helophoroides. Taxonomy (NCBI): domain Eukaryota; kingdom Metazoa; phylum Arthropoda; class Insecta; order Coleoptera; family Bothrideridae; genus Dastarcus; species Dastarcus helophoroides. The sequence goes on along the minus strand of CM053336.1, from coordinate 12,496,055 downwards.
CTTTACCATAGAAAAGAAAAGCAAGTAATTCAAGTTTTCTATTTAACAACACTTTTGGCAAAGGTAGCAAAATATTCAACATTTCATTATTTGAACAAATGCTTGACACATAATTTATTAAAATAACTTAAAAATACTCGTACTACCCCGTAAATAGTCATTATTTAAAAAAAACTTCATTTTAAATATTCAAAATATGGACTTTATAAGTTTTGGTTTATTTAAATGTCCACCTTTATTTTCAAGTTTAATCTTGAATTTGTACTTGAAATATTTCCCTTTTTCTGGAGATTGCATTTTAAAAATCAATTTTTGAAATAACTTTAATTTTTCTTTTATGTGCTTAAAATTCCTCATTTAATTTATAAACTTGAGAATATTTTGACAATAAACTGCAAGTGTTTTCTAAATTCGGTTACTCCACAAATTTTGAGCGCATAAACTCATAATTATGAGAAAACGTCCTAAAAAAAAGAGAATTAATGGTGGTCTAGGTCAAATTGGCCCCTCCAATCGTTAATACCAAGTTTGATTTGACTGGTGTTTGAAGGTATACGGATTGTGAGTATAATAAACCGATATTTTTCATCCTACTGCCAGGAAATGAATTAAGATCACGAAGTATGCGAAAAGGTTGCTTACTATTGTAATAACTGGATCCTCAGTGAAAGTTAAGCCTGAATTTGGGACTAGCAAAGGCATAAAACTCCGTTCAATTTTCAGACTTTGTTTATTACATTTGCTACGGTTACAACAAATATTTCGATAACTTGCACACTTACAAGACGACGTCAAAACGGAAAAATTAAATACGATCGTTTAACCAAAATGGACCAGCGCATACGGATTTAGAAGCTCATAAACAGTACTTAATTGGGCTGTTTGTGTGTCGAGTCAGACAGTAACGGCTTCACATTGACAATATTCTCAAAATACACTTGTCTCATTGCGCGTTTTATGAATGCGCTTTTCAAGTTCTAATTAATTTCACCAAAGAAAATATTAATACCTGAAATAAACTGGTTAAAACGAAAACGTTTCTCTCTGTGTAAAATTTTATTTTTGATTTAAAGACCATAGATGATTTTCTCTTCACTCAATCAGTTTCAGGTTTAAAAGTTAAAAAGTATTTCGAAAAAACCAATATTTTTAAAAAATGAACATGTATTTTGAATGTGATGCTTTCTTCTTCAGTAAGTAATTCAAATTGTTCTAGTATCTTCCTATATTCTAGATTATAGGCAGCCAACCCAAATGATCTTGCGGGTCCTGTTGGAAATGCATACTAATTCCGCGGACCGCATGAGGACTTTTATTTGGTCGATAAAAAATGTAACGTTGGACCAAAGTATTAAAAGAAGTAGAAACTGGGGACCTTTTTTTTAATCGAATAGAAAGAGTTAGCCAGAGTACTACAAAGAATAGAAACTTGTAAAAGTATGATGAATCTCCCCAGAAATGTTCTAGGAGGCCCGCGGGATGGCCACTCCTGTTCTAGATACTAGGACCTCATCAACCTAAAACTAAACTGGTGCAACTCTTAAAGAATTTTTCCCGAACGATATACTCTTTTGTCCTCAAGTTATCCAAACGAGTACCTATTTATTGCTTGTTTTTGTAACACGAATAGCTTTCAAAACAACAACGCAACCCATCAGTATCGAATAATTAAAAGATGAGATTTGCCTAAAAATAACTTGCAGGAAATTAAATTTGAATGAGAAATCGTAAAATTACAGAAATATCTTTGCACTATTCAACCGCGTCCTGTATCGCTTTCGCTGTCACATCAACACTAATAAAACTGTTCCAGAGATGACACTTCAAACCATTTCAAGCGACTTGATGCCTCTTCCAGACGTGAAAAGGGAACCGCACCTGCGTCAGAAAGCGGAATTCCTCCCGAAAGAACTCCGAAACGTATCAATTTACCCGGTGTACTTGTTAATTTTCTTTTCAAGCGTGTACCACCAGATGATGGATGGGAGTCTATAACTCATGTTTTCCGCTTCTTTTTCCGTTCTAGTGCGCGGAGATGCGAGACTTTTCACCGCTATAAACTTAAATTTGAAGTTGCACATGAAATACGTCGGTTTACAAGCAACATAATAGTATCGGTTGTAAAAGTGAAGGACTGTTAAAGTCAGTGGGCCGATTTATATCTTCCTCGTGTCTGCCAGCTTTATGAGCACAAACATAGCTTCTATTATGTGTCCTTAGCAAACTTCAAACAGTTTAATACACGGTATAACTTCTGCTCGACGGGAAAACATCAATGAAGAATAACAAATTTGTTTAATATCGCTCGAGCTAGTTACTCTGATATTTTATCGCATATATGGTCCGACTTTGGTTCCTTTTTTGTAAAAAAAAATGAATGAATACTCTATTAGGTGTTTCAGATTTTGAGTTACAATTACCACCTTACATGCCACACTTGAGTCCGTCGCTCGTATTTAAAGTTGGTTTACGTTTTAATTCTAGGATTAATGGGTCGCCGACAAAGTTCGGAACGAAAGCGACCGACGACATCCTCTTACGAAAGTCAATAATAAATATTTTCTTTTCATATTTCCGTTAAAAATCACCTTTTGGATTTAATTTTATTCGGAACGTATTTGTGTAACCTTTCATCGGACGCCCACACTTATTCTTGTTTCAGTTTTATTTATTTCTTCCTGTGCGCTTTTATAACCGAGACGTACGAACTGTCAAACGAATATTATTTAGCCTAATTTTAAATTGGGCTCGCGTCTTTAAAGATTACTTATTAATACGTTGTAAATTGAAAACGTTTTACGTTAGAATTCGGGCTTTTGATTAGAATTGACGTTTAAAAGCGAAGTGTCAATGATAAATGATCCTCATTATTTTGAGAGATACTTTGGCCGGCTTAGCCCGACGATATTAATAAATTTTCTTACAACATAACGCTAAATATTAACGTAATTTATCAGCAATAAATATATTACGTAGCATTGTTTAAAATTGGTTTATGCGAATTTATATTAAAAATCTAGCATTGAGAAAACATGGATTTTATATCAAAGTTTGATAGGTGACTCCACCAAAGCAATGTTTATAGATTTTTCCCAGGAGAGTGATAGCGTGACTCAATCGAAAAACCTACGCCTTGATTTTTACTTTTTTTCTAAATTACACAAGGTGAAAAATGTATGGGAAAACTCTTTGTAAACAAAAACAACAAAAAAAAACTTTCAAAACGACTTTCTCAAAATCACGAATTTAATCTCAAAAAGGTGCCTTTTTTGGAATTTTGAACGACAAATTCGACTTGTTTTGAAAATTAAAATTAAAAAGAATAACCTAATTTTACAAACTTTAAGTTGATTACAAAAGTTTCGATCCAAATTGGAAAGTCTCTGAAATTTTCATTTGTATTTGCAGCCTTATGTTTCAAGTTGAAACGAGAAGCCAAGTTTTTCAGGAAAAATAGACAACATTTTTAAAAAAATGTTCAAATTTTGAGAATCAGATTAAAATTTTTAGATTAATCTTGAAATCATTAACTCGAAAATTTGAGACTTTTTGTAAATCGACCTTTTTCTGAAACTGTGTCAACGCTTGAATTTTTTCCCTAAATTGTAAGTTCTCCCAAAATTTGAACTTTCTGTTTTCGGAATTACCTGGTAGAGACCGACTAAAACTAGATTTTTGACCGAAAATGAATTTCGACTTCTAATCTGGTTTCGGCCGAAAATGAAACCGAAACATGAAAATTGTATTAATATGACACATACATATACAATTAAAATAAAGTAGTAACAAGCAGCAACAATTTAAATGTTTAGGTACTATTTTAGTTATTGTTATTACCTTTAGAAACCATACTTAAAGACTTAAATTACAAACAATTAAGAAATTAAAAACAAGTTTTGCTAAGGACCCGTGAAAAGTTAAAAAAATAAGAGAAAATAAATTTTGCAAACTTTCTATTTTTTTTTGAAATTTTGAATTTAAACTTGAACTTTTTAAGTTTTTGAACTTTTAATTTCACAAAAAAAAAGTAAAATTTTGAGAATTTAAATTTAAATATTGAGGAGCACAAAATTCAGACTTAAAGTATCAATGTTTTAGAAAGATGAAAAAAAAAGTTTCAGAATTACAAGAAAATCAGAGTTTTAAAAAAAATCAATGAAGCAGAAATGTTCTAAAAACCTTTGTTTTTTTTTAATTTCAGTTTTTAGGAAAAATTTAACTTTAGTATTTAATCTTTTTACCTTTTCTATAAGTTTTTCAGCACATGGTCTAAATTTCATTTAAATTTTTGGTTTATCTAATTTTTCGTCAAAATGTCGTGTTAAAAGGTGAATTTTGTTCGTATAAATTTTGAATCTCATAGGAAATGAGAACTTTCTTCTGGAAGTATGATGGTTAAAACTAATTTCTTTTTAGATAAATAATTATACAGTTTTTTATAAATTACCAGGTCAAGTCAAAATTCATCTACACTTTTGACATAACTTTTTTTTTAAGTTTAATCCACTCGCAAAGGGTAACCCCATTATGCTTTCAAAGCACTGAGAGTAGGATGCGGAAACAAGGATAGATGGCGATGAACCGCCTTCTTAAACAAGGATAGGTTGTATTTTTTGGGGAAAATTCCTTTCGCTAACAAGTTCCATAACTTGGAAGTTCTATAGAAAAAAGAGTCTCCGTAGATAGAAGTCCTCACTGTGTCAAGCTGGACCGCACAGGAATTTGCTGTTTCCGACTGTCTAGTACGCCCCAAGAATCTTGCCCTTGGTGGGATCAATCCTATTAGTTCCTGTGAGCATCTTCTGTGATAGTACTTGTAGAAAAGAGACAAGTCCCTAACCATACGCCTGTGCTCTAGGTTTCGAGAGAATCGGTCAGACTCTCGTCATCAATTAGGCGGATCGCTCTTCTTTGAATTGAATCCAAGAGAGCTAAAGTGTGTTTAGGGGCTGAACTCCAAACAAGAGAACAGTATTCTACTGTTGGCCTAACTTGAGCTTTGTATAGTATTATAACTGATGAGATGTGAAGTACTTTTTAGCTCTAAAAAGAAAGCCTAGCTTCTGAGAGGCGGATTTGACAATGGCGCGCACATGATCGTCCCAAGAGAAGTTAGTGCTCGCATTCACTCCTAGGCTAGATAGATTAGATCCCATCGAAAAGATTTTTGCGTCCATTAGTAAGTTTGTTGCATTGTCCCTTGATGTTTTCTTAGAGAAAACCGCGGCTTGAGTTTTTGAAGCGTTGAAGTCGACCAAATTGTTCTTACCCCATTCCAGAATAATCTCGAGATCCAGATTAATTGTATGTATCTGCTGTTCCCTTGGTCGATCTGAAGCATCGATAGATAATGGTTTGTCGGAGAAAAAAGATGACACAAGGTTACTATCATCTGCGTAGCTGCATATAGGATTGGAAGTTGAAGCTAAAAGATCGTTTATGTGTAACAGAAATACAGTAGGAGACAGAACAGAACCTTGAGGCACCCGTGCGTTAATCGCAAATGTCTCGGATGTGATCAACGACGACCTGAAGAGATCTATCAGCGAGAAAATTGGATATCAAATGACAGAGACCAGGAGGAAGACCATAAGATGTTAATTTGGCGAGAAGAGATCGGTGCCAGACTCTGTCGAAAGCCTTTGAGATATCCAATGCCACAATCCTAGCCTCACCATGTTTTTCCATAGCTGAGTTACAGATATGAGTAACATATGCCAGTAGATCGCCAGTGGAACGTTGTTGTCTAAAACCGTATTACCTGTCGGAGATGATTCTATTTTCCTCCAGATATTTGAGAATCTCGATGTTGATAACCATTTCCATCACTTAAGATATAACGGGTAACAAAGATATAGGGCGATAGTTGTTAGCCAAATTCCTTTTTCACTTTTTAGGGACAGGTGCACTCTAGCAGATTTCCAGATGTTAGGGAATACACCTTTGTTGTAAGAGAGTGTGAACAATTTGCTTAGGACAGGAGTCAACTCTGGGGCGCACTTCTTAAGAACAATAACGGGAATACCATCAAGGCCAGAAGCTTTCGAGGTGTCGCCAGCTCAAAGAGAATCTTCCTGATTGTGCGTTGTCTGAAAACAACTTCAGGCATCGAAGTGCCAAACTTAGGGAGAATAGGAGGTTCTGCGTTTCGAGAATCAAGATTGGAATTTTCAAAAAACATTAAGGCTAACATGTCAACCTTTTCCTTGGAGGTAGTAGCAATATTGCTATTTTCATCGGGTAAAGGTGGAAAATTTGAAGGTGTAAAATTCTTTCCAATCGACTTTGCAAATCCCCAAAAGGATCTGGAACCGTTCGGACAGTTGATAAGCCTCTGGCGCATTTTACGATCGAAATCACCTCTTACCTCGTCAATAACCTGTTTACAAGAATTTCGTGCATCTACAAATATGGTCCGAGTCTCGACTGAGGGATTATTTCGCCAACGACGATATGCGCGATTTTTGCAGGAGACAGCCCGAGTACATCTTTTACTTGAATCAAGATTTACTGAAGGCCGACTTCTTTTTGGAGTGGGGAATTGAGCATTCCATACCAATCAGGATAATTTTCCGTTATGGATTTGGCGACTAAGAAAGGGTTGTCTGAGTCAAAGCAGACTTCCTGCCATGGGAAAGATGCAAAGAAGTCTCTTAATTCTTCCCAATTTGCAGAGTTAAAGTGCCAAACCCTACGGAACTGCGTTTGAGGTGGAATATGAAGCGAGCAAGAGGCCGCTACAAGCTTGTGATCCGAATTTCCAAGCGGTTATGTCACAGAGATTTTATACGAATTTGGTGAATTTGTAAGGAAAAGGTCGAGTAGATTAGGTTGATAGGTATCTACATCAGGAATTCTTGTGGGTTCCTCAACTAATTGCGATAGTCCACAAGTGATGGCGAAAGCCTCTGCCACCCTTCCCGCGTCGTCAGTTCGGGAAGAAAACCTTAACCAGGGGATGTTGTGTACGTTGAAGTCACCGAGAAAGACAACCTCAGCTTTTGGATAATTCGTCTGTAGGTAATCAAAGGTTACGGAGAGATAAGAGAAGAGCTGTCTGTATGAGGGATCGTTTGGAGACAAATAAAGTCAACAAATGAATATTACTTCGTTTTTGAAGCAGATATTTAGCCAAATCACATCATGATCAGCAGATTCCAGTGCTTCTTCTCGTTAACAGGACAGGTCGCTTCGCGTAAAAGCACAAATTTCCCTCTTGTATCGAAATTTTGTGTGCAAGTCGTAGTTAGGGAAAAGCAAATGGACTCTATTGATGGATGGGGAGACTTAGGTTTCTGTCAGAGACAGCACATGGGGTGTTTCCTTTTAAAGAAGTTGATTAACCGAGTTTAGATTTGAGTTTAGACCCCGAATGTTACAGAATTGAATTTTGAATGAATTGTTTGAAAGAAACTTGGCCCGTGGAACATTAAAATTTTCCGTCGATTTTGGATTTCCTCGTACACCCTCCACTCGGACATCCGAAAGGGAGGGTAGTTTACGTCCGGAATTTTTCGCACGAAGAGAATCCATCATCTTTGTTTTTCATAATTAGAAGAAAAAATCGAGTAGATGAAAAAAGGAAATAAGGAAAAGGGCAGGATGAGGAGACAAGAATAGCAGAAACCGACTCACGTGTCAGAGACGGAAACATGATATAGGCATCATTCCACCGCCTCCTAGTGATACGTGGGGTGGTACTACCTCGGACGACTGAAAGTTCCAGTCTACCTCCTACCAAACTCTGCCTAAACTGTGCTCACTGACTTCTGTCCGCACTTATTTTATTGTTATACTGTTGTGGTTATTCTATGAAAGTTTGATCCTAATTCCTCAATTTGTCTTCCTTTTGTTGCTAGATAGATCATGACTGTTGCATTAGAAGTTTGCAAACGATAATTTGGCGTCAAAATATAACGACACGGAACTCGTCCTTTTATTGTTTCTTCTACGATCAGCTTCCTCATTTATATAAGGTGAGGCACATGCACGCCACTGATTAGAATAATATTTAATTCAGATAGTTTACTGTTGAATAAACATACTAGTAAGCGAATTTGTTTAAGAACCTATTTAAGATAACCTTAAATGGTAAGAAATCGTGGTCATTTCACACACACACAACAGCACCTTAAACTGTTACCAAGTAATGATGTAATCGCTGTGATAGCGTGACTGGGCTATAGCATCCTTGGCGAATGCAAAGACGTGAAATTTATGGATCTTGCGTTCAGACGCTAACCAGTAAATTTTTCTAAATGAAGTCTTCTGGACGACCTTTTGAAATATCTCACACGTTGTATGAACATGAACGATGATCATTATTTACGGATAATTAAAAATGGTGGACCTCCAACATAGTCGTTTGTCTTCCACTTTTTTATTTTTCGTTTGCATTTCCAGTCATTAAGTTTGTTTCCTTAACATATACCTTGTCTATTTTTGGGGACAAAAATGTATCTTGTACTTGCAAGCGAACGAACGGTGGCTGAAAAAACTCTCCTTTTTAAAAAGAACAGGACTCGATGATTAAAATCTCTAAAGGTGGAGGCTGTTTAAACGCTATTTAAGTTGTTCCAAATCCATCAAGATTTGTGCATATTAAATCTCGAGTGATTTAAGTGACTAGTCACCTTACTTTTATTATTCAGTAAACGCGAATATGCTTTTAGACCGAGCAACGCTAATAAATTAACCGCGATTTATGAATTGCGCTGTAGAATGGCTGTTGTAGCCGGATGTTCTATTTGTTTTTCGAAAAAGTGTATTACCAAGAAAGTAGACCACATAAACTTGTTTGTGTACATTGCGTCGTTCCGAGAGACATCTATAACACACAAGGGGGGTGCTAGATCATATAGATAAATAAACATTTTTTATCCTACCGACCTGGACTGCTGGAAATTACAGAAATGTAAACAAACGCGCTGTAATGTGAAATTTGACACTGCTTTTAACAAGTAAAATAAACTAATAGTATGTACTGAATGGAAGTTAATTAATGCTTCAAGCGAGAATTCTAAAATTTCGCCTTTAACGTCTAATTGTTGCGCGGTTACTTACCAAGAATAATCCACGCAGCGCTAGCGGCAGCGGCGCGAAAGCGATAAACAAAATCATGGGGCGCGTTATAGGATGAGGCTCCAAAGTTGAGAAGCCCAATGGAGGATTTAAATATAAGTCACACAAGCTATAGCTTAGGTCTCCCTAAAAAAAAATCATGTTTGGCATTGACTAATGTTTGGACTTATAAAGGATCCCATATCTCAACTTAGGGCCTGTAGGTCCAAGGCCGGCTCAAGGCCGGATTTAAACTTGATTATAATTAAGTCTAAATCCGGCCTTGAGCAGGGCTCGCTTTAGAGGCGGCCAACCAAAACAATGCGACGTTCGTCGAGGGCGATATGTTATCCAAAAAGCGTAATTTTGGCTGCGATCGTAACAAAATTTGGATATATTGTGAAAAACGTAGTGAAAATTTGTATGAGATCAAAGGGCGTACACTTTGAAGGTAGGAGCGCCGAAGAACTTTTGAAAAAAAATATGAACAAACTATTTTTTTTCTTTTAATAAAAGCACACAATTAGAGATACCTCTCTGAAGATGATAGCTTGGCTATCTAAACGCGTTAGAGCAACCTTTGTTGTGTTTTTTAATCTTTTTTGGTTTCAAAGGACAAGATTTGTATTTCAATTTTTAAAAATCGTTAGCATCTTAAGATTTTGTTATATTCTCAAACTTTTCGCTATTTGACAATTCCTACTTTTTTCGAGAACGTCGAGCTTTTCCCAAGATGGACTTTTTCCAAAATTTCACTTTTTTCGAAATTAAATATTTTTGAAAATTTCGACTTTTTTTAAGTAGAACTTTTTTCGAAAATTTCGGTTTTTCTTGATCTTGACCTTTTTAAATTTAAACTATTATTTTTTAAAATTTTAAGTTTTTGAATACTAAATTATTTTTGAAAATTTGAAGATTCCTCAAAATGCTGACTGTTTTTAAAATTTCGATTGTTTAAATGGCGAATATTTTTTTAATGTTGACTATTTTGACATTTTTGTCTACATTCGAATTTTTCTGAAAATTTTGTCATCTTTCAAAATTATTTAAAATGTCTTCATATTTTTGAAAATCTACACTTTTTTGAAAATTCCGAAAAACTTAGACTCATTTTTCTTTTTAAGTTTCAATTGAAATGTTTGACCTTTAAAAAATGATTTCTATTTCAATTTTTAAGATAATCAAGGAGCAGTCTGGTCCACCAAAAAAAAGTTTCTATTAATAAACAATAACTTTTAATTCCTCGCTAGGACCGTGAATATCAATATTAATTTGAGTACGTTTCATAACTTTAAAATTTGCTTCAAGACCGTGATTTCCACAAAACATTGAGTGATTTCCTTCGGCAATTACAAACGAATTATTCAAGTTTATCAACGAAACGTTTCCGTTTTCCTACATCGACGCGTGAAAATCAATTACAGGTTATTCCCAAGTTTTCAGTTTTCAGTCAAGGACATGGAATAAAATCGAGGTGTAGAGTTAAATCCATCAGAATTATTAACATGAAAACTTTATACGTTGAGTCATAATTGGATTACGTTGAATTTCGCATTCTACCCAAAATTTCGCATTCTACCCAAAATTTTGAATTTAAACTCAAAATTTAGAGATTTAAGTCTAAATTAGGAAAATTCTCTTTTGAGATTGAATTGAAGTTTAAAAAAATTGATACAGTTTTGGAGATTTTGAGGTTTGAAGGAAAATTTTGGAAAAAGGTTCAATGTTTGAGTTCAAAGTGGACTTTAGAGATTAAGTTCAGAGATTAAAGTCTGAATTGGAAAATTCTCTTTCGAGATTGAAGTGCAAGTTTGAAAAAACTGATACATTTTTGGAGATTTTGAGGTTTGAAGAAAAGTTTTGAAAAAAGATTCAATGCTTGAGTTCAAAGTTAACATTTTTTAAAATTAAGAAGGGAAATTCTGCAGATTTTTTCTTTACATAAATTTTAAAGTATTGTTTTCACGTTTCATTCCAAGTTTAACTCTAAAGCTTTTCTTTAATTGTGGGTTTTTGAAATTTGAAAAAAAAATCTAAAAGAGGGAAAAGTTAAAAAAGTCATTAATTTTGAGTCTGTCAATTTTCGGAAAAAAATTCTAATTTAAACTTCCAATTGTCTATATTCCCAACATCCCAACCGATGTTACCCAATTAATGTGTCGCAACTCACTAGTGTATCGTCTGGAAGCTCCCAGGTGTGGCGCCAAAATATGATGATCATTAAATTATACAAATCGATAATAATAATCTTTTTTTTTTGTCATCAAAATCTTGGATACCCATTACGAAGTTTTTTTTGTTTTTCCGTTGTCAAAAATTTATTGCGTGCTTATGAGATTATGAGTACGGGTATTTTTTTGTTGCTAAAGACGCTTAATGTGATTAGTTTTTTTTACACAATACCAAAAGTAGTGTTGCTTCCAAAAAAAGTTTGGGACACACCTGTCATATGGCTTACTCTAAAATAGTGATTTTTATTCTGAATAGTTTTATTTCTTTAGTCAAACTCCACTTTAAACTCGAAAGTGCGATTTTCATTGCAGATTGTTTGAAAGTTAGAAGTCAGGATTTTATTTTTCTAAAAGAATTTACTTTGTCTCAAAAACAGTTGTTCTTATACATTTCAAGAACATATTTGTTTATAATCCCAGTCTTCTTTAAATTGTGTTAAAAAACGAGTTTTTTACATTTTTTTTTTAAAATTTTAAGCTACATTCACAAACTTTGTAGCTGCAGCTAAAAATTTTCTATTTTTTCCTAAATTTTCGTCTTTAGCATTAAAATTTTGTTTTTGTTCTTTAAAATTAGCACTGATTCCGAAATTTCAATTTTCTCACAAAAAATTTGAGTAAGAAATTGAAATTGAGTTTTATATAGAATTGTTTACTTTTTCTCTCCCGCTAAGCAATAAGCTCTCTTAAAGAGCTCTTAGAGTCATCATTTTTTAGAAGTCTGACATCGGAAAATATTGTCAGAAAGTTAACATTATGTTAACATGAAGATTTTTCATCCTAAAGACATCTATCAAAATCATCTATAATATCTTTTACAGGTCAGTAATCTTACAACTAAAAAAAGTTATCTAAATGTTAACATTTCTGTGTCTCTTAAAGATATCGCTAAAATGATATCTTTAAGATATCTTTCTGATTTATTACATTTTAAAAAGTTCGAATTTCTGCTAACAATATCTGCAGCAACTTCAAAATTTAAATTTCAAGTGCAGAGCTCTTAGATTTAACTCGTTTCGTTATTATTTTGTTTTTAATTCGAAATCTGGAAGAAATGTCCAAATTTCAAGAAAATAAATTAACAATTTTAAATAATGTCTAAATTTTTGGGCAGTTTTTTGAAATGCTAAGACTCCTAGTCTTAGAAATTTTGAACTTTTCGAAATTGTGACATAAAGTCGAAGTTTTAAATATTTTTTATTCATATTTAGCATTTCAATGATGAGGAGTCTTAGAAATTTTGAGCTTTCGAGTAAAAATTCGAATATTCTAGTTTCTAACAAAATTCCAATACTTTTCAGTTTCTTTAAGCTCGAATTAAAATTGGTAATTTCGAGAAAAATGCCTATATTTAAAAAATAAAGTTAAAATGTCGAAAAAACAGTCACAAGCTTTCGAGCAAAAATTCGAATATTCTAGTTTCTATCAAAATTCCAACAATTTTCAGTTTCTTTAAGATCGAATTTAAATTCGTAATTTCGAAAAAAATGCCTACATTTAAAGACTCAAGTCAAAATGTCGAAAAAACAATCACAACTTCTAAAAAAACGCTAAATTTTGTTTGAAGCCGAAGTTTTAGAAAAAAAAACACAAAGAAATATATAAAAATCATGCAATTTAAAGCTTGAAAAGATACAAGTAAAAATATCAAAAAAAGTTAACGCAAACTTTTTAAAAAATAGACTTTTTTTGAAAATTTTGAAGTTTTCTTTAGAAAAAAGAACGAATATTCGTGTTTAAGGTCAATATTTCTAAATTAAGGTAGAAAGGTTAAGAATTCGTCTTTTATATAATTCTGAGTCTCTTTTTAAAAAATTGATCGTTTTCTCAAAATTCCAATTTAAAACTTAAAATTTTTATTTTTTTCAGGTGGTGTTTTCGTCCAAAATTCTACTCTAATGCTCTGGAAAATAAAATCGAAAGAAAGAGCGAATCATTTTATTTTAGAAAAAAAGAATCAGTCAAAATTTCACAAGAAATTCAAAATTATGAACAAAGTCTCAAATTTTCGACTACTTTATTCACCAAACTGCACGTATTCTAGAATTTTTCAATTTTTTGAGTAAATAATCAAATATTTAGGTTTTTTATTAAAATTTTTAGTTAAATTTAAAGGTTTTAAACCCAGACATTCTGATCTATTTTTGTACAAATAAATCAAGTTTTTCTCGAAATTTTACACAAAATTAATCAAGTTTTTCTCGAGATTTTACCCAAAATTAATCAAGTTTTACTAGAAATTTTACCCAAAGCAAACTCGAAATGCGGAGCTTGAGATTTTGAAACCCGAAAATTTGACAATTTTTTTTCTACGTTTAATCCACTCGCAATGCCTTCAAAGCACTGCGAGTAGGATGCGGAAACAAGGATAGATGAACCGCCTTCTTAAACAAGGCTAGGTAGTAATTTTTGGGGAAAATTCCTTTCGGTAACAAGTTCCATAATTTGGAAGTTTTATAGAAGTCTCTCCGTAGACAGAAGTCCTCACTGTGTCAAGCTGGACCGCACAGGAATTTGCTGCCTCCGACTGTCTTGTATGCCTCAAGAATCTTGCCCTTGGGGGATCAATCCTATTAGTTCCTGCGAGCATCTTCCATGATAGCACTTGTAGAAAAGAGACAATTCACCAACCATCCATTTTAATAAACGGTTAAATTTGGATTTCAAATCGAGCTGAATTCATTTGAAAAATGTCAAATCGAGCTTAATTTTGAAATGCTGCGTTTTTTTTTTGAATTTATGACAATAATCTGGAGATTTTTACTTTTTCTAAATATGTTAAACTTCGAGCGAATTCTCGAGATGAAAATCGAAGCTGAAGTTAAAAAATTAAATATCCGAATTCAAAATCGACATTTATATTTCAATCTTCTTGAAATTTGACTTTAGCATCGAAATTTCACCAATCACTAATCCAACATGCATTCGCATATAATTTCTTTAAATTTTAAGCAAGGTTGGGGGGTCAGGGGAGTTGTAATCTCAAAGAAAATGAAGATTTCTGAAGGTAAATTTTTAATTGTTCATTAAAAACAGGGCTGGATTTAGACTTGGTAAGGCCCTAAGCTATTTGGGATATATGACCCTTTATGAGTCCAGATATTACGAATATATGTCAGTGCCAAGTATGATTTTTTGGAGGCAACCTTTGGGAATCCTACCTTTTGGGAACCCTAAGCTGTAGGTTGTGTAGATTATATGTAAAACCAGCACTCATTGACGTAATTAGGGGGGAAAAATCGACATATACGTTATTGATACTTGTAATTCATTAAATTCTCACCTTATAAAGCTCACCACACCCCCCACCCTCTATGACAAAATTGTAGCTACTGGCGTAGCACTCTAAATTGTAAAAGTTTTATTTTCGCCGAACCAGCGATACAAAGCACACTCGAAGTAGTAAAGGAGCAAATCCATATTCTAATTTTTTATTCAAAATAACGGTTGCCTACGTATGGTGAAAATAACGAGAAACAGAACAAACTACAAGCTTATTGTTAAAATACTAGAAATTGTAAAGGCAACTCAAATGATTTTTGATGAATGAATAAAAAAAGGATGAAACAACTTAAAGTAGGATGAAAAATCTCAACAAAGCGAAGAGAGTGCAGACAAGACAACCCCATGCAAACGACTTGAATCACCAGGCGTATAGTTCGACAAAGACGGCAAATAAGCGTTCTAGGTAGGGAACCTCCCGCGCATCTCATTGGACAACGAAATCTTAACTTATCTCAGGTTTTAAAGAAATTTCAGTTTCAGTTTGCCATAGATCGTACAGTAGCAGTTTACCTTTATCGCGTGGGTGTAGTTTACGAATCCGTTCACAAAACACCGTCGGCGTCGGATAGTGACAATTCCACCATGTACGACACAGCGAGTGATTCCTCATCACCAGTGTACAAAGAAATGTCGCCCCGTTCACCAATGTACGAAGAATACGACGCCTCCAAATTGATGGATTTGACGAATTCGAACGAGAAATACCTTCCTGCCACATTACCTCATCATCACCATGAATCACACCACGAAAACCCCTACAACTACTACTATCCTCTTCCTAAGAACCAACAACATATTCTGGAAGACAATATGAATTATTACGAAAATTGCAACAGGGGTTATGAAAGCTGAGCCTCAATATGCTAACCCCAGAGTTCCAATAGTGAACGAATTTACGATAAAAGTAGAAGTTGATGACGAACCCCCGTTGAAAACTCGATGCGGTCGCAAGAGGAAAAGCATCGAATCCGACGACGAAAACTCCTACCATAGGAAGACGAAGGCGAGAAGAAAATCACCACAAAGCTTCGAGGACATACAGAACCAAAGGATAATGGCCAATGTGAGAGAACGGCAAAGGACACAGAGTCTCAACGAGGCCTTCGCCAGCTTGAGGAAGAGTATACCGACGCTGCCGTCGGATAAACTTTCCAAAATCCAAACGCTGAAATTAGCAGCTAGATACATAGCGTTCTTGTATCACGTTTTATCGACTTCGACCCCCGAAAACCCCGGCGAAGGGGACATTTTGGGAAACGTTTGTTCCTATACGGCACATGAGAAGTTATCCCGAGCTTTCAGCATGTGGAGGATGGAAGGGGACTGGAATCAACTGTGAGGTTTTTATACAATTTCGTCCAATAGTCAATCTTTTAAGTTCAGTTGTAAAATTTTGAAATTTCGTTCGCTAGTGGTGAATGAGATTAAGTTCCATTTTAGATAATAAGTAATTAGTCTTCGATTACCAATTTGTTTTTGGTTGCCGGGCAGGGGACATTTTTTGTTCTATTTGTGATCGTTAGTACATAAAAGACGTATTAAATTATGTTAAAAGATAAAAAAAACGGAATACTTGATATGTTGGGAAACGTTATTGCACACATGTGTTCGGTTTCTTTTTCGTCATAAAAAATTAATGATGAGAAACGTCATGAGATTATGACAGTCTTCTCAAATTACTTGTATTATTTTACTCTTATTCCATTCGTTTAAGAAATATTTTGTACATATTATTTAGAAAATTATTACTTTATTAATAATATAAGGTGTTAAAAAGTTGTATATGCTGAGAGAAGTTTTTGTACTTTTGAAAGAATGTATTTATTTTTGTTGAAATAAAATATTTTTGTACTTAATTTGCTGTTGTTTTAAATATTAAAATTCAATTCCTATTTTCACAAGCTAAACGTTAAAAATGGTGAAGTATCTGCTATCGAGTACTGATACTAAACTTCTATCGATTTATTTCAAATTGCTGCTTCAACTTTAAATGAAATTAACGAGATTTGTATTAATCTGAATCGTTTCCCCATTCTTTCATTTGATCTTTTGGATCCACCAATTTCATAATTTTGTTTTTTCCAGACACAATTGTTATTTTTTTATTCACAAGCTTACTTTATTTTGCAAATTCGTATCGCGATTAGTCGAAATCTCAACTCAAGAATTTCGCGACTATGTTCAAAATTTCGACCTTAAAGTCAAAATTTCGGTTTTAAAGTAATCTAAAAAATGTTGACAAAAAATTGAGGATACGAAGCGCAAACCAAAAATTTCTAAAACTTAAGAAATAACTCAAAATTTATTTTGCAATAATTCGAATTTTTAGTAAAAAATTTAAGAACAAAATTTCTAATTTTGAAAACCTCGAAATTTATAAAACGAATCCGAAATTTGTTTCGTAATTTTTATTTTGAAGTTAAAATTTTAGAAAGAAGTACAATATTCAAGTTTAAACCGACAAAATAATCATAATTTAGAGGAAAAACTCTGAATGACTAACAAAAATATTGTAGAATTTCTGGGTTTAAAATCTAAAAATTGCATGTTGAAAAATAAAGTGCAAACTTTGGGAGAATCCAGTTATATAAAAAAGTGAATTTTCGATAGTAAATTTTGAGAAAATGGTCGAAATTTCGAGTTTAAAAATAGATTTTTTTCATTACAATCCACTCCCTCAATTCCCTTCTGCGTCTAGAAGGCAGAAATGAGGATAGGTGGCGCTAATTCGTGGTTTAAATGAGGATAAGTTGCAATTATCGAGGAAAACTCTGTCAACACCTAGCGGTTCAGAAATTTCTTTTTCTTGCCTTGTTCTTATTCATCCTGAATTCCCTTGTGTACAGAGGGCAGATAGGTGTCGGTAATCTGTCGTTTAAATGAGGATAAGTTGCAATTAACAAGGAAAACTCTGTCGACAACAAGTGTTTCTACGAATTTCTTGTTCTTGTCTTGTTCTCCCTCAATTCTCTTTTGCGTATAAGGGGCAGAAATGAGGATAGGTGGCAAAAAAGCATCGTTTAAATGAGGATAAGTTGCAATTATCAAGGAAAACTCTGTCCACAACTACTGTTTCACGAATTTCTTGTTCTTGTTCTCCCTCAATTCCCTTCTGCGTATAGGGGACAGAAATGAAGATAGGTAACAGTAAACCATCGTTTAAATGAGGACAAGTTACAATTATCAAGAAAAACTCTGTCGACAACTAGTGTTTCACGAATTTCTTGTTCTTGTCTTGTTCTCCCTCAATTCCCTTCTGCATATAGGGGGCACAAATGAAGATAGCTGGCGGTAAACCATCGTTTAAATGAGGATAAGTTGCAAGTATCGAGGAAAACTCTGTCGACAACTAATGTTTCACGAATTTCTTGTTCTCCCTCAATTCCCTTCTGCGTACATGTGGCAGAAATGAAGATAGGTGGCGGTAAACCATCGTTTAAGTGAGGATAAGTTGCAATTATCGAGGAAAACTCTGTCGACAATCAGTGTTTCACGATTTTCTTGTCCTTGTCTTGTCCTTGTTCTCTCTCAATTTTCCTCTGCGTATAGGAGGCAGAAATGAAGATAGGTGGCGGTAAACCATCGTTTAAATGAGGATAAGCTGCAATTATCGAAGAAGACTCTGTCGACAACTAGTGTTTCACGAATTTCTTCTTCTTGTCTTGTTCTTGTTCTCTCTCTATTCCCTTCTGCGTATAGGAGGCAAAAATAAAGATAGGTGGCGATAAACCATCGTTTAAATGAGAATAAGTTGCAATTATCAAGAAAAACTCTGTTGACAACTAGTGTTTCCCGAATTTCTTATTATTGTCCTGTTCTTGCTGCAAAATCAAGACAGGAAACTCGTGAGCAAGAAGTTTTTTTAGCAACAGCAAGATTTCTTGTTAAAAAAAATAGCAAGAAACCAGACTTCTTGTTTTTTTTTTTCAATATTTCCTTAAAATAAGCTCTAGAACAGTGTTTTTTAAGCTTTTTGAATCCACAATTATTTTATAATTAATAAATTCTGGGATACCTGTCAGCTTAAAATTAGAAAAAAATTCCAGAAAACATCAAAATTAAAAAGAAAACATTCAATCTTAAGTTTCTTCTCAAAATGACACTATTTAAATATCTGAAATTAAAAAAAAAAATTTTTCCTTAAATTTTGATTTTTTTACCCAGAAATTTTGAATGTTTTCTCAACCTTCTATTTTGATTCTTTAAATTTCAATTCATTTCGATATATTGATTTCTTTCTCAAATTAAAATTTTAACTACAAAATTTTGACTTTTGACTCAATTTTTTCTAACATGTTGACTTTATTCGCAAAATTTGTCCTAACTAAACTCAGCTTAATTTCGATTTATTATTGAAATTTGGAATTTTAATCTCAAGAGTTCAAATTTGAACTTTAAATGTGGAAAATATTTTTTTAAAGAACTTCGGAAACAGAGTCGAAAGTTTAAATTTAAAGTCGAAAAAGTCGACTTTGAAATAGAAAATTAAGTAAAAGTATTACCCTAATTTAAAATCCAAAATGCAAAATTTGAATAAAGATAAAAATTTTTGAAAAAACTTCGAATTTTCCTCAAAATATTAAAATTTTTTCTGATTTTACTTTTTTAGATTTTCTGAAAGCATTTCGAATTTTTTAGAAAATATTTATTTTTTTACAAAAATCTCAAATTTTTGTTCAAATGTTTTTATTTTTTCTCGAAATTTCGATATTAACATTTTTCATGCATATACTATTGAAATTTTAGAAACAAAACTAAAATTTAAGGTAAAGTCGAAAAAGTTGACTCTGAAATGGAAAATTAAGTGAAAATATTACCCTAATTTAAATTCCAAAACTCAGAATTTGAATAAAGTTAAAAATTTTTGAATAAACTCGAATTTTCCTCAAAAAATTAAAATTTCTAGTTTTAAAGTAAAATTTCTGATTTTACTTTTTTAGTTTTTCTGAAAGCATTTCGAATTTTCTAAAAATATTTATTTTTTCAAAAATATTGAATTTTTGTCCAAATGTTTCTGTTTTTTCTCGAAATTTCGAAATTAACATTTTTGCCGCATATGCTATTGAAATTTTAGAAGCAAAACTAAAATTTAAGGTAACGTCGAGAAAGTCCTCTTCAAATTTAAAATTTTAACTGGAAAATTTCAATTTACAATCATCAAATTTCGGTAAATCTGAAATTCCAAGGAAAACTTCAAAATTATAACAAAGGCTTCCACGGCCAGTCAGTACAGGATATACTTCTTCCGGAATTGGACCGTGTCAAAGAACTACTAAAAGTGTTAGACGTTTCGCCCGCCATCGTAGGGGGCTTCTTCAGGAACAAAGAAAAGAAACAATAAATGACAAGAGAAATATAAGGGAACATGTAAAAAAGAAAGAATGAAAAGGCCAATTTCAAAACATCAGAGCTCAGTATGTCCACCATGCCAGAGGCGAAACTCTTCTGAATTGAAAACTGCTACAAAGGATAAGAAAGTTTAGACAGAAGAGCACGGTAAACTCAGTATGTCCAACATACCAGAGGCGAAACTCTTCTGAAGAAAAGTTTCGCATAAGTCCAACTCTAGATAAAAAATTTTAAGAGCCATAGACGTACCATGCCCTGTTATAAGGTGGGGAGGAGGTCCAGGCGCAAAAAGCAAATGCAATTTTTTTCAGACCAAACCACTTAACATGAATAAATTTAAAAAAAAAGAAATGAAGAAATCAATCTGCTTTCGATTCAAATGCATCAAAAAATAATATTTGTTTTTTATAATGCATCACGAAATAAAAAACTTTACTACCCTGCTTAAAAGTAAAGTGATTCTGCTTCATTTTGCAAAACTACATCGCGATTAGTCGATATTTCGAGGTTAAACTCAGAATTTTGTTAAGTCGAAGTCGAAGTCGAAGTAAAGTCTAGAAGGCGAAAATCAGATTTTAGAGTTAATTCGAAACTGAAAAGCTTGGGGCAAAAATCATAGGAAAAGTTACTCGAAAATTTATTAAAATAATAAATTCGAATTTTTAAACGTTAAGCTTTAACTCGAAAATTTTGAGAAAAAACTCGTAATTAATAAAATGATTCAAAAATTTAATTCAAATTTTCGTTTTTAAAGATGGCACTTTAGGAAATATATTCTATAATTTTTAGTGTATTAATCTGATGAAAAGTTTCAGAAGAAAGTGAAGCGGTAGGGAAAAAACTGTAAATTGCCAATAAAATTATTCTCAAATTAAAAAACACGGAATTTTAATAGAAGATGGACAAATTTTGACAACACTCGAATCTTTATAAAATGAATTCGAGGTTTAATTCAAAATTTTATTTTTAGAGTCGACATTGTTTAATTTTCGGATGTATTGAACTAATCAAAAGTTTCACAAAAAGTCTAAATATCGAGAAAAAATGGAAATTTTTAATAAAATAATTCCCCAAAAATTGATACACAAATCTTGTTCCCTGAAACCAAAGAATATTAAAAAACACAACAGCAAATGCTCAGAGCAATCTAATTTTTGAAAATAACCAAGGACTATTCCGTTCCATAAAAAAATAATAATTCTTGAGTTTAAAATTTTCCTAAACACTCAATTTTGAAAAGAAAAAAGGCAAATTCCAAAAAAAACTTAAGTATTGGGCACATATAAAAGAAGTTTTGGTTAATAGACAAAGCTTTTTCAGAATTTTTGTCTCTCGAAAATTTGCGAATTTTCTATATTTTCTTGTCAACTATTTTACTCAAAAATTTCTAAATAAAGTCGAAAATTGCAAGATTGAAATCGAACTTTTAACTTTTTTTCTATGAAATTTGAACTTTTTAAAACTCCAAATAAAAAAATATGATTTCAAATTTAAAAATATTCCTGAATCTTCCTTGCGAAGTTGAGTTAATTCCATCCAACATAATTGGCTTTTACTTCGCCAGTTTCTTCGTTAATGGGATTACCATTGCCTGATTTACGAGAGATTGATGTATAAAAAATGAGCTTTGAAAAATTGTACTGGGAGGGGAGATTATTAAAAGAGGAATTTTATCGTCCCGGAAGAAGTATATCCTGTAAAAGTTCAAAATGTCCAAATAAGATGTTTAAACGTTGAATGTTTTCTCCAAATTTGCAGTATTTCGATTACTTTATTAAAAAAATGATTGAATTTCCCTGAAAAGTCGAAAATTTTGGTTGTGAAATTGTATAAAGGTATATAAACAAGAATCCTGAAATTTGAGCTTCATATTTCGCGAATAGGAACAGATATTCCAGCAAAAAAAACCCAAAATTATTACTAAACAATGTTTTTAATTTGCGGTGTTTTCTTCCAAATATTAGTTTTTTTCTAGAAACTTCCCGTTGAAAAAGTTAAAAAAAGATTATTCTTTAATTTCATTTTTTCCCGAAAGTTTTGATTTTCATTTAAAAAGTTGGATTTTTTTTAATAAATTGTGGGTGGGTTTTTGTTTTGAGGAACCCACATCTCCAATTTATAGGTTTTATTTTGTTTTTACAGATTTTATACATGAATGTAATTTTTAAACTGATCGTGTCGCAACTAATTCTGAATCCGTTTTGTTGCTGCTTATGCTTAAAATGAGTAAGCCACCAAAAACAAGGAAAAGCTAGGAAGACAAGAATCGAACCATCAAGAAATTAGCAAGACAAGAAGTAAGCCAACTTCTTATCTTGGCAATTTCTTGCTGGTTTGATTCTTGTCTTGCTAGTAAGACTAAGAAACAGACCAGTAAGAAATTGGCAAGAGAAGAAATAAACCAATTTCTTCTCTTGCCAATTTCTTGCTGGTTTGATTTCCTGTCTTGCTAGTAAGACAAGAAACAAACCAGTAAGAAATTGGACAAGACAAGAAATAAACCAATTTCTTGTATCTGACCAATTTCTTGCTGGTTTGATTCTTAGTCTTACTAGCAAGAGTTTGGCTTTTTCTTGTTCTTGCTAGCTTGCTAGTAAACAAACTTCTTGTCTTACTCAGCAAGACATGACCAGAAGTTCAGATAGCAAGACAAGAAACCTTGCTTTGTGCATCACTATCACAACGAATTCGAGAATTTGGAAGTTCTTGAGTTCATTAGAAAATATGTTTCCAAAAATTTTGAAGTTTTGAAGCTAAATTGGGAGAAAAAATTCGAAGTTTTTGTTTAAAATTTATGAACAAAATTAAATCTTCTAATAATCTGGAAAATCCGCAAAAGTGAATTCAGGCTCTAAGTCTTTTATAACTAAATTGAACAGGCTACGTTCGAAATTGTCAACGAAAACATCTCGAATCGTTGAAAATTTAAATTTTAAACGCGATTCCAACTGTGATAATCCGAGTTTCATTCTTTGATAGAACTTTTTTTGAGTAAAAAAAGACTTCGAGAAAATATAATTTTATATAAAAAACTGAGTTTTCTATAAAATTTTGAAAAAACTGGTCCAAATTTTCAGTTTAAAATTGGATTTTCTTTTTTAAATACAATCCAGCCTCTCTAATTCTCTTAGATTACCGTGTGTATAAGGTAGAGATGGCGGTGTCACCAAAGTGTTTTTTTATTCAAAAAAGTCTTATCAAAGACTAAAACTCGGATTTTCACAGTTGGAATTGCGTTTAAAATTTAAATTTCCAATTTTTATGATTCTGGATATAGCCGAATGATGGTTCGTTTAAACGAGAATAAAATGCAACTATCGAGGAAAACTCTGTCGGAAACTAATTTCAGAATTTGGAAGTTTTATAGGTAGGAGAGTCTTCATAGAAATTTTAAAGTTGTGAGCTAAATTGGGAGAAAAAATTGCGAAGCATTTATTTAAAATTTAAAGACGAAATTAAATGTTCGAAGAAAATCCGAAAATGTAGATTCAGACTTTGATACGTTTTTTCTGACTAAATTGAACGTATTGCCAACGTTAAAAATTTAAAAATTTTTTGAAAAACTGGTCGAAATTTTCAGTTTAAAATTGGATTTTCTTTTTAAATACAATCCAGTCTCTAAATTCTCTTAGATTACCGTGTGTATAAGGTAGAGATGACGATAGATGGCGGTGATGGGTCCATAAAAGTGTTTTTTTACTCAAAAAAGTCCTATCAAAGACTAAAACTCGGATTTTCACAGTTGGAATTGCGTTTAAAATTTAAATTATCAAGTTTTATGTTTCTGGATATTTCGAATGATGGTTCGTTTAAACTAGAATAAATTGCAACTATCGAGGAAAACTTTGTCGGAAACGAATTTCAGAACTTACCAACGTTGAAATTTTTTATTGGAAATATTCCTCATCAAATAAGCTGGATATCTAAATTTTAAAGACTGTTTCAACGTAAAAATTCCGAGCTTCTATCTTTGATATGGATTTTGTTAGTAATTTAAACAAGCTAAAATCAACTTTTTCAATCGAAATATCCCGCGTTAAGAATGGAATTAACGAAACTTCGCAAGGAAGATACAGAAAATATCTTTCCCATTAGTCTCTGTTTCCATTAAGAAATTAGAAATTGAAATTTTCGATAAGCAGGAATATCCAAATTTAATATATTTATTGAAATCGATCGTTCGATCTTTTAAACAATATTTGAACTAATATATATTCGCATATCTGAACAAGAGAAAACTTTAGATACCAAATTTTACATATTTAATGACCTAATGTCACTATTACTAAATAATTGTACGACTATACCGCAATAAAATGATCAAAAAGTGGGATTATAGGTGTAATATAACGGAATATCAAAGGCGTTTGCCTAGCTTGGTTCATGTAAAATATTTCTAGGCAAGGTGACACTTCTATTGGGGATCTGGATCCCCTCCGAGCCTAATCTATCTTATCTAGTGTTACAAGCTCTAAAAAATCTTCGAGAGGGTACTTTCATCGCCGAAGTGGCGTCCCTTTACAAAAAATGAACACGTAATTAAAGTCCTTCAGAGGGCGACGAAAACATTTAAAAAGACCCAGTTACCTCCACGTTTTGTGGACGAGATAAAAAATCATTTTTCATCGGTGATATCAAGATCTTTATTCAGTCATCATTCACCCACTTTTCATTCTTCGTTGACATTCTTAAAAACAATTTCTCTGAACTTGCTTTTTTGCGAAAAATATTTATAAATTTTACAGTTTCAAGCACACATCTAAGTTTACTCGCTGCTGGACTAATTTGCAAGAAACATGTGGACTTTTTTGCACAATTTTACGTCCTGGGTTATAATAAAATAAAACAAGCCAAACAAAAATAAACTAAGCACAGAGGTTAAGGAATATAAAAAATAATCCTTTTTTTTTAGATGATTTTCAAAAGGTTGTAACTCAAAGACAAACGATGATGCAGCAAAATAAAAAGTAAATAAAGGTTCTTGGTTTCTAATTTTTAGATCTTTAGTTCAATAATTTTTAACTTTGCCTTGTTTTAAAAAGATCCACGGTATTTAATCAGATTATTTTTCAGTGATGCCATCATAGGGTTCTCCCAGATAATTTGCTATTTACTCCTCTTTAATTTGACTAGTATCTGGGTTCTATACGCTGAGTTATCATCGTTCAAATCAAAAAAGTGATTGATTTTGATAAATAAATAAAATTAATAACTCGGGGAATAATGAACGCCATGAAAATGCGAGTAAGACGTTTGAAAACTGCAAAGAAGTCCTAGTTATTGTTTTTTGATAAAAAGAATTTTATTGTGACAAAGTTGATTTAAAAAAAAAGAGATAAAAATTAGGAATATGCGCTTAACTTGGCCTAACTTTGCAAGTAATGAGTAGACTAAGAAAATTACTATAAATTTTGAGGCCCAAAGGTTCCCAAAAAGACCCTGAAAATTTCAAAGCTCTGCGATTTTTTTTTCATTATGCCACGATTTATTAAATTTGACGTTTTTGCTAGAAAACAATTTAGGAATGAACTTTCCACCTTCTGTACATTTTTTTAAGCCGTTTTGTGAGTCAAGTGAAAATTTTTTTGGTCGATTTCTTACTGACCTGCTAACACTAAAAAATCTGAATTCAAGATATGAAAATTTGGAGCTTTGATTTATGTTTTTTTTTCTTTGAGTTACAGTACTTTGAAAGTCACCCAAATATTTGTTCATATCATTTAATTTCTGTTTTTGCTGTGAGGCTACAATCAGTTTCATGTATTTAACGTAAATATTAAACCAAGAAGAAATGTTTAGTTTGCAAAGTTCGCTTAGGAATTCATCACTTTTTGCAATTGCCTCAAAAAAAGCACCTAAAGCACGTATATTTTTGCACACAATTTTAATCAATTTTAATTATCCAGCGACAGTATCACGCTCCGTAAAAATTATTAAATCAACTTATGGTGATAATTTGTAAACTTGAATTTATGAAAAAGAATCGACAGGTTGTGTTAAAAGTAGAAATTCTAGAAAAGCAATAAAAGTTTGGGCTGTAAATTTTGGTGGAACGGACTGGTCCTTGGTTATCTTCAAAAATTGAAATGCAAATCTCGTCCCCTGAAACCAAGAAAGATTAAAAAACACAACAAAGGATTGCTCTAACGCGTTTTGATAGCCAAGCTATCATCTTCAGAGAGATGTAAATGGGCGAAAAATATAGAAAGCATCAACATTTACTTTAAAAAAAACATTTCAACTTACAATCACAGAAAACATCGAAGTTCCAAATATCTTTAAAATTTCAATTTAAGACTCGATATATCAACTTTTGGCTCAAACTTTGTAAACAAAGTTTATATTTTAAAATTGAGATAGTAATTAAACTTTACCAGAAATTAAAATTTTTAAAAAACAGGCGTTTCTAAATAAAATCTTCATATTTCATTTTTAATACCGAAATTTCGATTTCTACCTTTAAATTTTGAGTCTAGCTCGATTTTACTCTCGAATTCTCAATTATGAGCTCAAAATGTGGAGATTCTGCAAACCTTTTGAATTATTACTAAAAATTGAGACATTTTTCTTAAAAATACAGTTTTATGAATCATTTTGAACAAAATTTTGAGATTTCGACTATAAAGCCGCGTTTCGATAGCCAAGCTATCTCTCTGAAGATGATAGCTTGGCTATCGAAACGCACACAACTGTTGTTGTTTTTTAATCTTTCTTTAGTTAGTAGTAGTTTAGTTTCAGGGGACAAGATTTGTGTATCAATTTATTATATTGTTTATCGTCTTTGGGAATAAAACCGTGTTATTTTTCGGGGAGCTGCAAAATAACAAAATTGTCGTTTTCAACTGCAATCATAGGGGCCAGCTAGGTAAAGAAATGGTAACGATTGCGATGGCAGCTGACTCTTCTCCCCATTGAAAGCATCCTGTGTCGTCTCATCGGCGACCCACTGTGACCAACGAAATATGGAACACTTGTCACCCATATTTTATCCTCATCCAGCATCCTCGCTTTACTTATTTCAACATGTCACTAAAAAAATTGACATTTAAACAATTCGCGTTGAAAGTTTTATTGTCGCTGAACGGAAATAGACGACAAAACTAAAATATTTTTAATGGATGGGATACCGTTGCATGTTTTGTGTTTCTAGTTGAAATTATTGCTAGGTGAAGATGGATCTATGTGGGTTAATTAATCTTTCTTCAGTCTTGTGATAATTAAAACTTCCATTGGGACATAATATTAGCCTAAAATGTCTTAGACTTTTTCATTATTTGCAGAATAAATTGACTGAAGTAACTAGTAATTTTTTGTATTATTTCTATTATTTATTTATAGTTCAGTTTTATAATTTGTTGAAAACTGTATTACTTTGTCAGAAAAAAGTTAATGAATTTCATTTTCCGTTATATGCCAAATTGAAAACCAAAAGGAAAAATCTTGGTATTGATATGTTTCGAATAATTCGAATTAATCTTTAGGTAGAAACTTTGAAGAGTCATTGGCGTACCATGTCTGTTACAGCTAGGGAATTCGATCCCGGTCTTTATTTCTAATCCCGGGATTTCGAGATTATATTTAGTCAATCCCGGGATCCCGGGATTATTTCGGTATTGAAGGTTACAAATAAAAGATAAAAATTTACAACAATCAAAATCAGAATGTAGACAAAAATCAAGATATTCTAACGCAATGTAAATAGATGGAATAGAATTTAGAATAGAATTGTAGAATTTAGCAAATAAAAAAAGTTTCTAGAAGGATCTGATAAGGGGAAAACGGCTGCGATAACGAAACAAACGGCAGATAAGCGTTCCAGAAATTTCGGCAAACGATAAGACTTATCTGCCGAAAAGTTCTAGAAGCCGGATAGCCAAAACTATAAAAGGCGGTCAGCTTTCCCTCAAGTCAGTCAGTTAGAGTCAGTGTAATTAGTGAGTTATTGGAAGTCAATAATAAGTGAGTTAATTGTTCAGTTGTAGTGATCCGAGTTTAGTTTGGTAATAAAGTGGGTATTATTCGATAAGTGTAATCAATTCGAACCGATAAAGCCCGTAACAATATTTCACGGAAGTACACCCAGCTACTACACTCCAACTGATCAGAATTAAGAGTCAGATTAAGGGATTTCAAATCACTCACTTTTTATGTTAAAGTTATAAATACTTTTTTAAGAAAAAATGAGAGCCTTTTAAATTTATATGAATTGAAAAATCTTTTATGAAACAAGCTATGCAAATAGTCTGAAAATTAACAAAAATCTTTCGTTAACTTGACTCAATAGATGAGTTTCACCCTAAGGATGTAGCTAGTGAAAGCAAAAAAAAAAATTACTAATCAGTCTCTCTTTTCTCTTAAATATAAAGAAAACTAATCTAATATGGAACATCCTAATTTGAATTGCGAAACTATGATCTGAGAAATAACAACGCATCCAGTGTTTCATCACCAAACCTTTTGGTTCAAAATACAAGAATTTTATTTCAAACAAACATAGCAATCCCACTGAGTTAATTAGCGCTGCTTCGTTTGGAATGAAACTTCTTGTATTTTATATTAAAATGCTAGACAAGTAATTTTGTTGAGAGCACTGACGCTGAGTATTTCGTTAGTTGAAGTCTATTTTATAATATTTTTGTAGTGATGCTAATCCCGAAAATTCCGGGATCAGAAAAATTTAATCCAGAAAATTTCTGGACTAAAAAGCGGTCAAGATCCCTCTAGTTACAGCTGGGGAGGAGGTCCAGGCGCAAAAATAAGTAAATGCGATTTTTTTCAAACCAAACCACTTTACATGAAGCAATAAAAAAAATGAAGAAATCAATCTGCTTTCGACTGAAATGCATCAAAAAATAATATTTGTTTTTTATAATATATTACGAAATAGAAAAAAAACTCCACCACCGTGCTTAAAATTGAGGTAATTCTGTTTCATTTTGCAAAATTACTTCGCGATTAGTCAATATTTCGAGCTTCAATTCGAAATTTTGAGAAAAAACTCGAAATGAGTCAGGGATTTCATCCAAATTTTCGTTTTTAAAAATACTATAATTTTCAGTGCATTAAACTGATGGCAAGTTTCAAAAAGAAGTCAAAATTTAGAGAAAAAACTGCAAATTTCTGATAAAATTATTCTCAAATTTAAAAACACCGAATTTTAATAAAAGAGGCCAAATTTTGACAACACTCGAAATTTATAAAATGAACTCGAGGTTTAATTTAAAATTTCACTTTTAAATCGACATTGTTTAATTTTAGGGGGTATTGGACTGATAAAAATTATCACAAAAAGTCGAAATTTCAAGAAAAAACGGAAATTTTCAATAAAATAATTCTCTAGTTCTAAATTTTCCTAAACACTGAATTTTGAAAGAAAAATTCAATTTCGAGAAAAACTTTAAAAATTGCGTACATATAAAAGCATTAACCTGAAGTTTTTGTTAATAGACGGCAACTTTTTTAGAATGTTGGTCTCTCAAAAATTTGCAAATTTTACATTTTTCTTTGCGACATTTTACTCCAATATTTCTAAATAAAGTCGAAATTGAAAAGTTGAAGTGGAAATTATAATTTATCTCTTTAAAATTTGAATTTTTTTCTTAGAACTCGAAATAAAAAATATGATTTCAAGTTTAGAGATATTCCTGTATTTTCTTTGCGAAGTTGGATTCATTCCATCCATTCCGATTGGTTTTTACTTCGTCGGTTGCTTCCTTCATAAGGTTGCCATTACATGATTTACGGGAGATTGGTATATAAATGAAAAGTTTTGCAAAATTTTACGACGATCGCGACATCATTCCTAAGGAACAATTTGGGTTCTAACCTATGCACTCTACCTCAGACCAGCTGCTGAGAGTGGTTGAAACAATCACTCAACGCATGAACTGGAACCAGGTAGTTGGAGCTATTTTCTTCGATATTTCCAAGGTATATAACACAGTTTGGCACCAAGAACTAGTCTACAAGATGCACCAGTTTGGACTACCTCTAACGATGGTTCAAATGGTAAACTCGTTCCAGGACCAACGCTTATTCAGAGCAAAGGTGGAACAGGAACTATCAAACCAGTTTAGACTACAGTTTGGGGTGCCTCAAGGCTCTGCCTTGTCACCTTTACTGTATTCTCTAATCGCAGCAGAACCAATCCAACAATCGACCACACCTTACTGGCAACTTATGGAGAGACACAGCTTTGGTGGCGTACTCTTTCAATCCAGAGTTGGTCACCAGACGATTTCAGGAGGCAACAGATAGTCTACTGGATTACTTCGGTCAATGGAGAATGGAAGTCAACGCAGACAAGACCCAAGCAGTCTTCTTCACCCGAAGAAGACTCCAACCATATGGACATGTTAATGTTCATGGGCAAAACGTCGACTGGAGACTTCAGGCAAAGTATTTAGGTGTAATTCTGGATGAAAGATTTAAATTTCAGGCACTCATCGATTATGCAGTGTCCAAAGCCAAAATGCTGAAGGAACTGCTGCAAGCGATGATTGGTAGAAATAGTAACCTATCCATTGGACTTAAAGTGTTACTATACAAATCAATCATAAGACCAGCGATGACCTACGCATCTGTAGCTTGGTCACAGGCGACGAATAATCAGATGAAGAAACTCCAGGTATTCCAGAACGACTTTCTAAAACAAGCCATGGTCGCTCCATGGTTTATGAGAAACAATCAACTCCATAGGGAAGCTGAACTACCCCTGGTAAGAGATTTTTTTAGGGAAACTAATTCCAGGGCGGTGGTAAGACCGGAAACGTATTCCAATGAGCTAGTTCGACAGCAGTGGATTACGATCCAAACATTAGGAGACCGAGGATGGTCCTCTAGGCTGCGACTTCCACTTCAAAAATTTTTGTTTTGTGTGTTTCTTATATTTCAGGCAAAACAGCTTACAATAGTGCTCCAGCACTTTTGTACTGTTCCGACGGAGGGATAGGGGGCCAAAGGCCCGGCCCGAAGAAGTAGGGGTTTTTAGTCGGTACCCGTAGGTTGAACGGAAGTCCGACACTGTCTGGGTATCTTCTCAGATGTCCTTAACGGATTTTCCCCTGCGGAAGCGGAATTTTCTTGTCCAGGAAAATTTAATGATCTTTATATGTCTCAAATAACAGTAGGATTACCGACGTACGTAAATTAACGACTAAAAAGTCTTCACTGTGCTTTTTCAAAATACAATAGATCTCCTCTCAAATACGGGCTTACAGGATGACAATTTTTGACGAAAAGACTGGAGAATCCGGAAAATACGGGATCTGGCAACCCTATTCCTTCACAAATTCTGATGCTCTGTCGAAGAACTCTGAATAATGAAATCAAAATCTAAATTTGGAGATAGAAGTAAATATTTTGAGGAAAAACTTGAAATTTGTAATTAAAATGAATATTTTAAGAAGGAAAATAAAACGTAAATTCAACATCTAAACTTTTTTGCAGAAGAAAATTAAAACTGCAGATTTTGGTGGAGTGAACTGGTCCTTGGTTATCTTCCAAAAATCAGTAAGTATACAAATCTTGTCCCCTGAAACCAAGAAAAATTAAAAAACACAACAACACTTGATCAGTATTATTCTTAAGGTGATAACTTGGCTACCGAAACGCATCAGACCAAGTGTTGTGTTTTTCAATTTTTCTTGGTTCCAGGGGATAATATGTGTATATCAATTTTTAAAACGACAAATTATCGAGAAAAAAACCATAAATTTTTATTTTAAAGCAAAATATTTAGGACAAAGGTACAAATAGTCAAATATAGCTCATACATTAGAGAATAAAGTTGACATTTATATAAAAATAGTCTTATCGTAAAACTTAAGGAATTTTGGGTTTAAGCCCATAGTTTGAACAAAAAATTAAAATGTTTAAACTGAAATCAACATTTTGTTAGTAAAAAATGAAGTATTTTGGAAAAAACCGACTTTTAAACGCAAAAAATATGAAAAAAGTTGCACCTTTGAAATTAGAGTCAAAATCTTGAGAAAACAATAGAAATTCTCAAAAAAATCAAAAATTGGAAACTTACAAAAAACCAAACACACTCGGGTATACTCTCGATATTTTGAGCTTAATTTCAAAATCTCGACTTTTAATCAGAATGTACATTTTTTTGAAATTTTGATTTTTAATTTGTTGGTCTCGATATTTTGAGCTTAATTTCAAAATCTCGACTTTTAATCAGAATGTACATTTTTTTGAAATTTTGATTTTGAATTTGTTGGTCAAAATTTCGAAAGACTTAATCTTAAAACTAATTTTTTACGATATTCAAAATTAGTTTTAAGATGAAAGCTTGAGAAATTTCTGGAATCTTAGAATTTAAACTCGGAATTTCGGAAATAAAAGAAATTTTTAAATAAAGATAATAAGAAAAGAAAGCCAAAAAAGACTAAATTTTGATTTCTAGTCTCATAAATTGTAAAAAAAATCATATATATGGTCGAAATTTTGAAAGGAAAGTTGTAATTTTATGAAAAATTTAGACTAAAAAGTTTGAGAGAAAAATCCAAGTTACTTGAAAATGTCAAAGTTTGCAAGGACGATTTCTTATGTACAAATTATGAGAAAAAAGTCAACATTATATGAAAAATATTTAGTTTAAACCAGGAGGTTTGAGAGGAAAGTCCAAGTTTCCAGAAAATATCAAGGTTTACAAAAATGTTTCTCAATTTACAAACCAGGAGTACATGCCACTGTAAAAGTATCGAGCACTAAAATAAAGCTACCAAAACTCTTATTTTCAAAGACATTTTCCGAATCCAATAACCTTTTAGATTTTTTGATTATTTTTCCGATTTTTGACCACCAAAATTTCAATAAAATCCAAAGCAAATAAATGGTTCGTTCTTAATTCATCTCGTGTAAGTTCATAATTTCGACAAAATGAAATGCTTCCTTGTTTTCGTTTTCACTTGCAAAGTGGCAAACCCTTGACTGAAAAATATCAATCAGAGACGAAACAGTAGCATTACCCAGGATGATTTGCAGTGAGATTCAACAAAAGCGCGTTGTTTAATTTTTGGGATGAGTAATAACTCCAGAGATGTGCCTGTTGGCGGAAGTGCCTCATCCCACAAGATATTCGTCATTCCCTTGCGATTTTGTCGAAATATGTCGCTGTCTCCTATAATTTCTAAGATCATTAAATACGGTAATAAACCTTTTAAATCTACCTTATCTAATATAGCCAACTGAAAAGTGAAAAGAAAAAATTCCAGTTGACTCCTTTTTCAGTAGCAAAAAATACGATCTAATTTCGAATATTTGAAAAACTTTTAGTTAATGTAAATTTTGGTTTCTTCCAGATTCCTTGGAGACTTCTGTTACAAAAATCCAAGTTGATATTTTCAATGTTTACTCTTTTGAAGAAAACATTTCACTTTCAAACTGATAATTTCGATTTTTCCAGACGAATTTTTTCACGCTTTTGACAGAACATTTCATGTTTGAACCAGATTTCTGTTTTAATTTCGAGTCTGGAAACTTCGCTTTTTCTATTTATTTTCTCTGCGTGCTTACAATTTTTACCTTTTTCCTAAAAACTTGACTTTAAATTCGATTTATTTTTATGAATTTCGATTTTTTTTTAAATTGCCAGTCATCGAAATTCTGATTTCAATTTTGAAATTTGGATTTGGAAATTTCCTTAACAGTTCGGGTTTGAATTCAATTTTTTTATTACCTTCAGTTATTTATTGGAAATTTGACGTTAAACTGAAAATGTCTACATGTTTTTGAACATTCTGACATTTTCAAAAGAATAGGCTCCAATCTTAAATGGACTAATATTGTCAACTGAACAGTGAAAAGAAAAAATTTCAATTTACTCCTTTTTCAGAAGCAAAAAATACGATCTAATTTCATATTCCATAATTTATTACAATAGTGGAATTTCCCTCAGGTGAATTCTGTTTAATTCAGTTAATCTCCATCAGGTTAAAGTTGCAAAATGGCATCTGGCTGCAATATTTTCAGGAAGCGATTGTGTCTTAAAACTCCGCATATTTTACCTCCGCACGTTCCTAACAATTCGTTGGTGCAATTACAACCTGAATAAGCAACTTAGGGGATTCCATAATTTTACAATCGAAATTTCCGTAGGTGAGAGCCACATCTGGAACGCACTGGGTGATCCTTTCGGAGGCTTTTATCTTTGGTTTATTGCACGCCAATTCCTATTGCAATAATTGAAAGGTGTGAACATTTGGTGGACATCTTGTTCAAGGATTTGCCGTGAGAAAATTATATGCAGTGTGCAACATGAGTTTTTTTAGTTACTGAAAGCTTTTGTAGGTTGATTAAGGGCACGTAAACTCGTGAATTAAAATAATTTTATCGAAATTCTAGCTTTTACCAAAAGGAAATTACAACAGTGACGACAAACGTGTATTTGAATAAATGGTAAAAAAAAATCTATGTATTCGTATTTCTCAGGCTTAATGTTAACATTTTAACTGTGTTTACATTTTAAGGCATGATTTTTACTCCACCATTTATAAATATTTGCTTTCGGTTGTATACAGTTAATAATGAAGTAAAAAACATAACATCGTATAATTAAGACTCATCTTGTCTTATAAACGCCTTTGTTTATTATCTCTTTTGAGCTTCTCCTAGATCATAAAGTCTGTTATAGCGACGTTGATGCGCCCAACTTAATGTATGGAGCTCTTTGATTCAATCCAGCAATTATAATCCCTACTTTAGAAAAGATGGACATTATACGACTTTTAAAAGAGACAGTTATTTTGGGAGCACGCTGCCTTCTTTTCAACAGGTTCTGCCGTGTCCACAAGGGCTCCTTGTTTTTTTATTGATTATAGAAAAATCAAACCATTCGCTATCACTAGAATAAAAAAATAAACGCTGGTAGCATAGGCGGCATAGTGTCCCCTCCCAGAAAGCCTAATTCACCAAAAATCAATTGTCCAATATACATGATCGCATTTAAGAAATAATATAGCGATTTTGTTTGACATTTTAGTTGTTACAATTACACTTCTTAAACAAGCAAGCAATTTCCTCTTTAAGAACGTAAGTAGTTCAAATTTTAACAACAATTCAGGGAAAAAGCAGCTTCGCTAAATTTCTCCTCTAAGATCAAAATTACGAAAGGAAAAAATGTTGAATTCAGCTTTTGAATTTCTACTTTTTAACAATTTCAATTGTAACAGGAATATGACATTTTTTTTACCCAAGTTCATCATCTTAGACTTTTTTATTCTAACTTTAAAATGGGAATTTACTGTTTGAGTCAAAATTACAGCATGCAATTATTTTTATTTTCCCAAAACTTCTCTTTTAAACTAGAATTTTCGATTTTTTCCAAAGGTATTCATTATTATTGTAACATTTCCACTGCAATTCTATAATTCTGAAAGATTTCGCAATTAAACGCTATATTTTTTCACAAATGCATCTTGTTTTTAAAATTTCTAGTTATCTACCATTTTTAATTTTACTTCTTTTTTAAAATTTTCAATTCTGTCTTCTTTAGGATATTTTAATTCTTCCACTAGGTCTGAAAGGGTCCTATCTGGGACTCTGCAGTTAAAAAAAATCTGGATTTTATTTGTGAAACCCATTACTACGAAGCTTTCAGTTTATATTGTTTAATTTGGCAATTACTTTATACGAATTCTAAATTTTCCAGTCAAAGATGCCGGCGGTTTTTACGATCGACTACTGAACAGAAGCTGCTAACCTAACCATTTGATATTATATTGTCAGTCGAATGGGATAAAGGCCGCAAGCAAAAACTGTTTTATTTACTTTTGGCATGCGTTCCCATCCTTTGTGCGGCAGATATTAAAATTAATAGAGCCGGAAATATAAACGGGCTGAAAGGCGAAACTAAAATATTAATAAAATTCGTTTTATTTTATGAGCCAGTTTGCGATCAAAAAGCGCCCCCGCAGAACCAAAGTCGCTAATTCGGTATTTTTAAAAAGTGAAGAGCTACAAAATCAATTCGGACTCTAGAAATGACCACGACAGAGAATCTTAACGTTTTTTTTTATTTGTTAATCTTCAAACATCATCAGAGATACTACCAGGACACCAACCTGATGAAAATTATTATGGGGCACCCCAGGAAAAAGTTTCTTAACTATTCTTAACTATGGGAATACTTTTTACAGAAATTTTCGATCATTTCCCAAAACTTCACTTATCACTTTTTTCCAAGATTTCCAATTTAAACTGAAAATTTTTAAATTGTACAGCGACATTTTATTTTTTCAAAATTTTGGGCTTAAAACCGAATTTTTTTAATATTTCAGGTGTAAGCTTGAAATATCGAAATTTGAAAGATTCGAATTTTGTAATGTCCACTTTTTTCTAAAATTTTGAGGACAAACTCAACACTTTGAGTTCTTCCTAATAATTTTGATTTTTTTGTCGACGTTTTGAGCCATTTTTTCTTCGAAATTTCTAGTTTAATTCAAAAATCTTATTGTTAGGTTCGAGACTTTTTCCCATAATGTAAATTTTGATTTCTTCTAGAGATTTTGGAGGCTTTTTTTGCCAAAATTCCATATTTATATTTTCATTTTATTTTTTTAAGTAATGAAACTTGGGTATAAACTCAAAATTTGGACTAAAGGAAATTGCGACTTTATTTTGAAAATTTTAGCTTTTATTTCGAAATTTTGCCTTTTCTTCGTAGTTGCGAGAATTCATCATCAAGGAAATTTTGAGTTGAATTTCCTTTACAAATTGTCAGTTTTTTTTAGAAACTTCAGTTTTTTCTGGTTATTTCAAGTGTGTACTTTACTCCTAAGATTTTGGCGTTAATTTGAACTTTTTGTGAATTTAGAACTTTTTTTCGAAATTGCTGTATCAGTTTTGAAATTTTGGCTTTTTCCTTAAAAGTTCTATTTAAATTATATTTGTTTAATTATGTTTAGGAATTTGTTAGAAATTTAACTTTGAGACTTTTTATGTTTTGAGAATGTTTTAAAAAATTTAATTTCAATCCTGAAGGTAGAATTTTTTCGAAATGTCATGTTGACCTTTTGTCCTGTTGACTTTTTCGTAAGGTTTCAGTTTTTATCTTTACCAAAATTTCTAATGTTAACTTGAATTTTTGAGAAACTTTTAGTGAATGTAAATTCTGGTTTCTTCGATATTCCTTGGCGACTTCTCTCAAAAATCCAAGTTCATATTTTTAATTTTTACTCTTTTTAAGAAAACATTTCACTTCAAACTGATGATAATTTCGTTTTTTCTAGACATTTTACCTTTATGTTGCCCTTAATTCGAATTTTTTCACGCTTTCGACAGAAAGACATTTCGTGTTTGAACCAGATATCTGTTTTAATTTCGAGTCTTTGGAAACTTCGCTTTTTCTGATTATTTCCTCTGTGTACTTACAATTGTTACCATTTTCCTAAAAACTTGACTTTAAATTCGATTTATTTTTGTGAATTTCGATTTTTTTTGAAATTGCCCTTCATCGAAATTGTGATTTCAATTTTAAAATTTGGATTTGAAATTTTCCTTAACAGTTCGGGTTTGAATTCAATTTTTTTATTACCTTCAGTTATTTATTGGAAATTTGACGTTAAACTTAAAAATATCTACATTTTTTTGAACATTCTGACATTTTCAAAAGAATTGACTTCCAATCTTAAATGGACTTTATGAAGAAATTGTATTTTGAAATTGTTTCTATAGACTTTTTACAATAATAAGTTTATACCTTCAACTTTTATCTGTTCCAAAATTTCACTTGTAAATCTTGACTTTTTAAGAAATAGTTAACGTGAATTTTGGTTTCTACAAGAGAATTTTTTGCAAGCTTTTTTTTCACAACTCTATGGCAATTTTATCATTTTTTAAGAAATTTGATTTCGGTCTTAAAATGTCGACGCTTTAAAGAAAGTTGCGACCATTTTTTTTATTTAAATTTAATTTACAATCCAAAATATTTTAAATCTTTTTTCGAAATAGCGTTCTCAATTCTGTTTTTTTCTTAAAAAATTGGATTTCAATTATTTTTTTTTTAATATCATCTTGTATGTGCTGCAAATTTGACTCTAAACCAAAAATATCCACACTTATTTTTGTAATTTTTTATATTTTTCGAAAACGTTTATTTCAATCCAGAAACGTTGACTATTTTGAAGAACTTTCTTAGATTTTGAGCTATTTTTCAAGCTTCGACGTTAGTTTTGTACTTTCGCCTTTTTTGGGTTTTTAGGGCTTTGCAGCATAAATGAAAAAAGGAATTAACATAACATTTTAATTTTAAGCCGCATAATTTATAACAAAATACAGGTTGTTAATAGTGAATTTTGGTCTCTAAGAGAGATTTTTTGGAATCTCTTTTTTCAAAACTTCAGTTTGATATTTTCAACTGCAACTTTTTTTTAAGAAAAATAGGTGTGATTACAAACTCAAAATATCGACTATTTCTAAAAATGTTGCTTTTATTTTGAAAATATTTACTTTAATGTTGAAAATTTACCTTATTTTCATAGATTGATATACAAATTTAGAAGAAAGATTAAAAAATGTTGTTGTATGTTTTAATCTTTCTTGGTTTCAGAGGACAATATTTATATATTAATTTTTGAAGATAACTAAGAACAAGTCCGTTCCACCAAAATTTTTTTTCATAATTTTGCCAAACCATAGTGGATCAAATTTTATATTTAAACTCGAATTTGTTTACAAATCTCGTTTTTTTTAAAGTTTTGTTTGTATTTTAATTTTCTAAGGAGTGAACATCCAATTTTTAAATTCTTTAATAAAATTTGGACTTTAAATACGATTGTTTTGTGAATTTCGATTTTTTTTCGACATTAAAATTTTAATTTTGAAATTTCTACTTTTTCTTAAAGTTCGAGTTTGAATTCAATGTTTTTGTTAAAAATTTAGCTTTAAATTAAAAATATTTACATTATTTGGCAATTTTATTATTTTTTAAGAAATTTGATTTGGCTTCTTAAAATGTACGACGCTTTAAAGAAATTGCGACAATTTTTTTAATTTAAATTTAATTTACTTACAAAATATTTTGAATCTTTTTTCGAAATAGCGTTCTTAATTCTGTTTTTTTTCTTAAAAATTTGGATTTCAATTAATTTGTTTTCAATATTATCTTGTATGTGATGGAAATTTGACTCTAAACCAACAATATCCACACTTATTTTTGGATAATTTTTATATTTTTCAAAAACGTTTATTTCAATCCAGAAACCAGTCCAAAGAAGGTTTCATCTCCTTTGACACATCGGCAATTAAATAAATAATTACGCGATACGTATTTCGCCAGCAGAACTCACATTTTCAAGCGTACTAATCTAAAAAGATTAGCAAAAGATGCATCGACGTCATCTGCACTGAAATTCAAATCGATACCAGAGTGTCGACTTTTTGAAAAATTTTTTAGATTTTGAGCTATTTTTCAAGTTTCGACTTTGGTTTTGTACTTTCGCCTTTTTGGGTTTTTAGGGCTTTGCAGCATAAATGAATAAAGGAATTAACATAACATTTTAATTTTAATCCGCTTAATTTATGACAAAATACATGTTGTATTAGTTTTTCCTGTTATCTTAACTCCTTAAAACTATCTTTTAACATTTTGGGTGAGAAAATAATGTGGTAGAAAATGTTGGCAGCTGCCACCCCCTAAATGTGCCTCTTTCTATTGAATGCTAGTGTTTTTTTTAAGATTTCATATCATTAATATTCTTATTTTCTGTCATAAGCGTTGAGAGAAATAAAAAATAAAATATTTATCACTCAACGTCCTAAAATAATTCATAAAATTTCTCCCATTACGCGGAAGGGTATTCAAAGTAAAAATTTGGCAATAAATACAACTGTTTACTACTTTAACAATGGGTTTTACCCAAATTCCCTCTTTTCTTAATATTATCTTTTATGCAAAGATAAGGTAGTTTGGAATCTGTTACTTCGCAGTAAGGGGTGGAATTTCCATCTTGGGATTCCCACGTATTAACCAACTTTAAATTATTATCAGGTTTGTCCCTACAGTACGAGTAAAGTGCATATCCGATCACGATTTAACTGTTGTTATCGTATGCTTCGAGTTTAAACAAAAACAGTAATTTAAATTAGATCTTTGACTGAAGCCGGAGGGTATTAAGACAGGGACATCTTTCTAAATTTAGAAATAATTCTTGAGCTATGCGAATGCTTCTTGTGGTTCTTCCCATCGCGGTGGATTCGGTTCCTAATTAAAGTTAACGTCAGCTTCCTGTGAAACTTCATTAGGCGATATGCTTTCAACTCACCGTGGCCCTTCAAGGGACTTTAATTATACTCTTCCCCATTCAGATGCACCCTATACAGGCTGATTATGTATTTTTTTTAACAGATTGATAATTCTTAACTATTAAACGTTATTAACGATAAAAACGCAACAAAATTTTAAAAATTCCACAGATTTTGTTGCGTTTTTATCGTTAATAAAGTTTAATAGTTATAAATATTAAAGAATTCCACGAAGTAAGGGTTGAAAATGTCAATTAGATTGATAATTATCAAAAAAAGAATTTATTATAGAGGAAGATTAAAATGCAGAATAAATTGAAACTATAAATAGATAATGATGCTTGACTTCCATGAACGCAAATACTTTAATGAAAGCACTGGGTTATTGTTAAAAAAATATTTCAATGCAAAATAATTAACAATTAATTTTTAGCAAACACAACCAATTTAAGCATTTTGAGCGCTTTTAAATATTCAAGGTTTCTTTGGAATCACTTGAGGTTGAACAACTTGCTCTATTCGTTGTTTGCAAAGTTGTGCCCAGTTTTAAAGAATATCCTTAATTACCAGATTTATTACCTATGTCTCAACTTTCACATACTAAATTTACCATCAAAAACCAATAACTCGAACTTGTGAAAATACTTTGCAGTTTTCAAAACTCTATCTAAATTGTCTATATGATCATTATTTCCCAAGTTATTAGTTAATACTCAATAACTTGGGAAATCATGATTACCAAACTGAAAAATGACTTTTTTTTTTGTTTTGAACAACGAAAAATCATCTTACAGGACATGGAGATCGATCAAATTGGAGAGGATTAAATGATATAGAAGAACTGATCGCTAATAAAAAATTAAAGCCCGTAGACTTGTTTAAAAATAAGTAAAAATTTAGAAAAAATTATGATTGATTGTCTTATAATTACTCAAAAGCTGCTGACGCTGACAAATTTTGAACTCGAGATCTGAAAACTAGAGACTTGAAACTTTATTTTTTTCTATGACTATTTTTCTTTGAAAATGAGAAAATGCACTAAAAATTTTAATTTTTTTGAGAAATATCAATATGACGAGATTAAATCGCAAATTGTGAAACATTTTAAAAATAATTCTTTTACATAGAATTCTTGGGGAAAATAGGAACTTAAATTATGAGAAAAAGTCGAAGTTTCAGGATAACTAAAAATGTGTCAGAGGATTTCGAGTTTAAACATAATTTTTTTAAATTTAAAATGAAATATTTGAGATATTTTTACATTTATGAACTCTTTGTTTTAACAGTTCTTTCAAGATTTCAAGTTTGACTTGAACATTTTATTCCCTTTTTTTAATTTTCAGTTCTAATTCACATTTTCGAGAATATTTAGAGAGAAAAATTCATCAGTTCTAGAAAAATGCTAAATTTCGCGACAATCGCCTCGAAGAAGCAAAAATGAATTCATTAATAATTTATTTCTCAAAAGTCTCCGTTGATAAAGGGACGCTTTTGAGGTTCTTGAAAAATTAGTTTATTTGATTCTATTCCTCATAAGCGTTCGCCCGTCAACGACCAAATTTTCATGCAATTCCTACCGATCGCTATAGAGACGTTTGATTAGGGTATTTTGCTATGATGGTTAATGTTTTTTTAAAGATAAAAATAGTTGATCTATCCGATTTATCGATTCGACCAATCAAAAATTCTCGGTCAATCGATTTCCAAAAGAGCAGTTTTTCAGCCCAAATTTCAGATGATGCACCATTCAAAAATGTTACGTCTGGGGGGCGACTGCG
Source organism: Dastarcus helophoroides (assembly GCA_028583605.1). NCBI lineage: Eukaryota > Metazoa > Arthropoda > Insecta > Coleoptera > Bothrideridae > Dastarcus > Dastarcus helophoroides. The sequence goes on along the minus strand of CM053336.1, from coordinate 12,454,099 downwards.
CTTCCTATCATTAGACCTAGCATTAATTGACGTTAATCTGATATATGACGATACGCCTTTCTCTGCGATTTCGAATTGGTTCTGGCAAGCCTCATATTTTAAACTAATGAGATGTGTAACTTTGTCGGTTCTTCTTCGAACTAGAACATTTATCTAGTCGAAGCAGCATCGAACGAACCGCAAAAGAAACATAATGTAGGTTTCGTATTTCGTAATGGACTCAGTTATTGTCGGAAATTCGATACTTTAGCGCCAATGCATTGAGGGTAATTGTCCCTAGACGGCGACGGATAAAAAAATATGAATTAATCACCACAGCCGCTGGTTTTTAAAAGTTGTAAAATTTTTATCAATAAAATCGAGTTTTATAAAAATCTGGAGCTGACAACAAACAGAATTAATTGCACCAAAATTTGATTAAAAAATACGAAAACATTTCTCTAAGCAACTTAATTCCAATTATCTTGAGACTTTTTTGTTGAGGTACTCTTCAGTAAAGACCAGTGGCTTATACTCTACGGAAGCTAGGCCAGCTTCCCTTGCAAATTGACAATTATTTCTTTTTACTCTAAATCTATGATGAATTACAAAGCTGAAGAATTAAATATGCAACAACAATATGTCATCAACGTTTGAAATTCGATTAAAAAAAGGTCTCAAACATCGGTAATCAGAAAGGTTAATTAATATTTTTCCCAAGTTTTAAGACAGAGAAACGTGGTGGATTAAACGTTTTTAGCTTCGAGTTTTTCCTTCAAATGTCAATAAAAGAGCGGACATTTAGAAATTAAACTCTTTCAGAGAGAAAGAGGTCAACATTTCTAAAATTGCCCTATAAGAAAGAAGCCGGTGGTAAGAAAGCCATTCAAAATGAACGGGGTTATTCCCAAAACCTCGACATTTTCTAAAAATATTGTGTTTATACCTATTCTTAGTTTTTTTCTAAAATTTTGACTATTTTTTTAAATTTTTTTAAGTTTAAAGTTTTAAGTTACAACATTATTCTCGATTGTTATGAAAGCAGAATTGTAATTGTTTAATGAAAGTAGCTTGATCTTGCAATATGAAAAAAATTACATTTACTGTTTCTACATCATTAGATTCCACATATTTATAAAAGCCACTGAGCAAATACTGAAACTTTTCAGTAAATTTAATCCGAAATTTCGTAAAAAGTTTCAATGTTATTATTGTGGATTCTAAAATAGTTATTCTCAGATAGACTTGTATGATTAACGTCTTAGGAAACTGCTGAAAATTTCATAATATTTGTTTTTTAAATTTTATCCTCTCTGGGTTTGAGTTGAGGATGATAATCTTCGCCTTTCCAAGAAGTTCAAGCCCTTTGTCCTTTCCCGCATTAGAAAACCAGATGAAATTAAGTACGGAATAACCATTAAACACACTGAAATGGAGTCCGAGCCTCTTCATCCCTTAACCGTCATTATTTCAGGCTGTAAATGTCATCATTCTTTCTTTTCTAAACAAAATCTATCCGTCAAAGAAGCATTTATGCCTGCCATTACGACAAAACGCAGTGCACTTGTCCATTCAAAAATAATAATAGTAAGTTAATGTTGTCCTAAAGAACATAAATCTTAAAGCTATTGACTTATTTATGGTCGTTCCGGATCTTTTTTCAGTTTACAGGAGATATTCATTCATGACAGATTCAGTTGCTTTCCTTGTTTAAACAGGAGAATCATGGGCGGGTATAACAGGTAAATGTGGAATCTAAACGCTTATTGGAAAGAAGCGCAGGTGAGAATACGGGTAGATTGGCTTCTCAGGTAAGAAATCTATTGGGCGATGAAGGCCTGTTGAAGGTAAATTTACCAATGAAATGTTTCCTCTTTAAGATCGCCGAGTAGTACATAGTCCATTTTAGTTAAATGTACCAGTGGAGACCGTAAAGTATTAAATCAAGTATTTTTTTTTATAAATTGTAACATTAAAGTCAACTAAAACCGTGGAGATTTAAAAAATAACTCAACTTACTTAAAACATTCCCTTCAACATTTTAAGTTTAACATGGGCTCTGGTAAAATGTATAAATATCTTTTATATAAATTATGGGTTTTTTACCGAAATTTTAAATTTTGTCTCAAATTTGGCCTTCAAAATAGTACTTTTCAATTTTTGCTGCAATATGTTCGCGTAAACTCGAAATCCAGATTCTTTTTTTAGAAATTTTGAGTTGGTTTCTTGATATTTTAACACAAAAATTCAACTTTTATCTCAAACGTCAAATAAAACTTTTAAACTGGATTTTTTAAAAATTTGTTAACGGTTTTGTCATAAATTTCGATTTTGTTTCTAGCATTGTTATTTTTTTCCAGAGAAGCTTCCCCGTTTATAAAGGACTCGCACACTATTGCCATAATTTTTTGTCAATGTAAGATAATTTTCCGACTCTTTCATTAACTTAAATATTGATTTTTTCTGCGCGCGTGATATAAATGCTAATTTTACCAGAAATAAAGGGGGGGCTGAAGTATATTTCGGACAAGGTCCCGGATGTCTGAGGTCGTCCGTGGCCGGTACTCCAGCTCCAGGCCAAATACGTCCACATTAACTACCTATTTGTTCAAAAATGGCCAATTAGGCCTATTATAACTAATCACTGATGTGATAAATGAATTTGTAATCATGATAGCATAATCAAATTATAGTATTCAACAGAAAACTACAGCTGAAAATAATGGAGTCGCTTTAAAAAGTCGCGAAAATATTTTAATAAAAAATACATACTTAATTATCTCATAAATATAAATACATAAAATAAATATTTAAATAAAAATATATTTACGAGAAAATATATAAATAAATATTCAAATACTCTGCAAGGAATATTTGTGCTGCAGTTATTGAAAACACACACTTTTATCAGGACAAATTTCGCAATTGCAAGGATCAGTGGGGGTAGTAGCGCAAATATCAGTGTTCCCACATATATCACATACGCACGTCTTAATTCCACGATAACAAATGCTTTTATCAGCGCATAACTCGCACAGACAAGGAGCAGATTTCTGATACGTCTGCAACCAATCCTTCAGAGAAGCCAACGATCTAGGACTAGCTTTCTCAGACTTCACCTTCCTTGGAGGCGGATACCGAATCTTGTGACATTTAGGACAAGTTTCTTTCTCCCCATAACAGATGGGGCATTTGCAGGTCGGATGATGAGGTGGTTTTTTGGGTTTCGGCGGCGGCGGTGGCTCTTCGTACATGATTTGGTACTCGCGCTCCTTACAAATAGCCTTGTCAGCGCACAGTTTACACCTGCAAGGCGCTTTGGCGAAATATTTTTTCTTGCAAATTGACTTATCTGGGCAAATATCGCAAACACAGGGATCCTTTTCGATAATGACTGGTTTTCTTGGAGGAGGTTTGCCGAATTGTTCGATGCAGATGGAACGATCTGGACAAATTTTGCAAACGCAAGGTGGCGGTTTCTGAAATTGAGATTGGGTGCTATTATTTTGTAAAAGTTTGATGGAACGGACTGGTCCTTGGTTATCTTCAAAAATTCAAATACAGAACTTGTCCCCTGAAACCAAGAAAGATTTCTTTTCGTTCGTTTCTTTCTGAAGATGACAGCTTGGCTGTTGAAACGCGTTAGAGCAACCTTTGTTGTGTTTTTTAACCTTTCTTGGTTTCAGGGGACAAGTTCTGTATTTCAATTTTGCAAAAGGATGCCGATCCGAGATCTAGGACTATCTAATTCACAAAGAACTAGAAGCTTGAATTTTTAAAAGAATTTGATTGCATATTTCAATTTAACATGAACAAGTATTAAGGAAGAGACATTTACTTCATATTCCGCACAAATGCTTTTATCGGGACAAATATCGCAGATGCAAGGCGGGGGTTCAATAGGGGGCTCCTCGCAAATAGCCTTATCGGGACAAATATCGCAAACACAAGGTGGCACCAATGTCACTTTCTTTCCTTTCTTGGCGTCTTTATCCTCCACATCTTCTTCGGAAACTGGGGGAGGTTGCGGGCAAATAGATTTATCAGGGCAAATTTTGCACACACACGGCTCTTGCTGCCTCTTTTCTAGGGCTTGTTGAATGCAAATTTCTTTATCCGGACAGATTTTACACACGCACACATCGTCCTTAGGCGGTTTGTCTTTTTTCAAGACGAGTTTTTCGGCAGCATGAGTCCAACCACAGACTCCTCTTTCACGGCATTCGCGACAAGTGCAAGGTTGCAAAGTCGTTATTTTCTTTAGCAACTTGCCCAGCGAAGGCGGCTGGAAGAACGTTGCTACTTCCCTAGGTTCCACCCGCAGCAACTTACTCATGCGGTCTCTTTCGTCTAAAACATGTTGAGATACGCCATGCTGACCTTTGCATTCGACGATTGGGCAAATTTTGCAAACGCAGGGTTCGACATCCGGAGGTCTCTTCTTGACTTTTTTTGGCAGCGGTGGAAAGCGGTCGAAATGTAGAAGACGCAGAAGACATCTAGGCATTTTCCCTGGTTCTTCAATATCATTTTTCTTGATGATCAACTCTCCGGGGGTTCCGTGGTCCATCACACAGTAATAGCGATGTTTATAATGATTGGTACCGTAGAAAGCATACTGAAGGACTCCATCAACTTCATAAAGGCGTATATCTATGTATTCTTTATCTAGAACTCCAGAAGTAAGCATTCTTTGTATTATCTGAAAAATTTTTTTTAACAAAAGTTAGAATTTTAAAATTTGGAGAAAAAACTTAATTTCAATTTAAGAAAATCCATTTTGGTAAGAAACCTTAACTTTTCGATTTGGTTTTAATCTCGAAATTTCGACTTTAAACTCAAAATGTTAACTAAAGTGCCGTTTCTATTATGTTATTATTATTTGTAGAAGTTCTCCCTTAGTAATTTCCTAATTAAGCCAACCAAAAGGAGGTACTAAAATGTTTGATCAGATTTCATATTTTGCGTTCAAAAGGGTTTCAAGGCATCTAAATTTAATTCCTTTCGTCCAAACAAAGTACCAAAGCGCCAAAGCTTTAATTTTTATGCACCTTTTGTACCAAAAATCATCCTTCAGCCATATTTCTACTTCAAGTAAACCAAAATGCAAAACGTAGCCTATAACCTTGTTGCCAAATTTTCGAAAAACTTAAACATATTACCCCCAAGAAGTTGTGTCGAAAATTGGTAACCTATAAATAAAACAAGTGCATCAGAGTTTGCAAAGTAAATATCCCCTGACTGGGATCTTTTTCAAACAATCTACGTTAAGAATATTATTTCTACACAATGAACAACTACATTTTGGAATCTTCTCCTGATGTCTTCAAAAGGGCTTAAACTGTCTCACCTTCAAGGTTCTCTGCCCAAACGGATTGCCCCATAGATAAAACAAGCGCATTATGTGCGACTTCTTCAAAGTATGCAAAATAAACGCCATACCGGCATCCTCAATTCTATTGTTACTAATATTCAGATGTCTGATTTTGCTATATGGAAGGCCAAATGAAAGAGCTCTGAAAAATTTACACGTTGAACAAGTTTAAATGTAAACAAATAAAAACCTAGCGCCAGATTCTTTAATTTGGTTCGAGCTGATATCCAAAGCTAATATCGGTGGTCTGGTTTTTAGCCATTCTGCTAGAATCTGCGCCCCATAACACCCTATATTATTGGCGCCTATATCTAAAAATAAAAGCGTCTGGTTCCTGCTTAGCCCAAGCAACATTTTTTCGATATCATGTCCATCAAATTCGCACTTTTGAGCATGCATTTCTTTCAAATGTTTATCCGTCTAAACTAAGCAAAACACTTTTTAGTAAAACGCCATTTCAAACCACTTACATACCTCCAGAAACAACCCTATGTTTTTAGCCAACCATTGAGGGTCTAGTTTATCGTATGGATTCTTTGGAATTACCCTCGAGACGTCTAAAACCGTCAGATGGCACTGTCTTGCTTTATTGAGAATGCTATCTACACTCATCAGAGTCTGATCTGTATCACCCAGTCTCAGGGTTTTCAAACTTGGTACATCTTCCAAAATCTTGGCAACGTAATCTCCCCCCTTTGAAATAAAATACTCTTAACGAGTCATTTAAAAATGTCAAGTCTACCTTGCTGCCAATCTTGTTACCCCCAATCTCCAATGTTTCCAATTCTAAATTATTATAAGCGTCACAGAACACCTTCAGCCCTTTAAAAGTTATATCGCAATTCATCATATTTAAATGTTTCAACTTGTTACGTCCCAAAAAGTAAAAGTTGGTCAAGTTAATCAACCCTTGGTCCCCTATGTTATTGTAACAAATATTCAAACTGGTGATTTTAGGTCGCATCAGCAGAAAGACTGCGATTTTCTTCATATCTTCGGCGTCCAGTCGCTGCCTGAAATGACACCGTTAATTTACGAATTTTGGACTAATCAACGGATCGACTTGTAGCGCTGAAAGAGCTCGTTGCCTTTGAGTCGTAAATGCCTGGAACCATCGCTGTTTTTCTCAACGAAAAACTCCAGACGTGTTTCCTTTAATTTCGGTCCCAAACCCATTTTTAGAAGTTTGATGAAACTATTTCGAAATAGCTGCCATGTTCTGTCAAAGTGATGTTTTGAAAGTCTTGAAATATAATGACAAAATATGGTATAATTAAAAATTATTTGAGCAGAAAGAAACATGGGCCGGGAACGATTTTCATTTTGGGGTTGCTATAAATCAATCGACTGACTGCATATTACTTATTTTTGTAGTTGTAAGAGTGCAAAAAATAATGATTACCATAATTTGCGGGTGGTTTGGACACTATTTTGATCGTTTCTTTTAAAAGTAATGAAGAGCGTCAGATGCAGAAAATAAAAAATCTTAACAAGAGCAACATTTTTATACTATTTGTTGCATTGTATTGCTAAGATGCTATACTAAAATAGTTATGATTTAAAATTTGATATTTTTACTTACTTCTTCAGTATTCATAATTCATAAAATAAATTAACAATTAATATTAAAAATTCCATAATTTTGAACAAATATTAGATATTAACGGACCACGTTTCGCTTTTCAGCATCGTGGGCTCATTATAAGAATAACTAGTCCAACATTTGTTTATGGAACTTTTGATGTACATAGTCTTTATTCGGTTAGAATTTTTTTTTTCCCCAAAATTTTGAGTACAGTTTTACATACTTTTTTCCAATTTTTTTTAATTTTAAACACAATTTGTGTGTGGAATATTTTTTTAATTACAACTTTTATCTTAAAATTTAAAAAAAATTGAGCAATTGGGGAAAGCTCCCAGTTTCCATTTTCTCGCAAAATTACAAATTTAATTTCTTCCCAAAATTTTGAAATGAAATGAGATTTCTAGATCAAATTTTAACTTGAAGACAAAAAGTGAAAATTACAAATTTAAAATAGATTTAAATTTATTAATTTCAGTGGTCTAATATACCGATTGGTCCCACATTACATTACTGAAAAGGAATTTGGGTAATAAAATGTAAAAATTTTAACAAAATCAGTCTAATTGCATTCAAAATGTTGAAAATTCATTTTTATAAAACACTAGTTGAACTGATAAAATTACGTAAAGATCTTACAACAGCAAGTCAGCTGCAGCTTAGGTAAATTCATTATATTAAATCCTAATTTATTTTTAAATAATAATCTAGGAATAAACTATTAATATCCAAATAGAGCAAAAGAACAAAAACTAAAGCTTCTATTTTACCTTAATATTTATATATTAACTTTACATTTTGATCTTTTTCCCTTTACAAAAACTTGATATCACTTAACAGTTGTTGCATGCAGTGGCATAGACAGTGGAGGGAATCAATCCCGTTAGTGAGTCTACAAGTAGTAACAGTTTTTACATAAATGTTCAGATATTTTTGTTAAGAAAAAGCAGAATTACGGAAATAACTAATCACATTAAATACTAAGCCAAATCCTCCGCCTCATCGCAAAAAACTATTGTTGTGACACTCGAAGTTGTAACATTAAAATAAATTGAATAAAGTCCTCTAGCTTAAAATGTTTGTATTATTTTACAGTTTTAAGAACCGATTTTTTCGATTTCATCCGAATCTTCGGCGTTGAGATACTTAATCTTCCTTCCGAAATGCTGCTCAATCGTTTGACATATAGCCATAGACTCAGGAGAATCCACCAGATTGATAGCAATACCGCGTTTGCCGAACCGTCCTGTGCGACCAATTCTGTGTAAGTATGTTTCGCAGTCTGCCTTTCCATTCATATCGACAGGTAGATCAAAGTTGACGACAATCGTAACTTGTTCAACATCAATCCCTGAAATAATCACATTTTAAATGGTCCCAATGTGAGGTTATTCCTTACCTCTGGCTAAAACATTTGTGGTAATTAGGACTTTCTCTTGACCGTTTCTAAATCTATCTAAGACGTTGATGCGTTGTTCTACGGTTAAATCTCCGGTTAGGATGGCGACAGCGTGTCCGTCTTTAGACATTTTGCCAGCTAACCAATTGGCCGTTCTTTTAGTCTTAAACATACAAACCGATGTAAAAAAAAACGTGCGCTACCGCAACTTGAACTTACATGGCAAAAAATAATGGCCTGACCAATCCCCACTGTCCCATATATGTTTGTAAGGGCGTTATACTTTTCCTGCTGATCCTTACACTTAACATAATATTGTTGAATGTTATCAAGGCACTCTTCTTCTCTTTTTAACCTAATTATAATCGGATTACTGATAATGTGCTGGGCAAATTCAATAACTTCTTGACTATAAGTTGCAGAGAACAACATCATTTGACAGGATGGATTTAATTGCCTGAAAATTTTCATAAATAACGTCAAATTCCTAATATTTTAAACCAAATTACTTGTGGATTCTAATGCATTGGTCCTGATGTCCCTGCGTAGCAATCATAACATCAGCCTCATCTAACACAAAAACTGCAATCTTTTTAAGATCAAAGACTCTAAACTTAATCCCCCAATCGAGAACCTTCCCCGGCGTGCCAATAATAATATGGTCAGTCAACTTAGTGTTCCTGGGTACTAAAGCGGGGTTTATAACAGCAACAATGACTTGGTGCTAACTCACCTTCTTCCCCTCTCACAGCGAACTTCATTTCAATTTCTGGACAAAACTTGGCCATATTAGCAGCAACTTCACCTGTTTGGATGGCGAGCTCATACGTTGGGGACAAACACAGAACCTAAGTGTATAAATTTGTAAAAATTGACCAGTTACGATGAATGTAATCACCTGGGGGTATTTTTTCGACACGTCTACTTTACTCAACATGGCTAAGACGAAAGCTGCTGTTTTCCCAGTACCTGACTGAGACTGGGCAATTAAATTTAAAGGTGGTGCGGCCAGGAGTATTGGAAGGGCGGTTTCCTGAATTTTTGATGGAGCATTGAAGCCCATATCGTAGACGCCCTTCAATAAATTTGGATTACTGCAATGTGAAAGGGGTTATCCATTAATTATGAGCACAAATTACTGACGAGAAATTTAGAAATCTTTCAAAAAATCTTTAAAATTCGGAATTTAGGCAAAACAACAACAAAATAGAAATGAAAAGTGTAAACTCGGTATTATGAGGAAAAATTGAAAGTAAGGAATCTTTAAAATGTTGAAACATAAAGAAATAAAATTAAAATTTAAAGAAATTAAAGCTCAAAATTTTGAAATCTTTATAAAAATTTTAATTTTCCAAAAAAAATTAAAATTTTTCAAGAAAAAGGTTTAAAAAAGTCATACTAAATTTTGTTAAAATGCCAAATTTGAAAAAAATCGGAATTTTAAGAAAAGCAGTGTTGGGGAAATATCGAGTCTTGAAAATTTTGATGAATTCAAAATTTTCAAAAGAATTCGAAATTTTTATAAAACGAAATTTTGAAGAAATTCAAAATTTTCGAAAAAATAGAAATTTTGAAAAACAGACGAATTTTGAGAAAATAATCGAAATTTTCAAAAATATCGACATTTTCATAAAAAGTTAAAATTTTTAGTAAAAAGTCAAGATGTATAAAATAAAAAAATGTGACATTTTGAAAAATTCGAATTTTGTAAAAAAGTTTTTAAAACCGAAGATTAAAGATTAAAAAACCTAAAATTTATAAAAATAAAATTTGGAAGTTTGGTGTAATACAAAACTTTAGGAAAAAATTCTTGGTTGAGGAAAATTTGAAATTACAAAAATATGCAATTTCTAAGTAGAGCACAAAACACGTATTCAGATTTTTATTTAAAAATTCACAATTTGTAATATGGAAATTCGAGCCGAAATTTTGAGAATTCTCTTTCGGTTTTTTTTTGGAAATTTTTAGTTTTGACTCGAAAATTGGTGTATTTCTAAAAATGTTTATCATTTTTCTGAAAATTCCGACATTTTTCTAGAGGTTTTGAATTAAAATACAAAATAAAAAATTAAAAATTCGAAAAAAGGTAATTTGTGTAAAAAAAGTTGTTTTAAAAGAACTGAAAATTTAAAGTTTAAACTAGAAATTTTGATAAAGATAAGAATTTTCTTTTTGCCTGAAAATTTAAAATTACAAATACTAAATAAATAATAAATAATTGTGAATTTAAAATCGAAAGTTTAACAAATTCAGTTAATATTTTCGAGTTTTATATTAAATACTCAAAAAACTTTTTTTAAAATTTTCATATTTTTTTCAAAATTTGGACTTTACTATAGGTTGCGAAATTAAATTACCTAAACAATGAATTTTCAAATAACAGCATTGTATGCGTGCGGCCTACAAATTTAACATTAATGTGTTAAATGCACACGGGTGATTAGTTATAAAATTGTGTGGTCGTTTGCCCCATCATTTCAGATGGAGCTACTTCTGTCGCGATGCGATACATCGATTTTTCAAACATCGTTTATAAACTGAATGATGTATCGATATATTTTATGCTTTACCATCGATGTTAAAACATCAATGTTTACAAGCGATACATCGATGTTTTTAAAACATGGAACTATCGTTTGCATCCCTACAACTACTTCTATGTCTCAAATTTCTTTCAGGGTAAACTTTATTTTTAAGTTCAATGAACTCGCAAAGGGCAACCCTATTACACCTTTAAAGTATTGCAAGTAGGACAAGGAAATATAATTATTATTATAATAATAATTATGTTATTATAATATATTTTAGCTAACGAAATGTAATTTTCGAGGAAAGTTGCGTTCGGTAACAAATACTTACAGTTTTAAAGCTTCGAATGTTTTGACGGAGTGAAGGGGAGAATTTGGGTCTTGCCTTTGAATTTCTATGTCGTTCTTATTTTCGACAAGCCCCTTCCGTATGATTTTTTGCAACAAACTAGCATCTGCCGGATTGAATTGTTCCGGTTCCTCGTCCGCTCCGTCATCACCACCAGCTTTAACATCTTTATTTGAATCTGATATAGAAACACTAGCAACCTAGGAAGTAAATATGTTAAACTGGTAACAAAAATCTGTTTGAAATTACCTTATTCGGCAGGGATTGTTGCTCTTCTAAGTACTTAGACCAATCAACTTTTTGATGAGCCATCACTATTGTGTGATTACTGATAATCTTACACAATATTAAATAATTTCTAATGGTAAACAAATACTACAGGTAGTATTATATGATTATATGTTCAGTAACTATTTAAATGCAAGCAGTTGTAAAAGTAAATACACGATAAATATTAAATGTTAAGAAGGCGGTTTTAAAATTCTAGGTTAGATTAAAAAGTTTTATAGAACATAGAAGTTTATAGGCATCTTTCATCGAAGCAGACAGAAAGTGCGAATTTTGGGTTCATAGATTAGAGAAGAGTAAATAAGTTGCATTCTAAAATATTAGTTATTAAGAAATATACTTGTGTTAAATATTATCAATTCTACATAAAAATATTGTATGTGGTACTCATATGAATATACTCTCCAAATACTTCCCAATAATGAAGAAACTTACTTTGTCGCTAGTGTAAATCAAACTTAACAGATATAACTCTATGACTAATCAAGGACTGCTTAGTCTATGTCCAAAGTATTTTGACATTTAACCGTTTTTTAGGTTAAATACCACAAAACATATTAAATACTGTTTACTATTCATTTAATCAAGAAATTTTCTTGCATTTAATATAAAATTTCTCCTAACAAACGTGTAAAGTGTAATGAACGATGGGTGTGACAATTCTACAACAGTTCCCGGTGGATAACCGCACAGGACCGGCCACCATCGAACTACTTTCGAAGAGAATTTCGGCTTTAGGCGCTTTACAACATGGACAGTTTTTAGTTGATTGCGAAACATACACGTCTGTGCCGCAATTGGGGCCCCAGCGGACCGTCCACGTTTTACACAACTCTGAACAGCCGGCCACAGTATTCTCAATTCTTGAAACCGGCACGAAAACTATTCATATAACAACTGATGGGCTATTCGATTTGTTAATGATGAAAATGTCGAGTTTTTATGCGTCTAAGAAGCAGACAAAGGCTGAGAGTAAAGGGCCGAGGTACGAGATTGGGGACTTTTGTGTGAAGCTTGGTACAGTGACAGTTAGTTCTAATTTTAAAGGTGTTTTGGTGGAAGTTGAATACAGACCTTGTGTTATACCAGCAATGTGTTGGGATCTGATTAAGGAGTTTATGCAAGGGTTTTTAGGGTCTACAGTACCTACTAATCCACCTACCTATATCCAGAATCGGCTACAAGAGATTTACACCCCTGTAGATACAATATATCAGTATTTGGATCAATTTACTATGTTTAGAAAGTCACCGGGCGTGTAAACCAAAGATACTGTGGAGTCTGCTTAAACGAACCTATCTGAAGGATATGGATGGTTGAAGTACTATTACTTATCGTTTAATACGGGCTTTGCTTATAAGAAACCAATTTATTGGGTCGTTTCAGGTTTGTTTAAAGCGAACCCCACAGTGTTGTAATTTAAGAATGAGTTAGGTTTGTTCAATCAACTGAACTACAATACTTCTAATAAATTATTTTTTTTTATTTGTCTTACCATCTAATACACACTTCCTACCATTACCATTAGCTTGGTACAGTGACAGTTAGTTCTAATTTTAAAGGTGTTTTGGTGGAAGTTGAATACAGACCTTGTGTTATACCAGCAATGTGTTGGAATCTGATTAAGGAGTTTATGCAAGGGTTTTTAGGGTCTACAGTACCTACTAATCCACCTACCTATATCCAGAATCGGCTACAAGAGATTTACACCCCTGTAGATACAATATATCAGTATTTGGATCAATTTACTATGTTTAGAAAGTCACCGGGCGTGTAAACCAAAGATACTGTGGAGTCTGCTTAAACGAACCTATCTGAAGGATATGGATGGTTGAAGTACTATTACTTATCGTTTAATACGGGCTTTGCTTATAAGAAACCAATTTATTGGGTCGTTTCAGGTTTGTTTAAAGCGAACCCCACAGTGTTGTAATTTAAGAATGAGTTAGGTTTGTTCAATCAACTGAACTACAATACTTCTAATAAATTATTTTTTTTTATTTGTCTTACCATCTAATACACACTTCCTACCATTAGCCCCCAAGGAGCGTTTTTAAGTTTAAACACATCGGAAAAAAACGGGCTTATCAAGAAAATCAAAATCTGTAAAAAATTCTTCTGTTTTAGTCCAAAATTTAGAGTTAAAACTTGAGAATATTCTTACAAATTTTGAAATAAAATCTAGCTAAAACTCAAAAATTTAATTTTGCATATTTAAACTCAACATAATTTTCTCCAAAATAAATGTCTACCTTTTTCTCAAAATGTTGGCTTATAACTTGAATTAAAATGTTGACCCTAAATCCAAATGTTTCATTTTCCTGGATATTTTGTCTTCTGATTCTGCCATTTCTACAAATTTCTAGTTTCAGTTTTAAACTTTTTTACAAAATTCATTTTAAACCTAGAGTTTTAATTATTTTTTTTGTCCAAAATTTAAACTTTAGATTCATTATTTTCATTTATGACTTCAAAATTGGTTTAAGTTTTCCATTTTGAATTAAACATTTTTAATTTTTTCTCAAAATGCTACATTAAAACTCGAAATATTGCTTTTCTCTGCAATTTGACTTTGCAATAGAAAATTTTTTTTCAAAATTGCAGCTTTCACTTTCAAGTGGTTTGACTTGGAGATTAAAAAAAAATCGCATCTGCTTCTTCAGGTGATTTTAAAGAAAAGTGATTCTTGGCTTAATATTTATTTTATAAAATAGCAAAATAAAAATATACAAAATGATCTAAAATTCCATGTTTGTACCTAAAAAAAAGTATATACATTGCAAATAACTACAACACTGAATATAATTTCATTCCTTACTCTGGTTCTGAGCTTTGGCTTTCAAATTAAGATCCACATCTCTCAGAAACTGTTCAAAAATGACAACATATTTAAGCAAGCTGGTCTTCTTGTAGTCCTTAATTTTGAATGACACCTCTTTGTGTGTTGCATCTGCAGCTGCCAAAGTTTCTTCTTGCATTTTTGTTTTAGCATCATAATCATTTATTTCATTGTCCAAGAGCCTACAAAATAGTAATAACTGCTATGGTGCTGAGTCAGAAATATGAACTACAAACGTAATAGTTGGAACTGCCCCAGGATCAAAGCCATCGACCATTTTCGGGTTGAAAGGTACCGAAATTTTCCCACACTTTGGATGGACGCAAAACGGGGCTTTTAGCAGATGATTTGTCCCCTTGGTTACGTTAAAGTCCAATCGTGGGTAGCAGTACTGAAGCTTTATTTCTTCCTTTAAGCGTTTCAAGTTTCTTGGAATTTGGTTCTAAAAGAAAATCTTTTGGGGACGACTTTCCTCATTAAGTAGCAACCTAAACCTTTTGCAATAAATCGTTAAATGTTGTTTCAAATGCGTTCCATCTGTCTTCAGAGGTCTCATGCTTTAGTAAAGCTTCTTTAAATGGAGTTCGGATGCTTTCATCAATTATGTTAAGGAAACGTTCCAATCTATCACTTGTTCCCAAAATATCTTGTTCATTAACTATGGCTTCAATAAAGTACTCATCGATGATTTTTAATGATCGACTGCAAGAACTTGTCTTAGTTTCACACAACTTAAGACGTAATTATACTTACACTATAGAATGATGCATTTTTTCTGATAATTGAACCCGTTTAGCCTTCAATCCTCCCTTGATAACATCAATATATTCAGCAACTGCAGACCTCTGATCATCATCCAGTTCTTTGGCAGCCTCGTCCGCAACCCAGCAATGGATACCTCTTCTACCGGAAAAAACCCACAAAATATTTTTAAAGCCAAAATCCTTCCTCAGCGTCGCGTCTATAATTTTACACGCTATGACCATAAATTTCCAACATTTTAGGCACACATCAGCGCCCGAACAGCAAGTTCTAACATCGTCGTAATCAGTCATATCGATATCAAAAACAATCTCCTTCGCAACCGGAGTCAGGAATTTAGAAGAGAGCTTATCTTTGGGGCGCGCGTTGTATATGGCTCCGATATCGATCTTAATCGGAGTTTTCTTGTGAAGCTCTTGAACGAATTCTTCGTAGGTATCAAATGATTGGTAACGGATGTAAATATCCCCAAATAAAGTAAAAGATATTTCGCGCTTCGAAAAAATTTGCGCCTGGCCTGTAAAAGAAAATTTTTTATAATGAAATCGACAATCAAATACATTTTTCAGCACATTCAAAGTCGTAGTTTTTTGTGCAAAACGTTATAATTATCGAGAATGAGACAACATTAAGTTGGTCCAATTATACGAGATCGGTAGGTTGAGCAGAAGTGTCACTAAGAATAACATTTTCATGTTGCAAAATCAATTAATGATGTTAAAAGTATTAACTTTACTGCGGGATTGTTTTTAATAACCTTCATTACTAAAAGATGCAACTTTGCCTTAATTTAATCAATATCGTAACTCTCCTAGTAAACAAAATCTCAATAACAAGAATCGGACAATGGGCGAAATTGCTGAGAAACCAGAAACTGGTTATACACTTATTACGTCTGAGGCCAAACCATGTTGTTCAACAACAACAAAAAAACGAAGAAGTGTTAAAACGTACGAGGTTAGATTTTTATTTTTAAATAGTATTAGGTATAAGAAGTACCCCCCAATTAATTCCTCTTATTTCTGGCATGTTTCAAATTTAAATTGTAAATGACAATTCGTCAAATGAGAGTGACAAAAAGTTAGGCAGACAACTAAAATTTTCAGCACGTAACTCTTAAAGTACCCAATGTAATATTGTAAAATTTATAGCATATTTTCCTAGTTACAATTAGATGCAACATATTTCTAATAAGGGAACAATTAAACAATTAAAGGCATTTTATAGACAAAATTCTCGCGAGCTTAACTTACCATAACTCAGCCAACGATATATCAGCTTATGGGGGTAAATCCGCCTATAATAAAGGGGCAACAAATCGGGCAAATGCTCCTCTTTGTAATTAGACACCGTCATTCTTGAATGAAACTTACTTTCAACTATTTATTTACAAAATGTAACACAATAACCTCAACTAATAGTCAAATTATTACAACTTTTGGCGCCTCTAAGAACACAGAATAAAATCAAATGTATTCGCTTAAGCCGGTTTACCACCACCTTCGAAGCAGCGACATAAAAGCGCTAAGGCACGGTTTCAAGCTTAAAGTTAATCTCAAGTGAAAATTTAACTACATACAACATATCTTTCAAATCCACGAAGCTGTAGAAAGGACATCGAGTTAAAAAACATTTTTTTTAGAGATTTCGACTTTTTTCTCGAGATTTTGACTTTTTTGTCTAGATTTCGACTTTAATACAGAAATTTCTAAAAATAAGTCATTTCGAGAAAAAATCTAATTTAGAGTCGAAATTTCGACTTTAATCTCAGAATTTCGAGAAAATAGTCGAAATTTCCGAAAACTTTTTTTCTGAATTGATTTCCTTTCTACGCCTTCGTACAAACTAAAAATCGTAGGTCTGAATCTTTTCAGAAAGAACTTGATTTTACATTTCGAAATCTCTACAAAAATGCAAACAACCCACATTCGAAAAATTGAAATTTTTGCATGTTTTGAAAAAAGGGTTTACCCTTTGAAGATTTTGCACATGAAAAAGGTTAAAAGTATGTATAATAGTCTAGTATCACGAGAGTTTCCCCGACATGCAGGTCTTCAAACAATGCATGTGACGTGGAGTGAGAATAGCTTGATCCACTGAATTGTAGGAGATAACGAAACGCGTTTTTCGTGTCGCCCGTGACTGAAGGATTAAAATTGAAATTTGGAACAGACAAAGCTATTAGAAAACTAAGTTTCGAGTTTATTTTCGTTTAATTTCGTCAAAAAACCTACTTGCTCAAAGTTAAAATGGAAAAACTCAAAATTTGTAGAGAGATCTAAAAGTTTGGGTATGACAACCAAGGTTTTTGGAAAAAGTAAAGATTAAAAGTTAAAACCAATGAAATTTATTTTAAAAAAATCTTAAAGCTGAGGATTCAAAAATTACAAAAAATAATTTGTCTTTTATATTTATTTTGTTTATATATTGAATGCGCCACTGGTAAAGTACGTTCTGTAATTTCATATTTTATAACCAATGTTGAAATTTTTCTCAAAACGAGAAAAAAAAACAAAATACTAGTTTCAAGCTTAAAATTAAAACTTCAAGTGTAAAGCCAAAATTCGAAATTGAAAGCAAAATTTTGGGATGAAATTTCAACTTTACACGAGAATGACTTGCTTTGGTCGTGAAATGACTGGCATTAGTCTGAAAATTCTGGTCAAAATTTTGACTTTAACACCAAATTTCAAGTTCAAAAACATTTATTTTTGAAAAAAATATGAACATTTTGAGAAAAAATTCGAATTTTTAAGTTAAACCTTGAAATTTGTAAAATATTGTTTGATAATCATTATTCTCCGCTTTACGCTTTCGTAGAATTCTACTAGATTTAAAACATTTATCGAAAATTTCCTGCTAAATTAATTTCGTGGCACACAATCCAGCTACTTAGATTTTGGAATGGTTTGTAAATAAAATGTTAATCAATAAAAATCAAATAATTTATTGAACAGAATTGAGTTCCATTACATTCTCTCTTTGGCCTTTTTCATCCATATAAAAATTTTCACTAACACTGTCTTTCGTTACATCACTTTTATCTTTGAGAAAACGATGAATAACTGGAGAAAGAAGGTCTCTATGTACTGGTTTAGTTTTATTAGCACCAGTAGCATAACTGACGATAACACCCACTAAAATGGCTGTTACGGACCCCACAGCTGTGTAATACATGTAGGACAGCCTGTAGAGGAAGAACGAACGTGGTGGAGGAGAAACTGTTATCTTCGAGCTTTCCACGGTTAAACTTAGATACTCTGTAACCCAGGAGGCACTGCAACCTTCCACCGAGACTGGTTTTTGAGGAAAACGGATCGATCCTCGAGCCATATTGAATTGGGTACCAATTGAAATCCAACCGATTAGGGATCCACTGATTATTCCTCCCAATAAGGCACCCTGAAAATGAGGTTAAGACTTGGATGCTGAATTTGATTGAGAAAATGACATTTTTTCGTTACCGTCGGATTAGCAACAGGGAAAAACATTCCTAATGTAAATATGCCCAAAAGAGGGCCAGCAGTGATGGCTCCGAGACTCCCGGAGGCTTGTATCAAAGCTCCCATTTTTTCAACCACGAAAACTAAGGCGACACAGATGCTGCCAACAACTACAACGATGACTTTCATCAGAAAGCTAGCCTGAGCTTCAGTTAGAGGTTTTCTCATTCTGGGCTTGATAAGGTCTTCAAATATAACTCCAGTCATGGAATTGAGTCCAGTAGACATCGAGCTGAAAGCTGATTCATGTTAAACATTAACCTGTAACAGCCTTTTATCGTTACTATGCTGGAGTATCAAATTGAATTCAATTTTTAGCGACCGCTGTAGAGAAGTTTTACTGCTTAAATCCCGATTACCGATGAAATAAAAAAATAATTTCTTTGTAAGTATATTTTTAAGTCTCGTTACTATTACGGACGTAATTACCTCAGAGCAGCACTAAATACTCCGCTAACAAATAAGCCTGGCAATCCCGGCATCACTGCTGCTATGTGCATAACAAAATAGGGTAGCAACTGGTCCGATTTGTGTATGAATCCTCTGGTCACTGGATCGCATTTGTAGTAGAAGGCGTAAATCAGCAAACCCATGTAGCAGCACATTGACACCAGTATCATAATTCCTATAAGCAAAATAGCTACTGTCCTGCAACACATTCCTTTAATAGTTTGAACCAGATTTAACCATCGCCGGTTAATTAATGAATATTGAGATCGGCTTACACTCTAGCGGATTTCAAAGATGGCATGGCAAGGCATCTTTGCACCATGGCTTGATTGATTGAGCAGGAGGCGAGCCAGTAGAAGAAGTTTCCAATTGTCACAGTCCAGAAGGAGTGACGTATTGTTGGATCCCAATCAAAGCTGAAAACAAATCGTGATAAACTTCTACATAGACTATGCTCTATGAAATTCTACCAGCGTAAGAAGTCTCTAATAAATCGACTCAACAAATTTTAGATAAACCATAGCAGCTATGGAAGGAAACCACCTTCAGAATGGAATGTATCAAAGAATTAAAACAAATTGAGGCTTAATTCAAACGTTTTAATTCTTCACCAGTTATTTATCACACTAGAGAACCAAAATTTGAGTTGAACTCACTTGAAGAAATCTATCCTTCCTCCTTGTTTACTCCTCGACCACACCTCCTGAAAACCTCCTACACTTGCAGTACCCATGATTACAACAGCCACGAGCGCCCCAAACATAACCACCGTCTGCACTGTATCTGTCCACACGACTGCTTTCAATCCCCCCTAAACACAATAAAAGAGTTTTAATGCAACCGCCGATGATGCTGAAAACCAAAACCAGGTCCGGTAATAGCATATTTTTATCGAAACATCGTAGAATTTTTAATATCTGTTGTTTTAATCGTTAAAAGTTATCAACTAGAACCTAGCAACAAGGTAATAAATACTGAAAATAACCACATAATTGTCAAAAAGCTTCGGAACCTAGTAACGTATTATGAGATGATTTGACCAGCTGTCCTTTCCTTTGAAACGAATCTGTCAAAGATTCTTTTTGACATTTTCGGAAGTGGAGCAGCAAACACACCAAATTCAAGTCATGTGAAACCCTTAAGAAATGATTCGGTGCTTTCTATCACCATAAAAACCGACAACAATGTTCGATGATGGTACGGAAACCGAAGAGGTACAGGAGCAGTCGATCATCATCATCGTGTTACTCTCATTGGTGATGACTTTCGTATTTCCGTTGATGCTTCTCTTCTCCCCAAGCACTATGACGGATGGACCGATGTGGTTAATGTTTATCATCTGCTTGGTATTCTTCCCGATAGTCATGTTGGAAGACATAAGGTTTGTACTGGCGAATGCGCTTAGTTCTTGCACCTGCTGAAGTATACTTACCAAAGTGGTATAGAAGATGCAAACAACACAAACCAATGGAGTGATTAGGTGTAGATTAATCCCAGTTACTAAAATATAAGTGTTTCTGCCACTATCAGTCGTTTTTCTCATTACTTACCTTGACTAAAGGCTAAGGCAGGTACGTAGATCACAATTGGGATGTATAACATCATTTTCATTAGGAACAGAAGTGAACCAAGTAGCCTAACAGTTTGGTTGAATCTTAAATTTAAATACTAAAATTGTACAAGGTATTAAATTTGGCGATTTCTAAATGATTAAATTGTACCTCGTAACTTGACGTGATTTGTAGCTTATAAAATACTGGTAAGTAAGCGAATGCCATTATCAAAGATACGAATCCCTCTGATGCAATAATCATCCAAAACTGTGTACCATATGTATACATCTCCGCTGGAATTCCCAATATGCTTATTCCAGAAATATAACTAAAATTAAATCAAATCATTTAGTACAAAAGATTTTTTAACTACCTTTACATTCCTTTCGTAATTTATAGATTTAAAAAAAAATTTCGAGTTGATTCTCCAATTTTCGATTCATCTCGAAGTTTCGACTTGTAAACCCAAGTTTTTACCCCATATTTCAGCTATAATTCGAAATGTCGAGACTGATTTTAAAGTCAAATTTCAAGTTTAACGGATCAATCTTTAAGAAGCTGGCGCTACTTCGATATGAATTTCAAGTCAAAATCTGAAAAGCGAATTCTGCTTGATAATTTGAAGATAAAGTTTTAGGTTTGTAGACTAAATTTGTAAATAATCCAAATTTTTCTTCCTTCAACCGATGTTGCTAATAATTATCGGAAAAAATCTGTATTTCGATTTTTCGTTTTAATTGGAGAGAGAGAAGAGGGAGGAGAGAAGAGAGAAGAGAGAAGAGAAAAGAGAGAAGAGAAAAGAGAAAAGAGAAAAGAGAGAAGCGAGAAGAGAGAAGAGAGAAGAGAGAAGAGAGAAAAGAGAAGAGAGAAGAGAGAAGAGAGAAGAGAGAAGAGAGAAGAGAGAAGAGAGAAGAGAGAAGAGAGAATAGGGAATAGGGAAGAGAGAAAAGATAAGAGAGAAGAGATTAGAGAGAAGAGAGAAGACAGAAGAGAGATGAGAGATGAGAGAAGAGAGACGAGTGACGAAAGACGAGAGACGAGAGAAGAAAGAGAGAAGAGGGATAAGAGATGAGAAATTAGGGATGAGAGATGAGATATGAGAGATGAGAGATGAGAGATGAGAGATGAGAGATGAGAGATGAGAGATGAGAGAGAGAGAGAGAGAGAAATCAAGAGAAAATTTGAAGTCGCTGAGTTACAGTCAAAATTGCGAACACATTTAAATTCCATGTTTATAAACTAATTTTCGATAGAAAAAGTCAAAACTTTGAATTTATAATAAAAATTTTAAGAAAGGAAGTCGAAATTTTGGGCTTAAAAATGAAAATTTTAACAAAATTCTGTCGCCAAAGTTCAAATTTTGAAAAAATAATATTGAAATTTCAACGTTAAAGTCAAAGTGTTGAGAAAACATTCAAAATATTAAGTTTTTTATTGATATTTTTATTGTAAATTTACAGAATTTTTTACTTGAAATTTCGATTTTAATTTTGGAATTTATAGAAAATAAAATTAAATTTAAAAAATTTAAACTTGAACTTTATATTTTGAGACAAATATTAAAATTTCAGATGAAACCCAAATTTTTTAAAAATGAAATATGGACAAAAAAGTTGAAATACTGAAAAACTTGTTTATTGTTGTTTTTCTTTTTGAAAAGACATTCATTAAATAAAGTTACTGTTTTGTGTTGATTGTTTATGGATGCAATTTTTTCAAGTGATTTTTATTGTGCAAAGTGTAGGTAAATTAAAAAAAATTAAATGTAAAACTAACATTAAAACACTAAAAAACGATAATTCATGACTTATTTGATTTAAGGGTAATAAGTTATTACAAGTATATAATGTAGATTTTTAACAAGTTACGGTTTTGGCCAAAATTGGGTTTCTATTTCGATCGAAAATCCTGATAAGGTCGTCTCATTCAATAATGAACATTGTCAAATAGGCAACCAAATATTCATGCTTCTGTATGAACCATTTTTTGGAACTTCTGATCATTCAATTATGTCGTCTGTCAGATGTCAAATAATTTCAATTTGACATTACACCTGTCAAATATAAGGCAAAGGTGCGCAAACAATTTCCACGCTGAAAAGTAAACTTATCTTTTATAGATCTTTTGTCTAAACATAATAAAATATAATGGCAAAACGAAGCAGTTGTAAAAGAATCCGGGAAGATGAAGAGGCAACGGCGCACGTCTTCCAAGATTTCCTGACGAGTTTCCAAGAAGTTTCCACCACCCCCAGCAAAGTATTCATAAAATCGGGAGTTTTGAATCCCGACAAAGAAAATAATTCGGGGGCGACCAAAAGTCAAATTTATCTACCGAAACCGATTCTTCCGACACAAGGCGCAGTTAGCCAAAGCGCAATAGAATGCGCAAGACTGATCAAAGAGAGCAAATTGGAGAAGTCCAAGAATAAGTCCAAGCCGAGATCGAATTTGGAACTACTGAAGGAAGAAATGAAACAGAGACAGCTCTACAAGGAGGAAATTTCGGTCATTTCGTCGAATTACGTCGAAGGTAACGATCCAAAATCCACAAATTTGTTTATTGCGAATTTAAACCCAAAAATCACCGAGGAAGAATTGATGTTAATGTTTGGGAAGTACGGGGCTTTGGCTAGCGTTAAAATTCTGTGGCCGCGAGCAAATGATAAATTTAGATATTGCAATTGTGGTTTTGTGGCTTTTATGAGTCGGAAGGATGCCGAGCGAGCTTTAAACGTGTTGAAACATAGGGAAGATATGCGGATAGGTTGGGGTAAGGCGGTCGAAATACCCCCTCAGCCGATTTACGTGCCCCCGGAATTTATAAAATTGTATTTACCTCCGCCCTACTCGGGTTTACCGTTCAACGCTCAACCGCTCGATTCAAACTACAAAAAGCCAAACAACTACAATGAAATGGATGAATTGTTGACAAAATCGGTCATTAAAGTCACAATACCTTTGGATCGAAGGATGCTATGCATTATAAATCGAACTGTTGAGTACGTGGTCAGAGAAGGTCCTTTATTTGAAGCCATGATTATGAATAATGAAGGAAATAATCCCGATTATTCGTTTATGTTCGACTACAAGTCGGCTCTTCACGTCTACTATCGATGGAAAATTTACTCTATACTAAACGGAGATGGTCAAAAAAGCTGGAATCCGAAACCATTCCGCATGTTTAAAGACGGTCCAATTTGGATACCCCCCGTGCCTATTAACTACTCCAATGGGATGCCCGATCAACTGGTCGAAACTAAAGACAAAAATCAAAATTCCACCTTATCTGAAACTCAGCTCAACCGCTTGATGGACTTTATTAAGAATCTGACTACTTCTAAGAGCAAAATCTCAAACGCTATGGTGTTCTGTATTACCCACAGCTGTGCCCTTGATGAAATATTTGGTATTATAGCCGATTCCCTTAAAAATCCTAACACGAAACCTATTAAAAAAATAGCCAGATTATACCTTGTTAGCGACATATTCGCCAACTGCAAGCAGAAGCACATATCCATCAAACACTTCGAAAGCGAAGAACTCCTTAACATCTTCAAGCACCTCGGTAACATTTTGAATAATTTGAACCCCCCCGATGACCAACAGTTCAAAATTCGCGTCTACAAAGTCCTCAGGTGCTGGTCTAACCGGAGGGTGTTTTCGTCGGAATTCCTACTTAAGATTGAGGCGAGTTTCAAGGTTTTTGATGAAAATTCATCACCGAATCATTCAGCGATAAATGACGACGATGATTCAAGCAATGATGAACCGTTAGATGGGGCCAGCTTGCTTAAGAGGTCGTTGAAGAACGAAAGTAACGTGGAGGTGAATATTGACGATCGATTCGTCCCTACAACATGGAATAGGGTGGATCCTAAGGACTTGGAAGCTCAAGCTATGTCAACGCAGAAGTTGTACGAAATGGAGGTGGAGAGAAAAGCAACTGATTCAAAAAAGAAAAGGGCTAACGTTTTACCCACAATTGTTACATCTAAGTGGGATGACAGTGATTAGATTTAAGTGTTAATTAGATAGGTTTTTTGTTCTTTTTGAATTAACATAATAGAGGTTGGTAATCTTACCTGGCTATTAACGACATAGATATAGGGAATATTCCCATGGTTTTTCCACCCATTAGATACTCATTCGTGGTGTTTTGCTTCGTTTTTGCAAAAAAAGCAAAGTAAACTCCTATAAGCGCCGATACTATTAACATAATCGCGAACACGATGTAATCGAAAACGTCGAAGTATCTGTCCACTTCATCTTGAGCATCAACGTCCATTTTTAACACTTTCCGCGCTTCGCCTTATGCAACGACAAGTCGAAAGTTGAGACTCTAAATTGGTCCGGTTCAATTATCTTTGTAAATATAGTGAAGTCAATTTAGTCACAATTGAAAAATTGAGCGAATGTAATAATAGGCCTTTCAAATATAATACCTCGGTTAAATTTCTGCAGGAAACTGCAGTAATTTTCTAATGAGGACGCCAGAAGGATTTACATGTTTCGCGAAAATATTTCGAAGGTCAATTCCGCCATAATCCTTAATAAGTTTTGACTTTAAATTATCTGAAAGAGGAAGTTATCTGAAGGGTAGAAAGAATTGATTTTCTTGTCGAAAGGTTTTCAATTTAAATTAAGGACTTCGTTAACTCGAAGCTTCATTGGCAGATATAACATTAATAGTAGACTGGATTCGTGCCATATCAACTAGCTATTACCAGGAACTTCGTCAGCGAACTTGAAGAAATAACTGCAGTGCAACTGAATGGAAGTTTTAAAACAATCTTACATTTTAAAAAACATTTGAAAATTAATTTTCAGTTCAAATTGTAAGGCTGCAACGTAATATTACTGAGATTGATACTACAGATGCCTACTTTTATGGTAACAGTTTGAGGACCTAAGAAGAGAAGCCGTACTTGAAATAAAGGTCGCAGAGTTGACACCTTTTGCTCTGATTGTTTATATCGTAAAAAAAGGTTATTTCAGTTTATAAGTTTGGACTAAACAGTAGCCTGCTAACTCTTTCGTGTCGTATGGAATGTCTATACAAATTCTCATCAAAATCACTTCAGTAACTGAGTCCTAAAAAGCGAACAAACAGACGAACGCATTTTCGCATTTACTTATTAATAAGGATAGAAAGTAAAAAGCTTTAAATAAAAATAATTAAAAATACCAAGTAATTCTCGTTTATTTTGTTCATTCTTTTAAAGTAATTTTAGGTCAAATACAAATATGGTCAATAAATGAGGATACGGATGTACAAAATTTTTAAAATTTCATTGTGGCATCGATTTGATAAAATGACCTGATAAGGGACCTTCTTCAGCGTATCCAGCTATCTCTTGTGGTATCACGGTACTCTCTTCTACACCAGTACAAGGTCTGCACATGCAATCCAACGGTGCTTTAGTGGTCACCTGAAAATAAACTAACTTACGATGACATTCATCAATTAAAATTTCAAGATTATTCGTCTGAGGTCCCAACCTTAATAAATTTTCGTTCTCCTGGTTTCGCTTTAGGACAAAATAGTGATACTGAAGCTTCCCTTTCACCAGATTCTTGACAACACATGCACGACCTTTCCATTTGCCAGATTTTGCTACCAGATACCTAGGATAATTAATTAGTGATTACCTCCCTTGGTGAAAGTGGCAATAATAGTTATAAAGTAGATAAAGAGTAATGTGGATCTTTTTTATGCAAGAAAAATATCATTTTTCATTTTGTTGCCCCTTCTGCATCATTTGGTCTTTTTGGAAATAAAGTGTTAAAATAATTACTATAAAAATCAAAAACGTTTAATTAGGACACATCGTCTAATTGCTATTTAGAAAAACCTTCACACCCTGAGACAGAGGTCAAGAAAATGAAAAATAATAGGCTTAACCGCCATATTTACTAGATTTATCATCTATCTACTCTTGCTTGATAAGATTTAAGGAGAAAATATATTCTAGCAGAATTCTAGTAAGACAAAGTACTAATTGTTATCCGCCTCGCATTTTATTCCTTAATATAAAAGAAAAACCAATATATTTCTTGAATTAAACTTTCACATAAAAAATTGGCACTTATGGAGACTACCGACAGAAGTGAAAACTTAAAAAAATGGCAGCGTTTTTTCTTTTCTGAGCTTTTCAGGAAATTTTTAGTTATATATTGTAGGTGTAGGGATACATAATTAGGCGAGTTAAACTTTTAATTCAACAAGAGGATCTAAATGAGTACGACGATTGCTTCTTGAGCATATCACGCGTTTTTAAAATTATTTTACGCATCGCTACATAATACGGGAAACATTAGAGCATGTTGATAACGAGAATTAGCGTAATGGTAACTCAAATTAGTATGATGGTAACTCAAATTTTCGTGATGGTAACTCAAATTAGCATGTTGGTAACTCAAATTAGCGTGATGACAACGCGAAACCATAAGTTTTCCCCCTATCAAAAGGTGGTTAACGCGCCTAAAGAAGTTTTCATTTCCTGAGCGATAGATTTGATATGTTCGTGTTTCAAATAAAATCAGTACCTGCAAATACGATGAGCATCTTCCGATACAGGCAAAAGATGGAATGGGTTTTGGGACGCAACCTGGATACTGTAGGACGTGTATCACCGGCGTCACTTGGCATTCGTCCGCACTATTAACCACCTGAGCGTCCACCCCAATTTTTCTTTGAAAAAATGGCCCCATGTCCATTATACCAATGACCAAAAAGAACGTCAAGTAAAAGTAGTCTAAAAATATAAACATTTAATCCCTTTGACAGACCTTTGAAAAGTTTATTATGCTTTGTATGGCATGTATTAATGATTATAAACATGAACGGCAACTTGTAGCCTTAAAATAAAAAAGTTTTTGCCTTATAATCTTCAAATAAAAAAATTCCTTACTATTAGATCTCAGCACAAGAATTTATTTTTTAGGACTAATGTCCTAACAGAAAATTCTTTTAATAAAAAATTCGAAATTAAGAAAAGAGCTTGAAATTTATAGAAATAAAATACTAGTTATTACAACAATAATGAAATTGCAAAATTCCAAATCGAAATTTTAGAAAAAAATCAACATTACAATGCCACACTGGAAAATTTGGAAGAAAACTCGTAACTTCCAGACAGCACTCAGAATTTTTAACAATAAAGCTTTGATCTTATAATTTTACTTACTGTTTGAAGGAAGATAATATGCAGGGACGTTGTAAAGCAGCAAAAGGTAACCACTACTGTCGATGCTACCTTGAAACATTATTTTCTAAAATGCAAATATTAAATTTATACAGATTGCGACACTTGGGAAAATCGCATTGTAGAGTACCTATATTAGAAACGGTTAAACTCGATCCACAGCCGCATAACGTCTGACTAAATCTGTGTTCGCTCTCATATATGTTACCCATAATTTAATGGATAAATCATGTTTAGTGTATTGTTTACCCTTTTGTTCTGGCTGCTTTTAACAGAGATTACAAACCCTCAACACCCGCTGCGAATTTCATGTTACAGCGCGAAAAAACTCACAGCGAGTGTCGCCGTTTTTTATAATCTTACATAAAATGACTTCGGGGTTCAATATAACTTTGCACTCTTGCAAAGTGATTTTCAGCGTTGTAGGAGCCCGTCGAGGAAGAAAAATATTGCTTTTTTCAGGACACAACTTTCGAACTGAATTATAACAAAGTTTAATCGCGGATATCTTCCTCGATTGATAAATTTATTCGTACCCACTACCCACATAGCAAACCATTATTATAGATATACAGATTAATTCGTAAATATATATTAGATGTATATCCATAATATATCGATATTCGTGGTTTTGCTATGTGGGTACTTATTCAAACAGTAACAAGGTAGCTGTTTTTTTTGGTGGAACTGACTGGTGCTTTGTTATCTTTAAAAATTGAAATACAAAACTTGTCCCCTGAAACCAAGAAAGATGAAAAAACACAACCAAGGTTGCTCTAACGCGTTTCGACAGTCAAGCTATCATCTTCAGAGAGATACTCACTCTGAAGACCTCTTTGAAAATTATAGCTTGGCTGTCGAAACGCGTTAAAGCAACCTTTGTTGTGTTTTTTAACTTTCTTGGTTTCAGGGAAAAAGTTTTGTATTTCAAGGTAGCTATTGTTTTCATTAACTTTTCTGTTTTGGTAAAATATTTAAATTAACTTGAATATTTGTCCAAAATAATATTTTTTTGTGGAACGGACTGGTCCTTGGTTATCTTCAAAAATTGATACACAAGTCTTCTCCCCTGAAACCAAGAAAGATTATAAAACCACAACAATTGCTCTAACTCGTTTCGATAGCCAAGCTAACATCTTCAGAGCGATACTCTCTGAAGATGATAGCTTATTGGCCAACTGTTGTGTTTTTAATCTTTCTTGGTTTCAGGGGACAAGATTTGTGTATCAATTTTTAAAATAGTATTTGCCAAAAGTTAATGAAGAAACTAGCTAATTATTATTTCACATAAAATAGCCTAAAAAAATAATTTCTAACAGAAACTAAAATTCCTGTAAATATAAAAATTTCTAGAAATGTAGAAATGAAATCATTCAAACGCCAGGGATGACATCTAAATCGCTAAAACTAAATCTTGTTTCTTTCTCGATTTTTATTTATATTTTATTTTCATTATTTAACATGTGAACAGTCTTAAATAAATTTCTAAAATATTGCATTGTTCATAAGGAATCTGATACATCCTTGAATATTACCAATAAATAGCTTGGGCGACTAAACTGCCTTTATATGCGTTAAAGAGAAATGTAAAAAAAATATACCCAACACCCTCAACTAAATTAGAAAGCATCTATAAAACATCTTGGCATATATTTTACAACAAAGGAAATGTACAACCTTTTCTGGAATGTTTTTGAGCCGAGTTTGCGACAAAAGAGATGTAAATTTTTTTCAAAATCAAAACACAAATTATTATTTTTTCAATTGAAGGTTTCCTAAAATATATGTTAAACAAATTTTCAAATAATTTAACCAATCAGACTGATACAAAGTAAACTAGGGTTCTTCGCAATTTGTACGATTTTGAAATTAAAAAATTGAGACCAACATCTACCAAAATATCAAGCAGAGTGTAAGGATCGCTGTAAACCTTCTTTAACAAATTAATTCCATGATAGATGAAAATATTTACTTTCAATTGAAAAAACAGTTAACAATTGTTGGGAGCGAATCCTGGAGATTCAAATCTGGGAAAGTTCATGTGCATATGTAACGCCTCCCTGTGGTTAGGGGATGTTGATCTCGCCATACCAATACTATTTTCCGCTTAAAATATAAAGGAAAACTCTTTCCTTTCTCCAACAAATGTGGAGCTGAATATGCTTCTGAAAGCAATGCGTACGATACTTGGATTTGGTATTTTGTTTCCCTACATCACCACGGTATTTTCCGACTTACACGAAGAGTCATGTGAGACGATGCCAGCGGAGATTCACCTAATCAAAGGTTTTTAGGCACATTGCAGTTTTTTAATAATCATAACAATAATAATAATTTTATCATGTGATCATTTTTCAGAGGAGTACGATGAACTTGGTAGATTACAAAGGACGTGTAATGGGGAAGTTGCTGTAAATAAATGCGAGGGATCATGCAAAAGCCAAGTTCAACCTTCTGTTATTACACCCACTGGTTTTTTAAAGGTAAGGATTTTCCACTTTTTTTTTAAATGACCGTAACTTGTTTAATTTTTTGTTAGCGAAGTCGAATTTCGCTTTTAATCAGTGGTGCGTATTTTCTAGGAATGTTATTGCTGCAAGGAAAGTTATCTCAGAGAAAGAGTTATAGTTTTGTCCCATTGCTACGATCCAGATGGAATTCGACTAACGACCGACGAGCTGAAATCCATGGATGTCAAGCTAAAGGAACCTTCAGAATGCAAATGCTACAAATGTGGCGAATTCAATAGATAATTAACAATTATGAGTTGGAGGAAACTTGTAGATTCAGGTCAGCAATGACTCCCAAATGAATGTTATTATAAATCACATAAATTTTATTATAATTATGATTTTGACCCTAAATTGTTTTATAATACTGTTGATTGTGGTAAAAATGTATTACATAGAACTTAGCGATTTTGTACAAGATTTAAGCGAAATATAATTAACTAAATTATAAAGATTTTTTATACTCAATTTCCCTATACGGACAATATCCCTGCAGATTTCATTTTCGTTTCTAACAATGAATTTTTTTAGACTTTGTTTGACGTAAAATTTTTAAATAACGCGAAATTTTAATAATAAATTACACTTTTTTCAGATGAGTTGAGTTTCTTTCAAATCCCTAGTTTTAACGTGAAATGTTTCAGTTTTTTCTCTAAAATTTTCACTTAATGTTGTGGAATGCTTCCAGAAAATTCTAAGGTTTCTTGAAATTTCAAATTTAAATTTATATTCAGTTTTCTCCAAATTTCGTCTTACCTTTCAATTATCGAAAAAACTTAAATTTCTTCTCATTTTCTGGTTTCTCAAAATTTCGTGTTTAAATTTTCAACTAGAAAAGTTGAAACATTGTATTATTTATTTCTAAACGTTTACCTTATTTTCTAGATGTTTTAAATTAAAAGTTTCGACGTCAAAAACGAAATTTTGACTTAAATCTCAAATTCGTTTTTTTTTGTTTGCTAATAGTTTTTACTCATTTAAACAAATGTTTTTCCAGAACTGGAATCGATTTGAATCTCAATGCAGATGACGTCGATGCATCTTTTGCTAATCTTTTTAGATTAGTGCGCTTGAAAATGCCAGTTCTGCTGGCGAAATACGTATCGCGTAATTATTTATTTAATTGCCGATGTGGTAAAGGGGTGAAACCTTCTTTGGACTTAATCACAAGCCACATTGTTTAGTTCAGTGCTTTAGAGAACTGAAATGTAAAAGAAAATATCTTAAAACAAGAATGTCTATTAAACTTTACCATCTCAATCAAATTTTAAAAATGTGAACGTTTATTTTGTTACAATGTAATAAAATATCACCAAAGTCCGTCACAGAACATCAAACAATTTAATTTCGCTTGTTATAGATAATAGCGAATAAGGAAAGGATGGAAATAAAAAATTAAATAAAGGATTTTAATCAATTTTTATTTAAAATCTATACATTTTAAAGTCACATATTAAAATACTTATAAATTAGTAACCAAGGGTGCCTTAATAAGGTCTAAATCTATCCCTATTATAATTATCATGCCCATAACTTCTATCATTATCATACGGTCTCTTATGCCTGTGATAACCCCCACCTTGCCCTCGATTGTGATAATCTTCTGTTCTATTTCCATACTGACCACCATTTCCTCTATCCCTGTTTCGATTTCGTCCATACCAAGGGCTCATGATAGGCGGTGGTGGGATCCCCAAGTCATAAATTCGTTTATAATCCAAATCCGCATCAGTGTATCTATCGGAAAATTCCAAGGAACACTCCTCAAGAAAAGCCAATTGCTCCGCCGTTAATGTTTCTGTGGCCATAACTCTTAATGCACCTGATCGAATTAACTTATAACCCAGAGTACGTTCATCTTGGCCAGGCCGTTAATAGTTAAAAATTTCCGGACTTATTCACAATATATAAGTTACGAATATGTTTTTTTCTTTGTCTTAGGAACAACTGACTTTGTAACATCAATTATTAACCTCAATTAACCTGTACCACAAAACATACCTGTACTTTGACAGTTGTTGACTGCCTTTTATTGTTAGGAGGTTTTACCTACGATGTGTTAAGCCTACCTCAATAAATTCCTATCTAGCACAGAACATTATCCTTTTTAAGATGACAGACTAATAACTTATAGTTATTCTTCATGGTAGACCCTTATTGACTGGAAATATTATGTTTTTTTTCAATTTATTTAACATTTCTTCGGCCCAGTTTGGAAATATTTAAATTTATTATGGTTTGTTGACAATTTTCTAAACAGTTTTTGAAATGCGACTACGTGATATTTAAATTTATTGAAAACGTCACTTCATGACAGTTCACAAATTAAGAGGTTAGTTTATTTTACATAGAATAGGAATAATGAAAAATAGGAGACCAAAAATTAGATATGGAAAAAAAATGTTTTTTTGATAAATTAGGAAAATATAAAATACATAAAAAAGTTATAGCACTGGACATCGATGTTTTGCTCTCATTTGAGCTCGTCAGCAGTGCATAACATGGAAAGGGAACAATGAGGAAGAAATACTTAAAAATACAAAAAAATAAAAAAAATTTAAAATACAAAAAAGAAAAATAAACATGAATACACATTAACATGAATAGACGTTTCATCATCAATTTACTGTGTTAAAAATTTAAATATCACGTAGTCGCATTTCAAAAACTGTTTAGAAAATTGTCAACAAACCATAAGAAATTTAAATATTTCCAAACTGGGCCGAAGAAATGTTAAATAAATTGAAAAAAACTTATAGTTATTTCAAGAAGACTATAATATATTACAGTCTTCTTGGGTTATCTAGAAGGTAAGGTTGCGTTACGCTGTACTTTTAAAATGGGATTGTAAACCTTCCACTGTTCGCAGCGCTATCTATTAATCCGCAAACCATGCACCACAGAATTCTATTTTATCGTAGGTCAAACATTGCGAAATGAGTAGTTAAAAGGTACACCTAATGGATTGAAGTTGTTTCAACTTTAACGGTGAACGCTCCTCCCTTACTAAAATGTGAATAAAGCAGAGACTAAATAGACTGAACGTTTCAATGTTGTCTCATGCGTACAGTTGAAGCTAAAATCCGGGGAAGTGGGGAGGTGCATCTCACTACTCTTTGATATGGTCGGATGAAGTAAAATTTATAAATACGAGACTTGCCGCGTAACGGTTCTAACGATTTAGATGAAACTTTAGAATTAGGGGCTTTTGGACCAATAGGATAATTTTTATAAGTGCTTTTTGGTAAAAGTTCAGGAGAACGATTTTCAAAGACATCTTGGTTTAATAGTAAAATAATTTTCTTTCAATACGCGACGCCTGTGTACAATATTGTTAAGCCGGTGCTGTAAACAAGTCATGATTGCAGTGAAATGGCGACGCGCGCACGCCGATAATTGAATATTTATATATTTTATTTTTACCTACCCAAAGAATGAAACTCTTGATTTTCCTTCACTAATGTGTTCACTGAGGTTTCAACAATAATCCACAATACACTTCCCCATATTTACGGCCCATTTTCTTTAAAAAAAGCCGACGTTATCTTCGCAAAGGTCTGTCAAATAATAAGAGGGCGTTGCGAGCTAGATGGAGCTAGGCTTTCGCCAGGCTTTCAACTGGCTTCACTGCTTACCGTGTTAGGTTCAGTCTATATAGTCTCTGGAATAAAGGATGTTCTAGACACGCTTTCCTAGGAAAAGCCCAAGAAAAGATTAACATGACAGTGATGTGATCGATTGGATACATTGTACCTACGACTACCACCATCCACTGCCATCAGTAGGTACAATTTAAGCTCTCATTTTACAGTCTTCGCTCAATACTTACTGGTAATACACAACAGATGCCGCTGATGTCAGAGGGTGGAAATCGATTCCATTTTCATTCGACAAATTACGTTACCGATGTATCTTCTTCTTATAAGACTCTCTATAGTAACTTAAGCTTATTAGGCGGTAAAAATAATTTACGTAAAGCGAAACGTTGATTAAACCAACGAATAAAATAAAAACTAATGCTGTATATTGCAAAACTCAACTTAATATCGTCAGATAAAATTGTCGGCGCCGATTAACAACGTTGCGAAATTACGAAGGTTGCGTTTCTCGGGATAAAGATTCTATGTTTCGATGACTTCGACTTCTGAACTACAGTTCTTAGGCGCTACTTTAAGGTTAAGAAAATTTACAATTAGCTTGAATAATTTAAATTAATCAATTTAAAAAAGGGGTGGAGTGTATTCTATTTCAGACACCTTAATGTGATAAATTAGTACCTAATTTAAAAAGCATTTGCAACTGTTATTCACTTACGCAGCTAGTCATTGTGTTTATTAGGTCGAGTTCCAATGCATTAAAATAGATTTCGCAATTTTTTGTACGTATGAAATCTATAAAAAGGGTAAAAGATTTAATTAGTGAGTCATGCGGGTAAAGGCGATTGTTTAATTGCGAATACCATGGAAAAATCGGTAAAAACCGCTACATCCTACAGGTACTGTTTATTATAATTGATAACTAAAATTGAATGATAACGAAGCTTGAATTTTTTATCTATTTAACATAAATCTTGTGTATTTAAATTGCCTACCGGCGTTAAAAACTAATTTTGTTTTATATCGTCTATATCGTATTTGAAACTTATTGCACATTTTATACCTAATTAAGTAGAATTTATTTAATTAAGGACTTTCATATAGTTTTCTTGCAACCTGCAGTTTTTTTTTCCATAAAGTTTCTTAAACACAAAATTTGTGTTTTCAAAATTTTCACTTTTTCAAAATTTAATCCAAAATACCTATACTACAGTTCAGGTTGTTTCAAGACTATGACAATGTTAAAACATTTCATTTTTTTGTCCTCTAATTTCGATCATAAAGTCGAAATTTCAAATTCTATGTATTTCGCTTTTTCTCGAAATTTCTAATGTAAACTCAAAAACGCCAACATCTCTTTTTAG
Source organism: Dastarcus helophoroides (assembly GCA_028583605.1). Taxonomy (NCBI): domain Eukaryota; kingdom Metazoa; phylum Arthropoda; class Insecta; order Coleoptera; family Bothrideridae; genus Dastarcus; species Dastarcus helophoroides. Next base: position 12,418,816 of record CM053336.1, on the reverse strand, counting down.
AAATTTTAAGTTTAAAAGCAGCGTTTGCATTCTTACAACAATAATTTTAACTTGTATTTTTTCAAAGACTTATCTTGAAATTAGTGTCATGTTTTATTTATTAAAATAATCATATAATATTCACAAAATTAAAATGAATTATTTGCCAACAAAATTATTGATGGTTTGCTCTGCTAACCATCAACTTCTAACAGAATTTCAGAAGAGTGGTGTTATCTTAATTCATATCTCTGCCCTTGAACGTTCTCTTTCTTGTTTCGAATAGAGCATAAATCAGAAATTAAATTTTCTTTCAGTAAAGTGGATGAATATGGTTTCCAAAGACCAGACAATTTCGATTATGACGCCTATGAAAGATTCATGTCTGAATACATGACAGTTCTTATCCGGAGGGCCAGAAGATGGAACACATTGAACATGTCAAAGTTGAACAAAAATAACAAATTAAGGAGATTTGTCCGGAAAGGTATACCCATTGATTTGAGACCAGCAGTGTGGATGCAGATATCAGGCGCTGAGCAATTGAAGAATGAAAGCCCGCTGTCATATGAAGAGTTGAAAAGCAAAATAACACCATCGGCTATCACAGAGAGTATAGAGATCGACCTCCCTCGTACTTTCCCTGACAATATATTCTTTTCAAAGCATGAATATCTGCCAAAACAATTATTTAGTGTATTGGCAGCTTTTGCGCACCAGAACACAGAAGTAGGTTACTGCCAAGGATTAAATTATATAGCCGGCTTGCTGTTATTGGCTACAAAAAATGAGGAGGCCTCATTTTGGCTCTTAAAAGCGCTTGTGGAGAAAATATTACCAAAGTATTACGTTAAAAACATGTCAGGCCTCATCACAGATTTGGACATTTTGGATGAACTGGTTAAGAAAATCGATCCACAGGTTTATAGGCACATTAAGCAGCTGAGTATGCCTTGGGCAATGGGAACCACGAAGTGGTTCGTGTGTGTGTACTCGGAGGTGCTACCAACAGAAACGGTACTAAGAATATGGGACTGTCTATTTTACGAAGGATCAAAAATTTTATTCAGAGTTGGTCTTATGCTGATCAAATTGCATAGAGAACAAATATTACAAACCAAAGAATTAGGGGAACTGATTACCAGTTTTAAAGATATGAGAAACCACGAAACTGTAATAAACTGCCATTTTTTCATTAACGTAAGTTGCTATTTCCGCTGACATACTTCAACTAATATTCATTTTAATTACAGGAGATTTTTAAACAAACGAATGTATCAAATTCCCAGTTAGAGAAATTAAGAATTAAATATAGGAAAAAATAAGACTGGTATCTACTACACTTCTATTTACAGCCTAATACTTTATACAATTTCTTAATAAAGTTAAATTGAAATTCATCTTGAATGTTTTTCCAAGAAATCCTTAGCCTCATTTATTTTTGATGCAATATATGGGGAACCTCCCCTATCTGGATGATTTACAGCCATAACCCTCTTAAAGGCTTCCTTTACTTTTACTTTGCTAGCAGTTGGTGAAATACCTAAAAAAATCAAGAATAAAAAAAATATTGCTCAATGCGGCCACCCCATTTGATTGTTATTTCTGGCCCATTTGAAAAGATTTATTTTACCCCTGAACAATCAAATTTTTATGCAATTTTCGCTGATGACTGTATAGAGAAATTTTAGTGTACAGTGTTTCACAATTCCAATAAGTAAAATTTAGTTAGAAATCGGTTCAAATACCAGCAGTAAGGAGTACCAAACCTTTTCTGAGCCCAATTTCATGTGGTCGCTGGAAAACAAAAGTTTGACATACCCAGTATTAAAGCGGCTTCCCTGCGGTTCATCTTTGGGTCGAAACCGCCTTTATAATATTTGGAATTCGCCACAGATTCAGCATCGAATTTGGGTAGATTTTTCAGGGCTTCATTGAAATTTTTCGATACGTTCGGGAGCTGACGAAGGGCATACCTGCCCACAAAGCCAATTGTGGCCAAACCTAACCCGGCTACTATGATTCCGCTAGACTATAAGTTGTTGATTTTACGAAAAACCTAAATTTATATAAATTGCTTACCATTGTCCTGAAGGCTGTTTATAAATAAACGTTTCTAGAAATTTTCACATGTTCCAAACTTCAAACTTAAATATTCTGACGTTTGAAATTGACGTTTTGGAATTGACAGTACGCTAGACCATAGAACAATTAACGGAGAGATCAGTATCTTGAGGGAAATTTTTTGTTCGAACTTGTAGACAACCAAACATACATAAAGAAAAAATGACAATGCTATTGGCAATCTGAATTATTATAATGGAGGATTTTCTGACTGCGAATTAAGATATGAATATTTATCTGAAGATAAAGTTAATTTCCGATTAAATTATTTAGAGTGGAAAAATTTGACAACATATTTTTGAAATGAAAACGTCTTTAGGAGCGTTAAGCGACTAAAGATAGGGGACAAACGCCTGGTTTTGCCATATATGTAATACACATATATAGGTTTTGCGTTACCAAAAAACGCTATTTGAACTACTAGTCGGTTGCTCTACCACTGTGCCACTCCAGACATTTAATGACATTTCTTAAAACCTTTCCGACAGTCGGATAATCCGACACCAGACACCCGGTTAATCCGACATCCGCATAATCCGAAAAATTAGTACACTGAAAGCATATTTTTTTAAATATCTTGAAATTTGTTATATCATAGTTTTAAGTTTTCACTTCTGTCGGCAGTCCCATTTTTTTGAGTTACATTCTTTTATGTCAAGGAGTCACTGAAAATTTAATCATATTAATACGAATTTACATAGCAAGGTTGTTTCATTTTATAGGTCATAATCAACCAGACAAGAGGCAAAACTCTTCTTCCGAAGTTTCGCCTCTGGTACGGTTAACATACTGAGTTACCGTACTCTTCTGTCTATGTGTCTTCTACTTCGTGCCAGTTTGAGAATGTTTATTTTCAGAAGTTTAGCCTCTGGTATGGCGGACTACTGAGTTACCATACTCTTCCATCTAAGCAATCTTGTTCTTTGTACAATTTTTCATTTCAAAAGGGTATCTGCTCTGGTATGGTGGACTGTAGTTTGATGTATTGAATTTGGTTTTGTCATTTCTTGTAATTTTCATTCATTATTTTGTCTGTTCCTGAAGAAAAGCCCTATAATAGTAGGCGCAACAACAGACACTTTTAAGTTTTTTTACATGGTTCAATACCAACAGAAATATAATTGTGGCTGGTGACTGCTAACTTTTTCATCATCAGGCAAGAAACAAAAGCATTATTAAGGTATTATATTTTTAAGTGACATACTGTATTTCAAACCAAGTAGTAAACTCCAAGGATTTAGCAAGAATTTGTAAACTGAGATGTAGATAGGAACTGAAGAATTCATAGTTTATTTCTATAAATTTTTGTGTGTGACGCTTTTATTTTAGTTTCTTGAGGTGCTGGTGTTTGTTGCGTAGAAACACATTTTAAAAAAAATTTACGAACTTGACAATAATTTTTATTAACAAATATATACAACTATTCTATTATAAATAACATTCAAGGAATGTCAGTAAATAAATAGAGTTCTTATGAGAGGGTGCGGTGATAGAGACGTCTGGCCTTACATACAATACAATTAACATTTAGACATTATGTGTCATCTCCCGTAGGGAAGGAATCGGTGTTAGGCATCCTGCGCGAGGAAGGAGTCCATCGAACGCCGCCCCAAACTAGATATCGACCGCCGCGTGTTAACTAACATTTCTTCTGTCGTCCGAGACAAATCCTGAACTTCTTCGTTTAACTTGTTAATCACCCATTCCATGGCTTGTCTACCTTTATTCGCGTTTGTTGAGATCTTGTTTGTTAAAAGGTCTTCCATATAATGTGTCAGGGGAACTCCCCTTACGGTCACAACGGCTTCCTGTCGTAGAAGTGTTTTGCTAGAATCCACCGGATGCGGTGTGTATTTTAATGTTTCGTGTACGGCGATATGTCTGCAGAATGTGAGGTTTATTGTCTGGAGGGTCATCTGGCGGGATTCCGGATCCACTTTGCTTTCTTCGCTCGCGTAACATATTTTTGCTGATCCAATAATCTGAAAGAATTCGCTTATGGTATTATAGGACAATACATTTGATATTATGTAAATTCGCGTGTTTTGGCAAACATTGCTCTTAACAGGTGCTAAAGCGTAAAGGGTAACGAGGATTGTTATGACGCAAAGTAGGATCGCATCGCAATTGCTTTGGCAAGGGATCAGAGTTCACACGCGCTAATTAAATGACTACTCCATTCAACGTCTCGTGTGTAAGTTGCAACGTTGCCAAAATGAAAGTCTATGATTTGGTTGTTATCAGATAAACTTCATGGAAATAGATAAGGTAAACATGTAGACAAAACAATGCGTATTCGGAATGCAAGTTTCATAAATTACTAAAGGTATCTATCTTTTGTCTAATTAGGTTATTGATTGTCTATAGATGACACTCAATAAAAAAAGAGGACAATATGATCAATATTTCATTCTATTGTAATAACCCAAAATGACTAACTACAATTATTCTGTTTGTGTATATCATTGTCAATGCAACCTTGAGAATATCGACGTTCTACGAAGAGGTCAAATCAATTCACGCACTCTTCAGAAGCTGATTTAATCAAAATTATAATCAAGGTGTTACCCTTTTCATCGAGATAACTTTACATTTCGGTTATTTTCACTTGAAACATTTTAATACTTTCACACAAACTGATTGAAATTGGAACAATTCGAGATAAAGGCCAGAATTTAACATTTAAAGTCGACTTTAAATTTTTTTAGATAGAAACTAAAATTTATACAAAGTAAAAGTCTAAATTGCTAAAAAAACTCAATATTAAAGACGAATTTTTTTAAACACTTGTAATTTCAAAAAAAAAACAAGAAAACTTTAAGTTGGAAATCATTTTAAATTTTAGAAAAAAAATGTCAAGTTTAAAAGGTAAACCTGCAATCCTGAGAAAAAATTAAATCTTGACATTTTTATTGAAAAGTTCTGACTTTTTTTAATAACTTTTGGGATTAAAGTAGAAATTCTGAGAAAAAGAAATCGAAATTTCTTTCTCCCTAATATTTAAGATTTTTTCTCGTTAATTTTAAATTCAAAATTTAAATTTTTGTAACAAATTTAAGCTTCACTTGGGTTTAAATACAGGAATGTATAAAAAAAATCGGATATTCAAGTTTTAAATCGAATTTTCGAGCTCGAAAATTTAGAATAATTCGAAATTTTTTCGTTTACAAAATATCAACCAAAATGTTAAGTTTTTTTTTTAAATCTTGAGTGTAAACCTGCAAAAATCTAAATTTCAAATTGTCGAATCAATAATAATTAAGACGCCAATTTGAGGAATACGTGCACAATCTGACAACTCCGCTCACTACTAATTCATTTAATTCTAGGAATTACATGCACTTGCGTTTTGAGATTTTCCAAATAAACTCAACCCACTAACAGCCATTAACCATTATAGGTGAACAAAATTACTTACTTTTTAAACAAAATAATTAAAGTTTGGCAAAAACTCACTTAAAACACCAAACAACAATGAAATAACACATCTATGACAGTTCAAGCTGATGAAATTGAACTGACCTAATCTAACGACTCGTTTTTTGGCCTTTTGCCACAATATGATTATACAATATAAAAAAATATCAAAAAAAACTGTATGTAAAAGTCAAAAAAGTTATGCAATATATTTATAGATTAGGTAGAGTTAGTAACTTAATTAAAAATAAAAACCGTGAAAATTTGTTTTAAAGCAGTGGGAGTGTTTGCGATAAGAGCTTGAAATAATAAATTTTACCACCTACCGCTTGTGCCCATCTTGGAAAATACCACTTTGAACTAACAAGTCTATGTGAATACAAAACACCATTGACAACGCTCCTTTCAACTACATCAGTCCCTATTACAGCAGGATTGTGTGGATTTGGATATTTCCTCCAAGCTGCTGTAGCCACAGTTTCCCAGGGGTGACTGAAACAAACAAAAAAATGCATTCAATACCACAAAATCGATTTCACAACTATTATTTCTCAATACACGCAAGGACATAGTTCTACTTACTTAAATGTGTGTTCGCTGGTCCAAATTTTCATTCTTTAATAAGCCTAAATTTTAATTTTAAACAGCCTAAACCGAAACGGTCCTCTGTGACTGACAGTTTCACACGGACAAAAGGAATGTGGCACGCCAAGGAAAGCCCACTTCAAATTATCCTTTCAAATGACGCGCCATCTGTGAGGCGCTTGTCGAAGCGCCTAGGAAGAGAGTATGTTGAGTTGCCTACATTGGACATTTTTAACAAGACAATCCATAGTTTTATAGTTTTAATCAGAGACTAAATAGACTGAACGTAAGACGGTAAGCAGTGAGGCCAGTTGAAAGCCTGGCGGAAGCCTAGCTCAACCCAGCACTCTCATTATTTGACAGACCGTTGCGAACATAACATCGGGGTTTTTTTTAGAAAACGGCCTGAAAATATGGGGAAGTGTATTGTGGATCATTGTTGAAACCCCAGTGAACACATTAGTGAAGGAAAATCAAGAGTTTCATTCTTTGGGTAGGTAAAAATAAAATATATAAATATTCAATTATCGGCGTGCGCGCGCCGCCATTTCACTGCAATCATGACGTGTTTACAGCACCGGCTTAACAATATTGTACACAGGCGTCGCGTATTGAAAGAAAATTATTTTACTATTAAACCAAGATGTCTTTGAAAATAGTTCTCCTGAACTTTTACCAAAAAGCACTTGTAAAAATTATCCTATTGGTCCAAAAGCCCCTAATTCTAAAGTTTCATCTAAATCGTTAGAACCGTTACGCGGCAAGTTTCGTATTTATAAATTTAACTTAATCCGGCCATGTCCGAGAGTAGTGGGATGCAGCTTCCCACTACCCCGCATTTTAGCTTCAACTGAACGCATGAGACAGCATTGAAATGTTCAGTCTATTTAGTCTCTGGTTTTAATTTTCTCTATGATTTTAATAAAAACAATTCTTTTTGAAGCTTCACAATTAAATTCAATCAGTTTCACGTTTAAAATTGATATGGCAACTATTTGTTTGTTTATATTTTGATGCTAGTGCGAAATTATTTGGATACGTAAACGTAATGTTATACACTCTGTAACACTACTTTAATAATTGCTGTGTAATACACAGCAATTATTAAGGCTGGCCACGCTTGAACGATTTTTAACGCACCGATGATCATCGGTCCGTAGTTTTGAATCTGAAGCTGCACTGCTACATTTGCACACACATTTGCCACATTTGCAGAATTTTCATCAATATGCAGAATTTCAGCCTTTACAAAGAGCTAATGACGAAAACAAGAATATTAAAAAAAAGAAAGAAAGGAAGAATTTTTATTATTCTTCGCTTTAGACTCTTGTTGGCAGAAATCTTTATAGAATTAGGTTTATTTTTAGGACAGTTTGGAAAATGTTTATCTTTTTAATAAACAATAAAAAATAATTTTCATTCACTACAATAATTTAAATATTTACCAAATTGGGTCGTAAGTAGCAGTGCACAATATTTCCTCTTAAAAGCGAATTAGTTTAGTCGCCCAAAAAAATGCGAGCATTATTAAAAAAACAACATTTTGAAATAAAACTCGGAATTTATTAATAATAATTTAAGCTAAATCTTTACAATTTCCATAAAACGTCGACATTTTGGATCTATTCTATGATCTAAAATCCAAAAGATAAGATCTTTTAATTTTTCGAGCCAAGTGCGCATATAAGCGCTGGCTCTCTGTCATTGGTGCAAATTTGACTGCTTGTTGTCAGGTTGTCTGTCATCGTCGTCAGTATTTGTATTTGCACTAAAATAAATTTAATTATGCAGAAGACAATTCAATTCTCAAGCTAACAATATTTTAATATTAGAAAAGTCTAGAAAAACTTATTAAAATGAATTGTTGTGATACAGTACGTATTGTTTGAATTTGCCGGTGAAATTAATGGATTTATAGGTTATGTTTTGAAGTGTAAAATTTTATTATTTAATCTGTTGGAAGTGTGCTGTGCCTTTGTAACGTATATATTTTTTAGATAATGAGGTTGTTAGTGTTATTTTCCGTGTTGTTCATATCTATCAATCTAAATTGTGTAAATGCAAGGACTAAAAAGTCAAAATCTGTCACAACGCTGTTAGAAGCCAAATGGGAAGCAACACCATTAGTTTTAGAAGTAACCGAATACCTAGCAGAAGAAAATGTGGCTTTCTATTGGGGTTTTATCAACTCTATTAGTAGTTTGCAGCTACCGTTAACTGATTCAGGTATATGAGTGTTTACATCTCTGTAGGGGCGGATTAAGATCATTGGGGGGCCCCTAAGCCAACTGAATAGTGAGGGATCTCTACTCCTTATATAATAATAAATAAAAGAATCAAAAACTGAATTATTTCTATTGTATTAATGCATCTCAGAATGAAGGTTTGGTTTTGAGTTTTTTAATGCTTCAGGTTTTTTTTGGGTGTTTCTAAGGTTTCCTTGAGATATGTAAATGCTATTTTCGAAAGAAATCAAAAAAAAGTAAAAAACAACCTTGGAAAGCCCAAGAAAACTTTTATCTGGTTTTTTATATGGATAATCTTAACGTTATGGCGATGTTTAAAAAACATTGGAAGCTTTGAAGGACAAACAGTATTTAAAACCATTGAATACAATATACAAGCTTTCAGTTTTTAATTTAAGCAGTTCTAAACTAAACTTGGATATTAATAACCAGTTTATTTATGCCTTGGCTGGTAATGTATATATTTGGAATAATTATTATCCATATAAAAAAATAATACATTGTGAACAATATCTGTATTTCAATTTTTGAAGATAACATTGTATGTAAAAATAAGTAAAAGAACCAAAATTAAAAAAACTGGTACTGAAAATTTACAACTCGCCTCATTTGATTTCAGGGAGTGATAAGGTTCAATATGAAATAATTTTGAAGCATGCCAGCGCCTTTCTAAAGCCCTCTGAACTTTCCTTGTTGAAACTGGCGCTTTCCCTGCATATTTACTCACCTAAAGTGCAAATGTTCCAACAGATAGCACATGAAAGACATTTGCCAGATTGTAGGGCTGTTGCGGATGTTGGTGGTACATTATGCTGTGATATCGAGCAAGCCAAAGCCATTTTAAGTAAAGTAGGGACTATTTTTCCTCTTTTTTTCTAGGAAAATAAATTTTGCATTTCAGCATAAGAACGATGAGAAATATGATGTGGAAATATTCAATGTCGATACACATTATCCTGGAACTGAAAATAGGTCGTTGCCGATCGTTTTATATGGTGAATTAGGAACCGCGGAATTCGCCAAATTTCATCAATTTTTAAAAGGAGAAACTGAGCTTGGAATAATTGATTACGTTGTTAGGCATTATGTTAAGGTAAGGGACAGCATTTACTTTTAATCATCTTTGTTTCAACACTAATTCTAAATCGTTTTTTATCTTATTTAAGAACTCATTTCTGTGTTGAAATAAAAACGCTGTAAAGACAGTTTTGCCATGCTTTCGCATTTTCGGTTGTATGTGATGCTTAATTATCAATCAAAAGTGAATAAAGCGTTGATTACTGCCGCTATCATTTCACACTTAGCTATATCATCAGCTTGGGGCGCCGGTGCAGGCTTTTTTAAACTTTCGTGTTGTCATTTTTTGGTCGCACCTTACTGATCACGTTACGTTTTCATCAGTATTATATTCATTCCAATTACGATTTTCAATTTAGACTCCCCGCCAACGCAAAGTTGCGACTTTCCGGCTACGGGGTGGAACTCCAAATGAAATCAACAGAGTACAAAGCACAGGATGATACCGAAGTGCACGATTCCGGTTCGGCGTCCGACGAAGGCTCCCCTGAAGAAGAAGATGTCGAAATCGAGGGATTCGACTTCGCCAAATTAAAGTAATCAGTCGCGTTTTACAATCCCGAAAAGTGCACGGTTTTGTTGCAGGAGCCTCTTTCCCTGATGAGAGAAAGAATTTCGATAAGCTCAGGCAACATCTGGAGGAAACCTCCAACGAGATGGCGCCCTTGAAAGTTTGGCAGTTTCAGGAGTTGAGTTTGCAAGCAGCCGATAGGATAATGAACGCACCTAAGGAGGAAGCTTTGAAAGTTTTCACGAATATAGCGCAGAATTTCCCCATGTTGGCGAAAAGTCTAGTGAAAACCGTCGTTAGCCCTGAATTGAAAAGAGAAATTAAGATAAACCAGGATATATTTGCTGGTACACTTAGCTTACAGCCCTCCGATAGCGTTCTATTTGTTAACGGGATGTTTTACGATATTGATGTTGACATTTACAGTATTTTGGAGGTGTTGCGCCAAGAATTAAGGATTATGGAAGGACTTCATTCTATTGGTATTAGTAAGTCGCTGCTGTCATCGCTTTTGGCGCTTGATTTCAGCGAGAGTGGCGGCGCTAGCCAGGATTTCGCTTTAGATATTAGAGATTCCGCTATCAATTGGTTGAATGACATCGAAAATGATTCCAAATATCATCGATGGTCGAAAAGTCTCATGGATTTACTAAGACCTACATTCCCCGGAATGATCAGACAAGTTAGACGGAATTTATTCAATTTGGTATGACGGTGAAATTCGTTTCAAATGTTTAACACCACACGCTACTTTCTAGGTGTTAATATTGGATCCAACCGATGCAGGGGCCAAGGATTTAGTTAAATTACTGGAAACATTCGTCGTTCATACAGCACCGCTCCGCATAGGCGTAGTTTTCGCCTGTTAATTCAGCTCCCTCTCTAACTGGTTTACAGGACGCTGGGGTCGCCGTCCACTGCGCCTTCAACTTCATCTATCAAAGTCAAAGTCCAAGTGTCGCAATTTCGTTTCTAAAAAAAGTAAAAATGCAACAACGAAATTTTTGCTTTCTAACTCTATCTTTATTTAGATTATGACCTCATCAACAGGAAAAATTACCGTGGAGACGATTAAGAAGGAACTGCAGGATCAATTCAACGTGGACCCTGATGATATAATCGGGGAAGATTCAGATTATGATTTTGGCAGGCAATTGGCATACGATTTTATTCAGAGGTTAGGCAGACATCAGTTTCCCCAAGCTTTAATCAATGGGGTGCCATTGCCGGAGAATCAGCTGAATATCGAGGATTTCGAAGAGGCGATTCTGGGGGAAGTCATGTCGCAGACCCAGCATTTTCAGAAGGCGGTGTACAGGGGGAAACTGTCTGATACTGACGACGTCATCGACTACTTGATGACGCAACCTAATGTGATGCCTAGATTGAATGAGCGTATCCTAAACAAGGCGAAATCTGTGAGCTTGGATATGAGCGGTGCCCCCTCTAGCACTTCGAATTTGGAGGCTTTACTTAGGCTAACACCGAGAGATATGACGGCGACGGCTTTGGAAAATATTAAATACTTTGGGGCCCCCAGGAAAAGCAAGAAGTATCACACTGTAACCTACTGGATAATCGGGGACTTAAAGTGTAAAAAATCCAGGGATATGCTGCTGGCCGCATTAGAACACTTGGTAAGTTTACGCGTCAAGTTTTCGTCTAGCTAATTGTTTTTATGACTTACAGAAGACTGAACCGGATATTCGAGTAAGTTTCATTCCGAACGTCGACGGGGACGCAAAACAATGACTTGAATAAAGTGGTTTTGGCCGCACTGAATGAGTTAGGAGTTGAAAAATCAACTAACTTTGTTCTTTCCCTGTTGAGGAATGATGAAGCTGCAAAGCAGTTGGAAAGCGGGAAAAAATTAGACCTGCCGGTAAGCCATTTGTTTTTAACTTGATGTGGCAAGGAAATTTAAATTTCGAAGATTTCATACCGTTTATTAGGGATGTTATGCAGCTTCGTAACTGGAACTGTCGGATATCCGAAATAAAAAAATATTCGAATCTGAAACCGATATAAATGTTTCGGATAATTTCGGAAGTTATTTGAAATAATTTTGCTAATTCCAGGCGACGACTTTTTTTTTGGTTGACTAAAATTATGAGGCAAACTATCTGATATGTCACATTTTTCCAAAAATTTCGATTTTTTTTGTAATTTCCTCATTTTAATTTTTTTCTCTTTTGGCTTTTTGTGAATTTTTCTCAGTTTCAACTTCATTTCAAAATTTTGATTTTTTTAACTTTCTTTTAAATTTCGCTCTTTAAGATGTAAAAATATGGGATTTCAAAATTTTTCCATTACAAAAATTCATCTTTTTAAAAATTTTGACTTCTTGTTAAAACTTGGGTTCTTTTTGAAAATTTCTACTTTTCCAAAATTTTACTACATTTGAAAATTTCACCTTATAAATTCTTTCCGAAATTTCGATTTGTACTTTCTCTTTTTGAAAAATTGTACTTTTGAAAATAGACATTTTTATATTAAAATCGAAATTTCTATCAGAAAAATTAAGTTCTTTTCAAGAAAAATCCCAAATTACATGGATTAAAAGTTGAAATTTATAAACTGAAAATTAAGCACCAATTTTGCTACTTCCAACTTCAAAAATGAACTTCCATGCAAATTTTTATCCTCTATGTAGCATCCTTGCGGTACGAATTTTCATAAATCCTTTCTTAGTGCCCACCTACGTTATATGGCGAACTCATGTGCGAAATGTGCTTCTAAACCGATCGTTTAGGCTGCAGGTTCTCTGTTAGTGCTTAGTTTTATTAAGTAGATATACATAACTTGATAACCTTTTCTTTTGGTTGACAAAAATTAAAGATATCTGCATCCGAAATAATTTCATATCCGTAACCGAAACTCATAATATATCCGTATCCGTATTCAGATCCGAAATATCATATCCCTAATAACCTTACTGTTTTTGTCTGTGTGAGGGATGAGGATCTGGGTGTGTCATTGTCTGGGATTTGAATCGGTTTAGGCCAAAAATCTAGTTTGATCGGTCCACAACTTTATTTTTAGTCGGAAATTTCCTCCAAAGTTGAAGCTCAAGAATTGAATTTAAAAATGCTCCGCGTCTATTGCCAAAGAGTGCTGCAGTTGAAAGCCGGTCAAAGGGCAGTTATAGCCAATGGAAGACTTTTGGGGCCTCTTGAAGATAACGAGGTATTTTTGGAAGAAGATTTCGCTTTGTTAGAAAGATTTGCCACATCCACTTATTTGGAAAAAATCGTGAAAGCCATCGACGAAAGCGAAGAAAGCCATAGTAAGTGTTGACGAATTCTACCATTAGCGCTTTCTAAATTGTACCAATTCAAGTTTAATTTTAAAATTTCGAGTTTTGCAATGCGGATTAGAATTAATTTCCTCATTTTTAGGTATAACGAGTAATTCACTTCTGAAGATCATATCATTGCTTATGTCGAAGCCTCAGAGTAAATCGCGCTACGATATTTCGTTCGGCGGAGACGAGTATTCCGTCGTTAAAATTCCCGCTGCCAATCCCGACAAAGTGGCATTTGATATCACCGCCATAGTAGATCCAGTGTCTAGGGGGGCGCAAAAGGTCGGCCCTCTTCTTCAGGTCTTACACGACGTTTTGAATTGCAATATTAAAATTTTCCTGAACAGTGCGGAGAAAAACAGCGATATGCCCCTAAAGAGGTATAACATCTTTCGACTAATATCTCAATCTGACGATACACTTTCAGTTTCTACCGGTTTGTATTGGAACCCGAGATTCAATTCAGTGATGATGGGAAACAATCGCATGGACCGATGGCGCGATTCAATAATATGCCAACTACGCCCCTGCTTACCCAAAATTATCATGTACCTGAAAACTGGTTGGTAGAAGTAGTTAGATCCGTCTACGATTTAGATAACATCAGGCTGGAAAACGTCGATAGTAACGTCCACAGGTATCATCTCCAAATCATATCGAAATAAAACTCAAAGGTAATTTTGCAGCGAATACGAGTTGGAGCATCTCCTGTTAGAAGGCCATTGTTTCGAAGCGACCAGCGGTAGCCCTCCCCGGGGATTACAAATCACTTTGGGCACCGTCAGCAATCCGGTGCAATTCGATACGATTGTGATGGCCAATTTGGGGTATTTCCAGCTGAAGGCGAATCCGGGCTCTTGGATCTTACGTCTGAGACAGGGCCGAAGCACCGAATTTTACGACATCGTCAGCTATGATGGCAATGAAATCAAAAACAATTCCAGCGACATCAAGATACTTATTAGCTCCTTTAAGTCGCACATAGTGAAGCTGAGGGTGCAGAAAAAGCCAGAGAAGTATAACATGGATCTTTTATCTGAAGATGACCAAAATTCCGGCATTTGGAACTCGATTACGAGGTAATAACGCCACTTGATTACATTTCGCAAGTCACAAATTGCTAAGACTGATTAGATATAACAGTACCTTTCTGAAACATTTTTTGAGTGATTTTAAAATAGTTAACCACCAAGTTTCAATTTAAGTTTTTTAGAATTGATTTTTTTCTAAATGGCCTAAATATGAATCTTGCTTTTTAACAGGAAGCGTTTTATATTATCGAAATGTGGATCATGATTAGAATCAACTTTCCCTGTTTTAAAATTTAAACTTGAAACTGTAATAAAAACTGAAGGGGCCTTTTACTTGAAATTTCAATTTTTAGGAGAACTCGAAAACTTGAGAAGGAAGTCGGAACTTTTCACAAAATTTTTTCCAATAACTTTAAACTTGGATACTTGTTTTTTAATTTTGACTTTTTTCTGGCATATTTAATTAAAAATGAATAAATAATAATGTTAGGGTTAAACTTTATATTTCGAGAAATCTTACAATATCAAGAAAAAAACTGGAAATTTATGGAAAAAAATAATAATTTTCTAACTTTGGACTTCAGTCCCCGAATGTTGACTTAAATTTGCATATTTCGATTTTTTTTCAAAATTTTGTGAATTTTTGTTGACAGATTTCATTCTGTTTTTGAATTTGAAACTTTTTTAGGAAAACTTCAAAACTTATATTCAAAAACCTTTATATTGAAAAATTAAAAAACTTTTAATTTGTTTTATTATTTAAGTTTCGATTTTAAAATTGGAGTTTTGACAAAAACATGAATATGCGCCATTTAATCACAAACTTTAATTTTTACAAAAAGCACAAATTTCTATATGAAAGTCAAAATATTGACATTTTTTTAAATAACTTTCAACTCCGATTTTGACCTGAAATTTAGACTTTTTTTAAGAATGTCGACTCTTGAAATTTCGACTTTTTTAACTGCATTAGTTCACATATTAAATGGCATTTATTTCACGTCAAATGATCAAAAAAGAAACGAAAGAAACTCTCTTCAATTGTGTTACAGTTTTTAATTTTATAGTTCCTTCTCTGGAAGCGACGAAGACGTAGAAGAAAAACTTAACATATTCTCCGTAGCGTCGGGCCATCTATACGAAAGGTTCCTAAGAATTATGATGCTTTCAGTGCTTAAGCATACAAATACTCCAGTGAAATTCTGGTTTTTGAAAAATTATCTATCACCTCAACTTAAGGTAGGCTGTTCTTTAAATACCAAAGTTAGAGATCAATCACGATGACTTTTAGGACTTCCTTCCTTATATGGCCAAAGAGTATGGCTTCGAATACGAACTGGTGCAGTACAAATGGCCCAGGTGGCTCCACCAGCAAACTGAGAAGCAGAGAACGATCTGGGGTTATAAAATCCTATTTTTGGACGTCCTCTTCCCTCTGGATGTTAAAAAGATAATCTTTGTAGATGCAGATCAGGTAAAATTGTGCAATTTTCGACTTACAAGGGATTTAGTTCGCTTAGCTCATAAACCTGTAGAGATTTTTAATTAGTTTTTTCAGTAGCGTTTTTATTTTAAATACATTTAACTCGTTGAGGTATGTAAATGAAAGCAAAATGATTTTTTTATTTTGTCACATACGACTAATACAATATCAAAAAAATTCTTCAAATATTACCTCATGGAATAAGTTAGGTTTCTTAAGTGCTAGAAAGGCGAACTCAAATAACAAAAAGTTAAATTTTATAAGGATTTTGAACGCATTCGATTGTCAAGCGAAGTATTTGGATACTACAAAACATTCGAATACTTTGTGACTTGTGGAAATGGGATCAAATACCACAAAAGCTTTGGGTACTAAATCTATTCCGTAACTGATTCTCATTGGTTTCGCAATGTTAATAATTTGAACAAAATGAAAGATCTAGGGTTTTGTGAAGAAATCATGGATACATTATTAATCTTATATTAAAGAGATTTAATCTTGTAGGTGGTAAGGACCGATCTCCGGGAGCTCCAGCAACTAGACCTCGGCGGCGCCCCCTACGGTTACACCCCCTTTTGCGACTCGCGCAAAGAGATGGACGGTTTCCGCTTTTGGAAGCAAGGTTACTGGAGAAACCACCTCCAAGGGCGACGTTACCATATTTCCGCCTTGTACGTAGTTGATTTGAAGCGCTTCCGAAGAATAGCTGCTGGTGATCGGCTCAGAGGGCAGTATCAGGCGCTTAGTCAAGATCCCAATAGCCTGTCGAATTTGGACCAGGATCTCCCCAATAATATGATTCATCAGGTGGCTATAAAGTCGTTACCTCAGGAGTGGTTGTGGTGTGAGACGTGGTGTGATGATGAGTCGAAAAAGAAAGCGAAGACTATCGATTTGGTGAGTGTTTGGTTTTTGTTGCGGATGTAATTGCTGTGGTTTTACAGTGTAACAATCCGATGACTAAAGAGGCGAAATTGTCAGCTGCTATACGAATTTTACCCGAATGGAAGGGATATGATGATGAAATTAGGGAGTTGCAGAAGAAAATTGATTCAGGTGTACTAGATGAAGATCCAGCTGCAGGAGCAGAAGAAGAACTTAAAAAAGGTAAATGCAAATAGTAAACATTCCGGATGTAAAAATTTATTTTTTACAGATACCAACCACAGGACTGAACATACAGAATTATGATGAGTTTCTAGTGATAATTATGTACAGTTTTTTAAATAAATTTATCCCTATGTACATGTTTTATTACCTAAAAGTTAAATATTTATTTAAAGCGCCTGCACACTAATTCTATTTTGGAGTAAAGTTCCCAGAAATTGTTTTAATTAATAGAATACTTGAAATGAGCTAGTGATAACATTAATGTTTCTAATTTTGCCCTCGAATGAGATACTAGAAACTTCAGTAAGTTGTACATTGTTAAAAATTTAATAATTCTATCCTCAAGTACCATGCCAAGGAACTTAACATTTATTTTAAGAGTTGTACACTTAAACAAACAGATTTTCCTTTCAGGTAAAATTCTTATTCAATAAATTTGGTTAATAAATAAAATATGTACTTTAATATAAACAGTCTTAATAAAATTGCTGGAATGTATATGCTACAGACAAAGTAATTAATGTAGGTATAATGAGTAATATTTCTGAAAAATAGTTTTAACAAAAGAACCAGAAAATTGTTTAAATATATTTTTTTGGAAAAAAATTCAAGGTTTCAAGAGAAAGTCTGATTTTCAGGAAAAACTCGATACTTCTACCCAATAAGAAGTAATTGAAGACAAATTTTTTATAAAAGATTTTCGGGAAAATGCACAAAATTCGAAACAAATTTAAAATTTCTATTAAAAGAAAATGTTTCAAGTCAAATTGTTGAGGAAAAGGAGGCACTTTCTAGAAGAAAGTTGATTTTTCAAAAAAGAGGATTCTGCAAATTCAGGAATATTATACAAAATTTCTATATAACAGTCGAAATTTCAAGTAGTAAAATTTGAAAATAACATGGGAATTTGTACTAATTTTTTTTCGAAATAAAGAGAAATTTCTATTAAGAGAAAATTTTTTTTTAATAAATGAAAACTTCGACAAAATTTCTGATTTTTTTTTAAATTTTGAGATGCATCTAATACAATAACAGGAGTATAATAATAAGATAAAATTATTTATTAATAATCACAATAAAAAAATCAGAAATTTTATTGATAGTTTTCATTTATTAAAACATTTTTTTTTTCAAAAACTGATAGGAACAAATCAGATAAAAAGATTGATGTAACAAATCAAAAGAGAAGTCATTTTTAGAAATATTTCTTTCATCAGTTCATAATAATGATTATATTATACTCACAACTAAACTAGCGAGCTTAGTCATTCATTGATCAGCGATTATGTATAATCACGAATTAATTACTTTGGCTGTGGCATTTACGTAGATAAAAAGCCATCAGTTCTTTTTTTCTTTAATGAAAAAAATCAGTTCTTTCTGGAAGGGAGTTTTACATGCATTAATAACACTTTTTCCTTCAACATTAGTATAACTTTCCAAGTGTTACAGCTGAAACTAGTCTCTTGAATTTGGACAACGAAACCCTGAATCTTTGGCTGACATCAAGAGTTTAAAACTAGATCACCAAATTTAACAAAATCAAATATTTTAGCTGCATTCATAACGTAATAAAGTAGTGCGGCATATTTTACATTTAACGTAACAACAGTAGTAATATTTGCACTGACATCTCTCAATTTTTTCCTCCACCACCGTCCTGTATCCTCTCCCACAGCAAAGTTGCCGGCAACTGTCCGTACTTTTTGAGGTCACGTTGCATTTCCTGCGAACAAAAACCAAATCAGATATTATGAACAATTTGCGAGCCTACAAGGTCTTTTCTTTGGCCGACATTCTTCAGTAATTAGCGGTCGTTAATCCTCCCTGTAATTTTATCTCGGAATTGTTTTTGATGCCACTTTTTTTATCATCTACGATGAACCAGGTCAATTCTGGGTTAAATCAAAGAAACGTTGTCCTGTCTTTAAACGTACCTTCCAACGGTGCCGAAGCTGCCAAGTCGATCGTCTTTGGTACAATAATCCGGCGATTTTGAAATGTATATAAGTTCATTAGATGGGTATTTGAAATTGTCCGGGTTTTCCGCCGAGATCACGTTCTTGGAAACCTCCTTTGCGTTTGTATAACGTTTTAAGAGTTTTTTTCCGATGTCAATCATAGGAGGGAGGGCCCTCCAACACGTTTTAATGCTGCAAGATCCGGAAACCCCATGACACTTACACTGGGTGTGTATTACATCGCCTAGAGCCTAAAAAATTATAAATAATATCTACTCGTCCCTCATAAACTTCCAAACCTTTCTCCCGATGCGGTTATTATGTAAATTTACTGCGGCTATCTGATTCCGCATTATCTTCTTGTTTAATTCTTCCTCGTCTTCTACTGTGCTCTCCCTCTTGAGTTTTTCCCCTATTTTCTTTATCGAATACTTCTCAGCGTTGTCGATGAAACGTTTAGTAAATGAGGTGCCCCATTTTAAATTATCGCTACATCCTCCCCATTGGAAGTTTCCCACGGGGGGGTTATCAGGCTTGGAAGCGCATGTACAATAGTGGAGGGCTCCACTGGAGCAAGCCCTGGCCATGGTGTATGTCAAAGCCGCTGAGCTTATAGCATAAACGAAAGCTTGCTCTCTTGTAGCTGCAAATAGATAGCATTATTCCAAATGTGAAAACTCTATATAACAATAAATAAATGAATTTTTTAAATAGCTGAAACAAAAATGATACTTTTGAATCAGCATTACACTCTACATTTTTTAAATCCGGCAGATCTGAACTGAAACCTGGAACAAGGCCAGGGATTTCAAAATAGGTACCCCTCCATTCACATCCAACTTATCTACGCAAAATTTCAAAAGTTCCATTACTTTTTCAAAATTTTGATTCAAACTCGAAATCTTAATTTTTTTAATCCCGAATTTTAACCAATAATTTCTGTAAAAGTGAAAATTTCGAAAAAACTAAATTTATTACAAAACACTTCAAGGTCAGTCTCGAAATCTGGACCCTGTTCTTAAAATTCTCACTTTTATCTCAATAGTTTGATGTTTTTAGAAGCTCTGAAGCTTTGGGTAAAATTTCAAGCTTAAAAGTCAAAGTGTCTTGAAAGCGTCGAGTTGTTCCAATTTAAAGTTGCAATTTGAAAATTGAAGTTGAAATGTTCAGATCTTTTTTCATGTAATTTTTTATTTTAAGATTTTAGCTTAAAATAATCCATTTAAGCATCAATTTCTTACTGTCGGGGAAATTTTCGAAGAAAAATGTCAACGTTTTTAGAACAATTTTGGGTAATCGGGTTTGAAGCAAAAATTCTAAATCGAAATCTTAAAAAATCAAAATTTTCAAAAAAATGTATTTATTTAAAAATAACTGAATATCTCCATTTCAGTTCGTAAATAAATTTTTAGATTTTCGCTCAAAAGTTTGGACGTTAATCCAGAGGTTTAAAAGTTTCGAATGAGATTTCGAGTTTAAAAATCGAAATTTCTACAAAAAAAGTTGAATATTTTGACTAAAATTTGTGATTAAAGTTGAATCCTGAGAATACAGGATATACTTCTTCCGGGATTGGACCGTGTCAAAAAACTACTAAAAGTGTTCGACGTTTCGCCCACCATTGTAGGGGGCTTCTTCAGGAACAAAGAAAAGAAAAAATGAAAAGAGGAATATGAGGGGATATGCCAAAAACGAAGGAATGAAAAGGCCAATTTCAAAACATCAGAGCACGGTAACTCAGTATGTCCACCATACCAGAGGCGAAACTCTTCTGAATTGAAAATTGGTACAAAGGATAAGAAAGTTTAGACAGAAGAGCACGGTAACTCAGTATGTCCACCATACCAGAGGCGAAACTCTTCTGAAAGTAAATTAAGTTTTAAACTTTTTTTTATCAATTTATTTTTTTTGTAAATTCTAACTTTTCTCAAACCCTCAAACTTAGAAACCTAACGTTTACAATTTTATTTTCGGTTATTGAAAAAAAGTGGACACAAAATTTTGAAGCTCGGTTTAAAAGTTCAGATTTTCGAAAAAAGTGGAACATTCCAGTTCAAAGTAGCATATTTCAGTTCCAAGTCGAAATTTCGTGATCAAAGTTAATCGTTGGTGATTAAAGTCAAATCGACAGTAAAGTTAAAATTTTGAATTTTTTATAGACTAAGTAGGTTTCAAGTTTCTTTTGAAAATTTGGGTTTTTTAAGCATTTTGATTTTAAACAGAAAATGAAATTTTGATTTAAACTGTAAATTATTCGACATAAAAGTCGAAAATCTAAAAAAAACACAATTTAAATTTATGCAATTTTGGCGACCCAATATCTCGAAAAAACTAATAATTCAGAAAAATTGAAGTTTTTTTCGAATTTTAATTATTAAATTTCTAGTCGAAGTTTGGGGATGGAACTTGAACATTCAAGAAACAAGACGTTAAACTCTAAATTTCAAAAAATTTAATAAGGTAAGCTTTTTTCGTAATTCTAACTTTTTCACAAACAAATTTATTAAAAAATATATGAAAATTTCAAATTTAAACTCGAATTGAACAGAAATTTGAATTATTAAATTAAATTAGAAAAGTGGAAATTTATTCATGAAAAAAGTTAAATTTTTGAATCAACGACAACATTTCGAGAGTTGAAAAATACATTTTAAAATAAGTGATATTTTTAACCCTTTTACGTATGATGTCCTTTTTAAACTTAAGGTTATAGAGAAAGGGTAAACAATTTCTAGTACGTTGCTTTGAAATAAAGAGCTTTTTTATAAACGGCGTATTACGTGGGACAACGCGATTCAAAATTCGAGCCTCGTGCCGCCACGAAGAAGTAAACAATCAGAAAAAAAGAAAAATAACCTTGATCTCTAATTCTCCAGGCTCAATATCAAGGGAGCCACATTCTATCTTTATTTAGTGTCCTGGAACTTTTCTAGCCGCAAGTGAACGAATTCCCGCTCTATTACAAATTCAACCCACGATCCAGAGCCTGATGAACTAACAGAAAGTCAATAAAGGGATAAACCACCGGCGGTGAGCTACGCCACTAACATTTGCCGCGGTTGTTGACACAAGAAACTGAAAAAATATGCATTTGGCTCTCGCCGCCGCAGAAAGGAAATTGAAAATTCGTAACATGTCTGCTCTAAAACTAATTTACTCGGCGGTTTTACCTCTGGTGAGATCCGGCATAAAGTAAGGGGCTCGAGTAATCGAGGAGCAGTTCCAACGACGGTCCTGGAATATCGCCTTGCAGGTATCCGCCGCCAAAGTGGCAGCGGCTTGCACATGGGGCATCGTTTCGATTGACGAGCGGCAGAGCTTCGCTTGAACTTTGATGAAGCCATAACGTCGACGCGCCACCCCGCAAGGGGATCTTATTCCTGAACGGATCCCCCTTCCGGGATTGTTGCTTATAGATGAGAGGTTCCAATGAAGGTTGGAATGCTGCAGGGATCTGGAAAATTGAACTTGATTTACCCAGCTTTGAGATTTCTACAGATTTCAACTTCTTTTTGAATTGATAAGATATTTAAATTAAAAGGTAGTTGTGTGACGATGTTTTCAAAAGTCAACAAGTTTCGTTTAATACAAAAAATGTTCATGTTTTCCAAACTGGGCTTAGCTAAGCTAAAATTAATTTAGTCTATTTCATGTCGAGTCAATAAGGATACAAAATGAAAAAGAAATTTTAATGTTAAAAGTCGATTTCGAGAAATTATTTCACCGAATTTACAATTTTGACTGAAATTCTAAATTCTGACGGGAAAGTAAGGAAGTAAAATTTTGAAATCGAATGATCGACTTTTTCTCCGAAGTTTAGAGTCTACATTTTGTATTGAAAATGGGGGTTTTCTCGAAATGTTGAAGTTTGAGATGAGATTATAAGATCGAAATTCTGAGAGAAAATTTTTCTCAGATTGAATCGAAAATTTTGCCTGAACTCCATATTTTGAACAGAGTTGCAGTTAAACCTTGAACCTATTACCGGAAATTTTGAGTCAAACTTTTTAAATTTTGGATGAAAATTTGATATTAAAGTCGAGATTTCGAGAATTGCGAAACTGGATTTGAAATTTTAGCTGAAATTTGACATTTTGTTGGAAAAGTGGAGTTTTCAACTCGAACTTTCAACTGTCTCTCCGCAATTTAGAGTTTATAGTTATTTCGAATTTAAAGCTAAAATGTCTAGAAAAAAATTAAATATTCAAATAAAGTTAAAAAATCAGGTCGAGAGGTGTGTTCTTTTTTTATCTTTGCACAAATTTTAAATTATTATAATTTATCTATTTGAATGAATTAATTAGATCTTAGAATAGTTATTTTGATAATTCCTGCATCTGGAGGTAGTTCAGGAGTTTTTTTTGGAAATAACTTGTTAGATTTGTAATCGTAGCACATATTTTTGGATTTTTGGAAGCTCTTTGGAATCTTCTGATTAATAAATGACCAACCAAAATATGGAGCTTATCAAAGTTTAAATAAAAATCTTCCCCTTTAAATGCCAACATTAAATTGTTATTAGAAACTGATAAAAAATGAAAAAATTTCTGATAAATCCTGAGTTGAACTTATCGGTGTTTAATAAAGCTCTGAAATGTCCTGCGGTTGCTAAAGAGATTTTTATGAATTACGAGCTATTTGCTATTCAAATAATGTTTTATTGCCGTCAATATAAGTACTCATTCTCGGCAAACACAACAGATTTATAACGTTGGTCTCGAAGCCAGTAACCTTAAAACATGAATGAATTTTTTCTAAAGTAACACAGTTACACCTGAAACTTCAGATATTGAAACTGCCGCCCCAATAGCGTGACGTAATGTATAATTAGAATAAAATGATAGCTTGGCCAGGTAAATCTAGGGGCGCCTCTAATTATTGGTGTTGCTTCGCATTATTAGGTGCCAGACTGACGGCCCTTTTTGTCTCAAACCAACCATCGTTCTTTATTTATTATTATAAGTCGCTACCCGGCGATTGCGTTCTCAATGAAATATAATTTTCGACTTTTGAGTCTGCAACATTTTTATAGTTAAGACCGCACCGATGGAATGCCAGTGGGTTGGATCATTGTCTAGATTTATTGCAGTAGCTCATCGGATTGAGTTAATTGGGTTTTTTATGACATTAATCAAAGCTCTGCTAGACAATAACAACTCGTTATCGAGAATTTTTTTAGGATTTATGTATCTATAACCGATTATAATTAGAGACTAATTTTATGTCTTACGTCTTTCATTCTAGAGATGATCTAGTGATGATATTATTTTAAAAAATCACTATGAATACGTAACTGTAAAATCAGTCGAATTCATCGATTTTATGTGGTAAGAAGGATGTGCGTGTGTCCCCAAATGATTCAAAATCAAAATGACATCCTTATGAGTTACAGCAGTTGTTTCCTGCAATCTTCCATTGTTTTCAATCGTGGTAAGGAGTTCGTGTAAATAAAGGCCGGCCACTTTCAGTTTGATCTTCGATCATAAAAATCGTGCAATTAACACCTACACTGTCGGCAAGATCTAAGGAAACTCAAGCACAATAAACATTCCGACGTTGATCCACCCCTGTATACATGAAACGTATGACAAAGTACAATAAGTTAATTGCACTTATACACCTTTTTATTATCATGCTACAACACTCGAACATAATTTCATATTTTACGTTTTATTGCTTTCTTTTATTGTATTTCGTAGAGATACTTTTAGCTACCAAGTGCGAAGCGCATCAGAAAGTATAAGTTTTAATTGGAAATTATTGCCGAGGGATTAGTTTTTGTTTTACCTTCTTTAAGACGCCGCCGCTGTTGCATCATCATTTTGCGGTATTTTTTTATGATAGTACTCTGACAACTGACAAGATATGTAACGGGATTGAAAATGGTAAACTAGACACAGAAAAGGCTGTAACTCGAGGAAAAGTAGTCGCAGAAATAAATAAAAAAAGGAAATTAAAATCCCAAGTTTCTAGTTGTTGTATCATGAGATGGAAAGGTTTAGCTTTGGCAATTGTTGACTGCTGATAAGAAACCCATTGGTGGTAAATATTTCCAAAATTTTTGTTTATCTTTAAAATGGTTTACCGACTTCAATAATTTTTATTCCAGCGATACCATTATAAATTTGCTGCAGATAATTTAATTACCCTTGATTTGACTAATCCTCTAGTTTTGTACGATAATTTGTCGCTGAGTTATTGTCATTCAATGCAAAAAGATGATTTTTAACGTTGATAATTGATAACTCCGGAAATAATAATCGTACAGATTTGCGACTAGGGTTTGGAAAACTACAAAATAATCTCTATAAGTGTAAGTCGTGGTTATTGTTTTTGATTTAAAAAAATTGTTTAAGACAAGAAAGTTGCCTCAAATGGAAGTAAAAATCCGATAATGAGGGACATTCGCTTAATTTGGCATAAGTTTGCAAATAACGAATATATTAAAAATATTTACAGCAACTTTTCAACCTCAAAGAGTTCCAAAGAAACTCTGAAAATTTCAAAGCGATACGATTTTTATCGTTATGCTTGGAATGCTTTAATATGTCTTTTTTTTGCTAAAAATCAAGTTAGGGATGAATTTTTCACTTCTTACTAATTTTTTTAGGTTGGAAATGCTTTTCTAGCAATGTGTACGTATACGTAAGTGTGTATATGTCTTCAGATCAGAATTTAAAATCGCGTATTGGCACCACTCACGATTCTAGGCGGTTTCACTCTTTTTTTTTCAGTTTTTAGGATATTTAACATTTTTTAATAAAGAAAATATGGAATGTTGTCAAAAAATACATTTTACCATGACTGCTTTCGTTCGAGTTACAACCGTTTTAAAAGTCACCTAAAATTTGGGATTTTTTTCTATCCCTTAAATTTGGTACTCATCGTTTCAGAGGAAACAAAGCTACTCAATTTTCACCTAAGAGTTTCAGCGACAAAAGCGAAAAAATCATATGAAACGAAACCCTAAGTGTGTAAACACACAATTACAGGGAAAAAAATTGGTATCAAAATAAAACTAGGAGCGCAAGTTATAGAGTTTTTATAAAACAAGAATTTGAACTTCGTAATGAAGTTATATAAAATACGTGGTGGAAAAGTGTTTTAAATTAATTAAATCACATGTTCTTGAAAGGTATGATAAACGGCGGCTACTTAATTACTCTAGAATTTCCATAATCACAAATATCATTTATTATGACTTTTGACTTGAGTTAATGCCATTTTTGCGTGTGCCATAACTCAGGCCCACAACGTAAGCAATAATTGTTTCTAACCACAACATGCAAGCACTCACCAAAAGAAACAATTATTGTACCTAATAAACGGCCCATATTTCAACAATTCTTAGTTTTTTGCTATTCTAGAGGACAATACAATATTTACCTACTTTGTCTAGTTAAATATGGTTTAAGAATGCTTATGTAGTAAATTCTACATGAAATATTTCTCAGTTTGAAGTATTTTTATTCATCAAAGCGATACGTGTTTCGCTAACCATGTTGGCATTTTCAAACGCACTGATTAGAAACTCTACTAATTGGATAACTTCTTTTAATCTTTCGGTAATGGTTGATCACCACTAAACCATTATGCATAAATATTTCAGCCCCCATTTAGCTGCAAATGTCATTGTCCATTCGAGAATGTAAGAAAAGTGTTATTAAATAGGTTTTTACATTGAATTCTACAAAGTCCAGTCTTGAAAAAAATATTTGAAATGTTTAATTAAATACAAACTATTGACAAGTTTCTAAAAAATTGTAATATTCGATTCGATATTTAGAAAAAAGGATTTTTTTTAGAAATTTTCCAATAGTTTTGATGTATTTCAACAATTTAAATATTGTTTAAATTAGCAAACTTCTCACAAAAGTTCAATTTTGACATATCACCCGGTGACAATTAAAAAAATAATTTGGTTTTCAAGAAATTTTCAATAGTTTTCATCTCTTTCATTTTTTATTGGCTTTTTTCTTTACCACTTGCTTCTTCCACAACTCCAAATACTCAGTTACCTTTTATAAAGGATTGACAGATTGTCCCAAACAGTGAACAGTATAATTAAACATTTTTTTGTGAACGGAACTTTGTAAACCTTCTATCTTCTGTCTTATTTTTGATTCTTGTTGACTCGGAATGAAAATCAATTAATTTTATTTACATTCTCGTATTTAAGCGTCCACCACTGATTCAACTGTTCTTAGATTCCAAAAATTCTTCTTTTTTAAAGAAACAATGCTAAATTATGAAATTATGATATTTATGAAATTAAAAAAAAATGTTTTAAATTATATCGGACAAATAAAATCATGAAGCGCGTCAAACCAACTTACAACCAACGAATGGAAAATCCATTTTCTAAGAGCATGAAAATAACTAAACACAATCCAAGGGCAACTTTTAGAGTCATTATTTAAATTTTAACCCCGGCTTTACATTATGTAAGTGAATCCTCTCGGACACATTTTCCTCTTCCGCGGAAACCAAGTGAAAACCTCGGCATTTGTAATTGCGCCAGTGAAAAGGCAAACTATCAAAGCTGCGGTTCGCGCTAGACTGAATGGTCCGCCTGAAACATCTTGCGGACCAAGATATTTCATTAATTATCCTCTGAGCTTTAACCTCCTTTATAAGGTATTTTTCTATGGAGGGCGAGGAACATCTTAATTACGATTTAGTGAGACTTTAATTGGGATGCTTTGCTTGAATTTATCGCTTTCGGTCCTAGGTTCTGTTCCATTACATAGCACTTATCTGCGGCTCAATTTTCTTTCTTTTCTCTAAGTAAACTCTTTGAGGGGCAACAAATTGAGTGAAAATAAAAGCGTCTGTGTTGGGCAAACAATTTTTATAATTTTTGGAGCTAAAATAATAATTAATAATTAATTAATACCAGAACGAAAATAAATAAACTATTTATATTTTTTCAAAAAAAAAGCCGACCAAATACTAAAATTTGCAAACAAGAGCTGTATTCCGTTGCGGGTGATATCCAATAGTACGGAGCTAAAACGTGGTGATCAGCAGCACAATAAACTAAATAAATTTTCGAACCAAGAACAGTCAAAGAGTTATGAAAATGTGTTTTTCTTCTATTCCATCAAGTGAATTCGCAAATCGCATCCTTAATAGAAATTAGACCAAGTGAAACATTTTTCTTGACTTGGATTGATTCTTAGAAACAGTGTGAATATGTACATGTAGAAGCAGACAAGCAAATATATTTATTAACTTTTTCATATCTTAATACTATTTCTAAGATAGCAGGCAGAAATAAATTCTTATCTTCTATCTGTTTCTACAGCAATTAATACTTTTTTAAAATCTAATAAAATGCAAGACGAATATTTTAATAAATAATACGTAATAAATTATAGTATCGATCTATTATCACACAATAAGGATGTTTCCCTAATTGGGAAATAAAACATTAGTTTTTTCTTTCTTTTTTTATTTAGTTTTCATTTTTGAGGTTGCTTTTAGTTTTTGACATAAAATCAAGGTTAAAACATTAATATAAATGAATACCATTTGATACGTATTCATATTCACAAAGGGATCATTACAATCTTAACTATTATTATTATTATAATAGCAGTACAATACCCAATTTAAAAGTTAGGCAACTTGTAAAACGAAAATCTGTATAGATGATGTCAAACCATTTGTATCTAATCTTTCTCTATGATTTAAATCAGTTGGTAAAAGGTGTCCCAAAGGTGGCGCACGTTTTTCCACCTTGTAGAGGGATCTTCTACCAGAGAAAAATCGAGTATGCATTGGTTAGTTTATAAGCTATAAATTATTAATCTTTTTGTAAAATATAGAAAATAATTATCGCACTTATTTTTTGTCTCAAATGTTAAATATTAATCAAAAATTCGTTGATTAGTTTAGCTACCATAACATAGATGCCGCAGCTATTTACAACTTTGACAGCAACTGTCATTTTGTTTGTTTTTTTATACATTCTATGATGATATAACCTATAAATTTTACTATATTTACATCTGCTTTTGATCTTATCTTTGGCTTTAAATTGCACCAGATTACGATATTTATTTTTGATATGCACGTTTGTTTTTAAATTATGGACGAAGATCTCAAAGACGTCGACTTATCATTACCCCCTTGCAAGTACGAATGTAAGTACGTTTGCCAGTTAGATAACTAAATTACAATTGCTTGTACATTTTATAGATTTGGATCACACAGCGGACGTCCAGTAAGTTGTACCATCTTTCCTTACGTGCGTTTCCTCCACTTTATCATTATTTTTTAGATTACACGCTTGGGGGGACACTCTGAAAGAAGCTTTCGAACAATGTGGCATTGCAATGTTCGGTTACATGACGGACCTCAAATCGGTTGAAATTCTCACATCTGCGGAAATAGAAGCCACCGGTCATGACATGGAAAGCTTACTTTTCCACTTTTTGGATGAACTTTTGTTTCTATTTAGTTGTGAACCTTTCTTGATTTGTAGTAAGATTGTAATAACAGAATTTGTCTCAGAGGGGGAAGAATGGAGGATAAAATGTAAATGTTATGGGGAAGAATTCACATTAGGCAAACATCCTCAAGGGACTGAAGTAAAAGCTATTACTTACTCGGCAATGCAAATTGTGAATGAACCGGAAAAGAATAACTTTGAAATATTTGTAATTATCGATATATGATTCGTTTGTAAGATTTCTACTAAATATAACATGTTGTGTTTCAAACATTCTCTTATTTATTATGATTTAGGGAGAGCTATCATAGAAAACCTAGTATCAGTTTATTTTAGATTTGGAGGTGTTTAAAAACTATTAATTTCATTTGCATTTTGTCACCATATTTGTGAACCAATTGCTCAGGTCTTCACATTGTTCATCTACAATTGTAATGATTGTTGCAGCTGCTTAAGTAGGCTTGATTTTGTAGCCTTTTTGGCCAATTTTTGATAAAATAGTTCAACAAATTCTGAATCTACATATCAAACCAACTTTGAATGCATTTAAAAAGTTTGAGTTTCCAAAATTCATATCTAAATTATTAAAGATTTTATCTGGAAGCTTAAAAGCTTGCAAGAATTTATTTAGTTCTGCGTTTTCTAAGTGGTGCATCGAGAAACAGCACCAGGCCATGAAAATAAAATACTGGGTTGCAAAATTTTTATTATTCTCGCAAATGATCAATGTTTATACACTAAAATAGTTAAAAAAATCTTTTAATGGGTCGCAAAGAGGAAGTATAAGACACAACCGGGCCAGGGACAAAAAAAAGGTTGAAAAGTGCTGATTTATTAGGTTAAACCGTCAAGAAAATGCATTTAAATCCTCAAAATTAATGAGAAAGAAAATTCTAGGACTCCTAGCTAAACATCTAACTGGTTATACTTGAAAAAACTCGTATAGAGCTTCACAGCTTTAGGGACATTTAGAAGTCGAAAATCTCAAAATACACACACGGAGGTCATTTCAGACGTTAAATTTTTAAAAAAAATTTCATAAATATCTTAGCTGTTAAAATAAGCATCCAGGTAAGAAAAGACACTTATTGTACCAGAGACGACAATTAATAAAAATTGTATTCTTTAAAATCAATTATAAATGTAAAATATGCCATTTTACAACCAAATCCGAAATTTTGAGAAAAATAATTAAACAGCAAAAAAAGCTATAATTTATAAAAAAAGATTTTTGGAATTTCGGGTTTAGAATCAACATTTTAGGAAAAACAAATAAACATTTCCCAATTAATCCAGACCAAAAGATGGAAATTTTAACTTGAAATCCACATATAACAGCTTTCTGGTTGAAAAATTCGAAAATTTTGAAAAAAGCGGAATCTTGAAACTAAAGTCAAAAGCTTGAAACTAAAGTCAAAATTTAAAAAAAATCTAAATTGGTAGAACATAAGAAATCGTATTTTTAACATTTCTAGAACAAGTCACGATTTCAAAGTTAAATTAAAAAAATTTGCGAAAAAGTAACTATCAAAAGTGAACTCTTGAAATTGTGCGGAAAATAATAATTTGTAGAAAAATATATATTGGTCAAAATGTAGAAGAAAACGAGTTTGAGCTAGAAATTTTGAGGAAAATGTTGAAATTTAAAAATGCATTTATAAAAAATATCTATGGGTGGGGTGCAGCTGAATCCAAATTTATCGGTATATTCGTCTCAGTTGGTTAAATGCGAAATTTAGTTTAAAAAATTGATTAATTTAAAAAAAACACTTTTATATTGCGTCTAATGTCTAAGACTTTTAAGGAGTTTAATGGACATTGTTGATGCAATTTGAAGAATGATGGTTTAATTTTCTATTGTCTAATCTTGCCCTTATCAATTATTTTTGAACTTAAAACAGTACTTACAGATATATTTTTAATTTGAAAAAACGAACATTATATTTTTATTATAGGGAATTGTATTTGTCGGTTTAGGAATCTTTTCGATATCTTATCAAGTAATTTAAAGATTATTTCCTATTCCCTAGGTGGAAGTACGATAGATTAATAAATTATTTATTGATTTCATATTAAGCAGAATATCGGTAGGTTGATTTGCTGAAAAACAACACCAACAAAGGTAATTAGAAATTTTACTGTAGCTAGATTTATTTATTTTATTTGTAATCTGAAAATCATTCTTCCAAAACATTTCAAGAAATAATCCTTACATATTATCGGTCAACTTTAAAGAATTTACTTCCGGATTATTTTTTTATTTGAGATAATTCCTTGCACATTTTTAGGTTTGTACTTCCTTCAGTATCTATTAGCATTTTTTGTTTCTTTAAAGC
Organism: Dastarcus helophoroides; assembly: GCA_028583605.1. Taxonomy (NCBI): domain Eukaryota; kingdom Metazoa; phylum Arthropoda; class Insecta; order Coleoptera; family Bothrideridae; genus Dastarcus; species Dastarcus helophoroides. Next base: position 12,387,196 of record CM053336.1, on the reverse strand, counting down.
ATTCAAAACGGTTAGATCACGAAAGATTATTATTGACAATTGATGAACCATTCATCTGATAAAAAATTCTAAAAAAAGTACTTTTTTATCTTGAAAATGAAGTCTGGTTTGGATTCAATCATGTTCCTGCTGCTTTGTCATACGATGTCCCAAGTCAACGACTCTTGTCTTTGGTCGACTCGGAGACAGGATAGTGGATAAAACTACGTCATTTATGAAGGTTATCGTAATCCTTGCGCACCGCAAAAATTTATTTGCCGGCGCGCGGTTGTTTATCGTTTCTTAAAATAGAATCATATTGCTGTTCAGTACAGTAACTATAACGTTTGAATTCAACATGTTAATTAATAAATAGTTTAGGTTTAATAGCAAACATAGCGTAGCTTAGTAAAAAGTTAGTGCCATTTTTACTTAATAAGATGTAAGTGTATAGATTTTTCTACTGAATCAAATTAGATAAGATAAGATAAATCTATAACAAAGAAAAGATTTTAACGCTAAAGTTTATTCTACTTGGCAGACACAACTGACCTACTCCACAAAATTACATATTAAGAGTACGGCATGTTTCGCTTCCGAGATATATAATTTTTTTTTCAAATATTAATATAATTATCTAGAAAATGCAAAATGCTGGATTCACATTTATACAATTTGTTTTAATCCCAATGAATTTTAATGAGTATTTTTCTGATCTATGACAGTAGTGCACAATGAGGCAAGTTGGTTATTTTTTCCCCCAAAATAATAGCATTATTATTATTATTTTGTGATTTTGATATATTTATTGATCAGGCACGGAGCCAGGGGGGTCCAAAAATGTTTTACTTCTGATTCATAAATTTTCTATACATTCCAACGTTTGTCGAAATTTCGATTATTTTTAGAAATGTTTAAAATATCAACTTCTTTTGTAAAATTCTTTCAACTTTCTTTTAATTTTTGACTCAAATTCAACATTTCCATTTTCCCAGAGATTTCTCTCTTGATAAACGTATTTGTACGTATTTTGACCTTATGTTCAAAATATTCATTTTAGTTTAAAAATTTAAACTTTTTTTTTAAATCAAGTTTGGACTTTTTATTTAAACGAAATTTTCAGTTGAGATTCTAACTTTTGATAATTTTGAGACTTAATTTTTATTTAATATTTTGAAATTAGAAATATCTACATTTTTATTTTGCCACTTCAACTTTAAAATCGAAATTTCTTAAAAACTGATTTTATAAATTTTGATTTTCTTAAAATTTTCAGCTTAGCCCGAAATATTTTTTATAAGTTCTGCGTTTTTTTTTGTTTAACATTTTAATTTTTTCTAAAAATCTTTATTTTACAATTTCAGTTTTTTTAGATTTTTTTCTAAATTTTTCGTTTTGTATTAAAAATTGTGTCCTTTAGTTTTTTTCAAATTTTAATCCTAGTCACGAAATTTCTACTTTTTAAAAAGATTTCGAGTTTAAATCCAAAATGTTTGCTTCATCAGAAAACTTTCGGTTTTTTCTTGAATATTTAAATTTTTTCTAAATATTTCGTTAGTTAACATTTTTAGTTTAAAAAAAAATTGACTAACTTCTAATCTTCTGGATTTTGTTTGATTGATTTTCTTTTTTCATCCTTTTAATTTTTCGTCCAAATTTCCGCTTTTCCTCAAGGTTTTTAGATTCACCTTTTTTCTTTCTAAAATAAATGTAAATTTTCGACAAACATCGAAATTACAAATTAAAATGGAAGCTTCTATTGAATTTCTTTTAATTTCATCTTTAATATCTAATATTCCTAATTTCGTCTTTGATCTAAAATTTGATGCTGCTCTGAAAAGTTCAAAAATCACTTACTTTGAATAAAATATTGGGTAATTCTAAAATTTTTTTGAAAATATAGAGTTAAACTAAATTTGAAAGATTTAAATATCGAGACTGAAGTCGAACTTTCGAGTTTCGAATTATAGTCCTAATTTCGAAGTTGAGATTGGAAATTTTACGCAAAAGTAAAAAATGAGCACTAAGTAAAAGACCAAGACGTTAATTCATTTAACAACTCAACTTTTTTTTTTAATTTTGCAATATTGCTCATTTCGAAAAATTTTATATGTCTCCAACATTAAAAAAAGGGGGGGGGGGAATTGGACCCCCTCCGATCGAAAATCCTGGCTACGTGCCTGTTATTGGTGGAACAATTAAAAATACAACTTTTTTACTTTTTTCGTATACCACGTACTGCTAGTTTTAGATTAAAAAATATAAATTATTTTTATGCCTGCCTCTTGAAAAAATAAAATTAATGCATTTACACCAATACCTCACTTTGCGTCGGGGTTACGTTCTAAAAAAACACGACGCAAATTGAAACGACGCAAAGTAAATTAAGATTTTCTATAGCAAACCATGTAAAGATCGAAGATAGGTTCCAGGGTTACGAAAATACTATTTTTTAAAAAGAAAATTGAACAAAGTAAACATTTAAAAAACAAAAATAATATAATATTTTATTACATACGTACAAAAAACACAAAAAACGTATTCAATTAAAACAAAATACACTATTTAATTAATTTATGAAAAACAAAGTTAAAATTAATCACTATCTGATGAGTCCATAGTGGCTGTTGTCGTAAGTCGGCTTTCTTTCACAAAAAATTGGTCTAATGTTTGCTGAACAGCTTTTTTTTCAACGTAAAATAAATTTCCTTGTAGCAATTGACATTCGTAGCTACCGCCTGGGACACTTTAAAACTCTTCCACTGTCAGGATCGTTTTTTAAAAAAATCTCCATAGCTTCGTCAATCAAACACATCGCTTTGAAAATTTGTTTGGAGGTTAAATTTTGTTCTTCAGAGATTTCTATTGAATGGTGACTGTCATCTTCTTCATTAGCAAATAGCAATTCCAGTTGCAATAGTTCTTCATTAGAGAATTCTTGGTTGTGCGAGGTTAGCAATTCATTTTATGTCAGTCTCCTCCATACCTTCAAAATTAGACTCTCTAGCTAAATTAGAAATTTCATGACGAACAGCTGGTGTACGTACCATCAACTTCTGCAGCGCATATTCGGTGAACATATTCAGGCCATATTTTGCGCCAAACACCATTCATGCAAATGGTTTAATCTCCTCCCACGAATCGGAAATAATTTCTATGGCTTTCATAATGTTGAACTTTTTTCAAAACTTCTAGCATGGTAGGCTTATCTTGTCCATCAGTCTCACTTAAAAGAAGTTTAAATGTTCGTCGAAGGTAATAACTTTTAAAAGTCGATATTACTCCCTGATCCATCGGCGTGTCGCAAAAACAAATTTCACGTTTTCTGACAACTCATCAACATAAACTGCCAGGAGCATTGTCTACTAGGACCAAAGCCTTGAAGTTTAAGTTTTCCTTGTTGCAATAAGCTTTAATTTCTGGAATAGCACAAGTTGAAACCCAGTTTTGAAATAATGATCTTGTCATCCATGATTTTTTGTTTGCTCGCCAATGGACAGGAAGCAGATTCTTTGAACAACCTATCATAGCTCTTGGATTTTCTGATTGATAAATGAGAAATGGTTTAAATTTGAAATCACCATTTGCATTACCACCAAGAAGAAGAGTCAGTCGATCCTTGCTAGCTTTAAATCCTGGTGCAGATTTTTCTGTTTTAGATATGAAAGTTCTGTTAGGTAGACGTTTCCAAAATAACTCAGTCTCGTCAACATAAAAGACTTGTTTCGGATCATGAATTAATGCTTTTAACTCTGTCGGGTAGCGTTCTGCAGCAGTTAAATCAGCGCTAGCTGCTTCGCCTTTAAGAGCAATGCTGTGCAGATTTGCTCGAACCTTGAATCTCTCAAACCAGCCCTGACTAGCTTCAAACGTTTCATTCTTGTCTGTTTTACTGCCACTAACATTATCGTTGGATACTGCTTTACTTTTTAGGTCATCAAATAAGCTTTTTGCTTTCGTCTGAATTACCATTTTACTTAATGGTATTCTCTGCGCAACTTGATTTTCAATCCGAACAGAAAGCAAGGACTCCATTTTGATCATCAAATCACTCCTTGTACGGGTTCTCGTTTTAGCATCTAATGATGTTGCAGATTTTGCAGCCTCTCTTATTTTATCTCCATCTCGATCTCTAATAGTTCTGACAGTTGTTGCAGCCAGACCAACAGCCTTTGCTATCTCCACAGCCTTCTCTCCCTTATCAAATCGTCGCAGAATATCTAATTTTGTCTCCAAGCTGAGAGTTTTTTTTTATTTTTGGTAATTCTACCAGCATCGCCCTTTCCACTCATTTGGCTAAAAAAATTACAAGTGTATGTAAAAAAATAATATAACTCTGCCAATAAATAAATTGGAAAAATATTTACCTTTTTTGTAACCAGAAACAACCCGTAAAAATGTATAAAAATTTATTATTCTCTTTTAAAAAAAGCACAACACACTAATTGAAACATTACAAAAAGCACAACACACTACATAATTGAAACTGAACTCTAAAATTAACAAAACAAAGTGAAAGTAAAACTGTATTAAAATTGCGTTGATTTTCGGTTAGAAAGGGAATCCCCGAGTTTTGATGGCATGGCGCAATTAGAAACAAAAGTGGTGCCATTTTTTGGAAAAAAAAGAAAATTTCAAAAAATTTCAAATGAAAAATTAAAGACTCGAACCCAAAACAACACAACCTCGAAAATCTAACGACGCACAGTGAAAATTAGTTCTAATTAAGCAGCGACGCAACTTCGAAAAAACGCAAAACGAAACGCCCCAAAGTGAGGTATTGGTGTAATTACAACTACGGATTATCTATCTGATGGAATTGCTGAATTAGTTACAATAAACCAGAAATTAAGTTCAAAACAAAAGCTACAAATCTTATTAAAATCTGACAGATTTTTTCTAAAGGAATTTGACACCCTATATCTAGGAATGTGAACGTTTTATTTCCTTTTTTTGACTCTAAGAATCCGACCTCAAATTTTCGTACAATATTAATGAAACATCCTCTCTATTTAGGAACATGTAAAAGGCATTAGATGAAAAATATAATCGATATGATATAATAAATAATAATATACATCTGTTAGATAAAATACCTATAAATCTTTTTTTTTATAGATTTGGAAACCCTAAATCTAATGTTAAACTTTTCAGAGCTGGGCTGTGAAAGTTACTAATGGGACTCAACAAACTTAATACAAAGAATGACCACAAATACCTCTTACAAATAAAACAACACTACCAACATGTGAGTATAATTAAAACAGTTTCTGTAATCCTCTATATCTTGAACCCTAGTCAACTAACTTTACCTCTCCAAATAAAAAAAACTAAACTCATTTAAGGACATGTCGTTTTCCATGCAATAGAGAGTTTTTTTTGAAAAAAAAACGAGTTTGAGATGAAGGAAGAGACGGATTCTAAGTAATACTTCACTTAATGTGCTTGTAGGTCTACCTCATCCAGTCAAAAACTTTTAGATGTAACAGGAAGCAATAACACCCAAAACAACTCAAAAATTAGGGAGATTGAAGATTTGATCAGACAAGGAGCTAACGTGAACTTCAAAGATGCCAACGATGGCAATAACACTCTGTTACACAAAGCGGTGATCACGGGGGACATCCAAGCTGTTAAATTATTCACAAACAAAGGAGGGAATGTGACAAGTAAAAACGACCAGGGTAAAACACCCCTAGATATAGCTTTGGCCAGTAACGACCCGAACATGGTAGCGATTGTTCAAATTTTAAAACCACGCCTTGAAGTTTACGAAAAACTCGAGCAATTTGTCGAAGATCTAGTGACATTTTACGAAGGTTACCTATCAGAGGGTTACGAAAGATTGATAAATCAAGAGGGAAAGCCTGGGAAATGGGCTAGCTTCTTCTGCAAGATTCTCGATTGTGGACGAGGCGGAACTGAAGCGATTGAAGTTCCTGGAAGTAAAGCATCCGTCGTTATTGGTCTCGATATTCTCAGCAATTTCATCACTAGCGCTGGAATTAAATACAACCGAAACGAGTTGAAGAAAATAGTGGATCAATTGTACATATTCAAAGAAAATGCATCTGAAATAAGAGGGCGATTAGTAGAAGCAAGCATTGAGATTTTTCAATGCTTTGAAGGACAATTTGTGCACGTAACCGCAGATGGTAGCTGGCGAAGAGCTATGACGAAACTCGCCCATGACGCAGCCGGAAGAATACTGAGCTACCACAAGCTGAGTAGTGAAGGCACATTTTCAATATCTTCAATCACTAAAGGTATCGTCTTAGGGCAATCTAAACGGTACAAGCACAGTTCTACGGGTATACCTCACTTTAGGCATGGGCACAGCCTGAAGAATAAAAATTTGGAATCTTGGAACACCGCAGAGGTCTTTGAGAAAGTAGGAATAGTCACATTTAAAGATGATGGATCCGCTGATACGTATTACCGGAGGAAAAATGGAAAAACTGAATACGGCTATAGACGTCTATTTGCGTGGGAATGTGATGATTCAGTGGAGCTTGCCCAAAGGATCAATAGCGAGTATCAGGTAGAATTCAGAGGAAAACCAGATAAATTGGTTTTAGAGGAGTGTGAGTACAGTTTGAATTTAGATGCAAAAGGAAGAGAAAATGTAAGGGATGATTTATTAAAAAAAATTCAAGAACTGGATCCAGCTTTGATGGAAGATAGATTAAAAGAGGAAATAGAACAATTCAGAGGGGAATTCTTGACGACTTTCAAGGAGTTAGAGGACTTCATCAGTAAGAATTTTTCCTCTTTATGCAATTATGTTGACAAACGCCACAATGAGATACTGGTTTCCTTACGTAATTTGGCTATAAAAGAAGAAGAAATCCTAAAGCAGAATGCAACGTACCATGGACAATCAAGTATGCAGCGCCACGAATTACAAACTTCTTTGCAACAAGTAAAAGACAAAGTTTGTGAAATACGGGAGATAGTTGGTGCCAGGAAAGAAGTAAAGAGAGCAATTCGATTTGGGGTAAGACAGATGCTAACATCATTTAGTGGAAGACAAGACGCATTGAATCAACTAGTTAATGCGATAAAAACCCAAGAGAATCACCTAGTTGTTGTAACGGGATTAACCGGAGTTGGTAAAAGCGAACTAATGGCACGACATATTCACACTAATCTTGAAAATTATGATGACCTAATTTGGCTGGATGCAGGGACTCCAGAAACCTTGAAATCATCATTTATCAAACTATCAAAAAAACTGGAAATTCCCACGAGAGACAGAGACGGAGAAGAAAAAATTCTCGAAGTTTTAATTGAGGATATCTACGAGGCTTTCACCAACAGAAGAACGCTTTTCGTTTTTGATAACGCGGAAAATTTTAAGACAACGCAAGAGTTCCTGCCACCGGAAATAACCAAAAAATCTCCCATCTTAGTGACTTCTCCAAATAATTCCGAATGGAAGAGTCCTCGATTTAGTATTAAATGTCTCCTCTTGGGGGATTTCGATCCTGTCGAAGCCACAGAATTCGTCAAAATTCAGCTGGGAATAAAAGACGATTCGCAGGATGAAGACATAAGTAAATTGGCGCTAAAGTTAAACAACTTTCCTCTTGCTTTGCAACAAGCAGTTACGTACATTCTCTACACTGATGAAGATTTATCCGCTAGGGGAAAGAGATTCACGGTTAGGGATTACCTAGAGGAGTACGAAAAGCTGCCAAAGAAGCTCCTAGATGCGGAAATAATTGATGAACATATGAAAACAGTCTTCAAAACTTTAGACGTGGCGATTAATAAAATTAAAAGTTGCGCGGAGTACGGTCAACGCGCCTTAGACTTGCTAAACGTTTTATCCTATTTCTTACCCAATAACATACCAGAGAAAATCTTTATAAAGGAATTTGGGGAAGGAGAACAAGAAAAAATGATCTCAATTACTAAGCTACTGAAGAAATATTCCATAGTGGAACTGGAGAACGGAATATTGAGCGTCCACGGCTTACTGCAGCAAGTTTGCAGGTTGACACTTAGCGAAGACAAGATTCTGCAAGAAAAAACGTTGGGAACAGCCTTGAAAATCCTAAGAGAACAAATGATGGATCGCGTCAATGCTGAAAGCTACATACCTCATATCATATCAATTTGGAGCTACGCCAAAGAGTATAACAGCTTGATAAAAGAATATATCATTGATTGTGTTGAAAGTGCTTACACAACGTATTTTCATCTTATTGTGGGAAGTAATAATTTCCTAGCCAGCGAGATAATAGATAAAGTATCGAAAATTTACCCTAATGATTTACGCAAAATTGTAACCAGGCGCGATTTCGATGGCGGAATTCCTTTGCATAATGCTGCTCTTTTTGGGAACGTTAATACAATTAAACTTCTCCTAGACAAAGGAGCCAACGTTAATTCTAGAAAAAAAGACGGTTGGACACCCTTGCTGTTAGCCGCTAACAATAATCGAGTTGAGGCAATCGAGTTTCTCCTAGATAGTGACGCTGATGTTACAACTAGGACGAGCCACGGAAATACTCCCCTACATTTTGCCGTGAAAAATAGGGCCTTGAACATTGTGGATGCTCTACTCGAAAAGCACCCAGACATCAATGCAAAAACCGAAGATGGTTATACACCACTGCATGCGGCGGTGGAAAACGGGCGTTTAGACCTAATGAAAAAGCTGTTGGAAGCCAACGCTGAAGTAGACTCGAGGACTAGGTACAATTTCACCCCCTTGCATCTTGCTGCGAAAAAATATAATGGCAAAAACGGTAGGCCGGATCCCACAGATTTGAAAGCGGTAATGTGTGAATTTTTATTAGATAAAGGAGCTGACGTTAATGCGGAAACTCAAAAAGGATACACCCCTCTGCATTTTGCTATAAAAGCCAACTATTTGGAGATCGTAGAGATTCTCCTAAAGAGAGAAGCTGATGTAAACATCTTGGCGAACGATGGTAACACAGCGTTGCACTTAGCGGCGAAACTCGGCCATTTGCACTTTGTGAAGCGTCTAATTATGGCCAGGGCCAACGTCAACTTCCCCGATAAATACAGTTTTACTCCTTTGCATTGGGCTAGCTTAGAGAATCACTGGAAAATAATTGAAGAATTATTAAAGTGTCCAATGCTGGATCTCAATATAAAAACCACCAGAGGTAATACGGCATTGCATATAGCTGCCGAGAAAGGCCATTTAAAGACACTTAAGATTCTACTTGAGGCTCACATCAGCTTAAATACTCAAAATAATGAGGGTAAAACCGCCATAGCTTTAGCAACTAATCAGGACGTTATAAAGTTTATTAAGCAGCATCAACTACATATGGTAACAAAAGAACGAAATCTGAAATCATTTAAAAAAGCCAAAGATAATGGAGTGGAGAAAACAGGACCTTTAAAAACATCTAAATCCTCACCACGGGTAAAAGCTAGCTCAAACATAAAAAATAATCAGGATAAAAGCAGCCAAGTCTTAGCTAGTGATGGAGAAAATTTAGTATCAATCGATGGGCAACAATCTCATGTCGCAGCTGATAAATCACTTGAGGAAGACAACACGAGCACAAACAAGGACAAAACTCTCTTATCACCAGCCGGGGAATCAAACTCTGATCGTCATCAAAAAAACCAAAACGCTAAACTTCGTTTCAACAAAAAGATGGGTACGGCTGGCATTAGCGGCCAACTTTATGAAATTACTCTGTCAATGATGTTCCTACTCCGAGGGGTGCTAATTCCTGAAGTGAGTGAGTTCTATTTGGCAACAAATTTAAAGGAAGCTGGTGACTTCGATGACGTGGTTTTTGCCTATACATCGAGCAGTGAGCAGCTGGAGGGGCTAAAATTAATTTTTCTTCAAGCTAAACACAGAGAAAAAGCCAAGAAGGAAATTTCTTTGGATATTCTCTTAGCTGACACGGATAAAGGGGATTTTCTTCTCAAGAAATATTTTAAGTCGTACAGGGAAATTAAAAAGCAATTTTTTGATAAAAATAATCAAGATCATACTATTTTCGGTAATGACTTCAATAACACCCAATTTATTATTTACACTAATGCTTTGTTTACTTTTGGACAAAGTGAAAAAGAAAACATTGAAATTATTTCTGTGACACCAGAAAATATTTTAAATTTCACTGGAAATACTTTAAGTTGCTACAAGTTAAAATTCGGTGGGAACAAGGAAAAGAAAATAATAGAAACTTTGGAGAATTCCTCTGATTGTAACAAGCTAGCAAAAGAACTGGCTGACGTAGTCCTCAACGGGAAAATCTTGGATTTAAATCGACCTATTTTTACAAAGTATCACGCATCTTTAGCTGAAAAAGTCATCGATAGAAAACTGGCAACCCTAAAATTAAGTTTCATGCAGGGAGATGTAACACCAGAAGATCGCTTCTTCAGGGATGCACTTTTTCGAGAACTAAGGAAAACAACTAATATTCCTCTCGATAATGTGGAGGAATTGAGCAATAAACAACTAAAACTTCACGAGAAATTTGGCCAAATCAGCGAAAACAGCTCAAAACACTTGCCAACAGATTTGGTCAGTGTGGCCGAAATTGAGGAATTTCTGGATAAACTAAGAATTTTTCCAGGTGGGCACAACCAGCGCGAGCTGCAGCAAATCATAGAGAATGGGGTGCAGAGCGCCTACTCTGTAGAGGAAAAAGATATAAATTTGGTTTTTTCCGAAGTGCAAAATCGAGTGCAAACATGGTGGAAGGAAGAAGATGTTTACCTCACGAAGGATGACAGATTGTTTGAGGAAGCAAAGCGAAATTTTTCCAAATTGCATCTGACTGGGCTCGCAATATTACGCAAGGGACAAATTCAGAGATTGGAGCTAAGCTTTAGAAACGATATGTTGGAAAATCTTGTAGGAATTATTCGTAAAAAATCTATCGTGAATTTAGTCGTGAATAAAAGTACCACCCTGTTGACTACTGCCAAGGTATATGAAGCTTTAACACGTATGCCGGAGTACCATGAATCTTCCAAATACATGTTTATGACTCTAGACTCGGTTTTTGATCTAGAAGATAAAGTAATTGATGCTTTCGCTGGAGCTCAAAGTAATTTATTAATAATTGAAAGCGAAGGTATGGAAAGAGATGTCACGAAATTATGTCACGGGTTGTTTGGCATCGTTAAATTCAACCAGAGCAAGAAAATCGTTATTATCAGCAGACGAGGAGATTCGCTGAGTGAAGAATTTAAAAAAAACTTCTTTAACAATGAATTTTATGCTGAAATTCAACACCAAAACATCACTCTATCCGACCTTACAGCTGTTTCGCAAAAAAAGATTCTGAGGGAAACTCAGGTCGTTTTCCAGGGTGAAGAAGTCGCATTAGAAGCCCTAATTGACGAGTCTTACAAGCATGTAATTGACGCTGAAATTTTGAGCAAAATTTTCAACAACGAGAAAATTATTATTGGTAAAACGCCTGAAGACTTGGAAGACATTGAACATTATTACATCAGCAGGATATTCAACCATCAGGTGACGTTAAAAAATGACTTCAAAGAAAGCGATGATTTCAGCGTGGTTCACGAGGGTAACATTGGACCAAACCCTAGGCAGGATAGAGATTTAATACTGATTTCTGATGTCAGCAGCTACTTCGATAATTTATGCAGCAACGAAGCTTACAAGGATTTAACCATTCATTGGCTTAAGAGGGAAAACGACATTTTCACCTGGCAGAATTCTAGGGGTTCGCTCCTAAACTTACGCAAGATGTTATGCAGTGAAACCACCAGAAGCAACCCTTGCAGCATCAAAGATATTTCTGACAGAATAGTGGTCATTTCCGATAGACCTGGCATGGGAAAAACAACAGTACTGACCAAATTGGTTCAGGAAACGAAAGAGTCTATGGCAAATTTATGGGTCACCAGAATCAACTTGAACGATCACACCAAGCTCCTAGATAATTTAATTGTTTGCGCCTCTGAATCCGCCGCCGTTGACTGTCTAAGTGATATCGCTGGGTTGACCACCCCCTTGGAGAGGCATCTCTTTCAGCACCGAATTCACGAGGGCAACATAGTTCTCGTCTTTGACGGATTTGACGAAATCAGTCCGTTGTACAAGGAAGATGTGATTGATCTTTTAGGAATTTTAAAGAGGACTAAAGTTGAGAAACTCTGGGTGACAACTCGGCCACATCTCAGGCGTGAGTTAGAGGACAAATTCTCCGTTTTGTCATACACCTTGGAGACTTTCTCCGTGGACAATCAGAAAGAATTCTTAATGAAATTTTGGGGGAGAAGTATGGGGGTGGGTGAGGTGAACGAAGAGCGCCTTTGGTGCTATATCGAGCAGATACTTGCTCTCGTTTCTAGGTGTATTCATGACAAGGAGGTCGCCTTTACAAGCATTCCGTTACAAACCAGAATGTTAGCGGAGGCTTTTGAAGATCACTTTAAAGAGTTTTATAATTCAGGGGCAGTTAAACCGACGTTAACCAAGAACATCGATTTGCTCTTTCTCTATCAATGTTTCGTTAGGAAAAAATATAAGATTTACTGCCAGGAGAAAAAGAAGCAAGATATCACTAATGTAGCCATAAATGAAGATAATGACGAGCTTTATAATGCTTTCGTTGAGGACCATAAGCTACTAGCTTTGTACTCGCTGTTGACTGAGGATGAATTGAAGGGTGTATTTTCCGTGGGAGAAATGGAGCGATTAAAACGCATGGTGTTTCAGCTGAAGAGCACCATTAAAGGAACTAGAAGGGTGGGAATCGTGGACGCTTTCGTGGACGGTAAACCTCGCTTTATGCACAGAACGTTCGCGGAATACTTCTGCGCTAGTTGGTTGGTGGACAACCGCGAAAGACCCGAAGTTAAAAATTTGCTAAGGGGGCGTATTTTCCAAAGAGAAGAAGGAGTACTGAGGAATTTTTTTGACCGTATTTTAGTGAAAGAAGAAAGAAATGGTAAACTTGAACTTCATATAGCAACGTTGAATAATGATGAAATTAAAGTAAAAGAACTGCTGGTGAATTATAATAAATGCATAAATAACGTAGACAAAGGAGGAAGAACGGCTTTGCATTTAGCTGCAATCTACGGTTATTCATCCATCATTGAAATCTTGCTATGTCATGACGCGAATTTTCAAATTAAGGACGAAATTTTCAATTGGACTCCATTGGGGTCCGCGGATAAATGCCATCACTGGCATTGCATTAATTTACTTCTGCAGAAAGGTGCGAACTCTCATGACTTAAACGAAGCTTTTGGAGATAAAGACTATTTACTCCATGTGGCAGCAGAGGAATGTTATGCGGCTTTGGCCAAAGTTTTAATAGAGAAAGGGGCAGACGTTAATGCACGCGATCAAAACGGTAAAACTGCATTACATCTAGCCGCCGAAAAGGGGCATTTGGATCTACTGGGGCTCCTTGTAAGCGAAAGTGCTGATATTAACGCTGCTTCCAGTATTGGAAATCGATATAGTACCAAGACTCCCCTGCGATGGACCCCGTTGCATTGGGCTGTGTTAAGAAATCATGAGGGTGCAGTAAATTTTCTCTTGGAGAAGAAGGCAAAATCGATCAAGGACAGTGACGGTTCGACACCTCTGGACATAGCTGTGACCAATGGCTATTTGAACATCGTTCGTACCTTGGGGGGAAGTAGCGAAGATCTCTTGAAAGCCGCCGTGGCAAGCAATAATTTAGACGTAGTTCAAGAGCTAATGAAGAACACGACTTTGTCCGAATCGTCAGAGTGGAGCCTTTTGCATATTGCCGCCGCGAGGCGGTCCTTCCAAGTCTTCAGGTTTCTTTTGAGAGAGGGCGCTGGAATTGATAGTACTGGAATATTTGGGTCGCCTTTGTCGGCGGCCGCCGCCGAAGGGAGTCTCGATCTGGTCAAAATGCTCGTAGAAGGAGGTGCAGACATTAATATGGCCGGCACCGATGGGTGGTTACCGATACACGCCGCGGCTAGAGGTGACGGTTTTAATCTCCATGAAGTTTCGGAGGAGAGTTGTCTGGAGGTTTTGCGGTACTTTTTGGAAGAGCTTGGGGCTGAAAGGGGAGTCGATATAGATGTTAGCGATAAAAAAGGTACAACACCCCTCCAGACGGCTGTTTATCATAATAGATTCGAAACGGTTCAATATTTAGTGAGGAAGGGGGCGAACATTAACTTCGTGGATAAATTGGGGGCAACGATGGTGTTTTCTGCTTCTTTTAATAATAACTGTCAGATAATGAAATTTTTAATAGAAAGAGGGGCAAAAATTATACCGGATAGAGCTCTTTTTGGGAGACTTGGGATCACACCGTTGCACTTAGCAGCTATGTACAATGCTTTAGATGTAGTAAAACTTCTTATTAAAGCTGGAGTATGCATCGACTCTGGTAAAGGAATTAGTATTACACCTCTACATTTGGCTGCTCTATCCGACAGTCGTGAAACTATCGAGTATTTAATTAAATATAAGGCAGATGTTGACGTACCTATAAACTTTGGATTAGCACTGGAAATTCTTGAAGATGAATTGAGCAATCTTAAAGACAACAGCATGTATGAGGTGATAAAACGTATTCATGGCAATTTGAAATGGTTTAAATATCTTTCTAAGATTCTGAATATGACGCCATATTTGACCTCAAAATTATTTGGACATAAAAACGAATTACTTGAGAGTTGTTCGAATCAGAGCAAGTGGGACAAGTTGAGAAGTTGGTTTATTGAATTAATTTATATTCACTATTGTTTGCGCTACAGAGAAGGCCAGATTTCCATGCTCAAGAGTTTCATAAATGAACGAAAGGCCAGAAACTTATTTAGTCTACCTCAAACCTTCATGCTGTACATACCAGAAAGTGTTCAACGGGAAAACCAAAAAGATTACGGATGGGTAAACGCAATCTACTGTTCAAAAGAGTTAATGATAAGCATCATTACAATATTTTTAGCTTATATATTTTATATTTTTTATAAATCTTAATACAAAAGTTATTGATCTCAGATGAGCTTTTTTTTTCATTTTAATTATTATGTTATCCTTTTCCATATATTTAATAATCTTTTAACATTGACAAACCTCTAAATTTTGTAAGAAAATACGAAAAGTTAATATGAAAGTCGAAATGTCGAGAGAAATTGTTAAAACTGAAAGAAAACCGGTAAGCATTGGGTGTGAAACCAAAAGTTGCACTGGTAAAGACAATTTTTTAAATTTCAAAAGAAACTAAATTTCTTTAAAAACAAAGAGTAATCTGGAAGTTTAGATTTTTTTCCTCCAAATTATGACGTTCATTCGAAAATTTTGACTTGCAATTAGATTTTGAAATTTTTAATTTCGAATTATAAAACAAAGTTTAGTGAAAAAGTCAAAATATAGAGATAAAAATCAAAGTTTGGAGAAAAAAAAATCAAGGCACCTAACAAATTTAATAGTAAAAATGTAGAAATTTTGAAAAAAAAAGACAAAATATTTGAGATTAAAGTGGCATGTTATACATAAAAGCCCAAAATTTGAGAGTAAACTCGAATATTAAGATTTTGAAATAATTATTGGTATAAAACGAACAATTATTAGTTCCTATTTCAAAATTCTGATGTTTTTCTTAAAAGTATGAACTTAAAATTGAAATTTTTAAATGCATATTTAGAAAACAAATCATCTCAACATTTAAATATTTATAGCAAGAGTTAAGCATAAAAAAAAACAGAAGGCTCTAAATTTTAAATCATATATTTACATCATGATGGTTTTAAAAATGATATCTTAACAAATCCAATATAATAAATATAACAGTTCTTAACGAGTCCAATAATTATTACATCTAACTACTACTAAGGAAACTTAAAAAGTATGATTATCGTCTCTAGGATAATTTACAAGACTCAGTCTCATATCCTATTGTATTGGTGATACTTCCGCCTTTTAAAACGTTATTAACGACGGCTCTAGCTAGATAACCTGTGCATTGAAGATATGGGATCTCCACAAGATGACATGTCTGGTCCTCTGGTAGATTATGATCCTGCAAAGTTTCAAAATGAAAGTGTCCGACTTCGATAAAATTAGAAAGCTACCTTTGCATACATATAGCTCGCTTCAACAATCAACTGCTGCAAATCCAATGGCTGATTAAACATCAGCTCCGGGTTTCGGTTCAAAATTGTGGACACTATAGATAACAATTCGACAACGAGCTGGCGATACTCCGGCTGTTGTATGCAGTTTAACATCTGGAAACACGAAATAGAAATTATTCCGCTCAGGCAGAATTGATTCTGATTATCTCATCTCAATCGTAAATTATCCGAAACTTATTTTTTCGTAAAATGTTAATGTTTAAAAATGAAGTTTTAACTTCTGCTAAAATAAAGCTAACCTCTTCGACTAAAAGCGAAAAAGCCAGTTCTGATCTTGTCATATTTGATAAAGTGGGCTGTTGTGGTAGAATCCTATCCGTAACTTTCAATCCGGAGGGCGTTCTAGTTAAAACGTCCCAAACTTGCATGTAGAAAGAGTTTGGCACCCTGCAGAGGCAACCTTCCAACTGCCTTTTTTGCTTCGGAGTGAGTCTAAACAAATAAATAATAAATTGGTTATTTACAATAAAAACATTAAATTCCTCCACAGGTACATCAACTGATCGTTCTACTGCTTTGTAAGAACTAAATTTTATTGAGGATGATTACGACGAGGTGTTTTCATACATTTAAACAGTTATTTAAAACATCTTAACAGTGAACAAATCATTTAAAATCAGATCATTATTATTTGGCATCCAGATTGGACATCAGTAGTGTACTTACTGTTCCCTAGTTCCCCATTCTTTGATGGATAACACTTTATAGAGGAGCTGTCGCACCTCGTAAGGGCTGTGATCCTCCAGCTTCTTACTCTGGCCGAATATTTTTAAATAAATCTTGAAGGATTCCACCACCCAACCGACTCTGATCTTGAGGATCCCCCTGAATAATTCAGGATTGGTCGCGATGAGCCTGCCACAGTACAAAATTATTTCCTGCTGTAGCACCGCTTGAATTATGTCGTATGGCTGTATCGTACTATACAGCACGCTCTGTATCTCCGCCGGCGTCATCGGTTTATCGAAAACCGTCTCCTTTTGCCCAATTACCCCCACAGTCAACTGAAATCAGAGTTGTTATTGCCAAGCTTTGAACTATAAAGGATAACATACTTGTTTTCCATGAACTAGAACGGCAGTAATGAAAGGACTAATGGAATCGACGGTGTGATGTAACATACTGCTGGCGTACCTAACTGCCACCCAATGCCTTAGAATGCCCGCCCGGTGATAAATACTTTCATAATGCTCTGAAATTGAGGCGTCTTGCACCCTAAAATTCATCCCTTCTCGCTTTGCGAGAATCCCGTAGAGTTGACAACGCCCGTGGAGCTTCTCCACGTACTGAAGGGCATCCAAAATTTCCTCTGTCGACTTGTGTTCGTATTTCTGGAATTTTTCAATCGCTAGCTACCGCGCGTCTTGATATTAAACAATCATCAAAAATACTCACTGAGTAATCTTCGTCTTCGCTGCAATAATCCAAAGCCTTTGGGACATCAGTCAAGCTTTGGTACCCGATGTAATCATGCTCCAGCTGCTTAAATGCCTTGAATTCCTCATTAGTAGTATCCAGCATATTCATGAAGTCCAAGTGCTCTATTCAATTGAAAACAATTAAACTAGAAAATTAAAACGATTGGAAAACGGAGCCTCACCTACGCACGAGCTCGAGATGAGGTTCTGCAGCCTTCCTATCCTGACTTTGACGCTATCGCAGTAACCTTTCTTGAGCATGGCCAACAAATCCAACATCTTCTTGAATTGGGGGTCTCGCATGTGTTCCTCGCGTATCAGTAGACACACAGTCGGTCTTCCGGACAACCTCCAATAACGACCGACGAATTGCAGCTCGGTTTTAATATCATCTATGAGAAGCGCCATGTCACGGTAGAGGTAAAAGTCGGAAACTTCAAATATTAATGGATAACACAACACTGTGGCACCGCATACCCTGTATAACTACAAGATGGGTTAAGTATCGAGTTGTAAGGATAGAATCGACATACTTTGCTCGTGCCCAGGCTCCCGATGGGTCTCCCTGGTCGCCCTTGGAGATTCAACTTTCGATTGATGCCTAAATTTTGGTAGATTTGCACTAGTTGGGTGGAAGACCAGATTTGAACCGGTTCGACTTCATGTGGTGTTTGAGTTTGGATGCCGTAAGTGGCCATCATAGCCTGCAGCCGCATCGACTCGGCTATCAGAACTATTTGTACCACTAGATCGGTAGCGGTGCCCTATTGAGGTAAAATACGAAACAGGTAGCATGTAATTAAAAGAGAAAAATCTTTTGTCGACTGTAGTACGTGCCATAAATTAAAGAAAAACGTCGAAGAATTTTAAGTTAGTTACAACTGATGAAACCCAATCACCCAGAAAAACTGTACTCTTACTTACTGAAAAATAAAAGATTGCTGGATGTTAAAAAAATGTTAGTAAAGCAGTATAAAGAATTATTTATTTCGTCCACCTATTCAGGAATCTTCTTGGTTTAGGGGTTGAATCCGCAATCAGTTGTTGTTTTGTCACTCAATCTTCAGAACTGATAATGAACTAGTTCAGAGTCAGCTCCGAAGATTTCCTCGGCACTACGCGACGAAACGTCGGCAACCCAGTCTAACTTAAAAGCGGTTCAACCTAGAAACCAAGAAGGTTATCAAAGTTCAACTAGCAGAAGCGTCCATTGAACTTTTATACATATTTAGGACTTTCTTTCATGCATTGTTTATTAGGACCATTGCAAAATATAAAATTAAAATCCTGGACTTAAGTCGCCGAGAAATCTGGTATTATTTTTTACATAATCTCCCTTTTCTTTAAGTTACTGACACTAAAGTAACTAGGAAATATAAATACTGGCGAGGTCAGCAAACTACTGAAGAAGAGGTTATTGTGTTAGAGGGAAAGTTAGCACTAACAGATATGAAGAGACACTACGGAGTACTTACTAGGGTTCTTTTTGCCTGAAGCCACATGGAAAACACAAAAATAATAAATTAACACACAGGCAAATAAAATTATAATTGAGAGGTGTCATAAAATAAGCGTTATTAAAGAAGTTAACGTTACTGAACTAATTTAAAAGTTAAAAAAAAAGGATTACTATACCACCGAGAAGCATAATCATGAAAATCTGTAACTTTATTATAAGAGGCAAAAATATTATCAAGAAATCATAGCCTGTTATGAATAAGCAATGATTGAAAAAACAATTTAATAGAAGATTGTTACATTTAGGTTTCTTCATGTATATATTGAGTAAACAAAGTTGGCAACTATGCAATAAATATTCCATGCACATAGTAATGAATAGTAACCCAAAACTATTTTCATTTGGAAGTCTCAAGTCCAACTGGTGTAAACAGATTAGGAGTTGTTCAATCATTATGCCACACTATTTGTTATTATTGTTTATGGTTTCCCTCCCCCTTATCAGTCTGAAAACATCATAGTCAAAATCTGAAAACTAGGAACTTGGAGCTTTTATTTTCCTTTATGACAATTTTCCTTTAAGTTACAACCTTCTGAAAATCACCAAAAATAATTTTGAATTTCTTTATATGCCCTAAGAGTAATTTTTCGGGATATTTTGGATAGTAGCCTCGAAAGTTATACTTTTCAAATTTGTAATTTCGTTTGAAACTTCAAAAGATCTAGAAAAAGTTGCAGGACTAAAAATAAGAGGAAAGTCAAAATTTTAAGGTTGAGTAATTTTCATCAACGTTATTTTTTTTGGAAGTTTGGCTTTTCTCAAAGTCCCAATTTAAAATTTGCAATTTTTGCCATTTTCCTACTATTGATTTCAACTCAAAATTAGATTTGTTATCGAATTAATTTTGATAAAAGTTTCTCAATAAAACAAACAAATCTAAAAATCCAAATCAAATTCTACATTACTGTTATTTTTTAGAGGAGGGATATTGGGTAGCTGCGAAATATCAACTTTTCCTTCAACTCGTAACAGATATGAAAGTAGGTACAGATATTCCAATTTTTATCAATTAAGCTTCACTTAATTAGTCCGTGATTAGAAACCTACCTGAAATGCTGAATACCTTCCGCCTTTTCTGGGTCGATTATAAGAAGGCAAATATCTCCGGATCGGGTCCAATTCATTGATATGTAACAAACCTGCCGTTAAAAGCTGAGCCAAAATAAACATCGACTGGTTCCAGAGATACATCCCGCTTTCAGTACTCGCTATTTTATTGGTGGTATCCGGGTATTGCTTCTCTTTTTCCAAATTTTCCTCAGGCACAAAGTAATACATTGGAATAACCGGATCTAAAACGCGACTTAATCATGAACAGAATTGTATTCCGCTGACTTGGCATTACCTCCATTGTGATCCAAATATATACGCTCCTTTAATAAATCTTGATATTCGGAGATCTGATCAGGCAGAGATTTAAAGACACCGTCTATTATCATGAAAATATAGAAAAGAGGAAACTCGCATTCTATGTTTTCAAAATCTTTTAGATCGCCGCTCTCGTAATATCTAAAAATCATAAAACTAATTTAATAACTCCTCAGTACATGTTTATTCATTTTTTAAACACCTATAACCCTATATAGAAACCTTAAGGGTTACATAGTACTTCTGGTTGTAGCTCTTCTGTAAAATATATTGAAGCAGCAAACCTTTCTACAGCTTGAACTAAAGCAAAGTGCAAAGTTTTTCCTCAGCATTTGTACATTTCGGTCCAGCTTGACTCAGTGAGGACTTCTGTCTATGGAGACTCTTTTTTCTATAGAATTTCCAAGTTATGGAACTTGTTACCGAAAGGAATTTTCCCCAAAAATTACAACCTATCCTTGTTTAAAAAGGCAGTTCATCGCCATCTACCCTTGTTTCCGCATCCTACTCGCAGTGCTTTGAAAGCATAATGGGGTTACCCTTTGCAAGTGGATTAAACTTAAAAAAAAAAATCTTACCTCTTTGAAGTTTCTAACATTGTTTTATAACCATCACGAATAAACCTCTTAAACCCATAGTTTCCTTTTAACCTTCTAATTATATTTTGCTTTGTTTCATTATAAAGAACATCCTCGTGGGTGGCAAAAGCTGGGAAGGATATTGTAGGGAGCAGAGCTGCATCAACATCCTAAAATCAACCAACATTAAATCTCAAGTGGCGTGCCTTATAAGTGGCAGTTACTTTTGAGCAGGATTCGCGCGGTAGCAACGTTTCAAAAATGCTCCTGTTTCTATTGTGGGCATCAATGTCAACATAAACGACGCTCCAGGAGGCGCCTTTCTCCCCAAAGAGGTTACAACCGTTTATAGCTTCTAAAGCAGCTTTGGCCAAACCGATGGAACTCGCGTGAATTTCAGGTGTGCCATCGTTGTACTTACTCCCTCTCTCCCACATTCCGTAATCGGGGGTCCTGTAGGCTCTCTCAACGTAATACACTAGATTTTGGACAAAAGCCACTTCCGCCTATAGAATGGTTGTGATTAAAATATGGTTAACATTTAAACAGCTATATGTACCTGAGTGTAGATAATTTGCAAGCCTGAAGTGATCATTTGTACCAAAAATAATAAGTATACGGAAATTACATCAATTTGTAAATGATTGTAAGATTCGTCGTCATATATCTCATTTCCTGTGATTAAATGAAATTTTACGTGTAAAGCGTGCGTTTTGCATTGATTTTTTTTAAAATGTTCTATTCTAATTGCCTGCTTTAACCAACACTGCAGAATGCCCCTCATGCATTTAACGGCAGACTGCCCCAATTCATAAGATTTTCCCCTGTCGTCATCTATTCTCCTAGAAACACAATTTATTTTATTTATTTTCCAGAAAATACTCTGTCTACAGAGGTGCACAAGGTTACTTGTACATAGTTCTGGTTTCATTTAATTTAGACTTACTGAATCTACAACGTATAAATTAATTTAAATTAATATAATTTACAAAAATTAACATCATCACGTTTTCTATGCATTTGTGAACTTACTAAAACAAACAATAAATATTTGTAGAAAATTTAACGTAATAACATTTTAAATACTAATTGTCAGATATCGTTAATTTAACAGCGGCAAATGAACATTCTGACAGCTAACATTACTTAATTATTATATTTGTGCCTTCATCTTTACTTTAATTTATTAATTAAAAACACAACAGAATTAAAGTTATATGTACAGTAGGTATAATTCTTGTAATTTTTTAAATTTAATTACTATCTATTCTGCTAGTCATGTAAGAACTGATGGTAACAAGAAAAAGATAAATTAATTTTTCAAAAATTCCTCATTTTGCTAGTCTAACAGCGTTCCCTTTATTAAATTGAGGTTTAATTAACCTAACTTAAATAATAAATTTTGCGAACCTGTAAGCTTGATATAAGCCCCAAACGGCTGCCGCACAATAAACACTATCTCGAATGCTACCAACTTCCTTGTTAGAGGACATAACAGGGAACAATCCTGTAATGGGGCTCTGATAATGCAGCAGCTGTCGTTTAACTGAAAAAAATCAAAGAAATGTTTCACCTATTGAATCTTTTAGAACTGTTTCATATCCCAAATTACCATATCACCTAATCTTAAAGTATTAGGTTTCGAAGAGTTGCACTCATCAAAAGGGATTTTAACGGGTTTTTCTAGCATTTTGGCTTTACAGTATATAAATTGTGGCTTACCTGTGCCATAATAAATGTCAAGCTGCCTAACGGTATCCTCGTAGTTGGAAACTTTTAAAAACTGCTCAGAATGTATGTTATCGTCGACGACACTGCTCTGTTTTGTAACTCTGGAACTGATAGAACCATTATTTTATGTCGGAATGTCACTTTTCGGGGTATTTACCTTTTACTCGCCATTTCTAACAAAACGAACGAGTCTACCGCTTATCTTCTATAAATAATTTATGGCACATTATCAAATTTAAAATCGGTAATTTTATAAACATATTATTTAGGTTAGGTTATTGGATGTTAGTCATGGTAGATCTTAAGAGTTTAGTAGAGAAAATAAACAGGGGTGTCCAATACTATTGAGCTTGTAATGGTGACGTCATGTCGCCATCTTTTTTTGTAGTAAACAGAGTACGTTCTAAAGTGAGCTTCTCACGTAAAAATCTATTCGCAACTGATACATGGCCTTTGGAAAATAATACTTTTGTGGTCTATAACCTTATTTAACGTCTTGCGCTATCAAGCAAAGAAATCTATACTTCTCGAAACTTTTCCAGTTTTGTACAGAAAAACAAACACAAACAATTAGTATTTAAACTATAATATACTTATATTCGAATTTTATTGATTACACTGATAGTACACCGTGATCCAAAGTTTTAATTTTAAAAGTAATCCCATCTCCTTTAGTGGTATACACCGGGATGGCCCAAAAAAGTGGATTATCACCGAAAATCTCTTTAAAATTTTGCTCTTTCCCCAAGTCGTAGCTTATTCCCCTAGAAGAGGGTTTAAAAAACGGTCGCTGCATATTCTCTAGTGTGGTCATATTATGAGATACTAGGTAGCAATGATAGAGGAACAACGCAAGAAATCCTATTTCGAAAAGTCCGGCTAAAATAAATAGTAAAACTTCTTGTAACTTATCCGAAGTTACACTAGAAACCGGAGCGAAACCGTACTGTTGATATATCGGAAAAACCGTCACCAATAAATATATAGAATAAAGTTGAATGTAAAATATGAATAAGAGGAAATATTTATAATTAGCAATATTAACACAGCCGTTAATCCAAGGGCAGTGGTGGTCCATGCGTAGAACGCAGCTGTTGCAAGTCGAACAATGGTGACACCTGTCGGGCTTCACACATCTACATTTTCTGCAATATCGTATAAGTCCATTCCATTTTATATTATATAAGGGTAAATGCACGCTGAAATCCTCGAGAATTTCACGGTATTCTTTACAGGATGCGCTCTTCAGTTTATCACACGTTTCTTTCGAAGGGTAGAACTTGTCCGGAATTGGCATTTTTTTCGGACAGCATGATTTCCATAAGCTCCAGAACACCATCGTAAAGAAAAACATGTAAGAGGTCAACAGAATTATTTGTGACAATAGAGTGCCATCCCAGTGGAAGCAAATCTTGAAAACGAACACGTAAAAGGACCAGAATAGTATCAATAACATGAAGAAAACAGGGGTCCACGTTATCATTCGTATTAGGATGTACAAAAAGTTCCCTGCCTTTTCTTTGTAAGTATAATGCATTGTTTAGTTAAGGTAAATGTCACTGTCAAAGGGAAAAATGAAATTGTCACTGTTTTCGATGATTTTCGTTGACCGGTCGCTTACGAACAAAATCCTGGTTAGGTTTCCGAATCAGAACTCAGTTTCGAGCACTGAAATGAACGCATTTCTATGAAACGTCAGGAATCCTTGTGTGTGGGGTCAACGACTAAATTTCTAATTCGAAAACCGTTCTCCGTACGTGTACGACCGATCTTAGGTTCACCTAAACGATTTTTAATCAGCCGTTAATTTTGTAAATAAATACAGAGCATAAAACCATTCTTTGTTATGGATGCAACTTTACAGCATATTATAACCAGCGTTGATTGAATACATATTCGATCAACGTAACCAGCAGCACTCTCAACTTATCTCGGTGTGACGTCACACTAATAGACCGTCTTGTGACATTAATTGGTGGATGGCATAATCTCCTCTACATTTTGTACACCCATTGGCAAACATTGACATTAAATTGATTACTTTTATCTACAATTGCAGTGAACTAATAACCTCAAATACAACTGTCAAATTTGGTTTTGTCCTTAAATTCGTGTGACGTTTATTCGTTTGTGTACTTGTGATCCACATAAATATTTAGTTGCTGTATTTTTTGGCCTTAGTTTGAGCTGAATTTTTATAATTAGAATACACACCACAAATGAATCAAGAAAATGAAAAAATGGTGGAGGATGCCACTCCGCCATTAACTCTTGGCCAACCTCTCAGCGATTTCTTGCTTCAACTGGAGGACTACACACCAACTGTATGTTCAGGTTTATTACTTCCGTAGATGTTAACAATTCTTGGTAGACCCAATTCGTTATTTATTGAATTCCTTAACTTTTGTTCTCTAAGAATATTTAATGGAACTATAATTTCTTTATTTAATCATTGTTGGTGTATTTATTTATTGTATTTTATAATGTGCTAATATGGAATATTTAATTTCCTTATTTATTCATTCTTGATGTATTTATTTATTGTAGATACCGGATGCCGTCACTGCTCACTTCTTAAGAACCTCCGGCTTTGAACCCAAAGATCCACGTCTGATCAGATTAATTTCGATTGCCGCCCAGAAGTTTATTTCTGACATTGCTAATGATGCTTTACAACATTGTAAAATGAGGTCAAGTAATTCATCCAGTGGTCATGGTTCTAAGGTGAGTAGTACAAAAATTTGTCAATCAAATTTTAGACATAAATAGGTCATAATTATTGAAGTTAGATTAGACCGAGTGATAAATATTGGGGTCCCTTATTCTGATGTCCATATGGTCCATCTTTTTTGATATTTAAAAAAAGTAAATGATCTACGTCCCTGGATCCCATTGTAGCATTCATAAGTCCCCTGTCACTGATCCTTGAGTTCAATTTCTAAGTTTATAAAATCGTAACATTTTGGTGATTTGCAGAGCTCCAAAGGAGTTAAGGACAGAAGATACTGCCTCACTATGGAAGATCTAACCCCAGCATTGGCTGAATTTGGAATCACAATAAAGAAACCACATTATTATGTTTAGGTTTTTATATTTTAGATTTACTTGCAAATGTTCTTAATTTTAGTTTTTTCATTACTTTTGATGAAATACATCTTAGTGTAAAGTTTCAAAATACATTAGAATAGGGATTATCAAATGTTTTGTTTTCATGGAAATTTTCTTTGTAACACTTCATTAAATATTGAATAATGTATAAATTGATTTTTTTTCTACTACACCAATTTTTGTTTTCCCATTTCTTAACACATTTCATTTTTGTTTGCTTTAAAATCTGGATTATTTCATTTTCAGTTTTGCAAGTTTGAATTTTGTTTTTTAAGAAGCTTCTAATTTTTGAATATAACTTTCAAGGTTGCTTATAATTCTAGGGCCTTTTCAAAATTTGAATATATTTATGAACAATTTTTGATTTGAACTTTTTGTTTTCAAAAGCTGAATTATGAAAAATTTTTGAATTAAAATTTAAAATTTCGTTGTAGTCAATTTTTGGCAACCCAAAATTACGTTAAGTCTATTATGAATTGCCTACTTTCTAACCAAAAGTTTTGTTTTAACATATTTTTTATTCTATTGATCAATAGATGTCACTAGTTCAAAAAACAATTTGACACTTTTTAAAATCTTAGGTTATATAAAAATAACCTAATATTTTGTAAATACATTCTACAAAGGAATACAATAAATAAAAATTAATAATCTGAAAGTATTTATTTGGCCTTTTACGCGTGAAAGTAATGGATAATTTCTGATAAGATATGGCTTGTCAAAATACTCTAAAAGTGTATGGTGGTATTTGTTTAATGTTTTTTTATTTTTTAATTCATTTTGTATCTTTATAGAGAAGTTAAAATTCCCTTTGCTAGTAACAGAATTGCCACACTTATTTATGATGTCCTGAGGGTAGATAGCGAGCCAAAAAGAAGCGGCGTTACTAAAGAAATCAAAGTTGAAAACTGTGATTTACTCGTGTAAGTAACTCTTTATAACACAATCATATTTTATAGTGTGTCACTGTTATAGTGTCTTCGAAGGAAGTCTAGCCAGACAGCTAAGGGTAGCAGTCAACAGTTTCTTCGAAAACATCACCCTAATATCCGACACTATTAGCTACTTGGGTGCCCCTATTAGCGAGTCGTACAGTTACTATTAACAAGGTGCATACATGAGAACCATAAAAATGCCTGAACACACCCCAGCTCCAACACCTAGTCGAGCTGTTTATGGCTTTGCCATGTTTCTAAGCTTTCGACTTTTCTTTATCCTTTACCTCATTTGGGCTTTCATCCCAGAGGACTTCTTTCGTAAGTTAGGAGTCACGTGTTTGCCCCAACGCTACTGGGCTGTGGCAGTGCCAATTTTTTTACTCACGGTGCTGACGATTTTTGCTTTTGTTATTTATCCAAGCTTAGGGTTCCTAATGACAGCCGATATTAATGACGTACGGACTGTGAAAGATAGAGTAGGGAACGAAAGCAAAACCAGGAATGCAGCTCTGTTGGGAACACCCAAGCATTTAAGTCAAGAATGTTCATGTAAAAACAAAGATACATGTTTTAAGGAATTTTATGATAGTTTCGAAGTTGACCCAAGCGGACAACCCATTCCTGTTATCAGAGATTTAAATATTTGGGATGTTAACAGACATCTTTATCTAAGGTGATTGTAATGCAGGTGGTTTATATTTTAATAAAATATTAATGTGTCTGTGTTTTCATTTTTATTGTTTACTTTTGCTGCCCATATTTTAGTTCTTTATTGGCATTTATTTCATGCTGCTTTTGAAATATTGGCAGCAGGCTTATGGCATTGTAAGTTGCCGCCAATGACAAGCGGTAAATTAAAAGTCTCAAAAAAAAAAGGTAGGAGTTTAAATTCAAAATCTTACAAGACTTGTTCTTGAAACTTAAAAAAATCGACATTTTGAGATTAAAAATAGAATTCAGAAAAATAAATCGAAAATCCACAAGATGTTAACATTCTGAGTAAATATTTCACATTTTAAAGTCAAAAGTTTACGACAATAATTAAAAAAAAAGTCGAAATTGCAGAAAAAATCGGAATTTATGGAATTAATTTCAGATTAAACTCACAACTTCAAAAAACTTTAAGTCCGAAAGAAAAAGCCAGAATTTCCAGTTTGTAATCGATTTTTGACAAAGAAAAACTAATACTAAGCGCAAAGTCAGAATTTTAAAAAAGTGAAGTTTACAAGAACCCTCAATTAAAAAGAAAGTTAGTACATTGTATAATTTATAATCAAAATTTTGTAAACAAATAGTAACTTTTAAAATGTCAAAGTTTTCTAGAAAACTTATTTAAAAACTTAAATTTCGAATTTACAATTGAAATTTAAATAAAACTTGTAGGTGTAAACCTGGAATAGAAAAAAAAGTAGAAAATTAGAAAAACTGAGCATTTAAAAAATATTTAATCGCGAAATTTCGAGTTTGAGGTTCAAATATTGAGTTTGAAGTTGAAATTTCAGGAATAAAGTAAACAGCAAATGTTATATTCTGAAGTTTTTTTTGAAATTTTATAATTCCCTCAATTCCAATTTTAAACTTGAAATGTTTACTTTTCCTTTCAACTATTTTTCATAAAATTGAAAACAAAACTTTAAATTTTCATCTTATGAAAAAATTTGCATCTTATGGAATTTTTCAGATTAAAACAGATGTTCTATATTTTTTTGTTACGGATTCCCAATTACCATTAAGTAAAATATTTTTTTACTAAATTTTCAATTACCGCCACAAAATAAAATGGCCTCAGCCTTTCTTTCTTGCACTTAAAAATAAGTTCTTGATCTGCATGAATTTCCCAACTCAACCTTGATCTTGGGGTACCCCCATCCACTCTTATTACCACACCTGGGGCGTAATTCAACTTCAAAAGATTCGAAATAAGTTACAAATGGTATTATAAGGTCAAGTGGACCGAACATCGGGAGAGAGTGTTAAAAAGTTAGGATTTCGAGTTTGAAATTGGGGTAACTAAAAAAATAAAGTTTTTATAATTTTCATTTATTTTCTAAGGGCCCAAAACGAACAGCAATTTAATAGTTTTTGTGAAAATTCCTTCTTTGTAGAAACTTTAAACTTGTTTCCGAAAATACTCCTAAAAACAGAGGATAAGGTTTTTTTTATTGTTATGGCGCTGCTAAATCGCTTCTTGAAATCATTTGAACTCTTTAGTGGATCTTCTTTTTTTACTCTGCCCTCCGACGAACGCATAAATTCATGAGATTGTATATTTCATAAGGGGAGAAGCCCATTTTCACAAGCAGTGCGTTTTTGGCGTATAAATAAATGGATGAGGAGTATAGTCCAGGTTTGTTGTTGCCTCCCTGGGGCCGAGGAGCAGAGGGAAACGTATTGCGATGACGATACGCAGAAGCGTCCATTCCACGCAACTTGAGCTGCCTTTTGTAGGTCGTTAGGTCGAGGACCGATCGTATTCTAACTACACGTGGCGATGCAGGGTGAAGCGTATTTAACTTCGGCCTCTGGTGCCTTAGCCCTACCCATTGTAATGCCCCTTTGCTGTGACATGAACACGATTGATAATGTCGCTCTCATCTCCATTCTTCAGCTTTATGGGGCCATTTCCAAATGCAGCAGTTGGTCATGGTTGAATTTGTGGACAATAAGACCCAAGTTAGGGGATGTTTTTCGACACTAATTAACAATTAATTTTATTTTAAAAAGGCCATCAGCTGCATCTTCTTCCTCTGCGTGGAATTTAAGGCAACTCGGTGATAGATCGGATGATTTAATCGTTGAAAAGAGAATCTTATAGCGCTTTCACTATTAACGCGTCAAAGCAAATAAAAATGATAGTGTCCACGATCGCTGTCCGGCTGGTGTATTAAAAAACGTTGACCCTTCACGCGATAAATATAAACGAAAATAAATCAATGCAAGCTGTTGTGGACCAACAGGCATCTTTGGTGCATTGCGATGTCGAAATTTCAGAGTTCAAAGACCGAAGTATTCATGCTTACCAGCATGCAGCTTATGTTATTTTTTTCGTGCGTGCTCTGGTTTTCTTCTCTTTACTGTTGGCACATTCTTTAGGGTTTATTTATTAAGTTCACATTAATCAATTGATAGTAAATCGGTTTTTTAACATTTTAAATTTTGACTGTGCAGTTTTATCAATTCTCAGAAGTGACGTTGGCCACTAACTACGACTTCCCTGTCCACAAGGACGATGAATGGAAATTTTTTTAACAAAAAGTCGAATAAATAAAAGTGACTTGAAATTTTTACCCAAAAATAAATGTGCATTTTATGAAATTTTGTTTTAAAATTTTAATATGTTTCTATAAATGTCGAGTTTTCTCAAAATTTGACCCAACATATGAATTTAAGCATTAGAGAATGATTTCAATAAATTTTGAGATTAAATTCAAAATTTCCAGTTACAGTCAACGTTTAAAAAAACCTTTATTTAAGCTGAAAATTCTGAGAAAAATGTCGGAATTTATTTAAAAAAATGCCCAAAATTATGCAATTAAAATCAAGATCTGATGAAAAATTCGAAATTTCTAAAGCAACTCATTTCAAGAAAACCTTTTCCAGATTAAGCCCAAACTTTTTGGAAAAATAGAAATTACAACAAAGCTCAACAATTCGGCGTTTTCTTCTTTTATTTTAAAATTCAATCTTTCATATAATTTCAAATTTTTTTCATCATACTTTGGGTTTTCATTACAAAGTTGAAATTTTAATAAAAAATCGAAAAGGAACCACAAATTTCAGGAAAACAGATTCCGGAAAACACTCGTTTTTAAAACAATTCGAAATGTTGATATTTTATCTAACTATAGGAACATTTTTCGAAATTTAAGTAAGAAAAACTCGAAATTTAAATAAAAAAAATTAGGCAGTGTTGGAGATTGCCGACAGAAACGAAAACTTAAAACCAGGAAATAACAGTGTCTATGTAGTGTAGTTCGACACATGCTCTAATGTTAAGGATAATATACTGTTAACATTGAAGCATGTTGGAAAGGGCTGTTGGTCACACGTGATGGTAACGCGAAACCATAAGCCCTATCTAAAATCGCACAACGAGCCTAAAGAAGTTTTCACTTTAAAAAAAGCTCGAAATTTCTACAAAAAAATTCAGAAAAAACCTGAAGATACTCTATTGATTACATGTCTGCCTCTGCACTAGCAGGTCCTTTGTTCTAGTGTCTAGGGGATTATTACTACATTTTTACCACAAATTCGACAGATTCTACGAGTTTCCAAATTTCTTTAAGAGCTAAAGTGCTTTGGGATTTCGGGATTAGGGACGTTTTAGCATAAAAAGCCAGATTTTCACGTCGAAATTTCTAGCTGCCCTGTCGAAATAACAAGAAGGGAAAGGAATATCCGAAAGAATAGGCGATATTCTCCCCGAATCGTGTGCATGGCAACCCCCTTCCAGTGCGTGTTGTAGGAGCATCAAGAAGGGCCGATGGATCGATGGAGAACAGCGTCATCGTTGAAGCAGGACCCCCGAAATCTCGAAGAGAGGTCAACGACATCTTGCGCTGTGAATGCACGTGTAGCCTAGGACCCACGTGCCGTTGCCGAAAACGTTCCGTGTCCCGGCCGCAGTTCCCCAGCTTACCCTAGTTTCCCGAGCGGGTTCAACCTCCTCGTTGTTGTTGTATCTCTCTGCATTTGTGCTCCTCTCTTTCGGAGCTTGCGAGCTAACGACTAATTCGATGCGAATTGCCTTTGAATTCTGTCCCTTTCAGAGAATCTGGTTTGTTATTGTTTGGATGCACTACGTCTCCCTAATTTCAGTTGATTGATATTGTTTCAATCATTTATGTGGCGTCGTAAAAAGGCAGTTTGGCGTAAATTGGTGTCATTATAGGGGAAAGTCAGCTAACGAATTGTTGTTACTTGGGAGATCATACAAGAAAAGTTCACAAAGCTGTACCATATTTCATAATTCAGAATCGCTGAAAGAGGGTTAAGCTAAAAAAATTAAATTGCAGGTGGTAATGTATTTTAATGATAGTTAGGGAACTGCATCATCAAATTCACCAATAAAGATCGCTTCATGCTGCTGAAAATCTCAATCTTTAATTGTTTTCAAGAACTGAACAATAACAAAAAGGTAAACTTGAAAATATTTCCGGTTGTTTCAAATAATAACACTAAATAATTTACTATACAACACTTTTTGGAAGGTGCTAGGAAGCAAAAAAAACGCATAGAAACCGACTTTTCATTTTCTTGTCCAATTCCCAACATTAGGTTATTTGGGGACAAAGTTTTATTAAAAAAAAAGTAATTACACCAATGTTTCTTTGGTTATTTTACGGTGCGCATTATGCAACAAATGCATTCTTAGTCGAGATTTTTTTAGATCATTGACCGTGGCATGCAGCTGCTCGTGCTTACTACAAAACCAAGAAAACGACATCGCATAACTTATTACAGTCAACTCATTCAGTTCCAAATCGTTTTTAATTTTAATTCAAGCTCGGGATCTATCCGAAAGATTTTTATCATTTGGTCAATTTAAATGACAAAATGTTTTAATAAAGTAACCGGCAACCGAGGGTATATTAAGTGTCTGGAATTAACAAAACAAGTTTTCGAAACTCATAGATTCTAACATATCTTAGAATTTTTTACATTGATTGCTTAAAGAAATTTGTGGTGCAAAGCACCTTGTGATGAATTTTCTTTACTTCTGATTAATATAGTGATTAGTGTGCCACTCTAAAACATCTTTAGAGACCCAGGAAGATTTTTGATGGGCTCAGTTTAGACCAAGGGGGCATTTTCTCATCTGATAGCCATATAAGAGACGCCATCTTTTGAGAAGGCCATCTCAATAAAAAATTAAATATGGGCGACACTAGAGCACTGAATCACATCACTTCATGGACAAAATTGAGTCTTCGGAAATTTTACTTTCTCTAAAAAAATTCGACTTTTCTCTAACGTTCGACTTTTTTCAACATTTTGAAATTTCGGTTTTTCAAAATTCGTTTTTTTAAATGTCATCACTTTTCCAAAAAATTGGCCTTTTCTGAAAATCGACGTTTTTAAGTCCGTGTTTCTTGAAACGGTTTGTCTTTCAAAATATGCCTTTTTTCAAAATTTTGACATTTCTCTTAAAATTGAACCTTTGATATTCAGGACGTTTGTACTTTTTTTCGTAATTCCTTGTTTTTTATCGAAATTTTGACATTTTTCCCAAAAATTTTCTTTTTTTGGAGAGTTTAACTTAATTAAAATTCAACTTTTCTCTCAAAATTTGACTCCCTTATTTTTAATTCCGCTTCTTCGCTAGAAATTGTTTTTTTTTCCTCTAAATTTTTATTTTTTATTTTTCCCAAAATTTGACATTTTTTAAATTCATCTTTTGTTTCAAATTACGATTCCCAAAATTCTTCCTTTTTTCAAAATTTCGAGATTTTTTATACGAATTTTTTCTCCAAATTTTACCGTCAGATAGAATATCCATTTTTCTCTCTCAAAATTTTGAAGTTTAACTTAAAATTTTGACTTTTTAATCAGATTTTATTTTTCATTTCCTTCCAATTTTGGCTTTTTTGCAAAAGTTGCCTTTTATCTCAAAATTCAAAGTTTTCTCGAAATTTGAGTTTTTTCTGTAAATTCCTTTTTTTTTTTCGAAAGTGGATCTAAATCTAGACAATAAAAATCTATAATATACATCCTGTAGTATTTAAATTGCGAGAATATTATTTCTTGGGAATGTTACCTATTTTCTTAAACTTTTAACAATGTCAGAGTTTAAATAAAGTAGAAATTATGAGAAAACGTTTTTGGAAATCTTGAATCTTTTGTCGAAATGTGTAGTCTCCTCCAAGTTACCTGTATTTTCTCAAAATTAGACTGAAATTTTAAAAAAAAAGCAACAATGATTTCAGGAAAAATATTTTTTGGGAAATATTCAGAGGACCTATTTCTTTAAAATTCTTTTTTCTGGAGGTGTCAAGAGTATGTTAGAATTTAAATAATATAGGAAAGTAAAAATTTCAAGAAAATCACTTTTGGAAATTTCGAATGTAAATATACAGACAGAAAATTTCCTGCTAATTAAATCTTATTTCAGACAATTTTTCAAACTAAATGTTGTCTTTCCCTGAAGCAAATCGACCCACGTTCATGTATCTGCCCGAAAGTATTTTTCGAACTATTTAATAAGCTGTTAAATGTTCTTAAAAATTGCTAAATTTGGAAAAGAATGTATCTGGATTCGTTGTGGGTTGCCTAAAGTTTAGGCCAGCACTTAGGCCACCCTTTCCGGGCCCATTGTGCTATCCCTGTGATTGAGGTACCCTTTGTCATTCATTCAGCCACCCAAGCTTGTTGAGAAACTGAAGAACGTCCCTTGGATGCGCCTCTCTCAAACTGGCCACACTAGGCCAGAAGTCCCCCAGCGTGGATCCTCTGATTGATGCTAGTGCCGGACAGTGACACATCACGTGTTCGATACTCTCATCTTTTTCTAAACACCCTCTGCAGCTCGGGTCGTTTATAATTCCCATTCTGTAGAGGTGTTTTTTTAATCGACAGTGACCTGTCCATATCCCTACAAGTTTCCTGAGATTATTCCTTGAGAGTTGTAGGCATAGTTTTGCCCTTTCCCTGCACGGCATTCTAATGAATGCGTGAGTTTGTCAGCATGTTGTTTATTGATGCCCATATGGCTTTGTGTTTACGATAAATTTCTTCGTTAAGTAAGGATCTTACGGTTGATCTCGCCAGGGGAAGGGTTGGTTCTGGTCCAACGAATTGTCCCTCCGAACCCGAAAGGAATGTATAAGTTCACGAATTTTTTTCTCAAAATTCCACATCTAGCTTTCCGTTTTATTTTTTTATTTCCTATAAAATTTCGAATTTAAACTAGAGTCTTTATGTTTTTCTAGCACTTTGTTTGAACATTTTTGAAAAACTTCAAACTCTTTCTTAAAATTAAAAAATATGTACTTTCTTTATCTCTTTATTTCTTAATTCATGAATTGTAATTTAGAGTGTTGACTTTCCAGAAATGTTGGTTCTGTTTTTAAAATTTCAAATTTAAATTACAAAATGTTCTATTACTCTCGGCTTTCATTCGAAATCTTTTATGCAAGTATCGACTCTAATCTCGAAATTTCGATTTTTTTCTGAAATTCTGAGTTTACAAGTTCATTTTTAGGGTTCCGTACCTTTGAAAGTATAACGGAACCATTATAAACTCGCTCTTGTGTCCGCTCTGTCATAAAAACAAGCGATCTTAATTTTTCAAAGTCTTTTTTTCGAGCATGTTTTAAATTTTAAAAAAATTGATTTTTTCCGAAAATTCTGAGTTGAAACTTGTGATATTTACTTCTTTTCAATAATATAGCAATTTTATATTCCAAAGTTTGTCTTCTTCGAGAGATTATTCATTTTATTTGCGAAACGTTTTAAATTTCCATTGTTTTTTTTACAAAATTGGAGTTTACACTTCATATTTTTTTCCCTTAAATTGTAGACTTAAATTCAATGCGTTTTTTAACAGATTTTAATTTTTTCAAGAGTTTTTACTTTTTTGTCGAAATTTTGATTTTTCTCAAAATTTCGACCTTAAATTTAATCCAATCGCCCTTTACGAGTGAATTAAACTTTAAAAAATTATTTCCAGCTGCTGTGTGGCTTTTTGGACACTTCTAGGACTACGATTGGAACTAAAGTAATCGATACTAGTTAACGCAATCGTATGTTGAGTCTTGTTAATCAATGCTATGTTTGGCACTTGGGATATCAGGACTCGGGACTTCCTGTAACGTAGTAATAGTAATGATGAGTTGATTCTAGAGTCAAGGCAGGCACCGTTTTAATTTCTATAGTGTTTCATCCTTCTAGTTGTTTTTCTGGCTGCTCCACGTTTTTTTGTGCATGTTGCTTAAGTTGAAGAGCCTCCCAAGTTTCTGGCTTTATCTGGATTGGCAATAGACAAAAGCATCAAGGGCTCCCGATTCGTGTGTAATATTACTCATTTTATGTTGTTTTCAGCCAGTGCCAGTCCAATTCTGGTTAGGGCTAAAGCAAGATGGTTTATTCTTTTACTCGCGCAGATGATCTCGAGGGTTAATCCTTCGTTGTCAATTCTTCTGCCTTTAGTTCAATTATTGTCCACTAGTTCAGTTATTGTTGGTACAATTAGATATATATGAAGGTACTATAGCCTCTAGCAGGTTAAAGTCGTTAAAAAAATTATAACATTCATTATTGTATCTAATTCTCTCTAAGTGTGTTTCTCGTTGTTAATCTCGTTCGCTATAGATCTTGATGGTACTAGAATATGTCCAAAGCTACCACATCGTTTGAGTAACAACAATATGATCCTGCAATTTACCATATTAATCGCTCTAAGTTCCTAGGTTCATTAGAGTTAGAAATTATTGTACATGGATTGCAAATAATGTTTGCTTTTTCCATTTCGTGTCATTAAGTAAAAATTGCAAATGACTGCTATCGTCGTTCGAACCTTGTAAACATCGTAATAATAACACATAAATAATCGAATATTCCGCACGTGGAGTGCAATTTAAATAAAAAATTAGCACACGAGGATATCAATTTGCAAATACAGCATTTAAACTTGCATTTTTACGATGTATGTAATGTACTTGACAAGTTCTGAAATTATTGCTCCAGTCGTCAAAATCCATTAATGCATTCTTGGGATTATTACTGTTGAGGCCCATTAACTGACTGAAGTTAACCAACTTTCAATCACTTGATGACTTAAGGGGTTATTCAGGAAAAAAAAGTCTAGTTGATCAAAACAAAAAATACATTGACTTTAAAAATATTTATTCTTTGCTGTTCTTATATTTAATAGAAAATGTGTTTTGTTGCACCCTAAGGTTTTGACGCACGTACAATTATTGTTTATTAGATGATTTTTGGGATCAATAGCCGCGCTTTTGCGCGAAAAGGATTCTGGTGACTTCAATGATAGTATACGCCAAATTACTTTACGCAGTAATTTAAAAGATACATAGACTTCAAAAATCTCCAAAATTCCTAAGATAGGTACTTCGAAGTTTACAGGAAAATCGTTAATTATGCAGAAAAAAGTAAAAACCGCCCCCTCTGTGGTGGTTTAACGATTGTTGTACGTTCTCTAGGGTACAAGTTTTGCATCTTACGCATTGCTCTTTGTAGAAAATGAACTCTTTCGTACAAAAAACAATTACTCATCCCTTTAGCTTTAAAATTGACAGTTGCTCACGATATACGGGAAACGAATATATTTTTAATTTCATTCAGTAGCCTTAAATTGAATGGACGCTCTGACCTAAAACGTCCAACGTGGGTATTTTATTTTGGTTTCGGAGCGCTGGCCTCGATTAAAACGTAAACAAACAACCCTCACCCCCTGACCATTAGCATCACGTAATCGATTCGAACAACGCAGCAATCAGAAAGAAGCCAATTCCACCTTCCACCCAAAGACCATTTCGATGCAGGCAGGGGTGAAAATAAAATAAATGTATAAGTCACTTCGGTTGTCCTAGGAACCTAAGTTCGTCGACCTCTGATGCTGCGGCACGTGGTAGCGACGCCCTATATTGCCCTACGCGTTCATCAACCTCTAACCTACCCTATCTCGAGGGCGTCCTGCAAGAAGGGTCCTACCGAATTTTCGGCGCCCCTTCCGAACCCTCCTGCGAGCAGAGCTGCGTCACGCTTACACACAATCCACGAAAACTTGACGTCCCTCGATGCATTAAGGAGCTTTGGCTCCGAAGGGCTTTGCCCGTTGAATAAGGACAAGTCGTGTAAGATGCTAAAACCTTCTTTTACGCTGGAAAATGCTCTATTGTATCTTTAATAGATTGGATTGGAATTTGAACCTTTTCCTTAAATACGGTTTTCAATTTGGAAATTCTCAAACTCGAAAATTCATTTCTTTTGATTATTAAAATTTCGCGCAAAAATTTTAAAGTTGAAGACACTTTACAGCTGAAATATTAGAAAAAAAGTTAAAATTTTGAGAGCAGGTCGAGATTTTGAAAGTAAGTACGAGTTTTAAAAAAGTGGACAATTTGAAGTGTTAACATGTTCAAAAGAAAAAGGTTCAAAAAAAGTTGAGCATTTCAAAGATGTCGAAGTTTCGAAAGAGGATTAAACCTTTAAAAAAAGAGTATAAATCTTCGAAAAAAAAAGTCGAAATTTTCAAAAAATGTCCAAATCATAAAAAGATGCAAATTTTCACAAAAAAAAACGAATTTTTCAAAAAAAAATGAAGTTTTCAAAGAAATATTGTTTCATTTTGGATCCTTATTGACTCGCCTTAAATAACATCGAGCTTCACCGAGCCCAGTGTGTAAAATATTTATATTATTATTTAAATAACTGAAATGGTTTACTTTCAAAAACAAAGAAAGTTCAAATCTTCGAAAAACTGAATAAAATAATTCGAAATTCCCAGAATAAGTCCAAATTTTAAAAAATTTCAAAAGAAGAAATTTTAAAGTTCTAACATTAAAAGAACAAATTTTTAACAGTAGTAGAAATTGGAAGTCTTCAAAAAAGCTCCAAATTTTCAAGAATTATTCAAAACCGTGCCAATAAAAATAAAAATTTAGAAATAAAACTGTAAGTTTGATAAAAAAGTGGAAAGGTTGAAATAACTAGAGATTTGAAATTTCAAATTTTTAAAAAGTTGAAATTTTCAAAGTCGAAATCTTTAAAAAATTTGAAGTTTTCAAAAAAAAATCCCCATCTCGAAATTCGAATTTTAATGGCAACATAGAAGTTTTTTTCATAAGTTGATGTTTTTTTGGAAGCTTTGCAATACACAACATAATAAGTGAAAAGTTAAAAAACATAAAAATGTATTTACTACTTCCTTCGCCACCTTGTCTGAGTAGATTTTTTGGATTTAAGGGATATATTTTGAGTTAAAGATTTTTTGTAAATTTGAACATGAATGAAATTAACAAACGTAAAGAATGGTAGGAAGTATATTTCTAAAATAAACTGAAGATTTTATTGAATTTTTTTACTGACATAATTTTTCTTGATGCCTCCCGACGAAACTAACCCATAACCCATGGCCCATCTGACCTATAACGAGTGTGGCTTTGATTGTTGTAGTGTTTTAGGAAATAATATTTATCAAATTGATATTTGGTCATTTCTAATTTTTTTCTGTTTACGAAAAAGCTTGCACTCGTTATCTAGACTCCCTGGGAAGCTCGCCCTCCACCTTCCCCGCTTTTTCAGTGGCCTTGATTTCAAATAAGGAGAGTGAATTTCTTCTGGGGCTACAGTTCCATCGATATTTTTTTGTATGCTGCCCTCGAATCAGGATAATAGGAAACAGTTCTCACTTAAAATAATTTTATCCATACACTATTCTTGACGAGTTCCTGTTAACCTCAATTTCCAGTTGTCAACTTAAACCCTTTATTAGTGTAATTATCCCAATCACGGGCAAATTTAAAATCTTTCGATGGTTTTACACCATAAAAGATAATGTATTGGAATTTTTTATTCTGAAATCTGAAATTTTAATCTATGAAATAAAAAAACCTGTACAGTTTACTTTATGATAAAAAAAGTTCGTGAACCAACCAATCTGGAGTAATTTAAAAAAAATGATAAGGCAACAAGCGGGGGTTTATTATAATATTAAATATAGCACACCATGCGCTTTGTTAAGACGTTGGCTGCGTAACACGACAACCGTTATTGACCTAATTTTCTAATTGTTTACTTCAAATCGACTTGAGTAATAGAGCGCGAATGATAATTCAAATTAAAAATAGAGATAAAAAACACAATTTATTTGTCTTGCTCCGATTTTAGGTTTCCATTACTAATAAAGCGAAATTTGGAACGTTTACGCACTTGAAGTATACTAGTGATTTTATACTTAAAATATTAAAATTACAACAACGCGAAAATGCAGAAAAGTCAAAGAATTAAAGGGAACATTTTTTTCCCTTTGCGAAGAATTATCCCAAAATCTCTGAATCTAGCGCGAAAGCTACTAAATGTCTCATCTAAAATGAGTGTTTTGTTGGTAAAAGCTTTCACTTGACGATTGGAATAATGTTCGTGTTACACACGAAATTAGGGCACAGGTCCCTTAATTTTACAAAAGTAATGATCAAAGGGGTCGTTGGTCAAAACGACATTGTGGTGGCTTCATTGTGAAAATTACGCCATGCGTGGGTTTATACGCCGTTCAAAACACGACAAATTTGGGCAAATGGGGCCACTTCATGATGATTAGTAGCAGAAGCGGAAGAATATTCGTAATTCGTACATAAATGTTCAACGCGTTAACTACATTGTTCCAAAAATATCTAGAGGATTATCTCAGTTGAATTGTCTCTTGGGCTTCACGCCAAGCGATGTGTACAATGCTTCAATAGAAAAAAAATTCAAACAATATGTACTTGATTTTGTCGCTCAAAAAAAATGCGTTTCTTAGTTTTTTTATTATTATATCTCTTTGTTTACTCAGTTTGGGTACATTTGGAGAAAGTTAATGTAAATAATGAAAAAATTGAGGAACAATTCATGTTACATTAAAAAAGCAGAATGTTTATTTATTTTATTTAATATTTCTGCGACATAAACATAATGTTTTCGACCAATAAGAGTCTACTATAGAGAATAAAAAAGCAGAAGTCATAACTACCAAATCCTTCAAAAATCTACTCCCAAAAAACCAATCAAGAGCCCTCAAATTCAAAAAGTGGCGACTAACTGATTGAAAAAGGGGACATACATTAATTTTGGTACAAAGACTTTAGGTCTACAAAATGCAGATTCCATTAGGACTTTCGCTGAAATCCTTCTTTGTCTTCGCTTTTTAAACAGTTCGTTTTCTCCAAATCCAAGAATCGGTTTCTCCAAATTCACTTATTGGTTTCTCCAAATCCACTTAAAGCAGGAGTTCCCAAAGTGTCCGCCGCGGCGTCCTAGGGAGCCCAGGCGCAGAAAGGTTTTTCGGCGGGGGGGCACTTCCATTCTCACCCAACCCCCCTTTTACATGCTTGAGAAGCGCCGCAGACAAAAATTTCAAGAAATTTCAAGGTCATGTGAGATTTTCAATTCAAAATTGAATAATATAAAAAAATGATTTTTTATAGGAAATCAAGATCAAAATTCAGCCACCATATTGCATAAATAAACATTTTATTTGCGACTAAAAATATATAAGATTCTAGTAGAAACAGAAAACAAAATATA
The DNA here is from genome assembly GCA_028583605.1 of Dastarcus helophoroides. Classification (NCBI taxonomy): domain Eukaryota; kingdom Metazoa; phylum Arthropoda; class Insecta; order Coleoptera; family Bothrideridae; genus Dastarcus; species Dastarcus helophoroides. The sequence continues at coordinate 12,346,191 of CM053336.1, read as the reverse complement.
ATTTTTATTTCAAACTGAAAATTGTCAAGTATATACCATATACCATACAAATAAAACTACAAAATTAGGCAACTAAAAGGTTAACGTAATAGAACAAAAACCATAAAATTCAATATTGTTTTTCGTTAAATTGCATGTTTATAATCGAAATCTTAGCAAAAAAGTAAAACCTGAAACTGTGTGCTTGAATTATTTGGAATTAGGAAATTATGAAATAAATAATAATGAAGTAAATTTAAAAAATGATCAAAATTTCGAAAAAGAAACTCTTCATTTGTAGCAGAAAAAGAGTAAAGAATTTGACATTTCGAGATCAATGTTAAAATTTCGAATTTAAAATCGAAATAGTACAAAAGTAATAAAAACTTGGTTGTGCCAATTTTAAGAAAATGATATAGTTTTAAAAATCCATAATTCAAGAAAAGAAATTTTTCTTTAAATTTAAAAAAAAATCGTAACATACCCATTCATTTCCGTATTTTTGCAAAGCTCCTCTTCCGTTTCATTTCCTTATAAAATTTTGCTAGCCAGATATTTTTTTTAGTCAAACATTGTGAAAAAAACAAATAAAACCAATAATACACACACAAAACTAAACGTAAACGTTTTTATTTTATTTTAAAACTATGTCACTGTCTAGAGTATATGAACAGAGAAGAAAAACTGAAAGACTGACTGAAAAAAATTAATATGCAATTAGAGATAAAATTTTGCTTTGTTTTGGTTTTGGCTGTTTGGTAAATTCTGGGAACTCTTGTAAGCGATACCAAGTCTAGCATCACCACCAGTGGCGGCTGGCGTATAGCAGCACCCCCAGTTTCGCATACGAGTTTTTTTCTCAAAATTTTCTGGACACTTTTCATTACACAATTTTTTGTAAAAATTTTTAATTTTCTCTGATTTCTTTTTTTTTTAATTTAGATTTCTTTCACAAGGTTACGACATTTAAAAACCTATTTTATTTTTAATTTTGATCAAAATCACATTTTCAAAAACTAGTTTTTGTAAAAGTTTTGAGGAAGAAATCAATATCTCGAGCAGGAATTGAAATGTTAACAAGAAACTCAAATTTCTTTGAAAATGTCACCATTTTGAGAAAATAATTCCAATTTCAAGAAAACATCTAAATCCCACTAACTCAGCACGCATTTTACTATTTCTCTAAAAAATAGGTTCGACTTTTTACCTCAAATCTCATTTTGTTTAAAAATTTTGAGTTTTTTTCAGATATTTCGATTTTGTTTAGGAAATTTTGATTTTTTCTGCAAAGTTTCCATTTTTCTTAAATATTTTATAAAAAGAAATTTTCTCGAAATTTCAATTTTTCCGGAAAGTGTTGTTCTTAAAATTCCTTCTACAAATTCCAACTTTTCAGATTTTTCTTTGTGTTCCTCTAATTTGCTTTAAAATTTTAAAAGTTTTTTCACAACACTTTGACAATTTAAAGTTCATTTTATTTTGTAGTTTTGACAAATTCTTTCCAAAATTTCAATTTTTTCCAAAAGTTTCAAATTTTCCCCAAAATTTCAAATTTTTCTAAAAATTTTGAATTTTTTCCAAAAATTTCGAATTTTTCCCAAATTTCAGACCTTTTCCCAAAGTTCTTAATTTTTTCGGTATTTTCGAATTTTCCCCAAAATTTCAAATTTTTGCCCAAATTTCTAATTTGTTCCAAAATTTCGATTTTATCCCCAAAATCTAATTTTTTTTCAAAATTTCGAATTTTTGCCAAATTTCAGACCTTTTCCCAAAGTTTTCAATTTTTCCCATATTTTCGAACTTTTCCCAAAATTTCGAACTTTTCCCAAAATTTCAAATTTTTCCTAAAATCTTGAATTTTTCTCGAGATCTCGAATTTTCCTCAAAACTTCGAATTTTTTGTCGAAAATTCAATTTCATTCCAAATTATCGATTTTTTCCAAGTTTCGAATTTTCCGGAAAATTTCAAATTTTTCTCAAAATTTTGAATTTTTTCCAAAAATTTCGAGTTTTTCCCACATTTCGGACCTTTTCCCAAAGTTCTTAATTTTTTCCGTATTTACGAATTTTTCCCAAAATTTGGAATTTGTTTTCCATAGGTTTCGAATTTTCCCCAAAATTTTGAATTTTTACGATATTTTAAAATTTTTTCCAAATGTACTCTAGAAAATGTTGCAATTTTTATCGTTTCTCAAAACGACATTTTCTAAAGTTTTAAAAAAATTTTCATTTTTTTTGGACATTTTCCAAAATTTTACTTTCTTGAAAATTTTGACATTTTTTCAAGGGTTTTATTTTGCTTTAAATTTTTACTTTTTTGTAAATATCGACGCTTTCAAGATGTCGATTTTCTTCAAAATTTTGATTTAAAAATTTCAATTTTTTTCAAAAGATTAATTTTAAACCTTGGTTTTTTGAAATTTTTAATTTTTTTTCGAAATTTTTTTAAAATTTGCACTTTTTTTTATTTAATGTCGATGTTTTTTAAAATTATTGGCTTTTACAAGTTTTTGGCCGTTTTTTGACAATTTAAACTTTTTTTAAAAAAAAATTGAAAATTTCAAATGAAGACGAGATTTTTAATTTTCAAAAATGATAACATTTCCAAAAATATCGAAATTCTTAAAAACTTCAGTCCAGTTGCAATTTTAATCGTTTCTCCAAATTTTGACATTTTCTGAAGTTTTTTAAAAATATTTAATTTTTTTTGGGAAATTTTCACTTTTTAATATTTGAAAACTTCATCTTTCTTTGAACTCTTCAATTTTTCTACCGTTTCTGAGAATTTCGACATTTTCTGAAGTTTTTCTGAAAATTTCAAATATTTTTTGGAAATATTGACCATTTTAAAAATTGAAAACTTCCTCTTTTTTTTTGAAATTTTAGATTTTTTTCAAAATCTGAACGTTTTTAGAAATTTCAACTTTTTTGAAACATTTGACATTTTTTCCAAGGTTTTGTTTTGCTCTAAATTTTTACTTTTTTGTAAATATCAACGCTTTCAAGATATCGACTTTTTTCAAAATTTTGATTTAAAGATTTCAATTTTTTTTTAAAAATTGTTGAGAAAAGGAGTCGTCATTTCTAGAAGTCCCAAAATTTCAAAATTAAAATTAATCAAAATGTTGAAAAGAATTCATTAACAATTTACTGTTCTAATAAATAAAATTCCAGAGAAATTTCAAAAATCAAATATTCCAGCTTGAAGCCAATTTTTTGTGTTTAAAATTCAAATTTTGGCAATTTATTTGTATGTAAAATGCAAGTTTTTTTTTGAAATTTGTTTCAAAACTTTGCACAATTTTAAAAATAGAAATTTTTGCTATTAATTTTTTTTTAATTTGAGTGTGATTTAGAAATTTTTCTCAAAAAAATGTAAAGTTAAAAAGAAAAACCTTACCACTTTTAAAAAATAAAGCTAAAGTTATCAGAAAAGTCGAATTTTTAAAAAAAGTCGAATTTTTTAAAAAAATATTCAAATCTTAAAAAATTTTGAAATTTTCATAAAAAGTCAAGTTTTCAAAACAAGATAGGATTTCGAAAAAAATTTTCAATTTTTAAAATGGTTGACATTTTCTATAATTTTGGGAATGTCAATGAAAGACGAATTTTTGGAAAAATATCAACATTTAAAATAAATTGCAGAGTTTTTAATTAAATTTTCAAAGAAGCTGAATTTTTTGAATATTGTAGAAACATCAAAATTATCGACACATTCGTAATTATCACAAAAGTTGAAATTTTAAAAAGGTAAAATTTTGAAAAAAGTCGAATTTTTCAATAGTTCAATTTTAAATAGGATATTTTCTTTCAAGTCGAAGATTTAATTGGAAATGTTTAAACAAATATATAAATAAAATTTTAAAAAAGTTTGAACTTTTCAAAAAAAAAGTCAAGTTTTTAAAAAGAGTCGAAATTTTGAAAAAAAAGTCGAAGTTTTGAAATGGAGTCGAAATTTTACAAAATATTAGTCGAAAATTTCAATAAAAGGTTTTAAGAAATGATCGACTTAAAAAAAATCACAATTTTCAAATAAAAGATCGACAATTTGCAAAAAATGCCAAATTTTTGAAAATAATTGAAATTAATAAAATAGTCAAAATTTTTAGTTTTCCAAAAATTTTAAATTTTGGAAAATGATTAAAATTTTCGAAAAGTAACGTTTTGAAATGCCGAAATTTTCATTAGAAAATTTAAACATTTTAAAACGATAAACATTGTCGCAGCACTCCCATTAGTTGTGGCTGCGAGCCGCCACTGATCATCACAAAATAAGTTATTTATTTTGTGGCGTCACAGTATGAGATTACATTCCTAAATAAGAAAATCACTGGTTACAAAGCGCAAAGCCCATAAAATCAAGTCGATTATTTATTAGAAGAATTTCTGCGAGGCGACAATCCATGTATTAACAGCCTCGGTTCTGTTATGGAGTTTAAGGCAGACCTGAAAAAATGTATGTAACGAAACCCAGAGAGTAAAAAATTAGTCATTTTAAATTACATTTTATCAATCTTCGAATATCATTATAAAAGGCATTGTTTAGACTTTTTTTTTAATTTCAATTATTAGATCCCTGTATATGTCGTACAGTTTGCATTTGCAGATATAAACAAAGGCAGCGGGCTTAAATTAATTATAACAAATTAATTATAAATCGACTTAAGAATTGCGTTTTTTAATACTCCAAGAGGGTTTCCTGCGCCAAAAATCGCTGTGCCCCAAGAAATCTAATCAGCAAAAGTATTACGAATTATAGCACCGGTTTTTATGTCTGTCAGATTAGCTGTTAAAATATATGGATATACAATGAGATATCAGTTTAGCATAAGAATATTTCTACGACTTTTTATTTTTTTTTATTTCGTATTTTTTAATTATTTATTTTAAACTTCTTGAGCATCTGGGGGGGGGGCACTTGCCCCTGGTGCCTCTCCTCTGCATCCGCCACTAAGGGAGCCGTGAAGAGTAACTAGGGGCGCCACGAAATGTTCCTATTTTTTTATAAAATCTAAGTTTATTAGTGAAGATGTCGGTCAAGATTGTTTCCCAGAATTATATAAATACGCGACTTCTAATGAAATAGTTGTATCTCAAAACTTGCTGCCTCTTTTCAGGGAACACCTTTCTTCGAACCTCGGTTTATAAAATACTTTCCAGAGGAAAATGTCGAAAAATTTGTGTGGATGCAAGATCTTTTCCATGCTGAAGCTCCATCAGAATTCACTTCGCAAGAAGTAGAAGAAAGTCTCATTGAATTCTCTTGTGAAAATCGCCTTAAAACAAAATTAGCCTATTTCGACTTGCTGCAGCTTTGGAAAACCGTCAAAAATTAATATCCGGCTCTAAGTTCGAAAACTGTAAGAATTCTCATTCCCTTTGCAACATCCTATTTATGCGAAGCCTGAATTTCAGCTGTAATTGTAATAAGAAGAAATGTTGCTCAAAGGTCGACGTAGAGCAAGAAATAAGAGTGGCAGTTTCAAGCCTTATTCCTCGCTTAGAAAAAATGCGAGGATGTCACCAATCTCATACGTCACATTGAGTTTTTTCCCTTTTTTTAAGTAATAATATGTACGTTCCTGTAAGTGAATTCAACATATGAGCTTCACATTGTGCTTAGTTTCATTTCTATGTCTGGTCCCAACTATACCCCAGTGTACAGTTTTTTGTTTTAAGTTTAATCCACTCGCAAAGGGTAACCCCATTATGCTTTCAAAGCACTGCGAGTAGGATGCAGAAACGAAGATAGATAGCGACGAACCGCCTTCTTAAACAAGGATAGGTTGTAATTTTTGGGGAAAATTCTTTTCAGTAACAAGTCCATAACTTGGAAGTTCTATAGAAAAAAGAGTCTCCGTAGACAGAAGTCCTCATTGTGTCAAGCTGGACCGCACAGGAATTTGCTGCCTCCGACTGTCTAGTATGCCTCAAGAATCTTGCCCTTGGGGGGATGAATCCTATTAGTTCCTGCGAGCATCTTCCATGATAGTACTTGTAGAAAAGAGACAAGTCACCAACCATACGCCTGTGCTCTAGTGTTTCGAGAGAATCGGTTAGACTCTCGTTATCAATTAGGCCAATGGCTCTTCTTTGAATTGCATCCAAGAGAGCTAAAGTGTGTTTTGGGGCAGAACTTCAAACATGAGAACAGTATTAGCTAGTGTTGGCCTAACTTGAGCTTTGTATAGTGTTAATAGCTGATGAGATGTAAAGTTCAGCTCTAAAAAGAAAGCCTAGCTTCTGAGAGGCGGATTTGGCAATGGCGCGCACATGATCGTCCCAAGAGAAGTTAGTGCTCGCATTCACTCCTAGAATAGATAGATTAGATCCCATCGGAAGGATTTTACCGGTCATTAGTATATTTGTTGCATTATCCCTTGATGTTTTCTTAGAGAAAACTGCGGCCTAAGTTTTTGAAGCGTTGAAGTCGACCAAACTGTTCTTACCCCATTCCAGAATAACCTCGAGATCTCCATTAATCGTCTGTATCTGCTGTTCCCTTAGTCGATCTGAAGCAGCGACGAATAATGGTTTGTTGGATAAAAAAGATGACACAAGGTTACTATCATCTGCGTAGCTGTATATAGGATTGGAAGTTGAAGCTAAGAGATCGTTAATGTTTAACAAAAATAGAGTCGGAGACAGAACAGACCCCTGAGGCACCTCTGCGTTGATCGCAAATGTCTCGGATGACGACGACCTGAAGAGATCTGTCAGCGAGAAAATTGGATAACAAATGACAGAGTCCAGGAGGAAGACCATAAGATGTTAATTTGGCGAGAGGAGATCGGTGCCAGACTCTGTGGAAAGCCTTTGACATATCCAATGCCATAATCCTAGCCTCACCATGTTTGTCCATAGATAGTTGTGTTCAAAGAAGTATATTTGTGCTTTGCTGCTATCAGGAAGCAGGTTCTAGAGCACAAACCTTGCATGTGCAGTATTTTATTGAACAGGACTGTAAACAAATTTCGACTGGGGCGCCCTAACATAATACTTATTCCTGAAAGAGCGCCGCCAACTGAAATGTTTGGGAGCCTCTGAAGAGGATAAAGTTATATTCCAACTACACATTTAAGAGAAAAACAATATGGAGACAAACGATGAACCAAATTTACGTTTTTCTTGGGGATTTACGACTAAAATCAAAGTGATCAAGAAGTGTGAGCACTTTTCATCAACCAAAGCCAAAAAAATCGGTTTTCTAAAGATAAATGGCGTAAATAGTTTACTATCTAGTACAGTACTCTCGGTTCTAGAAAGATAAATGGAGTAAATAATTTACTATCTTAATGTGTTCAATAGGAATGATTACTTCGACTTCCTTCGAATTTCGTTTTTAATGCGCAATAGCCCCGTTTTTTTCTGACCTTGTCCTGCGAAAATTTTGCACCCGAATGGGGTCAACGATGGCAGATGTACGACTTCGATCTTAAAAATTGAATAAATATCAGTCGCAAGGATTGTGATAACTCTAGATGTAATCAGTTGAATTCCCAGAAATGATAAAGATCAACAAACCCAACGTATAGGTCATCGAATGTCAGTTACCTTTGTCAATGAATGGTGGCGAAAAATTTTCAATGTGTGTGTTATGATTTAATTGGAATTTGCCTATTTCCCATGTATCTTTCTTATCAATGAATGTTGAAACTATTAAATATGTAATTAAATAGTAATTGTTCTACAACTAGACGCAATTTGAAAAGATAAAGTTCAGTTAATAAGACTAGAGTTCTTTGAAATTCTTACAAGTCACATTTGGGTGAAAACTCTATTTCAATCAATCCACAATTGGCCAATGCCCGATAAGAAGAGAATGCTGATGTATGCCCACACCACTTTTACTTCTCATCGTCAATTGTTGGCAGAAATTAAAAGACTCTTTTAACTTTCAACACTCTCAAACCAAAATGAAAGGTAAAGCTGAGTTGAAATCTGCCTGAAAACTCTTAAGAGGAGTTCTGGGGCGACGTTCGCTTGCTAAGGGTCGCAATTTCCAACCCTAAACAGTCTTAAAGTCAAAATTTTTGAAAAATGAACCACAAATTCCCAATTTAAACTCGTACTTTATCTTGAAATTTAAAGATGAAAATTTCGACTTTTTAAATTTTATATTTCGACAAGAGTCAAAGGGTTAGAAAAAGTTCAAATTAAGAATTTTCCAGCAAATGGTCGAATATTCTAGTTTTTATCAAAATTCCTACTTTAATTGGAAAAGTTCGAGTTAACATTATGAATTTTAAAAAACTGAAACCTGTCCCCTGAAACCAAGAAAGATTAAAAAACACAACACAGTTGCTCTAACGCGTTTCGATACCCAAGCTATCATCTTCAGAGCGATAGAGAGAAAAGATGATAGCTTGGCTATGGAAACGCGTTAGAGCAATTCTGTTGTGTTTTTTAATTTTTCTTGGTTTCAGGGGACAGGTTTCAGTTTTTCAAATTCATAATCTTAACTCGGACTTTCCAAATTAAAGTAGGAATTTTGATAAAAACTAGAATATTCGACCTTTTGCTGGAAAATTCTAAATTTGAACCTTTTCTAACCCTTTGACTCTTGTCGAAATATAAAATTTAAAAAGTTGAAATTTTGAGTTCTAAAATTTAAATTTCGAGTTAAAGTACAAGTTTAAATTGGAAATTTGTAGTTCATTTTTCAAAAATGTTGACTTTAAGACGTTTAAAGGCTGGAAATTGCGACCCTTTGCACTTGCAAGCAAACGTCGCCCCAGAACTACCTCTTAGAGTTTTAACGCGTTTCGATACCCAAGCTATCATCTTCAGAGAGATAGAGAGAAAAGATGATAGCTTGGCTATCGAAACACGTTAGAGCAACCTCTGTTGTGTTTTTTAATCATTCTTGGCTTCAGCGGACAAGATTTGTATTTCAATTTTTGAAGATAACCAGAATTTTTAAATTTATTAAGTTGGGGGATCAGTTTACTTCGTTTTAATGTTTTAATTTGTAAAATTACCTACTTCTAATAATCGTAACAAAACGAATCAGCTTCCACAGTTTTAAAGAGTTCGTACAGATTGCAGAATGAGCATTTGTTTAAATTCGTCGATACGATCCTACATTTGGCTCCCTCGCATCGATTATCCAGTTAATATATTGGGCAGCAAAGGTGCGCCCTATCTCATTAGATGACGTTGTTGGGTGGTTATATTAAAAGAATTCTACCTACAAAGTTACGTTAAGATCGTGCCCTATCGTTAAATTTCGCTGTCGCCGCTGTCAAGATGGGTTATTTCACATATTAAACTAAAAAAAATATTTACTCTTTCTGAATGTAATATTAATTTGGGTGCATCTGGAACACTTTTTTCGAGATAAAAGGTATCGTATAACGATCTCGCCTAGGAAGGTTCCACCTACACCAATTTTCGTCAAAATCGCTTCGATAATTAAGCCGCGGAAAGCCATCAAACAGACAAACAAACACACTTTCGCATTTATATGTACGATATATTAGTTAGGATTTACTGTGTAACATGTAAGGGGCAATTGAAACAAAACCCAACAATTGTCCGAAAAATTCCAATTTCTGGATGTAACCAGTGGCGGCGAAAGTGGGATAATGATATTTTTTTAAACATTAGCTTTTTTATTACATTGAAATTTGCAATTTTAGTTTTGAAAATCCCGTTTTAAATTCCGAATTTAGAGAATTTTATTTTTTGAAAGGCCAAAGATTTTTGAAATCTTCTTTAGGCGCGCTAAGGGACTAACTATAGGAAAAAAATGCATGGAATTGCCATAAATGTAATATACTTTTTATTGCGTTACCAAAAAGGGCGATTTGAACTACTAGTCGATTGCTCTACCAGCTACGCCACTCGGGACATTTAATGACAATTCTGAAAACCTTTCCAACACTCGTATAATCCGACATCTGGCTAATCCGGCACCTGCTAGTCCGGGTGAAAACATAAAAAAGAAGAACTGGAGGGGCAAAACAAAAATATGAAAAAGAAAAATTGGCGGAGGGGAGGAAATGAAAATATGAAGAAGAAAAATCGAGGGGTGATGAAAAAATAGGGGAGCACCATAAAAATACACTCTGAAGATACTCTCTGAAGATGACAGCTTGGCTGTCGAAACGCGTTAGAGCAACCTTTGTTGTGTTTTTTAATCTTTCTTGGTTTCAGGGGACAAGTTCTGTGTTTCAATTTTTGAAGATAATCAAGGACCAGTCCGTTCCATCAAAAATTCGAGAAAAACGTCGAAATTTAAGAAAAAAAAGCCGAAATTTGCGAAAAAAGTCAAAATTTCAAGAAAAAAAGTCGAAATTCGCAAAAAAGGACGAAATTTCGAGAAAAAGTCGAAATTTGCGGAAAAAAATCCAAATTTCGATATTAAGGTCAAAATTTCGAGAAAAAAGTCGAAATTTGAGAAAAAAAGTGGAAATTTTGAGTTTAGCTCCGAAATTTCGAGAAAAATACCGAAAGTTTGATATTAAGGTCAAAATTTCGAGAAAAAGTCGAAATTTGAGAAAAAGACAAATTTCGAGAAAAAATCCAAATTTGAGAAGGTCAAAATTTCGAGAAAAAAGTCGAAATTTAAGAAAAAAGTCAAAATTTCGAGAAAAAAGTGAAAATTTCGAGAAAAAAGTGAAAATTTCGAGCTGAAAATCTAAATTTGAGAAAAAAAACTCGAAATTTTGAGTTTAAAGTCGAAATTTTGAGAAAAATGTCGAAAGTTCGATATTAAGGTTAAAATTTCAAGAAAAAAGTCGAAATTTCGATATTAGGGTCAAAATTTCGAGAAAAAAGTCGAAATTTCGAGAAAAAAGTCGAAATTTCGATATGAAGGTCAACATTTCGAGAAAAAAAGTCGAAATTTGAGAAGAAAAGTCGAAATTTTGAGTTTTAAGTCGAAATTTCGAGAAAAATGTTGAAAGTTCGATATTAAGGTTAAAATTTCGAGAAAAAAGTCGAAATTTGAGAAAAAAACGAAATTTCGAGAAAAAAATCGAAATTTGAGAAGAGGGTCGAAATTTCGAGAAAAACGTCGAAATTTACGAAAAAAAAGTCGAAATTTCGAGAAAAAAGTCGAAATTTCGAGAAAAAGGTCGAAATTTCAAAAAAAAAAAGGCGAAATTCGCAAAAAAAGACGAGACTTCGAGAAAAAAGTCGAAATTTGTGAAAAAAGTCAAAATTTCGATATTAAGGTCAAAATTTCGAGAAAAAAGTCCAAATTTAAGAAAAAAAGTCGAAATTTCGAGAAAAATATCGAAAGTTTGATATTAATGTCAAAATTTCGAGAAAAAAGTCGAAATAGGAGAAAAAGCGAAATTTCGAGAAAAAATCCAAATTTGAGAAGGTCAAAATTTCGAGAAAAAAGTCGAAATTGAAGAAAAAAGTTAAAATTTCGAGAAAAAAGTGAAAATTTCGAGCTTAAAATCTAAATTTGAGAAAAAAACTCGAAATTTTGAGTTTAAAGTCGAAATTTCGAGAAAAATGTCGAAAGTTCGGTATTAAGGTCAAAATTTCGAGGAAAAGTCGAAATTTCGATATTAAGGTCAAAATTTCGAGAAAAAAGTCGAAATTTGAGAAAAAAAAGTCGAAATTTTGAGAAAAAAGTCGAAATTTTGAGAAAAATGTTGAAAGTTCGATATTAAGGTCGTAATTTCGAGAGAAAAGTCGAAATTTAAGAAAAACAGTCGAAATGTCGAGAAAAAAGTCGAAATTTCGAGAAAAAAGTCGAAATTTCAAGTAAAAAAGTCGAAATTCGCAAAAAAAGACGAGATTTCGAGAAAAAAGTTGAAATTTGCGAAAGAAAAAAGTCGAAATTTCAGAAAAAAAGTGGAAATTTTGAGTTTAAAGTCGAAATTTCGAGAAAAATATCGAAAGTTTGATGTTAAGGTCAAAATTTCGAGAAAAAAGTCGAAATTTGAGAAAAAAACGAAATTTCGAGAAAAAATCCAAATTTGAGAAGGTGAAAATTTCGAGAAAAAGTCGAAATTTAAGAAAAAAGTCAAAATTTCGAGAAAAAAGTGGAAATTTCGAGGTACATTTGAGAAAAAGACTCGAAATTTTGAGTTTAAAGTCGAAATTTCGAGAAAAATGTCGAAAGTTCGATATTAAGGTCAAAATTTCGAGAAAAAAGTGGAAATTTGAGAAAAAAAAACGAAATTTCGAAAAAAAATCGATATTTGGGAAGAAGGTCAAAATTTCGAAAAAAAAAGTCGAAATTTTAAGAAAGAAAAGTCGAAATATAAGAAAAAAGTTGAAATTTCGAGAAAAAAGTCGAAATTTCGAGCTGAAAATCTAAATTTGAGAAAAAAACTCGAAATTTCTAAAAACAGTTTTTTTTAATCGATGTTTTTTTTACGCCTTTGTAACTTTTCGAAAAAGTTGAAATTTCCAGAAAAAAGTCGAAATTTCGAGGAAAAAGTCGAAATTTGAGAAAAAAGTCGAAGTTTCAGAAAAAAGTCGAAATATCTAAAAATAACATTTTACTTTAATCGATGTCCTTTCTACGCCCTTGTAACATTTCGTTAAATTTCGATTTAAAAATTAAATTTTCAACCTTTTTTCGACTTTTTTTTGAAATTTTAACATTAAAGTCGAAATTTTGAGTTTAATCTCGGGATTTAAAGGAGAAAAAGTCAACATTCTTGCCCAAGGACACCTCAATCATGGGGATAGCACAATGGGCTCGGAAAGGGTGGCCTAAGTGCTGGCCTAAACTTTAGGCAACACTCAACGAATCCAGATCCAGAGTCAACATTCCTGTGATAAGTTTTTTTTCAAATTGATGTCCTTTCTACGCTCTTGCAATTTTACTTCAAAAAAAGTAAATAAACTTTTTTCAAGTTTTGTGGTGTATTTATTAATACGCGTGTAACAGGTAATAAAATAACGTAGAGTAATTTTTGTGAATATACGGTAATTTTAACTGCGTATGTACGGAATTTTGCCTTCAAATATATGGCAACACTGCACCACAGCTGTTTCCTATTCAGTCAACGACATAATGAATGAAAAGAAATGTTAATGCTGCCATCTGTTGGTTTATTAACGTGGCTATTGCTAGTAGATGGAAGTGGAATATAACATAACGACATAAGTACACTTATATAAGAAATTAAAAAAATTTGTCATTAAATTTACAGTGACCTGCATCTAAGGTAAATCGATACGATTCTTAAGATTTTTGAATCGTTCATTTGATCGATCTTATATTTGAGATCGATCTAAAAAATTGACCTTGAGACTTGAAAAAATCGATTTTTCGATTAATCGATCTCAGATCGACATCCATAAAAAGACAGAGGAATTTCTATGACCGAATAATGTCACCGTCAAAAACATTCAGTCACAATAAATATTTCATCGGAAAAATAAAAGGGTTACTTGAAAAAACGTTCGAAAACAGGCTACAGAAGATTGAGTTGGCCAATTAATTATCGGGCAATCCTAAAAAGCTTGACAGATAACCTTAAAATGAAAGTGAACAATGATAATTCATATAAAGGAGAGTCGTCGATGGCCGTTTATTGTTTACATAATAACGACGTTGCCACTCTTAATAAATTACGGGAAAAATACGATAAAAAAATAAATTTCTGATATTTATTTACTAATTACTTCTACCATACGCTCTAAAGCTGAACTTTCAAGTATTTGAAAAGTGTATTATTTTCCATCGTTTTTTCACTTTTTTATAAAATCCAAACGGTACTTTTTGTAAAATATGATAAAATCTTTGGTTTCTCATATCACTCAATAAGGGTGAAATTTGAAATGTCGATAACGTTTTCCTGCTTTGCTGTAGCTCTTCAAAAACTTAATTAAATCATTATGTTACTATAATCTATCAATATACCCAATTTTATTAAATTCTGAACGGTAATTCTAAAATCGACAGTACTACCTTAATAACCGAGAGTAAAACTAATTATGGTAGTAATATGGCGTGTGAGTGAAATTCTATTTAACAACGCAAATCCAAGTCTGCCAACAAAAAAGGCCTCCGATGAATTATTTACCCACATTTAAATGTTTTCTATCACATCAAAACCTGTGGCATTTATTTATGACAATAAAATCGCTCGTTAATGGGATCCACATGTGCGTGTAATTAGTATAAAAATGTTAATTACGCTCCTCCAGCATATTATGCAACGGCGCATTTTATTGGCATAACGCAAACTATGTGGTGCCTTTCTAGGACAAAGTCATTGTATTAAATAAAATTCGGCACAACTTACGCACCGCCACGCCGTGCTAAATTGAGAAATAACCCGTCAAAAACGAGGCACACTTAAATAACGTTGAGATTGGTCAAGGTGCCCGAGACCGTCGACCGCGTCCGCCGTCGATCGTTTAACCTCGGAACTTCAAACTTTCTCTTTCTCGCAATGAAAATGCCCAAGATTGGCGTCCGATATGAATTTTTATCTATTAAAATGGCCAAACGGCGACCCAATTGATTGGGAAGAATCGTAATTAGGCTAATTTCATTGAGATTATGGCTATTTTTGCGAGGAATATTTCGACGATCGATGTTGATGTATGCGGTGCTATCGGAGGTGGGGGATCACGCGTACATTGGCCTCAAAACGGCCGCACTTGGCGGCGAAGCACTTGGGCGTTTAATTCGACACGTGGGCTCTTGAAAGGTTATTGGCCAAGATGGTCAGAGTGTAAGGTTTTTTTTTTCGGAATACCAGCGATAAGTTATGTGTGTTTATTATTAAGATAGGTGTAGGATAACGACGTGCAATATTCGGTAAGGTCAAATCTATTAATTTTGGGCAGACTTTCGACATTTTGTTAAATGTATGGCATTGCAAAATGTTTTTTTTAACTTATTTGTTGCTCATTGCTGGATTTGACTATGAAAACACGCCAAAAAAAAACGACTTGAAAGCAGAAAAAGCTAAAGACCTCGGATTATTAATGGGTTTTTTAAGTTTAATCTGATAATAACATTTACGTTAAAAGTGACCTCTATAAATGTAGATCTGTTGAGATATTAACCTTTGAAGGGCTCTTGATGCTCTGAGGAAATCGAATATTGAATTGTCATTGACTAACTAGGGCGCCAGCCACCGACAATGCCAAAGAATAACGTAGTAAAGATGAACGAAATTAGGTAGGACTAGAAATTTTCCTCAAGGGGCATTTAGATCACAAAGAAAAATATCCACGTAGTTCTTTTTAGAAGTTGGAAATGTATACGCATTTTTCGAAAGAAAAAAAGACAACATTTCTAGATTAGTCGAAATAAGAACAAAATGTTCAACAAATGTCAAAATTTTAACCTTAAAGTCGAAACCATTTGAAACTTAACATTTCAGTCCAGTAGCTGTCAGTCGTGTCACAAATGTTACGACGTCAGCGACATTTCGGGGGTTTGTTGGGGGACTATGGAACGATATTTTGCCAAGTTTTCGTCAATATTGAGTGGTGTTGTTAGCCGCCATATTGGAAAATGTGTCTTCGGTTTTATTCAAATAACTCTGTAACCGTTCAAATGAGAACAACATTTTAAAAACCACATTAAAGGTCTTTAAAAGTGCTACAACTTTGGTTATAACTACTTTTATCGCAAAATGCGTGGATTTTTAATTATTTCACGGCAAACTTCTTTGGTTTGAAACTACATTTTTCTTGGCTTTTTCAATTTTCTTTTGGCAAATAAGTCACATTTTTGAAAAAAAAATACCAGATATCAAAGTTGTAGCGTTGGAAAAACCAAGAAAATTAAATTTTGTTCATTTGTCTTGCGTGAATGATTTAGTCTGTAGCGTGTAATTTCAAACTAAACTCGAAATTATTTCCAGAAAGTAGGTGAAATATTAAAACATTTAAAAGACACAATTAAACAACAAAAATTAGTTAACATTTAAAATTTCTGAAATGTTAAAAATAATTGTTGTAAAGATAGCAAATTGGTCCCAAAATTTGGCCGCCAGCGCGTTGGTTACGCAATACAACACCAGCAGGATGTCATTGCTAAAAAGGAATTTTTGTTGACCAAAAAAAAGATACACCATCATGGTTCCTAGGCCTACATACAACGTTGGACCAGTGCGATTGCATATGTTACACCTGCCCACTTACGACATCTATTTTTGGAGCAATAAAGTATGAAATACAAGTGGCATTGTACAAGAGGTCCATAGAGAAAAGAGTTCCATAATACCAATTAGGGATGTTGATTCCTTTTTAAAATAATCGATTTTTGGATCGATTCAAATCGTGATCAAAAGTATCGATTCCCGATAAAATTGGGTGCTGAAAGATGGATTTCCGATTAATCGCCTTGTTGGTGAAATTTTTAAACATTTCTAATAAAAGAAAAATTGAATGATAATGATGAATTGTCGTAGTTTAATTTTGAAAGTTTTTTCTTCTCAAACACTAATATTTATATTTTAATTATTTATTCCTAATTAGAAAATCTCAATACACGTTTATTATCTGCTTTGTTTTTTATTTATGCATTTTTGGTTTTTTACGAAGATGTAATCATTTATAAAAATATATTTAGAAATATGAAGTTTAAACTGGAAATGACGAGATTAAACTGAAAATTTCAACTTTATTTTCCAAATTTCGACTCTTTTTGAGCATAAAACATTGATTCAAAAAAATATTTTTAGAGTTTACGACTTTTTTCTCGAAATTTAGATTTTTTTCGAAATTTCGACTTTTTTTCTTGAAATCTCGACTTTTATCTCGAAATTTAGGATTTAAACTCGAAATTTCGGCTTTAAACCCGAAATTTTGAGTTTACATTTAAAATTTCGACTTTTTTCTTGAAATTTCTACTTTTTTCCTAAACTTCCGGGATTAATCTCGAAATTTCGACTTCAATCTCAGAATTTCAATTTTGATATCGAATTTTTTCTCGCAATTTCGAGAATAAGTCGCTCTATAATAAGCACACTCTATGGTTAAATTAGGCAGACGACAATTACGTCCCACCACTCCTCTTTCCCAACAATCTTGACAGTTGGTAGTAGGGTGCGACCAATAATTGCTATTTTAAAAAAAAGTCGAAATTTCGGGTTTTAAATTGAAATTTCGTGATCAAGATCAAAATTTCGAGAAAAAAGTCGGCATTTGAGAAAAAAGTCGAAATTTTGAGAAAAAAGTCGAAATTTATAGAAAAAAAGTCGAAATTTTGAGTTTAAGGTCGAAATTTCGAGAAAAATGTCGTCGAAATTTCGACTTTTTTTCTCGAAATTTCGACTTTTATCTCAAGATTTTGGATTGAAACTGGAAATTTCGGCTTTAAACCCTAAATTTCGCTTTTACACTCAAAATTTCGACTTTTTTCTCGAAAAATCGACTTTTTTCTTGAAATTACTACTTTTTTCCTAAAATTCTAATCTTGAAATTTCGACTTCAATCTCAGAATTTCAACTTTGATATCGAATTTTTTCTCGAAATTTCGAGAATAAGTCGCTCTATAATAAGCACATTCTATGGTTAAATTAGGCAGACGACAATTACGTCCCACCACTCCTCTTTCCCAACAATCTTGACAGTTGGTAGTAGGGTGCGACCAATAATTGCTATTTTAAAAATAAGTCGAAATTTCGGCCTTTGTTTTAGAAATTTCGAGAAAAAAGTCGGAATTTGAGAAAAAAGTCGAAATTTGAGAAAAAATCGAAATTTTGACCTTATAAGCTCGAAATTCCGACAAGCAAATTGAAATTTGAGAAAAAAGTCGAAATTTATAGAAAAAAAGTCGAAGTTTTAAGTTGAAAGTCGAAATTTCGAGAAAAATGTCGAAATTTCGATATCAAGGTCAAAATTTCGAGAAAAAAGTCGATATTTGAGAAAAATATCGGAAATTGAGAAAAAAAACCAAATTTCGAGAAAAAAAGTCGAGCTTTTCAGATTAAGGTCGAAATTTCGAGAAAAAAATCGAAATTTGAGAAAAAGGTCGAAATTTGAGAAAAACATGGAAATTTCGAGAAAAAGTCGAAATTTGATAAAACGGAGATTTCGAAAAAAAAGTCAAAATTTGAGAAAAACGTCGAAATTCAAGAAAAACGTCGAAATTTCGGTAAAAAATCGAAATTTGATAAAACGGAGATTTCGAAAAAAAAATCGAAATTTTGAAAAAAAAGTCAAAATTTTGAGAAAAAAATCGAAATTTCGAGCTTAAAGTCGAAGTTTGGGAAAAAAAGTCGAAATTTCAAAAAATAACATTTTTTTAATTGATGTTCTCTCTATGTCTTTGTAACATTTCGGAAAAGTTGAAATTTTAGAACAAAATCAAAATAATTTCCAGAAAAAAGTCGAATTTTGAGAAAAAAGTCGAAATTTTGAGAAAAAAGGTCGAAATGTTGAGTTTAAAGTCGAAATTTCGAGAAAAGTGTCGAAATGTCGATATTAAGGTCAAAATTTCTGGAAAAAGTCGAAATTTGCGAAAAACGTCAAAATTTCTAGAAAAAATATCGAAATTTCGAAATATTTTGAGAAAAAAGTCGAAATTTGAGAAAAACGTTGAAGTTTCGAGAAAAAGTCGAAATTTGATAAAAAGTGGAAATTTCGAAAAAAGAGTCGAAATTTTGAAAAAAAAAGTCGAAATTTCGAAAATAAAGTCGAAATTTCCAGAAAAATGTCCATATTTTGTAATTAAGGTCCAAATTTCGAGAAAAAAGTTGAAATTTAAGAAAAAAGTCGAAATTTTGAGAAAAAAGTTCGAAATATTGAGAAAAGAGTCAAAATTTGAGAAAAAGCGAAAATGTGAAATAAACGTCGAGTCGTTTGAGAAAAAAGTCGAACTTATTAAAATAACATTTTTTTATTGATGTCCTTTCTACGCCTTGGTAACATTTCGTAAATTTTGATTTAAAAATTGAAATTTTTACTCTTTTTTGGAAATTTCGACTCTAAATTCCAAGTTTCGACTTATTTTCAAAATTTTAATTCGAAAGTCGAAATTTTGACTTTAATCTCGGAATTTAGAGGAGGAAAAGTCAAAATTCCGTGACAATTTTTTTTCAAATTGATGTTCTTTCTACGCTCTTGTAATTTTCGACCTTGAGACTTTTCGATTTTTTCTATTAATCGATCTCAGATCGACATCCTTAATACGAATCACTAAAAAAAGGGAAATCACAACACCACCACAAAATAAGTATTTATTGTGGGACACCACTATCGATCGAAGGAAATTAACCGGCGTTAAAATTAGTATGATTTGCCAATGCGTTCAATGTACAGAGCGTCCTGCCAAAGAATGCGCGCTCCTTTGACCTTTCGAAGTACCACACTTCCGGTTAATTATTTGGAGGTGTCATTCCAACTTATCGATTGTAATTCAAACCGAAATACATTGATGAATTCACAGAGACATTGGGGGCTTAAAAAAGAAAAATTGGGGGGGGGACAAAATAAAAATATGAAAAAGAAAAATTGGGGATCGGGCAAAATGAAAATATGAACAAGAAAAATGAGGGGGGCAAAATGAAAATATGACGAAGAAAAATGAGAGAGCACCATGAAAATACATAAAAATGAAAAATGGAGGGGTATAAAAGGGGGGCACCAAGAAAATATATAAAAAAGAAAAATTGTGAGGGGGGACAAAATGCAAATATAAAAAAATTGGGGGAGGGGACAAAATAAAAATATGAAAAAGAAAAATTGGGTGGTTGGGGTAAAATGAAAATATGAACAAGAAAAATGAGGGGGGCAAAATGAAAATATGACGAAGAAAAATGAGGGAGCACCATGAAAATACATAAAAATGAAAAATGGAGGGGTATAAAAGGGGGGCACTAAGAAAATATATAAAAAAGAAAAATTGTGAGGGAGGACAAAATGCAAATATAAAAAAATTGGGGGAGGGGACAAAATAAAAATATGAAAAAGAAAAATTGGGTGGTGGGGGCAAAATGAAAATATGAACAAGAAAAATGAGGAGGGCAAAATGAAAATATGAAGAAGAAAAATGGGGGGGGGCACCATGAAAATACATAAAAAAGAAAAAAGGGGGGATAAAATGGGGGGGCACTAAGAAAATATATTAAAAAGAAAAATTGTAGGGAGGCAAAATAAAAATATACAAAAAAATTGGGGGGCAAAATAAAAATTTGAAAATGAAAAATTGAGAGGTGGGGGCAAAATGAAAGTATGAACAAGAAAAATGGGAGGGGGGCAAAATGAACATATGATGAGGAAAAATGGGGGGCACCATTAAAATACATAAAAATGGAAAATGGGGGGGATAAGGGGGGCACCAAGAAAATATATAAAAAAGGAAAATTGTGGGGGCAAATAAAAATATAAAAAAAATTGGGGGGCAAAATAAAAATATGGAAAAGAAAAATTGGGAGGTGGGGGCAAAATAAAAATATAAACAAGAAAAATGGGGGAAGGGGGGCAAAATGAAAATATGAAGAAAAATGGAGGGGGGGTCACCTTTAAAATACATAAAAATGAAAAATGGAGGGGGATAAAGGGGGGCACCAAGCAAATATATGTAAAAAAGAAAAATTGTGGGGGCAAAATAAAAATATAAAAAAAATGGGGGGCAAAATAAAATTATGAAAAAGAAAAATTGGGAGGTGGGGGCAAAATGAAAGTATGAACAAGAAAAATGGGAGGGGGGCAAAATGAACATATGATGAGGAAAAATGGGGGGCACCATTAAAATACATAAAAATGGAAAATGGGGGGGATAAGGGGGGGCACCAAGAAAATATATAAAAAAGGAAAATTGTGGGGGCAAATAAAAATATAAAAAAAATTGGGGGGCAAAATAAAAATATGGAAAAGAAAAATTGGGAGGTGGGGGCAAAATAAAAATATAAACAAGAAAAATGGGGGAAGGGGGGCAAAATGAAAATATGGAGAAGAAAAATGGAGGGGGGGTCACCTTTAAAATACATAAAAATGAAAAATGGAGGGGGATAAAGGGGGGCACCAAGCAAATATATGTAAAAAAGAAAAATTGTGGAGGCAAAATAAAAATATAAAAAAAATGGGGGGCAAAATAAAATTATGAAAAAGAAAAATTGGGAGGTGGGGGCAAAATAAAAATATAAACAAGAAAAATGAGGGGAGGGGGCAAAATGAAAATATGAAGAAGTAAAATGGAGGGGGAGCACCTTTAAAATACATAAAAATGAAAAATGGAGGGGGACAAAATGGGGGGCACCAAGAAAATATATATACAAAAGAAAAATTGTGGGGGCAAAATGAATATATATAAAAAGAAAATTAGGGGGGGCAAATCAAAATATGAAAAAGAAAAATTGGGGGGGGGCAAAATCAAAATATGAACAAAAAATGGGGGGGGGGGAATGACTATATGAAGAAGAAAAATTTGGGGGCACCTTGAAAATACATAAAAATAGAAAGGAATAAAATGGGGGGGTACCAAGAAAATATATAAAAAAGAAAAATTGTGGGAGGGCAAATTGAAAATATTTAAAAAGAAAATTGAGGACAAATGAAAATATATAAAAAAAATTTGGCGGGTGTACGGTGAGGGGGCAAATGCATGTTAGTCGCCGCCGTCAATTATTTGAACTTCTCCTCAACTGAAAGTTTGGAAAAAGATTTTTTTTAAATATCTTCAAATTTGTTATATCATAGTTTTAAGTTTTCACTTATGTCGGCAATGCCCATAACTGCCCAATTTTTTAAATAAATTTCCACTTTTTTCCCGAATGAGTAAGGTGATTGCTTCTCACGTGATGCTCGCGGGTTCAAACCCCGGTGCCGATCACACATCCTTCTATTACGCGTCTTAATCATAGCTACATAGTGCTATTAATCTTAGAGCATGTTGGTAACGCGAATTATCGTGATGGTGACGCGAAATCGTAAAATTTCGAAAAATGGCGATTTTTTCGGATTTTCAAACTATATTCCAATTGAATCAAGGTTGGCGAGTCTGAAGTTGAGTTGTCATATTTTCTAATTTCTTGTTATTCTTTTCGATTACCTATGACTTATGAGGTTGCACTTTGGACAGAGAATACACTGATAAGAATTTTGATTGGTAACTCGGCCCCATGATCATTCATTGTATTCTCCAAACACTAGAAAAAAAATTAGGCAGTCATGAGACTTCCGACAGAAGTGAAAACTTAAAATTAGGAAGTAACATTGTCTATGTAGTGCGAACCCACGCTAGTCACAAGTCAGAATATTGGAAATATCTGAAAAATAAATGCTGTCAAACTGTAAAACCAAAACACAAATATAAAAAGGTAGGTCACCTTTTTATATTTGTGTTTTGGATGTTTGTAGTCGATCGTGTTTTCGAGATTCCTTTAGTAAAAACCGAATTTGTTACAGTCTGTATAGTTAACATTGAGCATGTTGATAAGGCGTAATGGTCACGCGTGATGGTGACGCTAAACGTCACCTTCGACAAAAATCGCCCAACGCGCCTAAAGAATTACATTTTTTCCCGCTTTGGGTCAAATAATGTTATAATTAAACCATTGATTAGTTTGTCAACATTACAAAATAAATAACATTAGTTATTTTGTGTTCGGGATAATAAAAATACATTTTTCGCAGGGCTTTGTTCAATTTGCACAAAGATGATACAGTTGTTAGATAAAAGGGTTACAATAAAGCTATTATAAATATTCTTATCGCCGGGCGCGCTCGATATGTATAATTGCGGTTCAAAAACAAATTAAGAAAAAATACGTTAAGTATAGTCCGACATTGGAACGCCTTAGTCGTTCGCCTCCACGTGCCGCTAACTCCACGAGCCAGACTCTCTGGTATCGGCTGGGCGAGGGGTCAGCGACGAGCGGTGAAAACGGAGATCGTCGCCGTTCGTAACAACTCGTTACCTTCAATCGTGTAGGAGGTAAATATTTAGTTTGATTTTGGTCCATGCTACGAGTGGTTGAAAAATTATTTTGTTGAAAAAACACAACAATTTGAGAAGCTTTATTACGTATTTTCGATTATTTACTAGTGGTTGAGTGATTTATCAGAGAAAGAGACGTTTAAAAAGCTCATTTAGCGGAGTTTTCTTTCATGCCATTTGAAGTGACAGAGATTGGTAGTTTCGATTTTTACAAAGACATTGGGTAAGTTTTTTTTGCCAAATTATCTCGTTGTAGTGATCAAAATTTCTATAATTTGTCAAATTCGCAGATTTCTAAAAATTTAGTATTGCTCAATTCATCACGTAAGAACTGACCTTGCTCATTTATCTGGTGGGTAGATGAGTTAAATTATTATGTTTACCAAACTTTTAATAACTTTGAACGCAAAGATATACCTTTTTTAACCACTTTCAAGTAAATACGATTGACAAATTAAGAAATTTGATTTTTCAAACACCGTATCGAATTTATTGTTCTTTAAAATCCATTTACATTTCTTCTATGGTTATTTTATCACAATGAAGATTATCGCTTTCGCAAATAAATCAAAATCAATGGATTCTTTTTCTAGTTATTTTATTTTTTCTAATTCGAATTAGTGAATTTTCCAATTCGAATTCGTGAATTTTCTGTAAGCGCTTAATATTTATGGTGTCTCTTCAATATAAATTTAAAATGCTAGAGGATAACCATTCAGTAAATAAGCGGGTAGTTGAATTGATAGTTGCGGGAGGGCGCGGCGCGAAGGGGATCCAACTCACGACCTACGTCTCTGTAAGTTGACGAGGTCTGTGATCGTTGTAAAAAGCTTCGGGAGTTCCACGTGGAGGCGAATGACTAGGGCCTGACAGCTCGTGCGCCATCCGCTTTATGTTATACGCAACGAGGTCGACCTACGATTCCAAATACCCAAATCCTTCGCCTCACTGCATTTGCTGCCGCTCGTGTCGATCAAGTTAGCTTGTTTTGTTCATTTGTTCTCGTACAATCATAAATATATAAATAGATAGTCAGATCCAGATGTCGTAAACAATTGAAATCGCGATTGTCCTTTGATTTGCCATTATGGATGGTCAAGCTTTCGACTCGTTGCGTTGGTGCTTCTTTGTGCATGACCTACTCGCATTTTTCGTCGACTTTTACGCAACTTGCGAGCGAAGGCAAGGTGAAATCGCTCGACTAGACCGTTTGTAGACACAGTTCTATGCATAATTTATGTGTGCTAATTTCCATTTCTTCTTTTCCAAGATCGGTTGCTAGACTGCACCGTGCGCTTTCATTCCTCCGATTCATGGTTGCACATGAAGCGCAAGTAGTTCGATTGCTGTCGAAATAGTCATACTTCGATTAACGATACCTCTATCAATGAAACCTTAATATAGGATTAAAATTTTGAGAAAAAAAATCGAAAGTTTGAACCGCACACAACTGGTTAAAAAATGGGAAAAAGAATTAAAATTTATATTCTTAAAGTTTCGAGCCATTTGATATTAAAACTAGGAATTTATAGATGACAGTTTTAGTTTAGGAAAAAAAAACAGTTAAAATTTCGTGAAAAAAGTAGAGATCTAAAAAAAATCACTAATGTTTTGGTTTGGAAACTTTGGGTTTAAATTAGAAAAGTTCTTTTAATGTGAATGCAAATGTATTTCAAAAAATCGAATTTCAATGGGAAATTTCCTAAAAATGTTGACAGTCTCTGATTTAAACGCGAAATTTCAAGAGAATAGTAAACATGTTGGGACCAAGTCGAAATGTTGTGACTCGGAGTGTTCGTCTTTAGAAATCTAGATTTTTTCTAATAATTGGGACTTTTTTCTCAAAATTTTGACCCTGATCTCAAAATTTTGACTTTTCTCCACTTATTTCGAGTTTAAATTTGAATTTAAACCCGAAATCTGTCGAAATTTCAAGAAAAGAAATTCTAGATTTTTTTTTCTAAAAATTGTGATTTTTTTCCTCAAAATTTCGACTTTAATCCAAAGTTTTGGCATTTGTCGGGTTTAAATTCGAATTTTAAGAAAAACGTCACATTTTTTAGAAAAAACGTAAATCGGGAATAAAATCAAAATGACATTTTTAGAAAAAAAGTGACCGTTTCAAAATTTCAGAACAAAACGCGAAACGTGAAAATTTCGGAAAAAATAATGGTGAAGGAATTTCGAAATTTCAATTTGGACTCTAATATCGAACTAGAAACATGTAAACGTTATTTAAATAAATATTTTGTTACTGGATCATAGAACGACTCAATTGTTACAAAAGTAGCTTGTACTATATCCATAATATCCATGATTTGAACGATTCTAATAGTTAATTAGAGGTTAATCACGCATATATTTGGTAAAACTAAAAGATTTCACTCATAAGCAATCTAAAATTCATATTTTGGCGCAAAAATCGTATGTATTGTTTTCGCCTTGGGCCAAGGTAATATGCGCCATCAGGTGGTCTCACTCGATATATTTGTACAATTCTATGCTCTTTTAGACTCGCACAAGATTAGGTAGTAGTTTCGTTCTCTTTAGATTCCCGTATCGCATTTTAATTGTTCTCGTTTAGAATAATCCTGATCACTTAGGTAAAAGATGATGTAATAAAAACAAAAATAGTTTTATTAGGGACGCGTAAACAAATCTCGCCCACATCCCATTTCGGCGTCATAACACCGGAGTAAAAGAAGTGATTTACGGTCGCGAAGACGTCGCAACAGGGTCCTAACACGACCCCGATGCATCATCAACAAAAAGTGTGCGGGTGGCGGGCGAGAGAGGAGAAAGTCAGGGTGCGTTGACATACGCATCTTCCTCGCGGGGTCAACCACCGGCATTTTATCCCCACCAACGCCTGCACACGCACTGGGCGGCGCTAAAGAGCTTACGGCCGCAACGCACACGCACTTGTTTTTTCCCCCCCGTTTCTTGCTGCACCGTGTTGTGCTGCACTTTTTCCCGTGATCTCTTCGGTGGTGGTGTGCGGCAATCGTAGATACCGTCGGGTAGGTGCGATCCTCACCTTTGACCTCTCGATCGGCGGAGGTTCGCGACCATGGCGCAAAAAACCGCGAACGGAGACAGTGCCCCTGATGACGGTCACAAGAGCCAAGCTCAGGAGATTTTCATCAAGAGCCTTATCATGAAATGCAAGACTGAGCCGAACGGTGGGTTTCGCCAGAATTTGACTCTACAAAAATGAAAAAAAAATCAAATTTAAAAAATATTAGTTTTGAAATTTTTGATGATTAATGTCATCTCAAAAGAAAAAAAGGGGAAATATTTGAAAGCAAATATTGTGATTTTAGTTTGAAAAATTTCGAAGTTCCGTTTTTTTTTGGTTTTTTTCAAAAAAAAAATTCGAAATTTTTTAGATTTGTGACAACAATCAGTTGCGAAATTTTTCTTTTCAAAAGTTTTAGAACAATAACATTTGATCCAATTATAACAAGTTTGCTATATGCTTCTTTTTTAAAAGAAAATTTGGTGCTATTAAAAAAAATAGAAACCGTTCAGTATAGCGCTGTTAAAAGTTATGAATTTTTGCGATGTATAATTTTTTTTTAATAAAATGATTTTTTACATTTGTGATAACAATTTCTTTATTATACATCAATATGATTGTTATTGTTTTCGACGTTAACGTCGGAGTTTTTAAAACTTGTGTAATTTAATAGTTTTTAATCTTTACTGCTTTTATATCAATTTTTTTAAACGAGATTGCGAAAAATTATTTGCTAAAATAATAATTATTTTTTTAATCATACATAGGTCTATTTTTATCTAAATGTTCATTCAAGCCTTAACCTAATAATAACGATAATACTGTTTATAAAAACTCACACCATATAGACGAAAAAATGGCTCTAATATTAAGGTCAATTAGTTGATAATAACTAGTAACTGGAGGAGTCTTCGTTTTTAAATACTCTTATTTGTTTTCATTTAATTTTATAGCAAAATTCATTTTTACTTGATAGAATGTATTATAACTCAAAATATTTTTCTTGTCGTCCAAGTTTTCCAATTTATCAATTTAAAGTCTTTCTGAATTGATAGTGTTTCCCCCCAGCTGATTCTAAAAGCTTCGTTTGTTACAGAAGAATCTTGGCAGATGCCTGAAATGGTCGGCTATTACACAGAGGCCACTCATCCGGTGGCTCCAGTACAATTAGCCGCCGAAGAAGTGCGTCTAGTGAAGAAGGTAGTTTGCAGTCCTGATCTTCCTATGGCGTCGTTCCCGGGTGGGCAAGCCGCCGCCGAAAGACAAGAGAGCAGCCAGTGCCAGATCTGCCACAAGATCTATCCGTCTAAGGCGGCCATGCAGACCCACCAGCGCACCCACGCCAAAGAAATGGAGGACCCTTACAGATGCAACATTTGCTCTAAAACTTTCGCTGTACCGGCCAGACTTACGCGACACTACCGCACCCATACCGGGGAAAAACCGTTCAGGTTGGTGTTCTGAAGAGATTTTTACATTTTGAACTTGTCCCAACAATTTTACTTTGATTGGAATTGCAATAAATTAGCCAATGAATTAAATTAAAATCTCTGTTACAGATGCGAGTTTTGCAACAAGAGTTTCAGTGTTAAGGAGAATTTGAGCGTCCACAGGAGGATTCATACAAAGGAGCGTCCCTACAAGTGTGAGGTTTGTTCTCGCGCCTTCGAGCATTCGGGAAAACTTCATCGGCATATGAGGATACATACTGGCGAACGACCCCACAAGTGCACCATTTGCTCAAAAACGTTTATTCAGTCCGGTCAACTCGTCATACACATGCGCACGCATACAGGTTAGTTATTTTTTCATTTAATAAAAGCCAGTGGTTCAAATTTATAAGCTTTTGTAATCGCGTTAACTGTCAATCAATGGTAAACGTAAATAGAGGGTCATAATTTCCAAATCATACTATTACCTGTTTGGTAAATCACACTGTGTACTTAAACGCTTTTTAATAGGCTCAAGAAATCGTATTTAATTGTAATTTAATTTAATCTTAGGGCGCGAGACATGTGTCCATTTATTTAGGTCACCCGTTTTCGAATATTCGGCTTCTAGAGAATACTGAAATGAACACCTTCGTGCGAGTCATTCATTCCATTCAGAATCCCCTAACGTTCTTGCACATTCTAGAGCAGCCATTCTCAATTGTTGTGGCGTGCTGGAATTTTTAAAAAGCCAGCATTTTCTAAAACGTCCAAATTTTCAAAAAGTTTACCATTTAAAAAAGATCGAAATTTTCAAAAAGTTTAATTTTTCAAAAAAAGTCGAAATCTTGAAAAAAATGAAATTTTTAAATTAGGCGAAATTTTCAACGGTCAAAAATGGAATTTCGAAAAAACGTTGAAATGTCCAAGAAATCTTTTTTTCGAAATTACGAATGTTTGGGAATAAATGACAAATGACAAATTTTGAAGAGATAACGAATTATAAGAAAAAAATTGGAATTTCTACAGACAATTTCAGAGAAGAGCACAGATTTTCAAAAATATTCCATATTTTTACTTTTTTATTTTAATGTTGACGTTTTAAGTTGAAAAAGTTGCATTGTTTAATTTTGTTCCAGGAGAAAAACCCTACGTTTGTACCGTGTGCCAGAAGGGTTTCACCTGCAGCAAGCAGCTGAAGGTGCACTCAAGGACCCACACGGGGGAGAAACCCTATTCGTGCGAAATCTGCGGCAAATCCTTCGGCTACAATCACGTCCTGAAGCTCCATCAGGTGGCGCACTACGGCGAAAAAGTCTACAAATGCACCATCTGCAACGACACCTTCAACTCCAAAAAATCGATGGAGGCCCATATTAAGAGTCATTCCGAAAACGCTCCCACCGTGCCGACGCCGCCTTCTTCCACGATCCTCAGCGAATCCTCCTGTTCGAGTATCAGCGACAAAGAGAATAAAGACTCATCGGTGTCGATAATCGCGCAAGACACTGTCGCCCCAATAAGTTACGATACGGACATTCGCTATTACTTTTACACGAAAGAACGTTTATCTCCGACGTATTTACCCCAAGATTACTCCGTGCCGTCGGCGGGCGTCGAACTCCTAGCGGCAGCGGCCTCAGTGACCGAACGCGAAGACCGCTACCGAAATTCCTCAGAGGTCGTATTCAATATAATAAGTAAGACACCTCAGGATGTCGTCGCGGCGGCTTTGAGACATCCGGCGTATTTCACGACTACTCCTACGGTGCAATACACGCCTTTGAACGCTGGTGATGATATAAGGCGAAGGGTGGAGGCGGCTCTCGCCGTAGACGAGCTGCAATCGGAGGAAGAACCCATGTTGACTCCTCCGAGTTCCAATCCTGTTTCGCCAGCGCCCTCCGTTTCTCCCGATCCCGAACTGAGTCTGCCCCCGAGAAAACGCTCGAAAATGATTCTGAAATCGATGGAGGCCTCGATAGATCTCTCGCCTGTGCGATACAATTCAGTTATTCAATACGCTCGAGCTTCGTAATTTGAGTTTTACAAAGACTTATTTCGTACATAAGTTGAGTTTTTAAGCTTTAAGATCGTTATTTTTTCTACGTATGTCGTATTAGAATGAATATTAATGAATGATGTTTTTTATTTTATTTCTGTGATAAGACTGTGTAAACCGTTTTACCTCAAGGCAGTGCCTAGGGCTTAGGCCCTCGCAATATGTTATGCTACCAATAAGGTGTAACAATCTCATTTTGTTGTATTATGAAATATATTGCATAAGATTATGTTGTGGTACTTTTTATTTTGTTTCATTTTTTCAAAATTATTCATGGGGATATAAATATGATAGTTTGAAATGTAAGTTGTTTTTTTAGTATGATGATTTAAATATATAGTTTTTTTTTATATTGTAAAAGTGTACTGTACTCTAAGTCTGAGCCGCTGGTTAGAAAAATCAATGGTAATAATTTATTGTATTCCTTATCAATGTAATTATGTTTAATAACACATGAAATATAAAAGTGTATATTAACTATCTGCTGTTTTATTTACTCAGTTTTTCAACCCACTTTAAAGCGAAGTCAAAAAGATAAGTAGTTTTTCATTAACTTCTACATAGTCCTGTTTTAAAGGTAAACAATTAGAAATATTTTTTTTTATATCAGGTCTAACATTTATTAAAAAAACTTTAGTTATTTATTCCCCACAACAAATAAGAGAAAAAAATCCTTAGTTTATTCCCTTAATGCTTAATATAATGAGTGCCTTGGTCGAGCCATAAAATTAATAACCGATGTGTTTTATAACCATCTTTCTTTGCCCGTATAGAATTCTAATATATTACACATATTTTGTTTTTTGCGCGTGTTATTTAAATTGCTAAACGAAACTTCCTCATACTGTATATTTAAAAATAAAGTTATTTAGATGTGTGCGCCACCTATTGATTAACTGCGTCACCATGCATATAATCTAGTTGATACTTCAGAATTCTATAGGAAATTTAGCTTCTGTGCCCATTCATAGACAATTTGCGAATGCTCACGTCAAGTTTTTCTAACCTCAGTTTATTTTTGATTTGACAGATTGAGTTTTTATGCAAAAACTAGGATAATCTATATTGTATGATCAAAGTGCATACACAATGCCTTACAAATACATCGGACGAACAACCGATTTTCGTGGAAACACCCTATGGGAAATCGTAGGTAATTTGAAAAACTTCGGTATCGGCAGAATAGTCGTAAGAAATCGCTTTCAACGGTATCCTGAGCCTTCCTATATGAAGATACTTAAAGTAGAAACGTTGCCTAATCCGAAAGTTAACTCTTTAGATGACGTGAGGAAAGTAAAAGTTTGGGTTGAAAGGACATTCAGAGGAGTAACAGAACCGAAACCAGTTCTTCTCGAGTCTGCAACTTACAAAGCTGATTACCAGTTGATTCCCAAAGACGAAGAGGAACGTTATTGTGAAAAAATCGTTGATAAAAAAGTGAAAATATTGCCAAAAACGATGAGGTTACCACCACTATTACGTGAACTAGTGATGAATGAACAAAAAACGAACGGTGAAAGCAATGTTGAAGAGCCTCGAATTGAAATTGTTTATAGGAAGACGCTACTAAAACAAAACAGAGTTGCGAATGACGGCGAAACACCAGATTTTGAAATGGCCATTGGACTTGGAAAACCTGCTTCTCCAAGTTTATACAAAGGAATAGGATTAGAAAGTTAAATTGTTAATGTAATGTTAATTGTAGACTTATTTGAATAAATATTAGAAGCGCTTTTCTGATATTTGTATATATTTTAATTTTTTTCTGAAATTCTGAAAATATTTATTTTTCCCCATGGATTCCCAATTATATTTAAAAAAAAAACTTCTTTTTTAAATACTTAAGACTAAACATTTTAATTTAAAACTCAGCCAGTCCAGAATAAATCCAGAGGATCGAATTTTTCTTATATTTTCAAAATTTGCACCAAGATTTTCATTCAATTTTTAATTATAACAGAAATTTAATTACAAATTCATCGATTTAGACTTTTTAGATATTCTGTCTATTCTGCAATTTTAAATTTTTAAGAACAAATTGGTGCTTTTCAGATTAATATTGAAATCTAAAATTACAAACATATAGAAACGGTCGACATTTTGAAATTAATTCTGAGAAATTAGGAATAAAAATGTTCGCAGGTTTAATAACATATATTTTCACATATTAAATAGTTTTTACATATGAGACTTAAAGCTAAGATAATTCTTTATCATACTCGTCTAGCCAAATTTCATCTGAGACATAAGGCCTCAATTTGGGTAATTTGACAACATTCCTGGTGAGCGTCAGGCCATCATGCCATTCTAGAGCACTAATATATTTCCCTGGTACAAGACTTTTAACCATGTAGGGACCTTCCAAGGTATAACCTAGTTTTTTATAATAGTTGCGTGTGCCAACACCAGAAATAACGGCAATTTTTAGATTCTTGTGCTCATTTATTGCAATCTTCTCCGCTTTCTCAAGCAATAAAGCTCCAAAGCCTTGATGTTGGAATTTGCTGACATCGCGGCCGCTAACAGGTACAACACTACCATAAACGTGAAGTTCCCTGACGATAGAACAACCACCGAGAAGTTCTGGTCGATATGTGGTTTCAGGAGTGCACTTCCTCAGCCTAAAATTCGATTTTAACGATTTTGGATTAAGTACTGGGCGCTAAAATACCTGAGTAGTCCAATAAGGATGTCTTGCATTGTGTCCTCGTAGCTCAAGAAAGATTCCCATCCACCATTAGCATAGTATTCCCTTCGGACGAATTCCACGTCCATTGGCCTAACTTTCTCATGGATTTCTGATATACCCACCTCCCTGGTTCTTACATCTCTACATTTTAAACCTAATTCTTTCATACGTCCAAGCGCTAATTCGCGTAAATTACCGTGATCGACCCCAGAACTAAACAAATTGGTTGTAAATCAACTAATTTTGACCTTATTTCAGAATTACCTGACTAGAGGCATTGGGATGTCACGTTGCACCCTATAAACTCGTGTCCATGGAGGCACCAAAGCGAGTATATTTGCAATAAGATCAACTAGTACTGAGGGTGGATAACTTTTGTATCTACCAGTTTTCCATAATTCATACAAGCCTGTTCCCCTAATTACC
The DNA here is from genome assembly GCA_028583605.1 of Dastarcus helophoroides. Taxonomy (NCBI): domain Eukaryota; kingdom Metazoa; phylum Arthropoda; class Insecta; order Coleoptera; family Bothrideridae; genus Dastarcus; species Dastarcus helophoroides. Next base: position 12,313,761 of record CM053336.1, on the reverse strand, counting down.
AAAGTTGGATATATCTTTAAACCATCAGCTCTGAACGCTGGATTTTCAAAGAATTCCTAAAAGAATGAGAAAATCAGACGGCATTTATATACTAAAAGGGACAAAATATATTACAACTTACAATAAATTGTTCAATATCTCTTTCTAAGTCAACGTTTGGTAAATCAGGCATCATATGAGCCACAACTTTATACCCTGCATCTTTTGCTAAATTGAATGTTTCGCATACAGCCTTAACTGTATGACCTCGATTTGTATCTCTAGCTACATCCTCATAAACAGATTGCACCCCTAACAACTTTGCGTTAATCTGAGCCTAAGAAATTTCATATAACTTACCAATTTCCAACCTGGTACAACCATATTTTAACATATCGGACAAATGTTTCTGCAAGCAGTAATCTGGACGAGTCTCTATAGTAATCCCGATGCATTTAGTATTAGAACGCTCTGAATACCTAACGGCTTCCTCCACAGAATTACTTTTATGCCCTGACAGCGCATCATGCAAATTTCGTATAAAATAATCTCTATAATCCTCAGGAAGACTCATAAAGGTCCCTCCCATCACAATAAACTCAACTTTATCCACTGAATGACCAAGCTGTTTTAATTGCTCAACCCTATGCCTTGTTTGCAAGTATGGATCATACCTAGCCCTAATGGCTCTCATAGAGGTCGGTTCATATCCCGTGTAGCTCTGAGTGGAATATTCGAAGTCCGAATCGGGGCCTCCGGGACAATATACGCATATATTCCCAGTCATGTTAATATGAGGGCAACGATGAGGTTTACACATTACCGCAACGACGGCGATCTGAAAATAACACTATTTAGAAGCTATCGAGCGTAAGCTATGACCTTTTACCCCGCTGGCCGTCCTAATTGGTTTGGCTAGCAATTTTGGTACTAAAACTTTTCTGTGATCAACGGGGACAGCCGCTATAATATCAACTAATCGCGGGGCCGATTCCAACCCATATTTAGAAGAGATGCGATTTTTTAAAGAGTTGAGATTGATGTCTTTCTTATCTTTTTGCGCCTTAATCAAAGTTTGGATGATTTCAGCTATTACAATAACCTTCCTTTCCTCTAGGGGAATATACGCAAATTCTAAAATTATACACTTGAATTTCCACATCTTTACATATACCTGCAGAAATTACCATTTTTCTTTTTCCCCATTGTTTTTTCTTAGTTTTAATTGGTTTTAATACAATATACGAAGAAGGAAAAACAATGAAACCATAGTGTGCAACAGAAAGTGTCAAAAAATGTATAACCTATAATTTGACTAAGGTTATGCCATAGACAAAAAGACTATATTTAGTCTTCTTGGCCACAGATTAGCAACATTTTTATTACATGCCCATAGAGAAATTGACTGGATATGGCGTTGATTGAATTCAATCAACGGCTATGTTGTCAATCAGTTGAAAATTATATCATAGAATGTAAAACTTCCACGTTACAACAATCCTAATAAAAAATGTAGATTTACGCCGCCATATATGCTCCTACTTGTTGTTGTTTTATATCTCAACTATTTATTTATTGGAAAAAACAACGGTTATCACCGGTAATTAAACAGAAAATAAATAAAAATCCTTTGTACAGTACTTTTTTTAAAAACATATAAACTGTTCGAATGTGCCAATTTGTTCAAGACAAGTCAACACTTTTTTAAAGGATTTTTGATTTAAATTTATAAATAACAATTTTTGAAAAATAATTTTTAATGTTTAGTTTATAAACAGATTCAAATTCTCATTTAAGATTAAGTCAAAATCCCTTTTGCTATATTGCCAATTAATCAATAATTACGCGATACGTTTTCGCGAGCAGGTTAGCAGAACTGTCATCGGATATTAGCGTCGAGCAAAAACGTAGTCTGTGGGATCCATCAGTGAAGACAATACCTTTGGTGAAAGTTTTGTCCTCCAACTCCTCAGCTTCATATCTTCATACAATCATAACTTTAACCATTTTTTTTAAACAGGTAGCGCTCGAAAAATGTCACTTTATTCTGAAAATATACATATAAATATTCTTAATTTCTTCTGTACTTTGTCGTTGATTGAATTTAGCCTATGATTTGACTGGCAAGTGCCATTTTAGCTTAAATTCTTAAATTAGAAAAGAAAGACACTGTTAAAGTACATAATTGGTGTAAACACTCTTACTTTGGCTTTTTAAGTTGAGTATTTTAACCTTTAGCTACAAAATGGCGCCGTGACGTCACACCAATGGGCCGTATTGCAACCCTAGTGAAAAAATTTGCCTAGAAATGTCAAAAGGTATTGTTGGCGGCGTCATCTCTTATTTAGAGCGGTAACTACTAGCTTTGTGGAAAATTCATTTTATGATGGTGGCGCAGGTGCGATTCTCTTCAAGCGCTTTTAGCATTTTTCTCAGTCAGCAAATGGCGTCTAGGCGGAGGTGTACGAAATTTTCTGCGTAAATCATGAATGAACAAAGTTGCGTGTTTGAAAACTCGTATTTTTTAGTGTAAATAAATAAAATTCGTTGTCGACATTGGTAAATTTACAATGAAAATTGATTTTGTTCTTCCATGAAGTGTATTTCGTGGCAAATCAAGGTGCAACAATAGATAATATAAACATAAACAATGAACGAAGAAGTCGATATAAAACCGATGGAAAATAAACCGTGGCCCCTTGGTGAGAACCCGAACGCTAGTCCCATTGCTCCACAGATGGGGAGTGTGCCTATGCCCACAACCCCACAGGGGGCTCCCATAAGCCAAGGAAATATGGAATATGATTTACCATATGAGCTGACTCAGCAAGGTTGGAGGAAGTTCTGGTCGAAAAGGGAAAATAGACCGTACTTTTGGAACAAACAGACGGGTGAGAGCCTTTGGGAAATGCCTGTGGTAAAACCACAGTTCGACCCTATAACAGATCCTTTGGGAATCTGTGCTCCTCCACCACCGATGCCAATACCAAATGGGCCATTGCCTGTGGCTAAGAGAAGACTTTCTGAGGATGTTAACGGGCCAGCTAAAAAGTTTATTTTGGCTGGCCCTTGGGACTTGGATATACAAACTAATGTTATTATTTACGAGCGGAGTCCTTGTAGTTATATGCACTCTCATCCTGAAATAGAGGCTTATAGGTGTAGTTTGCTTAATAAATTGAGGCAGTGTTACCAGGATATGTGTTTGTCTCGGGAGGGGATAGATCCCCCTAGAGACTCGTTTAATAGGTGGCTTATGGAAAGGAAAGTCATCGACACAGGTAATTTGCTTAGTCAAGAGCACTAATGCTTCAGCAAGTTGCAAGACTGACATTTTCTTAGTATTGGCCGAGATGATTTATATGAAACAGTTGCAATATTTAGGCTTTTGCATAAAGCATTGATTTTCAGTCAATGCATAAACTGTTTAGATAAAACACAGGAGCGGATCCAGATAATTTTTGATTTAGTTTGTGAATGGAAGAGATAAGTTTTAACTATTTTATTGGTCAAATGTAAATAAACCATTGATTGTGTCTTACCAATTTGCATTTGGTTTATTTATTTGTTTTTTGATCATGTTTTGAACTAAAGCGAAAAAAAAGAACCTAATATACATATTGTAAAAAAAATCAGATTCACCAGATTATAAAGATTAAATCTTTTAAACGTTCTACACTGAATGTGTTCGTGAAACGTCAGTTTTTGACAAGGAAATGACATTCCTAATCTCTCAGTTTCCTTGAAATGCTGAAAGTGATGCCAACTTTTGGTTTTTGAATGGAACAGATTGTATATTATTACATTTTTGGAATCTGTACAATTTTCTAAAAGTATTGGAATCGGGTGTTCAAATGAAAAAGTCAAGTTGGCCTATTTTTTAACGTATGTCTTAAATAGGTTGTTAAAGATTGACAACTGCAATGTTTTAAAACATTTGAACTACTATCATAGTAAACCTACCGATGGAAAACCCCATAAAATCAGCGGAAGACTTTAAAGCGACTTGTTATTTTATGAATTTTATATCCCATTAATTCAAATGCATCAGATCGCAAAGAAAATAACTTTCTAAAGGATTTTCGTTTGCCTTACAAAAATTCTAACCTATTAAACGTCAAGTTGACACTTAACCAAAACAATCAATAAGTAATCACATGCCTTTTTCGCTGCGTCCCTTTCCAACAAAATACTAGAGCACATTTGATGACTTTTTCATTTTAACACCCGATATATACCTTGGAGTATTGAATCATTTTTTTTTAAATTTCGGATTGTTTTTTTCAAGGTTTCGGATGCAAACTCGAAACTTCGCCTTATCTCGAAATTTTAAGTTGCAACTTGAACTTTAAATCTTCGATTTTTGTCGCAAAATTATCATTTCGATTTTTAACTCGCAATTTCGAGAAATTGTTTCTCCAAATTTTCAGTTTTTTTTTCAATTTGCTGTATTCCTTAAATTGTTCGGTTTAAATCTGACGGTTTTTCTAAAATTCGAAATTTTAAATAACAATCTTGATTATTTACGAATTTTTTGTTGAAATATTTACGTTTCGGATTCTGAGACTACAAGTTTTTCATTTTTCCTCAAATCCGGCTCTGATTATGGCATTAAATCCCCGCTTCCGGTCAAATCTGCTCATGTAAACAATTAAGAGTGCATTGTGCCCGTAATTTGAAAATGTAAATTTTTCATATCAGGATTTGATCCTCTCCTTCCGAGCAGTTGTTATCCAGAGATCTCGAACGCCATGTATAAAGAAATCATGAACGACATACCCATAAAGCTAGTACGACCCAAATTCACCGGGGATGCCCGAAAACAGTTATCCAGATACGCGGAGGCCGCCAAAAAGATAATGGAATCTCGAAATGCTGAATCAGAGAGCAGAAAAGTGGTCAAGTGGAACGTCGATGAAACCTTCCAATGGCTCAGGAAAACAGTGGGAGCGACGTACGACGATTTTCAAGATCGACTAGCACATCTGAAGCAACAGTGTCAACCCCATTTGACAGAAACTGTAAGTAGTCGATGTTTAAACCAAGTTTACGGTTTTTTTTAACGAGATAACGGATTCTTCCAGGTGAAGTCATCAGTTGAAGGAATTTGTTTAAAAATTTACAACCTCTCTTGCGAGTATGCGAGGAAAGTGAGGGAAAAATCCATCATCGTACTTAAGGAGAATGGTATGGAATTCCCCCCCGCTATGTCGATGCCGTGCACCCGGAAAGTCTGGTGTTACCCCGTCCAGTTTGCCATACCGAGCCCCCGGTTGCCGGTGTTAGATTACCTACCGGATCGCGATCAAGCCCTGTTGAGATTTCAAGGAGATACCCTAGCGATCAACACTACGCATCTTCAGAAACTAGTTCGTACCACCGTTTCTGTTGTAGACGAGACACTAATCTTTGAATTTTAGGAGCACCTCTACCGCCACAGCTGCTTCGACGATAGAAAATTCGAATTGTTTATCCCGCGCGTGTGGGTCATGCTAAAAAGATACGCTACGTTTCTAGGTGTTAATCCATCGTCTTCGACGGCCAACAGCGACGTCCAGGATACGCAGGCGTCGCTCCCAGTAACTGTATTCGAATGTTTACATCGGACCTTCGGCGTCACTTTCGAATGCTTCGCCTCACCGTTAAATTGCTACTTTCGACAATATTGTTCGGCTTTTGCCGATTGTGATTCTTATTTCGGAAGTCGAGGGTGAGAAATTGGTTATTTAGAATTTGAGTCACCTTCTGGTTCAGGCAATTCTTGCAGCTGAAAGCTGTTTCTGGATCGTTTGAGGTGAATCCGCCATATAGTGAGGAGTTGATGGAGGCCGCCGTAAATCATATGGAGCGACTGCTGATGGATAGCCCCGAACCGCTGAGTTTTATTGTACTGCTGCCGGATTACAGGGAACCCACACCTACGGCTTTGCAGAGGGTAGAGAGCAGCCAGTTTAAGAGGAAGCAGGTTACGATACCGGCGTATGAGCATGAATTTAGACATGGATTTCAACATGTTCTTTCAAGGTAACTAAAATTACTCGGGAATGAAGTTTTTGTCGGATGTCGCTAGGACTGTACTTTGAAGTGGGAGGAAGATAAAATTTTTCAACTATCGCTATAAAAATTGATTCAAATTTCCAAATATTTTTCCAAGCTTGCAACTGTATAGAACAAAACCACTCATCAAAGAAGAAAAACTTACAAAACTGAACGACTTTTCCAACTTTACCATTATTGGGGTGGTTTTTTCCTGGAATGTTGCTCTTAAATTTAAAAACTCGATCTATTCTTGCTGTTTGGGTAACAAAGATTACTAGATTAAAGTAATTTAAAGATTAAAATTTTGATTTTTTGATTACATATTTAAATTTGACGTCAATTCATCTTTAAGTTTTATTGACAATTCAGCTTTGCGGTCGTAATTTCAGGTCAGATCTCAATTTGAGGTCTGTGCATGGTACTGTGATTATTTGGCTGCAGAATGCGGCCGGGCATCAAAAGTGGGAGCCGTCGGAGGAGAGGGTACAGGCTTTGCTGGAGGCGTTTCGGCCTGGGAGGGAGAGAGAACGAGACAGACAAGAACTGCTGAGCCCTACAAGGCAAGGCAGCACATCTGATGCTAAAGATGTAGTAGTGCACTGAGTAGCCTTCTTATTAGTATTCTCTCATTTTCTAAATTTTATATAAAACGACTGTATTTTTATGTTTATAGAGTGGCATTTATATTTTAAGAATTTTATTTATACATCCATGTTTTGGTTTTTGTGTCTTGTCTTTTGTGATCTCCACTTTGGTGCAATATACGTGAAAATTTGGCATTTGATTTTTTTAATACAAGAATGTGTTCTATTTTATTATGTTTTTACTATATTTGATAGAAAAGCCAAAACATTACTATTTTGTATAAAAATCTTGTAAATTTTGTGAGAACATCACTTAAGAAGTACCTGAAAATTCATTTTACGAATTTAAATTTTGTATTTTTTGTGTAACTAGTTTCATGTAATATTGTCTAAAAAATTTTATATCTCACTTGTACATTGACTTTAAGTATTGTAAGTATTTAGATATTTAGGCATACACTGTAGTTTTATTATTTTATACTAATGATATAACTGTTGTGTAGTTTTATGCTTGTTTTATATTAAATAAATAAAGCCTATGAATGAATTGTTTTATTTTATATTCCCAATACTCCAGTGACGAAAAAAATTGACATTAATGAATTCTTTTAAGTAAAAAATTGAAAATTTGAGGTTGAAATTTCAAGTTTTGAGAAACTCCAGAAAGAATCAAAATGTCTTCAAAAGATATGTTTACACTTTTGGGTATTTTCAATATCTCCACTTTTCTCAATTTTGAAGACACAAAACTTCTGGTTTTTTTGATTTTTTTTAGTTTGGAAATTTTTTTAAAATCCCGATTTGTTTCCCAAAAATTGGGTTTTTTTTCTCCATTTTTCGATTTTAGTTTCGTGATAGTCATGTGAATTTTTTTAACTATTTGATGTGAACTGATAATTCTCTTTTTTAACTTTTGCTTCCTGTTTATTAAACGTCCTAGAAAAAAAAGAGGAATATTTATGTTTTTCATGAAATTTTCAGTTAAAACTACGATTGGATTAAACTTAAAAAAAAACTTTCGAGGTCGTTTTCCAAATTTCATTTTCGTAATTTTATTGCTGCTGCTTCACGCTAGCTACGCTTGTGCAATTTTCTCTATCCATGCAAATACGTAACATTTTTAAGAGAGTTTTATTAAGTTTGATTTTACATGATACAGGATACAGTCATAAACACAACAGAACTTTATCTCAAATCAATTACTTCTTCAAATTGTTTCTTAACACGAAGTAATAAAGTTATAGTCCATTCATCGAGCCTTGAGACCTTTTCATAATTTTCTATAGTCTTTGCAAAACCGTCCACATCATTATCATTGATGAATGAAGTTAGACTGTTTAAAAACTTAAATTCGGGCGACTCACTAAACAATGGAAAAAGTAAAGTGTATCTCTCCAAAATAAATTGAACTGAAGACCTATCGACACACATATGACATACAGCTGACTTAAACAGATAATCCTTCACGCTATATTTCAAAAGGGAGTTACTCATGTGACTCAGGGCAACTTGTTGGTAGATTTCGATAGCTTTTTGATAATCCTCAAGCATGGCAGAATAGTGGGCAGCCTTCAACAAACATTTATCACCACAGGAGTTCCTGTCATCCGCTCTGTAAAAGTCCGATGCTTGTTCATAATGCTGGCGCGCTTGTTCCAGATCCAGAAGCTGTCCCTCATAAATTTCGGCAATGGAATGATGGATTTTAGCCGCATTTGCAAACCTAGCAACAGATATTGCCTTACAAACTAGTCAATACACCAATCGAAACTAAAAATGAGCCACTTTGTTGATTTGACTCTTTGTGAGCCTAAAAACCTTGTTGGTAGCGCATCATTTGCTGTAATGATATGGCCGAACACAAACTCTTCTGTTCATCAGTGGAAGCAGTAGTGGGAACTTTTGGATAACCAACACTAAGATGAATTGAATTCCGCACTAATATTCAAAATCTGAGAAAAAGTTCTGCAATTTTGGAAAACCTATTCACTTATAAAGCAGCTTCGGCTCACATTTTTATATGATGCAGCACCTCAACCTTGAACGGATCAAATCTTTTGTAGATTGCTTTCCTTGTCGAAATTTTTTGGAGTATTGTAGTATAAGAATAATTACAGGAAATATACGCAGCTTTCATCTCCTCCTGATCATTATCTTATCATTTTTCATCATTGGGTGACGACCTTAAGCTGTCAAAAACTGAATACAACAGACCTGAAACGGGGGCATTTTGGATAACAAAGTTTAACTTTTTTTAGAAATAATAAACTTTTGAGCTTCCAGGTTCAGAACCTTGCAAATAAGCAAAACCTTGGAAATTTTTGGAAACGTTAAACTAAAGGAGAGGTAAAATTCACTTTCGTTTCTCTAAAATCATTTCTAGTTCCACTTATATCTCCAATAAACTAACTACATTGATAACTACTTTGTTTTAATCTTTAACTTGGACACTGTTTACTGAAGAAATACAAACCCTAACTTTTACGTAAACAAATAAAAATGTAACCAATGAGCTAGTGGCTTGTTTGTCGTTTTGATCACAAACTTTGAAGAAGAGAAGAGGTGCCCAACGACTAAAAAGGTTTTTATACATTCAAATTTAAAACTCATGATTCAAAGTTCAAAATTAAAATCGCAAATTGCAAACAGAAAAAAAAGCTCTCACAAATGTATAAACTTGACGACGAAAAATAACCCTCAGCTACTCTTGCAATTACCAGTGTTTACCTCAAAACTCCTATCGCCCACCAAATAGTTTCAAACGCCAGTAGTGGGCGATACGGACCAGGACTAGAGGATGGAGTAAGACTTACCTTCCGAAGTCTGTGTAAATTTCCGCTGCTTTTAACAGGCTTTGGACGGCATCGCTAATTTGGAATTTCTTGAAGCAAATAGCAGAGCTGGAGTAGTGATCGGCGGCTTCGTATTTGTCGCCCCTTTTGTAGCTCAATTCGGCGCATTTGGTGAAGCATTTGGCGGCTTTCGGCCAATTTTTGGCTACCCTGAGGAGATTTCCGGCACGTTGATAGCAATCGATCGCTTCTTCATCCCTAGTGGAACTGCTAAAAAGCGATTGGAAGAAACCCAAAGGTGCCAGCTTCTTTTCAGCTTGGTTTATAAGCATTTCGGCTTTCCCTTCGATGTTGGTCATTTTTGTCAAGTGGATTTGTCACTATTGTCAGGCTTTCTGATTTGTTAGCGTTTGAGTTGATTGGGGAAATATTTCGGGTGGATTTACGATTGACGAGTTGATTTTTTCTGCCACGGGATACTCGCTAAGTAGGTCACTTGAAATTTTGTTACGTCAGGATCCTCATAGAAATATTTCAATTTTGAAAGTTGACATGAAGTCAGCTTTGTTAGACGCGCACAGATGATTTTTCACGGTTTTACCCAGTTGTTGCGTTGTTTGTAGATAGAGAACATACTGACCTAATAAAATTATAAAACTAGTCCTTAATTGAGTCCGAAAATAGCTTCGAATTCATGAGGAATCAAAAGCTTTTGAAACTTCAAATTGTCTAAATTGACAAATCATTGTTAGTGAACTGGTGAATTAAAATAAAGGAAACACTTGTTGAAAATGGAGAAAACAGAAGCACCAACCAGCGAAAATGTTGAGGGTGAAAAGGCAAAACCACCTAATGAGGTTGAACGAGGAGTTATTCAGAAGATATCGTCAGCTCCTGCAGTCGACACTATTAAAGTACAACAAAAATGATGTTTTGAACATTGATTTTAAAATACCAGTTCCAGAGAACGAGGAATCATGAACAGGAATATCAAGAATTGCTAAGCAAAATGCGATGGGATTTCTACGCGGGTTTTGGAAAGCATAAAGCTCTAAATGCTTCGGTTGGTCTCGATAATTATGAGAAACTTCGAGTGTTAGGAACGGGATCATTTGGGGTTGTGGTAAAATGCGTTTTTGCCTCTTCCGGCGTTTTTCTAAAAAAAATTCTATTCTTTTCCTTGTGTGTTTCAGTATCAAGTAAGGAGTAAGGTCAGTGATAATTATTATGCTATGAAAGTGTTAGATAAAAGGAAGGTAATGAAGTATAAACAGTTGGATCATACACTGAACGAGAAGAATATTATGCAATCTCTTCGATTCCCGTTTATTATAGGTTTAGAGCATTGTTACAAGGATAACGCGTATCTTTATTTGTTGATGCCTTTCGTGAATGGGGGCGAAATGTTCACAATTTTGCGAAAGTAAGCAACTTTAAATACCAAAATGCAAACGATTTTTTGGTGTTAATTCTAGGGGGTTCAAATAGTTTTTTTTCGGTTTTTCTTTGGGCTAGTTTACTTTATTTTAATAAATTTCAAGTAATTAGTATTTTCCACTTTTGTTTTAAATTTTTGGATTAAAATTTTTAAAATGGCATCAAATAAAACACAAATCTTTAACGTCCAAAATCTAGATTTTCAATTATGTATTTTTTCATCCAGGAGGAAGTATTTCGAAGAACCTTTGTCTAAATTTTACGCGGCGCAAGTAGTTTTAGCCTTGGAATACATGCACTATTTAGATATCTTGTACAGGGACCTTAAGCCAGAAAATATCTTAATTGATAGTAAGGGTTTTTTGAAGCTTGTCGACTTGGGCTTCTGCAAAGTAAGTAAATGATTTTATCCCAAAATTACTTTTTCTCGTTAGATAGTTCAAGGGAGAACCTGGACTTTATGTGGTACTCCTGAGTATATAGCCCCAGAAATAATACTGAGCAAAGGCTATGGAAAATCCGCTGACTGGTGGTCGTTTGGTATCTTAATTTACGAAATGACAGCTGGTATGCCTCCATTCAACTCCAACGATCATATGAAATTATACGAAAAAATTATTATGGGGAAATATAAATTTCCATTAAGCTTTTCCATCGAATTGAAGGATTTGGTGAAGAATATTCTGCAAGTAGATTTAACTCGCAGGTATAGCAGCTTTTGTATATTAAATGATGACTTAGTAGTTGAATTTGAAGATATGGCAATTTGAAAAATGGTGTACAAGATATTAAGACGCACAGATGGTTTAGGGATATAAATTGGATTAGTTTGTTTAATAAAAAAATTGATCCTCCATATAAGCCATTGGTGGCGACCACTGGGGATGCCTCCAATTTTGATTATTTTGAAGAACCTCCCTTGGAAGTTTCTGATGTAGAATTATTCACAGAAGAATTTAAACACTTTTAGTTCTAATCTATTTTCATCTATTATTCTATATAGCTTAGATTATGTTATTTGTATCCAATTAAGTAATACTAGTAGTTGTAATTTTGCGTTTGAATTTTTTAAATAAAAGAAAACATCAAGCTCCTTCTTCCTGCTTGTTCACGGCGATTGGTCAGTTCTTCTGGCCTTTTGGAGTGCAGACACTTTATTCCCTTAAGACATTTCTACTTATGAGTCGTTTACTAGACACGCCACTGTTCAAATTCGTTTATGGTTGTAAAAACAAAGATGATGGGCTAAACTGCCCTAAAGTCATAACTGAAGCAATAAACAAGTCTCTCATTTAACAAAAGAAAATTGAAGTTGAGATAAAGTAAATATTTCAGGTTAAATCATGACAATTATTCCAGAAATACATTTATTCTAAGATTATAAAGAAAGATATAAAAAAAGCAATTTTATACTATATTTAAAAATGTCCCAACTGATATCAACTTAGTACTAATCCATTATAATTACCAACGTTAACTTGAGCATTTGAGTAAAAGTAAAATCAAAAACATGGTTCAAATAATCCACATAAGTACAATTCGTAAATCTTTTCTAGCCAAATATGTTAAGGGTTATACATAAATCAATGCAACACTGTCAATTACTTATATTATCAAACATCATTCAACAATTTCTCACATCTCCCTTTTTGAATTTGAATCTTATTTTCTAAATTGTATAAAGTGAACTACTTATACAAAATCATGATTTAACAGACAATTCAAAATTAAATTTTGTTCTGCCTACTCCACTTTAATCCAACTTGGGCTATAAAAACCTAAAAATCATTTAATAATGTTGAGATATTTAGAAAAAATGAATTATTACAAATTTTTACTGAGGGTTCTGTTGGGGGGGATAATTATAGGCATACTGTCCTTGCGGTGGTGGAGGTCCTTGTTGCGCTGGAGGCCTAGCATATTGATATCCTTGAGGTTGTCCGCCATATTGAGGTTGAGGTGGATACCCAGGCTGACCGTATCCGTAATTACCAGCGGGCGCCCCCGGCGGATACCCCTGATTTGGAGGCGGATTATAACCGGCATTAGGCGGATTCGGCTGTGAATTATTCGACGTATAGGGTGGTTGGTACGGTTGACTACTCGGGGTCGTCTGAGCGGTGGAAGTTACTGCAGAAGATTGAGTATTGGTTGGGGGAGCTGAAAACGGTGGAGATTGGGCCCCGCCAGGGCCGTAATTTTGCGGTGGGGGGTTAGGTTGGCCTGAGTACGCGGATGAAGTGGATTGGGGCTGGCTCGAGGGTGGTGGTGGTGCGTAGCCTTGTTGGGGAGGAGGGTAGCCTTGTTGTGGGGGATAATTTTGAGGAGGTGCTGCGTTAGGGTATGGAGCGCCGTTCGGCGGTCCTCCATAACTAGGTTGGTTTTGGGGTGGGCCAACAGGGGGTGGGTATGGGCCCGCATTAGGTTGTGGAGCAGGTCCTGTGCTTGGGGGAGGAGTTGGGTAGGGAGGTTGAACGTAATTGTTATGAGAAGTGGTTGGGGGTTGACCATAACCACCTTGAGCATTAGCTGGATATCCTGGCGGTTGATTTGGAGGAGGATATTGTCCTTGTTGAGGATAGGAACCTCCTTGTGGCGGATACTGGCCTGGATATTGATTTTGTTGATATCCTCTTTGAGGATATGGATGAGGCGCTACTCCTGGCCTTTGGGGTCCTGGGGGTTGCCTATACGGAGGTTGCTGTTGATGATTAAAATTATTCATGTGCGGTTCAGGGTTTGGAGGTTGGCCATGCGGTCCCTGTGGCACCTGTTGAGGCGTTTGCAGCATCTACAACAAAAAAGTTGCTTCTGCAAACTTAAATTTCCAAATTTCGAATCTTTTTTTCTCACACTTTCGAGTTTGGACTTTTTAATTTTACTATATTATCCAATATGCATAACTAATATAATTTAGAAATCTGATTTCGTTTTCTTGAAATTTCAAGGATATTTTTTTATACATTGAGTTTTTTTTTATTTCGTCCTTCATCTCAAAATTGCGACTTTTCAAAACGTTGAATCGCAAGTGAACTTTGATTTTCATAATTACTATACCAGGGTTACAAAAAAGCCCAATTAGCCTCAAAGGCCCTGAAGAAGTTTGAGTAAATAACATTTCTTGACTTGAATCCAAGTGTTAGTTTAGGACAGAGAAATAGTCCTCGTCTGCTGAACAGACAGCTTTAATTAAAATACAGACAAACTTACTGGAAGAAGTGACTGAACGTTCTGCGCTGTATCAGCGATAGTAGCAAGATAAACAAGATTTCTGTGTAAAGCTTGTTGATGTTGAACGACTTCCTGCAATTTTCCTTTGCTCTGATACTCCTGTATGGTCTGAATCAAGTGTCCATTTTCATCCAGCATTTTCTGTATTTGAGCCGGATTGGGTGGTGGGCGATTTCCACCTCGTTGAACGAACGTCAGCGACATTTCTCTTTGATTATAAACACTTAACTTTGTTCGGAAACGTTCCGGTTATTCTTCATAACATTCACTTCTTGACTGTTAGGGACGCTTTCATTGATTGTCGCCCCGCCAATACTGTATAACTTCGTACTTCACTAACAGAAGACGACAGCTATGGCTCTAATCTTTATAACGCTTAACTAGTTCAATTAGGTTCGTTTACACTGTTCGTTCAAGGTTTTTAAGTTCAAAAAAAAATTAACATCCGAAGTGCACAATCAACACAATGAAATATTAACAGGGAATTTCAAATTTATCCCAAGCCAAACGTCAAAAACATAAAGCTATGTTTATAAGTTGCTCAGTACAATTTCTATTAGCTTATATGTATAGGTTGTTTCATTTTCGGGAAAATTTGGGTTTTGTAGTCAAAATCATGTTGTAATATCGCACGTTTCATATAATTGCCACAGCAATAACGTCTGCACACAAAAGCTACAAAGTTTTTGACATTTCAAATTTCACGCTCTTAACATTGAACCTTATGAGGAACCAAAGATTTTATCATATTTTACAAAAAGTACAGTTCAGATTTTAGTAAAAAAGGAACAAAACGATGAAAAATTAAATATAAAACATTTTAGATATTTTGAAGTACCGCTTTAGAGCATGTGATAGAAGTAATTAGCGAATAAATGTCAAAAATTTACTTTTGATCGTACTTTTTCTGCAGTTTATTAGATATGGCAACATTGTGTTTATATGAACAATTCGACGAGCCACCATAGTTTACTTCCGTTTTAAGGTTATGAGTCAATCTTTTCAGGAATGCCCGTCAATTAATTTGTCAATTCAACCTACCTTATCCTGCCTTCGAATGTGTTTTTAAGTAATTCTTTCATTTTTCCAACGAAATATTTCTTTATTGTAACTGAATGATTTTGATGATTATACTATTTGGTAATACATATAAGTTTCTCTGTCTTTTGTTTCATCGCGACGTTGTCTAGTCCAAATACTACGTTAATCAAATGAGATAATGTGTAGTTTTGATGCGGTTTTGACTCTAGCAGTATCGACAGTGCTACCCGTACTATCCCATTGATTGAATCAACGACTACCCACTACCCTAAGCATATATGTAATACTTCTATATGGCCAGCTCCCTATTCTCTCCACGAGTTTGTTCCAACCAAATCCGATAAAGATGGAACATGGATAAATGGCGAGTATTGCGGATGAATTGAACGAAATGAACCAATCGCTACGCGCGTGTTAAACGGGTGTTTAAGTTTGGCCGTGCACAGCTGACTTTGGCCATGCACAGATGATTTGTAACACCTGCGCATTGCGACTCATTAATGCGTGTGAAGGTCAGCGAGAAAGAGAAGTCTTTCCCATAAGAAACGAGGAACTGGCCATATAGAAGTATTACATATATGACCCTAAGCTACCGAAACAAAAATGGCTACCGTGACGTAACAAATTTAATAAATATTGTGAAGCGGTCTTAATATTATTAGGGTATGTTGGTACCACTGAAAACCCCAACTTGTTAAATGTCAAAATAATGAAAGGAGTGAAGGAGGTTAGGTATTTAAAATTGTTGAGGTATTCGCGAATTTAAATGATCTTACAACATCTAAGAACAAATTAAAATGAAAATAAGACGCTATAAAAAAGTTAATAAAAGCATAAACTTTTATATAAACAACTTTGGATTTAGGCACCCGTATCAAATCCTTGTTGATGGCACATTTTGCTACGCAGCACTAAATGTAAGTGGAATTGGAAACATCTTTTTCATCTAATTTCACCGCTGGAGAAAAGTCTAGAATTTATGTGTATCAGCGATACTATTCTAGTTACTAAGTTACATCTAAGAATATTTCTGTTGATCAATTGATTCTCACCCTCGTTTTATTGCAGAACAAAATAAATATATCCGATAATATCCCAAGGTATCTTCAGAATGAAGTTAAACTTTTAACAACACCCTGTGCAATTATAGAAATGGAAAATTTGGGACCTAAATTAGGAGGAGCTCTAATAGTTTTGAAACAGTTCGCTGTTCATACATGCGGCCACGAAAAGCATCCGGTAGCAGCATCCCAATGTTTTCTGTCAATGTTGGGCAAAGATAACACAAAACATTACATAATTGCCACTCAAGATAGAGACTTGCAAAGTAAGGTTAGGAAAATACCAGCTGTGCCTTTGCTTTACCTTCATAGTAAAACCCCAGTAGTTGGATCACCCTTCAGAGGCGAGCATAGCGAAAGCTAGAGAAAGACTGTTTGGTTTAGGGAAGGCCGATAAGGAAGCACTTGATGAATTAAAGCAGAAAAGTGGTGTTGTTGAGGAGGATAAACCACCTAAGAAGAAAAAGAAAAAGGGGCCTAATCCACTGAGTTGCAAAAAGAAGAAGAAGAAAGTAGGGGACAGTGTTATTAAGAAGAAAGAAGGGAAACCGGAAATGGAGAAGAAAAAGAGGAAAAGGATTAGGATACCGCAGCATGTAAAAGAGGAGTTATTTAAAAAATAGCACTATTTGTTGACTTATTTATTTCTGATATATAGGAATCACTTTTAACACTGTGGATAACACAGAAATTGTTACTAGCTATATAATTTCATCTACCCCTATTAGACAGACCCGTTAATAAATTATTATACACTATTATATCTAATACAATATTTATAAATACTTACACATTTTCTGCTCACAGTAATTTTAAATAAATTTATCAGTGCAAGTCATTCTACTTAATTTTTTTACAAAAGTTTAAAAGACTTTGCACTGTTTTAAGAATGTCCCAACAAATATAAAACGATTTTGATTTCAGTTTTCCATCAATAGGATTAAAAGTATTTACAATATTTCTGTAGGAAATTGTTATATTTTAGTTACATTTATCAGGACCTTCTGTTATAAAATGCTGTACAATATTAAATATTGGTATAAAGCTTAATGTAAAAGTTTCTAAAAGCTCAATAAAAACCTGTTTAATATTTAATTCGTTATAAAGCTTCAGTCTGCGTGTATGCTATGAAATAAAATAAAAACGCGTAAAACATCTAGCAGTCTTTTTTTAACCTACAGTATTGTCGATACAATTGTAGTAAGATATGGAATAATGTCAAAATTATATCAAAGTGCGATATTTTTTGATTTCACTGAGGAATAACCTAAATGTCTACAATGAGCACCTTTTACTTAAACTGCTAAGTCTATAATTACAATGTCGACCTTAAATATTATCTTTACAATGATACAAAACGTATCAACTAAATTTTTGGCGTCAAACGAGGTTAATTTTGGTTGTATCGAAATCGTCAAATGATAAAAATTTTGATATGTTACGAACTAACGCCTGAAACCATATTGTTTAGAGTTACTTTTGTGAGGTTTTCGGAATTAGGGAGTTTAACTTTATATACAGTTTTAACTGTAGATTTTCAGTTTTTTAAGTCTTCCTAGTTTTCAGTTTAATCCTCAAATCAGTTTAATCCCCAAAATCTACAGTTTTTTACTTTTGTTATGACTAAAGCAAAATTGGAATTTGATCCCCAACTAAGCATTTAAAGTGAAAATGTCGACCATAGGACACAAGTTTTAACTTTTTAAAAATCTTAAGTTTATGACGTCCCTAATTTCGTTTTTTTTCTAGAATTTTTCAACTGATTTTTTCAAAACTAGAAACCACTTAAAAAATCGGTTGGATCAACATCAATGTTACAAAAACATTGCAATAAATTATCTTTACATCAAATAATTCAAACTTATGACAATAAGCTATTGTCTGCGGTTGTAAAATGTGTAAACAATATGATTTCAGTTGTGAAATATCTGACTAATGCATGAACTTAACTTTAAAATATAATTTACACTTTGATCACAATTAAGAGGGTTATGCTTTTACTTCTTCGTCTAAATTACAATATTTCACAGACATAGCCATAAGGACATCGTGGAATTTCGAGTGTCTTTCGTTAGCGGACGCCGCTGCATTCCTGCTGCCCCACTAGAAATTTGAGCTGAAATTCAGTCTGAAACATTGCTAGGGTGATTTCGTCCATTTTCGCCTCGCCCAGGACGATTTCCGCGTTTCTGAAAGAAAAAAAAGATAACGATTTAACACCAACGCATAGACGATTAAGTAGAAGGATTAGTATTTCCTTCTGCAACATTTTCAACCAAAATTCTTCGTTCCAAGTAGTATTCACAATCAGTTTTCTTAGTAATACTACTTTTACAGTTTAAAATTATGCTGCCAAAAAAATATATATTTTATTAAAACTAGTGTCCTCGCTACAAGAAGTACTCAGTTTATTAATTAATACTTCTGTAATTTAAAGACATACGATAATAAATCAAATTGCGTCTTCTGCCTTCAAACCAAAAAATATCTATTTTAGTTAATTCGTCTTTCAAAAAAGATCAAATTTTCATGGAATGTTGGCTACTATTGAGAAGTTTTACTTGTACCTCTTGTAAGATGCTATGGAATCCATGCACTTCCTGGCGGACTCCAAATGGTTTAGCATCGTGGTAAGGCCGAAATCGTGGGCGTTCGACTCCCACGCACCCAAACAACTGTTGGTCAATTGGTTCTGTTCAGCGTTTGGTCTTTGAAAGTCTTCCAAGTTGCGCTCCAACAACAGCACGATAGGCATCAAATGGGGAATCGTTGTATTGGGCGCTTGGGGGTTTGAGCAATTATTCATATTTTTAAGTGTAGGCCGAAGTTTTGCTTCAAAATTAAAAGCGGCATCTGTGTGCTTCTGCCTGAGTAGATGCCACGTCGTATGAAGTTTCTCAATCTATAAATTTGATCACATTAATAAGTTTCGTTGAGGAAGAATTTCCACTTACTTGAGGTAGACACAAGCCGAGCATTATTCCGCAAAAGCCGAAGAGGTTTCCCAAGGCGGTTTTCGTGTCTATCGCTATTTCTATCCACTTGTGCAAGGTCTCTGTTCTTTCCAGCTCGCTTCCGCAAGTTAAAATTGTGACCGCTACGAGAAGTTTCAAACATTCCGTCCTGGAATAAATCAGGTATCGTTAACCCTCAACCCCAAAATTAAAATTTTGACTTTAAACTCTAAACTTAACTTTTAAATCCAAATTAAGCTGTTTTTTATAAATTTATTTAAAAATCTGCTATATCCTAATCCTTAGACAACTGTGAAGTGACTAGGTAAAAACTCGTACAAAATAAGTAGAAATGCATAAAAAGAAAGATTAACATTAAAAGTCTAAAGAATTTTTTTAAGAGTAACTTGGTCTTACCTTTCGATTAAATCTTGTCTAAACTGATGGCCGTGCGGCAAAATGCACAATTCAATACCGCTGTTGAGTTCCACATCGTTAAATTTCTGCTTTTTGTAAATTAAATCCAAGTCGGTCCGCGTTAAATGATTTGCCAAAATTCTGGACCCAGTTTCCCTCAGAATCATCTTGACTCCGTTTAAAGCTTGAGCGTCCAAAGGCTTGTTCTCACTGACCGGCAGCAAAAGCGTCTGGTAATTCTCCAAATCGAAACAACTGGTCATTTCAAAGTCCACGTCCACGGAACGTAGCAAATTTTCTTCTACTTCCTGCATGTCGAAATCGAAATTTTTCAGCGTCGTCGAAGATTCGGAAGACGTTAAATTGTAACGAGGATTTTTGATAACTACGCCGCAATTTCTTTGGTTTTCTAGGACGTCGCCGGCGGCGGAACTCATCGCGGAATCCCCCGATCCATTACCGGAATCTGAACCAGAAGCGTGATAGGAGGTGACCCTTTGAAGAGTACTGGGGTTCTGTTTTGTGATTAGGCTGTCGTACTCTTTGGAATCATTACGGATGATGCTTGGTATGCGTGATGGTTTAGGAGGTGGAGAATCCGAAATACCTGAAAATACTAGTTAGGTGTTTTATAAATAGTAATGGATTTGTGGTTACCTAAGTCAGGTTCATCGGTAAATTTACGTTCCTCACATGGGGATAAAGTTGAATCGCTGCTGATTCTCGATGTCCTTCCCAGCGTGCTAGCACTGGGGGATATACTTAGTTTACTGTTGCCGATTCTCGGCAGGGAATGCGTTGAAAATCTTAGATTTGAATTGGCAGGATCCGAACCAGCGGATCGCGTCATAAGAGGCGATTGTATAACGCCATCCGCGCTATTGCATTTCTCCTGGTTAACTCTTTGAACTTCGGAGGGCGTGAGAGAATGCGATCGTTGTTTCTTCGAGGGTAATTTCGGTGGTTTCGTCGGACTGTGACTGTTAGGTCTTTGGGAATGAAACACCGGCCTATAGTGTAACCCTGTATTGGGGGTTGTAGCGGGCGAGGACATTCTATGGGGTAAAGGTGTTGGATACTTGGAGGCATAGAATGATAAGGGGTACATTCTGTTTTTAGGAAATTGTATTCCTCGCACCGGAGAGTGCCGTTATAGGTTGACCCGAACCGACATAGAAGGTGATCAGATCGGATACCGTGTCGAAGGCTTCGCCTTCAAATTGATATTGGACTTTTTCGTATACTGTGTCAGGTTGGAGGATTTGTTTGTTAATCATGAAGTGTAAGGCTTGGGATTTCGTACGGCAGGTGAGGACATAGTTTCCTGGTTGGGAAGTGCAGTCGCGTACCAGAAAACCACCTTCTTCTCTTACTATTTCTTCGGCTCGGGATCTCGGGATTGCCCCATGGTACCAAGCGTGAGATCTCAGGTCTCTGCTGTCCAGAGAGAGCTCCCATTCTAAGGCTTTACGCAGTTCTTGAGAATTCAGCGATGGGTCCGGCGTCGGCTCCTTAAAAATAAAAAAAAGTGTCATAATTTTACCTAGAAATATCATTGATCGATTTTATTTTCCTAAAATTTTAACCAGAGTACAAATTTCAATTAGAATTCAGGAGATTTTGTCTTATTACATACTAGAGATTCTCTTAAGACCTTTTTAGAAACTTCTACGAACACTATTTAAAAATTTTATATTTCCTAAATTTTGATTCTTTTGTCGCAACATTTGGCCCCAAATCTCGACATTTAGAAAATTTAAAAGTACCGTTAAATTTAAAAAATAGCATATTTTAGGAAGTGGAAATTTCAAGAATAAACCTCAAATGATAACCTGCTTTTCAAATTTCTTATTTCACCTTCTGATTTACTTAAACATTTCATCTTTTTTTTTAATCAGATTTCGACCTAATTACGAGGTTTCCCAGACTTTTTTAAGTTTATGAGTGAAACTTTCCTTTTATTTTTCAAAATATTTTACTTTTTTCTCACACTTTTGACTTTCATTTGAAGGTTTCGAATTTTTTCCCAAAATTTTAAATTTCCACTCTTTCCTAAAATTTTCTAAAAAAAAAATTGTTTTTTATAAAGTTTGAGATTTTTTTTGAATTTGGTCTTTTTACTCAAACTTTTTAGAGTTAGAGTTGAACTGTTTTTATTTTTTCCCAACCTTTCGATTTTAAAATCAAACTTTCGACTTTTCTCGAAATTTTATTATTAATCGCAAAATTCCAATTTTCTTTTAGCACAAAATTCAGTTTAGAAGTTGAAATTACGTCTTTTTCTAAAATTGTCACTTATTCTCCCAAAATTTTCGTTTTCATTAAGAATTTTAAATTTTTGTTCAAAATACCTTTTCAATCTCCAAATTTAGATTTCATCAATATTCTGAGTTTAAATATCTTCTTATTTGCTACTTAAAAGTCGCAATCACTAGAAAAAAGTTCAAATTTTGAAAGAAAAATCGAAATTATTAGAAAAAGACGAGTGAGCCAAAAATGCGAAAAAACAAACTCAATTCATCAATTAAAAATTTTTCAAAATTTCAAATTTAATGTCACAGTTAGGTACAATAACATTTAAATATTTTAATATATATTTTTTTTGATCAAAAATTGAAGTTGAAACTTAAAATTTTCTGATTCTTTAAGGCAACTTTTTTTACATAAATATTGATTTAAAAAATTTTTTTTTGAATTCCTTATTTTCATTCTCTCTCTCTTTCTCTCTCTCTCTCTCTCTCTCTCTCTCTGTTTCTCTCTCAGAAAAAACTCGAAATTTTGAGAAAAAAAATCAATATATTTAGAAAGAGTCCAATATTCGAGTGAAAAGTAAACACTTCAAAATAAAAACCAAAATAGAATTCTCAAAATTTCGATCCCAATTTGCAAATTTAAAGTATTCTAGGTTGCCAATTTTTGAGTAGAAATTACTATTTGAAATTTTCATCATCATTCCGTGAAATTTGAAAATTGCACATTTTTTAACTTCAAAGGTTTCTTCGAAATGTCGACGTTTTTCCCCTAAAATTTTGTATTTAACCAAATTTTATTTTGATTTTAGGTTTTCCTCGAAATTTGAACAATTTTTTCCATATTTGGAATTAAATCTTGAAATGTTTAAACTCAAAAATTCGGGATAATTTTATGTTTGATATTAAGGTAGACATTTCGAGTTTAACTTTGAAATATTGATGTTTTTCTCGAATGTATGACTGTAATCTCAAACAGCGAATATTTTTGGAGAGCTCCAAGTGAAAACTATGGTTAAAAAAACCAATATGTCGAGTTTTAAGTTAAATTTTTAAAGATGAAAATAAAACGTAATTCTGTCTTGAACACTTTGAAAAGAAACTCACTATTTTAAAAACTTGTACTTAGTACATGCTATTAATTTAAAAAAAAACCAAATCTATTTTCGAACTGTCGAAAAAATTTTTCCCATTTTTGGAGAATAAAGAGAGAAGGGCATATAAGTGTGGTATAGAGAAGTGTTTTTGTAAAAAGAGTGCGTTTGGTCACACAATACAAGTAGAATATGACCCAGACTGCATAATGCAGCTAAGACACATATTAGCAGCAATGCCACCAACCAGAGCAGAAGGATCACTCTGAAAAAGTGCAAGCATTCATTAGATTCGAATTTTGAATCTTAAATACACCAGCTTATCGTACTGTACTGCTTTAAAATTGAAATTTCAACTTTAAAATCGAAATTTTTCTATTTTTTTCTCGTAACTTCGACATAGTGACCTTTCATATAGAAAAATTAATATTAATCTTTGAATGTCAACCCTTTTCTCGAAATTTTAATTTGTCGGCCGATTTTAGAGAGTCTTGTTGCAATCGATTCGCAATTTTTCAGATTACTTTAGAAATTAGTCGAAACTTCTTTCAGCTACAAAACCAAGCGCACTTTTGGTTTTTCCAAGGTAAATATAGTATGTTATATCAGAAGTCAGTAATTAAAAAAATAATGAAAAGTTGTCTACTGTCAGTTTCTCGTTTGGTGCGAGAGTCAGGGCGATATAATTTTTTTTTATATGGGGTAACCTGAGTACAGCCCTGGAAGGATAATTAATGATAGGACTGGATGGAATAAAATTCACGGCTTAGAGCGATGGAGGTCGCGGAATTTCGGCATGCTTTCAGAAGCGTATTATCTGCGATCCGGCTTTCAGTGCTTTTGCTCTTGTCGGCGGTATATTTCATACAACACAGTCATGTCGTTCCATTTATCATCCTTTAAATAATTACGTCGGATCAGCAAGAAATAAAAGCGAAATTCACTTAATTCCTTATTGGCAAATTTCGCGAGCAGACGACTGAAAAGTGGTCAGTTTTTAAAATTATTTCATATTTAATGCAAAATCAATAGACTTAGGAAAAATTATACATTAAATGCTTTTTAAGGTAGTTCACTGGCATAATCGTAGTAAAAAGATTTTAGAACGTTAGATTTCTACTACTTAAGCGAGACGTAAGCACCTGACTACCACACAGTTACTCGATTTTTAGCATAGACTGTCCGCGTGGATACAATAATATAATCCCCAATCAGCTTTGTAGTAGCCTGTCTGAGCATTGTGATAAGGTTTCCGCCACGGAGCTTTAGGCAAGGCAGCCAAATTTGTTACCATTACTACAAGATTAAAATACAGATCTTGTCCCCTGAAACCAAGAAAGATTAAAAAATACAAAAACGGTTGCTCTTGTTTTCTAATCTTTCTTGGTTTCAGAAGATTTGTATTTCAATTTTTGAAGATAACCAAGGATCAGTCCGTTCCATCAAAATTACTACAAGATGTTTCCCTAACATACGGAATGAAGCATCGAAATTCCGTGAGATGTATAATTTCAAATTTCGATTATACAAAAACTTTACCACTAGAAATCCTCATATTTTACTGTTTAACTCCCAGTATCATCCTACACAATGTATAACTTTTTTATCAAAATCTATAGAAGGGTTTGCCCCAATCAATTAAAATCAAAAAAATTCTTAAGCTTATACATGTTAAAAATCGTAAGTTTGACATTGAATATGTCGGCTTCGGTACCGGCACAAGTCTTATAATTTTGTAAGAGTATGAGTAACGCTGTTAGTAAAATCTGACATAAATTTAAAGAAACTCTATAGAACAGCAAATGACCAGTAAACTACATTCAATCAGCAATTGATGCGGCATGTTTCACTTCGGAAAGCTGTCGAAAAATTGTTATAAACGTTTAGTTATAAAAATTTGTTGTTGAAAATTTCGAGAAAGGGCAATCCACATTTCTAAAAAGTCAATAATTTGAGTTTAAAGTCGAACCTTTAGGAAGAAAAAAACTGAAAACTGACAATCTTGATTTGGAGAAAAACGTTGAAATTTAAAACAAAAATCTCATAATTTCACTAGAAAAAAATTTCAAATTTTCTGATCAATATAAAAACTGTGCAGTTTCGAAATTTCGGAAAAGAAGGTTACATTTTGATATTAGAGGGACAAATTTGGGAAAAAAGTAAGAATTAAAAGCGTAAACAACTCAATCACGGGGATATCTTTAAGAGACCAATCCAATGCTTTCAGAAGTTTATAGATTATAGAATTCTGTTTTTCTAGTTTCTCGATTAAAGCAGGATAAAGAAGTTTCTAAATGTAGCTAAAAGCTACAAATGTACTATTCATCTAACGATTTTATAATTCGTTTTTTCTCGGATTGGAAAACATGTTCATGATGCAATTAGATACACATCAGTCAGTGATCTATTCACAACAAACTCTGCCACGACAATAAAAAATTATCGCAATCTTATCGATATCTCTTCAAGATCTGATTTGTGTTAAGGTGATAAGAAATTTCAATTGTAATGTCTATAGCTTACTAGTAATCCTATTTTGAATAGAGAAGGGTTTAGGTTTTTGAGTTTTGATTAGATAATTAGTTGCACCTTGTTTATTTCAACGAACTAGCGAATCCACTACAATGTCGCAAAAAAGTAACTATTTAGAAGTCCCGGAAGAACCAGGTGAAGGAGGTAACGTAACCAATCATATTCTCTAAAGTATAGACAAAAAGTAATCTAAATTATTGCTAGATCGTGTTACATTCAAAAAATAAGTTAATTTTGATAAGTTGAATTATTTACTAAAAACGCGACAAAATCTGCTTCTCCAATCAAGTTTAGAAAACCTTGTACTAAAAATGACTTATCCTAGTAACATCCTTCGTTGGCAAAAGGGACAACACTCTCGTCATGGAGCAGATTCGTACAGGTTTCGGAGAATTCATGGGGGTGGCAATCATAGTATTCGTATGCTGCATGAGTTGCATCAAGGACCAAACGTCGGCCCTTCAGGGCGGCATCGCTGGCGGTTTATCGGTCATGACAGCAGTTGACGTAAGTATCAGATAACATGATCCAATTCTCGAAATCTTCGAGACAAGATAGTCGAACTTTATGTACGGGGCGTGTTACTAACACGCATCTTATCCACTCGAGAACTTTTAAAAACCTTCGACGTGACCCGCTTTGCAAACCGAAAGGTACAAAAGATGCCGACATGCAGAATCCTCCTTTCATCTGTGATATTAATGCGATGTAATGGAACAGCAATACAAATGATTTAAGGAAGTCGTTCTTTTGCCGTACAATTTGTGAACGTGTCTCGCAAAATTATTAGTTACCTAAGATTAAATGATATCCTTCAGAATTCTCGAGATTTGAGCACGTTTCCATCAATGCAAATGAAAGTTATTACGTTGGATTCTCTCTGCAGATCTCAACTTCCATTATTGTCGATAAATTTATTTGCTATTGAATTGTTACGTAACGAGTGATGAGTTCCAATAAGAACGAAATTTTGTGCCAATTTGTGCTTCCCTATTTAAAATTTCTCCTTCAAATTTCAGATTTCCTTGAGTCTATTTACCGTAGGCACAGAAATTAAGGGATATAATTTTTGAAGAGATTTTGAAAAGGGTGCAAAGAAAAATCCTCATGGAATGAAATATAAAAAGCAAATTCAAGTTCCAAGTTTCTATTTTTCAGATTTTGAGTTCCATTTTGATAGAGTTAGCAGTTTTTAAATAATTAGAAGAAAATCATCGACCAAAAATGTTTTCAAATTTTTGTTTTCTTTTAAAAAGGAGCAGGGACTTTGGTACTTTTTTTTAGTGATCCTAGTATAAACCTCTTTGACATGATTTCTTTTGACTGTCCTCCGAGCTCTCTTTGGTGGTTTTTCGCTGAGTCATCGCAGTGCAAACCAAAAAAAGTCATTTTTGATTTTGGGAATCAGTAACTGGTAAAATGACGATCGACCAAAAAGTAGAGCAGTGTTTTCAAAACTGCAAAGCGTTCTCTACAGATCCCAGTTATCGACTTTTGATAAAAAATTGAGCATGAGAAGGTTGATTAAAAAAGAGGTATCGTGGACCTTTTCTAAGGTGAACTTTTTGGTCGATAGTTTTTTTTTAAATTACTCAAAAATTGCTGAGGCTAAAAAATGTTGAACTCAAGATCTTAAAACTAGAAACTTAAAGCTGCAGATTGCGTTTTTTTTTTAATTTTTGTCCAGGGTCACTTTTCTTCGAGTCAGCCTTTTGAAAATCAGCTGAAAATTTGGATATTTTTAATATGCCTTAATTGCTGTATCTAGTATATTTCACAATTTTTTCTTTGTAAAACGGACTGGTTCTTTATTATCTTCAAAATTAAAATACAAATCTTGTCTCCTGAAACCAAGAAAGATTAAAAATACAACAAAGGTTGCTTTCTGAGCAACCTTTGTTGTGTTTTTTAATCTTTCTTGGTTTCAGAGGACAAGATTTGTATTTCAATACAACTTTTTTGATAATTCTTGTTAAAATATAGCAGTGATAGTGTACCAGAGCTGTACTTGCATTGCATTTTATGAATTTTTTACTTGTGATTTAATTCAGATGCCAAAAAAATGTGAAAACCAAAAAAAGTATTTTTCAATAAATTTAGAGGCAAAAGTTGTTGGTTTTTTAATCTTTCTTGGTTTCAGGGGGACAAGATTTGTATTTCAATTTTTAAAGATAACCAAAGACCTGTCCGTTCCACTAAAATTCAATTAAATGAATTCATAATTTTGGTCCTTGGTTATCTTCAAAAAGTGAAATACAAATCTTGTCCCCTGAAACCAAGAAAGATTAAAAAACACAATAAAGGTTGCTCTAACGCGTTTCGACAGCCAAGCTATCATCATCTCTCTGAAAAAAAGTCAAATTGTTTATAATTTTGCTAGAAGTTCTAATTCGGCACCAAAGCAGCTAAGTGGCGTTCTCCATTTGTTTTCAGATATTTGGGGCCCACGCTAATCCTGCGGTCACCGTCAGTGCGGTGATAGTGGGGAAAACAAATTTATCGATGGCCTGCCTTCATGTAATTTTCCAAGTTTTAGGCGGATTGGCGGGATACGCGACGCTGTTGGTATACTTTATCACTTTTTCAATTACTCGTTGGCCATTACTGGAATTGAATTATTTTTGCAGTTGGCGAGCCCCCGAGGGTTCATAGATTATGGAAATCACTGCGTCACGCTGCCAGGCGAAAACGTGTCCGGTTTTCAGGTTTGTCTTACAACGTGAATGATTGTGTTGTTGTTGCAAAGTTGTTTATTACAATTTTATTTCGAGTGGTTTTCTGCTTTGATAGAGGTAAGAAGTTTTGTATTTTAGGCAATTGTGGTTGAAGTTATTGGAACCTTTATTCTCTGTATGATTATTTGTGTAATTTGGGACCAGGACAAAAACTCTGGAGATTCTTCTGGTTTGAGAATTGGATTATGCGTTACCATGTTTGGTTTGGTGGCAGTAAGTACAGTTATACGTACCTTTTTTTTAACATAGATATTACGAGTTACAAAAAATTTGATCAGTTCTACCTAAGGTTATTTTGCTTCAGACAAACTATTCACCTAAGTCTGCTATATCCAGGAATGATGAAAATGTACACTGGACATATACATAATTACAAAAATGCAGCAAGTACAAGTTTTTCTTAATCTACGGATTAGTCATAAATAATTTGATGAATTTTTGGTCCTTCTAGTTCCATTCTTTTTACAAAGTTTTCCTCATGACCCTCTAGGACATATAGTATTTTTGGGAATAATAACTAATATACTGGAAAACCATAGAATTGGAGATTTTTTCAAATACGCTTCCAACTAGAAAATGTTTGCGAATTCTTCGATGATTCTGGTTTATTTCTTCTCCAAGTTAAACTTCATGTGTTAGTATTTAAAGGAATGCTAAAAATACGATAGAAATTTACAGAAATGCAGCAAGTATAGTCAAAGATTTTCTTAAAATAAATATCGAGTCAGTTACGAAAATTTGATGATTCGAGTTTATCTATCCTCTTAATTTGTCTTCATGATAAAACTTACTTTATAGTCTTCTTCATCATATATTTGCATCCTCAGGAATTACAATAAATAGTCTAGATTCGTAGAATTTATTCTCAAATATTGCATTTTGCCTTGCACTTAACAATTTTTACTAAAGTTCGACTTTATTGTCGAAATTTCAAACTTTCCTTGAAACTATGATTATTTTCAAAATTACGTTCAAGTTTCGTAATATTGCTCAAAAACCCTGCTTGTCCTGAAATTACCCACTTTCTTTCATTTGACTTTGGACTCAAAATTCGTTTTCTTCAAACTTCCTTGAAACTATGACTATTTTCAAAATTACGTTCAAGTTTCGTAATATTGCTCAAAAACTCTGCTTGTCCTGAAATTACCCACTTTCTTTCATTTGACTTTGGACTCAAAATTCGTTTTCTTCAAAATTTCAATTTTTGTTACAAGTCGTTTTGAACTATGGTGGGTTAGGGAGTTAGGATGGATACTTGTTTTAGATCATGCTGTCGAGCGAAAGGCTCAGAGGACCTATTTTTGCTGGAAATCTCGCATTTTTTTTTCGATTTTCGTTTGCCGCTCGAAATTGCTAATTTTTTTCAAAAAAAAAAAACAGAAACTAGGTCCTGTCATAGCAAATATTTATAGAAATATTAAAGAATTTTCAATAACTCTTTGTATTTATCGTTAATAGAGTTTAATAGTTATGAAAATTGAAGAATTCTACACAGTAAGGCTTAGTCATTTTATCCCCAAAATTCGTCATTTTCGAAATTTCTACGTTATTTTCAAAACACAGCTTTGTCCCCAAAGTTTGAATTTCTCTGTAAAATTTTGACTCTTTCCTTGAAATTTCAATTTTTCTTGAAATTTCTCAAAATTAACGTTTTTCGAAATTCCGACTTTATTTCCAAAATTCGACTTTTTCCCCCAAAATTCGTAACTTCAATTTTATTGAAAATAGATCTTTTTGTAATAAATGTCACACATTTCTCAAAAAACTGTTTTTTCTAAAAATTTCCGTTTCTTATTACTTCGACTTTTGGAAATTTCGACATAATTTGGTTTTCCTAATTCGTCGGTTTCTCACAATTTCGACTTTCAGCATAAAATTCATTCATTCAACAACCAGTACTCTTCTCGTTCCGAAATTTTGATTTCAAAAATCGTCTTTTTTTAAATTGCCATTTTTCTATAAATTTTGATTATTTTGTCAAAATTTCTTTTTCCAAATTTCTCCTTTTCCCAAAATTCCGCTTTTCCAAAAATTTCGACTCTTATTTTAAACAAAATTGTGAAAATTCGACTTGTTTTGTTGTTTTTTTTTAATTCGAGTTATTCCGACGAAAATTTCGATATTTCGACTATGAATTAAAAATTTGCCTAAAAATTTTAAGTTTTTGGTCACTTATTTTGCAAACTTTTCTTCATATGCTTATGTTTCTAGGATTAATGAAAACTGTTGTGGAAATCAACTTCGACCAACGTATTTTTTTTCATTTAGCTACTAGTGTTCACTAAACATCTCTAGTTTGTACTGTCGATTAGGGATGTCGATCTGAGATCGATTAATAGAAAAATCGATTTTTTTAAGTCTCATCAAGGTCGATTTTTTAGATCGATTTCAATATAAGATCGATCTAATGAACGATTCAAAAATCCTAATAATCGGATCGATTTACCTTAGATGCAGGTCACTGTAAATTTAATGAGAAATTTTTTTTATTTGTTTTGTAAGTGTATTTAAGTCGTTATGTTATTATCTACTTCCATCTACTAGTAATAGCTACATTAACAAGCCAACAGATTGCAGCATTAACATTTCTTTTCATTCATCATGTCGTTGACTGAATAGAAAAGATAACTGTGGTGCAGTGTTGCCATATATTTGAAGGTAAAATTCCGTACATACGCAGTTAAAATTACCATATATTCACAAAAATTATCTTACCTTATTTTATTACCTGTTATCGGTCTTAAAAACTTTAATTTAGTGGTTGAAAACGTTTTACGCGTATTAATAAATACACTACAAAACTTGAAAAAAAATTATTTACTTTTTTGGAAGTAAAAATTACAAGAGCGTAGAAAGGACATCAATTTGAAAAAAAATTATCACGGAATGTTGACTTTTTCTCCTCTACATCCCGAGATTAAAGTCAAAATTTCGACTTTAATATCAAAATTTCGAAAAATTTTAATTTTTAAATCGAAATTTAACGAAAAGTTACCAAGGCGTAGAAAGGACATTGATTTAAAAAAAATGTTATTTTGAAAATTTCGACTCTTCTCAAAGTTCGAGTTTTATTTCAAGTTTTGATTTTTTTCTCAAATTTCGACTCTTTTCTCAAAATTTCAAATTTTTTCTGGACATTTCGACTTTTTTCTGAAAATTTGAACTTTTTCGAAATGTTACAAAGGCGCAGAAAGGAAATCGATTAAAAAAAAAACTATTTTTAGAAATGTCGATTTTTTTTCTCAAATTTCGATTTTAAGCTCGAAATTTCGACTCTTTTCTCAACATTTCGAATTTTTTCTGGACATTTCGATTTTTTTCTGAAAGGTTGAACTTTTTCGAAATGTTACAAAGGCGCAGAAAGAAAATCGATTTAAAAAAATGCTATTTTTAGAAATTTTGACTTTTTTTCTCAAATTTCGATTTTAAGCTCGAAATTTCGACTTTTTTCTCGAAATTTCGATTTTTTCTCAAATTTCGACTTTTTTTCTCAAAACTTCGACTTTTTTCTCGAAATTTTGACCTTTTTTCTCAAATCGGTTTTTTCTCGAAATTTCGAAATTCTTCTCGAAACTTCATTTTTTGTTTCTCAAATTCCGACTTTTTTCTCGACATTTTGACCTTAATATCGAAATTTCGAAATTTTTCTCGAAATTTCGACTTTTTCTCTCGAAATCTCGACTTTTTCTCTCGAAATCTCGACTTTTTTCTCAAATTTCGACATTTTTATCGAAATTTCGACTTTAAACTCAACATTTCGACTTTTTTTTTCTCAAAATATCGATATTTTTCTTAAATTTCGACTTTTTCTCTTAAAATTCGACTTTTTTCTGAAAATTATTTCGACTTTGTTTTGAAAATTTCAACTTTTCCGAAATGTTACAAAAGCGTAGAAAGGACATCGATTAAAAAATATGTTATTTTTAGAAATTTCGACTTTTTTTTCCAAATTTCGATTTTAAGCTCGAAATTTCGACTTTTTTCTTAAATTTCGACTTTTTTTTCTCACAATTTTCATTTTTCTCTTGACATTTCAACATTTTTCGCGAAATTTCGTTTTTTCTGCTTAAATTTCAACTTTTTTCTTGAAATTTTGACCTTAATATAGAAATTTCGACATTTTCCTGGAAATTTCGACTTTAAAGTCAAAATTTCGACTTTTTTTTCGAAATTTCAATTTTTTTTTCTCAAAATTTCGACATTTTTCTCGAAATCTCCACTTTTTATCAAATTTCGACTTTTTCTCGAAATTTCGACGTTTTTCTACAAATTTCTACTTTTTTCTCGGAATTTTGACTTACGACTTACGTTTTTCTCAAATTTCGACTATTCTTCTCGCAATTTCGAGCTAATAAGGTCGAACTTTCGACTTTTTCTCAAATTTCGACACTTTTCTCAAATTCCGACTTTTTTCTCGAAATTTTGATCTTAATCACGAAATTTCGATCTAGAACTCGAAATTTCGACTTTTTTTTAGAAACTCAACTTTAATCTCAACATTTCTAAGAAAAAGACCAAAATTTGTTAATTAAAAATAACAATTATTGGTCGCAGCCTACTACCAATCGTCAAGATTGGTGGGAAAGAGGAGTGGTGGGACGTAACTGTCGTCTGCCTAATTTAACCATAGAGTGTGCTTATTATAGAGCGACTTATTCTCGAAATTTCGAGAAAAAATTCGATATCAAAGACGAAATTCAGAGACTAAAGTCGAAATTTCGAGATTAATCCTCGGAATTTTAGGAAAAAAAGTAGAAATATTCAAGAAAAAAGTCGAATTTTCGAGGAAAAAGGTCGAAATTTTGAGGAAAAAGTTGAAATTTTGAGTGTAAAGTCGAAATTTCGGGTTTAAAGCCGAAATTTCGAGTTTATATCCAAAATTTCGAGATTAAAGTCGAAAATTTCGAGAAAAAAGTCGAAATTAAAAAAAAAATCGACATTTCGAGAAGAGTCAAAATCTCTTTAAATATTTTTTTAAATCAATGTCTTTTTTACGACTTTGTAAAATGTCGAAATTTCAAAATATAATTTTTTTTAATCAATGCCCTTCTACGCTTATGTAAAATGGGACTTTGAACTCGAAATTTCGAATTTTTTCTCGAAAATTCTACTTTAACCTTGAAATGTCAAGAAAAAGTCGGAATTTTGGGTAATACAAAATTGAATTTACTGAACGTATCCTACTGCTAAGTGTCAATATTAAATTGTAAAAGAGTTGGTGCTTAGAATATAGTCTTATATTCTAAGGGTTGGCGGGACCAAAATTTGTTAATTAAAAATAACAATTATTGGTCGCACCCTACTACCAATCGTCAAGATTGGTGGGAAAGAGGAGTGGTGGGACATAACTGTCATCTGCCTAACTTAATCATAGAATAAGAAATTTCGACTTATCTTGAAATTTCGTGAAAAAAAGTTGAAATTTCGAAATTAAAGCCGAAATTTCGAATTTAGCTATGACATTTCCTCAAAACAAGTCGACATTTGGAGAATAAAGTAGAAATTTCCACCTTAATTTTTAGTTTAAACTTCATATTTCTAAATATATTTTTATAAATGATTGCGCCCTTTCTACATCTTCGTAAAAACCCAAAAATGCATAAGTAAAAAACAAAACAGAAAATAAATAGGTACAGGATTTTTCTAATTAGGAATAAATAAATAAAATATAAATATTAGTGTTTAAAATCCAAGAAAAAACTTTTAAAATTAAACTACGCATTATCATTCAATTTTTCTTTTATTAGAAATGCTTAATAATTTCACCAACAAGGTGATTAATCGGAAATCGATCTTTCAGCATCCAATTTTATCGGAAATCGATACTTTTGCTCACGATTCGAATCGATCCAAAAATCGGTTATTTTAAAAGGGAATCGACATCCCTACTATCGATATTATTGCAAAAATATCGATATTATCGGTAGTACTAGCGATAGTCTTTCCCATAGATTTATTTTATGTTATGTGTGTTGGATGTTTCCTTTTAATATGGTCTTTTAGATTGCTTCTGTTTCCCATTTGATTTGTATTTTACTTTACATAATTTGCAAGCAGCAGACAAATTTACCAAAAATATACTTATGACAAAATTATATTTTTATAATTCAGAGAATGCACATTATTGACGGATGGCCAAAGCTCACCAAATGTTCGAACCTGTTACTAGCCTTAGTCCTTAATTTATAGGTTTTTGTTGAGTGTGTTTCCTTCAATTATAGATGGCTCCACATCATTTTATGCAACTGAAGGTGAATGTGGGCGTCATCTATCGATGCGAGAAGAAAACTAGACATAAATATGAACTGATCTGCTCCTTTGCATTTAAATTACATGTTGTCACTATTCAATGTTTTCTTTTTATAAAAGTAACATATGTATACATAGTTGGTGTGTTAATATATTAAATTACTGAACTTTAAATGGAAACAGAAACAAAAACTCCTTTAAAATCTTTTTTTAAGAACTATCGATATTACCAAACAATACTATCGATAGTTTTCGATAGTCAAAACTATCGATATTATCGATGTTTAGTGAACACTATTAGCTACGAAGAATTCGATGTCTTCTTTGGTCGCTTTTTTATTCAGCTTTCGTATACCTTTCTATTCAGCTTTCGTATACCTTTTTATTCAGCTTTCGTATACTTTTTTCATATTCTTATATCCTTATAGCTTGTATCCTCAAGAATGAGAAAATAATTTGACCGAAATTTCACAGAAATGCAGTCAATCGAACTCGGATTTTTTTTTTAAATATAGTATTAGTTAATCACAAAGAAATTAATGAATTCTTTATTGGCTGTGGTTTCTGGTTCCAATATTTTCTTCATCTGCAAATATTCTAAGAAATGATAAAAACTGTAGTAAAATCAACGTAGAGCAGAGCATTTTTTCCAAATAAACTAAAATTTAAAAGTGAATTCGATGTTTCCTTTGGTGACTTTTTTATTCAGCTTTCGTATACCTTTCTATTCAGCTTTCGTATACCTTTTTATTCAGCTTTCGTATACTTTTTTCATATTCTTAGATTCTTATAGCTTGTATCCTCAAGAATGAGAAAATAATTTGACCGAAATTTCACAGAAATGCAGTCAATCGAACTCGGATTTTTTTTTAAATATAGTATTAGTTAATCACAAAGAAATTAATGAATTCTTTATTGGCTGTATATTTTGCAATATTTTCTTCATCTGCAAATATTCTAAGAAATGATAAAAACTGTAGTAAAATCAACATAGAGCAGAGCATTTTTTCCAAATAAACTAAAATTTAAAAGTGAATTCGATGTCTCCTTTGGTGACTTTTTTATTCAGCTTTCGTATACCTTTTTATTCAGCTTTCGTATACTGTTTTTTCATATTCTTAGATTATTGTAGCTTGTATCCTGAAGAATAAGAAAATAATTCGACCGAAATTTTACAGAAATGCGTTCAATAGAACTCGGATTTTTTTTTTAAATATAGTATTAGTTAATCACAAAGAAGTTAATGAATTCTTTATTGATTGTGGTTTCTGGTTCTAATATTTTCTCCATCTGCAAATATTCTAAGAAATGATAAAAACTGTAGTAAAATCAACGTAGAGCAGAGCAATTGTTCAAATAAACTAAGATTTAAAAGTGAAATTGATGTATTCCTTGATGATGTTGATTTAACTTTCTTATATCTTTTTCTCCATGTGCTTGTATCTTCAGGAATAAAACAAAATGAACTGAAGTTTCACAGAAATTCTACCAATAGGTTAGACATTTTTTTTCACATATATTTCTAGCTAGTCACAAAGAATTTGATGAATTCTTGACTAATTTTGGTTTATGGTTCTAATAATATCTTCATCAGCCAATATTCTAGAGAAAGACGAAAATGTAGCAGAAATTCACATTAATATCAATTCTCCGCGACGAAAATAGAAAAAGTCTGTTAATTTGAATTATAATGATAATCAAAAGTCTTCCAAGGAATTCAATATAATGATTGATGGCAATTATCAGAATGTAGTTTAATTTTCAGGAAATTTGGAAGATGTTTTGAAAATAATGTTTAACTTGTTATTACATCAGAGCGTTGAGTGACCAACGACCAGAGTAACCAACTTGACGGTGCCTCCAAATTTAAGAGTTAAAGAGAGGTTTTTAAGGAGGGACATTTTTAGGGGTACTTTTTAGTTGTTTTGGTTTTTTTTTGGAAACTCTGCATGCTGCAAATTATAGTAAATAAGTTAACCTTTTTCAGCTGAGATATTTTAACTTTGGGAGTTTTTGGGGGCATTTTTATTTAATTCTAGGGGTAAATAATGAGTTAGCAAATCGTATTACAGAAGTTTTCGATTTCGAATTCAAACAATAGATGTTTTTGTATGTTATAGTTTAGGTTGTTGTATTTGCATAAAAAAATCATACTTTTAGGGTCCTTATACAGGAGGTAGCATGAATCCAGCTAGAAGTTTTGGTCCTGCCTTTTGGCAAAAGAATTTCCAACAGTTTTATGTAAGTAAGAAACCTCTCATATTTCGTAATAAGTATATAATATTCATTTTTAAATGGAAAATACATATTATTAGCAGTTTGGGTACCATTTTAACAGAACTTTTATTCGTATATGTTAAATATTTTCCTTTCATTTTTTTTGTGGCGTGTTAGTCATTTTATTTGAATTTTTCGTCACGTGTGCTTTCCTCATAAAACTGAGGATTTTTATCATTTTTTTTCTTCTAAAACTTGAGATCTTCAATAAGTTTCTGTTTGTTAAAAAAATATAAATATTTGGAATTCTCTTCAAGCAAGAATTGCGCGATTTAGTTGCCAAACTGTTGACTCGATTAAGGTTGCCACCTTTTATTTAAGCAAATACAGTATTTTGGTTGCCAAAGGTTAGAAATAACGTACAATACTTTATTATAAAATACAGGTAGCAATCCTAGACTCCATACTATGATTGAAAAGTTGTAAAGTAAGATGTTAAATATTTAAAATCTCGGGTAGAAAAATTATACCAACTGAAGAATAATCACAAGAAAAATTAAGACTAGAAACTTTCTGACAATTGCATTGCGAAACGTGGTCCGAATTATGGGCTTCCTTTTATGGCCAATTTTTTTTTAACTATTGGAGTCTATTCCAACCGGGGCGAAAAAATCAAATAAAACAATAGTATTTTCTTCGATTTACTCTCACTTGCTTCAATTACAGGTTTACCTAATAGGTCCACTGCTAGGCGGTGTTCTATCTGGATATTGTTATAAATATTTAATCAAGAAGACTAATGTATTATGAATATTATTATATAAGATTTAAAATACGAGTTAAGTTTTATTATTATTAAAGTTTTCCCAAAATGGTTCATGTATTTATAAACAGCTCTACTGGATGGTAGTACTGGTTGCCTACTATTCATTTCGCATAAAGATGATGTGAGATTTCCAGATACGTTTGAAAACGTTAAATCATGGATTTTATTTCGTCATTGAGGGGCCCCTAGGCTTACATACCCGAGGGGCCCTTACATAACTCAATGTCCTGTGCATAAATAAACGAGAGCGCCATTTTTTACTTCTTTTTCAATCAAGGTTCTTGTAATTAAATTTTATTTGGTCAGAAATCAGTAATATACCTATAGACTAGCACTTGTAGAGAATACTTTTCCAGTTTTCAATACGTTTCATTTCTTTTGCGATTATTATTTCTCAAGTTGATTACCAAGGCAAAAAATGATTATTTTTCATTGAATGACAATATACTCAACGAAAAATCAATGAATAGGGCTAGTAAACTAGTTAAATTACAAAGGACTGTATTATCTAGAAGGAATTTATAACGGAACGGGATTGCTAAAAAAAAATTAAGCCCGTGAACATTTTTAAAGGTCACCAAAAATTAAAATGTTTATTTTGATAGCTTTTTTTACTGATAACCGACGTTAAAAAAATTTGGTCTTAAGAATTGAAAACTGGAACCTTAACTTGCTCTTTCTATTTTTCTCTAACATCGTTTCTCCTTTAAGTAATAGCTTAATCACCCTAATTTTTTTTATATTCCTGTGAATTCATATTAGCTCACTGTGGAATATTTAGTCTCTGGTGGAATATAATGGCCCAACTTTTTGGAAAAAAAAGATCCAAAAGAAAAACATAAGACATGATTTTGAAATCTTTCATGACAAAAGTGATTTTGCAAGAACTTTCCTAGATTAGATCTTACAAGAGAACTATTTAAGTGTTAGACGTTTTGCCTACCACTGTAGACGTAAACATCAACGCCTAATGCACTATCGTGATGCACAATCAAGACAATAACTAATATGTCAACTAATTGATCAGAGGCGAAATTCTAAGCCAGATGCAGGCTTCGTTAATCGTTAATCCTAGCTTCTTTCAGTATAATACTCTACAGAAAAAAACAAGTGTAATTAAAAGATCGTTCACGGTGGAAAACATTACTGGAATTAGTCGTGAAATTAAATTTATTTATCTGCGATGGACGGACGACTGTATGAATCCTGATTGCGAAAACAAAAGCTAAATTGAGCTTTTATGCTCTCGTCTAGCTCGTTATGGAACAATGAGGAGAGTATTAAAAGTAACTACTTTCTTTGTGCGGATTTGTTGCGAAAGCTGAGGCTGTGCATATTCTGCTATATTTAAAACTGGAAGGACTGCTTTTTACCTTTTATTAAACGTGGAAGTGAAAAGTTTCTCTCATGTTCGTTTTTTAATTCAGGCAGAGATTGAAGCAAAAGATTCTGGTCGTATTGATAAAAAGTTAAATTATGTATCTGCTGCTTGCTGGCGTGACAAATAGCATTATTTATATTTTAATGCGATCGAAGTGCAACAGGCGGTTTCTTAGACTTAAATATGCCAGAGTATAGTCCCCTCTAGTCTGTGCTCGCCTCTAACTTATTGCATCTTAATAAAAGTCCATTAGCCACTGCTTTAAAAAAAAAGTTTTTTATTATAAAACAATAGTGAACCAGAACAAATATTTGATTAGACTAGTCGGTCCACTTTTTTTACCAGATAAAAAATTGGTCTTTGTCCTTATTCATTTAGTTTACATGTTTTAGGGACACAACTCCTAATTGTAAAAAGCCAAAATATTTGGTTATTGTTTACCTGCCTGATATCTAAAATAGTAAATAGTAAAATCGTTTTGTAGTCTGGAAATGTGATACCAACACAAAATATGATGTAGTTAGAACAAATCTATTTCAGATATAACCACACCAATAAATGGCTTAACTTTCCCAATTTGTAGCTCTGGTCTAAAGTGGGTAAAAAAATCTCTGGGTCAAATTACATCTGATCTGCTCGCATCACGTATTAATTCAATTTAAGTCACGTGTTTTATTTAGAAAGGAATTTTAAAAAACGGTCACTAATCGAACAATTTCAAGCTGCAACGGCAGAGGTGCGAATAAAAGCTTTTTTAATCATCTAACGCGTTTAACGTCCTTTGTGGAATCCAAGAAACCATCAAGATGCACTTTAGAGAAAACTTTGATGGTATTAAAGTAGAAAGAATGCTATCACGTACTAGCGTTTTAGCAATACGACCACACCTGCAAAGATGAACAAAATATGAACTTTTACTTCCACAAGTTTTTTTGTTGTTGTCTATTCTATTTAATTTTAAAAAAAGCAGTTAACTGGGGACCAAGAGAATAAGAATCGAGTCCTTGTTGCTGCTATTTTCAACTAGTTTTTAGCAGGAAATAATTGTAGCTTGTGCAGAAGCGCTAATTAAATAAATTAAACAAATAACGCAATCTAAATGGTGTGTGAGTTAACTAAACAGTTTTTATCTAAATAAAAAAGTATTATCGCGACGTTAAAGTCGAATTTGTTCTACTTGTTGATCCTAGTAATTTTCAGTACACAACTTTTAAAAGCTATTAACATTTCTTTAAATTATGTCTAGGCTATGCAGCGACATTTTTAATGCAAGTTAACTTACCATTAATAAATCATCCAAGCTTTTGCTCTGGGTCGTTTCATAAGCAGATTCCAAGTTTTTCCTGTAATAACATCATAAAATTAACACTTAATCAGTTGGCAATTAGCAACAAGTATTTAAAATCAAGTGCTAATTTCTGTGTATTGTGCTGTTCAATCGTGAGGAAAATACTTGCTTAAGCGAGAACTTTCTTTGTATATTTTTTAGCGATTACTACTAGAGTAATGCGCTGTAAAGTGCTATCTACAATTACTAGTTATTGGTTTTTAATAAACAAATATAAGCACGAAAAAGTTATGTGAGAAAGAGGTAAAAAATTGCGTAATTAGAAATATTTGCTTAACTAGTCATAACTTAGCAAATAATGATTAGACTAAAAATATTAACAAACTTTTAACTTGGAAGAATCCCCCAAAAAACCCTGGAAATTTCAGAGCTGCGTCGTTTTGAAGTGAAAGCTTCTTTAGATGCGTTGAGGGACTTTTAAAAGGGCGAAAAATTATGGTATCGTGTGACCATTATCGTAATTCGTGTCACCATCACGCTAATTGTAGAGTGGAAATACCAAAGGAGCTAAGTACCAAATAAGCAGTTTGGAGTTATTAGAGAAAAACGTTACATTATGGCGTATTACTTATTAAGTTAATTAATTTATTAATTTAAGTTAGTAGCCAAACAATAAGGATTAGCATATAGTGCTTTTGTTGGGATATAGTAATAATTTTTAGTATCCATTTCAGGTAAAAACTAAAAAATATATTTTTTGGCACTTACTCCCTTTGGTATTTTCACTCTACAATTCTTGTTACCAATATGCTCTAACGCTAACAGTATTATGTAATTATGAGTAAGACGCGTATTACAATTAAAAACGAGTGTTCGGCAGCGCAAGAAGCCATCGTCTTAATAAAGGGGAGAATTTTGAGGAAAAGTCAAAATTAATGGAAAAAAGTAGAAATTTCGAGAAAAAAGGTTAAAATGTTTCCGCTGACTATTTATTTCTTTTCTTTTTATTTAAAGATCGATCAAATTTCGAGGAAAGGGCTAATTTTAATAAAAAAGTGGAAATTTTAGAAATTCAGATATTAAAAAAGTCGATATTTTGAGAAAGTCAGATTTTAATAAAAGAAGTCGAATTTTAGGAAATAAATTCAAAATGTTTGATAGGTAAAATGGTAACATTTTGGGAAAAAAAGACGAATTTTGAGAAAACAGTGTAAATTTAGAGAAAATGTCGAAATTTAAAGGAAAGGACAAATTTTGAAGAAAAAATGTAGTTTCTGGAAAAGGTCCCTCCAGTTGACAATATAAATTTTCGGTTGACTACATCAGCCAGGGGAGAGTAGGTGCCATCCTGCCCCATTCTAACTGCGTCTATGCCTCTTTCGAAAAATTGTAGAAAACGAAAAACAAGGAAATTTAATTTTATTACCTAGGAGCAGACTAATTATTCGCTTACCTATTATATTAATAAATGTTGTTAGGGAGACCATGGAATCTCATATTATAAACCAGTTGGTGGTCCCTGAACCCCAGGTTAAGAAACACTGACATAAAGTGAAAAAAAAACATTCTTAATTTTTTTATGTTTCAAGCCATCAAGCCAAGATTCATCTCAAAATTAAACTGTCTGATGTAATTAGCAACAATTATTTTTTAATTATTAATCGTAATGGATGCAATTTAAAATTGGGGAAAATTTATTGGTAGTTTAAGAACTGAAAACGTTTTCTGGTCTAGCAGAGCCTGCCTGCTACGAGAATGCCCATTTCTCTTGCTTAAAGTGCCATAATTATCCACTTTAACGTCACATTTCAACATAATGAAGCTTTAAAACGTTTGAAAGTTGAATGATTCTTTAGGCGGAAGGGACAAAAGCTTTCATAACTACTTCATCTAATACATTTCTTTCAAATATGGCGTGGCTAGTCTCTGGGCATGGCGTTAATCTCAGCTCCAAATTAATTAACAAAAAGAGAGCAGAACGACTTGGGACCTGAATATTTAATCGATATAAACTGTATTGAGTCATTTAGGGCCACTAACAGAATGGCGTATGATTTCTCGTTAGCTCTTACGCTTTTTATTCAAAATTACCCGTAAACTGAGCTGTAGATGCAAAAGTTTAGCTTCATATACTTCAAATGCTTAGCTTTATATGTAGTCGCATCACAGATATTTCATAATGTCGATTTTCCAAAATATCTGACATGACAGGACCCAGTATAGGATATACTTCTTTCGGGATTGGACGGTGTTAAACAACTACTAAAAAATTCGACGTTTCGCTCACCATCGTAGGGGGCTTCTTCAGGAACAAAGAAAAGAAACAATACATAAAAAGAGGACACAGTATGGCTGAATGAATGACCAAGGACACCTCAACTGATAGCAATAGAGCGAAGGGTCGCCTAAGTGCTGGCCTAAACTTATATGCAACCCCCTAAATTCAGAATCCAGAATCCAGGATACTACAGTGTAAAAAGCGTTTGCTTTGTTCACAAATAATGGGAAAATGGGGCAACTGTTTCCTCATTTTTCCTCAAAAGTTAGTCTAAAATGACCACATGGGCGCCCACATTCTTAAAAGGAACAAAATATGTAGTTTAATTAACATTATTATAAAAAATTGACAAATAGATTTGATTGAGAAAAAACGTCCCTAGGCTACAACCCAATATTACTAGTTGTGGCGTGGACTATCGACTTATGGTGTGGTAAGGAACCTGTTCCATTGAAGTACTTTAGTAAATAAATAATCTTTGTTTAAGCACTTCCCTTTCAAAGGCTTGTAAACGATACACTTAAATATTTGTTAAACATTATTACATCCCATTTTCAAGGTATATGAGCAAATAATGAAAGAATGGGAAGAATGTTACGAGTTTCCGCGGTTCTGTAAACTTCAATCACGTTTACCTTGAAAACTGACACCTTTGGAATGTTTATTATTAAGTAAACGAGCAAAATTTCATGTAATTTAAGGGTCGTCACAAATTTACATCTTTTAGATATTTACAACTTTATATTCTAACATTATTATATTTAATGGTTCAATTGTATCCTCTGTGGGCGAAGTGAATGGTTATTCGGTTAATCTCTCATAAAATCTCAAGGAAAGGTAGCTCGATACGACTAGACCTATAGTAGCCTATAAAGCAGTTGAAAAAAATAAAATAGAGAGGATAATAAAACAGATATCTTAAAATAACCAGTGAGGATTTGTGTCAAGATGAAAGGTATGTGTCTATTTCGAGATGTGTTCCTTCGTAGACAGCTCGGTTTAAGATAACAAAGAGCGATGCCGCAGGAATTTAATTTTGTATTAATCCGATGCGAAGGTTTAACGCATTGATTCCCATCCACTTACCAACGTCGCGAGCAATAAATTTCAGGATTATCAACGTTTGTGCCTTAAATTTAATAACAAGATCATTTTTACCTCATATTGTCGTAAAAAAAAATGACACAGGAACGAACAACGATGACTTTCGTGCCCTTTTAGTGTAATTGGGAAAGTAAAACTTTCAGGCAATATAAAGCTATGCATACTTCCGAAGTAAAGATTTGAAATACATTTCTGACAGCCAGATTTGTTATTTTATTAAAAAGAACGCGTAAAATTTTAGTTTAGAATTTTTTTTAACGAATGTGGTAGTCAACTCGATTAAACTACGCTAGTAACCGCTTACTAGAGTATTTTGTCCTCTGCTAACCCACAAAACCACCTAAAAATGAGTGGGCCCAATAAAACAACATTGAAATGCCACCGAGAAACATCCCAAGATTGTAACTCTTGATTAACCTTTAGGCAACTGGAATGCAAAATCATATTTTTTGTTAAATTATTGCGCAGCTGGAATACAAAATTATACTTTTTGCTTAATCATTATGCAGCTGAAGTTCTATCTCATATGATAAAAAATAATGCGAATGAAATATTTGCATTATTTTTCAAATAATGAAAGTTCACTTGTACATTTCCATTGTTTTATCCCAGTTGCGAATGAATTTGGCTATAAATAATTTATTAATTAGAAGGAAATGCAGATTAAAAAGTAGAATTTATACCACGGCTGGGAAATCTGCGGACTTCTAGGGGCCCCATTACATTTACAACATTATTTGGGTTTTCCTAAATTTTTTTTAATACTCATAGAAAAAGTAAACGAAAAACTAAGGGAGTAGTATTTCTCGTTAAAGAGTCCAAGAAAATATTAATAAACATGTGTTAATCCATAGCGTAGGCAGAATTTTCTTTAGGGAGAGGCAACATTTATGAGGAAAAATTCATCGCCAAAAAAAACAGATGCAATTTGCCAAAAATCTCACGGCTGATATTTATTTTATAGTTCGCCTAGATGAAAAAATTAAAATATAGAACTTGTCCCCTGAAACCAAGAAAGAGCTTGGTTTCAGGGG
Source organism: Dastarcus helophoroides (assembly GCA_028583605.1). Classification (NCBI taxonomy): domain Eukaryota; kingdom Metazoa; phylum Arthropoda; class Insecta; order Coleoptera; family Bothrideridae; genus Dastarcus; species Dastarcus helophoroides. The sequence continues at coordinate 12,269,239 of CM053336.1, read as the reverse complement.
ACAAGTTCTGTATTTCAATTTTTTAAGATAACCAAGGACCAGTCCGTTTTACCAAAAATCGACTAGCCGAGTTCGAAATTAAAAAGAAATGAAATTTTATGAAAAAGTCGAATTTGCCCAATTTTTACTGTTTGTTAAATTTTGACTAGATCAGAAAAAGTTGGGGTTTCCAAGAAACATTTCGTCGAAATTGTTCGCTGGTTTATTAACGTTTTGTTCTAATTTTTGACTAGATGAAAAAATTTAAATATAGAACTTGTCCCCTGAAACCAAGAAAGATCTTGGTTTCAGGGGACAAGTTCTGTATTTCAATTTTTGAAGATAACCAAGGACCAGTCCGTTTTACCAAAAATCGACTAGACGAGTTCGAAATCTCAAAAAATGAAATTTTATGAAAAAGTTGAATTTTCGCAATTTTTACTTTTTGTTAAATTTTGACAAGATCAGAAAAAGTTGGGGTTTCCAAGAAACATTTCGTCGAAATTGTTCGCTGGTTTATTAATGTTTTGTTCTAATTTTCGACTAGATGAAAAAATTGAAATACAGAACTTGTCTCCTGAAACCAAGAAAGATCTTGGTTTCAGGGCACAAGTTCTGTATTTCAATTTTTGAAGATAACCAAGGACCAGTCCGTTTTACCAAAAATCGACTAGATAAGTTCGAAGTTTAAAAAAAAACGAAATTTTATGAAAAAGCCGAATTTTCGGAATTTGTACTTTTTTAAATTTTGACAAGCTCAGAAAAAGTTGGGGTTTCCAAGAAACATTTCGCCGAAATTGTTCGCTGGTTTATTAATGTTTTGTTCTAATTTTCGACTAGATACAAAAATTGCAATACAGAACTTATCCCCTGAAACCAAGAAAGATCTTGGTTTCAGGGGACAAGTTCTGTATTTCAATTTTTGAAGATAACCAAGGACCAGTTCGTTTTACCAAAAATCGAATAGATGAGTTCGAAATTTCAAAGTTCTGTATTTCAATTTTTGAAGATAAGATAACCAAGGACCATTGCGTTTTACGAAAAATCGACTAGATAAGTTCGAAATCTCAAAAAAAAAATGAAATTTTATGAAAAAGTCGAATTTTCGGAATTTTTACTTTTTGTTAAATTTTGACAAGATCAGAAAAAGTTGGGGTTTCCAAGAAACATTTCGTCGAAATTGTTCGCTGGTTTATTAATGTTTCGTCCTAATTTTAAGAAAATACATGGAACTTGGGAAAAAATTCGCAAAATCTAGAAAAATAGCACTTTGAGAAAGGTTCCCAATTTTAAAAAATATTTTTCTCACGATTTTTAATCATCTATTTGTAAACTTTGATTATAACCTTGAAGTCTTGTAAAAAAAGCTGAAATTTTCAAATAAAGCGAAATTTTAAGGAAAATTAAGAAACCTCGAAAAAACAAAGTTAAATGTTCTCGAAAAATCAACATTTAAGAAAATACATCGAACTTGCATAACAAATTGTCGAGAACAAATTTAAAAATTTTCAGAAAACTTTGAATTTTGTGAAAATTACGAAAATACATATTTTGAAAATAACCGAATTCTTCAAAAAATTGCTAAAATTAAAAAAAAGTTAAATTTTCCCAAAGAAGAAGAAAAAATATTCTCTGTATCGTTTTTGCGAAGTTTCGTTAATTCCATTTCTGCTGATTGGCATTTTGTTTGTAGGAAGCAACTGGCGAAGAAAATGCTAATCGTCAGGAATGGAAGAATAAAAAAGTCAAATTTTGAGAACAAAATAAAAAAACTGACGAAAAAATTTAAAATTAAAAAAAAAAATGAATGAATCTCGAAAACAAATTCATAAAAAACTCAAGATTTCAAAAAAAGCTCTAAATTTAATTAAAAATTCGAAATTTCTCAGAGGAAGTCAAATTTTGAACGAATAGCGTGAATTTTGAGATCAACTACAATTTCAACAAGATGAATTAAATAAAAATTGACATTTTTAAAAGAAGATACGTCTTGAATTGGTAAAATATTTCTAAATATAACACGAATGTTGAAAAGTTTGGGCCAATTTCGAGAAAAGTGCCAGGGAGCCAAATTTTAGGAAAAAAATTTTGAAATTAAGTAAAACTTTCGAAAAAAAGATGAACTTCGGCGAAATATGCAGAAACATAACAAAACTTCGAATCAAGTGAATTTTGAGATAAATTCCGACTATGAGAACAAGACGAGTTAATAAAAAAACTTGAGGTTTTCAAGAAAGGTCGAATTTTGAGAAGATTGGTAAAACATAATTTCGAAATACAAGACGAATGCTGAAAAATTCCGACAAATTTCGAGAAAAACGCAAATTTTGTAGTCAAATTTTAAAAACAAACGTCAACTTTTGAAATAATTAAGTAAAACTTTTCAAAAAAGAGGAATTTCTACAAAAAAAAATCGAAATTTGCAGAAAAAAATTTCGATCGCGAGATAAAAGTCAAAATTTCGAGAATTGGAAATTCGAGAATTCGAATTTTGGCAGGCAAGGTAAATTTCCCAGAAAATAAATAAAAGTTCAGTAAAAGCCAATATTTGAAAAAAGTAGCGAAATTTGTAAAAAAAACGAACTTCTTCAAGAAAGAAATTTTGAGAAGTAATACTTAATTTAGAGCAGAAACAATCAAATTTTGGAAGGATGTCAAATTTTGAGAATACGTCTTAACTTCTAAAAAACCAAATTTTTAAAAAATCCAGATTTTTGAAAAATAATTGTTCTCAACATTTTCAATATATCTACCTCAACATTTTTGCTTTTTTTTATTGAAAAATCGACTAAATTTCAATAAAAGGTGCATTTTAAAAAAATTAATTAAAGTCTTCAGAAAATATTATTAGAAGAAAGTAAATATTTTCCCAAATATTCGAATTTTGAGAAGATAGAAAATTTTTTGGTGGAACGGACTGGTCCTTGGTTATCTTCAAAAATTAAATACAGAACTTGTCCCCTGAAACCAAGAAAGATTAAAAAACACAACAAACGTCGAAACGCGTTAGAGCAACGTTTGTTGTGTTTTTAATCTTTCTTGGTTTCGTTGCTCTAACGCAGTTTCGACAGCCAAGCTGTCATCTTCGACATCATCAGTCATCTGCGTCATCTTCAGAAAGATAGAGTATCTCTCTGAAGATGATAGCTTGGCTGGCTGTCGAAACGCGTTAGAGCAACGTTTGTTGCTATTTTTAATCTTTCTTGGTTTCAGGGGACAAGTTCTGTATTTTAATTTTTTAAGATGGAAAATGTAGAAAAAATATAAATTTCCTAAAGAAATCAACATTTTCATCAAAAAGTCTAATTTTGGTAACAAAATCGACAATTAACAACAAAAGGTAGATGCAGAGACAGATAAATAATTGAAATACAAATCTTGTCCCCTGAAACCAAGACAGATTAAAAAACATAAAGAGGTTGCAAGATTTGTATTTCAATTTTTGAAGATAACCAAGGACCAGTCCGTTCCACCAAAGCCGGTAAAAAGGACAAAATTTCTAGAAAAATTCGAATTTTCTCGAAAAATCCCAATTATGAAATAAAAATATAAATTTTGAGATAAAAAAAGGCTTTTTGATTGAATATATCTACGTTTTCGCTTGACTGCATGTGACAGAAAGGGACAACGGTTCTGTGTGAATCACTGGACGAATTAAATTCGAAATTTTAAGAAAAAAGCCCAAAAACGGAGATATATCGATCAGTCAAAAATTTGAGAAAACAAACAGACAAATATTGAACTTTCGAAAAAATAAAACATGAATTAAGGTAAAAAAAAACCGTAACTTTCGACTTTAAATTAGAAAATTGAAATACAGAACTTGTCCCTTGAAACCAAGAAAGATTAAAAAACACAACAAACGTTGCTCTAACGCGTTTCGACAGCCAAGCTGTCATCTTCGACATCATCAGTCATTTGCGTCATCTTCATAGAGATGCAGTATCTCTCTGAAACCAAGAAAGATTAAAAAACACAACAAACGTTGCTCTAACGCGTTTCGACAGCCAAGCTGTCATCTTCGACATCATCAGTCATCTGCGTCATCTTCAGAGTGATACAGTATCTCTCTGAAGATGACAGCTTGGCTATCGAAACGCGTTAGAGCAACGTTTGTTGCGTTTTTTAATCTTTCTTGGTTTCAGGGGACAAGTTCTGTTTTTCAATGTTTGAAGATAACCAAGGGCTAGTCCGCTCCACCAAATTTAAATTAGAAATTGTAATAAAAATTTCGTGAATGCAAAAATGTTTAAAAAATTTGAAAATATATTTAAAAAAAATTGTGACTTGATTGTAAGGGCAGTTTACAATCGAAAAATTAGTCAAGAAGAGAAAAAAAAAATGAAATTATTGTAATAAATTACGAGAAAAAAAGTGAACACCTCAAAGGGCCAAATTTCCAAAGACAGTTGAAATTTCGAATATAAGTTAAGACTTTACAAAAAAAAAGTAAAAACTAAAATTTTAAACGTAAGAATTCTGAGAAAATCCTGAAAAAATCATAATTTAGATAATGTCGAGAAAAATGTCAATGTTTAGTATTAAAATCGAAATTTAGAAAAATCAAAACTATTGGAAAAATTAAGTTTCGAGTTTGTGTTCGTTTAATTTCACGGAAAAATTAAATATCTGAAAAACTGGAAACTTTCGAGAAAGGGTTGACATTTTGGATTGAGTGTCCAAAGTTTTGAACAAATAAAAATTACTAATGCACAGACCAATAGGTTTGAACATTTATTAGATTCGAATCTAATAAATGTTCAAACTTATTGGTCTGTGCATTAGAATCCTTGTCTTCTGGGAACTTTCCTAGAGAGCAACCGCTTCGCTAAGGTGACAGTGTTTCAACTCTTGGTAGTTCAGCTACCTATGATTCACTATACACGCCTGGAGGGCTGCATGAATTTGTAGTCTAGGTTGCATTCTACTTACATAAAATAAAAATTAAATAAACCAGAATTGTCGAAATGTTAAAAAAACACTTCAAATGTATTTTAAAATATCTCGATATTTTGGTTTAGATTACAGTTGCAAATTCGAAAAATACCACAAATAATTTAGCTGCAATATTTTGTTTATAATTCATTTTTATTTTCAAAGATGTCGTGTTATTTCGACACCTGGAGAGGGTTTAAGTCCCCAAAACTTTGTCTTTGTGTGCTTCACTGAAATTTTTGAAAAAATAATATAATCTGCAACTTGATTCATGAGAGTCCATATTTTTATAATTTTTTCTTAATTCAATTACGATGTCATGTACTAAACGTAAAAGTTAGTTAATAATTAATGGGATTGAAACAAAATATCTATCTAGTCCTTTTCAAATTTCTAATTAGCCTCATTAGAAAGAAAATGGGAAACTTCGAAAGAACCTGAATTTTCAAAGACAACATTTTGGCTACTTTTTTTCACCTAAATTTGGATGTAAGTACTGTAAGTAGTTATGAATCAGAAGAAAAATGTAGTCGTTCCCAGAATTCCCACAGCAAACAATAATCAAAATAATTGCCTTACTTTTTCCCTTTTACTTTCAATATGTTTTTTTTTATAGAATTTTATTAAATAGAGTAGATTTGAACAGAATTGTTAATAGATTGCATCAATATGAAACAAAGCGCAATATTTTCCATGCTCACCATTACAGAGGCGATATAGAATCACGTCATCCCTTTGCAGAAAACTCCCCAAATTTCCTTCGAACTCAAAATTAAGTGTCGTTTCCTCCGAGCGACTTCCGCCGTTTTCGACGGTCACATAGGGTCAACCGCCGAAATCCACACACGTACAATTCAAAAACCATTCACCCAAATCCCGAATACTACGCTGTGACAGTCCGTTCGTCCGGTCATGAACTGGTCAACTTTGTTTATCCTTATCGAAAGATCCGCTTCCCGGTCGTGTCGCCCATCAGCGCGGAGGAGGCACTTGGATGCAGGCACGAAGCGTCGCGGCCCCAATTAGCTATTATCGTGTAAAAAAATACAAAAAAAAGGGGCGACGTTTAAGCGCGAGGCGGCAGCGGCACAGACGGGATTCTCGATTTCGTTATACGGTGCGTGCACTATTGTCACACCCCCACCGGATCGTTATATTGATCGCGAAAGAGGCGCAGTCGCTTTCATCGGCGTCCATGGAGATTTTTCTTGTGATTTTTCGAGATTTGGGTGAATTTCGACTAGTCGATGTGAAACGTCTAGAGAGAATGGGATCATCGTCTGTTGTTAGTCATATTTGGGCGGTTTGAGATTCGCAGGACCGGAATGTGTGGCCGCGGGCCCTTTTAATTCTGGCGAGTCCTGCTGGCCGCCGATGGAGCTCGCGGGGTCGAGCTCAACACTCGAGCAGTTGTCGGCCGAGCGAAGTTCCACTGCGTAACTCTTAAATTGGTTTAATTGTCATACAAACGCATTAAACGGTTTATGTTTAATTAGGTACAAGCACTTAAGCTTGTCTCACTGACAGAGGCGGATCTGGGATTATGAAATGGGCTATCTACCATCCATTCCATTATAAGTACTCGCTAACGCTTTTCTGATATCCAGGGTACCAATGTCATTAATTTTTACGTATTGTGAAGGCTTGGAAAAGTCAGAAAATAAAAAAAAATCGTTATTCGATATTTCGAGAGAGGTAAATTAACCGATAAACATCCCCTAATAAGAAGCTCCTCGTAACAAACTCTCCTAAAGAAATCATTTAAGACTTCATAGGTCAACAGACGCTTATCTTGTTATAAGTATCAGGTGTAGGCGATGATAAAGCAAATTGGCGAAAAGGAATATCATCTGACTAATGGGCAATACATTTTTAAGTTTTACGCTGTACAATTATTTTAATTTTTATAACCGTTGAAACTAATATGAAAATAATACATTTTTTGGTTTCTGTAATCAACCGGTCTGCTGAAAACTAAAATAGAAATTCTAAAAGATAAATGATGTAAACAATTTTCGAAAATATAATTGATTTGACAAAAATTAAACAGAAATTCTGAGAAAAAAATAACGTCGCATTCACAAAAGTAATGATCAACGCCCAAACAGCTGAATTGGAGCATAGTAAAGCATTTGTCAGTTATTGATAAAAAATGTGCCAATTTCCTAACAGCACAAACATTTCGCTGCTGCGTGTGTTAAATGGGTTAAATCAAAAATAGATAAAATTGGAGAAAACAACATAACCCAGTTTGCACATGACCTCAGACTTAGATTTTTGACTCCTGACTTTTGACTGACGAGCACAATTCTATAGATAGTTAATTATACTCCAAATGACTTAGCTTCCTTTAAACAACGACAGTAACTTCAAAATTATATACGAAAACGACTTGAACTCATTTTCACGAAAGTATGACTTGGCAGCAGCGATTTAACTTCTCATGATAATGTATTGTTACGGGCTTATCGGTTCGAATTGATTATTAACATATGAATTGAATAATACCCACTTTATTACCAAACTAAACTCGGAACACTACAACTGGATAATGAACTCACTGATTTAATTTTAACTACTAACTCACTAATTACACTGACTGACTCTAACTAACTGACTCGAGGAGAAGGCGTCCGCCTTATATAGTTTTCGCTTTCGGGTTCTAGAAGTTTTGGGCAGATAAGGCTTATCGTTGACCGAAATTTCTGGAACGCTTATCTGCCGTTTGCTTCATTATCGCGGCCGCTTTCCCTTACATGATCTTGCTAGAAACTTTTCTTACGTACTAAATTCTACAATTTACATTTCGTTACAGTATTCTTACAATACAAGAATACTCAAGTGTCCATTTTTTCAAACTATTTGAGAGTTGTGACGTCTATGAAGAAAAAGATGACCCTTTAGTAAACACGTAGTTTAAAAAACACCTTTTTCCCTCATAGATTCACAAAAATCAAAACTTAATGGATCTTGAAAAATATCTCTTGCGCATTAGCCACTTTATAATACTTGCACCCATTTATTTTCAAAATATTCCGCACTCTTCGCGATTTCACCTTAACTTCCTCCTGTAATTCGTTCCCGATATCGATAGGTTTTCATGAAAAAAACCAAAATCGCTTCTTCGGGGTTCTCAGAGTCGAAAGTAGTCACTCTGCATGTTTTCATTGTTCAGACGTAACCTAGACAATGTTTTGTTTTTCCTGATTCCCGAATGTAGGTTGTGGTGCAACTATCGCATTATCTAGCGACACTGCAGTTCTTTGGAAGCCACTGACTTGAAAATTTTTGCTTCAGCGTAAATATGAATTAAAAAAAAATTAATTCACGTATTCTTACCCTATTTTTCTACCTTCTCTTAAAATCAATGACATTAGGACTGAGCACCCTTAATGAGACTTGCTGAAACACCAACTAAGTGGAACATCACTATTGTTTCCCGTGATAATTATATGTAACTATTAAGTAAAAAATATTATTCGTTTTATGGTCGTTTTGATCAAACATGCAACGAATACGCTCCTGGATGTAGCAATTTTTGTAAGTACAGTAGCTGGGGAAGTGATTTAGGGTCGATTGATGATGAAGAGGGTGTGCGTATTGTATGAGTTTCATACGGTTGGGTCTTCAGCCAGCTTTTCAGTTTGTGCCACAATAGAAAACATCGTACAAGGGTCGTCGAGCTCTGGCGCCGATGCGATAAGGGCTCCCGCTGTTTCGGTTTAAACGCAATAAATAGAGACGTTCATTCACGAAATAGTTAGCCACTTATTGAGTGAAATTAACTTTTACTACACGAAAATTGGTTATGCACTTTAGTAGATACAAAATAGAAAACGGTTGTCGATCTTCTTGTGAAATTTGAACCTTTAGATGTTGGACTGTATTTTTGGACTATATTTTTAAATAATTTCACTTGAAAATACGTCCGTGCTTTCTATTCCAGGTTTTATTTCGTACTTGCCACATGTTTTGATACAACTTTATCAAGCTTAATTAGTACTGGTTAGGCTAGAAAAACAAAAACAATTTTTTTTTTAAATTTCTGCCCTTATATGTCCCCCGAATAGATGGTTAAAATTAATGATATAATGACTGAGACATCCTGTATAATTAGCATGTGAAGATCGAAAAGGATTGCACATCTTTTTAGAGACAGGAAGAGAAAAACCAAGCATTTCAAAAAATGACGAACTTTTAAAAAAGTCCAAATCTTCAAACGATCTTTTTTAAAAATTTAAATTATTTTAATTTCCACCTTTTTTGAAAATTTCGTCTCGAAATTATGACTTCTTCGTATATATGTCATTATGTCATTTCATATTCTTTTCCTTTGGAAAATTAGGTTTCTTTTTGAAAATGTGGACTTATTCAAAATGTCGATTTTTTCAAGATTTTTCGACTTTTCGTCAAAGTTTTGACTTTCTCAGAAATCCACATTTTCAGTAAAATTCTAAAGAAAGCCAAAAATTTGAAATAAGTGTGGAAAAAATTGAAATTTTCCAATAATTTAAAATTTTCGTCGTCGTATTTAAATATAATTTTCAAAAAAAAAAAATGTAAAAAGGATAAATTCACAAAAGGGCGAAATTTCGAGTCGACATTTTAGAATATCGAAATTTTACAAAAGTGGAATTTTTTAAAAAAAGGTCGAAATTTTAAAATAAGGCCGGTCATTTTAAAAAAGAAAGAAATTTTGAAACAGTAGAAGTTTTCAAAGGAAATCTTGTAGAAAATTTAAAAAAAGGAAGAATTTTTGAAAAGATCAATCAAGTTTGATCTTTCAAAAGATCAAACATTTCAACTTTTTTCCAGATTTTTCGACTTTTTCTTAAAATTTTTACTTTTTCTAAAAATTTTGATTTTAAATAAAATTCTAAGGAAAGTCAAAATTTTGAGAAAAAGTCTAAATTTTTTAGTCAAAATTTTAAAAACTGAAAGTTTTAATTAAAATAGTTAAAATTGTCAAAAGTCGTATTTAATTTTCAAAAAAAAGTAAAATAAGGACAAACTGACAAAAAGGTCGAAATTTGAAGTCAGCATTTTAGAAAAAGATTGAAATTTAAAAAAAATTACCTTTAAAAAAAAAAGTCGAAATTTTGCAAAATCGAAATTTTCAAGTCATGAAAAAGTCAAAATTTTGATAAAAGGAGGTACTTTTGAAAAAACCCATTCTTTCAGAAAGTCGAATATTTCAACTTTTTTCAAAATTTTTCAATTTTTTGTTAAAATTTCGACTATTTTTGAAAATTTAAATTTCGAATAAAATTCTAACAAAAGTCAAATTTTTTAGAAAAAGTCTAAATTTTTTAGTCAAAATTTCAAAAAGTGAAAGTTTCAAAATAGTTAAAATTGTCAAAAGTCATATTTAATTTTCAAAAAAGGTAGAATGAGGACAAAAAAGTCGAAATTTGAAGTCGGCATTTTAGAAAAGGATCGAAATTTAAAAAAAATATTTAATTTTTTTAAAAAAGTCCAAATTTTGCAAAATTGAAATTTTCAAAAGTCGTGATAAAGTCAAAATTCTAATCAAAATACTTTTGAAAAAGCCCATTCTTTCAAAAAGTCAAAAATTTCGACTTTTATCAAAATTTTTTGATTTTTTGTTAAAATTTCGACCATTTTTGAAAATTTAGATTTTGAAACAATTTTTAAGAAAGGTCAAAATTTTAAGAAAACGTCGAAATTTTTCACTCAAAAAGTCAAAAAGTGAAATTTCCAAAAAAGTTAAAATTGTCAAAAGTATTTAATTCTCAAAAAAAGTAACTTACAAAAAAGCCAAATTTCAAGCAACATTTTAGAAAATGATCGGAATTTTTTAAAAAGTAAATTTTTTAAAAAAGGTCGAAAATTTGAAAACGAAATTTTCAAAAAAAATCTTCAAAAAATAGTCAAAATTTGGAAAAAAGGAGGTACTTTTGAAAAATCCGATTCTTACAAAGTCAAAAACTTCGACTTTTTAAAAAATTTGTCGACTTTTTCCTCAAAATTTTCACTTCTTCCGAAAATTTACATTCTCAATAAAATTCTAAAAAAAAGACAATACTCTAAGAAAAAGTCGAAATTTTACAATAAAAATTGTTAAAAAAGTTGAAATATTCAAAAATTTAAGATTTTCATCGTTTTTGATTAAAAAAATTAAACGTAGAAGACAAATTCATAAAAAGTTGAAATTTCGACTCAACATTTTAGAAAAAAAATCAAAACTTAAAAGTGGAATTTTTGAAAAAAATTAAAATTTCCAAAAAGGTCGAAATTTTGAAAAGGTGAATATATTTCAAAAAAATCTTCGAAGAAATTTTGACAAAAAAGAGGAACTTTCGTAAAAGCCGATTGTTTCAGATAGTTAAAAATTTCCACTTTTCTCAAAATTTTTCAATTTTTTCCCAAAATTTTTCAACATTTTCTCAAAATTTTTACTTTTTCTGAAAATTCATATTTTCAATAAAATTCTAAAAAAAAAGACAATAGCCCAAGAAAAAGTCGAAATTTTATAATAAAAAATTTTAAAAAACATGAAATTTTCAAAAAATTATGATTTTCAAGTGATTTTTAATCAAGAAGAATTAAACGTAGAAGATAAATTCATAAAAAAGTTCAAATTTCGAATCAAAAATATAGAAAAAAATCAAAATTTAAAACTGGAATTTTTGAGAAAAGATAAAAATTTCCAAAAAGGTCGAAATTTTAAAAAGTTCAATATTTTTCAAAGAAATCTTCGAAGTAATTCTGAAAAAAAAGAGGAACTTAAAAGCTGATTGTTTCAGTTGGTCAAAAATTTCGACTTTTCCCAAAATTTTTTAACTTTTTCTTAACATTTTTCAAGTTTTTCTCAAAGTTTTTACTTTTTCTAAAAATATACATTTTCAATAAAATTCTAAAAAAAGACAATATTCTAAAAAAAAGTCGAAATTTTATAATGAAATTTTTAAAAATAAACATGAAATTTTCAAAAAATTATGATTTTCAAAAGTACTTTTCAATCAAAAAGAATTAATGAAGAAGATAAATTCATAAAAAAGTTAAAATTTCGTATCAAAAATATAGAAAAAACTCAAAACTTAAAAGTGGAATTTTTGAAAAAAGATAAAAATTTCCAAAAAGGTCGAAATTTTGAAAAGGTAAATATTTTTCAAAGAAATCTTCGAAGCAATTCTGAAAAAAAAGAGGAACTTAAAAGCTGATTGTTTCAGTTGGTCAAAAATTTCGACTTTACCCAAAATTTTTCAAGTTTTTCTTAAAATTTTTCAAGTGTTTCTTAAAATTTTTACTTTTTCTGAAAATATACATTTTCAATAAAATTCTAAAAAAAGATAATATTCTAAAAAAAAGTCGAAATTTTATAATGAAATTTTTAAAAACATGAAATTCTCAAAAAATTATGTTTTTTAAAAGTAATTTTTAATGAAAAAGAATTAAACGTAGATAAATTCATAAAAAAGTTGAAATTTCGAATCAATATTTAAAAAAAAAACAAAACTTAAAAGTGAAATTTTTGAAGAAAGAGAAAAATTTCCAAAAAGGTCGAAGTTTTGAAAAGGTCAATATTTTTCAAAGAAATCTTTGAAACAATTCTGAAAAAAAGAGGAACTGTCAAAAACGCCGATTGTTTCAGATGGTCCAAAATTTCGACTTTTCTCAAAATTTTTCAACTTTTTCTGAAAATTCACATTTTCAAGAGAATTCTAAAGAACGACAAAATTTTAAGAAAAACTCGAACCTTTTTAGTCAAAATTTTTAAAAAACTTGCAATTTTCAAAAAAGTTAAAACTCTCAAAAGATGTACTGAATTTTAAAAAGAACGTAAAAAAAGAAAAAGTTCCAAAAAGTGGAAATTTCGAATCAACATTTTAGAAAAAGCTCAACATTCAAAAGGTGGAATTTTGAAAAAGTCGATATTTTCGAATAGGGGTCAACATTCTGAAAAATGAACCTTCAAATCTCCGAGAAAAAGTCAACATTTTAAAAAAAGAAGAAAATTTTGAAAAATGCAATTTTGGAAAAGGTAATTTTCAAAAAGGCAATTTTTGAAAAGATCAAAACTTCGAAAAAAGTCAAGAAATGGTTGAAAGTTTCAAAGAAATCGAGGTGTTGAAGAATTTAAAAAATCTAACTTTGAAAAAAATCGAGATTCCAAAACAAATCAATTTTTTAGAAAGCCGAGATTATCCAAAGAATTGTAATTTTTCTGAAAGTCGGAATTATCAAATATGAAGCAAAAATTTCGCGAACAAGTCGAAATTTTGTGATAAAACTCCAAATTTTCAAAAAAAGTCGAAATTCCCAAAAAGTCAAAATTCTGAATCAACATTTTAGAATAAAATCAAAATTTAAAAAGTGGAATTTTGAAAGAGGTGGAAATTTTGGGAAATCAAAATTTTCAAATCTCCTCAACTCTAAAAAGAGTTGAATTCAAATTGGTTTAAATTGATTATTCAAATTGATTAAAAGAAATCGAGGTTTTCTTAAGAAATGAAATTTTTCTAAAAGTAGGAATTTTCAAATATGAAGTAAAAATTTGATGAAAAACTCAAAATTTTGTAATAAAATTCCAAATTGTAAAAAAAGTCGAAATACACAAAAAGTCGAAATTTTAAAATAAAATCAAATCGAAATTTTCATAGTTCCACTCCTCATGTATTGGGGTTTGAACTTCGAATCCAAATAAATTCAAATTATATGAAAAACAAGTTGAATTTCTTTAATTTATGTTGATCGAATTTCGACCATAAGCAATACCAGTTAATATTATGTTTCCTGTTTAAATATTTTATTTAGTTTTTATCTAATTTTAAGGTATTCGACTGGTAGTAATCTTAGAAAAAAGTTTTTTTTAGAACGTTAGATCTTTGCTGCGTGAACGAGACGTAAGCGCTAGCCTGTGACCACTACTCGATTTTTAGCACATACTGTCCGCGTGGATACAATAATAGAAATTTCCAAGCAGCTTTCCATTAATTTTCTGCGCCGGCAACACAGTTCTGCTTCTGCGATAAGATTTTTGCGACGACATCAAGAAGAAGTAGCGAAGCTGTTACTTCAAGATGTTTCCCTAAGGCGCGGAATGAAGCATCGAAACTCCGCCAATTTCAAATTGCGATTACCCAGAAATAGTATCGGCAGGAATCCTCATATTTTTCTGTTTCTATATTACTTTTTTATCAAAATCTATGGAAAGGTTTAGCGGCAATAAATTAAAATCTGTTTAAAAACATTCTTTAGCCCATAACTTACATGTTAAAAATTGTATGTTTGACATTGAATATCTCAGCTTTGGTACGGGCACGGGTCTTTTATTTTTGCTATTGTATGGATAACGCTGTTAGTAACATCTAAGAAATTTCAAAAAAAATCTATAGAAAAACTGTTGACCGGTGAACTTCCTTGTAATTTTTGAAAGTAAAGAAAAGACAAACATATTAATAATTCAATCACTGACACCCACGTATGGAGCAGGTTTAATTTAATAATGATTTGGAATGCACTCTCAATGAAACAGCTCCGTGTAAATGCAAATATTAATCGATAAATCCCCTAAATAAATTATACGACAAATTGATATGCATTAAGTTTTTGTCTCTCATTGCCAGCAATAAACCGGCTAGCAAACAAGACACCGCGAAACGATTATGCAAACGCACTTAATTACCAGCTGGATATCTTAATTCACACGAACGACCAAGGAGAAAATATGGGCACAACTACTTCACATTACAGACGAATTCAGTTTAGTTTAGTTAAATGATTGGAAAAAAGGTCTTAAGAAACATTTGTGGTAGGAATGTCATTGCGATATGTGAAAATTATTAAGCTCAGTTTTCCTGGATCACAATCCCCCATTTGATTATCATTTTGTTTTTAAATCTTTTTTTTACAGGAAAATTATGACCAAAATTTTCGAAACAGAAAATTGGGAATATTGAAATTCAAGGAAAAAATTTTCCAACCAAATGGTACTTTTGAGAATTTTGTTTACATAAATTTCGATTTTTTCGAATCTTGAACTGTTTTTTCAAATTTCCGAATCAAAATTCAATTAGCTTTATAATTTCGAATCGACATTTTGCGAAAAGTCCAAATTTCAAGAGCAAAAGTGTTTAGAAAAAGTTTAAATTTCGAGGCTGAAATTTTACAAGCGAACTGAATTTATTAATAAAAATTAACTTAAGATTTTAAATTACATCAAAACGACTTTTTTTTAGAACGTATAAATCTTCTGACGAAAATGGAATGTTTATCAAAATTTCTAGATTGAACTTAATTTCAGTTTTTTTAAATTGCTTCAAAATGCAAGCGTTTTAGACGTCCATTTTTCCCTGTTAAAGTATTAGAAATTTAAAAAGGACTATTTCGACACATCAGCATCCTCGACTTTTTCTTGACAATGACAATTGATTATTTACAAAGCTATATTTTCTCTGTAAACATTATGTTTAATTTCCACGTTAATTTTGAAACCTTTCTCGAAATACTAATTTGGGCTGTCAGTTATATGATTTGCAATAAAGCAGGAGCAATTCGAGGGTGCTACAGTTGAAAATATTAAAACCATAAACCGGTTTCGATCTTACTGAACCTCCTCAGTATAGCACGGTCGCTGTTGGTGCATTTCTAATTTATAACCATTAGTTAGCCACATAAATACTCAAGAGAGCTAAATCCCATTGAGTGATTTGTAGCATTATAATCAATATTTGTGTAGATATTTCGATAAAAATGAATTATAAATGTAGAAATTAAGGTATACATTTCGAGAACAGGTGTAATTATTTCTAGAAAAAGTCGAACATTTTATGTTTTTTTCAATTTATTTAACATTTCTTCGGCCCAGTTTGGCAATATTTAAATTTTTATGGTTTGTTGACAATTTTCTAAACAATTTTTGAAATGCGACTACCTGATATTTAAATTTATTGAAATTTTATTGAAAATTGTTTAGAAAATTGTCAACAAACCATAAAAATTTAAATATTGCCAAACTGGGCCGAAGAAATGTTAAATAAATTGAAAAAAAAACATAATATTTCCGGTCAATAAGGGTCTACCATGAAGAATCGAACATTTTAGTTTGAATTTAATATGAAACAAATAAAAATTGCCAATTTCAATTAAGAGAACTGTTTAATTATTTAAATTTATTCTCGAAAGTTCGTTATTTTAGGCGACATCTCCAGAAAAAGTCGAATAATGGATAGTCTGGTTTTTCATAAATTTTGAATTTTGTCTCTTTTCAAAGTTTGAAACTAAAATTTTTCTTTTTTTTTTAATTTCGAGTTTTAACTCCAGATAGGGAGAAAAAAAGCAAAATTTTCTAGAGAAGAAAAGTTAATATTAAAAATTTATAAGACTTGGATACACGACGGACCTAGTTAGACGCTTAATTGGGATAAAAATATGTACTCACTGAATTTTCTCATTTTCGGAAGTTGTTTGCTGCGGAGTGATGGCCAAGCTATGCCTCACTGACGTTTTTCGCTCGAAATTTCCTGCAAAAAGTAGTACTTTCAGATGTCTGATCAGAAATGGTTAAATCTAAATGTATATAGATGTTGCCCTGTTATGATATAGCAGTTTGTCTACGTTACTTCAAATTATAAACCATTCGTACAGAATTTTAACAAACTATGGAAGTGAGGAACAAAAATACAAAATGCCAAAAAGTTCATAAATCAAATACATAAAAAATAAATAAAAAAATAATTTGAGTACGAAGCTAATTTTAAATCGTTTTAACTTAAGGGCAGGGGCGGATTTAAACAACATATGAAATTGCACAGGGGCCTCCACAAGGTAAATGCCCCCTTTTATTTTTGTTGTCAAAGTCAGCAAGGGCACTAAATGGATATTTAGGACCTGTTGACTTTTTTTTATTCATCAAAAGTTCGACCATGACATGGGGTCACTTTTTTGACAACATATTCATCTGAGAGCTACCACCGGTGTGTTACATAGAACTCCGATTAGCCCCTGAGAGGGAAGAGTATAGTGATCTAATCACTAGCTTTTTTACATTCACTAGATTCCAGTGTAAGAAAAAGAAACCGTGCATCTGTAAGAAAAAGATCCAGTGGAGGAGAATCACCCATCTATACAATAGGAAGACAATCATGAGTGAAAACTCACAACTTACCGTGGTACTTTGACCTCAACACCGTCAAAGAATGTATTATTAGGGCCCTATGCGATGACTTCTTGACGCCGAGCTCCTTGATGTCCACCTCTGATAGTTCCAGCATGTCTTCCACGCCTTGAAACTTTTTGAAAACTCCAGAATACTCCTCGAGGTCCATCTTCTTGAGCCATTCCTCCACGTCGAGATGCATGACCAGTAGAACCGGCGAGCTGATGGTGGGTTTTTCATTTTCGGTCTTTAGAGGTTTCAGGGGTTCTTTGGAGACGTTGAGTTTGAGAGTCGGCGGGAGAGTGTTGTATTTCTGGGGCTCTGAAACTAACGAAGCGTTTGGTGAGGTTCGCCAGAATTTAAGAAATTTAAAGTTATTGAAATTGCAAAAAAGTTCTTTAGTTCCGGAAGTTTCTTAAGAAGAGGTCTTTCCATCAAATACCAGTCTATTAAATTGAAGGGTCTTCTTATTAGGTCACCCTGCACTAAGCACACAAATTAAAGGATATAAATGAGTAGAACCGGCAAGCTGATGGTGGGTTTTTCATTTTCTGTCATTAGAGGTTTCAGGGGTTCTTTGGAGACGTCGACTTTGAGAGTAGGCGAAAGAGTGTTGTATTTCTGGGGCTTTGAAACTGACGAAGCGTTTGGTGAGATTCTGCAGAATTTATGAAATCTAAAGTTCTCGAAATTGCAAAAAAGCTCTTTAGTTCCGGAAGTTTATTGAGCAGAGGTCTTTCCATCAAATACCAGTCTATTAAATTGAAGGGTCTTCTTATTATGTCACTCTGCACTAGCCACATGTATTTCTGGGGCTCTGAAACTAACGAAGCGTTTGGTGAGGTTCGCCAGAATTTAAGAAATTTAAAGTTATTGAAATAGGAAAAAAGCTCTTTAGTTCCGGAAGTTTCTTGCGCAGAGATCTTCCCATCAAATAACAAGCTGCACTAAGCACACAAATTAAGGGATATAAACCAGTAGAACTGGCGAGTTGATGGTCGATTTTTCATTTTCGGTTTTTAGAGGCTTTAGGGGTTCTTTGGAGACGTCGACTTTGAGAGTAGGCGGGAGAGTGTTGTATTTCTGGGGCTCTGAAACTAACGAAGCGCTTGGTAAGGTTCTCCGGTATTTAAGAAAATTAAAGTTCTCGAAATTGCAAAAAAGTTCTTTAATTCAGGAAGCAGCAGATATAATCCCATCAAATATCAATCTATTAAATTAAGGGTCTTCTTACTATGTCACTCTGCACTAAGCACACAAATAAAGGGATATAAACCAGTAGAACTGGTGAGCTGATGGTGGGTTTTTCATTTTCGATTTTTAGAGGCTTTAGGGGTTCTTTGGAGACGTCGACTTTGAGAGTAGGCGAAAGAGTGTTGTATTTCTTGAGCTCTGAAACTGACGAAGCGTTTGGTGATATTCTGCAGAATTTAAGAAATCTAAAATTCTCGAAATTGCAAAAAAGCTCCTTAGTTCCGAAAGTTTATTCAGTAGAGGTCTTCCCATCAAATATCAATCTATTAAATTGAAGGGTCTTCTTATTATGTCACTCTGCACTAAGCACCCAAATTAAGGAATATAAACCAGTAGAACTGGCGAGCTGATGGTGGATTTTCATTTTCGGCTTTTAGAGGTTTTAGGGGTTCTTTGGAGACATTGAGTTTGAGAATCGGCTGAAGAGTGTTGTATTTCTGGGGCTCTGAAATTAACGAAACGTTTGGTGTGATTCTTCAGAATTTAAGAAATTTAAAGTTCTCGAAATGGCAAAAAGCTCTTTAGTTCCGGAAGTTTCTTGAGCAGAGATCTTCCCATCAAATATCCATCTATTAAATTGAAGGGTCTTCTTATTATGTTACTCTGCACTAAGCACACAAATTAAGGGTTATAAACCAGTTGAACCGGCGAGCTGATGGTGGGTTTTCATTTTCGGCTTTTAGAGGTTTTAGAGGTTCTTTGGAGACGTCGAGTTGGAGAGTGTTGTACTTCTGGGGCTCTGAAACTAACAAAGCGTTTGGTGAGGTTCTCCAGAATTTAAGATATTTAAAGTTCCCGAAATTGCAAAAAAGCTCTTTAGTTTCGGAAGTTTCTTGAGCAGAGGTTTTCCCATTAAATATCCATCTATTAAATTGAAGGGTCTTCTGATTATGTCACTCTGCACTAAGCACACAAATTAAGGGATATGAGCTGATGGCGGGTTTTTCAATTTCGGTTTTTAGAGGTTTCAGGGGTTCTTTGAAGACGTTGAGTTTGAGAGTTGGCGGGAGAGTGTTGTATTTCTGGGGCTCTGAATGTAACGAAGCGTTTGGTGAAATTCTCCAGAATTTAAGAAATATAATGTTCTTGAAATTGCAGAAAAGCTCTTTGGTTTCGGAATTTTCTTGGGCAGAGGTCTTCCCATCAAATATTAACCTACTAAATTGAAGGGTTTTCTTATTATGTCACTCTGCACTAAGCACACAAATTAAGGGATATAGACCAGTAGAACCGGCAAGCTGATGGTGGGTTTTTCAATTTTGGTTTTTAGAGGTTTCAGGGGTTCTTTGGAGACATTGAGTTTGAGAGTCGGCTGGAGAGTATTGTATTTCTAGGGCTCTGAATCTAACGAAGCGTTTGGTGAGGTTCTCCAGAATTTAAGAAATTTAAAGTTCTCGAAATTTCAAAAAAGCTCTTTAGTTCCGGAAGTTTCTTGAGCAGAGATCTTCCCATCAAATATCCATCTGTTAAATTGAATGCTCTTCTTATTATGTCAGGGTGCACTAAGCACACAAATTAAGGAATATAAACTATTTGAACCGGCGAGCTGATAGTGGATTTTTATTTTCGGCTTTTAGAGGTTTTAGGGGTTCTTTGGAGACGTTGAGTTTGAAAGTGGGCGGGGAAGTATTGTTTTTTTGGGGTTCTTAAACTAACGAAGCGTTTGGTGAGATTTTCCAGAATTTAAGAAATGTAAAGTTCTCGAAATTGCAAAAAAGATCTTAGTTCAGCAAGTATCTTGAGCAGAGATCTTCGAATCAAATATCAATCTATTTAATTGAAGGGTTTTCTTATTATGTCACTCTGCACTAAGCCCACAAATGAAGGGATATAAACCAGTAGAACTGGCGAGCTGATGGTGGGTTTTTCATTTTCGATTTTTAGAGGCTTTAGGAATTCTTTGGAGACGTCGACTTTGAGAGTTGGCGAAAGAGTGTTGTATTTCTGGGGCTCTGAAACGAAGCGTTTGGCGAGGTTCTCTAGAATTTAAGATATTTAAAGTTCTCGAAATTGCAAAAAAGCTCTTTAGTTCTGGAAATTTCTTTAGCAGCGGCCTTCCCATCAAATATGAATCTATTAAACTAAAGGGTTTTCTTATTATGTCACTCTGTATTAAGCACCAAATTAAGGGATATAAACCAGTAGAACCGGCGAGCTGATGGTGGCTTTTTCATTTTCGGCTTTTAGAGGTTTTAGAGGTTCTTTGGAGATGTTGAGTTTGAGAGTCGGCTGGAGAGTGTTGTATTTCTGGGCCTCTGAAACTAACGAAGCGTTTGGTTAGTTATCTCCAGAATTTAAGAAATTTAAAGTTCTCGAAATTGCAAAAAAGCTCTTTGGTTCAAAAAATTTCTTAGGCAGAGATCTTTCCATCAAATATAAACCGACTTAATTGAAGGGTCTTCTTATATGACACTCTACACTAGGGCACACAAATTAAGGGATATAAAAAATCCTTTGGGTGATGTTCAAAAGGCTGCAATCTAAAAAAGTGATCTTGAATAAAAATGTAAGAAAAATTAAAGCTCCAAGTTTCTGGTTTTGATATCTCCACTTTAAATATTTTTAGTTTCAGCAAGTTTTCAGTTCAGAGAAAACCATCGGAAAGTCTTTACAAGTTATTTTTACTTTTAAACATATTTACGGACTCCAGTAATTTCTTCCAATGATTTCTAATTTGATTGGTTTACGAGCCCTGTACGATGATTTTCATTGAGATCGTTGTAAAAACAAAAAGGTCTTTTTTGACTTTGGTGATCCAAAACTCGGAAAATAATGACCAAATAGAAAATAAAAATAGGGATTTCTGTACAATCATTATCTCCAGAGTTATTGTCATCCAAGCTTCAAAATGTTTTTTTTTGTTTTGAGGGATGATAACCCAGTAAAAATCACTGTACAGAGCTAAAAAACCACCCAAATTAAAGAGGACTTAATAATTTAAAAGATCTTTGCGATGGGATCACTGGAAAAAGTATTGAAATTCATCCTCTTCATTCATCATCTTCTTAAAAGTTAGCACAAATTTGGACAGCAATTTTTCCTATGGTTTTCCTAGGATTACTCAAAAAAAGTCGTTGATAAAAACACTCGTACTCAGGAAAATTAGTAACTCGAACTCTTTTTTATTTTTCCTCGCGACCATTTTGCTTCAAGTAATATTTCTTTGACAATCATTTCACAATTTTGGATTTTTTATATACCTTACTTGCTGTGCCTAGTTTATTGTAAACTAGTTGAACCCCGTCGACTTTGTATGCACAAGTTCCAACCAGTGTGAAGACAGCGGCCAAAACCAATAACGTCATATTTCAAAATATCTCTTTAGATTTTAATAGAGTAACAGATCCAACGGTTCGAGCTCCGCTGGCGCGTGGCGCACAATATTATATCAATAATATAATTCCAGATTGGTTTATCTCTTAGTTACAACTTTAAATAAAATTGTTAACACAATTAAATTCGTAGAACTCAAAAGTGAGTTTTACTAGAATAAAAATAGCCTAAAAGGTACCTCTAAGCATACTCTACATTTTAGTAAAAGTCTCATTAAAATCCATGTAGTAGTTTTCGAGATTAGACCGTACAAAGTGTTAGTCGACCGACAGACAGACACTTGGATGTTTTAATTTTACTAAATATAATTTGTAGTTCAAACACAAAGTTTTTGTCTTCCTCTTCGCTTTTACATTTATTTATCAACCAAACCAAATTTCGCGTGTTTTACGAAAGCTATAAAACTCCCAGCGATGATAGAACATTGTTTGATCTTCAACGTCGTAATTCGAGCTTCCTATTTTTTTTTTTTAATTTTAAAATAGACCGAACATCTGCATATGCGATTCATATGTTTCCTTTCGCTTTATCTAATTTTATGCCGTTTGAATGGGCACTTGTATTTTTAGGAATGTATTTGACTTCTTTCGTCACGCGAATCTGCGGGTTACATCTGTCTTTTTCACGATACACCGGAATCAAGAAGAGTTTTTAAAAGAGAAATCATGCCGGATACTCTTATCAATTGTATGAACATATCGATGAATTAGTGTCACAGCTTAAACCTATTTTTAGCTGAAAGGTAAATATTATTCTCAGAGGAAATGAACTTTTGAGTAAACACAGATAGATTATTATAACACACAGTATACGTTTACGTATTTGTAGCTTATTCAATTTTTGATTATTTGAAAATCTGTCAGTACTTTCTGAAACGCTCAAACTTGAAGTTTTTATA
The DNA here is from genome assembly GCA_028583605.1 of Dastarcus helophoroides. Taxonomy (NCBI): domain Eukaryota; kingdom Metazoa; phylum Arthropoda; class Insecta; order Coleoptera; family Bothrideridae; genus Dastarcus; species Dastarcus helophoroides. The sequence goes on along the minus strand of CM053336.1, from coordinate 12,246,719 downwards.
TTCGAAAACATGTTTTTTATGAATTTCGTTTTTTCTAGAAATTTTGACTTTTTCTCAAAATTTTTTGCCAAAACTAGAATTTCGTTTTCATAAATTTGAGATTTTTTGTTTTTTTTTTAATTCAGAGTTTGATCTCAACTCCGAAAATTTAAGAATATTTTTATAAATGTGGATATTAAGTCGAAATTTCGAAAAAATTAAAATTTTGAGTACGAAATTTTAGCATTTTTCTCGTATTTTACGCCCGTGAAATTTTGATTTTTTTAAAAATTATGCTTCGAGCGTAACTTTCACTTTAAATTACAAGAAAAAATTCAAATAATTTAGCTTAAAATCGAAATATCTAAATTAAGATCAAGGATGCGAAACTAACTCAAAATTTTTGGAATTTACTGGATATAAACTACTATTTGTTTTTGAAGTGAAAACTTCATTAGACGCGTTGAGTGATTTTTGATAGGAGAAAATCTCCTGGTTAAGCGTCACCATCACGCGTTACCAACTTGCTATTATGTTAACACTATGTAGCCTATGATTAAGACGTGTAACCGTATTAAAAAAGCTTGATCGGTACGGGGGATTAAACCCGGGGGCCTAGGATGCTATTAAAGTGAAGGCTGAAGTTACACATTGTATTGTATTATCGCACTGACATCATAACGTAATTTTTTGTTTTGTTATAAAACGAGAAAACATTGAACACTTACACGTATGAACTGACATGTTCACAATTAAAAAAGGGAACGAAAAATTCATACAAAGTCACTTTCGTCGCTACTTTTAAGGTTCTATAAGTATTTACGGACGGCAACTAGACTTAAAAAAGATCTTGTTGCAACCTATTAATACCTTAATTGTGCATAAAACTTCTGCAGCACTGACGTAAATTGCATATTAAATTACAATAAGATAATGCCATCTAGAATTTCATTTGTATGCTGTCGTCGATTGTTTATTAGGCCTTCGTTTCGTTGAGTTGAGCTATTGTTTATCCACATATAAAATGTGCAAAAACGTTTAATATAATCATCGAAGTTTAACTTTAGGTGTATAACAAGGTCACTTTCTTTCTTTAATAGTTAAAACTGTTGCACGTTTTAACCTTTTTAGAGATTTATTAAGTAGATAATATACAACTTCTATTAAAAGAGAACGGCGTAACATTCACTAGACTATATGAAAAGAAGTTTGCAAAATTTATGGAAATTAATAAAATACATCAGCTGTGTCATTTAAGTAGATTAGCCCCCAGAGTCCCCCAAAAATCAGCTAGATTAATCTGGAAGGATAACAAGTCAATTATAATGATTAGTAACACTATCTACATTAAATTTATAATTCTATAAAAACGCTTGATCATATTTTACAAGCTATGTTTTGCTTAAATTCTTTTTGTTTATAATTACAGCTGCAAAAACGGATATCGACTAACTGCAACGATTACGTCACAACGTTTTTATTTGGCATGCTTCTTATCACGTCTTTTTTTTCCATTAAATTTATCGAAGAAAATATGAGTAAGAAGTAAATATTATTCCAAGTATTACTCACGTGTTATTAATTTAACTTTTTTTTACAAGATTCCAAAGTCTAACTGAGACGCGTGCAGCTTTATCCAAATTGCAATACATCTGCCTCCAAATTTAGCACAAAAAAAGACAAGGCAAATGGTGTTTGTTTTATTGTATTCGGGGGAGAGACGAAAGCAAAATAATACGCTTACATAATGGAGTAATCGAGCTCCACCTAATTTTATTTGGTATTGGCTGTTACCCGAGACTTCGTTAGGAATTTGACTGCAATGCAACTGAATTGAAGTTTCAATTTTATGTTAAAATGACTTGCGAAATTAATTTTTAGTTCAAATTATAAACCGGTAACGCAATATTACTGTATTCGACAATACAGATGCCTACTTTTATGGTAACAGTTTTAGGGCTTAGGAAGAGAGGGCGCTGACAGGGTTGGTATCTTTTTATGCGATGATCCTACAAAAAGGTTAGTTTATTTAAGCTTTTTGAATATTTTGGGATCAAAAGTATCCTATTAACTATTCCATATTGTAAGGAATATCTGTACCAATTTTCGTCAAAATCGTTTGGGTAATTGAGCCGGGAAAAGCGAACAAATAGACACACTTTCGCATTACGTATTAGTAAGGGTTTCACACTGGTGCAACTTCTGGAAGTAGTAGGAACTTTGCAAGCTTTCACGATTGAAAGAGCGAAAATTTGACTTAACTTTTAAACCAAGGACTGCGAAATGTTGACAAAATTTTCGCTCCTGAAGCAGCCGAAACTTGACCAATGGTCCAACTTCCGTGTTGAAAACATGGACACACCAATAGCGGAAGAGCTGAGACACCAGAAACTAGTCCAAACAAGTAAGAGATAACAAAAATTTTCACCACACAACATTTTTAATTTTGCTTACTTGTAAGCTGAAATTTAGAAAGAATTTTTAAATTGAAATAAAGTAGTCTCCGAAATCAGCATTTTGTGGAATTGAAACTCAAAAAAATTTGACAAAAACAAGCAATTTCAAAACTAAAGAGGAATGTGTTTTCAGAAAAATCTAAATATTAGAAAAAACATGGACAATTAAAATGGAAATTTTGGGAAGTACGTAACTATTTCAAGTTTAATCTCCAGATGTCAATCTTAATTTCAAAAGTTTCCTTTTAAACTCGAACAAGAAATCAGAACTCTTTTTTTTTTGAAAATTCAAATTTGGAATTCTAAAGTTTTGACACAAATTCATTTAGGGAAAATTTTTAGAAAGATTTTCAAACAAATTTAACTTTAAAATTGTAGGAAATATAAAGAATAACAATACACGAAAAAATGTGAAAAAAACAGTTCACAAATTACGAAAAAAACTTTATCATCGTAAATAAGAACGAGTTTTATGATATCGGCTGGAACTTTGAAATTTAAACTCGGGATTTAAAAAAAAAGTAGAAATTTTGAGATAAATTTTAAATTATATTATATAAACACCTAAATGAAATTGAATTTGAAAAACATTTTTTAACACACGACTATAAAATATTTACAATTCTGTGTAATTTAAGACGAGTCAGTAGGGATCTCAAAGTGAAACAAAAGTGACTTTCACATTGATACAATAAGATACATAAGATACAAATGTTAAATGTTAAGCTAGAGATATCGAATTTTTGGGTCAGCTGCATTTGAAACTCAACGCAATTTTCTTGTTATGTTGGACTGAGAACATTTGACAATATTTCCAGGATAGATACAGACGAAACTAGACGAGTCTTACAAGCTACAAAATTTCAAGAAATAAAAACATTCCAGTTTTTGCTAAAAGATTCTGGAGAAAGGCGAGAAACTGAAACTTCATAAAAAAATGGAATGTTATCAAAAAAAAAGTTCTAGAAAAGGAAGGACTTATCGAGTTTAAATCCGAATTTTACAAAAAAGTCGATAGTTTTAAATTGAAATCAGTATTTCGTGGAACTGAAACTCGAAAAAAATTGACAAAAACTCGTAATTTTAAAACTAAAGACCAATGTGTTTTTAGAAAAATCTAAATATTAGAGAAAACATAAACCACCAAATTAGCAATTTTGGGAAATACTTTATTATTTCAAATTTAATTTCAAGATGTCAATCTTAATTTCAAAATTTTCCTTTTAACTCGAACAAGAAATCAGAATTTCTTTTTTGAAAATTTATCTTTGGAATTCCAAAATTTTTAGAAAGATTTCCAAACAATTTTAACTTTAAAATTTAAGGAAATACAAAGATCAACAATACAGGAAAAAATTTGAAAAAACAGACCAAATAACGAACCAAATCGTAAAACTCGAGTTTAGGTTAGGTTAGATTAGGTAAGGCTGGAACGTTGAGATTTAAAATCAGGATTTAAAAAAAAATCGAAATTTTGAAATCAAGTTGAAATTTTGAAAAAAAAGATCGAAAATTCTAAGAAAATTAAATGTTGAGGTCTACCCTCAAAATTAAGAAAAAAATAGATATTTTTAAATTGAAATCAGTATTTCGTAACTGAAACTGAAACAAATTTAACAAAAACTCGCAATTTCAAAACTAAAGACGAATGTGTTTTCAGAAAAATCTAAACATTAGAGAGAATATGCACAACCAAATTACCAATTGTTGGAAATACGTTACTATCTCAAATTTCCAGATGCCAATCTTAATTTCAAAATTTTCCTTTTAACCTCGAACAAGAAATCAGAACTATTTTTTGAAAATTCAACTTTTGAATTCCAAAGTTTTGGAACAAATTCGCTTCAGCGAAAAAGATTTCCAAACAATTTCATATTTTAAATTTTAGAAAATATAAAGATTAACAATACACGAAAAAATGAAAAAAATACAGTTCAAATTACGAAAGAAACTCCTATCATTGTAAAAAAAGCGAGTTTTAGACTGGAATTTTGAGATTTAAACTCCGGATTTCAAAAAAAAGTCGAACATTTGAGATCAAGTTGAAATTTTGGAAAAAATCCAGAATTCTAAGAAAATTTATTGTTGAGTCTACATTTAAAATTTCTAGAATTGTAATTGAAATTTTCGGACTATCGTCAAAATTTCGGACAGATATTGTTGAAGTTTTAGGAAAAATTTAAAAATTTTTAGTTTTAACTAGAAAGTTTAAAACAAAATTAATAGAAAAACTCGAATTTTACAGCAAAACAAAAAAAATTACAAGGAACGATATGCTTTCGTAGCTTATATGCTAGGGAACATGCCACTAAATGTTACAATAGAAAAATCAAAAATGATTAACAAAGCAAATTTAGAAATTTGTTGGGAGGGGAGGGGGGCAAAGACCAGACGGAGAAAAAAGGTGCTCTCATATGCTCTATAGGTTTTTATATGCCTAGGGTAGGTAGGGATGCAAGCGATAGTTCGATGTTTTGAAAACATCGATGTTTTAACCGATGTTAAAACATCGATGGTAAAGCATCAAAAATATCGATACATCGTTCACTTTATAAACGATGTTTGAAAAATCGATGTATCGCATCGCGATCAAAAAACATAAACTGAATTTTCATAATTATTTATTATTTAATATTTATTATTTTATATCTTGGGGCAAACAGAAAATTCTTCTTTTATCAAGATTTCTAGCTTAAACTTTAAATTTTCACTTCTTTTAAGACAACTTTTTTACATAGATTGCCCTTTTTCGAACTTTTGATTTTGTTAATTTCGTATTTTAATTTAAATCGTCTTAAAAAAAGTGAAATATTCATAAAAAAAAGATAAACAATTTTAAAAATAGACCAATTCTCAAGCTAAAAATAAAAATTCCCAAATTAAAATCAAAACAGAATTCTCAAAATTTAGAACCTAATTTCCAAATTTAGAATATTCGACAAGTTGTCAATTTTTGAGCAAATAATTCTTCAATATCTACTACCAGAAATTGGAAATTTTTATCAAAATTGCATGTTTAAATTTGAAAATTACGTATTTTTTAATTCAAAATTATCTTAGAAAACTCGAAATTTTCCTAAAATTTTGTATTAAACCAAATTTTATTGTTATACATTTTGGTTTTATATTTGAACTTTTCTTTCCAAATCCGTACTTAAGTCTTGAATCTTTATGGAAAATTCGAACATCTTTTAAAAAGATTTAAAATAAAAGTGCAAATTTTTAGATTTTTGAGTTTAACTTTTAAAAGTTAAAGTTTCTCTCCCATGTATGTCTGTAATTTAGAAACGTCTGCTTTGTTTTAAAAATTTAAACTTCAATCATACTCTTAGGCTCAAAATACTATTTTAGAAAATTCGAATTTTTCAAAATACTCTTCTTTTTTGGAAATCTTCACTTTTTATTGAAAATTTTAACTTCTTATAAAAATGTCGGATATTTTTCAAAATTTCGATTATTGATAATTTTCAGAATTTTATCCGTTTTTCAAAAGTTCCTTTTTTTTCGAAAATTTGGAATTTTGTTAAGAATTTCGTTTTTAACAAAATTCGAATCCTTTTAAAAATTTTGAATTTGTCTCCTTTCAAAATTTTGTTTTCTTTTGAAAATTAGTAGGTTAAGTCCCACTTATTTTCAAGAGGACTCAAAATTTGGAATTCTTTTAAAATTTTGAATTTTCAAAATTTTGTCTCTTTACAATTTTGTCTCCTTTTGAAAATTATTCGGACTTAAAACTTCGTTTTTTTTTAAAATTTGGCATTTTTACAAAATCAACTGACTGAATTTCGACTTTTAATTTTTTCAAAATGTTATTTCTTTTTCGAATTTGCGGCTTCTTTAAAAATTTCGACATTTTTAAAATCCCTTTATTTTTTAAAATTCCGAAATTTGTAGTTTTCTAAATATTTCACTTTTTGATCAAAACTTTGGAATTTTTTTGAAAACTTCGATGTTTTTTAAATTGTCAATTATTTCTTTTTAATTTAGAGTATTTTCAAATTTTAACTTTTTTAAAAATTCAGATATTTTCAAAACATTTTTTTTAAATTTCACTTATTTTTGAAATTTTTTGGTATTTCTCAAAATTTCGAATTTTTTTAAAAATTTTTAGTTTTTTAGGGTTATATTGTTTAAGTTAAATTAAAACCACTTTTAAATAACTTTGGTTTTGTAAAAATTTCGTTTGTTAATAAAAAATGTTGAATTTTTCTTGAAAAGCATCTTTTGAAATTTTTCATTTGTCTTGAACATTTCGATTTCTATTTAAACATTTCGATATTTTTCAATTTTAAGCACTGTTTCCAAACAATTTATCGTCAGATAAAATTAGTACGATTTCAAAAATTTTGCCTATTTTGAAAATTGTATCTTTTCAAATCTCCTTTAAAATTTTGTCTTTAAATTTTTTACAATTTTTTCAGAATTTCCACATTTTTGGAAATCTTTTTATTGGAAATTTTGACTTTATATGAAACTGTCGATATTTTTTTAAATTTCGACTATGAAAATTTCTAGTCAAAATTAGTCTGTTAAAAACTTTTTCAAAAATTTTAAATTTTCTGAAAATGTTGGTTTTTGAAAAATTTCAAATTCTTTTCTTGTTCTAATTAGTGCGACTTCTACATTTTTTAAAATTCGAAATTCAAAATTCGTTTTTTTTTAAATCGGACTTTTATAAAATTTGGCATTTTTACAAAATTTTGCCTGACTCTTTTAAAAAGAGTTTGATCAAAATTTCGACTTTTTTTTTAATTTCCGAAATTTCTTAAAATTCGTTTTCAAAATTTTGACTATTTTAAATATTTTGACATTTTTAAAATTCTTTTATATTTCAAAATTCCAAAATTTTGCATTAAACCAAATTTTATTTTTATAAATGTTAGTTTTTCCCGAAATTTGAGCTTTTTCTTCCGATCCAACATTTAACCTTCAATTTTTATCGAGCATTTTTTATAAACATTTGAAATTAATGTGGGAATTTTTAAAGTATCGAGTTTAATATTTAAATGTAGGGTAGTAATCTCAAAATGTCTACTTTTTTTGAAAACGTTAATCTTTCGGTTCAAAAAACCTAAATTTTGAGTTTGCTATAAAAATTTGGTGGAAAAATTAAATAATCTCGGAATTTCTAAACAAGAGTCAAAATTTTTAAAATAAAGACGAAATTTGGAGAAAAAAGTAGAAATTTCGAGATAAAGTAGAAATTTCAACTTTATTCGCGAAATTTTGAGAACAAAGTCGAAATTACAATTCAACTCGAAATTTCCAAAAGAATGTCTAATTTTGACTTCTTAAGCTCAAAATTAAATATTTAATAAAAAAACATTGGAAAAACATCGATGTATCGATATCGAATGCCGATGTAAGACATTGATGTTTCATTGAAAAAAAAGTCGATGTTCAAACATCGATGCTTTTTTGAACGATGTTGCATCCCTAAGGGTAGTTTGTCTGGGAGACTGAGGTGGGAAGAAACGTGACCCCCCCCCAGTTCAGTGTTGCCAGGAGTACGAGAATTATAGCTCCCGTACGATGTACGATAGTGCCTATACGATAATGGATGGCCATTTGTGCAATAATCTTGAGGAATTCAGCATAAAAGGTAAATTTAGTGTCAGTTTAATCACGGACGAAAAATGTTTCCGAAAAATAGTGCGTTGAGGACCTTTTTTTTTGAATTATCAAAAATTTGAAACACCGATCAGAGTTCAAAAGAGCTTTTTTTAGTCATGAATCATGTTGAGCCGTCGCGTGGACTTTTTTTCTGGTCATCAAAATTTGAAGGCTCAATCCAGGAATTTAGGAGGAACTGTAAAGCTTCTTTTTTGATCATCGTGGAGGTACTGTGACTTTTTCTTGGTAGTAAAAATTTCTAAGCTGGCGAACGAAAAACAAAGAGGATATTGTACGATAATGTACGCTAATTTTTTATACCTAAAACGATATTTTTTTTATTTTCACCTGGCAACACTGACCCCGATGGATAAAACATTTTAAAACAATGCTAGGAAATAACAAGGATCCCTTAGTTCATCATGACTTCATAACAATAATGAAGTTGGTGTTATTTTAATAACATCACGATTCACTTACGCAAACAATAACAGATTTTAAATCTCTCGATTTGAAAACGCTTATTTGTCATTTATTCAAACATTTTATTTGACGGATCTTCATCTAAGTATTTAAAATTGGATTCTGGATGCTCTTAAAATAATCATCACTAAAAAATATTAACAAAAGGCGCCTAAATGAATTGCGTCAAAAATTATTCAAATTGGGATCAATATTGAGAAGTTCAGTCCTTAGACCTTGCCCCCGTGTGCTAGCATGTGTTTACTTATTGTTATTAGTATCACCTAAAACATCAGTATATTTAAAAATTCCATTAAAATACAAAAAATCCGAACTTTTAATGTTATGTACATTTTTAACTGCGTTGGACTTTCGGATCTCTCTCAGTTGATGTTACAAGATCAAACCTCTGATTTATCAATTTATCATTGATCTACCCAAAAATACAAACAACTAATTGTTATTTACTCTGACGATTTCAATGAATCAGCGATAAAGATAAAAAAAAATCACGTACAATTTTTGGTTTTGCGCTTCTTCCGGTGTTTGCTGAATCCCAATCCCATGGTGTCTTCACTCGGCTCACTAATCCCATGAATTATACACTCGAATCACCTCACTACACAGCTACACATACACACCACTTCATTCACCAGATTAGATTAGATTACTCATATTATATTAGTTCGATTTCGCCGGCTGTTGCGCAATTGAATACCGGTTGCATTTAATTATTTCAACGACTGGAACGACGCTAAAATCGATCGAACTAAAATCATATCTTGCCGCGGATCCAGGTTGACCACCCACGGTCTGTTATGTTTTGGTACCGCCGACGTACGAATAGTACTGCCCGCGCATTTCGTGATGATTTGACGTCGATGGAAATGCGACACGGAATCTGTCCTCGGTACTGTTTGAACAACTGCTGACGATTGATAACCGACTTGTGTAGTTGTTGCAACATATGAGTCCGTTCGGACGGTATTAGGTTGCAGTTAGGTCGGAGGTAGACGAATTCCTCTCATATGCATTGTCGTTGGAGCGCCTGACAGAAGTATTTGCATGTGGATTCTTGGAACTTCCTACTAATTTACGACGGGCTGTTGTACATTCAAATTTACAACAGTAAATTAACAACAGGCTTATGATAACTAATTATGACGAGGTTGCTTGTACCACGTTCAAATAATTAATAGATCAGATTTCTAGTTTAGATTGTATTGCACTCAAGATCACCATAGGTCACGAATCTTATTTTGTGAAAAAATAACCAAATAAATAAAATAAAAATTTATACAAAAGATCCTCACATTTTCGAGAAAAAGTAGGATTTTCAAAATAATTTAAAGATATTGAGTTTAACTTGAAAATCGAAAAAATCAAAAAATCCAACATTGAAAAACACCTAAAAATTTCGAAAAAAATTGTAAGTTTTTAATAATTTAGTTAATCGTTAGTTTTTTGGTGGAACGGATTGGTCCTTGGGTATCTTCAAAGATTGAAACACAAATCTTGTCCCCTGAAACCAAGAAAGATTAAAAGGCACAACAAATGTTGCTCTTGTTGGTTTCAGGGGACAAGATTTGTGTTTCAATTTATTTCAATTTTCAGTTGAACTTTTTGAAAAATTAAGCAAAAGGTGCCTGCTGGTATTTAAAAAAAAAGATCTCACTGTTTATGTGTTATTTTCAAAGAAATAGAACCGAGGTCAACCAAGTTCAATTTTTTTGAGCATCAAAGTTTCAGCATTGAAGTCAAAATAATAGAAAAAAATAAGCTTCAATTTTGACAAACAAGTCGGAGAATTTTGAGAAGTAAGTCGAAAAAGTGCGATAAAGATCGAAATTTCTACAAAAAATTTTGATGGAGTGGAAGGATCAGTTAATTGATGCAAAATAAGGATTTCCTATCAACTAACAACGAGGTGTTCTCATGCAGGAGCAAAAGTATCCTCGACTTCCCAAGCTTTACATTCAACGTCCAATTTATAAAACTCTTCGCACGATTAAATCTCGAGAAGACTCGTTAAACATTGACCTTTAACATATTCGCGTCATATCAAAAATAATAAAAACACGCAAACATACATGTATTATGTCACTCTTACGTCACGTACCAAAAAAGCGTATCAAGGTAGGCGTACAACTTGAACTATCGGCAAGAAACAATGAAAATTACTGGATATGTTTGTGGAATTTGCGTTCATTTCAGTTGCAGATTTCAAATCTCAACTTTAGCTTCGATAGTACTTTGTCGTGATGCAACCAGAGGCAACAATGTACTTTTCTCGTTGACCTCATCACCTAATAACGCACAGAATTGAAATCGACCAACTTTTATTAATGCAGATTTATTCAGATCGTTCGTCAAGGCGACAAAGATTTATTTTTATAGTTTCGATTGTTGCAAGCGCGTATATTTGATTATTGTGAATGATTTTTAATTGACCCCGGTGTTATGCAAATAAATCAAAGACTAGAAATGGCTCTTTTTACATAATTGATTAGCCCATGGCCCCATGGTCAATTGATGCTGTGATCTCGACGATGGAACCAATAACGAAGCGGAACTGGCATTCATTTAACTGAAGACTTTTTTTTATTAAACTTCTCCCTAAATTTGAATTTTTCTCGTTTTGTTTTTTTTTAATTCCTTTGTAATTGTTGTGTAAAATTGTAATTTTGAACACAAAATTTCAATTTTGAACACAAAATTTCAATTTTGACTCTTTCAAGTTTAAAGTAGCTATTTTGATTATGTTTGAAAAAAAATCAAGAAATTTGAAGTTGCAACTAGAAATTTCCAAAAGTTGGTATTGAGTAATTTGAATCTACAGTTTTGAATTATTTTTCTTAATTTTGATTAAAAAATTAAACTTTCCGACTTAACACTTATATTTTTGATTTAATTTGAATCTACAATTTTGAATTATTTTTCTTAATTTTGATTAACATTTTTTTTTCTCTAAATTCTCTAAATTTCAACTTTTTCTCGTTTTGGTTTTTTAAAATTCTTTTGTAATTGTTTTGTAAAATTTCAATTTTGAACACAAAATTTCAATTTTGAGCCTTTCAAGTTTAAAGTAGCTATTTTGATTATGTTTGAAAAAAAAATCAAGAAATTTGAAGTTGCAACTAGAAATTTCCAAAAGTTAGTACTGAGTAATTTGAATCTACAATTTTAAGTTATTTTTCTTAATTTTGATCAAAAAATTAAACTTTTCGATTTAACATTTATATTTTTGACTTAATTTCTGAAATTGCACTAGAAACATGTTTCCTCTATTAAATAACAACTTTTGGAATGATACATTCAAAAAAAATTCAAATATTGAATTAGTATTCAACATTTTGAAATCGAAGCTAACATGACAAGTAAAAGGAGAAATTTCGAGTTCAAATGTCGAGACTTCGAGAAAAATCTGCGTTTTGAGTTAGGGAAAAATCGATATTTTGAGATGAAAGTCCAAATTGTGAATTGAATTCAAAGTTTTGAAGCTAAAGTCGAATTTTTGATAAAAAAAAGTTGAAATAGCTGAAATGGAGGTCAAGCACTTGGCAAAAAATTTAAATTTTAGATAAAATTTAAACTAAAAAAAATGAGTTACACATGCCTAGTTTTAGAGTAACTTTGCTATCTTTTGCTCAATGTGAGCTTAGTCTTGCAAATTTTAGATACTTAAAGTATTTAAAAGTTTCGAAGCAAAAGTTAGAATTCAGTTAGCTTTTTATGTAGAGATTTTTTAACAAAGTAAACAAAAAATCAACCACGAAAAACCCAATGAGCACTAATTGACAGTTTTTCGTGTCACAAACGATCCTATAGAAGAACCAAATTTTTCTTCTTCTTCTTCTTCTTTTATTTAGCTCTAAACCTGTTTTTCTTAACGAATTTCATGATGTTTCTGTCGAGGTAGATACCCAGCTTTCTATCCATCTTTTTTTTGGTCTTCCTTCTTTCCTACTAGTTTTCCGTCACATGCTATTCTTATTAATCTCTCTTTGAACGTCTTCATTCCAATCTTTTCACCCTTTTCTTATAAATTTCACTATGTCTAAGGTGGCCAACTATTGAAAAGGGCGATGCGGGATAACATTTGTAATTTATTTATTTCCGTCGACCAAAAAAAAATCTTCACTTTCTGTTTCTCCCATAACTTAGAGGGAAACAAAAACAAACCAACATATGTGTCGTCGTGTCGTCCCCTTACTATCTTTGAAATATGGTCGGTTCATGGGTGAGACAGTGCTTAGTCGTTCGCTTTTTGTGCTGGATTGGCATAGGTTGGATTTGGTATTTAGTGACTTGAAAATCTATGAATGAATTCAATATTTAGGAATGTGGGACATCCGCGATGCATAAGGCGTTTTGCGGGACTATTTTATCAATTTTTTCTATGCGGGACTGTATCCGCTATTCCGGGATAGTCCCGCAGAATGCGGGACGGTTGGCAGCCTTAACTATGTCTGTTATGTTACATTGATCCCTTATTGCTGTGTTTCTAATAGAATCTCCTCTTGTTTCTCCTACTATACCTCTTAGGGTATTCCTTTCGGTTGTTCGTAGCAGTTGTTTTGTTCTGTGTGTATCAGCTTGAGTCTCTGCTGCATAAGTTATTGTTGGTCTGACTATCGTTTTGCCAGATTTTCACTTTGCATTCCGTTTTGAGATATTTGTTCCTCCATGTTACATCCCTTAGGAATCCAGATATTCGGGCTCCTTCCAAAGCTTGGTGTCGTACTTCTTTAAAGTTGTCCCTTGTGCTTGATATTTCTTTCTATACCCTCATTACTTGTTCTACTGGGTTGGCAAGAAAGTAATTTCGGTTTTGTAGTATGAAAAAAACACATTTTTGTAATACAAAGAATAGACTTTAATCAATTATGTATGCTCCATTTTGTTCTTTGACTGCAGCCATGGAAGCACTGCTAGGTCTACCTCCAATTCATCTAGTGGTAGAGGCGGAGGCCCTGTCAGCAGCCTACAGGCTAAAAACAAACGGGTATGGAATGGAATCACCTAGATCAACATCCCATACAGAAATATTCAAGCGGATCTGTGCGAACCATACGTTAATTATGCCATCGAACAGAACAAAGAGCATCCCCAAAATTCACAGACCCTACCGGGTAGTAATACCGGAAAGGGGAGTTCAGTTAGTACAACCAAAAAGAGAGGATGGATCAATCTGGTTCACAGATGGATCCAAAACAAACATAAGTACTGGTACGGGAATAACCACCAAAGAACCAGGGAATGAATTCTACATAAACCTGGGATCTTTGGCAACCGTATTTGAGGCAGAAGTTACTGCAATTACAGCCTGGGCTGAAGCAATGATTAAGAGGTCTTATAAAAATAGTAGAATCGTGATCTACAGCGACAGCCAAGCAACATTAAAAGCGCTGAGAGCTTATGAAATAAGCTCTAGTACGGTCAAAGATTGTGTTGATAAGCTAAAAAACTTGGCACAGCACAATACAGTTTACTCCGATGGGTTGAAGCCCATCGGGGAATTGAAGGAAATGAAAGAGCAGACCTTCTAGCCAAAAGGGGAGCCGAATTTCCTCTAGTAGGGCCGAAGCCTACTTGTCCGCTTGCCTACAAAGCAGCAAAAGAGGTAATAAAGGAACTCCTAAAAAAAGAACACAGCACTCACTGGAGGGGTGTCAATGGTCTGAGGCAATTGCGGAAGTTCATTGACGGACCATCCGAAAAGAGAGCCAGAGAACTATTACAGTTAAACAAAAATCAGCTCAGATGGACAGTTGGACTATTTACGGGACACTGTGCCCTAATGAAACATCTTACAACAATTAGCGTAAAAGAAAATTCTACTTGTAGAATGTGTGGAGAGGAAGAAGAGATTCCTTTACACATATTATGCGAATGTCCGGCTCTGGCAAGGGACAGACATTCCAGCATTGGGAATGCTCTGATTGAACCAAAGACAATAGTAGAGACACCCATAAAAAAGATTCTGGAATTTTTCAAAAGAACGGGCCTATTATAAGATAATCGTGGGGGGCACAATAAGCGATAGCTTCAATGCTGCTGGGATGACTGACCCCATAGTAATAATTATAAGGTCATCATCATTTGGGAAATTTTTACCATTCATAGAGTTCTGTAAACTACGAAATAAATGGTAATCAGATGGTGCTAGCTCAGGCTGTATGGGAGGTACAACATCATTTCCCAACCAAGCTCCAATAATTTCCCACGATAGTCTCTGTAATTTCTTTGCGAAGTATATTTATATGCAGTGTTATTGACTTTTTCTTCGCCAGTCACTCCTTTCACTGAAATTTAGAATTGTGAAAGGAGTGACTGGCCAAGAAAAAGCCAATAAAACTGCATATAAATTTCCCACAAGTTACCAAAGATGTGTGAGGCCTAGCATTGTCATGACGGAACACAATTCCTTTCCCATTTGCCAATTCTGGCCTTTTTTCTTTGATTGCTTCAGCCATTTCATTAGCTGTTGGCAGTACACATCTGAATCGATTGTCTGGTTCCTTGGAAGCAGCTCAAAATACACAACACCTTTAGAATCCCACCAAATTGACAGCATGATCTTTTTTTGATGCAATTCAGCTTTTGATATGGTTTGTGCTGGTTCATCGGCTTGGACCATGATCGTTTTCGAATGATGTTATTGTAGGTGACCCATTTTTCATCACCAGTAATGATTCTTTTGAAGTAGGGGTGATTTTCATTGCGCCTAAGATACGTATTGCAAATGTTGATTCGTTGTGTCAAATGAATACCTTTCAGTTTATGCGGAACCCAAATATCGAGCTTTTTAACGAGTCGAAGGCATTTTAAGTGATTTTCAATGGTTGTGTGTGATACATTTAACCTCACCAAAATCACTCGAACGATCCTCTTTAAAATGACATTACTTTGATTATTATTAACTTTATTAGGTCGACCAGAACGTTGGTCATCTTTGAGTGAAAAATCTCCAGAATGGAATTTTTTAAACCAATTCTGACAAGTGCGTTCTGTTATGCAATCACCACCATAAACCATTTCTTTATGAGCCTCTGCAGCTTTTCGTCCTTTACGCAAATAAAAAAGCAAACTATGCCGAAAATATTCGTTTTTGCACTCCATGTTAAAATTGACCCTCAACTATCAGCTACAAATAAAATCTTTTATCACGTGCTTCAAAATGAACCTCGATCTGTCTGATATCAAATGTCAAAACGTAACGAACATCACCCACAGAATTCATTCAAAAAAATTTAAATAACGCATGTGAAAAAAACTACTTTCTTGGCCAACCCAATATTATTTTTTCATCTACTACCAGTTTGCATCTTATTGGATCTTTTGACACTACTAATGACTTAGTTTTTTCAGTGGAGATTGACATATTGTAGGTCTTTGCAGTTGCATTGAATCGGTATACAAGTCTTTGTAACTTACCTTCGCTATCTGGGATTAATACCTCGTCGTCTGCATAACATAAAATCTTTAAATTCTTCTTATCCATTCTATGTCCCTCCATAGTTTGAACACTATTAGTTAGTTTGTCCATTACCAAATTAAATATCATTGGGTTAAGGGAATCCCCTTGTCGGATTCCACTCTTCGTTTGTATTTCCTTGGTCTGATCTCTTCCTGCTTGTTCTCTGTTTGTCGTGTTTGTATATAAGTCCAGAATTATTTGGAGCACCTCTAGTGGGATGTCTTTTTCTCGGAGTATTGTAATCACGTATTTTAGTTTTATTCGATCGAATGCCTCCTTTAGGTCTACGAAGCACGTTTCAAAAAAATTGAAAGTTTCTTTGTGAATTTTAAATCACTGAGCTAGTCAATGGCTTCTATAAAACGTTGTCAGAAAAGAGGAGGCATAAAAATGAGAATTTAACTCCAAGTAGTCGTAATTTGTCGGAATTTTGAGACATTAAGAGAACATTTAGCCTCATATTGTCTTTAAGTTCACGTGATCTTGAGCTGACGTCACCTTGAACTCGCAAGATTTTGAGATCATATGACTTTGAGATCGCGTGATGTTGAGCTCAGGCGATGTTGAGCTCACGTGATCTTGAATTCATATAATCTTGAGTTTGAGTGACCTTGAACACAGCTAACGTAAGCTAAAACTGAGGCGACCTTGAACTTATGTGACCCCCCAATCTAACCCGACCTTGAATTCATGTAACCTCAAACCCAGGTAACCTTGAAGCAACATCTCTCTCTCTTTCTTGAAGCAGCATCTCATCAGCTATTTACAGATGATAGTAACCTTGTGTCATTTTTTTTCTCCGACTAACCATTATATATTGCTGCTTCAGATCAACTAAGGGAATAGCAGATACAGATGATTAATCGAGATCTCGAGATTATTATGGAATGGGGTAAGAACAATTTGGTCGACTTCAACGCTTCAAAAACTCAGGCCGCGGTTTTCTCTAAGTAAACATCAAGGGATAATGCAACAAACATACTAATGGATGCTAAAATCCTTCCAAAGGGATCTAATCTATCTATCCTAGGGGTGAATGCGAGCACTAACTTCTCTTGGGACGATCATGTGCGCACCATTGTCAAATCCGCCTCTCAGAAGCTAGACTTTCTTTTTAGAGCTAAAAAGTACTTCACATCTCATCAGCTATTAACACTATACAAAGCTCAAGTTAGGCCAACACTCATGTTAGGAGTTCAGCCCCAAAACACACTTTAGCTCTCTTGAATTCAATTCAAAGAAGAGCGATTCGCCTAATTGATGACGAGAGTCTGACGGATTCTCTCGAAACACTAGAGCACAGGCGTATGGTTGGTGAATTGTCTCTTTTCTACAAGTACTATCATCGCAAGAACTAATAGAATTGATCCCCCAAGAGCAAAATTTTTGAGGCATACAAGACAGTCGGAGACAGCAAATTCCTGTGCGGTCCAGCTTGACACAGCGAGGACTTCTGTCTACGGAGACACTTTTTTTTACATAAAAAGTTAACTGAATTCTAACTTTTGCTTCGAAACTTTTAAATATTTTAAATATCTAAAGTTTGCAAGACTAAGCTCACATTGAGCAAAAGATAGCAAAGTTACTCTAAGACTAGACATGTGGAACTCATTTTTCTTAGTTCAAATTTTATTTGAAATTTAAATTTTTTGCCAAGACGTTAAGTTCTCCATTTCTGCTATTTTAACTTTTTTTTATCAAAATTTCGACTTTAGCCACAAAAGTTTGACTTTAATTTACAATTTGTACTTTCTTGTCAACATATCGATTGTTTCTTAAAATTTTTGACTCAAAACTCAAAACGTAGATTTTTCTCAAAGTCTCGACATTTGAACTTGAAATTTCTCCATTTACTTGTCATGTTGGCTTCGATTTCAAAATGTTGAGTGCTAATTCAATATTTGGATTTTTTTTTAATGTATAATTCCAAGAGTTGGTATTTAGTGGAGGAAACATTTTTCTAGCGAAATTTAGTCAATAATATAAGTGTTAAGTTGAAAAGTAGGGACTTCTGTCTACGGAGACTCTTTTTTCTATAGAACTTCCAAGTTATGGAACTTGTTACCGAAAGGAATTTTCCCCAAAAATTACAACCTATCCTTGTTTAAGAAGGCGGTTCATCGCCATCTATCCTTGTTTCCACATCCTACTGGAGGGCTTTGAAAGCATAATGGGATTATCCTTTGCGAGTGGATTAAACTTAAAAAAACGCCACTCTGACATAATGTGGTCTTGAATTTGATTGAATTTATGGCACCTCGAACACATGCAACCTTGAGCCAACGTAATTTTGAATTTATGTGACCTTGAGCTTACGTGAC
This sequence comes from Dastarcus helophoroides, assembly GCA_028583605.1. Taxonomy (NCBI): domain Eukaryota; kingdom Metazoa; phylum Arthropoda; class Insecta; order Coleoptera; family Bothrideridae; genus Dastarcus; species Dastarcus helophoroides. Next base: position 12,228,408 of record CM053336.1, on the reverse strand, counting down.
TCTGACCTCACGTGAACTTAAGCTTACGTGACTTTGAACTTACATGACTTCGAACTCACGTTACCTTGACCACTTGAGCTCACGTGATCTTGAGCTCAGTGACCTTGAGCTCAAGGGATCTTGAGCTGATGTGACATTGAACTTACGTTACCTTGAATCCACGTGACTCTGACATCGTGTAACCGTCAGCTTACGTAATCTTAAGCTTCTGTGATTTTAAACTCATGTAATCTTGAGTTCATGTGACCTTGAATTCATTTGTGATTTTGAACACATGCGACCTTGACCTCAGGTCAAGGTCCTCAGGTGATATTGAACATATTTAGGGAACACAATCCCGCAACAAAATTTTAGTCCTAGGATTTGTGGGATTGAGAGTTCTTAATCCCACGGGATCCAAGTATTTGCGGGATCCCGCAGAACATTGAAAGACTTCGAGAATAAAGTATCGTATCATTAGATTTTATAAGTATTTAAAGTATTTAAATGAAACAAAAAAAATAATAATTTAAATCGAAATTTTAAAGGAAAAAGTAAGAATTACGTATCAATCAAAATTTTGATAAAAATTTCAAGAGAATATCAAAGTTCACCGAAAATAATTACTGATAAAAATCGAGTTTAAATTGGAAATTTAGAAAAAAGTTCAAATTTTAAATTTCGAATTAAAATTTGACATTTGATAAAATGACGAAAAAATGCAAGTTTTAGTTAGTTTGAACGAAAAACTAGAATAAAATAATTCAAGTTAAATCTCCGAAATCTCGTGAAAGCTTTGAAATGTCCACTTTATATTCAAGATTTTAAAAAATCATTAAACTAGACATTTTTGGAAAAAGTTAAACTTTTCACAAAAATTTGGAATTACAATGATCCTTTTCGACATTTTGAATTTAAAGTAAAAATGGTGTTGAAAACAAATTCTGAATTTATAAAAAACCTTATAAAATTAAGCTTGACTTCAAAGTTGAAGTGACGAAAAAAAATTTAAATATGGAAAAATCTAAATTTTGCATTTAAATTTTAGTTAAAAAAGGTAAAATTAAAAGAGTAATCTAAAAATTTTATAAAAAAAAATGGAATTTTTAATTTACAGTCAACATTTCAAAAAAAAAAAAAAATACGAAAACCTTTCGTAATTGACATTTTTAACCCTTACTGTGTGGAAATCTTCATAGAGTTTATTAGTTGTGAACCTTTCTTAAGTAGAAAGGTACAAATTGATAGTTTCAACCCAAATTAAGCTTGACGTCAAAGTTGAAGTGACGAAAAAAAATTTAAACATAGAAAAATCTAAATTTTGCATTTAAACTTTAGTTAAAGAAGGTAAAATTAAAAGAGTAATCCAAAAATTTTATAAAAAGGAATGTAGTTTTTAATTTACAGTCAACATTTCAAAAAAAAAACGAGAACTTTTCGCAATTGACATTTTTAACCCTTACTGTGTGGAACTCTTCATAGAGTTTATTAGTTGTGAACCTTTCTTAAGACGAAAGGTACAAATTGATAGTTTCAACCCTCAATTTGCAAAAAAAAAAATCAAACCGGAATTTTGATAAAAAAAATACCGTTTTTATAGAAAATTGGGGTCTTACAGGTACAGTTTGCAGTAACAGTTTTGAAATAGGATCGTATAGGTTTTTACACCTCTCACTGCTACCAATTAGGATTTTTTGTGCGGACTCTATTTTTTTAATGATTGTCCAAGTTGTTTAGACTTTCTACAGAGTCTATTATCTTTTTTGGAACTGTTTCCTTTATTTCTTGGGGTGTCAGAGCCACCCCTTCAAGAAATTTGAGCTTTTTACAGAACTGAGCCATGCATTCGCACAGCAGGTGTTCTGTTGTTTCTGTTGCTGCGCTACAGAATCTGCGGTTTTCATCATCCACTTTTCCTATCTTCTTAAGGTGATACTTTACTGGGAAGTGTCCTGTGAAAAGACCCGTTATTATTCTTAAGTCGTTCTTGTTCAGTTCTAAAAGCTGCTCAGATTTCTTTTTTGAGATAGTGATGACCTTTTTTGACTGTCTTAGGCGCCTGGAGTTTTCTTCCAGTATGACAGCCTTTGGTTTGACTCCCAAGTATCTATTTCATTTTTTACTTGACCTTTTGTAAGACCACAGTATGGTTCTGGGCGTCGAAGAGATTGAGGCCTCTTTTGCGAGTCTATCTACCTCTTCGTTTCCTTCTATGCCCTGATGCCCTGGAACCCACATCAAAGTTACTTTGTTGTTTGCAGCCAGCTGCTTCAGGAATTAATTGCATTCCCAAGCCATTTTTTGGGGTCGTAGATTTCACTTGAATTCAAAAATTTCGGGAAAAAACTAAAAACCTTTCGAAAAAAATTAAGATCTTGGAAAAATGTCGAAAGTTTGGGTGTAGATAAAAAAATAAAGAAGAAATTAAAAACAAATTCAAAAAGAAATGAACATTTCCATCAAAAGCCAAAATTTGAAGAGAAAATGTCCAAATTTAAACTCCAATAAGTGAAGAAACTAAAAATTTTGAAAAATTCAAAATGCTATGTTATGAGTTATGAGACGAAAATTAAGGAATAAAAAAGATGAAAATGTAAACCGGAAATTGTGATGAAAAATATTAACTAAAAAACCAAATTTAGGAAACACTGACCCTCTATCAGAAGCAGAAGTTTCTAGTGAAATTAAAAAAAGTAAAAAATGAAGGTTTAAACCTGAAATTTTGAAAAAATTTTGGATGATTATTTATCACTTTAACAACATATTTAAGGTGGTAATTTCAGGGAAAACTTAAAAATGATGAATTTTAAAAAAAAGAGTCCTATTTATGATTTTTAAATTGAATTTAAAAAAAATAAGCCAGATTCATGCATAATTTCTCAAGATTTACAGACGGAGTCCTGCAAAGATCGTGCTTATCTGGTATCCTGGTATCCCGGTATGACATTTCCTAAACGTATTATGTGACCTTCACCTGGCGTCATCTAACGTGATCTTAGACTCATCTAACCTTGTCTTCATACTCTTCATGGACTCTTGAGGTCCAAAACGTGAAGAGGTCTAAATTTCACTTTCCAAAAACATTGATTTTTCGAATTTTAAGACTTTGGTTATGGTTCGACGACTATCAAAGGTTTTTCTTGATGTTTGGATATTCTGAATATTTTTACAAAATATCTGTTTACTTTGAGCTTAAAGGATCTTACACTCACGTGATTTTTGAATCGCTTGAATTTGTCCTTACGTGACTTATCATAGGTGATCTTATTCTTTGTCCTCACATGACCTTAAACGTATCATGTGATCTTGGCCTTGCGTCATTTCACTCCAGATAATCTAGTACAATCTTGACTACCTGTTAGCATGACCTTGGTCTAACGTGATCTTAGACTCGCATTGTCCTTGTCAGAGACTAGTCTTTGGTCCATGTGGACTTTTGAATTCTCAGAAAGTGCAAACGTTTCGAATCGATTAAAGTTAAAAATTTTATCATGTTTTTTTATAGAATTTTTCACTTTTTCTCTCAAAATTTTCTTCTCAGTTTTGAATTTCTACTTAAAATATTACTTTTAATATTGAAATTTAGTTTTTGGTTCCATAATTTCAAATTTCTTATCTTCCAGTTTTAATTCAAAATATCTATAAGAACCTCAAGGGAAAACATGCAACGTTCTTTAAAAAAAGTCTGGATTTTATATGTCAAAATTTCGAATAATCAGCTGGAAAGTGATTATTTTGTATTCGTATAGGGGCGCAACTAGAAGATTTCCTATACCGACGACATAAAAAAAGTTCAGAGCTAAAGTTTAAGTTAAGTAGCATGCAAAGCCATTGGAAAAGTGGAAAAGGGAAAGCTTTCCGTAATCAATATTTTTATTAAAATACTCACTTCTAGAGCTGGCTGGTTTATTCTTCCAAGAGGATAAACTTCCAGTTTTCCATAAGGCAGTCCTGTAAAAAATAGCGCCTTTTTATATCTATGCATTTTTTGATTAAAATATATATTTTCAAACAAATTTTGATGCTAGTGCATGGAGATATTCTTATGGGCCTCCTAAGTATACTTCGTTAAAATCGTTAATATCCTCAGATCCTCGTTTTTTAGAAAGTCATGTTAAAAATCGATACACTTACATTTTCCATATCGATTTATTTTCAAACACACGCACTCAAACTCAATTGGTTTAAAGCTCCATTATTAAGTAACTAAGAAGAGCAAATACTTCGCTAATCCTATCGAACTTATTAAAGAAATGCCGGCAGCTACTTGCGGTGGTAGCTAAACACTGACCAAGAAGTACCATCATCATCATCGGCTCTGTACGACCAGACAACTTCGCATTTGCACCATTAAAACTGCATCGCGGTTACTTACCATGTAAGTCCATCTCGATGAAAGTGGTTTTAAAATAATTAAAATATTTGCCGGTTTATGAGACAGAACCTACTTCAGCATAACGGTTCTAGAAAACCTTATAAGCAGCGAAAACCCTAATAGTTCAACGTGGATCATGGAGCAATTTTATTTGGTCACGATTTCGAGTCATTTTATACGAGGCTTGCTCGATATTGATACTGAACGAGTTGGAGGAAGTATTCAGGTAAAGTCAAACAGTAGAGTGTTATGGAGATTTCACATTTTTTAAAATTGACGAAGTATATTTTGACATTTACAAAAAAAAGTAACAAAAGGAAGTATTGCATCAACAACAACAGGAAAAAAATGTCGTGAAAATTGCTTATCAAAAAGCCAGTCTTAGCTCTGAAGCTTATTATTAAATTTGTTTCTCTGCAAAAGAGCAAAAATGTATCCCTCTAATTCTTCAAGTCATGTCAGAGACAGTTTAAAATAGCATTTTATTTATTTTTAAAATTTCTTAAAAATGACTTAAACATAAGGGCGCAAGGGTGTGCCAGAAGTGGGGTCTTATCAGCCAGGTCACCCCTCATTTAGGGATCCCCACCAAAGTGGATGACCTAAATCACCTTTGAAGATACAATTTTTTTTAAATATCTCGTGAAAATTCTTACAAGCAACTTGAACAAGTAACATTTTGAGTGCTAAATCCAATTTTTTTTGAATCTCAAATACGATTTTCTTCCTTTTAAAGACTTAGTCACTTACCAGTGCAAATTCATATTATGGTCGCAGTTCTAATCACGATTCGACTCATCCGCGATTGAAACTGGCATTATCGCTCACTAAACGGCGACGATTGCATTCTATGCAAAGATTTCTGTTTTCTATTCCGATTCCGACGAGTTGCAATTCTCTGATTCACACCTGGTTGGGGCCCAAGCCCATGCTCTATTACGGACATAAAGCTGGCGATCTGGAAACGGAGGAAGCGATTTCTCATTGAAATGGAAACCTTAATATCAAACAGGTTGCGAGAAATGAACCGCAATTAATTAGATAACATCTTAGGATCACCTGCGGTTTTAATACGCGGCCGTAACTAGATTTATTTGCAACTGCAATGAAAATTATCCTAGGGCTGTGATTGCAGACCGATCGAAAGTAACAACGTATATTTGATCTCGCATTCAGCGATAAAAATAAATCATATTCTTTTGTTATCTTTTTTTATCATTTATTTGTAAGAGTCGCCAGTGCAATTACGAGGTTACATCGCTAAAATAATTAAAATGGTTTCCGCATTTGGAAACAAATTTACTTTACAAAGCAGTAAATACTGGCTGCAGGAGCGGATTAAGGTTCCTCGGGGACCTGGGAATCTCATTGATAGGGGCTATGTAAATAATTTTATATTATTTTTTTGGTGGAACGGACTGGTCCTTGGTTATCTTCAAAAATTGAAATACAGATTTTGCCCCCTGAAATTAAGAAAGATTAAACAACACAACAAACGTTGCTCTCGATAACCATCTCTCTGAAGATGATAGCTTGGCTATCGAAACGCGTTAGAGCAACCTTTATTGTGTTTTTTAATCTTTCTTGGTTTCATGAGACAAGATTTGTATTTGAGTTTTATACTATGAAAATATTATAAAATCTTCTCGTGTTCGTACATCCGAAAGATCTACCTGTTGTGAAATGTAACGCTATTGGACCTTGCGCAAACAAACTCGGGAAGTTAGTTTCTAAAATATAATTTAAAATTGACGTAAGTAATTCAAAACTTCTGGGTAGTGTTAAAATTTTAGGGAAAAAAGTCGAATTTCAAGATTGATTTCCAAATTTGTCTCCAAGATTTAAAATCGTTTAAACAAATGGAAACTATTGACACATTTCTGAATTTTTCCTTTTAAAAATTTAAACTTCGAATTTTTACTCTGTTTTTATTTCTCAAAGGTAATTTTCTAGTAGTTTGATGTTTTTTTTAGCGAAATTTTGAACTAAATATATTTTTAATATTTTTTATTTCGAGGTAAATAAACTCGAGATTTTGAGAAGAAATAGAAAAAAAATGAAAACTTGAAATGGAATTTTCAATCACTAGAAATGTTCAATTGAAACTTGGGTTTCCACTTCAAGCTCTATTCACTTCAAGCTCTATTCACTTCAAGCTCTATTCACTTCAAGCTCTATTCACTTCAAGCTTTATTCACTTCAAGCTCTATCCTATTAAAGTGGAATTTGCGCCTTTTTTTGAACGTCGAATTTCGCGCTGAAATTTCACTTAGAACTTTTAAATTAAAAAAAAATCAAATTGTCGGGGTTAATTTATGAAATTTAATGAAAACAGTCGAAATTTCATAACTGGGTTGGAAATTTTGATGTATTTTAAATGCATTTTACTTTTCTTCGAATTTAGAATTTTTCAATTTTTTTATAAATTCCAACTTAACTTTTCTCAAAAGTTTGATTTTGGTGAAACGGACTCGTCCTTGTTTATCTTCAAAAATTGAAATACAAATCTTGTCACCTGATATCAAGAAAGATTAAAAAACACAACAAAGGTTGCTCTCATCTTTCTGAAGTTGATAGCTTTGCTATCGAAACTCATTAGAGCAACGTTTGTTGTGTTTTTAATCTTTTTTGGTGTCAGGGGACAAGATTTGTTATCCAATTTTTCAAAATTAATAAATGTCATGTCAAATTTGAGCAAATAGTCGAAGAGAGAGTTTTTTTTGGTGGAACGGACTGGTCCTTGGTTATCTTCAAAAATTTAAATACAAATCTTGTCCCCTGAAATCAAGAAAGATTAAAAAACACAACAAAGGTTGCTCTAACGTGTATCTGTCTGAAGATGATAGCTTTGCTATCGAAACGCGTTAGAGCAACCTTTGTTGTGTTTTTTAATCTTTCTTGGTTTCAAGGGACAAGATTTGTCTTTTAACTTTTCAAAATTAATAAATGTCTCGTCAAATTTGAGCGAAAAGTCGAAGAGAGAGTTTTTTTTGTGGAACGGATTGGTCCTTGTTTATCTTCAAAAATTAAAATACAAATCTTGTCCCCTGAAATCAAGAAAGATTAAAAAACACAACAAAGGTTGCTCTAACGTGTATCTGTTTGAAGATGATAGCTTTGCTACCGAAACGCGTTAGAGCAACCTTTGTTGTGTTTTTTAATCTTTCTTGGTTTCAAGGGACAAGATATGTATTTCAATTTTTTAAAATTAATAAATGTCACGTCAAGTTTGAGCGAAAAGTCGAAGAGAGAGTTTTTTTTTTTTGGTGGAACGGACTGGTCCTTGGTTATCTTCAAAAATGGAAATACAAATTTGTCCCCTGAAACCAAGAAAGATTAAAAAAAAATAACCAAGGTTGCTCTAACGCGTTTCAATAGCCAAGCTATCATCTTCAGAGAGATACTGAGAGTTGGAGTTTTTTAATTTATTTTTCCGTGATAAAACATGTCCAATTAGGCCACTTGCTGCTACAAAATTGTGGATTTAATCAGCTAATTCTTTTAAGAAAAATAAATACGTATAAGTATATTCTTTTTGGGAGAACTGACTTGTCCTTGGTTATCTTCAAAAAATGATACACAAATTTTGCCCCTGGAACCAAGACAGATTAAAAAACACAACAATAGTTGCTCTAGCACGTTTCGGTAGCCAAGTTATCATCGTCAAACGTAATAAGTAGGGGACTGGGGTATTCTGGACCACGGGGAATTGCGGACCAGCTTCATATTTTTTTCTCTAATAGTGGTTGATAGCTACAAATAACTGTCGTCAGCTCGCCTCATATTAAGCTCATTTTCCCTCCAGTACTCGACTTACGTTTACGAACCGTTACCTCGCTTCGATACCAAATATAAATGGGATACTTCGAAATTTTTTTTTTCACTTTCGAATTTCCTCCAATTTGACCACTTTTTGAGAACCAACTCAGGTAAATGTCTTCATAACATTCGCGGAACTTTAATTTTTCGACAGGAACATGAAGTTTTGCATGAAGTTTGTATTATGTTCCTCATATGCTGCCATATTGTAAGAAATGACTTTCGGGGAATTACGGACCACTTTTGTTGTGGAATTATGGATCACTCAATTCTTTAAATTTCACAAGCTAATTTCGTGTATTTGATGTCTATAAGTGATTATTCATGCAAATTTTCAGCACCGCATTATTTTTCGGCAATTTCTAATAGTTTTTTGGTTAAATAATAATTTCGTTTCGAACTGAGAGGTGGTGATGGTGCGTGCATAAGCAGCTGCTAAATATATGCTCCATTAATAAACCCAAATTCTACGGGAATTAATGAGCGATTATTTCTGAAAATTGTGGTAAACCAAAGGTGTAAACAATAAGAACAGTGTAGTGATTAAAACAACACTAGAGACAAACAGATTAGTGCAATAATTAGTAATTTAAGGTAAGACCCTGCATTTGTATTAGCTCTGATAAGAGATAAGAAACCGTGACCTTCGAGGAGATAGTCCGGGGAACGGTTTCTTTCGTGGAAAAGACGTGCATCACAACATATAGTAATCAGATTAGGAATCAGCGCTGAAATAAAGAAATAAACATGGACAAGAATTATATGATAGACGCCGACATGGAGGAGTCCTCCACAGACGAAGGAGGCAAGAGAAAAAGGGTACGAGAAGAAACCTTAACGAGAACAAAAAAAAATGTCGAGAACGCCAATAAAAACAAAAACAATTGATAACGAGGATAAGCTTGATCTTATACTAAGTATGATGCAGGATATAAGAGAAGAAATGCAAGAAATAAAAAATGAACAGAAAAAATACAATAACGACATTAGAAAAATCCAAATCGAAAACAACAAACTAAGAGAAGAAAACGAGAGAATTATAAAAGAAAACGAGAAAAAAGAAAAAGGATATAAAAATAATAAGCAATAATTTGGAGTGGATCGAAAAAGATAAAAGGAAAAATAACATAATTGTCAACGGTCTAACAGTAAACACAAACGACAAATGCAATTTTAATTACAGAAATGGAAAATTTCTTTAAAGAAAAATTAGAAATACAAACCAAAGTTGAAGAAACTTACAACATTGGTAGAAATATATATCTTGTAAAATTGCAAAATGAAAATGAAAAGAAACGGATTATGAAAAACAAATCAAAGCTTAGAAAAATTAATGAAAAAATTTTCATAAATGAAGACTTGACGCATAAAGAAAGGGAGAAGCAGAGACAACTAAAAAATAAAGCAGAAGAGAAGAAACGCATGGGTAAGAATATCAAAATGGGATATAACAAGATAATAGTTGATGGAGAAACTTGGAAATGGAACAAAATCAAGGAAAAATTAGAAAATACAAATTCAAAAAACTGAGCAATAAATCTAAAGAGGTAAATAGTATGATGACGAACAAGGCAATGAAAATGGATACGAAAACACATAAAAACACAACAATAGAAAAAATAAATAAAAAGGAAAAAACAGGAAGAGAAATTTGGAAAGTGGGAACATGGAATGTTAGAGGACTAAGGGGAAAAGAGGAGAAACTAATAGAAGAATTTGAAATGACAGGGATCCAAATATTAACAATAACAGAAACGAAGAAGAAGGGGCAAGGGGAACTAGTGCTAGAAAATGGACACCTTTTAATATACAGTGGAGTAGAACAAAATAAACATGCTGCGGCGGGGGTTGGGTGCATAATAGAGAAAGGATTAGTTGATAATATACTAAATTGGGAAGGCATTTCTGAAAGAATACTAAAAATAGAATTTGATGATATATATGGGGAACGAATATGCATAATAATAGTGTATGGACCAAATGAAGATGATTTAGCGAGTAATAAAGATCAATTCTGGGAGGAACTAACATTGGCCACAGAGACAGGTAAAGGTAAAATTATCGTAATGGGAGATTTTAACAGTAGGGTGGGTAAAAGAGAGAATAGAAATGTAAATGTGATTGGAAACTGTGGGGAAACAAAAATAAACAACAATGGGTTAAGAATGATAGAATATTGCATATTGAACGATCTCATAATAACAAAAACGTTTTATGAACACCAGGATATACATAAATTTACAAGAATAGCGGAAAACAGAAAAGAAAGATCCATAATTGACTACGTACTTGTGCAAAGAAATAATAGGAAATCGATCACGGATGTAAGAGTCAAAAGAAGTGCGGAAATATTTAGTGATCATTACCTGGTTGTAGCAAAAATTATGAAAAAGAAGAGGTGTAGGAGTGACAACGAACGACACGAAACTGCACCAGTAAAAAAAGAAAATATTAAAACATACAGATTAAGAGAAAAAGATATAGCAAACAGTTATCACCAAATTCTTGAGGAAAAAATAAGTAATATAGAAAAGGAGATTGAACAAAAAGATATTGAAGACATATGGCAAATATTTAAGGAGGTAGTAATAGAAGCAGCTAAACAAGCATGTGGCACGATTACAACCAACGCCAATAAAAAGTTAACTGCCTGGTGGAACGATGAAATCAAAAAAGAAGTTAAATTTAAAAAACAAGCGTGGAAAGAGTACTTAAATAATAACACCGCACAAAAATACACTTTGTATAAGGAGAGAAGAACCAAAGTAAAAAAAATGGTTTTGGAAGCTAAACAGAAGGCATGGGAATGTTTTGGGAAAAAAATGGAGGAGACAAATAAAGGAGATCGCAAGCTATTTTATAAAGCAGTGAAGACAATAAGAAAAGGAAAAGAAAAGAAATTGACGACTATAACAAGCAAAGAAGGCGCGTTGCTAAAAGATGAGAATTTAATTATGAACAGATGGAAAGAATACTTTTACGAACTATTAAATCCACTGGAAACAGAGACACAAGAAGGCAAAGAAGTAACAACAATTGACATAATAGCAGATGAAGAAATTGAAGTACTTACGATAGAGGAAGTTGAAGAAGCAATCAAGGCAACAAAATGTGGAAAAGCACCCGCACATGATGGAATAACACCAGATATGATTAAACACATGGGAAAGAAAGGTGTAAAACTCTTGTACAACATTTGTAATAAGGCATGGATAAAAGGAAACATACCTAAAGATTGGGGAATAGGTGTTATTATGCCCATATATAAAAAGGGAGATAGAAAACAATGCCAAAATTATCGAGGTATAACTTTATTGAGCACGGTAGCAAAGATATATGAAAGGGTGTTAGCAAACAGGCTCCGTTTAGTCATAGAAACGCAATTAAGTGTATCCCAAAGTGGATTTAGAAGAGGCCATAGTATACAGGACCATATATTCACGATGAAACAACTTACGGATAAAATATTAAGACAACGGAGAGAGGCATATCTAGCGTTCATTGATCTTGAAAAGGCTTTCGACAGAGCACCCAGAAAAGAAATATGGATAAGTTTGGAACAACGAGGAGTCAGCCGAAAATTAATTGCTGGAATAAAAAGCATATATGAGGAAAATGCAAATTACGTCAGAACGCGAAATATGCAGTCTTCTACTTTCTACACAAGAGATGGTTTACGACAGGGAGGAGTACTTAGCCCATTACTATTCATTATCCTGATAGATGACATACTCAAACAAACATGTACTAAAACAACAGGCCTACAAGTAGGATACTACAATCTACAAAAAGTCTATATAAAAGAATGTGCATTTGCAGATGATATAGTAATAATGGCCAATTCACCCGAAGACCTACAAACTAACTTAGAAATATGGAAAGATGCTCTAGAATCTAAGCAAATGAAAATAAATGTCAATAAAACAAAAGTAATGGCGATAACAGAAGATGAAAATAAAAAAATAAATATACGATTGGAAAATAAGGATATACAGCAGGTCAAGGAATTCAAATATTTAGGAGTAATAATAGATAATAAAGGAAATCAGGATAGGGACATCAATGAACGAATAGAGAAAGCACTTAAAGCATATTACAGTATGTGTGCAACCATAGTCAAGAAGAAAGAAATATCCAAAAATACGAAAATGTTGGTATACAAGACTATCTTCCAGCCGATACTACTATTTGGAAGTGAAACCTGGGTTTTAACGGAGAGAATGAAAAGCCGGATACAAGCAGTCGAGATGAAGTTCTTAAGAGCGATAAAGGGAATAAGTAGAAGAGATCGAATAAGAAATCAAAAAGTGAGGGAAGAACTGGATGCTAAGCCTGTATTAGAAATTGTCGAAGAAAAACAATTAGGTTGGTGGGGACATATACAAAGGATGAAAGATAACATGCAAGTCAAGAAAATATGGGAAGCAAGAACATCGGACCGGAGACGTAGAGGCAGACCTAAAGAAAGATGGGATGACATCATTGATAAATTAATCCGAAAGAGACAATTAAACCTAAACGAAGCAAAAATTTTAGCGCTAAACAAAAAGGAATGGAAAAAATTTTGTGAATAAAATAGAGAATACCAATCCCGACACCTTACGGTATAAGGGAATTGATTATATATATATACTGATTTTCGTTGCCATTTGTCACTCCACTTCACTTTGTTTCTCTTTCATAATAAATCTTCTGCTATTCTGAATCAAAAACAAAAAGGTTCTTCTACTACATTTTTCCATTTTTAATCGATTTACAAAGTGGCCCGTAATTCCCCGACATTTTTCAAAATCGCAAAAATGCAATTTTTGCGCCAACTGTTATAAATTGTATCATTTCATACAATTTGACCAAACTGTTGCGACACAAAGAAAGATTATTAGTTGTACTACAAAGTGAAGCTTTAAAATATTCAGAAAAAAATATTTTTTTGCCAGTTTTTAGCCAACATAAAAAGGCGGTCCACAATAGCCCAGTCTCCCTTATATAATTACCTATAACTAGCTGACTATCGCGAATTTGTCTGAGCAAGATTCAATGATATCATATTTCAAAATAAAATTCTGATTTTATTTTGAACGAATAATAATTTCCAAAGTTGGCGCTCTTAGAATTGCGCTCGGTAGAATTCTAGGTGGCGCGTAATATATCAGCCAAAAATATTGCGGATTGGTTTTTCTTTTATATATTTGTTACAATCTTAAATAAAATTGTTAAGTGGAATTTAAAACACAAAAAGTTGAGTTTTACTGAAATAAAAATAGTCTAAAAGGAACCCCTAAATTTTTTTCATATTTTCGTAAAAGTTTCATTAAATTCAGTTTAGCAGTTTTCGAGATTAATCCGGACAAAGATCAGTTGACAGACGGACAAACTCTTGAAAGACAAAATAGACCATATCCTCTTTGAGATAGATATTTGACGCTCCAATTTTATATATTAATTATTATATTATTATTATTATATTAATAAAGCAGAATATGGGACACTAGCGCCATCTAAGAACTAATATCAAAATTTTAAACTGCAATTAGAGTGTGCCGTTTAAAATAGTCCGGTAGTTTACTTGTGAATATATAACTTTGCCTTAATTGTTATGTATTTCGTAACGTAATTGTATTTAGATTATATGTAAGATACTTTTAATTATAATTAATTAATCTTGTTTTAATAAACAAGATGAATTGAATTGTTTCAAAGTTCTCTGTTGCTGTTGTGTTAAATGTTTAGCTATTACTCAACGGGTGTCGCTAGCTGCAAAATTAAAACAATAACAATTATTACATATGTACACTTGAGATAGTTTCTGTATTTTAAATGTATACATAAAATGAATACTTATGAATTACATGTTACTGAATATTTGCCAGAAATGTAATTTTAATTCAACAATTTTGAAATAGAAACATCACTAAATTCCTCGCCATCTAACGACCAATATTTCCATCTGACATTTTGAAGTTTTGAAGAGTCTTACATTTTTGATCCTTTATTAGTAGTTTATAAACTTAGGTATGTCATTGTGGCTTAATTAGAAATTAAGCGCCTACATCATATTAATAATAAAGAGCATTATCATAGAGAAACTACGTCTCTAAACAATATATTTACAATAAATATTAATATTAAAGGCTGGCGTCATCTAAGAGTTAATGTCTGAACTGAAGCGAAAAATGTATAGATTACATCGAATACATCTACGATCTATGCAATGATGCTTAAACAAAAATAATAATTATTTGAAGAAATTGAAAGTTAAGATATAAATTCTGATACTTCATTTTAGGCGTTAAAAATGGATGAAGCTCTGAGCTGAATTATTATAAAATTGTCCCCTACAGTAGAAAGCTATCAAAGTTTTTCCATTATTCGCTAGATGTCGCCAAATGCACTGATAACATTTTTTTTGAAATATTTAATATCTTGACTGCACTACTTTCGATAAAAATGTTTCCAAGCAAGATCTGATTTAAATTAAATAATTTTTAATAATATTGACACTTTCATGGTATGTCGAAGTTTGTAAAACAACCTCCGATTCTCAAGTTGACATTCGAAATACAAATCGTGTCCCCTAAAATCAAGAAAGATTAAAAAACGCTACAGTAGGAAGCTATTAAAGTTTTGTCACTAATCACCAGATGTCGCCAAATGCACCAATAACTTTTTTTGAAATATTTAATATCCTGACCGCACTACTTTCGATAAAAATGTTTCCAAGCAAAATCTAATTTAAATTCATTACTTTTTATTAATATTGACACTTTCATAGCGAGTCGAAGTTTGTAAAATAAACTCAAATTCTCAAGTTGACATTCGAAATACAAATCTTGTCCCCTGAAACCAAGAAAGATTAAAAAACACAACAAAGGTTACTCTAACACGTTTCGATAGCCAAGCTAGCATCCTCAGAGAGTATTTGTTATTTAGACAGTAATTAGATAGTATTTAGACAGTATCTCTCTGAAGATGACAGCTCGGCTATCCAAACGCGTTAGAGTAACCCTTGTTGTGTTTTTTTAATCTTTCTTGGTTTCAGGGGACAAGATTTGTATTTCAATTTTATATTATGAAAGTATTGTCGTGTCTCTACATCCGAAAGGTCTACCTATTGTGGAAGAAGATTTGAATTTCAATTTAGAAGATAACCAAGGATCACTCCGTTCCACCAAAAGAAAGTTGCCAATCGAAACATTTCTTAAAGACAGACATTTAAAGTATGAACAAAATCTGAGAGACCAATTAAAAAAAGATTAGGTTTCATGTAAAAGCGAGGATGAATCGAAGTTTCAGGAAAAAAATCGAAATTTTGGGACCATGAGGTCGAAATTTCGTCAAAAATTCGATATTTCGAAAATACGGTCGGAACGATGAAAATCCAAATGTTCAAAAAATTCTAAATTTCGAGTTTAAATCGAGAAATACAAATGAAGAATGTAAACTTGAAATTTTGAGCAAAGTATCGAAGTTTTAAAATTTATACACAAAAAGTTTTTTTTAATTTCGAAAGAAAAATCGAGAATGCGAGTTTATAGCTGAAATTTGGAGAAAGAAAACTTAAACTTTGTAAGAAAACAATTGAAATTTTGAGTTTGAATGCAATTTCTAAAGAATCATCTAGTTTACTCTTGAAATTCCGAAACAAATGTCGATTTTTTACTATTAATTTTAAAAATTAATAGTAAGTAGTCTTGATGAAATGGACTGGTCCTTGGCTATCCTCAAAAATTGAAATACAAATCTTCTCTCCTGAAACCAAGAAAGATTAAAAAACACAATGAAGGTTTCTCTAACGCGTTTCGATAGCCAAGCTATCATCTTCAGAGGGTATCTAGTATTTAGACAGTATCTCTCTATCGAAACGCGTTAGAGCAACCCTTGTTGTCTTTTTTTATCTTTCTTGGTTTCAGAGGACAAGATTTGTATCAATTTTATATTATAAAAATATTACATCTTGTCGTGTCCGTACATCCGAAAGGTCTACCTATTTGATTTTGATTTGAATTTCAATTTTGAAGATAACTAAGGATCACTCCGTTCCACCAAAAAAAAAGTTGCTAATCGAAACATTTCTTAGAGAGAGACATTTAAAGTATGAACAAAATCTGAGAAACCAAACATTAAGTTTTATGAAAAAGCGAGGATGAATCGAAGTTTCAGGAAAAAAAGTCGAAATTTTGAGACCATGTGGTCGAAATTTTATCAAAAATTCGACATTTTGAAAATATGGTCGAAACGATAAGAATCCAAATGTGCAAATAGTTCTAAATTTCGAGTTTAAATCCAGAAATAAAGATAAAGAATGTAATTTTGAGCAAAATATCGAAGTTTCAAAATTTATACACAAATTTTTTTTTTAATTTCGAAAGAAAAATCGAGATTTCGAGTTTATAGCTAAAATTTGGAAAAAAAAACTTAAACCTTGCTAAAAAAAATTGAAATTTTGAGTTCGAATGCAATTTCTAAAAAATCATCTAGTTTACTCTTCAAATTCCGAAACAGATGTCGGTTTTGAAATCGAAGTTTTAGTTTTAAAAATTAATAGTAAGTAGTCTTGGTGAAACGGACTGGTCCTTGGTTATCTTCAAAAATTGAAATACAAATCTTCTCCCCTGAAACCAAGAAAGATTAAAAAACACAACTTACGCGTTTCGATAGCCAAGCTATCATTTTCAGAGAGATACTATTAATCTTTCTATCAGGGAACAAGATTTGTATTTCAATTTTAGTAAGTAGTCTAAATATATGCTCGAGATTTAAATTTTTCTTCTTCAAAAGCCAAAATTTCGATTTATAACATTTCGAAACAAACATCAAAATAATGAAGAATATTTTGAGAGTTTAATTTTAACAAGACAGGTAAAATTTTGACAGAATTTGGAGACAAAGCTAAAATTCCCATGATTAAATAACTTCGAGGTTGAGTCGAAATTTCGACAAAGAATTCAAAAATTTAAAAAAGGAACGATTTTTTACACAAATTTCTTTTTTTCTTAAATTTTTTGCTAAATATTATTCTGTATAAGAGTAGATACGTTAAGTCTAAATTGAATTTGAAATTCCGAAGTTCCGGGGCCAAATTTTGGCGAATCCTGAAATTATATCCCAAATTTCAATAAAATGAGGAAATCTTACAAAAAAATCTTCAAAAAAAAACCAAAATTTCGAGTGGTGGGCAGCGAACAGTATTTTTTGCCCAATAAATAACGTGGAAAATTTTGACACGTCGAAATTAAAGTTACGGCCCCCCAGGACAAAATCAGCATATTTAAATAATGCAAAGCAAGTCTATTACGGATATATCACGCGGAAAACTCCGACAGAACATAAGTTTCGACTCTGCGAGCGCTAATATAAAGATTCTGAAAGATTGCCGGTCATTTTTTCCCGTCGTATTCAAGTTAAATTTCCGTTTTTGCATGGAGATTTTTTAGCTTCTCGGGAGACGCCATATTATTTTATTTTGAAACAGACAAATTGGGCGCGTGACGCTACAGAAATGTTAATGAGACATCCGCCTTTTTGTCCTTTTCAAACGATATTAATTTTGGTGGAACGGACTGGTCCTTGACGGGGGGGACACTTGGTTCGCGTTTTGGAAAAACTATGCTTAAATCATTTTCTATTGTTGGGATCGATCGAGTGGGGGTTATGTCGGTAGGGTCATTTGTCTTTTCTTTTCTGAGGCGTCTGTCGCAGTAACTACTACGGGTTGTGTAATAGATTTCGGGGTTGGCGAGGGCGAATACAGAATACCGGGGAGGCCGTGGAACGCTAGCGTTTCTTTCCCCGTGGGCTGTATTTATCGTGTAATCGCTTCGAATCCAATTGATCTATCAATATGTATAACGTCTTAACTTTTACTGTCGCACACTGCGCTCTCTCGGTTTATTTGCACTTTATTTAGAAAACCCTGCTGGATTCGAAACGAATTCATTACATCGAATTCGCCACGGAAGAAATGTTATATTTTGAACGTTAATAATTCTTCACTGAAAAAACAGCTGCACTTGCTATTGGCGATTTCGGTAGCTGAACTGGCATTGTTATGTTAGCACTTGAGTTATTGGGTTTTTGAAATGGATTGGAGTTGTAACTTTTTTTGCAAAGGACTCTGAGTGAGTCCTTTGACCCTTCTTGAAAATAGGGATTATGATTAGAGGATTTGATCCCGGGATTCCGAAATTCGGGATCCCGGCATCCCGACCGCTTTTTAATCTCGGGAATAAATTCTTTCGATCCCAGGATTTTCGAGATTGGCATCATTTTAAAAAAGTTGTCAAATAGACTGCAAATTAGTTGTCTATCATTTTAATATAAAATAGAAGTTTTATTCCAAACAAGCAGCACTGCTATCGGTTTCTTATGCTTAGTTTGACATAAAATTATTGTATCTTGACCTAAAAGGTTTTGTGATGAAACACCGGACGTGTTATTTTTCAGATTAAGGGTAAGGAGGTCAATAGAGTGTGGCAAGGGCGAGACGAGTCATAAGCTTCCAATTTTTTTTGAGAATTTTGATTCTTTACCTAGATTGGGAAATTTTTTTTAATGTCAAATTTTTTAAAATTTTGAAAATTTCGCCGCTTTAAAAAATTTTTCAAAATCACAAAAATTTTAATTCAAAATGTGGACAATTTTCTTAAAAATGTTGATTTTTTTTGGAAACTTCAAAAATGTTTTAAAATTTCTAGTTTTGTGAAAATTTCCAATAGAAATGTTCGACATTTTACGAAATGTTCTACTTTCTTCAAAATTTCAATTACCCAAAATTTTGATACTTTCGAAAATTTCGTCTTTCTTGAAAATTTTAACTTTTTGAAAATTTAGATTTCAATTTCGATATTTTGTTGAAAAATTCGATTTTTGAAACACTTTGACATTTTTTAATAATTTCGACATTTTTCAAAATTTTGTTTGAAAATTTCATCATTTTCCTATTTTAATCCTTTTCTCGAAATTTTTGTGAAATCAACTCTTCCTAAAAATTTACTTTTTTCCAAATTTCGATTCTTTTCTGAATATTTCGAAAAGTCAATTTTTCAGAAAGAGTTGATATTCACAAAAAATTTAAATTTCGAGAAAAAGATTGATCCTTTTCCAAAAATGTTGACTATTTTAAAAAAAAAATTCAAAGTTTTGCTTTTGTTTAAAATTTTGACCCATCAAAGTTTTGATTTGCTTTCGAAAATTTAGGCTCTTTTAAAAATTTAGACTTTTTTTAGGATTCCGTTATATTTCCAAACTTTTGCTGTGTGTAAATTCTCATTTTTGTTCCAAAATTTGGATTTTTTAAAATTTTTGAACTCTTCAAAATTTCATTTTTTCAAAATTTAAAATTGTTTAAAAGTTTCGATATTTTTTTAAAATATCAAGAATTTGGGTTATTCCTAAAATGTTGGCTTTGTTAGTTTTCAGCTGCTAGTTTTCAAAATTTTAGTTTTCTTACCACATTTTCTTTGAAAATTTGTTCAAGTTTCCAATATTTTTTGAGAATTTCGATTGTTTACCTAAATTGGGAAAATTTTTTAAAGTCAAATCTTTTAAAATCTGAAACTTTCGCCGTTTTTGAAAATGACGACAATTTTTTTTAAAGTGTGGACAATTTTTTTGAAAATGTTGATTTTTTTTGGAAACTTCAAAAATGTTTCAAAATTTCCAGTTTTGTGAAAATTTCCAATTGAAATTTTCGACATTTTACGAAATGTTCTACTTTCTTCAAAATTTCAATTATCCAAAATTTTGATTTTTTCGAAAATTATAACTTCAAAATTTGGATTATTTATGATAATTTAAGCCTTCTTTGCATGATGATGGAAATTTTAATCATAATATTTAGTCAACAAAAAAAGGTACTCAAAACCCTTGTACTGTAAATTTGTTGTTGTTGGCAACTTTTTAAGCGACTATAGCGTACAACAAAACGCAGTTGTCAAAAAATAGTAAACGTCACTGTCAATTACCAGGCTTAGAACTTGTCATTCCGCTGTTTGTTGTGACTGGAAGAAACAAGTGATATTTTAAATTGTTTTAAGGAAATAAACGTAGATATAAAATACAAGAAAAGTGAACATGAGTGGAAAAAAGGTTTGTTTTCATGTTTTTGTTATTTTATGTACAATTTATATCAAAACACTGTGAATACATTTCTCGAAACTATGTGATGGAAATTTACATCACTGTGCAGTAACTTCACTTGTAATGTATGGCAATTTTTTTTTGTAAATGTTTATTTTATGTTGTTTTTTAGGGAAACTTGAATGAAAGAGATATTGAAGATTATCTTAGTAAGTTAGAAGGCGGTTGGCTCTCAGAAGATGGCCTTAATGACCAAGATTCCGATGATGAAAACCGCGATGCTGATGAAGTTATAAGAGTGTTGCAGGAGGAGAACGATGATGATGATGTGAATGAAACTGCTGACATTGATCCTCCTCTTGTAGAACCAGAAGATCAAGAATCCTCTCACCCATCAACATCATCCAATTTGCAGTCTTCATCCAGTTTTCCATTTGACAAAAGAAGCTTGATTTGGAAAAAAAGGAATCTGGTGTATGATACAGATAAAATTACTTTCTTGGGGAGTTCTACTGCTTCAGGCGGTCTATCACACCTAGAAACTCCATATCAATGTTTTAACCATTTTATCACTGAAGATTTTATCAAAACATTAGTGGAGGAGACAAATTTATATATAAGACAGAGTAATTCTAATTCATCTATAACATTTACAAAATATGATTTGTATAAGTTCTTTGGTATATTATTATACATGTCAGTAATCAAATTTCCTAGCACAAGATCATACTGGTCGCCCAAGTTTGGATATGAGCCCATTTCTTCAACAATGCCACTAAACAAGTTTGAGAAAATAAAGTTATCATTACATTTTAATAACAATGATCTTCACAAACCTATAGGTCATGTCATCCAGAACATGACAGGCTTTATAAAATCCGCCCTGTTATCAAGCATCTCAATGAGAGGTTTGCCACAGTGCCAATGAATCAAAGACTTTCTGTGGATGAACAGATGTGTTCTACCAAAATAGGGCATTTTTTAAAACAGTATCTGGCTAAGAAGCCCCATAAATGGGGCTTCAAATTGTATGTTCTCTGTGATTTGATGGGATATGCCCACAAGTTTGAGATATATTCTGGACAAAAGAATACAGAGAAACTCCCAGATGAACCAGATCTTGGTACAACAGGAAATGTTGTAGTTCGTTTACTTCGAGGAGTGCCAAGAAACCAAAACCACATCATATACTTTGATAATTTTTATACCTCTTTGCCATTGGTAGTTTTTTTAGCTAAATCAGGAATTCACACAGTGGGAACTGTGCAACAAAACAGGATACCAAATAATAAACTTCCAGAGAAGAAAAATTTCATGAAAAAATCTGTGCCCAGAGGTAGTTTTGAGGAAAGAGTGTCTGTGCATGATGGTATAGATTTGAGTTGTGTGGCTTGGAAAGATAATAAGATAGTAACCCTGTTATCTTCTTATTTTGGAGCATTGCCTGTAACTAAAGTCAATAGATTTGACAGTACAACAAAAGAAAAAATTGATATTACTTGCCCGTTTATTGTCCAAGAGTACAATAAACATATGGGAGGAGTAGATCTCATGGATAGCTTTTTGGGCAGAAATCATATAAAAATGAGGTCTAAAAAGTGGTATTTGCGTATTTTTTTTCATCTATTTGATCTAGCTATTACAAACTCTTGGATTATTTATAAAAAAAATGCTCAAGAAAGAGGTGAACCTAAAAAGAGTCTGCTTACAATGGGCCAATTCAGAAATGAATTGGCCTTTGTGCTATGCAACAGAGGAACCACCAAAGAAGCTAAAAGAGGGCGTACCAGTTTACTAGAAGAAGAACTACAATAAAAAAAAAGAAAAGGTTTTCCAGCTCCACCACCTCCAAAAGACATAAGAAAAGATGGTTCTGAACATTGGCCAAAAGTAGGTGGGTCACTCCGGTGCAAATTTCCCAAATGTAAAGGCTATTCCACAATTTCGTGTATTAAATGTGGCGTCAATTTGTGCTTAAATAAAAATAATAATTGTTTTTTAAATTATCATAAAGAATAAAGAAGATTGAATAAAACAATATTTTTTTTATTTATTTAGTACTGAGCTAAATATGTGACAATGCATGATGATGTAAATTTCCATCATATTGTTTTTTACATAATACATATTTTTATTTACACTAGAATTTTTTTAAATATTTTTCCTTTAATCTAGAGCATTAATTACATCACCCTGATTTATTTTAAAAAAATTTAAAAAATCATGCAAAGAAGGGTTGAACTTTTCTGATAATTTTGGGTTTTTTATAGTATGAAAACTTTCCAAAAAATTCGTTTTACTTTGAAAATTGAACAGAAAATTTTTCAATTTTTTCAAGTCTAGATTTTTTTCAAAAACTTGATCATTTTTAAAATTTTACTCTACTAATTTTCAAGACTTTTAACTTTTTTGAAAATTATAAATATGTTTAAATAATTACTTTTTTCTCCAAATGTTCAAATTTTCAAAATGTCAGTTTCTTCAAAGTGTTGAAATTTTTATTTTAGAATTTCGATTATTTTTTTAAATCTTGGAATTCTTAACTTTGCATGAAAATGTTTACATTATTCAAAATTGAAATACATAACTTGTCCCCTGAAAACAAGAAAGATTAAAAAACCCAACAAAGGTTGCCCTAAGGCGTTTCGACAGCCAAGCTATCATCTTCAGAGAGAAACTAACATCTAATCTTAAAATTAACCCTTATATACTAAGAATATTCACTTCGTGCATGATCGGCCGCACCCGAACGAGCATGCGCATCCAATCATACATGTCGTTGTGTCACAATTCCTTATCTATCGACCTTAACTATTTTTAACAGAGATGAATGGCCCAGCGCAACCATTCATAAGGTTGTTTCCAGCCTTATGGATGGCTAAGCTTTCACATGCATTTAACATATAATTTTTATTAACTACTCTTAACAATTTAATATTATTATTTATCCTATGATCTAATTCAAAGGCATGTTGAGCCACACTTGACTTCTCAGTTCTTCAGTACCTCAAATGAGCCAAATGCTCCTTCAGTCGGATTTTAAGAGATCGTCTAGTTTGCCCGACATACTTTTGAGGACAATCCTTACATGAAATTTGGTAAATACCGTTTGCTCTACTTTATCCTTTAAACTACCCAAAAGCGAATTTAATTTTCCGTTAGAAGTATAAATAAGCCGAAAGCCCTGGTTTCGTAAAATTTCACCCAAACCCTGCGTGAGCGAGGGTTCCAAAAATAAAATGTATTAAAAATAACGATTTTTTCCAAAATTTTACCTTTTTTATGAAAAATATCATTGTTTTCAAAATTTTAACCTTTTTTTTTTTTGAAAATTTCAGTTTGTCCTCTTCATTTTTTAAATTTATACTTTTTTAAAAATTCCGTCCTATTTTCTAAAATTTAGACTTTTTTAAAAATTTCGTTTTTTTGTTAAATTTCAATATCTTTCGTTTCCAGTTCAAATTCGAAGTATAGACCGTTTTTTGGAAATGCTCTTTTAAAACTTGGATTATCTTAATAAATTTCATATTTTTGTCAAAATTTGTACCTGAAAAAAAAACTCTTATTTTAGCTTTAATTTAATAAACTTACAAATTCGAGAATATTTTCTATAAGTTTAAAGTTTACTGAAATTTATATTTTTTTCTGAAATTTCCCAGTTTAAGTTCAAAAGTTTTATTTTTTTGTGAAAATCAACGATAATGTGAAAATTAAAAGTTTAAAATTAAAATTTCAATTTTTTTTATAACTAAGAATTATTTCGAAAATTTCGCCACTTTTTCAAATTTTAAAATTTCTGGCATTACCGATCAATGTTTGAATCTTATTTAAAATAGCCATGTTTATTAAAAGCTCAGATTATTTCTGGAAATTTTAACTTTCTATGAAAATTTTGACATTTTTCAAAATTCCGACACCTCCTTTTGAAAATTTCGACTTTACATTTTGATTTGTCAAACAATTTTCACTATTTTAAGAATGCTGACTTTTAAAAAATTCTGTTTAGTTTTTTTAATTTTATCCTTTTTTACAAATTTGAACTTTTTGAAAATTTTGCCTTACCTTCAATCTTTCAATGCTTTTTCGTAAATCTCGTTTTTTTTTTCTAAAATTTAGATATTCTCCAATATATCTATGATTTTTCAAGATTGAGCCCTTTTTTTTTGAAAATTTTAACTTTTAAATTTCACACTTTTTAAATTTTGGTATTTATGGAAATTTTAATTTTCCCAAAATTTTAACTTTTCAGAATTTTGAGTATTTTTGAAGGCTTTCTTTTCTGGTAGTTTAAATTTTCTTCAATAATTAAACTTCTAAAAAAATCGGCTTTTTTAAAAATTTGAATATTTCAAACTTACGATTTTTCTAATTCAGTGTTTCTTTCAAAATTAAATAAGAGTTTCGAAAATTCTTAAAACAATTCTGAAATTTATTTTTGCACTATTTTATAAATTTGGATTTCATTCAAAATTTAAAAATATAAAAATTTCGAGTTTTAATGTTAGAGATTTGATTTTTCTCTAAATTTTGATTTATTGATTTGTCAAACAATTTTCACTTTTTTAAAAATGTTGGCTTTTGAAAAATTCTATTTATTTTTTTAAATTTTATCTTTTTTTACAATTTTGAACTTTCTGAAAATTTCGCCTTTCCTTCAATTTTTCAATGCTTTTTCGTAAATCTCGTTTTTTTTTTCGAAAATTTAGATATTCTCCTATTTATCTATTACTTTTCAAGATTGCGCCCCTTTTTTTTTGAAAAGTTTAACTTTTAAATTTCACACTTTTCAAATTTTGGTTTTTATGGAAATTTTAATTTTCCCAAAATCTTAACTTTTCAGAATTTTGAGTATTTTTGAAGGTTTTCTTTTCTGGTAGTTTAAATTTTCTTCAATAATTAAACTTTAAAAAAATTCGGCTTTTTTGAAAATTTGAATATTTTAAATTTACGATTTTTCTAATTCAGTTTTTCTTTCAAAATTGAATAAGAGTTTCGAAATTTCTTAAAAAAATTCTGACATTTATTTCTGCACTATTTTATAAATTTGGATTTTATTCAAAATTTAAAAATATGAAAATTTCGAGTTTAATTTTAGAGATTTGATTTTTCTCTAAATTTTGATTTATTGATTGAAAAGCCGATTTTTTTATTTGTGATCCTCAATACCGAAAGCCCGGGATTGGCTAAATATAATCTCAAAATTCCGGGATTGGAAATAAGAATCGGGATCGAATTCCCTAATTGTGATGCTCTCATGTCAGTCTGCAGGTATTTCTGATGGGCATAGAGTTTTATTAAACAATATTGTTGCATTTGTAACAAACTCTTGTCCATTGTATTTCAGAAATTCATCTGGTATATCGTATGTTCCAGGTGCTTTTTTATTTTTCAAACTTTTTAGTGTCGCTTTTACCTCGTCTTCTGTGATTACTGCGTCTGCTGCTGCTTCGCAGTCGACATCTGGTGCTTCTTCTAAAGCAGGGGTCGGCAAATCTCGGCTCGCGACCCGCATGCGGCTCTTTTAAAAGAAAAATGCGGCTCAATTAAATAAATAAATAAAAGCTAGAGCGGACACTCAGACTCTCATTAAACAAGTGACCTACAGAAGTCGAAATTTCCAAAAACACTTTTCTAGGAATTTTTACGTTTTATTTAAATGTTGACAAAAGCTTATGATTTCAAGAAATAATTTTCCGAAATATTTGATTGATTTGTATTAACGTTTTGAAAAAACATAAAATTTGAAATTTCTAAAAAAAGACCAACTTGGGGAGTAAATTTTCTAAAATCTTGGGATTTCGTGAAAAAAAGGTGAATTACTTTTTGTGTGAAAACAAAGCTAAATTTTCAGAAACGCTAACATCAAAGTTTGAAATAAAAACTGAAATTTCCAGAAAAAAACCGAATTGTAAGAAAAAGAGATTTCGAAAAAATTGGGACAAAGAAAGAGACTTCGAAAAATATGAGAAAAAGGGACAGATTTCGAAAAAATTGAGAAATAGGAATTTATCAAAAGTTCCCAATAAGAGGTAACATTTTAGAAAAAAAAAAGTAGAATTTCGACAATAGAATGAAACCCAAGACAAATTAAAAACCTGAAATTTTTAGACAATTTTGAATTTTTGAAATATAGTAAAATTTCAAAAAGAGAAATTGTAAAAGTTAACTGAAAGCTTAAGTTTTCCAGTGAAGAAGAAAAAACTTTTATTTTAGGAAGAATTTCATGGAAAAAGTTTAGAACAACTCGAAAATAAAAATAAAAAATTGTAATTTTTCAGAGAAAGCTAAATTTGCAATTTCAAGAATAGAAGGGATTAAAAAAACTCCAAATTTTCAGATAAATTCGAATTTTGAGAAAATCGGTAAATTAATTTCGAAAGAAAATTACAAGAAAATTTCGAGAAGAGTTGAACTTTAAAAAAAGGTCAAACTTTCCCAGAAAAAGCCAAATTTTCAGAAAAAGGAAGTGATTTCGAAAAAACTGGGAAAAATGAAGAGATTTAAAAAAATGAATTTATCTAACTCGGAAAAAGGGAGAAATTTTGCAAAAATGAATTTATCGAAAGTTCTCAAAAAAGGCAACATTTCAGAAAAAAACTTCGAATTTCGACAGTAGATTGAAACTTAAAACAAACTTAAAAACCTGAAATTTTTAGACAATTTTGAATTGTTTGAAAAATTGCTGAATTTCGAAAAGAGAAATTGTAAGAATAAACTGAAAGCTTAAAAAACATTGTTGAAATTTAAGAAAGTCAAAGTTTTTTACAGAAGAAGAAAAAAGTTGAATTTTAGGATAAATTTTAAGAAAAAAGTCAAAATTTTAATAAAAGCTGGAAATTTCGACAAAAAATTTACAATTTATCAGGGAAAGTTAAATTTTGAGAATAAAAATTTCGAGACCAAAGCGATTTAAAAAATAATCCAAATTTTCAGATCAATTCGAATTTTGAGAACATTTGTAAAATAATTTCAAAAGAAAATTTGAAGAAAATTTCGAAAACAGTTTTTAACTTTAAAAAAACGTCAGAATTTCCCAGAAAAAGCCGAATTTTGAGAAACAGGAAGAGATTTAAAAACAATTGGGAAAAGTGATTTAAAAAAAATGAATTGGTCCAAAGTTTTCAAATAAGGGCAAAATTTCGGAAAAAAAACGTCGAATTTCCGCAATAGATTGAAACCCAAAGCAAATTTTTAGACAATTTTGAATTGTTTGAAAAATTGCTGAATTTCGAAAAGAGAAATTATAAGAATAAACTGAAAGCTTAAAAAAATTGTTGAAATTTAAAAAAGTCCAAGTTTATTACAGAAGAAGAAAAAAGTCGAATTTTAGGAAAAATTTCAAGAAAAAAGTCAAAATTTTAATAAAAGCTGGAAATTTCGACAAAAAAATTACAATTTATCAGGGACAGTTAAATTTTGAGAATAAAAATTTCGAGACCAAGGCTATTTAAAAAAAAATCCAAATTTTCAGATCAATTCGAATTTTGAGAACATTTGTAAAATAATTTCAAAAGAAAATTTGAAGAAAATTTCGAAAACAGTTTTTAACTTTAAAAAAACGTCAGAATTTCCCAGAAAAAGCTGAATTTTGAGAAAAAGGAAGTGATTTAAAAAAATTGGGAAAAGTGATTTAAAAAAAAATGAATTGGTCCAAAGTTCTCAAATAAGGGCAAAATTTCGGAAAAAAACGTCGAATTTCCGCAATAGATTGAAACCCAAAGCAAATTTTTAGACAATTTTGAATTGTTTGAAAAATTGCTGAATTTCGAAAAGAGAAATTGTAAGAATAAACTGAAAGCTTAAAAAAAAATGTTGAAATTTAAAAAAGTCAAAGTTTATTACAGAAGAAGAAAAAAGTCGAATTTTAGGAAAAATTTCTAGAAAAAAGTCAAAATTTTAATAAAAGCTGGAAATTTCGACAAAAAAATTACAATTTATCAGGGAAAGTTAAATTTTGAGAATAAAAATTTCGAGACCAAGGCGATTTAAAAAAAAATCCAAATTTTCAGATCAATTCGAATTTTGAGAACATTTGTAAAATAATTTCAAAAGAAAATTTGAAGAAAATTTCGAAAACAGTTTTTAACTTTAAAAAACGTCAGAATTTCTCAGAAAAAGCCGAATTTTGAGAAAAAGGAAGAGATTTAAAAAAAATTGGGAAAAGTGATTTAAAAAAAATGAATTGGTCCAAAGTTCTCAAATAAGGGCAAAATTTCGGAAAAAAAACGTCGAATTTCCGCAAAAAATTGAAACCCAAAACAAATTTAAAAAACTAGACATTTTCAGATAAAAGGGAAATTGTAAAATTGTTAAATAAACTGGAAGCTTAAAAAAGTGTCGGACTTTAAAAAAGTCGAAGTTTTTCAGAGAAGTAAAAAAAAGGCAAATTTTAGCAAAAATTTCAAGGAAAAAGTCAACATTTAAAGAAAATTTCCAAATTTCGACAATTTTCCAGAGAAAATTAAATTTGGAGAATAAATTTGAAATTTCGAAAACAAGACGAATTAAAAAAACTCCAAATTTTCATATAAAATGAATTTTGAGAAAATTGGTATAATAATTTCAAAAGGAAAGGAAATGTTGATAAAACTTCCAATTTTGAGAAGGGTTAAACTTTAAAAAAAACGTCAAAATTTCCCAGAGAAAGTCAAATTTTAAGAAAAAAAATCAAATTGTTGGATTTGAAAATAGATGAATTTCGTTCGAAATAAAAGTTGATATTTCCGAAAAAAATTAAATTTTGAAAAAAAGAGATTTCGAAAAATATGAATTTGTCAAAAATTGTCAAAAAAGAAAAAAACGTCGAATTTTGACATTAAATTGAATCCCAGAACAAATATAAAAACCTAAAATTTTTAGACAAATTTGAATTTTGGGAAAAATTGTAAAATTTCGAAAAGAGAAATTGTAAAAAACTCAGGGCTTAGAAAAAATTGTCGAACTTTAAAAAGTCGAAGTTTTTCAGAGAAGAAAAAAAAATAATTTCAATTTTTCAGAAAAACTTAAATTTTGAGAATAAATTTGAAATTTCGAGAACAAGACGAATAAAAAAACTTCAAATTTTCAGAAAAACTTGAATTTTGAGAAAATTGTTAAAATAATTTCTAAATAAAAAGGAATGTGGGTAAAAAAAACTTCCCGGTTTCGAGAAAAGTGTTGAACTTTACAAAAAAGTTAAAATTTCCCAGAGAAAGTCAATTTTAAGAACAAAATCAAATTTTTAGATAAAGTCAAACATTCTGAAAATTGGTGAATTTCGTCGATAAAATCGCAGCTTGCAAGAACTTAATAAAATGTCGAATTTTCAGTTA
Organism: Dastarcus helophoroides; assembly: GCA_028583605.1. Classification (NCBI taxonomy): domain Eukaryota; kingdom Metazoa; phylum Arthropoda; class Insecta; order Coleoptera; family Bothrideridae; genus Dastarcus; species Dastarcus helophoroides. Next base: position 12,198,846 of record CM053336.1, on the reverse strand, counting down.
AAAGTTGGAATTTCGAGAAACACTAATTTTGCAAAACAGGTCGAAATTTCCAGAAAATAAATAAAAGTTTCAATATTCATTAAAAGACAATATTTGGGGGAAATGGTGAAATTTGAAAAGAAAACGTAATTTAAAAAGAATAGAAATTTCGGAAAAAAGTCGCAATTTAGAACAAAGTTAAAAAAATATAATTATGGAAAAAAGTTAAATTTAAGAATAAATTTAAATTTCGAACAAAGAAAATTTGAGAAAAAGATCGAAATCATTAAAAAGTATTTTATTTAACATTTACAAATTATTATTCCAAGTTTTTACTTTTTTTTTATCACGAAATCGACAAAAGATGAATTTTTGAGAAATATCTTTCAGTGTAAGTCGAATTAAAAAAAAGTAAACATTTTCACAGATTGTCGAGTTTTGAGAAGAGAGGAAGATTTAGGGAAAAAGATCTAAATACATAGTTAAAAAAAAGACGAATCAGAGGAGAGTTAAAAAAGTCGAATTTAGGAGAAAAAGGCAAATTTTGAAATAAAGCCTCAAATTATGAGAAATGAAAGGTCTTTTGGGCTGAATATGTTTTCTTTTGACTACATGAGTTAGAGGGGTCTCTCCCTGTCCCATATTTTGTCTGATTTATATGATTTATCTGTGGAATAAAATGTGAAATCAGAAATAAAAACTTGTGGCTCTTTGAAATTCACAAAACCAATTTTTTTATTGTGGATGGCTCTTTTGGCTTAAAAGTTTGTTCTAAAGTATTTCTCCCATGTGTCTATGCGCCCTTGGTTTGTAAATACTCATTTACTGGTTTTTTTCCATTTTTTAGCATTTTCCATATTTTTCTCTGTGCCACCTACATGTCGTGTTCCATGTCGCTGGTAAATTTAGCCCAGTGTTCCCTTTTAATTGCTTTTAGTCTTGAGTTGTATGTATGGTTCGTGTTCTTCTGTTGGTTTGCTTTTGTAAGACAGAAAACTTTTCCTTTTTGTTCTACTAGTTCTTTGACTTCCAGGTAAACCATATAAAAGGAATGATTGTCTCAAGGAGAGATTAGAAAGAAACTAGTTACGGAAAAGTAATACCGTTGCGGTTGCAATTATCCAATGACAACACGATACAGCTTGGAAAATGAAAGAAGCCTCTTAAAAATCGTAATAACTAAGCAGGTTTCGTTCCCATTGAAAATCATCAGTTACTAGGTGATAATATTGTTAATTAAAGATGCAGTGGAAGCTGTGTCGAGTTTATTCGCCTCCGAATAAAGTGAATTGTCCCTCGATTTGAAGGTGGCGGCGGGTGTAATACAAGATGTATCGTTTCGTAGATCTCTTGATCGGAGGCGGAGCTGCCGCCGGTCCCCTTCTCGAGGGAGAGAAATACCGCGGAGACAGATCGCCATCCACTATTCTCAAATTATATTACCGCAACGCTGTCAACTCTACGTGAGCCTATTGTCAAATAAATAAATAACATTTGTATAACGTTACATTTTAAAATACACTTTGCATAATGGACTCCTCCACTTTCGGCCCGCTTTTTCCTCTCTTTTTCCTTCTCGGTCGAAGTCTTACGTTTCCGGCGTGTACGCGATATGAATGCCAAACGGCCAAGCGACAAATACGTAATCTGATTCGCGCCCCCGAAGCTGGAATATTTAGCGAATTCGGGATTAACAACTCTAGGGCGACCTTCAAGTGAAAATGATCTGTAACGTGCAGCAGCAGTGCCATAGATAGGTTTCGGCCTTCCTTGGCCTCATCAGTATCGTAGCTGTCATCATTTATAGTTTATTAGTCAGTCACATAAGTCCTATAATGCACAGACCAATAGGTTTGAATATTTATTAGATTCGAAGTTTGGAAACCGGTTTCGAACTTGTTAGATCTCGTCAGTTTGGTATATCCAACTCGAATGCTAACAAATGTTCCGACAAGTAAGTACTAAAACATTCACAATACTTACTTGTCGGAACATTTGTTAGCATTCGAGTTGGATATACCAAACTGACGTGGATCTAACAAGATCGAAACCGGTATTTGGTTTCCAAACTTCGAATCTAATAAATGTTCAAACCTATTGGTCTGTGCATTATAGAATCCTTGTCTTCTGGGAACTCTCCTAGAGAGCAACCGCTTCGCTAGGTGGCAGTGTTTCAACTGTTGGTAGTTCAGCTACCTATGATTCGCTATGCACGCCTGAAGGGCTGCATGAATTTGTAGTCTAGGTTGCATTCTTCTTGCATACAGTTACATAAGTACTCGATTGTGATTGACATTTCATAAAAAGCGTATTCTTGGCGATAAAAACAAAATTTTGACAAAACTCGATTTTATTATTCAACATAGTTGCCTTCGAGGGCGATTCAACGAGTATAGCGATTTTTCAACTTTTCGATACCACTCTTTCTCGTCAAAATATGAGATCTGAAAACAGGGAAAAGTCGCTGGGGGCTAAATCTGGAGATGTGGGTGGGTAAGCAATTCGAAGCCCAATTCATTCAATTTTGCCATCGTTTTCATTGATTTGTGACACGGTGCATTGTCTTGGTGAAACAACACTTTTTTCTTTTGCACGTGGCCGTTTCTTTGCGATTTCAGCCTTCAATCGATCCAAAAGTACACAGTAGCAGTCGCTGTTGATGGTGGTTCCTTTTTGGAGATAGTCGATGATTATTACTCCGTTCGCATTTCAAAATACAGAAGCCATCACCTTACTGGCCGACTGTTGCCGTCCTTGCTCACTTTGGATTAGGTTCGTCGACTGCTGTCCACTCAGCTGACTGTCTTTTGGATTTTGGTGTGTAATAGTGGAGCCATGTCTTATCCATTGTCACATATCGACGATAGAATTCCATTTTATTGCGGTTTAACAGCGCCAAACACTCATCTGAAGCATCGATTCGTTGTTTTTTTTTTGGTGGACTGTGAGCTCACGCAGCACCCACTTTGCACAGAGCTTTCGCATACCCAAATGTTCGTGTAAAATGGTAAAAATACTACCATCTGATATCTTTATAATGTCAGCTAACTCGTGCACCTTCAATTTGCGATCGTTCGTAACCAATTTGTTGATTGTTTTGATGTTTTCTGGAATAACAGCCTCATTTGGGCGTCCACTGCGTTCTGCATCATTTGTGCTGGTACGACCACGTTTCAATTCAGCAATCCACTTCTCTACCATTTGTCTTGAGGGAGCAGAGTTCGGATAATGTTTATCAAGCCATTGTTTGGTTTGCACTGTATTTTTTTCATCAAAAAGCAATGCTTTACCAAAACTCGAAAATTCACTTTTTTCCATTTTTTTTTCAATAACAAGAGTTGCTTCACACAAAATGCTATAACTCACGAATCAATAGTCAGATTGCTGTCAAATTTATACAAGTATCGTTTGAAGGTTAGTACTAAATAAAAATTATATGAAAAAAATTCTAGTAACGTCATCTATGTGTCATCCTATGGACTTTGTCAATGGACTGTAATATGTCAAAGGTGTGGAATTTCGGTGGAACGGACTGGTCCTTGGTTATCTCCAAAAATTAAAAATCTTGTCCCCTGAAACCAAGAAAGGTTAAAAAACACAACAAAGGTTCGCTCTAACGATAGCCTAAGCTATCATCTTGAGTATCTCTCTTATAGCTTGACTATCGAAACGCGTTGAGCAACCTTTATTGTGTTTTTTAATATTTCTTGGCTTCAGGGGACAAGATTTGTATTTCAATTTTTAAAGGTGTGGAAATCTCCAGGAAATCCAGGGCTTTTACCGAGGGCAAACTGACGTTTGCATCAGTTGGACGTTGGCCTCCACTTTTCGACAATTTCAGGCTTAGTTCACTCCAAGGATGATCAAGTGAGCAACATTAAAAATATATGCGTGTATACCGACATTCACCAGGGGGCCAATTCTCCAAATTAGAAGTAATTACAACGGCGAGCATAAAGTGGCACTAAAGGAAAATAACCATGGCGAATTACATCTATTCGTAAGTAAATTTATGAAATTAGGTTATAAAAGGCAATGCACCATATCTACAATTCCTACAATGTAACTTTTGTATTTTACAGGGCGCTATTATATTTTATTTCAGGGCGGCTTCAGTGCGCAAACAATTTGCTAACATCGGACGATTACTTCGTTTCGTTAACAATCCAAACAACGCTCTTAGGGAAGTTTATTTCGCTGAATAAATGAATACACCGTTGGCCGGCTTTCTGTTCTCCAGACGGATAATCTAACGGAATCATGTGGAAAGAGAGAAATGGTCTGGGAAAGCAGTTTTTAAAGAACGGTTTCCGGTCCCTGTGGAGATTTTGTCACGTCCAAAAGGCTCAAGTTCTCGACTGGGGTCCATTCGGGGGAAAGTAGAGAGCCGGACTCCTGTATATATGCATTTACGGGATGCTGCCCTCTACTGAATTTATTATAAAGCGCCATTTCCTAAATGGAAATGTTACATATTTATATATAAATATTTCCCTAGGAATTTTTTTCGTTACCCAAGCTTCTGTTTGAGAAAAATCTAATTTAACGTGCCCGCAGTTGGACGGGCGCACAGTTGGTATCTTCTAACATTTTTTGAAGAGAAAACTTCTTTAGGCGCGTTGAAGCTTATGGTTACGCATCATCATCACGCGTTACCAACATGCTCTAATTTCTAGTTCCTAGTTTTAAGTTTCCACTTCTCGCGTCAACAGTCCCGAGATGCCTAATTTTTCCTTTTCAATCTTTGACATAATTTTGATAATAATTTAATGGCAAATCCTTCTTTGAAACCCAAATTTATGCGAGGCTCATAAACTTGATAGCGTCATAGCTTAAACTTAACATAGGAAAGCCGATTTTTAACTATCTAGGCAAAATGATAAACTCTAGAGAATTCATCTGTAATATCCAGAAATTTGACGTCTTCGAATTCATACATATCCGCATGAACAAAAACTTGTGAAAGTTACAAAAGCTTTTGAATCTGGGTGACAAGGCCTATAATGGTCCCCACAAAATGTACTTTCATCATTGACTTTGTTTATGTCAATGATAAAAGTACATTTTGTGGGGACCATTATAAGCCTTGTCACCCAGATTCAAAAGCTTTTGTAACTTTCACAAAATTTTACGAGTCTCAGTCAGCATTATATATCCCGGCCTTTAGAGCAAGGCTCAACATCTGACCTACACTCATTCTTCAGGTCTTAATATTTCTTTCCCAGTCAGATTATATCTATACCTGGCAAGGTTGGCACAAGCACACAGAATGTGTAAACTTGTTTCCTTTTCAGTCCCACATAGTCGACATCGGTGGCTTTCTGCTTGGTTGAGTTTAACCAGGTATCCTTTAAAGTTCCCGTGGCCAGTAAGCAGACCTAGTGCTCTGCTTAGCCTGCTTTGATTCATTGCACTAAGTACTTCAGCCCTTGATTGCAAAGGTTTATCCACCAGCAGTTTAGCTTGCCCGCAGGTGGTTATATTCCTCCACAGGTTCAAATGAGCCTAAGCCAAACCTTGCCGAAACTATTTGTTATCTGGTTAGATTGTTAGAGATTGGACCACCAAAAGAATAACATTTTTAGAATAAAGTGAGAGAAAAACTATAAATTTTTGGTTTCAATATGACATGTCGATATTTTTTAATTTTATTTAACATTTCTGAGACCCAGTTTAGAAATATTTAAATTTTTAGTAATGAAAGTTGAAAATGATCTGAAATATTTTTTGAAATATGACTACATGATTTATGATTTCTCAAAACGTCACCTCATGAGAGACAAAATTTAAATATTTCCAAAGTGGGTCACAGAAATGTGAAATAAAATTTATAAACCTAATGTTTCCGACCAGTAAGAGTCTAAAATAAAAAATATCAACATTTCAAATTATAAAGTCGAGTTAAAATTTCAAAATTATAGTCAACATTTTAAGAAAGTTTTGCTTTCAGATTAAACACTAAATTTTGATGGCCAATTTAAAGTGTTAAGAAAAAGTAAGCATTTTGAGATTACAGTTCAATTTTTTTCCTGAATGGTCGAGATCAATTGGACTAAGGTCAAAATTTGTAAAAAAAATCTTTCAATATTGATATGAAATTAAAATTGTCAAAACTAGATGAAAGTAAAGTCACGCCGAGGACGTTTGTATCTATGGATGTTGCGATGCAACCCGTGATACAAGCTTTGCCTCATCTACGTGAACTTTGCAATTGCAGTCTAATTTTCATTAGATTCTAATGAAATTAGATTTCAATTGCATCGTAATAAACTTGTATATATTCGTATATACAAGGCCTATTATCTCAGCAGAGAGTAATGCTTCAATTAGCATGTAGCGAAAATGTTTGCGTAACAAACAGTTAAAAGTCAGTTACAAGTCACCCAATGGAGGTTTGCTCTCTTGGATACTTATACGACTGACTAACGGCTTTAAATTGGAAGTGTATGCAACCACCGTACCATGCTGATGAGGTCAAGGAAGGCCGAAACTAGTCTATGGTTGCGGTTGTACATATTTTCAATTGTAAGCACGTTTAACTGTTTAATTACAGAACATTTAATTGGTCATTTGATGAAGTCAGATACTTTGAAAAACAAAACTTCCATTAAAATGTTCCCAAAATTTTGCAAACACGATTTATACTTTAAAATACGAATATGGGTGTAGTCCTGCTTGGTGCTTGGTTACCCATTGGCTCTTAGACTGAGTTTTTCTCTAATAGTTAATCTGAGATAAATGAATGGGTAACGCGTTCAATATCTAATTTTTCGTAGGTTGTTCATCCGAATCGTTTACAAAGCTGCTACTTTAGAATTGATAGCGGGCGTTTTCCAAAGGGGGTGAGCGACGAGCTTGGGGATGACCGGATATTTATGAACAGTCACTGAGGTATGTAATAATCTGAGGCTGGATTTAATTTGGCGGACTGATTTCACACTATGCCTCGGCGCAACTCTAGTTAATCACTCTCGCTTTATTCTCTTCCATGCCTCTGCTTTGCGTTTAGTTTTCAACTCGCATTTTCCAGTGGCGTTCCCTCAAATACACCTTGTTTTGGTACAATTGATCAGAAAATTTGTCATTGTATTCAAATTTAATACAGAAGAATATCAGTTTTGTAATACTCTGACAAGAAACGTCCTAATTAATTAGAAAACGTTGCCCTAAATAATGTATTGTTCAGACTTCAAGTTTGGAAGTGAAAAAGCGTCATATTTCAATATTTACTTTTAGTCACTGGTAGTAATTCTATGGACTTATATAACGGTCGAAGGCAATAACAGTGTAAATACTTGGTTATAGAGTAGTTAAAAATACGCTCGAATGGTAATTAGTCTTAGCCCTTAACAAACCCATGTTTACTTCAAACAATCCAAACATATTAATTATAACACTTTGACGTACACGCTACAAAGAAAATTGATTGCATTTATTACCTAAAATAATCACGAGAGAACGAGGAGCAAATAGAATGACTCAATTCAAGCATTAGAAGTTTTATTGATGTTTTATTAAGCCCTTAATTAAGTTGCAATCATTAGGCAACATAGACGCCTTTCTGGATCCTAGTTCCTTTTATTTTTCCGGCAGTTTTCATCTAATATTGGCACCACATACTATCAGTTTTTAAAACAAAGACAGTTTCAGTTTTCTGTTTTCAGACGACTTTTTAGGTTTTGTTATCGAACTTTTCTCCAATAGAGAAATGTTGTCAATGATAATTGAAAGTAAAAAAAAATAATTATGGAGTTTTGGACTTAAAAATTTGTATTTTCTTTGTTATTACGCCAGATTGATGAATTTCACAACCAGACAAATTAGAGCTTCTCCTTTTTGGCCAGCGATAGTAAAAAATATCAGTACTTTGTAAGGCACTCTTTTAACTTTCAATTATTATCGCCAACATTTCTCTACTGAAGAAAAATCCGTTAACCGGCCAACGGGAGCCTACGAAAACAGGTTCTACGTTGGATGCCAAAAATTTGCGTTTCGTTTTTCGTTTGGCCATGAGGTATTTTATTTTGTTTTGAGCCTATATTTGCAAGCATTTTTTTAAGGTTAATTCACTCGCAAAGTAGTGCGAGTAGGATGCGGAAACAAGGATAGATGGCGATGAATCGCCCTCTTAAACACGGTCAGGTTGTAATTTTTGGGAAAAATTCCTTTCGGTAATAAGTTCCATAACTTGGAAATTCTATAGAAAAAAAAATCTTTGTAGACAGAAGTCCTCACTGTGTCAAGCTGGACCGCACAGGAATTTGCTGTCTCCGACTGTCTACTACGCCTCAAGAATCTTGCCCTTGGAGGGATCAATCCTATTAGTTCCTGTGAGCATCTTCCATGATAGTACTTGTAGAAAGGAGACAAGTCACCAACCATACGCCTGTGCTCTAGTGTTTCGAGAGAATCTGTCAGACTCTCGTTATCAATTAGGCGAATCGCTCTTCTTTGAATTGAACCCAAGAGAGCTAAAGTGTGTTTTGGGGCTGAACTCCAAACATGAGAACAGTATTGGCTAGTGTTGCCCTAACTTGACCTTTGTATAGTGTTAATAGCTGATGAGATGCGAAGTACTTTTTAGCTCTAAAAAGAAAGTTTAGCTTCTGAGAGGTGAATTTGGCAATGGCGCGCACATGATCGTCCCAAGAGAACTTAGTGCTCGCATCGACTCCTAGGATAGATAGATTAGGTCCCATCGGAAGGATTTTACCGTCCATTAGTATATTTGTTGCATTATCCTTGATGTTTTCTTAGAGAAAACCGCGGCCTGAGTTTTTGAAGCGTTGAAGTCGACCAAATTGTTCTTACTTCATTCCAGAATAATCTCGAGATCCCGATTAATCGTCTGTATCTGCTGTTCCCTTAGTCGATCTGAAGCAGCGATAGATAATGGTTTGTCGGAGAAAAAAGATGACACAAGGTTACTATCACCTGCGTAGCTGTATGTGAGACTGAAAGTTGAAGCTAAGAGATCGTTTATGTGTAACAGAAATAGAGTAGGAAACAGAACAGACCCCTGAGGCACCCCTGCGTTAATCGCAAATGTTTCGGATGAGATGCCATCTAGGACGATCTGAAGAGATCTGTCAGCGAGAAAATTGGATATCAAATGACAAAGTCCAGGAGGAAGACCATAAGATGTTAATTTGGCGAGAAGAGATCGCTGCCAGACTCTGTCGAAAGCCTTTGAGGTATCCAATACCACAGCCCTAGCCTCACCATGTTTTTCTATAGCTGAGTTACAGATTATGAGTAACATATGCCAGTAGATCGCCAGTGGAACGTTGTTGTCTAGAACCGTATATCCTGTCGGAAATGATTCTATTTTTCTTCAGATATTTGAGAATCTCAATGTTGATAACCTTTTTCATCACTTTAGATATAACAAGTAACAAAGATATAGGGCGATAGTGGTTAACCAGATCCCTTTTTCCCTTTTAAGGGACCCTAGCAGATTTCCAGATGTTAGGGAATACACCTTTGTTGTAAGAGAGTGTGAATAATTTGCTTAGGACATGAGTCAACTCTGGGGCGCACTTCTTAAGAACAATAGCGGAAACACCATCAAAACCAGAAGCTTTTGAGGTGTCGCCAGCTCAAAGAGAATCTTCCTGATTGTGCGTTGTCTGAAAACAACTTCAGCCGCATCAATGTGCCAACCTTAGGGAGAATAGAAGGTTCTGCGTTTCGAAAATCAAGATTGGAATTTTCAGCAAACATTAAGGCTACCATGTCAGCCTTTTCCTTGGAGGTAGTAGCGATATAACTGTTTTCATCGAGTAAAGGTGGAAAATTTGAAGATGTAAAATTCTTTCCAATGGATTTTGCAAATTCCCAAAAGGATCTGGAACCGTTCGCTCAGTTGATAAGCCTCTGGCGCATTTTACGATCGAAATCACCTTTTGCCTCGTCAATAACCTGTTTACAAGAATTTTGTGCTTCTACAAATATGGTCCGAGTCTCGACTGAGGGATTATTTCGCCAACGATGATATGCGCGATTTTTGCAGGAGACAGCCCGAGCACATTTTTTACTGAACCAAGATTTACTGGAGGCAGACTTCTTTTGGGAGTGGGGAATTGAGCATTCCATACCAATCAGGATAGTTTCCGTGATGGATTCGGCGACTAAGGAAGGGTTGTCTGAGTTAAAGCAGACTTCCTGCCATGAAAGCTTGCGCCTTCGTTACTTTTGACTTTCTAACTTTTGAATTTTTCTTCTGATCCTTCTGATAGTGAAACCTTTAATTCTGCTTTTGAAGTGACTTATCGCATTTTTTTTTCAACACGAATCTGCTTCTTGCTTATACCAGATCCAAAACTTACAGTTTTTGCTACTCTATATCAGAACTTGATTTAGATTTTTTTTCTCTCATTGGAATAAGGTCCATTCTACTTCCTCATCCAAACTATTTTAGTTTTCTGAAATAGTTGTTGCTCTTACTAGACCAATATTGAAATTCTTTGATCATCTTTTGCAGCAGAGCGATGTTAAGATTTGATTTGGTCCTTTCCAACTCAAATTTTTCTGATACTTCGCAATACAGTGATATATGCTTATAAAGAACTCGCCCACTGCAAATTTTTACTTATAGCGAATAAATCTATAACACAGCATAAAGTATTACTAATTTTTCGCACGTAACGAAGCCCTTTATAACGAATTTTTGGATAAAGCGAACCTTACGTTTTGATGTAATCTCAAAAGTTATCAGTTATAACGCTATTTTATAGAAAAAGCGTGGAATTTCCAAAAAAAAACCTTTCCACTGTGAGATTGAACTAGAAATGTCGACTTTTCTTTAAAACTTCAACTTTTTTCTTTGAAACCATGATATTAAACTCGACTTTTCAACTTTTTTTTAAAACTTCGACTTTTTTTTAAAACTTTGACTTTAAACTCGAAATTTCGACTTTAAACTCGAAATTTTGACTTTAATCTCAATATATAATGTATTTTGACCCTCCATTTCAAAATTTCAATTTTTTTCTCTTAAGATTTTCTTCTCAAAACACCTCTTTTTTCAAAATTTTGACTATGAACTCAATATTTCGATGCTAGGCATGTATTTTTATCAAAAAACTACGTTCGTCTTTAAATATAAAATATTCAATTCAATATTCAAATTTCGTCTTGAACTGAGGGTTTCGGTTTAATCTTCATTGATATTGACATCTGGCCCTTAACTTTGAAACTTTTTGATCAAAATTTGGTTATTCATTTCAAATTTTATTACCAATTTTCACATTTCAATTTTAAGCTCAAAACTTACGGAAAAGATGTTGATAAACTTTAAAGCTTTTCGATTTTAATATCGATATTTTTCTTCTCTAATTCACAAAATGTTGATTTTTTTTTCCTATTTTTTGACTTTGTTGACTTTTTTCTCGAAATTTCGTTTTCAATGCACCCCTTTTCTCGAAATTTCGACTATCAACTCAATATTTCGATTCTAGGTATGGAATTTTTATCAAAAAAACTCCTTTCGTCTTTAAATATAAAATTTACAATTCAATATTCAAACTTTGTCTTGAACTCAAGGTTTCGTTTTAATCTTCATTGATGTTGAAATCTGGCCCTTAACTTTGAAACTTTTTGGGCTAAATTTGGTCATTAATTTCACATTTTTGTTAGTAATTTCCACATTCCGACTCTAAAAGAGGTTTAGGAAAAGATGTTGATTAACTTTAAAGTTTTTTGATTTTAATATCGATATTTTACTTTTTTTTCACAAAATGTTCCTTTTTTCTGAAATTTTTAGTTTGTTTTTTAAATTTCAACTTTTTTCTCAAAACTTTGTTTTAAAAATACCCCTTTTCTGGAAATCTCGCCTCTCAGTAATTTTCACATTTCAATTTTAAGCTCAAAACTTAAGGAAAATATGTTGACAAACTTTAAAATTTTTCGATTTTAATATCGATATTTTCCTTTTCTAATTCACAAAATGTTGACTTTTTTTTTCAAATTTTTTTGACTTTGTTGACTTTTTTCTCAAAGTTTCGTTTTCAAAACACCTCTTTTCTCGAAATTTTGACTATCAACTCCATATTTCGATTCTAAACGTGAAATTTTTATCGAAAACTCCTTTCGTCTTTAAATATAAAATTTACAATTCAATATCCAAACTTCGTCTTAAACTTGAAAGTTTCGGTTTAGTCTTAATTGATATTGAAATTTGGTCCTTAAACTCGAAATTTTTTGGGCAAAATTTGGTCATTAACTTCAAATTTTTGTTAGTAATTTCCACATTCCGACTTTAAAAAAGCTTTAGGAAAAGATGTTGATTAGCTTTAAAGTTTTTCGATTTTAATATCGATATTTTACTTTTCTTTTTCACAAAATGTTGCCTTTCTGTCTCAAATTTTTGAGGCCTATTTTTTAAATTGCAACTTATTTCTCGAAATTTCGTTTTCAAAACACCTCTTTTCTCGAAATCGCGACTCTCAAGTAAATATTTTGATTCTAACTATGAAATTTTATTTTTCAAATTGTTCCCTGAAAACTCCTTTCTTTTAGATAGAAAATTTACAATTTATTAACCAAACTTTCTCTTGAACCTCGAAGTTTCGGTTTAATCTTTATTGATATTGAAATTTAGTCGTTAATCTGGAAACTTTTTGGGCAACATTTGGTTACTAACTTCAAATTTCATTAGCAATTTTCACATTTCAACTTTAAACTCAAAACTTCCAGAAAAGATGTTGATAAACTTTGAAGGTTTTTGATTTTAATATGGAATTTTTTTTTTCTTTTTTACAAAATGTTGACTTTTTGATTTTTTTTCTTTAACATACTTTATTAAAATTTCGTTACCAAAAATCTTTTTTCTCGAAATTTCGAATCTCAGCTCAATATTTTGATTCTAAGAATGAAATTTTTATCGAAAACTCCTTTCGATTTTAAATATATGAAATTTACTGTCCAAATATTGTCTTGAACCTCGAAGTTTCAGTTTAATCTTCATTGATATTGAAATTTGGCCCTTAAACTCAAAACTTTTGGGGAAAATTTGGTCATTAACTTTAAATTTTATCAGTAATTTCCACATTTTGACTTTTAACTTAGAACTTCCAGAAAAGATCTTGATAAACTTTGAAGGTTTTTCGATTTTAATATAGAGATTTTACTTTTCTTTTTTACGAAATGTTGACTTCATCTCCAATTTTTCGATATTTTTTTATTTTAACAAATTTTGTCAAACTGTCGTTCCCAAAAACCTCTTTGCTCGAAATTTCGAATCGCAGCTCAATATTTCGACTCTAAGAATGAAATGAACCTTGAAGTTTTTCGGTTTTAATCTGGAGAATTTATTTTTTTTTCACAAAATCTTGATCTTTTTTTTCACGTTTTTTCCTCGAAATTTCGACTATTTTTCCAAAACAGCCGTTCCTTAAAATTTTGATTCTCAACTTAAACAACTTTAAGCAGAATTGAAACACAGAACTTGTTCCCTGAAACCAAGAAAGATTAAAAAACACAACAAAGGTTGCTCTAACGCCTTTCGACAGCCAAGCTGTCATCTTCAGAGAGAAACTTTAACTTTTAACTTTTTAATCTTTCTTGGTTTCAGGGGACAAGTTCTGTGTTTCAATTTTTGAAGCTAACCAAGGCCAGTCCGTTCCATCAAACTTTAAGCAGGAAATTGCAAATTTAATTTCACAATTTCAACTTCAGAATTCAAAGTTTTCCGGTCAATTTCGAAATTTGAATCGATTAGCGCTAAACTGAAGTCGACAGTTGAAGTTTGCGGCTTAAAATTTCTAGTATTATTGACACCTCAATTTGTGTCTCAGGATCTTTGCTTAAAACCAAAACTTTGGTTTTTCTAGTTTTGAAATTTATAACTAAATATCCAAACTTCAACTTGAGCCACAAAATTTCGATTTAATCTCTAAGTTTAGACTGTATTACATATATTTATATTTTTATTTAATAATTGTAATATTAAAATTGGTTATAACGTAAAATTTTTGTCGCGAAAATTTGACATCCTCCAGAATTCGTCTGTAATTTGCACATGTCGACTTTAAAGTCGAAGTGAAAGTTAAAACTTTGAGGTTAAAGGCACCATACTGAGAAAAAATTAAACATTCTGACTACAAAGTTAACATTTCCAGTTTAGCCCCGAAATATCAACTTTTTTGGTGTGACTAAAAAAAAAGACTTTAAGGCAAACTTAAAGGAAAAGTTTTGAACAAAAAATTGAAATTTCGATGAAATATTAAGAAAATACTTCAAATTTTAAGTCCAAATCGTAAAAAGCGCTTTCAATTTAAAGTTTGAGCTTAGGATCAAAAAGTTACCACCATTTTTCGTAAAATGATTTTGAAATGCTTAAAAAATCTAAAAATTAATTTTATCTAAAATTGCGGGATAAGTACAATATTAATGTTTATACAGGGTGGTCCGCTAACTATGGCGGAAACTTTAAGGAACAATAAATTATCAAAAAATAATGTGACTTTGTTATATAAACAATGCATCTTAAACGTATCGTTTTTGAGGTACAGGGTGTTAAACTCTTTATTTTTTAAACGATTTTACTTTATATCTCTCAAATGAATCGTAATATTTAAAAAAATATTTGGTAACATAAAATATCTTGTAAAGAGCTAATATTGGCTTATTATAAAATATTGTTTGATAATCTATTGTTCCTTAAAGTTTCGGCCATAGTTAGCGAACCACCCTGTATATGAGGCATTTTGTGCAAAATTGGCCCAAGTGAATCCATGGAATTACAGTGAAAATTAACAAAGAAAAGTCTAATTTGTAATATTTTAAGAGAGTCATAGTTACGACCGCCACCGGGGGGTTTGGCGGGCCGGTTAGGCCCCTCAAAGGCACACCCGGGCGGTGTGGCTGCGTGCGAATCTTGGAAATACTGCTGCCATCTGCTAAGTAGTAAAAGCATTGAACATGAGTTTGCATTGGACTGTCAACGGTTGCACTTACAGATATCAATGTTCTAGGTGAAATAAACTGAAAATCAGGAAATATCTAAATATGTTGGTTAGGCCACTTTTGCACTAAACGCCTCATATAAAATTCGATAGAGCAATTGGAATTTTGAATAAAATATTAAATTTATCAAAAAATGTAAAAATTTTCAGAATGCTGAAAACATCTCAAGGCTAAACTCAAAAATTTAAGTCAACAGTCAAAAGTTTGACAAAAAAATCAAAATTTATGTTTAAAATTCTCAAAATTTACTTTCAAAAAAAAGTTTGATTGAATTGGGTATCTTTTTCTCAAAATTTTCCTGCAAACTTTAAAATTTGTATAAACTGAAGTTTTAAAAATTGAATTAGAAATCTTGTCCTCTGAAACCAAGAAAGATTGAAAAACACAACAAAGGTTGCCCTATTGCGTTTCGATAGCCAAGCTATCATCTTCAGTTTGGTTTCAGGGGACAAGAATTGTATTTCAATTTTTGAAGATAATCAAGAATCAGTTCGTTTCTGCAAAATTATGAAATTTTAAGGCTTTTTTTTTATTTTTAAAAAAATTTGGTTATTTTTGAATTTCTGAGGTTATACTATAAACTTGAAACTAAAAATTTCTAATTTTTTCGCAAAATTTCGACTAGAAATGTGAAACTCGGGTTTAACCTCAAACGAGAAAGAAATATAAACTTTAGAGGTTCAGGTATAAATGACAAAAAAAATCAACAGTTTTGTATTCTTCTTCTTCTTGTGGAATTTTTTCAATTTTGTTGTTGCGATTTTATCGTTAATAAAGTTTAATAGTTATGAATATTAAAGAATTTCACGAAGTGAGGGTTGCAAATGTCACTTATTCACATTTCTAGTCGAAATTTCTCGAAAAAATAAACATTTGTAAATTATCACATAATTCCTTTCTTCGATTCTTTAATGCTTCACATGTAGAGAATTAAAATTAGCAATAGGTGGCACCAGGAAACTTTCTCTTCGATTTATTTGATATTTTTTCTTTCAGTTCCCCGAAGGATGAGAAAATCGAAAGAAGAAATATAAACGACTTAAAAAAACTTAGAATTTCGAAATTAAAGGCCTCTCTCTCTTGGGCCTAATTCATCCTCCACCGCTGTGCTCCTGTTGGGGAGGCGGACGGAGAAGGGACCGCATACCTCGGATAACTGGCTTCATAAACAGTTTCTGATAAATGGGAATTCTAACGTGTACATTCTCTACAAATTGCATCCAGCCATTGCATAAATTGGGTCCGATAAACCATCGACTTGGGCCCACATTTGCCTAAATCACTATTGCCCTTCCGGTGTACTTAGCCGTTATACCTATCCATAGTAAACAAACCCTTTAATTATAAAGCACAAGTTCGTAGTCAATCAGATTAAATATCCTTTTGCATGAATTACGACATAGTTATTGCACTAAGTGTAATCATTGACCCAAATCTATTGTTAAATCATCAATATTAATAAAATTGAAGCGTATGTCTGTCTGTCGACTGATTTTTTGTCCGGGCTTATCACGGAAACTGCTAAATTGAGTTTAACGAAACTTTTACTAAAATGTAGAGTATTTTTAGGGGTACCTTTTAGGCTATTTTTATCCCGGTAAAACTTATTCTGTTTTCAATCTGAAGTCAGTCTTCTGTTGTATTTTCATTGATTAGACTACCACCTTTAGATTGGTAATAATGTTTCTTTCGAATTGAATCCGCTTTTAATCAACAGAAAGACGAGAAGTGTGGTTCGATTGTGTGATTTTTGACAAGCATTCAATTACTTTCACTTGTGAGATGTATT
This sequence comes from Dastarcus helophoroides, assembly GCA_028583605.1. Lineage (NCBI taxonomy): Eukaryota > Metazoa > Arthropoda > Insecta > Coleoptera > Bothrideridae > Dastarcus > Dastarcus helophoroides. The sequence continues at coordinate 12,182,111 of CM053336.1, read as the reverse complement.
TCAACAACTTCAACTTTTCTTGATGACCAACTACGATTGTGGATAAACAATCGGAAGTTTCTTCAAGAGTCAAACAGTCTTAAAAACCCCAATAATCAGAAAAGGTTTCTTCAACCCCTTTTAAAAATAAAGAATATGAAGGATTTGGAAATCAGGACGAATGTTAAGTCTCTTAAGATAAGGTATTTAATTTGTAAGTTAGAGGAACTTTGTTGGGTTTACTTTGGAAGTTAAATAATTTTAATTATGTAGCTCAACTCGTCTGTAATTTTTCTTGAAGTGTAAACGTAAAAATAATCGCATTACTGCGTTGTAAAAGAGCGACAAAAGGAGCGTGAAATGTTGGAAATTCATAGATTGATGGCGTCCCTTGTGGGACAGGTCCAACCCATCGGCCTAACCCTTCTGACGATCTCCCTCCGGTGTCGTGCCGCTGACATGAAATATTGGAGCATAATTTGTCTCTTTGCGATTTATTAATTAAAGGTTGCCGTAAATGACAGGGAATTAGCCTATAATTTGTCCTCTTGTTTATTAAGATAAGTGGCCTTTAACGTTCCGGCATCCCTTAATGAATTTTTGTAAACTCGCTTTAATTTAACTACATTTTATTTGGCTTTCGCGTCTCCAGTTATTTTGTTAACTTAATGACTCAAACAGCAGACGATGTCGTTTTAGTTTCAAATAAAAAAAAAATTAAATCTTGACAAGTTGATTGACGATGGATGCTTGAAAACTAGAAATGGAACAAAATATTCTTGGGATGTTAAAATATTCACAAGTCGTTTTATTAACTGATCTGCCGAAGAGACATTCAAAGGTCTCCCCTGTAAACTTTCTATTACATATCGATAATAAATAAGGAAAGGCACATAAGTTTCCGGTAAGTTGACTGCTCCGGAGACATTTTGATCGGCGTTCGGCGTCGAATATCGTCGATGGCAGGAGAAAGATGATTGAATATTTTAAATTGCAGATATTTTCTTATGATTCCCAGTCGTGTGTGTTTGCGATCGACATCGACAGCTTCTGGGCAATATGGATCACGTACCGGCTTAATCTATAGCTGAAAAATAACGTAGGTCTGTCATTTTACCTCATGACATATTCAGGACTAACCTACCAGCCAATACACTCACAGGAGCAGATATTTTACCTTATTCAAAGCTTCGACAGACCCTCGCATCCAACTCACCACTTCTGGGCGAGTGTGGTAAAAAATGTTAACTGGAAACTCAGTGGTGCCCAACATTTTTAACCTTTACGTAGTATGTTTGATGGAACGGACTGGTCCTTGGTTATCTTTAAAAATTGAAACACAGAACTTGTCCCCTGAAACCAAGAAAGATTAAAAAAACACAACAAAGGTTGCTCTTACGCTCTCTGTAGATGACCTCTTGGCTGTCGAAACGCGTTAGAGCAACCTTTGTTGTGTTTTTTAATATTTCTTGGTTTCAGGGGACAAGTTCTGTGTTTCAATTTTTACGTAGTATATCCAAAAAAAATTATTAGCTGTCAATGTATAGAATTAAATGACAATGCGAACTATCAGCACAATAGTTAAGGTAGTTCACCGGCAGTAATCGTAGCAAAAATTCTTAGAACGCTAGCACTGCGTAAGCGAGACTTGATTTTTAACATAGACTGTCCGCGTGGATACAATAACAAATCCGCAAGTCGTCTGCAGTAAATTTTCTGAGCCGGCAACTGCCTACGCCACGCAGCTTTAGCCAAAGAGAAAGAGTAGTGCAGCTGCTATGTTGCCATTACTTCAAAATGTTTCCCTAACGTGTCGAATGAAGCATCGAAATTTCATGTGATGTATAATTTCAAATTTCGATTTTCTGAGCATTGCTTATACGCCACGGAGCTTTAGCCAAAGCAGCCAAAGGCATCTGGAAGGACTAGTGCAGCTGATATATTACCTTTACTTCAAGATGTTTTCCTAACATAATGAATGAAGCAGCGAAATTCCGTGAGATGTAGAATTTCAAAGTTCGATTACGAAAAAATGGTGCTGCTAAAAATCTTCATATTTTATTATTTTATTCACAATGTCATCCTACATAATACATTACTTTTTTTATAAAAATCCGTTAAACGGTTTAGCGACAATAAATTAAAATCTTTTCGAAAGCATTATTTCGTCTGTACCTTACAGTGCGTTTATACTAGACACTTAATTCCGTACATTTCTCTGTGACATAAAATATATTTTCTCTCTGACATAAGTGGTGGCTCGTAGCCAAAACTAATGGGGGTGCTGCGACAATGTTTATGTTTGATCCAAAATGTTGATTTTTTCAAAATTTTAACTTTTTAAAATTTTAATTAAAAATTTCGACATTTTCAAAATGTAACTGTTCGAAAATTTTAGATTTCTTAGAAAACTTGGCATTGAAAATTTTTGAATTATGTCCCGTTTTTTGAAAGACTGAATTTTTTCCAAATTTCGATTGTATTCCAAAATTTAGACTTTTTTTTATGACTTCAACTTTATTTTATTTTTAGGTATTGATTTTTCCGACAATCTCTGAATACTCTTTTAAAAATATCTTCATTTTCGAAAATATTTAAACTTTTCGGTGTTTTGTTTTTTTGTATTTTTTTAAATTATTAATTTTTTCGAAATTTGCACCGTTTGAAAATTTTTACGTTTTCTACAAATGTCAAATTTTAAAAAACTGGACTTTAGACTCTTTAAATTTTCGATCTTTTTTAAAATTTCACAATTTCATCATTTCTTTTTTTTTGAGGAATTATAATATTTTTATTGAAAATTACGATTCTTAATAATTTCGACTGTCTTTTTAGTATCAACCAATTTTAATTTTTTGAAATAGAGTCACTTTATAAAATGTCGACTTTTTTCACATTTTCGACTATTTTTGTTGTTTCTTTTAATTTGGCTACTTTTTAATTTCCAAATTAATTTAAAATTTCGATTTTTTTTTAAATCTTGACGTTTTATGAAAAGTTTAACATCTTTTCAAAATTTGGATTTTGTTGACCTAAAATTTGAAAAAAATCTCCATTTTTGGTTCAAAATTTTAACTACCAAAAATTTTAACTTTTGGATTTTGTTGACCTAAAATTTGAATCTTTTAAAAAAAATCTTCATTTTTGGTTCAAAATTTTAACTACCAAAAATTTTAACTTTTTTCAAACTTTTAACTTCTCAGTATTTGGACTTTTGAAAACCTCGATCTATCTGATAATTTTTGACTTATTATCAATATTCCGGCTATGAAAATTTTGATTTTTATTGATAATTTGAGTGAAAATTTCCCAATTATTCAAAATTTAAACTTTTTTAAAATTTCGAATTATTTCAAAAACTCGATAATAATTCTCAGATCCTTTGAATGTGTCTACTTTTTCAAAGTTTTGATATTTTTTTTAACTTCGACTATAGAATTTTGACCTATTTGTTTGAAAGTTTCTTCATTTTCAAAATTTTGACTTCTTTTGCAAAATTGAAAGTTTTTGAAAATGTTTGCCTTTTGCTTAAATTTTGTATATATTTCGTATATTCCTCAAAATTTAGGAAGACCAAAGTGTCAAAAAATTCCGGCCTTTTCTTGAAAATTTTAGCCTTTTCTTAAATCTGCACTTTTCTAAAATTTTTGACCTTTTTTTAATTCCCAATTTGTTGAAAATTTCGTTTTTTCAAATGTTCGAATTTTTCAAAATTTAAGCTATTTTTCAAAATTAAAATTGTTTGGAAAACTTAAAAATTTCGACTATTTTTTAAATTTAAACTATTTTCAAACTTTCAACATTCTTTGCAAACTACTTCTATTTGAAAATTTCGATTTTTATTTTAAGTGAGACATTTTTTAAAAACTCATTTTGAAATTTTCAACTAATTCGTAAAATTTCGAATATTTTCTAAAATTTTCGATTCCATTTCAAAAGGTCTACTTTTTTTTCAAAATTTCGTCTTTTTTTGAAAACTTGACTTTTTTTTTAAAAGTCCGAATTTTTTCAAAATATTATTTATAATTTTTGTTTGAACATTTTCAATTAAATCTTCAACGTTTAAAAAAAGTGAATTTTTATGTTAAATTTGAGCTACTCAAAATTTCGTCTTTTTCCAAATTTTACCTTTTCAAAATTTCAACCTTTTTAATAATTACAACTTTTTTATTATTTTGAGATTTCTCCAATATTCAAAAATTAAGCTTCTTTGAGAATATAATTAAAAATTCTAATTTATTTTAAATGTCGATATTTTTCCAAAATTTTGCCTTTTTCAATTAGCAAAATTATTGAAAATGTCGACTATTTTAAAAATTTAAATTTTTTTCCCAAAATATTACCTTTTTTCCAAATCCTTATTTTCTCTTGGAAATTCGACTTTCTATGAAAATTTCGAAGTTTTTAAAAATTCCACTTTTTTTTAATTTTCGGTTTTTTTGATAACTTTGACTTTATTTTTTGCCTCTGGTAATTTTTTTTTTGAAATTTAAATTTTTTTGGTATTATTATTGTTATGTTTATTATTTATTTATTTATTATTATATTAAAATAAATATTATTCCTATTAACAAAACTTTCGATTTTTAAAATTGTGCGAAGCTTTAAAACAAATTTCGACAAAAAACTTGCAGTTTATACATATACAAATAAATTGTAAAAATTTAAATTTTAATCTCAAAATATTGACTTCAAGCATTAAATTGTTGATTAATTTTTTTGCAACATTTTGATTGCTTTTAATTTCGAAATTTTTGAGACTTTTCTTGAAATGGTGATTCTTTTTCTCGAAAATTTTTGACAATTAATTTATTTCTAAAAATTGGGTTTTAAGGGTTTTTTGCGAAACACTTTTATCAAAATTAGAAAATAAAATGAACTATAAAATGTCAAAGTCTAGTAAAAAAACTTGACATTTTTAAAACAAATTAGAGGAACATAAAAAAATCTGGAGAAGTTAAAATTTTCAGAAGAAATTTTAAAGACAAAATTTTCAGAAAAAATAGGAATTTATATAAAAAAAAAATTATAAAATATTCAGGAAAAAGGGAAACTTCGCAGAAATAATTAAAATTTTCTTAAATAAATCGAAATATCTTGAAGAAACTCAAAATTTTTATACAAAAAATTGAAATTGAGATTTCAGGTAAAAAGTCGAATATTCGCTATTAAATTTGTTTGGAGAAATTTTAAAATGCGAGAAAAATTATATTTAGATTTTGTTTTGAAATTTTAATTATTTTCTGAAAATTTTTATAAAAAATAGAAAAAATTAAAATAGATATCAAAATCCCGTAACTTCGTAAAAGGAACTTGATATTTCTATAAAAAGAAATCAGAGAAACATTAAAATGTCTACAAAAAACTGTTTAAGGAAACGTCCTCGGAAAATTTTGAGAAGAAACTCTTGGGGTGCTGCAGTTCCACAGTGCCTATACGCGAGCCGCCACTGGACATAAGTTCAACTATCCCGAGAGAAGCTTCTCCTCCCAGCTGTCTAGATAAGTCTCGGATAGCTTTCTCAGCATAGTTGACACTTATGTCAGGGAGGAATAAAGTGCAAGCGCACCCTAACACTGGTAGTAACACATCTGACAAAAATGTAAAGAAAATCTATAAAAAGCCAACTACTGAAACTGAACTACGTTAAATCTCAAAGCAAATGCAAACGGTCATTAGATACACATCACTCGAGTTGGGAGAGCTTTCAAGGGAAAAAATCTGTTCTGGTTAGAGCCTTAGCCTCTGGAACCATCAAACTGATTGAAACATTATAAAAACATGTACGCCGCTTAAGCACTATTTATCATTTCGTGTGCAATCACGAAACTTTAAAAATCTCCTCTCGAGCTTTGCTTGCCTCATTCTGCTTTCTAATAACGTTAAAAGCCTCAAACGTCGATATGGCTCACACACTCGCCCGCCTTTCAAACCGAAAAGTTGGAAACTTCGTTACGACCTCGGAGAGGATGAATGACAGGCCAGATTTGAAAAATCACTCAACCTGAAATGCGCAAATGAAGCTATGTTTCATACACAGATTATTAACTGTACTTCATCGAGAAGTCAAAGTTAAAACAGCAAAATGAATTTCGTTTTTGAATATTTGCAAGCATGGAAAAGAAAATAGGTTTGTAATAAAATTTCCCTCCAAGTTCACCAAATTCTTGAAATTACAATTCCATTTACTAATTCGAAATTTAACAGATTTGGAGTTTGAAAACCAAAGACCGGGTCTAATTAGGTCTCGTTCAAACATATTGGTCTCTGCAGTGGAATCTAGTCTTCTGGGACCTTTCTAGAGAGCGCAACTGCTTTGCTAAGCGTTTGTGGTTCAAGTGTTGGTAGTTCGGCTAACCTCTTAGAGGGCTGCAACTGTAGTCTGTAGATCTGTACTTGCATACGAGGCTGATTGATACAACTCTGATGTCAGAGTTTTTTGGTAATCGAACAACCTTCAATTCATTTAGAAAATTTGGAAAAGCCGATGAAAGGCAAACGTATTTTAAGAGTTCAACCAAAGTGCGTTTATCTGTTTATTTGTGGACTTTTCACGACACAATTTGGGAACCGATTTCGACGAAAATTGGTATAGTGTTTCCTTATAACCCAATATACAAAATAGGTTGCCCCAAAACATTTTTAGTTGTCGCGGAAAAGAGTTTTGGGACGATATTTTTGCCTCGAAACGATTTTCGTTATAGAAAAACAAGAAATTATGCTCACGGTTTCAAATCGGGCGTATTACGATTTCGAATCTTGACACAATTTTCCGCACAATTATTTCTCGACAATGAACACACCGGAAAAGCCTCGCCAACACATACATCAGGCCTAGGAGTCGAGAGCGGAGCACATGCTTTACGAAATCTAATCTAAACTTCAGGCATGACAAAGTGGCGACCTTATAAATATGTGGCCATATTCAGGCGGGATTATGCCGGGCATATTTCAGGCATGTCGTCTGAGAACGCCTTGAATATTTCCCCTCGTTTCGCTAGACGCTTCAAACCAAGGAAAATTCAGCCAAATTACGAAAATTCTCCGGAAATCATGCCCACTTAAAGACCAGCTGATAGCGGACAAACAGCAGCTTGGGAAAATCTATACTCCATCTGTTTTGTCAGGATTTCCATGTTGGTTGCAGGGTCGGATTTAGACTTGATGAGGGCCTAAGCTATTTGAGATATGGGGCCAATGTTGTTTAGTAAATATAAAATATTTGTCGGCAACTTTTTAGCAACACCAAAAATGGCCTCACCATTTGGTGATTTCTTCATACAATGTAGTTATCCTGTATGGGCCTTCCTTATACTAACAATTTTACCGACGACTCCAAAAAAAAGGTCCTCAATGCTTTTTTTTCTTCAATTTCTTCTGAACAGCACTATATGTCCAAATATGATATTTTTGGGGGGCCCTTAAGATGGTAGCGACCCTCTTGGGGGATTTAAGCTAGAGCTTGTATAGCTTATACGTAAATTCAGCATTGGTTGGTTGTAATGAAATTGTACGGCTAAGGCAATTCACTAGCAATAATTGTAGTTAAAGTAGAATATTAGATTTCTGCTACGTATTGTTCACACTCTCTTACAACAAAGGTGTATTCCCTAACATCTGGAAATCTGCTAGAGTGCAGCCTGTCCCTAAAAAGGGAAAAAGAAATCTGGCTAACAACTATGCCAACTATGCCTAAAGCGATGGAAAAGGTTATCAACATCAAGATTCTCAAATATCTGGAGTAAAATAGAATCATCTCGACAGGCAATACGGTTTTAGACAACAACGTTCCACTGGCGATCTAATGGCATATGTTACTCATATCTGTAACTCAGCTATGGAAAAACATGGTGAGGCTAGAATTGTGGTATTGGATATCTCAAAGGCTTTCGACAGAGTTTGGCACCGATCTCTTCTCGCCAAATTAACATCTTATGGTCTTCCTCCTGGACTCTGTCATTTGATATCCAATTTTCTCGCTGACAGATCTCTTCATATCGTCGTCGATGGCATCTCATCAGAGACATTTGCGATTAACGCAGGGATGTCTCAGGGGTCTGTTCTGCCTCCTACTCTATTTTTATTACACATAAACGATCTCTTAGCTTCAAATTCCAATCCTATATACAGCTACGCAAATGATAGTAACTTTGTGTCATCTTTTTTCTCCAACAAACCATTATCTATCGCTGCTTTAGATTGACTAAGGAAACAGCAGATATAGACCATTAATTGGGATCTCTTGGAATGGGCTAAGAGCAATTTGGTCGACTTCAACGCTTCAAAAACTCAGGCCGCGGTTTTCTCTAAGAAAACATCAAGGGATAATGCAACAAACATACTAATGGACGATACAATCCTTCCGATGGGATCTAATCTATCTATCCTAGGAGTGAATGCGAGCACTAACTTCTCTTGGGACGATCACGTGAGTGCCATTGCCAAATCCGCCTCTCGGAAGCTAGGCTTTCTTTTTAGAGCTAAAAAGTACTTCACATCTCATCAGTTATTAACAATATACAAAGCTCAAGTTAGGCCAACCCTAGCCAATACTGTTCTCATGTTTGGGGTTCAGCCCCAAAACACACTTTAGCTTTCTTAGATTCAATTCAAAGAAGAGCGATTTGTCTAATTTGATGACGAGAGTCAGACCGATTCTCTCGAAACACTAGAGCACAGGCGTATGGTTAATAACTTGTCTCTTTTCTATAAGTACTATCATGGAAGATGCTCGCAGGAACTAATAGGATTAATCCTTCCAAGGGCAAGATTCTTGAAGCGTACAAGACAGTCGGAGACAGCAAATTCCTGTGCGGTCCAACTTGACACAGTGAGGACTTCTGTCTACGGAGACTCTTTTTTCTACAGAACTTTCAAGTAATGGAACTTGTTACCGAAAGGAATTTTCCCCAAAAATTACAACCTGTCCTTGTTTAAGAGGGTGGTTCATCGCCATCTATCCTTGTTTTCGCATCCTACTCGCAGTGCTTTGAAAGCATAATGGGGTTACTCTGTGCGAGTGGATTAAACTAAAAAAAAAAAACGTAAAGAGATGTAAACGCCAGATTGACAGCACTATTCTATGTTTAGCATAGATTGGCCGGTGGATACAATAATACTAATCCCTAATTCACTGGCAGTAATCGTAGTTAAAATAGACAAACCTCTAAGCTGCTTCGCAATAGATTTCCTGAGCCGAGAACACTGGCACTCTATATAGGATAAAATTTACGCAACGGAGCTTTAGCCAAAGGCATCCATATAAAGAAGTAGAGTTGCTATGTTGCCATTACTAGGATGTTTCCCTAACGTGCGGAATGAAGCATCGCAATTCAAATTGCGATTACGCAAAAGCGGCACTGCTGGAAATCCTCATATTTTGCCATTTTATTTCCAATATTACGTTTCATTACATATAACTTTTTTATTAAAATCTATAAAAAGGTTTGGCTGCAATAAATTAAAATCTCTTCGAAAGCATTCTTTCGACTATACTTTACGTGCTTCGGTAGGGGCACGGTTCTTTTAATTTTGCAGGTGTATGGGTCACATTGTTAGTAACATATGACAAAAATTTAATTAAAATTTGTGCAAAAGCTATTGACCGGTGAAATACCTCAGGAAGTACTTAGCTGAAATTCAACAAATTGAAATTTTAATGATGATCTGGATTCTGGATTCGTTGTGGGTTGCCTAAAATTTAGGCCCGCACTTAGGCTACCCTTTCCGGGCCCATTGTGCTATCCCCGTGAATGAGGTGTCCTTGGTCATTCATTCAGCCACCCAACCTTGTTGAGAAACTGAAGAATGTCCCTTGGATGCGCCTCTCTCAAACTGGCCACACTAGGCCAGAAGTCCCCCAGCGTGGATCCTCTGATTAATGCTAGTGCCGGGCAGTGATACATCACGTGCTCGACACTCTCATCTTCTTCTAAGCACCCTCTGCAGCTCGGGTCGTTTATGATTCCCATTCTGTGGAGGTGTTTGTTTAATCGACAGTGACCTGTCCATATCCCTACAAGTTTCCTGAGATTATTCCTTGAGAGTTGTAGGTATAGTTTTGCCCTTTCCCTGCACGACATTCTAATGAATGCGTGAGTTTGTCGGCATGTTGTTATTGATGCCCATAAGCCTTTGTGTTAACGATAAGTTTCTTCGTTAAGTAGGGATCTTACGGTTGATCTTGCCAGGGGAAGGGTTGGTTCTGGTCCAACGAATTGTCCCTCCGAACCCTTCCTCGCCAGTTTGTCAGCGCGTTCGTTTCCCTCTTTCCCAGAATGTCCTTTGATCCATATTAGATCAATTGCATTCTCTTGTGATAGACGTTTTAGAGCTAGGTGGCAATTCCATACCAGCACTGAGTTTGTTTTCACATTCCTCAGGGCGTTAAGGGCTGCCTGGCTGTCCGTCTTTATTTGGATATATTCTCCTATAATGTTCAGTTGCGTCATTTGTTCGGCGCTATATGAAATTCCCAACATCTTCGCTTGAAAGTTTATTGAGTATTTATCCAGCTTAATACTTACACTTAGGTTCAGGTCTTCCGAGAAGATTCCTGTTCCAGTGCCCGTATTTGTTTTCGATCCATCCGTGTATATACTTACGTCTGGTATCCTTGCTTGTACTTCCTCCATTTTTATACGGTAGGATTTTGTGAAGTTATATTTCACCAGTAGATGGTCCATCGGCGCATCCAGAATAGGTACCTTTTGGAGCGCCTCCTCCATTATGCGCCGGTGACCCACCATTTTACCACATTCCTCCTGCTTGCAAACGGAGAGCAGAAGCCTGTGTCGCCCCCTCAAGAAATATGTTGAGAGGTGGCAGGCACAAGATCGCCTCTATTGCTGCTGTTGGAGTGGATTTCATTGCTCCTATCACTACCAGACACGCTAGACTCTGGATGTGATTTAGCTTTTGTTTTATAGTGGTGCACTTTGTCTTTGGCCACCAAACTATAACTCCGTAGCTTACAATTGGTCTGATGACTGCCGTGTATAGCCAAAAGGTCATCTTAGGGGATAATCCCCAAGACCGATGGCCCCACGGCATTGCCAGAAGATCTTGTAAGCTTTGTTTAATTTATTTTCAATGTGGTACTTCCAGATTTGACAACCCGAGTTGGGTTCCAATGAGTTTGGGAAATTTTAGTCGCGCTAATTTCCTTTTATTTGTGAAAAGGACCATTTCCATTTTTGCAGGATTTGCTGCTAGGGAATGTTCTTTGCACCATTTCTCGACTATATATAAGGCGTCTTGCATTAACTCGAAGAGTACTCCCTCGTGTTTACCTGAAAGCAGAATGGTTATATCATCTGCGTAGCTAATTGTACAGAGACCCCGATCATTGAGTTTTCGGATAAGGTCATCCGCTATGATTAACCATATAAGGGGGGATAATACAACCCCTTGCGGACATCCCTTACTTACGATTCCTGTGACCGTCTAGTCTCCTACTGTAACTTGTATTGCTCGCCACTCAAGTATATGTCGTATGAGTTCCCGCAAGGCGGGTTCAATACCACTACGCCCAAGCGCCGAAGAAATGCTATTGAAGTTAGGTCTATCAAAGGCACCTTCTATGTCCAGAAATACACCTAGGGATCTCTCGATCCTGCTAACTACTGAGTGTAGCGCAGTTTCGGTAGATCTGCCGGAAGTAAAAGCATGTTGATTTGAATGTAAGGGGTAGTGTATATCGAGGCTATCCCTTATATGTCTGTCGCACAACTTCTCCAACGCCTTCGGTAGGAAAGACGTTAGGCTGATTGGGCGACATGATTTAGCCTCACCTTGAGGTTTACCCGGTTTTGGAATAAAAATTACTTTGACTACTCATAGACTCCAGGGTGATGTCGATAACACTCTGGCCTCTGGAGGTAGCAAAGGTAGCTTCACTGCCTCTAGTGAGTATATCTAATTTGGTACTACTTAAGTATTGTAGTAAAGATGACCTCGAGGGTTGTTTGTTTCGCTCCCCCAAGCTGTATGGTGGGCGTTTGTGTCACATCCAATTATAAGATCTACATTACCTGCCTCACGAAAGTCGATCAGTCCTGCCATTTCCTCGGAGAGTGGTGGTCCTTTCGAATCTATTGGTAGGTAGGTCGATGCTATTACAAGTGATATTTTTCCTTCTCGACGCGCAAGTTCCACTCGGAGAGCTGTTTGATCTCCAGAGCAGAATTGGGGTAGGATATTCGCTTGCAGTAGTTTCGGGACATATATGACAGCTCTTGGCTTGTCCCCATTTTTGAGGTAATTTAATGATGATGATCAGAAATTTATGTAAAAAATTCCCAAAATCTTCATTCCAGCGATAAACTATAAACTTCATTTTTTTAATTTCTCCTGAAACCTCAAAATTTCTTGAAATATTCAAAATGTTAACAAAACTTTAATATATTTTTTTGGAACTTCGATTTCACTTTGAAAATACCGAATTGTTCTTCGTTTTGTGCAAAATTTTGATTTCAAACCTGAACTGTTGGCTCTTTTTTTTAATTTCCCAATAATTAATTTTCCTAAAGTTTTCAAAACAAGACCTGAGTAGAATAAAATATACTTTAGCTGAAGATATATTAATCATGACATCACCGTCAATTACTTTTATGTAGAAAGGTGTGAAACGTTATCTCTTAACTAAATTAAAATAACCCCTAATTACGCGTTATACAGAATGTATGGCGCTATCGAACATAAAGTTGTTATTTTATGCACATCTGGGGAAAGCATACACTTGGGCCAGTATATGCAAATGATACGAAAATATGTCATCTGTACATGTGTGCGTGTGTGGCCCTATCTGCTTAAAAAATACAACGAAATTAATGAAATTGATAAAATATCAGATAAACCACGCTGAAAACATTACAAGCAGATGTGTCTTCATTTATATTTTTTCTGTCAAAACACCCTACACGACCAAAGCTTGTGAAAATTAATAGAACTCGTTAAATAACCTTACAACCCTCGCTTATACCACAAATTTTTTCTCTAACCGCTTATTCTAAAATATTACACTTAAGATAAAAAAAAATCCTCGATTTTCCACTACACCAAATAAACGTTAAAATTTACAACTCTTCCCGGAGCGTTTCCCGCCCTCAATTTTTCCATAACAACAACCAAAATCGTAAAAAATAATTGTTCCCTAATGTGAGCAATTGAAGCGCCGTTTTCTCCACTAGAACCATCGGGGTTTTTAATTTTATTCGAAGCGTAATTTTAGGGCTTCGCTGCGCCTTGTTCGCCGTCGTTTTATGATAACGGCGGGCGGGAATCTTCCGGTGCCCGTTTACAAATGGCGAAGGCGCGACCTGTAACTGGCCACAGGGGTGGAATCTTTTCGGCGAAACTGTTGATACACCCCAGCGTTCAATTACAACGTCGGACGAGCTCGAAGCTGGAAGATTCGTTGGAATTGTTTTATTCTTTGAGGATGTTAACCAGGTGATAATTTGACCTCATGTGAACTTTTTTTCCTATTTTATAAGCAGGAGCGGAATGAAAGAGTACTGTTATTTTACCTTAATTAATTAATTAAGGTATATATCACATTATATTACATTAATACAATACATTAATATAATTTTGAAAGGAATAAATAAGAAACAAAAGCAGGAAGAAAAAGGATTCATTGGTCACATATCTAACTTCAGTTCTCCAAATATCTACTCTACAGAAATTCTCTATCTCTGAGTAGATTCTTGGAAAGGGTAAGAAAAAGGATTCATTGATCTCATCCCTAACTTCAGTTTTCCAAGTAGAGATTCTCTATCTCTTAGTAGATACTTGGAGAACAGAAGTTAGAAGGAAATCAATGAATCCCTTTTCTTCCTGTTTTTATTTCTGAAGGAAAAAACATGTTGGAGGGTTCTAATTTTTTAGGAGATTTCATCTGATGTTCACAATCTTGAATATAAGCCTTTTAACTTTTCCTAAACATTTTGTAACTTACATTTGAATTTGTTATTAATTCATCTCAAATTTTAATTAAAAAGGACAAATTAAAGTTTTTAGAAGTCAATATTTCGAGTCAAAGTAAAAATATTTTGAGATAAAGTAAAAACGTTGAAAAAAAAACTCGTATCTGGAAAATATGGAAAATTTGGATTGTAAGAAAGGCTAGGTTTTGTTTGAACAAAAAGCCAAATATTTGGAATTTTAACAAAATTCCGAGGCTAACTAATTTTTTTTTATTTCAAATTTTCCTCGAGATTTTAATTTTTTTTTCCCAAAATTTCGTGTTAAAATTGTTGGTGTGTTTAAATTGGAAGTTTAAGCTTGAAACTCCTAAATACAAAAATTCGAGAACTTTTTTTAATAAATTATAAAACTGAATTCGAAATTTCTAAAAAAAACCAAATTTCGAAAAAATGTCATTAAGGACATTGCTCAAATCTCGAGTTCAACTCCAGACTAACTTCAGATTTTTCTGAAGATTTGAAAATGCATAAAAATTAGATTTTAGCCAAACGTCGAGATTAACTACAATCGTAATTCGTAACATTTTTTTCTCATGCCGAATTTTTCCCAAGATTTCAAAGTTTTTCTTAAAATTTTTTGTTAAAATTGTTCGTATAAATAACTTCCAATTTTAGGATTGAACTTTCTAAATTCGATAACTTATTTTTATAAATTTAAAAACTAAATTCAAAATGTCTTGAAAAATATCAAAATTAAATATTAGAGAACTTTTTTTAATAAATTTTATAACTGAATTCGAAATTTCTAAGAAAAATGAAATTTTGAAAAAAATTATTTTTTTAAGGACATCTTTCAAAATCTCGTGCTCGACCTCAAAATGCTGGGTTAACTTAAGATTTTTCTGCAAACTTGAAAATGCATCAAAATTAGATTTTAGCCAAATATCGGGTTAACCAATATCTTAATCCCATTTTTTTTCATGCCAAGTTATTCTCAAGATTCCAATTTTTTCTCAAAATTTTGTGTTAACATTGTTCGTGTAAATAAATTCGAAGTTTAAACTTGAAATTTCTAAATTCAGAAATTCGAAAACTTATTTTTATAAACTTTAAAACAAAATTCAAAATGCCTTGGAAAAAAATCCAAATTTTCGAAACAATATTATATAGTTAAGGACATTTTTCAGAATCTTAAATTTGATCCCAAAGTAGGGGCTTTAGTTCCAGCGTTTTCTTAAAATTTCGAAATCCATAAAATGTTGAAGGTTCGGGGTTTTAGCTAACTTTCGAGATTATTGGTTAATCTTGAATCGTAAGCCTAAACATTTTTTTCATTCAGTTTTCTTCGAGATTTAAATTTTTTTGTCAAAATTTCTTGCTAAAATTGCTCGTCTGTATAAATTCAAAGTTTAAGCCTGAACTTTTTAAATTCACAAAATTTGGGAATTGTTTTTTATAACTTAATTCGAAATTTCTAAAAAAATAATAAAAATTTCCAAAAAAAAAAATGTCATATAATCAAGGACATTTCACGAAATTATGAATTTGATGCCAAAGTGTTGGTTTTAGCCCCAGATTTTTATGAAAATTTCGAAATGTATAAAAAATTGAATAAATGTTTCGCATCGTAAACCAAAAATTTTTGTCATTCCAAGTTGTCCTCGAGATTTTAATTTTTTTGTCAACATTTTTCGCTAAGATTGTTCTTGTGCATAAATTCGAAATTTAAATTTGAAATTTCTAAATTAAAATATTGGAGAACTTTTTTAATAAATTATAAAACTGAATTCGAAATTCATAAAAAAAATGAAATTTCAAAAAACTGTCATTAAGGACATTTCTCAAAATCTCGAGTTCAACTCCAGACTAACTTCAGATTTTTCTGAAGATTCGAAAATGCATAAAAATTGGATTTTAGCCAAACGTCGAGATTAACTACAATCGTAATTCGTAACTTTTTTTTTCATGCCGAATTTTTCTCAAGATTCCAAAGTTTTTCTCAAAATTTTCTGTTAAAATTGTTCGTGTAAATAAATTCCAATTTTAGGCTTGACGTTTCTAAATTCGATAACTTATTTTTCTAAATTTAAAAACTAAATTCAAAATTTCTTGGAAAAAATCCAAATTCAATATTCGAGAACTTTTTTTACTAAATTTTAAAACTGAATTTGAAATGTCTAAAAAAAACGAAATTTCGAAAAAATGTCATTTTTTTAAAGACTTTTTTCAAAATCTTGAGTTCGGCCCCAAAATGGTGGGTTAACTTAAGAATTTTCTGAAAATTTGAAAATGCATAAAAATTAGATTTTAGCCAAATATCAAGTTTACCAATATCTTAATTCCATTTTTTTATGCCAAATTTTTCTCAAGATTCCAATTTTTTTTCTGAAAATTTTCTGTTAAAATTGTTCGTGTAAATAAATTCGAAGTTTTAGCTTGAACTTTCTAAATTCAGAAATTCGAGAACTTATTTTTATAAATTATAAAACTAAATTTAAAATTTCATGGAAAAAAATAAAAATTTCGAAACAATGTCATATAGAATCTTAAATTTGATCCCAAAGTGTTGGTTTTAGCACCAGATTTTTATGAAAATTTCGAAATGTATAAAAAATTGATTGAATGTTTCGTATTGCAAACCAAAAATGTTTGACATTCTAAGTTTACTTGGGATTTTAATTTTTTTCTCAACATTTTTCGTTAAGATTGTTCTTGTGCATAAATTCAAAGTTTAAATTTGAAAATTCTAAATTCAACTATTCGAGTACCTTTTTTAATAAATTTTGAAACTGAATTTTAAAAATTTCTAAAAAAAAAACGAAATTTAGAAAAACTGTCATTTATTTAAGGACATTTCTCAAAATTTTGAGTTCGACCCCAAATTGCTGATTAAAATTAAGATTTTTGAAAATTTGAAAATGCATAAAAATTAGATTTTAGCCAAATATCAAGTTAAGCAATATCTTAATCCCAGTTTTTTTCATGCCAAGTTTTTCTTAAGATTCCAATTTTTTTCTCAAAATTTTGTGTTAAAATTGTTTGTTTAAATAGATTCGAAGTTTGGACTTGAACTTTCTAAATTCAGAAATTCGAGAACCTATTTGTATAAATTTTAAAACTAAATTCAAAATGTCTTGCAAAAAAATCAAAATTTCGAAAAAATGTCATATAGTTAAGGACATTTTTCAGAATCTTGAATTTGATCCCAAAGTATGGGCTTTAGTTCCAGCTTTTTCTTAAAATTTCGAAATTTATAAAACGTTGAAACTTCGGGGTCTTGGCTAACTTTCGATATTATTGGTTAATTTCGAATCGTAAGCCCAACAATTTTTTTCTTTCAGTTTCCTCGAGATTTTAATTTTTTTGTCAAAATTTCTTTCCAAAATTTCTCGTGTGTATACATTCAAAGTTTAAGCTTGAACTTTTTAAATTCACAAAATTCGGGAACTGTTTTTTATAACTTAATGCGAAATTTATAAAAAAATAATCAAAATTTTGAAAAAAAATGTCTAATAATTAAGGACATTTCTCTAAATTATGAATTTGATGCCAAAGTGTTGGTTTTAGCTCCAGATTTTTATGAATATTTCGAAATGTATAAAAAGTTTAATGAATGTTTCGTTACGTAGTCCCAAAATTTTTGTCATTCCAAGTTTTTCTGGGTATTTCATTTTTTTTCCGTAAATTTCTCCTTAAGATTGTTCGTCTACATACATTTGAAGTTTAAATTTGAAATTTCTAAATTCCGTTTTCAATTTCAAATATTTAATAAATTTTAAAATTGAATTCGAATTTTCTAGAAAAATAATTAAAATTTTGAATTTGATCCCAAAGTAGTGGTTTTAGCTTCAGATTTTTTTTTTAAATTTTGAAATTTGTAAACAGTTAAATAAATATTTCTTAACGTAACCCCAACATTTTTTTCATTTCCAGTTTTTCTTGATATTTTAGTTTTTTTTTTCAAAATTTCGTGCTAAAATTGTTTGTGTGTACAAATTCGAAGTTTAGATTTAAATTTTCCTAAATTTAAATATTCGAGAACCTTTTTTATAAATTTTGAAACTGAATTCGCAATTTCTAAAAAAAACGAAATTTCGAAATAATGTCATTAAGAACATTTCTCAAAATCTCGAGTTCAGCCCTAGACTAACTTCAGATTTTTCTGAAAATTTGAAAATGCATAAAAATTAGATTTTAGCCGAACGTCGAGATTAACCACAATCGTAATTCGAAGTTCTTCAAAAAAAAATAAAATAGAAATTTCGAATAAAATGTCTTTTATTTAAGGATGTTTCTCAGAATCTCGAGTTGATCCCAAAATGCTGGCTTCATTCCAGATTATTCTGAAAATTTTTCAAATATATACAAAGGTAGATTTTAGACGTATATCGAAATTAATCAATATCTTAAGCCAATTTTTTTTATGCCAAGTTTTTTTGGAGACTAATTTTTTTCTTACACTTTTGTGGTAAAACTTTTCGTCTTTAAATTCTAAATTTAAGCTTGAAGTCCCTAGATTCATAAATTCGAGAACATTTTATTATAAATTTTTAACCTAATTTCGAAATTTCTACGAAAAAAAATCGATATTTCGCAAAATTTCTTTATTTATTTATTTCATTTAAGGGCATTTTCCAAAAATCTAGAGTTTGATCTCAAAATGTTGATCGCTTAAGGCTCAAAATTTTATGTTTAACTAAACTCAAATTTGGTGAAAAATGTCTTTTTAGGTGTAACTATTTTTCCACTTTAATCTATGCATTTCGTTCTTAGGCTTGAAATGTTGGCTCAATTTTGAACTCCGGAAAATTCTTTTTGAAACTGCGACGTAACTTTCAACTTGAAATTTCGGTAACAATTTTATCCGTAAAAAATTCTGTTTAATTTTTTTGTTGAATTTTTATTTTAGAATCAAACGAGTTTTTTTAAAGATTTGAATATTATTCTCGAAATTTGGTTTTTAGAACTGAAATTGAAGATTTAATTCGTTTTATTATTTTAGAACTTTTTTTCAAACACCTGCCAAAAATTTAAATTGATAATTAGAAAAATGTTCAAGTGTTCTCGAAATAACGAAATGAAAATTATAAATTTAGAAAAAAGTATACATGTCGAAAGCAACTCGATATTTGCAGAATAATTTCCAGGTCACACCCGTAATTCTCTAAATATTTTAATTTAGGGAAGAAAGGTAAAAATATAAAATATGAAATCTGAACTCTAATATCCAAATTAATTTTTCGACCCAAATGTATAACTTTTTAAAGAAAATTCGTAATCTATGGAAAATACGATCTCAAAATTTCGAAAAGATAAATAAACATTTCGAAGTGAAAATGGACTTTGTTGGAAATAAAGCATGTAAAAATGAAAAGTATAAACTTTGAGTCATTTTTGAAATAATTAGTAAGAGAAAATACGATCTCAAAATTTCGAAAAGATAAATAAACATTTCGAAGTGAAAATGGACTTTCTTGGAAATAAAGCATGTAAAAATGAAAAGTATAAACTTTGAGACATTTTTGAAATAATTAGTAAGAGAAGTTGTAATGTAGTTTAAAAAGACTGGAAAATTGAAAATTTTCTCGAAATTTCAAAAGAGAAGGTGAGCAATAGAACAATTAACTTTCAATTTTTAAAATTTAAAAAAAAGAAATCGACACATCTGGATTATATAAATGTAGAAAAAATACTCAATATTAAAAAAAACAATAAATTTCAAGTCAAATGTAAAAATTCTACCAAAAGTAGTAAAAATTGAAACCCGAAATAAATCTGAAATGGAAATCCGGAGAAAAACATTGAAATTTAGAAAAAAATTGAGGATTTACACAAATAAATCCTAATATAAATAAATCCTAATATTTCGAGAATAATATGAACATTTCAAAAAAATTAAAATTTGGAAATAAGAAAAAAAAGTTGAAATTTGCAGACGTTTAATTTCAAAGAAAAAATGAAAATTTTTAAAAATGCTTCTTTCAGTTTTGTTTTTTAATTTAAATATTGACATGGTCTCTGAATTCTGTTAAAATATTTATTTGAGCAATGTTTTTCTCGAAACTCTTTCTCGACAAGTGCTTTTATTATTTTTTGTTGTTGGAGGGGACCTTTTTTTCTTCAAAAATTGAAATGTGTTAGAGCAACTTTTGCTATGTTTTTGAATCTTTCTTGGTTTCAGGGGACAACATGTGTATTTCAAGTGTTTTTATAAAAAAAATTTTAGCTTTTTCTCTAGAAATATTTACTTTTTTTTTTATAAATTTTAACTCACTGAAAACTTGCAATTTTGAAGAAATATTTTCCTCGAACGTATTACTTTTTTAACAATTTTTCGCAATTTAGAGGAAAAGAAACGAATTTCGACAACAAAAATCGATATTGCTTGAAGCATAAATTATCTAACTTTGAGATAAGCATGAGTTCGAGATTAAGTCGAATTTAAAAAATCAAATTTTGGGGAATTTCTAAAATAAAAAAGGCAAATTTTGGTGAAACAAAGTGGTCCTTGGGTATTTTCAAAAATTGAAATACAAATCATGTCCTCTGAATTCAAGAAATATTAAAAAACTTAACAAAGGTTGCTCTAACAGGTTTCGATAGCCAAGCTATCATCTTTACAGAGATACTTGAAACCAGGAAAGATTAAAAAACACAACAAACGTTGCTCTAACGCGTGCGTTTCGATTGCCAAGCTATCATCTTCAGAGAGATATTTCTCTGAAAATGATATCTCAGGAGATATCTTTTTGAAGATGATAGCTTGGCTATCGAAACGTGTTAAAGCAACTTTGTTGGGTTTTTTAATATTTTTTGGTTTCAGGGAACAAGATTTGTATTTCAGTTATTAAAAAAGACAAGCTTTAAGAAAAATCTTCTCCCGGTTAGATATACATTTAGTTTTCCTTGGCTGCATGAGCCAAAGGGATCATACGTCTCACCGTGCCTCACCCACAGTAGTGCGTTAAAAAAATATCAAATTTTGATATAAAAGTCGAAAAATTTTTAGAAAATTGTTCTCTTTTTGCATAAATCGCTATTTCGAGGCCACACGCGAATTTTAGCGAAATTTGTTGAAATATTAAAATATGTATTGGGGACAAGCGGTGACAGATGAAGCGAACGTAATTTAACAAAGTGGCTTATCAATGCCCGAACAACATTAACGCTACAAAATACCATTATAATACAAATAGATGAATAAATTTTGTTTATTTCTACGGGGAGGCGTCATTCGTCCCGATGGTGCTATCGTTCTTTTAAAATGACAGCGTTATCACACATACACGCATTCGCACACGTCGTACTGATTAAATTCTCTCCTCCATCATACTCGAGCGATACAAATTGATACATCCTTGAAAAGCCAACAAATTTTTGTATTATCCAAGAGCTTGGCCATAGAAATCAAATTCGTTTGCAAAAAATGTTATATGTCTGGATAGAGGAAGTTCAAAGGGACGGAAACAAATCAAATAAGAGGCGATGATAAAGCAGATTGACCATCGTTCATCACGCCGCTGATTATATTTCTCCAGAGAGATTGCCTTCCATCGTATGTCCAGTAAAGCTCTCGATGATGCGATTTGAAAAATCCTAGCGAATTACGTCTTTTTTATTTTAGTTTTGTTTCATTGGTTCAAATTCCCCGGCATGTAACGAGGTTACTTTTTGTTCGATGTCCGCTTATATGTTATTCGATTTTCGTCCGTTGGGAAGACAGATAAGTATTTTGCAAGAAAAAGTGAATTATTTCGGAAGTTGTAATATTTAAATGATGTTGAGACTTTGGGAAGGGTTTCATGCAAATTATATTTGCTTTGAAATTGTAGAGCTATTCATCCTCAATCCAATAATTAAGTTACGGAACAGTTACTGAGTAGTTTGCATATTTAAAAAGATGAAATTGAATCTCCTTCTACTTCGAGTCAACTGAGACCTGGCTATGAATATTGATTTTAAGGGCAACTTTAACATTCTAAGTAGCAGAAATAGAATTTATCTTGTTCTGCAGGAAACTACACTTTTAAAAGGAAAACGACTCCAAACTGTATGACAGCAGAGTTCCTTGATCGAACTAGAGCTTTTTGAAATGATACAATATTTACAGATACTCCATCAGGAGTATATCCGCTGAAAGCAAGGTAGAACGAACTAATCTCGTAATGAGTAAAGTGAATTGTAATCTGATACCAATCAGTAATAATCCCGATAATGTGCAAACACATAAGCACGCCCTTTTGAGCCATTTAACTTTATTAATTCCCTGCATTGACAGTCATTCAGGTATTAATGAAATGGACATCTATTAATAGGATTTATCTCATGCCCAATTCTACAAAGATTTTCAAGTATTATTGCCACAATGACCTTTTATTTTCTCCAACCTATCTTTCGCAATTTTCAGAAAAATTTAAATATTGGGAAAAAATGCGCAAATTCCAAAATTTTTCTCGAAAATGTTACTCATTTTTCTAAATTTTGAGATAATAATTAAATTTGGGTAAAGAAGTTGAATTTGCAATAAATATTTTCCTCGAAAATTCCCCAAAATAGGTATTTTTTACTTTTATAACATTTGGAGCTAATTTAGAGAAAGTAAACTAATTTTGAGTGTCTTTTTAAGAAAAGCCAATTTCAAGGAAGGGGTCGAAATTCCCAGAAACGTAAAACATCGCATTCTGAGATAAGAGTCAAAATTACGAAAATAAATCAAATTTTAGGATACAAATTAAAATTTTCCGAAAGTCAAGTTGGTGTTTTCAAAAAAAGACGAATATTAAAAAGAAATTAGAAAAGAAGAAATAAAAAGAAGGATTTCGATAATAAAGACGAAATTTCGAAAAATGGGAATTTTGGGGAAAATGTGAGTTTTGGGAAGGGAGTAATTTTAGGAGAAAAAGTCAACATTTCGGGAAAAAGACGATTTTTGAAAAAAATAGTCTTAATTCCCACAAATACTAATTATCGAATTTTAATTTAAAAACGAAATTTCGAGAAAAAGTCAAATTTTAGGAAATAGTCAATATTTCCAAATTCTAAGAGTTTGAATTTTTTAAAATAAAACCCAATGTTAAAAAAAATAACGAGCTTTCAAAATAAATGCGAAATACCGACAGAATATTTTTTCGAAGAAAGTAAAATTAAAAAAGTAAAATATTGCGAATGGGGTCAAATTTAAAAAAAAACATGAATTTTGACAAAAATTTTGATATTCCGAGAGAAGGAGACGAATTTTAAGGAAAGAACGAATTTAGAGAAAAAAAAGGCAACTTTTGTTGTCAAATGTCTAAGTTTAAAAAAAAGACGAATTAAAAAAAAACTGTATTCGATATTCCGAGAAAAAGAGAGAGAATTGAATTTTGAGGAAAAGGAGAAAAAAGACAAAATTTTGCGAACAAATGAAAATTCTACACAAAGCCAAATTTTGTGAAATCAATTTTGAAAAAAAAATTAAATATCGAATTTTGATTTGGAAACGAAATTTTGAGAAAAGCCAAATTTTAAGAAATAGTCAACATTTCCGAATTCTAAAAGTTTGAATTTTTCAAAATAAAACCCAATGTTAAAAAAATAACGAGCTTTCAAAATAAACCCAAAATACCGACAGAATATTTTTTCGAAGAAAGTAAAATTAAAAAGGTAAAATATTGCGAATAAGGTCGAAATTAAAAAAAGACGAATTTTGACAAAAAAATTTGATATTCCTAGAGAAAGAGGAGACGAATTTTAAGGAAAGGACGAATTTAGAGAAAAAAAAAATGCAATTTTTGTTGTCAAATGTTTAAGTTTGGAAAAAAGACGAATTAAAAAAACTATATTCGATATTCCGAGAAAGAGTTGAATTTTGAGGAAAAGGACAAAGGAGAGAAAAGGCAAAATTTTGCGAACAAGTGAAAATTCTACACAAAATCAAACTTTGAGAAATCAATTTAAAAAAAAAATATTAAATATCGAATTTTGATTTAAAAACGAAATTTCGAGAAAAAGTCAGATTTTAGGAAATAGTCAACATTTCCGAATTCTAAAAGTTTGAATTTTTCAAAATAAAACCCAATGTTAAAAAAAAAACGAGCTTTCAAAATAAAGGCGAAATACCGAGAGAATATTTTTTCGAAGAAAGTAAAATTAAAAAAGTAAAATATTGCAAATAAGGTCGTCTTTTTTTAAAGAAGAATTTTAACAAAAAATGTTGATATTTCGAGAGAAGGAGACAAATTTTGAGGAAAGAACAAATTTAGAGAAAAAATAAGCAAATTTTGTTGTCAAATGTCTAAGTTGAAAAAAAAGACGAATTTAAAAAGAAACTATATTCGATATTCCGAGAGATAGCTGAATTTGGAGGAAAAGGGCAAAGGAGAAAAGGGCAAAATTTTGCGAATAAATGAAAATTCTACACAAAGTCAAATTTTGAGAAATTAATTTTGAAAAAAAAAATTAAATATCGAATTTTGATTTAAAAACGAAATTTCGAGAAAAAGTCAAATTTTAGGAAATAGTCAACATTTCTGAATTCTAAAAGTTTGAATTTTTCAAAATAAAACCCATTGTTAAAAAAATAACGAGCTTTCAAAATAAATGCGAAATACCGACAGAATATTTTTTCGAAGAAAGTAAAATTAAGAAAGTAGAATCTTGCGAATAATGTTGAAATTAAAAAGACGAATTTTGACAAAAAATTTGATATTCCGAGAGAAAGAGACGAATTCTGAGGAAAGGACGAATTTAGAGAAAAAAGTGCGATTTTTGTTGTGTAGTGTCTAAGTTAAAAAAAAGACGAATTAAAAAAATTCGATATTCCGAGAGAGAGTTGAATTTTGAGGAAAAGAGCAAAGCAGAAAAAAGGCAAAATTTTGCGAACAAATGAAAATTCTACACAAAGTCAAATTTGGAGAAATTAATTTTGAAAAAGAATATTAAATATCGAATTTTGATTTAAAAACGAAATTTCGAGAAAAGTCAAACTTTAGGAAATAGTCAACATTTCCGAATTCTAAAAGTTTGAATTTTTCAAAATAAAACCCAATGTTAAAAAAAAATAACGAGCTTTCAAAATAAATGCGAATTACCGAGAGAATATTTTTTCGAAGAAAGTAAAATTAAAAAAGTAAAATATTGCGAATATGGTCCTCTTTTTTTACAAAAAATGTTCATATTTCGAAAGAAAGAGACGAATTTTGAGAAAAGAACGAATTTAGAGAAAAAATAAGCAAATTTTGTTGTCAAATGTCCAAGTTTAAAAAAAAGAAGAATTCAAAAAAACTATATTCGATATTCCGAAAAAGAGATGAATTTTGAGGAAAAGGACGAATTTGGAGGAAAAAAAAGGTGACATTTCGCGAACAAATTTCAAAATTTCGCACAAAAAGGCAAATTTTGGGAAATCACTTTTGAAAAAGAAATCAAACTTTTGAAACGAGACAAAGTTCGATGAAAAAGTCGAAATTTCCAGAAATATTAAATATTGATTTTTTAAATAAAAAACCAAAAGTTTCAGAAAAACGCAAGCCTTAAAAAACTAACGACATTTTCTGAAAAGTCAGGTTTTAAAATTTAATTCTGTTAACAATTTAAGCAAAATTGTTAACAGAATTAACAGAAATAACAAACTGGGCCAAAGAAATGTTAAATAAAATTAATAAACATAATGTTTCCGGTCAATAAGAGTTCGCCATGACGAAGAAATAACAAAATTACGAAAAAAAAAAACAAAAATTTGAAAAAATCGAAATTACGAAGAAAAAAAAATTAGGTAGTCTGGAAACTGCTGCCAGAAGTAAAAGCTCTCTAATTAAATGTAGTTAAATTCGTATTCTTGTGAACGGCCATGTGGCTTAGTAGTTAAAGCGACAGATTTTGTTTCATAGGTCTGATAGTCGCGGGTTCAAACTCTGCTGATTGAAAAAAATCGAAAGTACGAAGAAAAAAAATTAGGTAGTCTGGAAACTGCTGCCAAAAAAAAACTCTTTAATTAAATGTGGTTAAATTCATATTCTTGTGAACGGTCATGTTTCTTAGTAGGTAAGGGGAGAGGTTTTGTTTCATAGGTCTGATAGTCGCATAGTCTGCTTTCGACAACGCGTTTTTTATTTTATTACATGTCCTACTCATAGCTATATAGTACTGTTAACATTAGAGAATGTTGGTAACGCAAATTAGCGTGATGGTAACGCGAAACCATACGTTTTTTCCATATGTAAAATCTTCCAACGCGCCTAAAGAAGTTTTTACTTCAGATATCTCTTTGTTTCGTCAAAAATATTAAATTTGAAGCTTTTTTCAGAAATTTCAGGATAACGTCAAAGTTTTAAAAAGAAAAGACGAAATATTTGCTAGAAGTATTCTTTGAAAATATTTTCTTGTTCGAAATTCTATTTCTCCTTGAAATTTCAACTCTGTTCCAAACGACCGTTTTTGACTTGAAGCATAATGGGATAAAGTGAGGCGCTAAAGACTCATGCAGCATAGCAAATATATGTATTCAGTCAGGAGGATCTTTTTGCCCGCTTTCAGTTTAAAAAGTGTCTTCTCAAAATTTATATTTTTTTTCTCAAAATTCCTCATTTTTTTTGGAAATTTCGACCCAAAATTTAGGTCTTTTACCAAAAATTTGACTTCTCTCTGCTGATTTATTTCTTTCTATATTTTAAATTTTCCCCAGCTTTTTATTTTTTGTTTCGTATTTTTTAAAATTTCGTCATTTTTTTCAAAATTTGAATGCCTAATTCGAAGATTTTTTCAAAATTCGTCGTTTTGAAGATTTGGATAATCATATCAAAATTTGACAATTTTTTAACGCACGACAATAATGAAGCATGGTGGAATGCATAACCCCTCTGGTTCATGCAGCAGCCGAGCGAAAATATATGTATACCCGACCAGAAGAAGATTTTTCTTAAAGTTTGTCTATTTATTTTCGAAATTAGACTTTCTTCAAAGTTTGGCTATTTTTCAATTAGATTTTCTGAAAATTTTTGACTTGCTTCCAAATTTTCTATTTTTATCTCAAAATTAGACAATCCACGTTTAAGAAATTTCGATTTTTTTCTT
Source organism: Dastarcus helophoroides (assembly GCA_028583605.1). Taxonomy (NCBI): domain Eukaryota; kingdom Metazoa; phylum Arthropoda; class Insecta; order Coleoptera; family Bothrideridae; genus Dastarcus; species Dastarcus helophoroides. Next base: position 12,155,154 of record CM053336.1, on the reverse strand, counting down.
AAAATCCGTTTTTTTTTCGAAATTACGATAGAATTTAAAACAATGTAAAACTTTCGTGAAAAACATTTCTTGACAATTCCAATTTTGTGAAATTAGTCAAAATTTTATTAAAGATAATTATCAATTTAGAGTGATATCTTAAATTTTCAATTTTTGTCCCAAACTATTGGCTTTAAACTCAGGATTTGTTTTTTTTTCCCAATATTTTGATTGATCGCAACAAGAATTTGCAAAATAAGTATGGTACGAAGGTTTTGTTTCGCCTTATCAAAAAATGAATAAATTTATATTATTTTATGAATGTGTTACAATTTTCTGCCTCGAAGTGCCTCCTTTACCTTAAAAAAGTTGGCTTTGGTGAAACCTGGGCCATCAGTTTTTGCGAACATCTTCTATGAGAGGAATTCTAGAAGGAACACAAATTGCCAACCATCTGTCTGTGGTAGCTATTTTTTGAATGAATACAAAAATTCCTTTGGTGCCAACTCCAGACATGGAGCAGTACTTCAATGGTGGTCTAATTTGGGTTTATAGAGAGTGCGTCTGATGTCTGGTCTGACGTGATCTAAACTATCCCTTAGCTGAAAAAGTAAGGTCTTGATTTTGGATTTGGAAATGGTGTGTACATCACGATTCCAAGAAAAAATATATCTTACTTGTATTTACTCCTAGGAGAGGCAGATTGTATCTCACAGAATTTTACCATAAATGATGTTGATGATCTTCTTTGAATAAATACAAAAGTTCCTTTGGTGCTAACTCCAGACATAAAGCAGTACTTCAATGGTGGTCTAACTTGGGTTTTATAGAGAGTGCGCCTGACGTCTGGTCTAATGGGATCTAAACTATCTCTTAGCTGGAAAAAGAATGCCCAGATTTTGGATTTGGAGATGGTCAGTACATGGCCATTCCAAGAAAAAATATATCTTACTTGTACTTACTCCTAGGATGAGCAGATTGGATCTCACAGAATTTTACCATAAATGATGTTGATGCTCTTCTTTGAATAAATACAAACGTTCCTTTGGTGTTAACTCTAGAAATGGAGCAGTACTCCAAAGGTGGTCTGACTTGGGTTTTATAGAGAGTGCGCCTGACGTCTGGGCTGACGAGATATAAACTATTTCTTAGTTGAAAAAAGAATATCCAGATTTTGGATTTGGAAATGGTGAGAACATGACCATTCCAAGAATAAATATATCTTACTTGTATTTACTCCTAGGAGAGGCAGATTGTATCTCACAGAATTTTACCATAAATGATGTTGATGATCTTCTTTGAATAAATACAAAAGTTCCTTTGGTGCTAACTCCAGACATAGAGCAGTACTTCAATGGTGGTCTAACTTGGGTTTTATAGAGAGTGCGCCTGACGTCTGGTCTAATGGGATCTAAACTATCTCTTAGCTGGAAAAAGAATGCCCAGATTTTGAATTTGGAAATGGTCAGTACATGACCATTCCAAGAAAAAATATATCTTACTTGTACTTACTCCTAGGATGAGCAGATTGGATCTCACAGAATTTTACCATAAATGATGTTGATGCTCTTCTTTGAATGAATACAAAAGTTCCTTTGGTGCTGACTGGTGAGGCAGTACTTCAATGGTGGTCTAACTTGGGTTTTATAGAGAGTGCGCCTGACGTCTGGTCTAATGGGATCTAAACTATCTCTTAGCTGGAAAAAGAATGCCCAGAATTTGGATTTGGAAATGATGAGTACATGACCATTCCAAGAAAAAATATATCCTACTTGTATTTACTCCTACGATGGGCAGATTGGATCTCACAGAATTTTACCATAAATGATGTTGATGCTCTTCTTTGAATAAATACAAACGTTCCTTTGGTGTTAACTCTAGAAATGGAGCAGTACTCCAAAGGTGGTCTGACTTGGGTTTTATAGAGAGTGCGCCTGACGTCTGGGCTGACGAGATGTAAACTATTTCTTAGTTGAAAAAGGAATATCAAGATTTTGGATTTTGAAATGGTGAGAACATGACCATTCCAAGAATAAATATATCTTACTTGTATTTACTCCTAGGAGAGGCAGATTGTATCTCACAGAATTTTACCATAAATGATGTTGATGATCTTCTTTGAATAAATACAAAAGTTCCTTTGGTGCTAACTCCAGGCATAGAGCAGTACTTCAATGGTGGTTTAACTTGGGTTTTATAGAGAGTGCGTCTGATGCCTGGTCTGAGGGGATCTGAACTATCTCTTATCTGGAAAAAGAATGTCCAGATTTTGGATTTGGAAGTGGGGAGCACATGACCATTCCAAGAAAAAATACATCTTACTTGTACTTACTCCTAGGATAGGCAGATTTTACCTCACAGAATTTTACCATAAATGATGTTGCTGCTCTTCTTTGAATGAACACAAACGTTCCTTTGGTGCTAACTCTAGACATGGAGCAGTACTTCAATGGTGGTCCAACTTGGATTTTATAGAGTGCGTCTGACGTCTAGTCTGACGGGATCTAAACTATCTCTTAGCTGGAAAAAGAATGTCCAGATTTTGGATTTGGAAGTGGGGAGTACATGACCATTCCAAGAAAAAATACATCTTACTTGTACTTACTCCTAGGATAGGAAGATTTTACCTCACAGAATTTTACCATAAATGATGTTGATGCTCTTCTTTGAATGAACACAAACGTTCCTTTGGTGCTAACTCTAGACATGGAGCAATACTTCAATGGTGGTCCAACTTGGATTTTATAGAGTGCGTCTGACGTCTAGTCTGACAGGATCTAAACTATCTCTTAGCTGGAAAAAGAATGCCCCGATTTTGGATTTGGAAATGGTGAGTATATGACCATTCCAAGAAAAAATACATCTTACTTCAACTTACTCCAAGGATAGACAGATTGGATCTCACAGAATTTTACTATAAATGATTTTGACTGCCTTATTCTGAGATGTTTTCTTACAAAAAATAGATGCCTGAGTTTTTCAAATATGGAACTCAACCCGATTTTTTGATTTTGAAGATCACGATTCATAGTCTTCATCTGCTATCATCTGCTTCATCAGCAGCAACTTTGTCAAAGATGACGTAAGGCTACTGTCATTAATTTGCGAAGCGACATGTCCAATTGGAGGTCGAACTATGTAACCGAAATAAAATAGGAAACAGAACAGACCCTTGCATTTATCCCAAATGTCTCAGAAGAGATACCACCAATGACGACTTGGACAATTAGGTCATTTAGGAATCAGGGCACCAAAGGAATCAGGGTGACAAATGACAAAGATTCAGTGAAAGTTTACAAGAAGTTAATTTGTTGAGAATTGGCTGGTACCAGACTGTTTCGAAATTACCAAAAGATTAACGGTTTGTGTCTGACTTTGTTTTAACTTCGGGCGCTTTCAGTTAAATAAATTGTTAATTAGTATTTAATAAATTCACCACGAAGGCGATGTTCGTGACCCAGAAGCCCGCCGCAGATCCTCCCCCAAGAACTTCTTGGGTCAATTAGCATTGAACGATTTTTCATAAATGGAATTCTTCAAAAGTCAGACCCAAATGTATGATGGAAAACGAACCGATGAAAGCATGTTACGCCCTTGAATATCCACTTGCTGTATATTCGGTGAATGTGGCAGTGAAACGACAGTGCGGCCTTTTAGAGTTATTGAAAACCATTCTATCGCATATCTCAGGTTGGTAGTAAAATGGGCGTTTGTCCCTAACATTACCGGCACGCTCCTTTGGGACCAAAAGCTATATTTCTGACTCAACTTTAAATATTTGATATTACGGTGTCGCCTCTGATAGGGTTAAAATATTTTTTAAACGACGATACTCCTGAGGGATTTTAAAATCAACCAAATGTCTCTTCTTGCATACGACATCGTTGGCGATGGCCATAGTTTCTCTATGGACCAATAGGTGGTAGTACTAAGAGTCACTCGCTTGACGCCTGTGAATATTTTAGTACTTACTTGTGGGAACATTTGCTAGCATTCGAGTTGGATATACCAAACTGACGAGATCTAACAAGATCGAAACCGGTATTTGGTTTCCAAGCTTCGAATCTAATAAATGTTCAAACCTATTGATCTGTGCATTACAGAAATGTCTCATTGGCTAAAGTCAATAGATCTCAGATCATGATTTAATCAAGAGCATGTATCAGATTCTTTAATATAATTTATTTCAAGTTTTGAGTCGTTTTGTCTAAGTTTTGAGCAGGAGAGCGTGGGAATGTTTAATGGATGTAGAAGTGGGTGTTTGATGGTTCAACCAAAGTTTAACTTTTTGGACAAATCCAATTTCCTGATTCCATATTTCGTGATTGAAAGGGTAATATAGGAAAGCTCGACGCTAATGCAAGTACAATCTTGATTTAAAATGAAATATGCTCCACGATGAAACAATTTGGTTGTTATAACATCGAATATTAATTTTAAGGATGCATTGTTATTTACGTTTTAATTTTTATAAGACCGATTAATTGTTTAATTAGATCTTTTGAATGCTTAGTTTAAGAATTTCTATTTTATTTTTCTCCAGGCTGGTTAATGAAAGAAGCCAAAAATGTGAAACAGACGGAATTTTTTTTTGTATTAGTTTCAAGTATATGGAAATACAAATAATCATAGGGCGTAAAACCTAAAAATTTGTTTCCCATTCGGTCGGCGACGACCTCTTTGAAGGTGTTCTGCAGATATTCTCTTTTGCCTTAAAATCTCTGTACCAATTATCTTGAAAAGCTATTGCTGACCTATGACATCCTGCTGACCTATGAAATCCTGCTGATAATATTTAGTGGAAGTTTGTTGCGAATCAGTGGCGCCTTGTTAGGGGAGAATTCATGGATTGATTTGCTCTTCATTTAAAAGGACAATAACCATTTTTTTAATTTTCTGCCGTTTTAAGGTTTCCAAATACGTGATTAAAATGAATGGCGTTGTAACTAAGATGATATTTTTCCAATTTTAATCAATGTTGCTGTTTTAGATCGTTTTCCCAATGATATGTTTTTTTTTTCGTCAATTTTTTCCTCTATCTAAAGTCCTTATTAGAACAAAGTGAAATTAACAAGAAAACAGTCTACGTTTTTCGTGTTAGATTTCCCCATAGCACTCGACTCGACCGAATAAGATGTAAATGCACAGAGCTTGATAATATAATACAAATAACCTCAAGGGCTTGCGACCTAATCCATATGTGTTGAGCGAGAAAAGGGCCACAATGTTTAGACTCGGTGTAATGTCATGTATCTGTCAATTCGCGTGTAGTAAGCCAGGATAATCCTGAGGCAATCACCGGCCTATTGTGCGCGGTGTGAAACATAAGCTGTTCAGTATATTACCATTCGTAATGGTGGATTTGCGTTTAGATTGGGTAAATAGTGCAAGGGGGCCACTTTAGAACATATTTACTTGTCGAAGGATTTGGAGCATTTTATTGTCTGGCTGCAAAAACCGAAGATGTGTAACATTTTATCAATTTGTTGCACTAAAGAGTCTTCAGAAAATTTAACTGATTCAATAAAGAATGGGGTGGTTAAGTCGTCCTTGTTTCGTTACTTTTCTCTTTACTGTAGGTGATTATTGTGCATATTCAAGAGTGACGACAAAATGTTTTTTAATTCAAAATTATTAAACTCTTTAAAAATATCTTAGACAGATTCCTATCGTATTCATGTCAAGTTTTAACCCCGGAAAATATATAACTCTAGTCATAGCATCTAAGGGATGTAAAAGAGTCAATGTTTTTAATTGACGTCGATTATGCAATCCTTTTCATTCTCTAACATAAACGTTAAAATATTGATATATAGTTTCTTAATATTACGTTCTCTAAATGTGGATGAATATTTCCAATATTACACTGCCAAAAAAAGAACCAGAGACAGAGTATTTCATTGGTGTCAGAGCTTTTTAAAGACCAATGACCCCAAATAAATGCCGTCGATTAGAGTCTTTAATAATTTTGGACTAGACATGATGAAACTGTAAAATTTTATCTCGTCCATTATAAAAGCTAGTAAAGAATTAATCAACCCGAATTTCGGGCCCTAATAACACGTGAGTTTACTCACAGTGGCATTTCTCGAACTGTAATTGTCTGAGTAGAGTAGAAGGACAGACAAAAACACGAATTTGTATGCGAAATTGTGAAGAGCAATTAGTACGGCAGCAAAATCCACCCGGTTGCTTTGTTTAATCGTCTATTTTATTATGCTTGGATTTCCCTCTTATTTCCTAGCTGGCTCATACCACTGCATCCCCTGGAATCACCAGGATGAATCCGAATGTAACTTTAAGGTGTTCGCCTCTGTTTCCTATCAATTTAAATCCTTAACATTTACGACAAAGTTGCTTTCTGATTAGTAAATACTCCAATTTGTAGAAAATGAATGTATTTCTTATTCTTGTTTGGTACCCCAATGAGCAATGTACATTGTAGCACCGTTTAGAATTTTTTTTGTGAAAGGGACTTTTCCTTGGTTGAAAAATTGATATCTTGTCCACTCTGTGTTCTTTAATTTTTCTTGGTTTCAGGGGACAAGGTTTGAATATCAATTATGGTTTCAAATAATTTGAAAGTTTTTTGTACTACAGACATTTGTTAATTTACTTCAGTTACGTTGAAATGTTAATAAAAGGCGCAACATTTTTCAGTTGTTTTTCCTCGAAATGTTAATACTGTGCCAAAATTTAGACAAAAAGGTAAAAAATGCGGAAAATTTATTTTGGAAATTTCATCTTATGTGGCCAAACACAAACATACAAATCGTGTATTTTATTTACAATCAATTTTTCAAATTGAGTGTTGCCTTCTGAAATAAATTCTGCCTAAGAAACGACTTATTTACGTTAATGGGGAAAAGGCTGACAATGCGTTTGCACGTACGTACGTACTGAAGGGAGAGACAATATTTTCTTTATAAATTGAGATCAAGGTGTTCAGAGCGCAAGTTCAATCATAAAAACTTCTTCTTCGATGGAGCTTCCATGAATGTTTAAAGTAGCAAATTTATAGACGAGCTAACTGCTATGGAGGCGAATAAAAATAATTTATTTAGAAATCCCAGAGGTTTGAGGGCACATTAAAAAGGTCATTATGTTGAAATTGTAAGGAACGTTTGCAGATCGTAATGACGGGGTAAATAAAGAATGTGTATCGAAAGTAGACGATAACATGACGTATTCTCTTTTACAAGTAGCACTAAAATTTAACGATCGCCATTTGGAGCCCAATTAAACGGCCACCGTAGCTGATAAAACAAGACAAAACATGCAACAAACATGCAAGCGATTTTTAAAATTTATTGAAAATTTAAACTTAGGTCACGAGTCGCCCATGGTATGTAGTTCGATGTGCAAACATGAATAAGACAGATAATATCGATGATTGAAACACATCAGAAAGTGGAGAGTCTGATGAGATGCACAAGATTCGTCTTTTACTACATTCTATTTGATATTTTATTACCCAAAACCCAAAGGACATCATCTCGACTACATATTTACTAAATTGCTGTTTCAGATGTGACTTTCTCGGATGATATATTGATATTGAACTATGATCGGATTAATGGAGCCTGGAGAATTGCTCGTAAATAATATTTATATGATTTGATGCTCGGGTGTGCTACAGTGCAGCCATAAAAACTCCGCACTTTAAAAGTTTCTCAAACGAAATACTTCTTTAATTTTAAAAGTATCTAAAATAACCCCGGGAAACCCATTAATTTAAGTTCCGGGGTTAGCCCGCGAAAGGTGATGTAGTAATTGGCGGAAGAGGTAAATCCACGTAAAAGCGGCGCAAGCACGAAACAAACGGCTTTGTTTCAGATTTGAAGCGAGCGAAATCATACAATATTAAAATAATTTAAAGCGGTTTTGGTCGAGCTGAGCGAATGTGGCTGTCATATTTAATGCATGGTGCCTTGCGACATGAAATATGTCCCCGCTTATGCAGAAGAGGTGGCGCGGGCGCGACGCACGCCGCCGCCGCCTCCCCAAAGCAAGTGGGATTTGTCATAAAATGTTTCCTGTAAGCCCAGGATGTAAAGCCGCAGGGGCTTCCTATGGTCAACGTAATATATAGATTATTTTCACTCAGGGAGCACATTTTGTATCATTTAATATTACTTTGATATTACTGAATTATAAACTATATTCATATTCAGGGGTTGACTACTTGTTTTATTTGAATCTTTTTTCAAGTTTTATAAAAAAGTATCGACACTTCTTAAAGAGTTATATTTTGTCTTCTGAATTTCAAATTTTGATTATTGAATCAAATTTTGGCAAAGAAATATGTAATTCGTTAGAAAAATGCTGTATGCTTTTATTTTAAAATCGAAATAATCCTAATTCATGTTTTATTTTATTGGACTTAAACTCTAAATGTTAACCTTTCGACAAATTTTCAAAAAAATGTTGCTTTCTCGAACTTCTTCTTTCTCAACATTTGTTTAAATCTCCTATATTTTTGGTAGAATTATGCTCATTTCGATCTTTAATTTTTTTCTTAAAATTTGGACCCAAAAATCGATATTTTAAATTTTAGAGGTTTGCACTTTTCTTTGACATTTTGACGTTGATTTTTTTAATCTAATCCATCTAATCGCGAAGAGCGCGAGTCTCAGGTTACTTAGGCTCAAGGGCAACAAATATGTTATAAAAATATCCACATTTTCCTTAACTTTCGATAATATTCATTGAACTAACTTAATTCTTAAAATTTGAAACACCACTTTTTTCGAAAATTGGAACTTCAACTTTTCCTTCGAAACTTTTTTACTTTTAGGATCCACGAAGGCAAGATAACGCGAGTCCAAGATCACGATAAATAACGTAAGGGCAAGATGACTTAAGGTCACTTCATGCCAAGGACCAAAAAACGTCAGTCACAAATTCACTTGAATTCAAGGTCCATGAACTCAAGATCACTTGAGTTTAGAATCACACGAGCTTAAGATCAAGTAAGTCAAGGTCACGTGATTTAAGTCAAGGTCGCTTAAGTTTAAGGTCACGTGAGCTCTAGATCACATGAGTACAAGGTCATGTTAACTCGAGGTTAGGCAGGTCCACGTAAGTTTAAGGTCACCTTAATTTAAGGTCACGTGTGATGAAGTTTGCGTGTTGTCAGGGTTACGTAAGTTCAAGGTCACCTCAGTTCATAATTACATTAATTCAAGATAACGTGTGTTCAAGGTCATATCAGCTCTAAGTCATGTGAGTTCAAGGTCGCATAAACTCAATGTAATTTGAGTTCAAGGTCATGCTAGATCATAGTCGCGCCAGTTTAACGTCACTTGATGCCAAAGTTATATGAGCTTAAGGTCACATGAGTTCAAATCCTACTAATCTAAGATGAGGTGAGTTTAAGATCGCGTACGGTCAAGGTTGCATGATGTCAGGGTTTCGTGAGTTCCAGTTCACCTACGTTTACAATTACGTTAGCTCAAGATCTCGCTTGTGTTCAAGGTCATATCAGCTCTAAGCTATGCGAGATCAAGGTCGAATAAACACAATGTAATTTGAGTTCAAGGTTATCATAGATCATAGTCGCGCCAGTTCAACGTCACTTGATGCCAAAGTTATATGAGCTCAAGGTTACATGACTTCAAATCACACTAATTTAAGGTCAATGTTGCGTGATGTCAGGGTCTCGTGAGCTTAGGTGACCTAAGTTTAGCATTACGTTAGCTCAGGATCGCATGTGTTCAAGGTTATATCAGCTCTAAGTTATGTGAGTTCAAGGTCGCATAAACTCAATGGAATTTGAGTTCAAGGTCATGATAGATCAAAGTCGCGCCAGTTCAACGTCATTTGATTCCAATATTATATGAGCTCAAGGTCACATGAGTTCAAATCATGCTAATCTAAGATCATGCGAGTTCAAGATCGCGTACGGTCAAGGTTGCATGATGTCAGGGTCTCGTGGGTTCCAGTTCACCTACGTTTAGGATTACGTTAGCTCAAGATCTCGCTTGTGTTCAAGGTCATATCAGCTCCAAGTTATGCGAGATCAAGGTCGCATAAACTCAATGTAATTTGAGTTCAAGGTTATCATAGATCATAGTCGCGCCAGTTCAACGTCACTTGATGCCAAAGTTATATGAGCTCAAGGTTACATGACTTCAAATCACACTAATTTAAGGTCACGTGAGTTTAAGATCACGCACGGTCAATGTTGCGTGATGTCAGGGTCTCGTGAGCTTAGGTGACCTAAGTTTAGCATTACGTTAGCTCAAGATCGCGTGTGTTCAAGGTTATATCAGCTCTAAGTCATGTGAGTTCAAGGTCACATAAACTCAATGGAATTTGAGTTCAAGGTCATGATAGATCAAAGTCGCGCCAGTTCAACGTCACTTGATTCCAATATTATATGAGCTCAAGGTCACATGAGTTCAAATCATACTAATCTAAGATCATGTGAGTTCAAGATCACGTACGGTTAAGGTTGCGTGATGTCAGGGTCTCGTCAGCTCCAGGTCACCTACGTTTAGGATTACGTTAGCTCAAAATCGCTCGCGTTCAAGGTCATATCAGCTCTAAGTCATGTGAGGTCAAGGTCGCATAAACTCCAGGTCATTTAAGTTCAAGGTCATGATAGATCAAAGTCGCGCCAGTTTAACGTCACTTGATATTTCAACTATTTTTTTTTTAGAAATTTTTTGTTTAAACTTGATTTTCGTCGTAAATTCTAACTACATTTCAGTTTGAATCTGCTATTCAGAATTTCTCGTTTACTGTTTAAATCAGGGATGGTCAAACTATGGCCAAAGATTTAAACTTTTGAAAAAAACTTAAGCATAATAAAATACCGAGCCAGAAGCTCAGAAATATGCAATTTATACTCGAAATTTTGAGAAAAAGAGTTGAAATTGGGGGTTTAAAGCAAGGATTTGAACCGGAACTGAACCGAAACCGGAAACCGAAAAAAACAGTTATTTTTGTAAGAATGAAAACAGGAACAGAATCGAAAAAAAATAACGGTTTATTTGGGTTCGTTGAGTTTTTATATTCTTTAAATAATTTTTACTTTACCCTAGAATTTGGGATTTTTATAGAAATTTCCTTTTCAAAATTTTACACAAATTCATGCAACTTTCATCTCAAAATTATGAGTTTACTTTAAAGAACATTTTTTTGAAAGTTCATATTCTCAAAACTTCAAGCTAAATTGAATTTTAAGTTGTATGATTTGAATATTCTTTTTTCAAAATGTTCGGCTCTCTTTTCAAATTTGGACCTTTTTCTCGAAATATTTCTTTCCTTTTCCTAAAATTTCGAGTTTAAAATGAAAAATTTATGTGCTATTGTAAATATGGACTCAAGCAGTGAAGTCTTTTTCATTGAAGCTCAGTTTTCTGGCAATTTTATTTGCAAATTCGAATTTTTCCGAAAATTCCAACTTTTTCTTAAGAACAGACACCCAAAATTTGTTTTTTTTCTCAAAAAAAAAAAATTGGATTTTCTCTTTGGTAATCTAATACCCCTAATTTTTGAAGTTATTATAAAAATGTCGAGATTTCTTGAATTTTTTCCTTCAAATTTCACTTTAATTTAAGTATGCCAATTTTTTCCCGAAATTTCAAATTCTAATGATTTTTTTACGAAGCTGACTTCATCAAACTTCTCAAAATTTCTGAATTTGGCTTATTTCTCAAAATTTGCGATAAAATCTCGTAATTTCTTATTTTGCCCAGAAATTGGAAATTTCACTCAAAATTTCAAGAGAAAAATAAAACATTTATATTCCAATTTAAAGCCGGGATCTTGAAATTAAAGTCGAAATTTTGAGAGTAAACTTGAAACAAAGATATGTTTGAAAATGTTTAATTTAAACTTTCAATTTTTATCTGGTTTTGTTTACGCTAAATTTGACTTTTTTCTTAAAATTTTGGCTTTCGCCTTGAAGCTGCGATTTTTTTTTCAGATTGTTCTGGGTTTAGGCAGCTTTAAAATCGAAATTTCGTTAAGTCTTGAATTCGTTTTGCAGAATTCGTTCAAAATTTAAAAATAGGTAATTTGGAAAATTAGATTCTTTAGCAAAATTAATTAATGTCTGGCACGGGCGAATTTAAAAAAAATGTCGAAGTTATCACAAAAACGCGAACTTTAAAAAAAAAAGGAAATTTGGAAAAAACTTAAAATTTTGAATGAAGCTATATTTAACTTCGAAAAAAATTCCAGTTTTGATGACAAAAGGTAAAAATTTTCTAAACAAATTTAAATCCTGAAAAATTTGAAATATTTTAATAAATTGCAATTTTGAAAAAAGTGAAAATTTTCGGGAAAAAGTCGGGATTATCAAAGAAAGAAGTTAAAACTTCGAGAAATAGTAAAAAGTTTGAGCTAAAGTGAAAATTTTCAAAAAAAGGGTAAAGGTTTTGAAGAGAAAATGGTTTAACATAATCATATTATAAAAAATCCAAAATTTAAAAAAAAAGAGGAAATTTTCCGAAAAAATCAAATTCTGAAAAAGTTACAGCTTCGACAAAAAGTCAAAATTTTGATGATAAACGTCGAAATTTTCAAAAAAAGTCTAAATTCTGAAAAAGGTTTGTAAATATTAAAAATGTCGAAATTTTAAGAAAAACTTAATTTTTCAAAAAACAAAATCTAATTTTTCAAATAAAAGTTCAGTTTACTACATAAAAGCCGAAACCTCGAGAAAAAGTCGAAATTAAAAAAAAAATCTCAGTTTTCAAAAAAGATCAAAGCTTTGAGAAATTGTCAAAAGTTGGACCAAGGTCAAAAATTTAAAATAACAGAGTAGAAGTTTTTAAAAGCCAGTTTTTCAGCATCATTAAATTCACAGAAAAAATCAAAATTTTGAAAAAATAACAATTTGGGGAAAAATCGAAATTATGTGCAAAGGTTTTAAAAAATTCAGAATTTGGAAAATAAATTAAAATCTTGAAGAAAAACCAAACTGAAAAAGTCTTGTAATTAATAAAAATAAATAAACATTTAAAAAAAGTGAAAGCTAAAAAAAATTGAATTTCAAAGTTATCAAAATATAAAGACGAAATGTTTTAAAGAAATCGAAAAATATTCAAGAATTTTCAATAAAAATCGAAGGCAGACTTTTCAAAAAGTAATCATTTTTAGAAAGTCAGAACTTTGCGAAAAAGTGAAAATTGATAAAAGTTAAATAACAAGAGTTGATATTTGCAAAAAGTTAAAACTTTGAAAAAATTCAAATTTTTAAAAAGAATTGAAATGTTTTGAAAAAATCGAATTTAAAATTAATTAGATTTGCAAAAAAGAGATAAAATTTCGAGTCTGAAGTTTTTGATATTTACAAAAATATGGTCAAACATTCAAACTTCGAGATCAATTCCAAATATTAAAAAAAATTGAAATTCACAAAAAAATAAAAACTTTAACAAGAACAAAAGTTATAAAAGTAAAATGTTCAAAAAAAAAAAATTAAAACCACCCAAATAGGACAGAATTTTGAGGAATTTGGAATATTCAAAAAATCAAAATTTTGAAAAAGGTCGAAATTTTTAAAATCAAGTTAAAATTTTGAAAATTTGGAAGTCGAACGAGAAAAAATCGACTTTTTAAAAAAGTGGGTTTTTATTGGCGAAATTTTCGAAATAAGTCAAAATTTTCAATAAAAATTGAATTCTTCAGAAAAGTAGAAACTTTCAAAAGTATTTAACCAAAGAATCCTTTCTCTTTTTTCACCTGGGCGAAAGCGGGGGTATCAGTTTATTTTTTTTATATAGTTCGAGGTTTTTTTGAAGTTTGAACTCAAAATGAACCCAAAATCTAGAGTTTCAGTTTGAAATTTTTAAACTCTAAAAATCGAGAAATATTTTATTCAAATTTTAAACATTACCAGAGTAGTTATATGCTGTAATATTTAAAAAAAGTGAGAGAACATTTCCTGAATTATGTAAGAAAATCAATTTAAATAAAACTTTTTAAAAGTTAAAAAATGAGTCACACGGAACTGAACCGAAAACCGGAAAAACCGCTATTTTCGTAGGACCGGAACGGAACGGAACCGATATGATTTTTTTCCCGGAACGAAAACCGGAACGAAAAAAATAGTGGTTCGATGCCCTGGTTTAAAGATGAAATTTTGAGAAGATGAAAATTTTTTTTAGGCTCAGTATTTCCAGGAAATTAAAATTTTCACTTCAAATTTTTGGGAACAAGGTAAACATTGTAGATTAGAAGTAAAATATTTTCAGTTTAAACAGGGAAATGTGAAAGGAAAGTCAAAATTCCCAGAAAACCTCGAATTTTCCAACAACAAAAATTATTTTGTAAATTAAGCTGTACAAATCTTGTCTCCTGAAACCAAGAAAGGTTGCTCTAACGGGTTTCGGCAGCCAAGCTATCATTTTCAGAGGGATACTTAGTAACTCTCTGAAGCATAGCCAAGCAATCTCTGAAGATTGCTTGGCTATTAGAAGGCGTGAGAGCAACCTTTGTTGTATTTTTTAATCTTTCTTGGTTCTAGGGGACAAGATTTGTATTTTGAAGATAACCAAGGTCCAGACAGTTCACCAGACCAAGCACAAACTGTGCTTTCAAAACTTTCATGAAGAACACGCCACGGCCTTAGTGTGCCATATTTTTTTCTTTGGTTTTTTTTGACGCGCTTCCAAAAAAATTGCCAACCACTGTCTTAAATTATGACCCTATTTTGTTAAATTTCGATGGTGAACACGAATGTTTTAGAAAACTTATTGTAATGTTATTGTTTTGGGAAATTTCGCGAACACTTGGGGGTATGTGCACCACAAGTTGAGAAACGCTGTTCCCAGAGAAACTTTGTTATTAAATTAGTTGGTTATTCAACAACATTAGTTCATCAATAGAATATTCTCCAGTGGAAATTCTAGCGTAAGAAAACAGACAACAACGAAGCCAATTCCAGGAGTTATCCTCCATTTGAAGTTGTTGTCTGCATTAGTTAGGATATCGATTCCTCTATGTCCTTATTACGCCGATAAGTTTTTCGCCCATTTATCCTATAGTGCGCAATTATTACTCACGTGACCTATAATTATCACTCAACAGCGGTAATGTTATGGTACACCGGGGAGTCGCTCTGGTGCTCTGCTCGGAGCTCCGTGCTCAAGGAATCACGCAACTTGTCGTGTTTGTTGGCTTTTCCGCTTTCAACTGTTGCCGCTAAACGTCTACTCTCTCCCTACAACGCTCAAATTCCGCTTACCTGTCTCTTATATCTCGTCTTATCTTCGCCCGCAATGATACCCAAGATTGCAATGAAAACTTCTTGACAGCCCCGTTATTGCTTCATCCCGCAGCCCGAGTACAAAGTTTCACAAGCGAAATTCGATATAAATGAGGCTTCGCGCTTAAAAATTTACCATGCCGCATTTTTACGTATAAGTTATGCTGAAAATGCGGATGGCGTTTCAAGGAGCAGGATGGAGTGTAAATCCGAGAAACTGTGATACGACGAACTGACAGAAATTGTTGCGGCTCGAGCCACTTCGGGGACGATGAAAGTTAAAATGGTGTGATTGGTAGGTGTAGATTTACTGCGACGAGAGAAGCTGTGAAATCGAAACCTGGGGGTTGTGTTACCGTCTCCGGCCCCTTCATGACAATGGAGAGCTTGGGGAGTATGCATTTACTCGACGAAGGCGACTTGAAGACAAAGCTTATTATAAAATCGCCGCTTGAGCTTGAAAACAACAAAAAGGTTGCATCTTTGAATAATTTGCCGATGATTTTAGTAATTACAATGTGGTTTAAAATTACTCCCCTAGGATTTTATAAATTACGGGAAGAAGGATCGATTTTTGAAAATATTGTGGTGCTCCAAAGACTTAACAGGTTTACCCTTTGCTGGTGGACTGCTATTTAGAAAAAAAATTGGGCAGTTTTGGAGACTGCCGACAAAAGTGAAAAGTACTATGTATATATAAAAACTATAAAATTTGCCAGAGTTTTTTCTTGTCTGATTTATTCAGCTTTTAACTTATACATCGTATGCGTAGGGATAGGTTATTAAGCGAGTTAAACTTTTAGTTCAACAAAAATGTATAGCGCAATGAATAAGAGGGTTGCTTCTTACGTGGAGGGTCGCGAGTTCAAACCCCGCCGCCGATCAAACGTTTTTTAATTATTTTACACGTCCCACTCAGTCACATACTGATAACATTAGACCTTTTTGATAAAGAGAATTAGCGTTATAGTGACGTAAATTACGCGAAACCATAGGTTTTCTCCCCTATCGGAAGTTGCTCAAGTTGCCTGAAGAAATTTTCACTTCAAAAAACTCTAAAATCTTGGCATAGATATAAAAAAAATAATTTGTAAATTTAAAGAAAAATGATCAAATTAAGTTCAAAATTTTAAAAATAATGCCATATTTTCTAGAAAAAGTAAATATTTTCAATTTGTCAGTAAAATTTTCAAAAAGATATTTGAAATTGATAAATTGTATTGCGAACAAGAATCTTGAATTTTCGAACCCAATTAAAATTTTAGGAAAAAGCTAACTTGGAATTATGAAAAAAAATGTATTGACGTTTCGAGAAGAGTTTCGATTTAAAAAAAATTAAAAGTTAATTTTAAATAATCAGAATTTTCAATTTAAGTTGGAAATGTGAAAAACTCGGGGTTCTCAAGTTTACAATTCGAGAACAAACTCGAAGTTTCTCCAAATCGAATTGTTGGGTAGATAATCAAAACTTAAAATAATAAGATTTTTGATTCAACTTCCTAAGTAAGACGTCACAATTCGGTAGTTGCAGGGGCCAAAACACTGCTCCACACATGAAAGCAGAATACGGGGGCGGGTGCCCAAAAGTGAACCAAATGAAAATACACCTTGATTAAGCGTAATAAAGTCAAACCCCATGAATAATTTATAAGAAATGAGAAAAGAAGCGGAAATATTTTTCAATTTGCTGCAGCGCTGTGGGCGAAATCTCGCTATTTCTCGAGACTACGATTTCAATCCGTAGTTGGAGGCAACTCTGGTTAAAAATCAAGTTGCTCAATCAAGGGAGGCTGCTTTATATTCTTTCAGCGTGGAAGCTCTGTTGTAAATAAAGATATGGCCTCTGTGCGACCTTCTTTCATTCTATCTATTTCTTTTTCAACCTTTTTCAGATTTTACTTGGTTTCGCTCGTGCAAAGCAGACATTTCCTTGCTGCCTCCCAATGAATCTTAAAATAGATTCATCAATACCTTATTTCCTATCACGATGTGCCACACAGCAGTCATGGAATATTTAGGAGTTTACAATTTTTTAAACGAAATTTTAGGTTCACTATGGTGGTATGCTTCGAAATTTAATTGATGTGGATTGTGTTCCACTCAAACTTTCAATCCCGTTTTCGAAATTTTGAGTCAAAGTTTTACGATTACTTTGATTTTAATTTCGTAATTTTAATTTTTTTTTATTGAAATCCTGAATGGTATTTCAAAATTTTGAGTTAAAAATCAAAATTTTAAAAATAAAAAAATTAAATCGACACAGTGCTTCGAAATGTGTAGAAAACAATCAAGATTTATAAAAAAAAATTAAGCAAGTTGACGTTTTAGAAAAAAAACCATTTTGAGTTTAAATCGAGATTCAATATTCAGAGGAATATTTTTTTGCAGAAAACAGTTTATCGGAAAAAAATCGGGTTTTAAGTCTACTAAAAAACCAATTAAATCTCTATAAAGGTTGCAATTTTTTTAAGTTTAAAACCAAAATATAAAAAAGTAAAAACCTAAATAGAAAATCGAAATTTTGGCCAAATAATTAAAAACAAAGAATGAGTTGATTGGACATTTTAAGGATAATGAGGAATTTCTAGTTTGAATCAAAATTTTGAGTAGAACATTTTGATAATAAGGTAAAACCTCGAAAAATTTAACATTTTTAAAATAATTTTTAAACTCAAAGTTAGAAGCAGTAGAAAAAAGGTACAACAGTTTCGAATTGACAGACAAAATCAGACTTTCGATAGCAAAATTGAAACGTTTACATCTTCTAATTTTCAAATTTCGAATAAAATCGACAAATTGGAAACCAAACGATATTAAACGTTGATCAGAAATTTAATTAATGGGTCACGTGGGTAAATTCACTAATGAACAAAGTTTTAGAGCCTCAAATGTGCGGTATCTACCTATGAAAAATTCCGAGCGGTTTACTCTGACCTATTTCTTGTAGCAGCTGTCTCCTACGAGAGGATCGGTGGACGCTAAGTGGCGACAGCAGCTTCAAGGTTCGCTTTTCCTCCTTAGGAATTTTATAGAATGGCTGCCAATCACATAATTCAAAGGATTTAGTTCAAATTTTAAAACAGAGTTACGAATTTCACCTATTTAGATTTATAGTGTTTTTTTCAATTTATTTAACATTTCTTCGGCCCAGTTTGGAAATATTTAAATTTTTATGGTTTGTTGACAATTTTCTAAACAATTTTTGAAATGCGACTACGTTTAGAAAATTGTCATCAAACCATAAAAATTTAAATATTTCCAAACTGGGCCGAAGAAATGTTAAATAAATTGAAAAAAACATAATATTTCCGGTCAATAAGGGTCTACCATGAAGAATAGATTTATAGTGACCACACCTTTACTCAACTTGCCACACTGTGATTCAATTAAAGCAGGGGTTCCTAATTTGTTTTATTTTGTGTCGCCCCAAAGTATTTTAACAAAATGTAGTTTTTTTATTTTGATTGAACGGTGTGGTCTTTGGTTATCTTCAAAAATTGAAATACAAATGTTGTCCCCTGAAACCAAGAAAGATTAAAAAACACAACAAAGGTTGCTCTAACGCGTTTCGAAAGCCAAGCTATCATCTTCAGAGAGATCAAAATAAGTTAAAATGTTGGAAAAAGTGCCGAACTTTATAAAAAAAAGTTAAAATTTTAAAACAAAATTTAAAAATGACATTTTAATAAAGATTTAAAATTTTTATCAAAAGTGAAGATTTAAAAACAAACTGAAATTTTAAAAAATATTCAAAAATTTTGAAAAATGTCACATTAAAATAAACTGAAATTTTGAAAAATAGTCCAACATTTTAAAAAATACCACACTTTCAAAAGATATCAAGCTTTGAATAAATCGAAATTTGCCAAAAGTCGACAATTTTTTAAAAGACTTATTTAAAAAAAATGAAAATTTGTTGAAAGTCAAGATTTTAAAAGAAATACGAAATTTTGAAAGCATGTCAAAACTTTAAAAAGTCGAAATTTTAAAGTCAAACTTTCCAAAAAAAAGTTAAAATTTTGACAATCTCGAGGAGATAAAAACAATCAACAATCAAAACAGTTAACGTTTTAAAAAAACTCGAGGATTAAAAAAACGATCCAAATTGTCGAAATTGTCAATAAACATGAGATTTTTATATAAAATTCGAAACTTTAGATAAAATAACAATTTCCAAAGATTCAGAGTTTTTGAAAAGGTCGAAACTTTCAAAAATATCGAAAATTTAAAAAAGTAGAAATTTTCCAAAAATAAAAATTTTTAAAAACATCGAAATTTAAAGAAAACGTCAAAAACTTTTAAAAAGTCCAATTTTGGTAAACTAATACTTCTGAAATAAAATCACGAAAACATTTCAAGCTTCCAAAAACTCGACATTTAAAAAAAAAAACTAGAACCTTAAAAACCGAAATGTTTATAGAAAGTTGCAATTTTTGAGGTCAAATTAAAAAAAGTCGAAGTTTTGAAGAAGAAAAGAAATTTCTTTAAAGTTAAGTCAAAATTTAAAAAAAAATCATATGATTTTAAAGTCAAAATATTGAGAAAGAGGAGAAGTTTCGAAAAAAAGTTAAAACTTTTAAAAAAATTCAGAAATTCAATAAACATGACAATTTTCAAAAAAATTCTACATTAAAAAAACCAAAACTTTGAAAAAATATTTGAATTGTCAAAATTTGAAAAAATACTTAAATTAAAAAAAAAGATTAAATTTTTAAGAGGCCAAAATTTTCAACAAAAAATTTTTTTGAAAAATATTCAGAAATTTAAAAAAATATCCCAATTTGAAGATATAATCATGCTTTGAAAAAATCGAAATTTGCCAAAAGTCCACAATTTTTTAAAAGACTAATTTAAAAAAAATGAGTCAAGAATTTTAAAGAAATACGAAATTTTGAAAACATATCAGAAAGAGTTAAAAAATAATTGAAATTTTGAAAAAATGAAGAGATTATCAATAAACATGACATTTTCAAATAAAAATCGAAATTTTCAAAAAAATAACAATGTCCAAATATTCGAAATCCTTGAAAAGATCGAACCTTTCAAAAATATAGAAATTTTAAGAATTGAAATGCAGAACTTGTCCCCTGAAACCAAGAAAGATTAAAAAACACAACAAAGGTTGCTCTAACGCGTTTCGACAGCCAAGCTGTCATCTTCAGAGAGAAACTGAGAAAAAAAATAGAAATTTTAAAAAAGCAGAAATTTTCTAAAAGTAAAAATTTTGAAAAACATCGAAATTTAAAGAAAACGTGAAAAATTTTTAAAAAGTCCAACTTAGGAACAATAATAATTCTAAAATTGAAATACAGAACTTGTCCCCTGAAATCAAGAAAGATTAAAAAACACAACAAAGGTTGCTCTAACGCGTTTCGACAGCCAAGCTGTCATCTTCAGAAAGAAACTCTCTCTGAAATGCTCAAAATTTGGAAAAGTACACACTTAAATTTTGAAAAAAAGATGAAATTTTTTAAAAGCCAAAATTTTCAAAAACATTTTTTAGTGGCTAAAATTTAAAGAAAAAAGTGAAACTTTTAAACTCAAAATTTCGGAAAATGTCAAAAATTTAATAACATTTTAAGTTTTCAACAAGAGTGAATATTAAAAAAAATAGTTTACAAATAGAGTCGTGAATTTCAAAAAGGCTCACCTTTTGAAGAAATGTCAAGCTTTGAAAAAATCGAAATTTACAAAATAAGTCAACGTTTGCGTAAAAGATTAATTTAGAAAAAAATCAAACTTCAAAGTCAAAATTGTGAAGGAAATACGACATTTTGAAAAATTTCGAAACTTAAGAAAGTCGAAATTTTAAAGCCAAGACCAGCAAAAAAATAAAATTTTGCAATATCTTAAGAATAGAAAAAAATTGAAAATTTGGAAAAACGTCGAAATTGTCAGTATAAATTTGAGATGTTCCAACAAAAAATCGAAATTTTCTAACAAAAGTCGAAATTTTGCAACAAAAATACAAAATTATCGAAAAAATTTGAATTTCCAAAACTTCGAGATTTTTCCAGAAAGTCGACATTTTCTAAAAGGTCTAACCTTTTTCAAAAAGGTCGAAAAAAAAATTCATTAAGACAAAAACATCGAAATTTTGAGAAAACGTCCAAAATTTTAAAGAACGCCTTTTGGTGTAAGATTTTTAATTCTGAAATAAAGTTGGAAAAAAATTTTAACCTTTCAAAAACTCGACATTTTTAAAAAAAAAACTGAAAGCTTGAAAAACCGAAATTTTTATAACAAGCTGCTATTTTTGAAGTCAAATTAAAAAGCCCAAGGTTTGAACAAAGCAAAATATTTTAAAAAGAGAATCAAAATTTTGAAAAAATCCGTATTATTCTAAGAAGTCGAAATAACGAAAAATGGTCAAATAGGGAAATTTTGAAAAAATCAAAATATTCAAAAAATTTAAAAGTCAATAAATTGGGCCATTTTTAGAAATTTCGATATTCAAGAAAAACACGAAAATTTTGAAAAGAATTACAAATTTTCAAAAAATTCAAGATTTGGAAAGATAGATAAATTTTGGGAAAAGGTCTTAAAATTTCTAAATGCCAAAATTTTCAAAAAAAATTAAAATTTTTACAAAAGTGGTTAAGCTTTGAAAAAACTTCAGAAGTCAAGTCAGAATTGTGAAAAACGTCGAAATTTTAATAAAGATTATCAATCTTCATCAAAAGTGAAGATTTTCAACAAAAATAGAAATTTTGAAACAGTGTCGTGTATTTCAGAAAGGGTCACATTTTGAAGAAATATCGAGCTTTCAAAACATCGAAATTTGCAAAATAACTCGACATTTTTTTAAATAATAAAAGCTCCCTTTTTTAAATAATTTAAAAAATTAAAACTTGAAAAAGTCAAGATTTTCAAAGAAATACGAAACAGGTCGAAACTGAAAGATCGAAATTTGTAAATGCCAAAATTTTCAAAAAAAGGCAAAATTTTGGCAAAAGGCTAAGCTTTGAAAAAACTTCAGAAGTCAAGTCAGAATTGTGAAAAACGTCGAAATTTTAATAAAAATTGTTAATCTTCATCAAAAGTGAAGATTTTCAACAAAAATAGAAATTTTGAAACAGAGTCGTGTATTTCAGAAAGGGTCACATTTTGAAGAAATATCGAGCTTTCAAAACATCGAAATTTGTAAAATAAGTCGACATTTTTTTTAAATAATAAAAGCTCCCTTTTTTAAATAATTTAAAAAATTGAAACTTGAAAAAGTCAAGATTTTCAAAGAAATACAAAACAGGTCGAAACTGAAAGATCGAAATTTGTAAATGCTAAAATTTTCAAAAAAGTTAAAATTTTGGCAAAAGGCTAAGCTTTGAAAAAACTTTAGAAGTCAAGTCAGAATTGTAAAAAGCGTCGAAATTTTAATAAAGATTATCAATCTTCATCAAAAGTGAAGATTTTCAACAAAAATAGAAATTTTGAAACAGAGTCGTGTATTTCAGAAAGGGTCACATTTTGAAGAAATATCGAGCTTTCAAAACATCGAAATTTGTAAAATAAGTCGACATTTTTTTTAAATAATAAAAGCTCCCTTTTTTAAATAATTTAAAAAATTGAAACTTTAAAAAGTCAAGATTTTCAAAGAAATACGAATCAGGTCGAAGCTGAAAGGTCGAAATTTGTAAATGCCAAAATTTTCAAAAAAAATTAAAATTTTGGCGAAAGGCTAAGCTTTGAAAAAACTTCAGAAGTCAAGTCAGAATTAAGAAAAACGTCGAAATTTTAATAAATAGTATTAATTTTTATCAAAAGTGAAGATTTCAACAAAAATAGAAAATTTGAAAAAGAGTAATGTATTTCAGAAAGGGACACATTTTGAAGAAATATTGAGCTTTCAAAACATCGAAATTTGCAAAGTAAGTCCTCATTTATTTTGAAATAATAACAGCTCCCTTTTTTAAATAATTTAAAAAATTGAAACTTTAAAAAGTCCAGATTTTCAAAAAAATACGAAACAAGTCGAAACTGAAAATATCTTAATTTTAAAGTCAAAATTTGCAAATAAAGTTACCATTTTGAAAAAAACTCGAGAATTTAAATAACAATCTTAATTTTGAAAAAATGTCCTAATTATCGATAAACTAGAGATTTTCAAATAAAAAATTGAATTTATAGGAAAAATATGAGGTTTCGAAATTTTCATACCTTCAAGAAGGTCGAAATTTTAAAAAAAGTAACAATTTTTTCGTCAAGTTGTTAGGTCAGTATTATGGTTTTGAGCTGAATTCTAGATGAAATGACTACTTTTCCTGTCAATTTTTATATATTGTGAGATTTTTGATTAAAAAAAAAAATAGAAATTTTGAAAAAGAGTCGAGAATTTCACAATTTGAAGAAATATCGACTTTTGAAAACATCGAAATTTGCAAAATAAGTGGACATTTGAAAAAAATAATAGCAGCTCCCTTTTTTTAAAGAATTTAAAAAATTGCAACTTTAAAACGTTAAAATTTTCAAAGAAATGCATAAAATTTGAAAATATGTTAAAGCTGAAAAAGACGAAATTTTAAAGTCAAATATTGAAAATAAAGTTAACATTTTGAAAAAACTCGAGAGTTTAAATAACAATTTAAATTTTGAAAAAATGTCCTGATTATCGATAAACTTGAAATTTTCAAATAAAAAATTGAATTTTTCGAAAAAATATGAATTTCCAAAATTTTAAAATTTTCAAGGTCGGAATTTTAAGAAAGTAACAATTTTTTCCTCAAATGGTTAGGTCAATTTTTATATATTGTGAGGTTTTAAATTTAAAAAAAATAAAATTTTTGTAAAAGAGTAGTAAATTTCAGAAAGGGTCACATTTTGAAGAAATATCGAACTTTGAAAACATTGAAATTTGCAAAATAAGTCGACATTTTAAAAAAAATAATAATAGCTCCCATTTTTAAAAGAATTTAAAAAATTGCAACTTTAAAACGTTAAGATTTTCAAAGAAATACATAAATTTTGAAAACATGTCGAAGCTGAAAAAGACGAAATTTTAAAGTCAAAACTTGCAAATAGAGTTAACATTTTAAAAAAACTGGAGAATTTAACTAACAATCTAAATTTTGAAAACATGTCTTGATTATTGATAAACTTAAGATTTTCAAATAAAAAATTGAATTTTTCGAAAAAATATGAATTTCCAAAATTTTGAAATTTTCAAGAAGGTCGAAATTTTTAGAAAGTAACGATTTTTTCTTCAGATGGTTAGGTCAGTGTTATGGTTTTGATCTGAATTCTAGATGAGATGACTGCTTTTCCTATCAATTTTTATATATTGTGAGGTTCTTGATTTAAAAAAAATAGAAATTTTGAAAAAGAGTCGTAAATTTCAGAAAGGGTCACATTTTGAAGAAATATCGAACTTTTAAAACATCGAAATTTGCGAAATAAGTCGACATTTTTAAAAAAATAATAATAGCTCCCTTTTTTAAAAGAATTTAGAAAATTGCAACTTCAAAACTTTAAGATTTTCAAAGAAATACATAAATTTTGAAAACATGTCGAAGCTGAAAAAGACGAAATTTTAAAGTCAAAACTTGCAAATAGAGTTAACATTTTGAAAAAACTGGAGACTTTAACTAACAATCTAAATTTTGAAAAAATGTCTTGATTGTTGATAAACTTGAGATTTTCAAATAAAAAATTGATTTTTTCGAAAAAATATGAATTTCCAAAATTTTGAAATTTTCAAGAAGGTCGAAATTTTAAGAAAGTAACTATTTTTTCTTTAGATGGTTAGGTCAGTGGTTTTGATCTGAATTGTAGATGAGATGACTGCTTTTCCTATCAATTTTTATATATTGTAAGGTTTTTGATTTAAAAAAAATAGAAATTTTAAAAAAGAGTCGTGAATTTCAGAAAGGGTCACATTTTGAAGAAATGTCGAACTTTGAAAACATCGAAATTTGCAAAATAACTCGACATTTAAAAAAAAATAATAATAGCTCCCTTTTTTTAAAGAATTTAAAAAATTGCAACTTTATTAAAACCTTAAGATTTTCAAAGAAATACGAAGTTTTGAAAACATGTGGAAGCTGAGACGACGAAATTTTAAAGTCAAAACTTGCAAATAGAATTAACTTTTTGAAAAAACTCGAGATTTTAAATAACAATCTAAATTTTGAAGAAATGTCGAAATTATTAATGAATTTGAGATGTTCAACCAAAAAATCGAAATTTTTAAAAAAATATGAATTTCCCTAGTTTTGAAATTTTCAAGAAGGTCAAAATTTTAAAAAAGCAACCATTTTTATTGAAGTGGTTAGGTCAGTGTTAGGTTTTTGAGCTGAATTCTAGATGAGATGACTGCTTTTCTTGTTAATTTTTATATACTGTGAGGTTTTTGGTCTACTGATATTTTGGCACCAGTGCGAGGGTTTTTAGAAAGGTGTTAGCACTTAATTTGAACTTCATGATAGCTTGTATTACGGCATCTTTGAAGTTGCGAATTATGAATCCCTTTTTATACAAAATTTCATCCAAGAGAATCCGAAAGGTCCACTAATTTTAAAATGTGACGTTATTGTCGTACGGACAAAGTCGCAGGGGTCATCTACTTTGAAATACTCGGACGCAGAAGTCGTGGCTGATCCTAGTTCAAAATCACTTCTGGATGTATCCTGCAACTGAAACTTGGCAAAAACCAGGCAAATAAAAAGTCGTTTTAATTCACTGGAATTGTCAATTTATTTTACACATTTTATAAGCATATGATATTTAAAAATCGATATACATTAAATAAATAATTTTCTAAACAAAATTTGTACATTAACATTTATTTATAATTAATATCATCGTGGAACGGGATCGTTCGAATTTTATACATTAAAACGATTTACAAAATTGATACAGTGACGTGTGTAAGAGTTCATTAAGCTTTCAGGTCGAGTTAGTGTGTTTGTTGAATGCTGAAAAACGAAAAATTGACGCTTCACTGGGTATTTCTGTGATATGTAACATTAAAGCGGGTCGTCGTGTTTCAGTCAGGGCGACAAAGTGGAAAATATCTCTTTAAGAAATTGCACGATCAGTTGCGATTGCACATTAATCATTTTATGACTAAATTAATGGTAACACTTAGTACAGTTGCGGAGCTTAGGATGGAAACCCTTGTAGCTTTCATCTTCGTCTTCTAGGTTGAACCTAACGATTTTTTTTTTTGGTAATTTTTTTGATAGCGAACCAAGGAGATATTTTGACACTTGTGGTAATATTTTGATGGAAATGAACTGAGGTCTTAGTATGTACGTTTTTTTTTAACTTTGGTAAAAGTTACTTCTCATGGTGATTTCAGAACTTATTTTAATTCATCGTTCTTTCGAAACGTCAAGGGTCAAAAAATTCTTCTCTATGTTCTCTATGTGTCTTGTAAGACGTGGATGAAAACTTCAAAGAAATCTTAAAAAATTTAGCACCATATTTCATATGATGTCTGAAAAATCACAGTTTAAACTTATGTACATAATAAAAAAACTATCTCCTAAATCTTTGGTACAAATAATAATTTTACGTTGACCAACACACGTTGGTAAACATCGACCTCACCGGAACCAACGGAACATCCTGTTTACATTCCCCATCCCCAACATCGAGAGCACCCCCTACTGTTTCTTCTTTGACGTTTTGGTTGTTCAAATATCCTGGATTCGAATGATGATGGCTCCGATTCGAAGACGCATCTTCTTGGTAACGGCCCAATGTATTCGCCGGAAGTTCTGATGATCTTCCGGCGTTTTGGCACTATGTAACTATGGGTCGAAGTTCTGTGTGTTGAGTCTCCTTGTGTCTCCTCAAATCGACTTTTCTTTGGAAAGCCCTTCCGCAAAGATCGCAGGCGAACGGCTTGAAACCCGTGTGCTTTCTCGAATGCGTGATCAAATTCGACGACTGACTGAAGGCCTTACCGCAAACGGAGCACTTGTGGGGCTTTTCACCTGCAACAGAATCCATTATTAATGCCAACGGTTTCGACTTTTTGCTCGTGTGGAATAGAGAGTATGAAAAGTTTCCAATTTTTTACTACTTTCTTCAATAGAAAAACTAAATTTCTAAATTAAAAGGTAACAAAGTAGTTTGTTTCAAAATTTTTATTCTTACTGTCAAAATTTCGAATTTTTCTGAAAATTTTGTCAAACTCTTCTACATTTTTGTGGTAGTTTTAGAAAAATATCGTTTAGGGAACAGACACGTTCTCAAAATTTTGGTTTCGTTCCCTGAAACTTCTTTTTTCTCCCACAATTATTTTTTGTTCAAAATTTAGATAATTTTTTGTCAACATTTCGATTTTTTCGTTATCTGTCATCATGAAGCACAATAGTACCACATTTTACATTTAACTTATGGTTTCACGTTACCATCACGTTAATTTGTGCTACCAACATGCCCTAATGCAGGAATGAGCAAGACGCGGCACGCCTAACATTTTTGTGCCTAAGTTCTACTGTTTTATGTAAAAAATTTGGAATAGAAAATGTTTTGACATTTTCTTTTAAAAAAAAACACTAAACATTTTCCATATCTTAGAAAAGAACTCCTTCAGATAGAAGTACATTTGGCCAGGGAAATTCAAAACTTCGATCCAAAAAAACTGCTTATAGTTTCCAGATTATTTCTTAGTCATTTAATATACGACATAGAAACCGTTCCAAATGAATACAAATGAAATAAATAGATTGAGAAAACAACACCAATTTCAGGATCAAATTTCACAACATGCACATTCAAAAATTGTAATAAAATTACCTAAATGGTTTTTAATAAATTTCCACGATTACTCAGGCATGCAATGATTATCATAAAATATCTTGGAGATGAGCGTAGGCAAGATTTTTTTAAGGGGGGTGGGGGCAACAACAATCATTCTGCTGCGCGTTATCGGTTCGAATGATTAATACGTCGTGAATAGAACCACTTTATTTCAGAAGTGAACTGGAAACACTACACTATTTAATTAACTAACTTATTATTATTGACTTCTAACTAACTTGACTAACTAACTAACTAAGGAAAAGCCGACCGGACCCCCTATTTATGGATCCCTATTCGGGTTCTAGAAAAATCCAGCAGATAAGGCTTCAAATACAGAACTTGTCCCCTGAAACCAAGAAAGATTAAAATACAACAAAGGTTGCTCTAGCGTGTTTCGACAGCCAAGCTGTCATCTTCAGATAGATAAGGCTTATCGTTTTCCGAAATTTCTGGAGCGTTTATCTGCCGCCTCCCCTTATCAAATTTTCTAGAAATTTCCCAACTAAACTTTATAATTATATTTTGTTACAATTCTGAAAAACTCATGGGAACAAAAGAAAACCTTCTGGCTTCGTAATATGTATTTTCACCTAAAAACTACAGACAAGACATCGCATTTTTAGATTAAAGACAAAATTTCGAAAGAAGCCCGGTCTTAAGCAAAAAATTTTCGGAGAACTTTAAGAAATGTCGAAATTTGTGAAAATGTAAAAAAGAAGAATTTTCTAAAAGTAAATTTTTATGACAAAGTTTTAATTTCTAGAACAAGTCGAATTCAAGTAAAAAATTACAACTTTTAAAAATAATTCTCTCAGAATTTTTATTTTATTTCAATTTTGTCATATTTTTGAAATTTTTCAAGAAATCTTTTCTCAAAATTTCCTTAAATTATTCTTCTCAAATTATTTAGATTTCGATTAAAATTTCGATCCAATTTGAAAAAAATAAACGATTTTTGTGAAAAAGCCTAAATCCCCAGAAAAAATTCAATTTTAAATAGAAATGTTCAGAAAAAATTGGGAGAATAAGACCAATTTCAGACAAGTTGAAATTATCGGGAATCAAATTTTAAAAAAATCAGAAAAACAAAGAGTTCGAAAAAAATTCACGATTTTTGAAAATTACGTTGCAATTTCTAGAAAAATATTGAACTTTCTAGAAAATGTTTCAAATTTCCAAAAGGAGGTCCAATTTTAAAAGGGGATTTCTTCATGGTGGACTTTTATTGGTCGGAGACATTAGGTTTATGAATTTTATTTAAGATTTCTCTTTTTGTATTAAATAAATTTAGATATAACGTAGTCAAATTTCAAAAAACTGTTTTAGAATATTGTCAACAATAAAAATTTTAATATTTCCAAACTGGGTCGCAGAAATGTTAAATAAAATTAATAAACTTTAAGAGGGAAGTTGGAAATGTTGAAATTTTTAATAAATCATATTGAAAATAAAAACCTTACTTTTTCAAAAACTCGAAAAATGTTCAAAATTCAAAAAAAGTCAAAATTTTCAGAAATCTAATTTTGTGAAGGGACGTAATTTTCAAAAAAAGTCAATTTGGAGAAAGAAAAATTGCAATTTTCAAAAACCTTGTTCTCAACATTTAAAATTTAGTAAAGATGTTGAATTACCAAGAAATATTTTTCTCGAGATCCCCAAAAATATGTTTCGCAACATTTTTATTAACATTTTGATCTAATTTAGAGAGGAAAGTGAACATTTTCAGAACCATACATTTGATCTAAAAGTCGTAGTTTATTGAAAAAGACAAATATTAAAAAAAAATGGCAAAATTTTGAAATAAATAAACCATTTTTGAAAAAATCCAAATAATAGGATTTTGAAAATAAAATCGAAATATCGAAAAAGACAAATTTTGAGGAACAGGCGAAACTAAGGTAAAAGACTATTTTAGAAAAGTTCGAAATTTTGAAAAAAAGTCGAATTTATCAGGAAAAAAATTATAGAAATATTAAATATCGGATACTGGCTAAAGCACTGGACTAAACACTTTGGCTTGTGATTAAGTCCAAAGAAGGCTTCACCCTTTTACCACATCGGCAATTAAATAAATAATTACGGATACGAATTTCGCCAGTAAAAGAGGCATTTTCAAGCGTACTAATCTAAAAAGATTAGCAAAAAATGGATATTGGGAAAAAAATCAAGATTTCCTGAAAAAAACAAACTTTAGGAAAGCAGTCAAAATTTCTAAAAAAAAATCACAACCCAAAAGATCGAAATTTCCAGCCAAATGCGCAAAAAATATCGGAATTTCGAAGAAAAGTGAAGTTTCTAGAATATTTTGAAATGAACAAAAAATTGCTTAAAAGAAGTCAAATTTTAAAAAAAGACGAAATTAATAAAAAAATAGTCAAAACTCCGAGAAAAAGACGATATTGTGATAGAACTTTTGCAAAAAAGATCTAAATTTTGAGAAAAAGCGTTTAGTCTTGGTAAAATTTAGAAATTTCTCAGAAAGAACAGATTTTATCTAAATTCAGAAAAAGCAAATTTAGGGAAAAAATCGAATATTTATTTTCTCTGGACTCCTCGAATCAGAGGAAGACAGGCGCCCGCCCTCCCTTACCTCAACGGGCTTCAAAAAATGTCAAATATTGTGATAACACATCGAAGTTTTGACAACCAACTTGAAACTTTCAGAAATTTGGTTTAAAAAAGGGTTGAAATTTCCAAAAAATATACTTTTTGTCAAAAAGTGAAATTTCGAGAAAACTTTGAAATGAACAAAAAATTGTCCAAAGAAAGTCAAGTTTTAAAAAAAAGTCGAAATTACAAAAAATAGTCAAAACCCCCGAGAAAAAGACAATATTGTGAGAAAACTTTTACAAAAGAGATCTAAATTTTTAAGAAAAGCGTTTAATCTTAGTGAAATTTCGAAATTTCTTAAAAAGAACAGGTTTTATCGAAATTCAGAAAAAGCAAATTTTAAGAAAAAAATCAAATATTTATTTTCCTGGACTCCTCGACTCAGAGGAAGACAGACGCCTTTGCCTCAACAGGCCTCAGAAAATGTCAAATATTGTCATAACACATCGACATTTTGACAAACAAGTTGAAAATTCTAAACATTTGGATTAAAAAAGGGTTGAAATTTTTAAAAATTTAGGTAATTTCACAAAAATTTTAAATTTCTAAAAAATATACCTTTTGTCAAAAAGTGAAATTTCGACAAAATTTTGAAATGAACAGAAATTGTCCAAAGAAAGTCAAGTTTAAAAAAAAAATCGAAATTAAAAAAATAGTCAAAACCCCCGAGAAAAAGACGATATTGTGAAGAACTTTTGCAAAAAAGATCTAAATTTTGAGAAAAAGCGTTTAATCTTAGTGGAATTTAGAAATTTCTCAGAAAGAGCAGATTTTATCGAAATTCAGAAAAAGCAAATTTTAACAAAAAAATCAAATATTTATTTTCTCTGGACTCCTCGAATCAGAGGAAGATAGGCGCCCTCCCTTGCCTCAACGGGCTTCAGAAAATGTCAAATATTGTTATAACACATCGAAATTTTGACAAACAAGTTGAAAATTCCAAACATTTGGATTAAAAAACGGTTGAAATTTTCAAAAATTTTTGTCCATTCCCAAAAATTTTAAATTTCCAAAAAATATACCTTTTGTCAAAAAGTGAATTTCGAAAAAATTTTGAAATGAACAAAAAACTGTCCAAAGAAAGTCAAGTTTAAAAAAAAGTCGAAATTAAAAAAAAATAGTCAAAAACCCTGAGAAAAAGACGATATTTTAAGAGAACTTTTGCAAAAAAGATCTAAATGTTGAGAAAAAGCGTTTAATCTTAGTGAAATTTAGAAATTTCTTAGAAAGAACAGATTTATCGAAATTCAGACGAAGCAAATTTAGGAAAAAAATCGAATATTTATTTTCTGTGGACTCCTCGAATCAGAGCAAGACAGGCCTTGCCTCAATGCGCTTCAGAAAATTCAAATGTTGTGATAACATATCGAAATTTTGAAAAACAAGTTGAAACTTTCAAAAGTTTTGATTAAAAAAGGGTTGAAATTTACAAAGAAAGTTTTGTCCTTTCACAAAAATTTTAAATTTCCAATTCTCCTTTTGTCAGAAAGTCAACCAGATTTCGAGGAAGAGGTTTTTAATAAACAAGTTGAAATTTTCAGAATCATGAAAGTCAAAATTTTTAGAAAAAGTCAAATTTCAAGAAGTGGCGAACTTTCAGAAAAAAACGAGGATCTTTTAAATTCAAAATTTTGAAAGAAAAAGACAAATCTTGTAAAAAAATATACGAAATTTGGAAAAAAATTAGAAATTTCGAAGAAATGTTTCAAGGAAAGGATAAATTCTAAAAATTGGAAAGTCCTCCAATTAAATACATATAAATTTTCGGTTTGCTGCATAAACGAGGGGGTGCAAGCGCCCCCCAAAATTTATATTTTTCTTATAAGCGGCCCGCGCAAAATTTTTAGCCTTGTAATTGGCCCCCTGTAAAAAAAAGTTCTTCATCCCTGCCCGCCCTAACGCAAGCATGTTGGTAACGCGTCTTGGTCACGAGTGATGAGGGCCATCAAATCATAAGTTTACCTCCTAAAATCGCTCAAGATGCCTAAAGATGCTTCAAAAGAGTTGACATTTTCAAAATTAAATCAAAATTGTCCAAGATAAGTGAAATTTTGGAGAAGAGGTACAAATTTTTTAAAATAGATGTAAAAATTTCGATAAAAATTGAATTCTGGAAAAAAGAACAAAGTTTTAAAAAGTCAAAATTTTAAAATACGTCAAAATTTTCAATTGAACGTCTGAAGTAAAAAAAAGACGAACTTTTCAAAAAAATTTGAAAAACTAAATTTTAAAATAAAAAAATGTAAAAATTTGTGAGATAACATTCAGAAAAAAAACTTCAATTGGAAATATTTAGTTCTTATTTAAGATTCAGATGACAAAGTTGAATTTTTAGATTTAAGTGTCAGGAAAAATTAAAAATTACCACGAAAATTTGAAAAATTAGAAATTTTTTCCCAAAATTTTTTATCGACATTTGAACATTAAATCTAAAATGTTTGATTTTCTATACTGTGTTTACACTTCGGTTTTACTTTGAAATATATGAGATAACATATCGGCTCAGGGGAAGGCCTTAAACTACCAAAGCTGCCGTTCTTGGGTGTTTTTTGTAGAACAAACTGGACCTTGGGTATCTTTAAAAATTGATATACAATCTTGTTCTTTTAAACCAGGAACTATTAAAAAACACAACAATAGTTATTCTAAAGTTTTTCGAAAGCCAAACTATCATCTATCATCTCTCTACAAAAAATTTATCAATTTTTCTATCTGAAACAAATAATTTAAAGTTAAAGAAGTTTAGTGGTAAATTTTCAGCCAAATGTGCAAAAAAATATCGAAATTTGGAAGAAAAGTGAAATTTCTAGAAAATTTTAAAATGAACAAAAAATTGCCCAAAAGAAGTCAAATTAAAAAAAAAAGTCGAAATTAATAAAAAAATAGTCAAAACCCCGAGAAAAAGACGATATTGTGAGAGAGCTTTTGCAAAAAAGACCTAAATTTTGAGAAAAAGCGTTTAATCTTAGTGAAATTTCGAAATTTCTCAAAAAGAATGGATTTTATCGAAATTTGGAAAAAGCAAATTTTAAGAAAAAAAATCTTATATTTATTTTCTCTGAACCCTCGAATCAGAGGAAGACAGGTGCCCTCCCTTGCCTCAACGGGCTTCAGAAAATGTCAAATATTGTGATAACACATCAAAATTTGGACAAACAAGTTGAATCTTCCCAGAAATTTGAATTAAAAAAGGGTTGAAATTTACAAAGAAATTTTTCTCCTTTCCCAAAAATTTTAAATTTCCAATTTTCGATCAGATTTCAAGGAAAAGGGTTTTAATAAACAAGCTGAAATTTTCAGAATCATAGAAGTCTAAATTTTCAGAAAAACTCGAATTTCAAGAAGTGGCGAACTTTCAGGAAAGAAAAACGAGTAACTTTTAAATTCGAAATTTCGAAAGAAAAAGACAAATATACGAAATTTACAAAAAAAGTAGAAATTTTGAGAAAATGTTTCAAGGAAAGGATAAATTCTGAAGAATTGGAAAGTCCCTCAATCGAATACATATAAATTTTCAGTTTGCTGCATAAACGAGGGGGTGCAAGCGCCCCAGCATTCATGTTTTTCTTATATGCGGCCCGCGCAAAATTTTTAGCCTTGTAATTGGCCCGCTGTAGAAAAAGGTTGCTCATCTCTGCCGTAATGAAAGCATGTTGGTAACGTGTGTTGGTCACGAGTGATGGGGCCGCCAAATTAAAAATTTACCTCCTAAAATCGCTCAAGATGCCTAAAGGTGCTTCAAAAAAGTTGACATTTTTAAAATTAAATCAAAATTATCCAAGATAAGTGAAAATTTTGAAAAAAGGTCCAAATTTTTTAAAATAAATCGAAAATTTTCGATAAAAATTAAACTCTGAAAAAGAGTACAAAATTTTAAAATGTCAACATTTTAAAATACGTCAAAGTTTTCAATTGAAAGTCTGAAGTAAAAAAAAGACGAACTTTTAAAAAAAAAATTGGAAAAACCAAATCTTAAAATAACAAAAATGTAAAAATTTGTGAGATAACATTCAGAAAAATACTTTAATTATTGGAAATACTTAGTTCTTACTTAAAAATCAGATTACAAAGTTAAATATTTTGATTTATATGTCAGGAAAAATTAAAAATTACACGAAAATTTAAAAAATCACAAATTTGGGGAAAACACTGAAGCTCTGAGTCTTATATTGAAATTTTGAATTTTTTCCCAGATTTTTTTATCGAAATTTGAACATTAAATATAAAATGCTTGATTTTTTATATTGTGTTTATACTTCGGTTTTATTTTGCAGTATGAGGTGACATATCGGCTCAGGGAGCTTAAGCCCTCAAAGCTTCCTTCCTTAGGTGCGCCACTGATTTTTTTTTCTTTTGGTGGACTGAACTGGACCTTGGCTATCTTTAAAAATTGATATACAATCTTGTTCTCTTAGATCAAAAAAGATTAAAAAACACAACAACAGTTGTTCTAACGTTTTTCGTTAGCCAAACTATCATCTATCATCTCTGTAGACAAAATTTATCAATTTTTTATCTAAAACAAAAAATTCAAAGTTAAAGAGGTTTAGTATAATAAATAAAAAGAAATGTATTGTGTTAAGCACTTAATTCGTTCCTTGTGTCTTTCGAAACGTCTTAAAGACGGTCTAACGATCAAAACCATCTCGTAAATCATCGACTTCGGCGCGCGGCTTATGAGAAGATTGACCCAGTGAGATTTAGCGAAAATAGCCCATCTGTCCATATTTACGGTCATCTTAGACTTCATCATTTCCTTGTTGAAGTGAGTTCGTGCAAAAGGGACGACTTTCCTCCGATCATCTTCGCTTGTCTCGTTTCGTTTCGCACCGAATCGAATTCACCATCTCTTTTCGCGGGGTTTCTATGAACGCCGCCACCGGCGGCGGTGGTGTGCCGTTGAACATCGCCATGGCAACGCCGGAGGGACAGGCGGAGCTCTCATCCGCCGACGGAACGAATCACGGCCGCCACAAACTGATAGCAATCGATAATACCCCAAGTTATGGGGCTCTATTTAAGATTCATTGAAATTGAATGGCGATAGTTTGGCGGATGCGCCCAGATTTGAAACCTATTGACGCGCGAAAATTTCACTAGTAACGAAAGAAGTTCGCGTGTAATGGATCCAAATCGTTTTGAAATCCACTAAATTCATTTTAGTTCCACTGAAGCTAAAATGGTTTCAAGTTGGTAATATTTGGTGGATGCGCCGTACGTTTTGTGTTAAATGAATGGCAATTTCTCCAGAGGTGTAACAGTGGGGTAAAACTATGCGATAATAATGTTGATAAATCTGACAGCGTTGCAGTAATCAATTCTCAGGTCAATCAATCAAAACCGACCCAAAAAGGAGATCCCAGAGGTGTTCCATTTATCTCCCGGCTCGTATACTTCTCGCTGTTTAGCACCTAGTTCGTAGCCTGACTACTAATAACCCATCCATCCCGACTGAAATCATATCCTCGCTACTTTCGACCGTGCGTCAGACGGAAACGAAGAGAATGTCGTGGACGACTTTCTCCGGTCCGAAGAACGTGATTTCGGCACCGACGTCCACTAAGAAATGTCAAATCAGCCATAAATTTTATTTGTCCTGCGGGAGAAGTCTCTGCAACTCGCTGATTTTGGATTACGGCCGCCCCGGAGGGCACAGATTACGGCTTCGCGAAATTCCCTTTTTAAAAATGTACAACTTTCGCTAGTTCACTCGAATTTCTAGCCGAAATCTACACAGTATTATCAGATGAAATGTGAATTTGGATAAATCAGGAGACTTAGAGGTCAGTTGAAGTGTGATAAAACTCATTATAGTTAGCATAATACCAGATTGAACCTTCGTAAAATAACCTTAAAAAATTAGCCAGTGTGGGGACTGCCGTTAGAAGTGAAAACTTAAAACTAGGAAATAACACTGGTTTCTATTTAATTTTCAAATTAATTGTAGTAGCAAAAATTTTTCATAAGTTATAACTTAAAATTATCGTCATATCTGCTCTTATTGTACAAGCTACTATAGTACTCGCTCTTGTGTTGTACAGTGATTCTCTAAATAAACAGTTGAAATAATATTCAACATTGATGCACTTTATTTATCTTGTTTAGATGAAGGTTGATTGGCACTAGAGGTTAGGTTAGTTTAATTTAATATTAGCTTATAAACTGCTTCAATCATTAACGTTTTTTTTCCATATACACATTTTTTCCCATTTTTATCACAACTTCATAATGTGTGACAGTTACTCATCATTGTTTATATTAATTATTGACATCTCACGCAAGTATCAGCAGTCGCAGTAGTTAGGAGTGTCAACTATCAACTAATTGCGAAGATGCTGCTTCAGAACAGAAAAATTGTCTTATTTTTGGTTACTATATATAAAAAGAATACATTAAATTTCGATCATAGAAAAAAATATTAAAAGAAATCCTT
This sequence comes from Dastarcus helophoroides, assembly GCA_028583605.1. Lineage (NCBI taxonomy): Eukaryota > Metazoa > Arthropoda > Insecta > Coleoptera > Bothrideridae > Dastarcus > Dastarcus helophoroides. The sequence continues at coordinate 12,118,159 of CM053336.1, read as the reverse complement.
ATAATGTTAATAATTCCTCTTAAAACTTTATATAATTTTAAGATTTTCTCCTTCTGGCTTCAATTAAAGTGAGTAAATGTTCAAAACATTTTTCGTCCATTCCTAAAAATGCCCCCACAATAGCCATCTTCAAGTTCATAATTCATCATGTTTCCAGTGCCTTAGATTCTAATGTTTTAGGTAAGTCAAAAAATTTAACTTTGAAATCTGAATTTCAAGTGGAAATTTATATTTTCAATTGAAGTTTTTTTTGAACATTATCTCAGATGTTTATTTTTAAACCTTATCTGAAATGTTTGAAAATTTTTTCTTTTTGATTTCAAAACATCTTTTCTTGAAATTTGTGACTTTTGACTTTCATTGAACATTTTGACTTATTTCAAACCATTGCTTTTGAAAAATCCTACTTTTCTTTGAAGAATTGAATTTTTATTGAAAATACTGACTTTTTTTTGAAAATTACGAAATTTGAAATATCCACTATTTTCAGAACTTAGAATTTTTTCGAAGCTTTTACTTATTTTTAACAAATTTAACTTAATTTTGAAAACGTTGACTTTCTTAAATTTTGGCTAAAAATGTCTACTACTTAACACTTGGGATGTTTACAGATGACTTTGTATTAGTTTCCTCCAAAAATTTTTGAAAATTTTTCTTATTAATATTTTTTTCTTTTTAACAATTTCAACTTTTTTGAAAATTTCTACTATTTCCAACTTTTGAATTTTGTAAAAAAAGTTGACTTTGTCCTTAACTTGTCAATTTTTTTAAAAAAATCCCAACTTTTTCTGGAAATTTTCGAGTTTTTTGAAAAATGGTAATTTTTAAAATTTTGTTTATTAAAATTTTTGTAAATTCGATCATTTTGAAATACCCTTTTTTAAAACTTTGATTTTGTTTGGGAATTATTACTTTTTTTGAGAACTGCCGCTTATTTAAAATTTGAATATGTTTTTCAAAATTTTGGGATTTTTGAAAATTTCGACTTTTTCGTGAAGTTTCGATTTTTTTTTAATTTCCAATTTTTATCAAGTTTCTACTTTGTCCTGAAGTTGACCTTTTTAGAATATGGACCTTATTAAAACATGGACCTTTTCAGAACATGGACCTTTTCAGAATTTCGATATTTTTTCAAAATTACGACCTTCTATAAAATTTTAGATTTTTTTTAACATTTCTGCCTTTTTGAAGATTTCGACCTTCTTTTACAGTTTTTACTTTGAATCTTTTGCAAGTTCGACTTTTTCAAAGGTTTGCCTTTTCTTGATAATTTTATTTTTTAAAACAATCTTTTTTCAAAATTTTGACCCTAGTTAAAAATTTGGATTTTTTTTAATATTGCCACTCTTTTGAAGATTTCGACCTTTTTTCACAAGTTTTACTTTGAATGTTTTGTAAATTCGATTTTTTCAAAAATTCGCCTTTTATTGATAATTTCAATTTTTTTTTAAAGGTTCTGCTTTTGGTGGAACCCACTGGTCTTTGGTTATTTTCAAAAATTGAAATACAAATCTTGTCCCCTGAAACCAAGAAAGATTAAAAACACACACCACAAAGGTTGCTCTAACGCGTTTCGATAGCCAAGCTATCATCTTCAGAGAGATACTAACTAGTATCTTTCTGAAGATGATAGCTTGGCTATCGAAACACTCAAGATTTGTATTTCCATTTTTTAAACGACCTGCTCTTTAAATTTCGAAATTAAATTTGTTAACAAATTGTATAATACGAATTCGACAAATTTGACAACATTTTGACCTTTTTTCCAAATTTTGGCTTATCTTCGAAATTTTTACTTTCTTTTGCAAATTCGATGATGTTTAAATATTTTTGTTGTAAACTTTGAAAATGCCTCCTCAATATTGTAACTTTTTAATCGAAATTTTAGTTTGAAGTTGAAATATGAAGTTGAATACGTTTATAAATCCAAATTTTCTCCAATACTTTTCGATTTTCATCTATCTTTCTTACAAATCTGATTTTAAGTCAAAATTTTATTCAGAAATTAAAAATTTGAAATAAAAACTGCAAAATTCAAGAAAATTATAAATGTTGAAATGTTAAATTTTCCTTTTTTTTGGCTAAAATCTATTTTCAATTTTTTCTAATTCCAAATGTCTACGCCATTGTTGATTTTAATAGTTTTTGATTTTTTTGAAATAATTTTTCGACTTGAAACTTAAAATTTGGTTTTTTTCTAGAGGTGTGAAAATTTTTAAATAAACTTCTATATTGAAATACAAATCTTGTCCCCTGAAACCAAGAAAGAATAAAAAACACAACAAAGGTTGCTTTAACGCGTTTCGATAGCCAAGCTATCATCTTCAGAGGGAGTATCTCCGTTGTTTTATTTTTTAATCTTTCTTGGTTTCAGGAGACAAGATTTGTATTTTAATTTTAGAGGATAACCAAGGACTAGTCCGTTCCACCACAATCAGGTCTTTTTGAAAAATGTTAAATCCAGGTTTACTCCAGACTTAAACTACGTCAAATTACTTTAACTTTGTTTATCATAAGAATGAGTTTTGTGAGTTAACATAGTTTGCTTTTGGGGTAGAGAGTTCCATTTATGGTTCTAAAATTTTTTCCACAATTTAGCATATTTCAGCAACCATTTTTTAAGCGACGTCCTCTAATTATAAATACTTTGGCCTCATCTTTTCGTTCACTTTGAAATTCCCTAATTTTTTTTCAAGTGCAATTAACTTTGAATGACAGATTTGTAACTGTGCGGGATATCTGTGAAATGAAATCATTTTAAAAGTAGATATCAAACCGGGAAGTGAATAATATTCGATTTTCTTTTGATTTTTATTGCCTTCTAATAAATTATGAATTTCCTTCAGAAATTCCATCTTTTCTCCAAAATGCCTAAAAGATACACTTAGTTTTTATTTCTTCAAAATTTCGGATTTAAACAGGAAATTTTAACTGCTTTTTGAGGAGCGCATTTTTGTTTTGAAATCTCTCTCAAAACTTCGATTATACGTAATTACTTTCAATGTTGTTGTTTTTCATATTGTAGCTTTTAATTTCACAGTTTTGACTTTTTTCTGCAAGTTTAGACCATAATGTTAATTGTTTTTAAATTTTAAGGTTATTTTTAAAAGTTCTGCTTCAAAATTTTAGAACCTCTATGCCTATGCAATTGTGGCACGATTTTTACTTTTTTTTAAAATTTTATTTAGTTTATTTAATTATTGAAATACAAATCTTGTCCCCCGAGACCAAGAAAGATTAAAAAACACAACAATGGCTGCTCTAAAACGTTTTGATAGCCAAGCTATCAACTTCAGAGAGATACTATACCAGGTCATTCAGTAAGTCCGCAGGATAAGTAAGAAAAAACAAAATTTTGACAAAACTCGATTTTATTATTCAACATAGTTGCCTTCGAGGACGATACAACGATTCTCAAACTCTTCGATACCACTTCTATAGTACAATTTCTCTTTCTTGTCAAAATAGGGTTCAGTTTCAGCGATTACTTCATCATTGAACTTAAATTTCTTTCTAACAAGCATTCTCTTGAGATCTGAAAACAGTAAAAAATCGCTGGGGGCTAAATCTGAAGAACACGGTGGGTGGGTAAGCAATTCGAAGCCCAATTCATTCAATTTTGCCATCGTTTTCATCGATTTGTGACACGGTGCATTGTCTTGGTGAAACAACACTTTTTTCTTTTGTAAATGTGGCCGTTTCTTTGCGATTTCAGCCTTCAATCGATCCAAAAGTGCACAGTAATAGTCGCTGTTGATGGTCGTTCCTTTTTGGAGATAGTGGATGAATATTATTCCGTTCGCATCCAAAAATACAGAAGCCATCACCTTACTGGCCGACTGTTGCGTCTTTGCTCGCTTTGGATTGGGTTCGTCGACTGCCGTCCACTCAGCTGACTGTCTTTTGGATTCTGGTGTGTAATAGTGAAGCCATGTCTCATCCATTGTCACATATCGACGATAGAGTTTCATTTTATTGCGGTTTAACAGCGCCAAACACTCCTCTGAAGCATCGATTTGTTGTTCTTTTTGATGACTGTGAGCTCACGCAGGACCCACTTTGTACAGAGCTTTCGCATACCCAAATGTTCCTGTAAAATGGTAAAAACACTCCATCTGATATCCTTACAATGTCAGCTAGCTCGTGCACCGTCAATTTGCGATCGTTCATAACCAATTTGTGGATTTTTTTGATGTGTTCTGGAATAACAGTCTCATTTGGGCGTCCACTGCGCTCTGCATTATTTGTGCTGGTACGACCACGTTCAAATTCAGCAGTCCACTTATCTACTATTTGTCTCGATGGAGCAGAGTTCGGATAATGTTAATCAAGCCATTGTTTGGTTTCCACTGAATTTTTTTGATCAAAAAGCAATCCTTTATCAAAACTCGAACTTCACTTTTTTCCATTTTTTTTTCAATAAAATTGCTTCACACAAAATGCTATTACTTACGAATCAATAGTCAGATTGCTGTCAAATTTATTCACGTATCGTTTGAAGGTTAGTAGTAAATAAAAATCATATGGAAAAAATTAGTAACGCCATCTACGTGCCATCCTATGGACTTTGTGAATGGACTGTTATAGTAAAGAGAAAGATACTGTATAGTATCGCGCTGGAGAGTTGTCGGTTTTTTAATCTTTCTTGGTTTCAGGGGGACAAAATTTGTATTTCAATTTTTAAAGATAACCAAGGACCAGTCCGTTCCACTACAATTCATTTAAATTATTTCTTAATTTTGGTCCTTGGTTATCTTCAAAAATTAAAATACAAATCTTGTCCCCTGAAACCAAGAAAGATTAAAAAATACAACAAAGGTTGCTCTAGCGCGTTTCGATAGCCAAGCTATCATCTTGAGAGAGATACTGTCTGATCTTTTTTGGTCTCAGGGGACAATTTTTTATGATTTCATAAGTTAAAACAAACTTAGTTCCTAAAAGAGCTGTTTCTTCTAAAATAATAAGCTGGTTACTGCTTTACTTCAACATTAATCTTAATATTTTATCTATTTTTTCAGGAGGTTAACTTAAAATTTGAATTTTTAATTTCGGTAATGTCGACTTTGAAGTATATTTTCCCCCAAATTACAGTTTTTTTAAACATACACATTTTTCTCGAAATTTGCACATTCACTTTTCATTATTTTTTTTCAATTTCGATTCAAACTCGAAATTTCATTTGATCTCGATATTTACATTTTTTTATTACAAATTCGTAGTTTTTCGAAATTTCACTGGTCGTGTGTTAAAGGTTTTTAAAAAAATTAACAATTTTTATTTATTTATTTTTATAAAATTTGTCTGCGGATTTAAATTTGTTAAACTGACAGGTCAATTTGTTTTGTTTTGTTTCTAGTTTTAATCAAAAACCAGATAAGGTGGATTGTCGTAAGAGAGCTATAAATAGTGCTATCGATTAAATATACTTTTTCATTTATAAAATTAATCTCGAAAGAAGCAGTTTTAAAGAGTTCGTGCAAGTTGCAGAATGATGTTTTGTTCAAACTCATTGATGCGATCATATGTATATTTAACCGCCCAGCAAGTGTCCAGCTATATTGTTGTATCTATCGTTAGATGACGCTGTCGTGCTCTTAGACTTTGCACTTCTATACATAGAAAGTAGAGAAAGATTATTTATTTATTTTGAATACAATATTAATTTAGGAGGATCTGCAACAGAGTTCCGAAATAAAACGTATCCTTGTAGCGATCCCGCTTGGCAAGGTTCCTCTATAAAGATTTTCGTTAAAATCGCTTCATAATTAAGCCATTAAATCGCACAGACACACATGTTCAGATTTATATATTAGTTAGAATTTAAATAATAATTTAAATTTGCTAGTTCTGGACTAGTTATGCTACAATTAATCTAGCTGGCCGAATTTCCTACTTTTTGTTTAATGTAAATTTGTAATTGTCACATCGATCTCAAAAAGCTTTCGCAAAATCGTTACTTCAGTCCTAAACTTTTGATTTCCAAAATTTACAATTTTATTTCATATTTTGTTTTTACCTTGAAATCTTCCACTTTAATCTGGGAATATCAACTATACTTAAATTTAAAATGTTAACCTTTAATTGTAAAAATGTTTGCTTTATTGGAAAGAGTCGAATTTTTGGCAAAAACTTAAGAGTTATAAAGACTATCAAATTTAATAGCGAGTTTTTATCGAAAGTGTCGTATTTCGATTTTAATCCTGAATTCTTGAAGAGAGACGTCAAATATGTAAGACTAAAATAGAAATTTTGGGATTAATGTCATATTATTTGAAAATAAAAAAGTAGAAAATTAGAGAGAAACTGCAAATTGTACAAAATATTTGGAAAATTTAAAACTAGTGATGATTTCAGTTTTCAGTTAAAATTTAATGAAGTAAGTAATGCGTTTAACTGGAAATTTTAAGGAGAAAATAAAAACTTCAGAAAAAAACAAAATTTGTAAAGAAAAAACTTCGAGCTTGAAATTAAACTAATTTTTTATCAGAAATGATAGCAAATAACTGACTTGTTTACTAAAATATCGTATGTAAACTTTTACTTCATAGTGACAGAAACTGACAAATTTATAGCTATTAATGTAACGAGATTATTATGCGATTTATAATAATCGAGGAAGTTTCCAGGCGACGAGACGTTGGCCGGGTCGTCTGGCCACATCGCTAATAATCGAGTTACATTTAAAGCTTTATCGTATCATTGGCCAACGATAACATAAAAAATCAGTCAACCTTTAAAATACAATTTGCATTTAGAGTTTTGTGACAGGTAATTAACATATTATAATTTTTATTATGTGCTACTAAGTTATTATGAAGCTGCTAAATATTATGAGTTTAATAATAATCAATAAACATTTATTTTTAAAAACACTTACGTTCAATGATGATAAAATGAATTTTTTAGTATATAAGGGTGCGTTTAGATTAGACACTTTATTTCAGCGATCGCGACATAATTCCTAAGGAACAATTTGGGTTCCAACCTATGCACTCCACCTCAGACCAACTGCTGAGAGTGCTTGAAACAATCACTCAACGCATGAACTGGAACCAGGTAGTTGGAGCTATTTTCTTCGACATCTCCAAGGCATTTAACACAGTCTGGCACCAAGGATTAGTCTACAAGATGCACCAGTTTGGAATACCTCTAACAATGGTTCAAATAGTAAGCTCGTTTCTGGACCAGCGCTCATTCAGAGCAAAGGTGGGACAGGAACTATCAAACCAGTTTAGGCTACAGTATGGGGTGCCTCAAGGCTCTGCCTTGTCACCTCTGCTGTATTCTCTAATCCAACAATCGACCACACCTTATTGGCAACTTACGCAGGCGACGCAACTTTAGTGGCGTACTCTTTCGGTCCACAGATGGTCACCAGACGACTTCAGGAGGTAACAGACAGTACGTCGGCCAATGGAGAATCCAAGTCAACGCAGACAAGACCCAAGCAGTCTTTTTCACTCGAAGAAGACTCCAACCTCTGGATTCTGGATTCGTTGTGGGTTGCCTAATGTTTAGGCCAGCACTTAGGCCACCCTTTCCGGGCCCATTGTGCTATCCCCGTGATTGAGGTGTCCTTGGTCATTCATTCAGCCACCCAACCTTGTTGAGAAACTGAAGAACGTCCCTTGGATGCGCCTCTCTCAAACTGGCCACACAAGGCCAGAAGTCCCCCAGCGTGGATCCTCTGATTGATGCTAGTGCCGGGCAGTGACACATCACGTGCTCGACACTCTCAGAAGACTCCAACCATATGGACATGTAAATGTTCATGGGCAAAATGTCGACTGGAGACTTCAGGCAAAGAATCTAGGTGTAATTCTAGACAAAAGACTCACTTTTCAGGCACACGTCGATTATGCTGTGTCCAAAGCCAAAATGCTGAAGGGACTGCTGCAAGCGATGATTGGTAGAAAGAGTAACCTGTCCATTGGACTTAAAGTGTTACTATACAAATCAATCATAAGACCAGCGATGACCTACGCATCTGTAGCTTGGTCACAGGCGCCGGATAATCAGATGAAGAAACTCCAGGTGTTCCAGAACTTCTTTCTAAGACAAGCCATGGACCCTCCATGGTTTGTAAGAAACAATCAACTGCATAGGGAAACTGAACTACCTTTGGTAAGAGATTTTTTTTAGGGCGATGGTGAGAGCGGAAACGCATCCCAACGAACTAGTTCGACAGGCAGTGGATTACGATCCAAACATCCCAACCAGGATTAGAAGACCAAGGATGATCCTCTAGGCTACGACTTCCATTTCGGAAAATTTTGTTTTGTTAGTTTCCTATGCTTCAGGCAAAATAGCTTGCAATAGTGCCCCAGCACTATTGTACTGTTCCGACGGAGGGATTGGGGGCCAAGGGCCCGGCCCGAAGAAGTGGGGGTTTTTAGTCGGTATTCGTAGTTTGAGCGGAACTCCGACACTATCTGAGTTTTCTTCCCAGATGTCCGTAGCGGATTTTCGCCTACTTTAAAAAAAAGACACTTTATTCCGTACATTTCTCTCTGACATAAGTGTCAACTACCCTGCGGGAAGCTGCTCGAGAGTTATCTACACAACAGGGAGGAAGATAGCTTCCCTCGGGATAGTTGACATTTACGCCAGAGAGAAAATACATTTTATGTCAGAGAGAATAAAGTGTCTAGTGTAAACGCACCGTAAGAAAGTTGCGACATTTGACCCAGTGACTGTCATAGTCTGGGGTCCATGGACCCTTGGGGGTCCGTAGCCTGTTTGTCAGAGATCTGTGGCTGCCTGTGGTGACCTTTTTTTAGTCGTTAGTAATTTCTGGGTTATTATAGTCATTAAAATTTAGAATTTGCGCCATTGGGCTTGATAACATTTTTTTTTTGATCGCCAAAGTTACCGTTGGAATTAGGCCCGTAACCAGGAGGGGGCTAGGAGGCTGTAGCCCCCCCCCCGAAATTTTTTGGACTTCACACTAGATAGAACTGAAGTTTCCAGATATGCGAACCTTTTTAAAAACCATTTTTAATGGATCAGTTTTGTTTTCCTTACTGAAATGCAAGGATGCTTTTTTTTTAAATTTTGCGCAATTTATTATTATTAGAGACCGGATTTTAAATACAATCAAGCAAGGTAAAAAGGTGAGCAAAATTGTAAATTAGACAAAAACGAAAAGCTAAAGAAAGCACCTAAAAAGGCAAAATTTTCTAAAAACAAAAGGTATTAACAAGCCAACACTCACAATTAACAAAAAAAAAGTTTTGAGATCTCAGTGGAAATTAAAAAAAATATTAGGTTATACTCAGGATATTCAGAAGGAGTATAACATTTTCAAATGAAGAATTTCTTAAAATGTTGAGTTCATTTTCGAATTTTTATCCTAAATCTTAAAATTTTTGCCTTAAACTCATTCAAAATTTTTACTTTTAAATCTGAGATTATCTTTCAAGAAAAAATTAAACTTTTTTTAAAATTTCTTGTTTTTTTATTTGAAATTTCAATCTAACGTTTTAAATCTTATTAAAATAATGTTGAAGTTTGCAAGTTTTTCAAACTTAAATTCCCCATTTTGAAAAAAAATTGAATTTTTGAGAAGAACTGGAAATTTTACAAGTGATTTTTAAAGATTTAACACCAAATTTTGAGAAAAACTTGGAGTTTGTGATAATAGTTTTACAGTTTTGGAATTTAAAACTTTAAATTTTAACTTCGGTATTTGAATAAAATTTTGAATATTAGGCCTTTTAATAAGAAATCAAAATCTCGTATAAGCCATTATCCTGAGAAGACATTTTTTTAATAAGTTATTTGTATGAATTTCTTCTATAGTTTTTCTAACATGGCTATTGAACTTTAAAAAAAATATCTAAAATGTCGATTCTTTTATAAATTTCGAATTTTACACATAACTTGAGCACTTTTAAGTTGAAAAATTAAAACTTGGGCATTTTTAGGTTAAAAAATTCAGAATTTTTTTAATAACATCAGCTTAATTCAAAATTTTTAATTATTTCAAAAAGTTTTAATTTTTCAACTTAAAAGTGCTCAAGTTATGTGTAAAATTCGTAATTTATAAAAGAATCGACATTTTTTTAAAGTTCAATCGCCATGTTAGAAAAACTATAGAAGAAATTCATACAAATAACTTATTAAAAAAATGCCTTTATAAAAAAAATCGAAATTTTTTTTATGAAGTTGATTTGTTTATATTTCAACTAAAATTTTGAAAATTCGACTTCTTTCTCCAAAATTAGACTTCCAATTAACTAACCAATTAAAAAATTAACCAATTAAAGACTTCCAAAAATATTGAAATTTTTATCCTAGTTACTAAATTTCAACTTTAATTAAGAAATTTTTTACTTTTAATCACGATATTTTAACTTTAAATTCATATTTTTAGGAAATTTATAATATTTTACAACTTTTTACCACGACTTTAAAAATGTCAAGATTAAAGTCGAAATTTCGAAAAAACAAATGAGCCTAACGCCTTTAGTTTATTTTTCAAAATTTTTACATTAGCACTGGTTCAAAATTCAGACTGTTTCAAAATATTTAGACTTTTTTCTAGACATTTAATTTAAAAATATTCCCTGGCCATTTTGAGAACACACTTAAAGTTTCAGGAAATATCAAATGAATTTTGTTTTAAGACGAATCGTTGAGTGTTATTAGTTTTTGTAATAGATTTTACCTTTTGGAAATTAGAGATTTTTTTAAAAACATTTTGACTTCAAACCTTTTTTTTTCAAAAATTATAGCTTCTTTTTTCTTCGGATTCAAAGAGTAATTCTAAATAAAATTCTAAAAAAACTTATTTCTAAAATTTCGAATTTAAAAAGCTAAAAATTTCGAGTTCGAGCAAGTAAATTTGTTATGAATTAACCTAGCTCACTTTATGTTCGGAAATTCAAAATTTCTAAAAAAGTTAATATTTTCAGAAATGTTTATTAATAAATTCTGGTTATTTTTAAGCATAAACATGGTCGTAATGAAACTTTTCTAGAACGAGTTTGTCTACTCTAAATGTAGGCTTTTCTAGACATTTCGAATTAAAATTTCAAACTCAAAAAACTCAAGATTAAGTTCAGATTTTAAACTTTGAATTTTGAGAAAAAAGTAAAAGTATTAACATAGTTTACATTTAACAAAAAATCTAATTCAAATTGAAAGCTTCCAAAAAAGGTCGAAATTTTAAGATTAAAGGTAAAACTGAAAAAAAAACGATAAATATCTTTATAGCAAAACCTTTTCCCAACATTCGAAAGAATTAAATGCATTTCGACATTGCAAATTCAGATAGCAGCAATAATTCCCAAAATTGCCCAAAAAAAAAACGTAGGAATTAAAGTTGTTGCCAGTTAGAAAAAGAGTTGGACCCTAAGAGGAAACTTAAACTTAAAAAAAGACATCTAATCTTCCAGAATTTAGAAAGAATATCCAAATTCTAAATGTTCGGGAGCAAACTTTAAATTAAAGATAGAAGTTAAAATTATGAATTTAATCGAAATTTGAAAAGAAAATTAAAAAAAAAAAGATTTTTCTCCAGCTGACTTCAAACTATGTCTTTAAATAGAGCATTTTCTAGAGGCATTTTTCATACACAAGTGCAGGTTATAGAAGACAGTTCAAAGATAAATTTTAGAAAAGGAACATCTTTCGAGTAATTTTATCATCCTACCCACACATTTGTTTTTATTTAGAAATTAAATTAAGATAAATAGGCAACGTCCTTGAATTACTTTGTCAGAATGTTAGCAGAGTTAGACTTTACAAATGTTTTTAGTGTATTTTTTTATATTTTAGTATACTGGTATAGAATAATAATAGTAATAGTAAAGTAGTATTGGACCGTGGCTTCTTAGTTCTAACTCAAACGCAGACAAAGACTAAGTAGTTTTAGCAGAAGGATCGCATCCCCGAAAAAAGATCCTGGTTACGGGCCTGGTTGGAATGATGAACTGTTCTTATTCAGTCATCAAGTATATTTAAAGGGGTGGGGTTTCTGAAACTTGGAAAATGGCCCACGTCTACTAAAAGATTAGGAAATCTTGCTTTAAAACAAAAAAGTGGGCTAATAGTATTAGCTAATATTGAATTTGTTCTGAAAAAAAATTATGCCAACTTCAAACTATTATCTATCAATATTGATGTTTTGTGAACATTGATTATCTCCATTATCTCCTCACAAATAAAATATCGTGAGCGTGAAGTAATTTTAAGTTAAACGTATACGAAATTCTTCGATTTTTTAAAACCAGAAGAAAACGAGTTCGTTGGCTGCACCTAAAATCTCGCCATTTCCAACCCTCTTGCTGTAATAACCGTAAATTCTATTAAAACATAACCACGACGGAAAATCTGCTGCCATTAAAGCGATGGTTTCGCGCTCATCTGCTTTATATCTAACCCGAATCCTTTGCCCTTTGAAAGTGGGCAGAACCGGATCGAGGTAAAGCCCAACGCATCTTCACCAAATTCATAACGACAATGAAGAAACATCTAAAAAAGTATTCATTTTCTTTCAGTAAATGCATCTTGCTATCAAGTTCTCCGCGATATGTAGCTAGAAAATCCCAATGTTTTTCATCAAAAATGTTGAATGCGGTCCTGTTGGGCAGAGTGCATATCGTCCGCTTAATACACAGGCATTATCTGCAGCAAGTGCGCGCTCAATCTTTCTGAAAGCTTTCCGAGAAGCAGTAATACTCAATTATTAAAGTCTATAGCTCATATAAGTCGTTTTAAGGAGTGATGATCTTTCAGCCTCCCCGATGTATTTTTGATTTTTTTTTGTTGCCCCACCCGTCCTTATTTCGAGATTTATCGCTGGGGTTGTAAAAAAATCGAAATCGGGGGATATACAACCACAGCTACGTTCTTTATTGTCTCACGAAGCGTGTAAGTGCTTCTAAAATAATAAATAACAATCTGTATTGTGTGTGTATTCTGTATCAGTGTTGAGAAACCTGTGCGTAAGTTGACACGTCAAGGCATTTTGAATGACACTCATTATTATTTTGAATGACACTCATTATTATTTTGAATGACACTCATTTATTACTGTATTGTCCAAGAAACGTCTGATCTGCTGACGTTCCATAATGTGAGACGGCTGAACTACTAGAAACCTGATGAATTTCCGGCGCTGAAGATGTACCGCACCTGACGGACACCGTGTTTATCAGTCGCCTCATTCGGGAGTTTAACTCGCTCTTACCGGTTTATTTATCGCCCTTTACTCTCGATCTGCGCCGGTTGTGCTTTTAATTGAAATCCTCGGGGCTCTAATGAAAAATCCACATACTCCCAATTCAGCAGCGCCAGAAAGCGTGCAATCCCGCTAGTAAAACACTAGAGAGCGCGAGGAGCTCTCGATACGGCCAATCAGGCCATCCACTTTATCCGCCAAATTTAGATTGGCCTCCGGCTAAATATTTTCTTTGCTAACCCGCGCCGGGATGAAAGTTTGCACAACGTTCAACTTCACCGTCTGCCTTCGCTCTCTGCAAGCCGTGGATTTGTTTTTCTTTAGTCACTGCTTTTATCGAAATTCGCCACGCGGGACAACCCCAGATTACAAATCCAACGCCAAGTATTCCTCGAAAACGTTTTTATGGGCGTACTTTGTCAAATATCGCCAAGACAATTTTGAGTTGTCATTTTTTGGTATGGCCAAAGCTGCTATACATATGGTAACCTTCGTAAATTTTTTTTATATGTGTAAATAAAGTTCGACAGTCTAATAATTTTTCGTGGTTAATTATTCCCAGCGTCACATTCTGGCGATGGAATGGAATTGTCCAGCGTTGGGATTTTTTATTTAACAATGCTGGTTACGTTCGAGATTGGTAGAATCGTTTTTCGACAAGGGGGGAAAAAGAGTCGGTTTAGTTTGTAACATCGCGTCCGCCAGGTCCACATGGGGGTGATAATAAAATTAAGACAACAAATGGCCCTCTACACCAGCATTGAGCCACATGCTACCAGTAGATAATAGATCTGTATCGCCTTATTTAGATACGCACCACTGCTGTATTAGAAAAAGTATATGCAATCAAAATTTATATTCGATTTGCAGTTGAGCTTAATGTAACTGAGGCTATTACTACTAATTTCAATTTTTCTTAAAAAAATATCGATTTTAATCTTGAAATTGTAACTTTGATATTAATTCTAGCTGCAGTGACAAATTAAAAATATTATGTAACATACTGGGATTTGCACAACTGTTTTTTGGATATTTTCTTGAAGTGATTGTGTGTAGTGTGATATTCTCTGCAGACGAAGTCACGGATTATTATTAGTTACAACACGCATTACTTCTAATGCACAGACTAATAAGTTTGAACATTTATTCGATTCGAAGTTTGGAAACCAAATACCGGTTCCGATCTTCTTAGATCTCGTCAGTTTGGTATATCCAACTCGAATGCTAACAAAAGTTTCGACAAGGAAGTACTAAAAAATTCACAGACGTCAAGCGTGTGACACTTAGCACTATCACCTATTGGTCCATAGAGAAACTATGGCCATCGCCAACAATGTCGTATGCAAGTAGAATGCTACCTAGACTACAAATTCACGCTTGACGTCTGTGAATTTTTTAGTACTTACTTGTCGCAACTTTTGTTAGCATTCGAGTTGGATATACCAAACTGACGAGATCTAACAAGATCGAAACCGGTATTTGGTTTCCAAACTTCGAATCTAATAAATGTTCAAACCTATTGGTCTGTGCATTAGAATCCTTGTCTTCTGGGAACTTTCCTACAGAGCAACCGCTTCGCTAGGTGGCAGTGTTTCAACTGTTGGTAGTTCAGCTACTTATGATTCACTATACACGCCTGGAGGGCTGCATGAATTTGTAGTCTAGGTTACATTCTACTTGCATACGCATTACTTGTTAAACCGATAAAATGAATGATATATTTTCCAGGTATTACGCAGTACTAAAGTGTGATAAATACTGTTTCAGAGTCTTTTAGCCGGACTATCGCTGGGTATTTAGTAGTTGGAAAAAGTTGGAACCCCGGGGACGCATCCGGGAGCAAATCAAAATAATGCATGTTGATTTAACTGCAGGGCTGCAGCAGTAATAATTTGGTTTGATTCAATTTCGTCACATGCGATAATCAGCGAGGAGTAACCGAGGCATCCAGTTACGAGCGGCGCAGGACGCAGTTGAAAAATCCCAGAGGAATTTTCGACAATTAGGGGTATAAGTCCATGGGGGACCGTCGCTGCTACCATCAAATATTTACAGAGGGTAAAACGTGAGAAAACATCATAATTTATAACGTAAAAATCACTCTTGGCCGTTATGTTGATTTTCCGCTAATGCCAAATATTGTTCTAATGTATGACCGGACTGTTTAAAATAAACAGGGGCGCACGAGGGTCCTTGTTCCGAGCGACAGGTCCTTTTCACCGAACGTTAAATATCCGGCAAGTGCACATCTGCGATGGAACAAAATTGTGCGTTAACCCTCGCATGTTTTTGTTAAGTCACACCGATGGGTGTGAAAGCTTTAACAAGACCACTTTGTAAGCTTTATAGACTTCATTACCCACCCGAGCATTTACAGGTTAACAGAATTTAATTCTAGAGGTTTTAAACCTAACTAACTTAAATGTTTGAAGTGAAAACTTCTTTAGGCACGTTGAACAATTCTTAGGGGCGAAAATTATGGTTTCCGTCACCATCACGCTAATTCTCGTTATCAACATGCTGTATGTCATCACTGTTACTTAGCTATGAGTATTATCTGTGATACACCTGAAAAACAAAAAAAACTGTTATTTTTGTGTTTTAAGTTTTCACTTCTCTCGGCAGTCCACAAGACTGCCCAATTTTTTAATTTAATTCAGTTAGAATAATCCTGGGGATTTTCATTAAGTATACTTTCTAATGACAAACCAAAACATTTAAATTTATAATCGTACGTTAATCAGGGTTAATTATCCAGGAGGCGCGCCCCTAAGGATGTCACTGCTTTTGGTAGGTGGCCCCCTAATTTCAAGTCTTATTTTAGGTTATCGTCTCAACCAGTGGCGTGGCCCGCCTTTTATGACCTTTTAAAAGATTAATTATAATTTTGCTTTCATTTCCTGAAAAAGTAATATTTCTTTTTGGCGTGTTTCAATTAGTCGATATATCCATGTAAATTCAGGATTTTAAAACAAAATTCAAATTTCGAGAAGTTTGTCAAAATGTTGGAAAAATTTAAAGTCTAAATTAAGATGTTTGACAAAATTTTTTTTAAAGAAATACAGATTTTCAAATTTCAAGTTAAACTTTCAATATTATTTCTTCAATGTTCAGTATGGTTTTGGGATTATTTTATTTTTTAAATTTTTCACTTTAAATTTGGATCTTTACTTAAAACTTTGAGTAAAAATTTTAAAATAAGATATCATAAAAATCATATCAATCCTAAAATGGAACTTAAGTAAGAATATATTTTTTCCTGAGATTTTCTTTAAAATTTCAACATTTGAAATCTAGATTTTCAAATTTCAAGTTAAACTTTCAATATTATTTCTTCAATGTTTAGTATGGTTTTGAGATTATTTTATTTTTTGAATTTTTTACTTTAAATTTGAATCTTTACTCAAAATTTCGAATGAAAATTCTAAATTAAGATACCACAAAAATCATATTAATCATAAAGTGGAACTTCTTAAATAAGAATATATTTTTTCCGGAGATTTTCTTTGAAATTTGAACATTTGAAATCCAGATTTTCAAATTTCAAGTTAAACTTTCAATATTATGTCTTCAATGTTCAGTATGGTTTTGGAATTATTTTATTTTTTGAATTTTTCACTTTAAATTTAAATCCTTTCTCAAAATTTCGAATAAAAATTCTAAATTAAGATACCACAAAAATCATATTAATCATAAAATGTAACTTGAGTAAGAATATATTTTTCCTGGGATTTTCTTTGAAATTTTAACATTTGAAATCCAGATTTTCAGATTTCAAGTTAAACTTTCAATATTATTTCTTCAATGTTCAGTATGGTTTTGGGATTATTTCATTTTTTGAATTTTTCACTTTAAATTTAGATTGTTACTCAAAATTACGAATGAAAATTCTAAATTAAGATACCACAAAAATCATATTAATCATAAAATGGAACTTAAGTAAAAATATATTTTTTCCTGAAATTTTCTTTGAAATTTTAACATTTGAAATCCAGATTTTCAAATTTCAAGTTAAACTTTCAATATTATTTCCTCAATGTTCAGTATGGTTTTGGGATTATTTTATTTTTTGAATTTTTCACTTTAAATTTAGATCTCTACTCAAAATTTCGAATGAAAATTCTAAATTAAGATACCACAAAAAACATATTAATCATAAAGTAGAACTTAAGTAAGAATATATTTTTTTCCTGCGATTTTCTTTGAAATTTCAACATTTGAAATCCAAATTTTCAAATTTCAAGTTAAATTTTCAATATCATTTCTTCAGTGTTGAGTATGGTTTTGGGATTATTTTATTTTTTGAATTTTTTTTACTTTAAATTTGAATCTTTTCTCAAAATTTCGAATGAAAATTCTAAATTAAGATACCACAAAAATCATATTAATCATAAAATGGAACTTAAATAAGAATATATTTTTTCCTGAGATTTTCTTTGAAATTTTAATATTTGAAATCCAGATTTTCAAATTTCAAGTTAAACTTTCAATATTATTTCTTCAATGTTCAGTATGGTTTTGGAATTATTTTATTTTTAAAATTTTTCACTTTAAATTTGAATCTTCCATCAAAATTTTGAATGAAAATTCTAAATTAAAATACCACAAAAATTATATTAATCATAAAGTGAAACTTAAGTAAGAATATATGTTTTCCTAAGATTTTCTTTGAAAGGTTCTAGCCGTACTTCCATAGCGAAGTTGCCCCCTCCGGGAACCTATACCGTGATCTATGTTGTAACGTATAGAATGTGATTAGAAATTAATATAGATGGATTTCCCCCCCTCCATCTTTGGTTACCATGGAGATAATTGAAGAAAACCTTTCTCAGGCAACTTTTTTTCTAAGCAATCTATCTGCTAAACTATTAAAGGTAGCGAAGGAAAACAAACTATTTATGATAGTACATTGCAGGGTCCGTTTTATAATTTTTTTTCAGGGGGCTAGCCTCCATAGAAATATCAGTAAAACACAAATAAAAATGTTCATCATAATTTTCTATAATGTCTGTTAAAGTGACTACTTTACAAAAAATACAGAAAATGTATTCGTATGTCACCTAACATCATACCGAGTTTCATTAAAATCCAAGTCGAAAAAAAAATTAATATGTCTGCATATAATATCTAAGCCTGCTGACATGAAGTAAATGTAATTATTATTATTATCCTGCCTAAAATAGGTTTCCATATTCTATAGTATAACTTTGTGGATTACTTAAGGAATAAAAGTTTATATGAACCCAAGTTCTAGTCTTTTTTATTTCCAAGCTTACAGGCTGTTTCATTATACAGGGAAATAGAAATTATTTTTATTTATATTTCTAGAACCCTTTGACCTCGAGTCGTAAAATTTGGTATATACTATCAGTATATTAAAGAAAATCTTTTGCATTTATTCACTTTTTTTTTCAAATGCCAGGGGCGTACGTTAGAATATTATTATTAAATTTTCATATCAGAAAAATGCCATGCCACTGTATGTTAAAGTCTTAAAAAGATGAAAGATTAAGAATTGTTATTTAGTACCAAAAAATGTACAACTGAAAGCAGGAAAATACCTTTGCAAATTGATAGCAATTTATATACGAGGTAAAGCAACAAAAACTTAACAGAGCTAATAAATTCTAGGATTTTGTTTATTGTTGAAAAAAATGCAAACATAAATTGATCTTGTTTGAATCAAGACAACTTTAATGGTTTTAACTACAACTTCTTAAACAGGGCTTGTATCTCTTTCAACAATTTTAATGGAAAAGGACCCATGTTGCAGATCATTGGAAAACCCCATTTGATACCCTAATCTATTTTTAATTTGATTAATTTTTTAACATATAAGGTAGTATCCTTGTCATTTAGGTTCAGTAAAATGTTTACCTTTCATTCTGGTTTATTTATTTATTTTGTTCTATACAGGAATAAAAAAGATTCTAATGATAGACCATGTTGTGTCTCTATGATTGTGACAAGAAAGTGAATTTACTCTGACATGTTATCTCTAATTAAAATCACTTATTCGATTGCGGGAAGGGTACCTGTGATAAAATTGTTTTATAAAAATAACTAATAAATATCTCATCTTTTCGACAAATATAAATAAAACTAATTTTATTTTCCTCTTTAATGAAACAGCCTGTTACTTGAAAATAAAAAATATTAGTACTTAAATTAATATAAACTTTCATTCCTCACTCAATTTGAAAAGGTATTTCATTCAATATGGAACCGTGTTTAAAGAAGGATAACAATTATATTTATGTTTTTTTCAATTTATTTAACATGTATTCGGCCCAGTTTGGCAATATTTAAATTTTTTATGGTTTGTTGACAATTTTCTAAACAGTTTTTGAAATGCGACTACGTGATATTTAAATTTATTGAAAACGTCACTTCATGACAGTTCACAAATTAAGAGGTTAGTTTAAAAATTTAAATATTGCCAAACTGGGCCGAAGAAATGTTAAATAAATTGAAAAAAAAAACATAATATTTCCGGTCAATAAGGGTCTACCATGAAGAATAATTATATTTATTTCAAATATACGAGGCAGCAGGCGCAGAGGTTATGGGCAGATATATTTAATTTTTTTGACATGATGCACCACTTAGATTTCAATGAAACTTTAAACGGTGTTAGAAGACAATATGGACACATTTTTCGTATTTTTTGTAGAGTGCTCACTTGAAGAGACCCTACAAAAATTAATACTTAAAATTTTTATTTCTATTTTATTAATATTTGTAAGGAGGGCTAGCTCCCCAAAAATGTTTATAAAATAGACCCTCCAGTGTACTATCACCATCAGTTTGTTTTGCTTTGCTACCTTTAATAGTTTAATAAATATGTCGCTTAGAAAAAAAGGTGCCTGCGGAAGGTCTATTTTTAACTATCTCTTTAGTAACCGAAGATGGAGGGGGAAAATTGACATATAGTAATTACTAATGTGACCCTATACGTTATGAGATAAATCACGATATAGGTTCCCGGTGGGGGCAATTTCATATGGAAGTACGGCTAGACCCTTTCAACATTTGAAATCCAGATTTTCAAATTTCAAGTTAAACTTTGAATATTATTTTTTCAATGTTCAATATGGTCTTGGGATTATTTTATTTTTTGAATTTTTCACTTTAAATTTGGATCTTTACTCAAAATTTCGAATGAAAATTCTAAATTAAGATACCACAAAAATCATATTAATCATAAAATGGAACTTAAGTAGGAATATATTTTTCCTGAGATTTTCTTTGAAATTTCAACATTTAAAGGGTAAACTTATATATATATATATATATATATATATATATATATATATAATCAATTCCCTTATACCGTAAGGTGTCGGGATAAGTGTAAACTTATTTTTCGAAAATTTCGAAATTTTTAAAAAAGGATCACACTGCCTTAAATATAAATTTATAAAAAAAATTTTAAATTTTAAAATAAGACCAAATTTTTCAAAACTAAAATTTTTTAAAGAAATCAAAATTTTCAGAAAGAATTAAAATTTTTAAAAAACGTGGAAACTTTCAAGTCACAATTCTGGAATGTCCCAATTTTCAAAAGTGTCAGTTTTTTTAAAAAGTAGAAATTTTCAAAAAAAAAAAATGTAAAAGTGGAAATTTAGAGAAAAAGTTAGAATTTGGAACAACTCGAATTTTTTAAAGAGAGTCCAAATTTTCAGTCAAAAAGAGTCCAAATTTTCAGAGATCGAAATTTTTTAATCAATATTTCCAAAAGGTAAAATGTCCACAAAAGCTAAAATCTGTAAAAAATTGAAATTTTTTTAAAAATAGTCAAAATTTTGGGAAAAAGATCTAAATTGTAGAAAAAAGCAAATATTCAAAACAGTCGAAATTTTCAACATAATTTTAGAATATAAAAGCCTCAAAATAATAATAAAAAATTTAAAGAAACACTCAAAATTTTCAAAAAGCTCATAATTTGAAAGAAAAAGTCGAAATTTTCAATCATAAAAGTCGACATTACGAGAAAGTCAAAATGTTGAAAAAAATAAGAGTTTAACAGGTTTATATGTTGAAATGTCTAAATTGTCAAACAAGTCGAAATTTTCAATAAGAAATCGAAATTTTAAAGTCAAATTTTTCAAAAATATGCAAATTTTCAGCAAAAGTAGAATGCTTCAAAAAAAAAGTTAAAAATTAAAAATAAGGTCGAAATTTCAAGGAAAAGTTGATATTTTGAGAAAAAAAATAAAATTCTGAAAAAAAGTCGCAATTTTGAGTCTACATTTTTCAACAAAAATCGACCTTTAAAATAAATCGAGATTTTCAATCAATATTTTCAAATAAATCAAAATTGCAGAAAAAGTTGAATATTTCGAAAAACTTGGACATTTTTAAGTGGTCAAAATGTCACGACCAAAAACTAGATTAAAAAAAAATCAATTTTCAAAAAAGTCGATATTTTGAGCACAAGTGTAAATTTTATTAAAAAAAGTCAAAAAAAAGTTGAAATTTTTGCAAAAATTTTTCAAAAAGAAAGCGAAGTTTTGGATGCTTTCAATTTTTTGGTCTTAGGTTTCAAAAAAGTCAAAATTTTCAGTAAATGTTATCAACAAAGGTATTTTTATATATTTTTTTGTTGTGTTTTTTAATCTTTCTTGGTTTCAATGGAAGCAAATTTTCAAGAAAGTCATCCAAGTGGTACTTCTAACAAAAGCAATTTGTTAATGGGGAATTGCCACATGGGCCCTAATTTGAGTTGAAATTTGATATTTTAGAGAAAAAAAATTGAAATTATGAAAAAAAGTCGCAATTTTGAGTCTACATTTTTCGACAAAAATCGACCTTTAAAAAAAATCGAGATTTTCAATCAATATTTTCAAATAAATCAAAATTGCAGAAAAAGTTGAATATTCGAAAAACTTGGACATTTTTAAGTGGTCAAAATGTCACGACCAAAAACTAGATTTTAAAAAAAAATCAATTTTTAAAAAAGTCGAAATTTTGAGCAAATATGAATATTTTATAAAAATAAGTCAAAATTTTTTTAATCAGTTGAAATTTTTGCAAACATTTTTCAAAAAGAAACCGAAGTTTTGAAGTCATCCAAGTGGTACTTCTAACAAAAGCAATTTGTTAATGGGGAATTGCCACATGGGCCCTCATTTGAGTTGAAATTTGATATTTTGAGAAAAAAATTAGAATTCTGAAAAAAAGTCCCAATTTTGAGTTTACATTTTTCGACAAAAATCGACCTTTAAAAAAATCGAGATTTTCAATCAATATTTTCAAATAAATCAAAATTGCAGAAAAAGTTGAATATTCGAAAAACTTGGACATTTTTAAGTGGTCAAAATGTCACGACCAAAAACTAGATTTAAAAAAAAATCAATTTTTAAAAAAGTCGAAATTTTGAGCAAATATGAATATTTTATAAAAATAAGTCAAAATTTTTTTAATCAGTTGAAATTTTTGCAAACATTTTTCAAAAAGAAACCGAAGTTTTGGATGCTTTCAATTTTTTGGTCTTAGGTTTTAAAAAAGTCAAAATTTTCAGTAAATGTTATCAAAAAAAATCATCCAACTGGTACTTCTAACAAAAGCAATTTGTTAATCGGGAATTGTCACATGGGCCCTAATTTGAGTTGAAATTTTTGCAAAAATTTTTAGTTAGAGTTTCAAAAAGAAGCCGAAGTTCAGGATGCTTTCAATTTTTTGGTCTTAGGTTCCAAAAAAGTCAAAATTTTCAGTAAATGTTATCAAAAAAGGTATTTTTATATATTTTTTTGTGGTGTTTTTTAATCTTTCTTGGTTTCAAAGGAAGCAAATTTTCAAGAAAGTCATCCAAGTGGTACTTCTAACAAAAGCAATTTGTTAATGAGGAATTGCCACATGGGGCCTAATTTGAGTTGAAATTTGATATTTTAAGAAAAAAAATTGAAATTATGAAAAAAAGTCGCAATTTTGAGTCTACATTTTTCGACAAAAATCGACCTTTAAAAAAAATCGAGATTTTCAATCAATATTTTCAAATAAATCAAAATTGCAGAATAAGTTGAATATTCGAAAAACTTGGACATTTTTAAGTGGTCAAAATGTCACGACCAAAAACTAGATTTATAAAAAAATCAATTTTCAAAAAAGTCGAAAATTTGAGCAAATATGAATATTTTATAAAAATAAGTCAAACTTTTTTTAATCAGTTGAAATTTTGGCAAACATTTTTCAAAAAGGAACCGAAGTCTTGAATGCTTTCAATTTTTTGGTCTTGGGTTTTAAAAAAGTCAAAATTTTCAGTAAATGTTATCAAAAAAGGTATTTTTATATATTGTTTTGTTGTGTTTTTTAATCTTTCTTGGTTTCAAAGGAAGCAAGTTTTCAAGAAAGTCATCCAACTGGTACTTCTAACAAAAGCAATTTGTTAATGGGAAATTGCCACATGGGCTTAATTTGAGTTGAAATTTTTGCAAAAATTTTTAGTCAGAGTTTCAAAAAGAAGCCAAAGTTTTCGATGCTTTCAATTTTTTGGTTTTAGGTTTCAAAAAAGTCACAATTTGCGGTAAATGTTATCAAAAAAGGTATTTTTATATATTTTCTTTTGGAGACATAGTTGATATCTTAAAAAATCTTGCATTTCTCAAAAGTCTTGAATTTTTCAAATTAATGGTTCAAATTTGAACTAAGAGTAGTTTTTAAAGAAAGTTGTAATTTACAAAAAGTCGAATTTAGAGATAAAGTCGAAGATTAAAAAAAAGTTAATATTTTGGACAAAGGAAAAAATTTCAGTCAGAATTTCCAGAAAAGGCCTAAATTTGGAACAAATTGAATTCGTCTGAATTTGCAATTTTTTACAAATTCAGTTGATATCAAAAAATATTTTAAAAAAGTAAATTTTTTGGAATAGTCAAAATTTTCGAAAAAAAAAATTGTTACGTGCGTTATCGGTTCGAATTGATTAACAAGTGAATTGAACAATACCCAATTTATTTTCAAACTCAACTCGGATAACTCCTTATTGACTTCTAACTGCTAAACTCACTACTTAACTACACCGACTCTAACTGACTTAACTTGAGGGAGAGCTGGCCGCTTTATATAGTTTTGGCCTCCAGGTTCCGGCAGATAAGGCTTATCGTTTGCCGAAATTTCGAGAACGCTGATCTGCCGTTTGCTTCGTTATCGCGGCCGCTTTCCCCCTTATCAGATCTTTCTGGAAACTTTTCTTATGCACTAAATTCTACAATTTACATTTCGTTGCAATATTTTTTTAATTTTTCGAGAAATAGTGAGCATTTTTAAAGAAGCCGAATTTATCACAAAAAGTTCAAATTTTCAGCAGAAGTCAAATTTTTCGAAAAAATCGAAAACAAGAAAGACGAAGTTTTATCATAAAAGTCGTAATTATGAGAAATAAAATTACTAAATTTTGAGAAAGGCAAGATTCTGGAACAAAAATTCAAAAAAATTGACAAAAATAGATTACTTTTAAAATGTTGCAGCTTTCACTAAAAGCCGGATTTAAAAGAAGAGAACATTTAATTAAAAAATCGAAATTTTGAGGAAAATTCAAAATTTTGAGGAAAATTCAAAATTTTGAGGAAAATTCAAAATTTTGAGGAAAATTCAAAATTTTGAGGAAAATTCAAAATTTTGAACAAAAGAAGTTTTGAAAAGGTAAAACTTTAAAATGTCTAAATTTTGAAAAGTGGAGAAATTTTCAATAATAAACTGAAATTTAAAAAGTTAACTTTGTGCAAAAGAAATTAAAATTTTGGAAATATTCAACGTTTAAAAAAACAAGTTTGAAAAATATCAACATTTTCAATAAAATTCGAAATGTTCGTACTCGTCAACTCTTTCACTTCTTAAGAATTTGTGCACAAATAAATTTCGATTAATTATGTCAAAAATAAGTAAAATTTGTTACTTTACAGGTGCAATTGTTAAATTCGGTCACAAACTTCACTTAATGTCAAGTGGTTGCAACTATCCCAACTATCGTGTGAAAAATTTTTTTTAAGATAAAATGGATTAGGAAGCTCTGCTTCTCTAGCTTCCATGAAGAACACGCCACTGGTTTCAACCAAAGACACCAACGAAAAACGTCATTGGTCAATGCTTTCTTCATAATTCTTTATAAAATTTTGTACATTTTTGGACATAACGTATTATTTATCATCCAAGAACTTAGCGGATCATTGTTTTGTGTCTAATCCAACTTGTTATAGTCACACCAAGGGCCAAACAAGTGAGAATCCTCTTGCGTTGTATTCGTAGGGTATGGGGGCAAACAACCCTTCAGGCTTGCGTCTTAGCGTTGAGCTTGTTATTAATTGCCGACGTGGCTTACCAGTGAATTATTTACTAATTAGACAAGGAGCAGGGTTATAACTTTAGGCTGTTAACAGCCCGCAGGATCCGGATATACAGCGGATGAACATCGCTATCTACCTCCGAGAACACCAAGAGATTATCAACAAATCTCGAATTACCAACCGAAATTGGAGCAAGACAAGAAGAGCTACTGATGAGACTTTTATTACTTTGTGTTATTTTTTTATTTAAAGACCCTGGAATCTAAGGGAAATATATTTGACATTGACAAAGGTATAAGATTATATATTTTGATCACCTCTTACTTGATTCGCAAAAGTTTAGAAAATTTTCAGTGTCTGCAGATAAAAGAAAAGAAAGACATTATTTTCAAGTTACAACTTTTGTCCAGTTGAAATTTCTTTTGTAATTTTATCTTCAAACTTAATATTTTTACCAATTTGAAAAGTTTTCTTTTCTGGAAATTTGGTCTTCCTCTCAAATTAGTCTTCAGATTTAAAACCGAGAATCTGTTTGTTATAAATTTTCATTTTTTCTGTAAATTTTGTCTTTCTTCTGTCTTTCTTCTTCACTTTAATATATCTGAAAGTTATATGTCTTTTTGAAATGGTAAATTCAAAATTGAATTTTAATTAATTTAATTTTATATATGTTTATTTTAGTCATTAACTTTATTTCCATCCAGCAACATGCCGTAACCGAAACATTGGGTGATATAGTTATATGTATATATGAAAGCGTTTAGAGGCCTTTTATTCCCTTAGCTTGATAATGCTCTTCCAATACTCTGTCTCCAGCTGCCATTCTCCAATTTTTAATGCTCTTTCCTTTTAGGTCCTCCAGTACTGCGTCACGCCACCGTTTTCTTGGTCTACCTATTCCTTCTTTTACCTTCTTAACCAAATTGCATTCCTACATCCATAAGAACTGTAACAAGTTGTTAAGAAACAAATAAAGATTGATTGATTGATTGATTGATTGACGGATTCCTCCATCCTTTCCAGATGCCCCAACTCTTGTAATCGTCGCGCCGTCACGTAGTGAGATATGGAACGGTTCTCCAAACATCTCGTATATTTTTCTATTTGAACATCTTTCCCAGATCTCGTCTACTTTCTTCCTCCAAAAATTGCACGTAATATTTTCCTTTCCTAGATCAACAGGTTTTCTTCAATTTGTTTGTTCATAATCCATGATTTACAACCATACAGCTTACGTGGGATCTCAGTATACAGGTTGATTTAAGATCTTGTGGGAAATCTCTTTTCCGATATAGTTAGAGTTATCAAAAAAATAACCCAGAGAACAAATGATCTAGGTGCCAGTGCACATAAGGTGACAAAAAATGTTCTCTTATTGTCCAAATTTCAGTTGCTGACGAGGTGGCAGCTTTGGCAACACTTTGTAGAGGAGAAATTCGTCTTGCACAAGTTCGGGAAGCTGATCAAACAGCATCTTAGGTTACGTTTTGAAATAAATAATCCTATTTTAGGAACATGTCCTTTTTGATATTGGTGTACTTTTTCGTTTACGTAGTCGAAGCTTTGGCGATATTATCGTCATCTTAATTTCTTGTGTCGGTTTATACCATGAAATACTTCCGAGTTTAAAGCAATGCTCAAGGGGAGCTTCCCGAATTTAAATTTTGAAAATTCAACAATTAAATTTAATACTCGTCGTCTGTAGGTTTCGAAGTCGAAATGAAAGCAGGGAGACGGAGAGAGCGTGATGTCGCATTATTAACAGCGATATTGAAGCTTGGTGCGGAATTCCAATTTGACTCTGAAATCCGAGAGGACTCTCTTAATGATAGCTTTTGATTTATAGCCACCTTCTTTATTGCACTTCGTGCTAATGCGCTCTACGATTTAATTGCTGCTATTTCACCACCTTGCTTTACCAACCCCTCGAGCACTAGGCAGCGAATCGGTCCAAAAGATCTATTATCCCTTTCAACATTGAATATATTTTTAGTTTAGTATTATTTATATATTTTGTATAAAGATATTGTAGAATATTATTTAATGTCGTATGGTGCAGCTGAACTAGACAATTTGAGATAATTTGATTTCTTGAAGCTCAGTTGTCATCTCAAGTTCATCGTTTCAGGATAATTGGGATTTGATTTCTTGAGGCTCAGTTGTCACCTCAAGTTCATCGTTCCAAGATAAGATTTGGTCGTTGAAGCTCCAAAAAAGCCTTCGAGACGAGTTGAAGTTCTAAGTTCTTTAAAACTAAGCTTCTTGATTCTTCAGCTTTCTCTGATGGTTAATTATTGTCATTGAGAAGTTTTGCTCCAGTGGTGAAATTCTTTGATTAACTGAAGATCTTCAGACTTCAAAAATTTGTTCTGGTGATGAATTCAAGCAGCTACAATTTCGCCTCATATCATAGACTTTTTAAGAGTAATTAGAAATTTGGACACACTTTACGACTATCAAGAGTGAGTCTCATTTTTGATGCTCTTTTGCACTCAAGCTTTTAGAGAATAGAAAACTTACAAAATGATTACAGATGTAGTGGAAAAAGAACTATTGGTAGGCCAAGGAAAAGATGCGTCGTACCAGGCAATAATGCCTAAAACCTGAAGTGAAGAAAATAAAGAAGAAGAAGACAAAATAATTGAAATACAAATCTTGTCTCCTGACAACATGATTCGTATTTCAATTTTTGGAGATAACCAAAGACCAGTCCGTTCCACCAAAAAAAAGTGAATGAAACAAATCTGTATTTTCAGGTAAATTGGTATTCAATAGGAGCTTAAATGTATTTAAATAGTCTAGTAGTCTAGTTCCTCGAGGGTTCCTCTGACCACTTTTGAAGTTTGTGTTTAAGCAGCGTAATCTCTTAAAAACTACTTCCAAGGGGAAACCAAATTCTCAGTATTTTCAAGTGATTTTGACTTTCAAAGTTCTTGTCTCTTCAAGAACAGTTAGAACCCAGATTTCTTCAAATATTTTGCTCTTGTGAAGCTATCTTGAGTAGCATGAATGTGTTTCTTGGTATTTATTCCTCTTCAGTTTTAGGAAACTCGTGGGATTTCAAAGAGAATCGAAACTTATCAACTGATTTGGACGTTCAAATTTCGTTTATGTTTTAGTAGTGTTAAAAACTGAAATTTATTCAAATAGTTTAATTTTTTGAAGTCTCTGGGTCTGGGATCTTTGAGCACGTTTTGGCGTTAGTGCTTAACGTCATTTCTATTCAAGCAAGTCCTACGATTTTGAAATTTCTATTTTTCTACTATTTTCTATTTGAAAATTGTAGATTCTATTTAAAATCTCTTGTTTATTTATAGGACAATGAAACCATCAAACTTCGTTGGTCTTCAAGGGGAGTTACAGCTTAGACATATTCTAATAATTGGTTTATGAACCTCATCGGACTATCAAAAATACATTCTGGTGTTAGTTCCTAAAATTCGTTTATACACAAATAGTCTTTTGTCTTTGTCTTTGTCTTCCAATCTCCACGTGGGGTCAGGAATTCTTTCCTCTTACCCCTTCGTCGCTCTGTTCTTTCTATTAATATCTTTGTCTCCTCTCGTTGTTTCTGTTTGCTTTTTTTTTCGCCTCTCTAGAGATTCAAACTTTCCATGTCTGCCTCTCTTTTTCTGCAGACTTTACATATCTGCCCTTTTTGTGCCGTTCACTGAAAACACCCTTTTCACGCGTTGGAGCGCCTACTAGTCATTTGACCTAGCCCTCGGGGAAACCATACAAAAACCCGGGGTTAGTAGATTACTTCCTGTCTTCTTGTTTTACTCGACTATCTTCAGTAGTTCCTGCATCTTCTCTATGAAGTTGTTAACTTCCTTTGTCGATGCTCCTGAGCTGGAAAATTGCATTATTATGTCACACAAAACGATGCTTACCTTTGCCCTTTTGTCTCCTCTTTTTTCCTTCTTGTTTTCGATCTCTTCTTGTTTCTTTGCCTTTCCGTCTTTTTTTTTTCTGTCTTTTTTTCGTTGTCTTCTTGTTTTACTATCTTCACCCTAGCTTTACTTGCGTAAGAGACTCCCTCGATTCTCTTCGCAGTATTTATTTTGGTGTTTTTGATTTTCGGTTTTGCGGGACAATCGCGATAGCTCGCAGGGTGACTCCTATGCAGTTGGCGCATTTTGCCGGCGGTTTCTTTGGAAGTTGGCAAGTCTTCGTCGCTTTTGCCCGCATTTGACGCAAATTGGGTCCGCGTGGCAATTCTTCTGCGTGTGTTCGTAGCTCTGGCAGTTGAAACACTGCCCTCCTGAGGGCCTCTACTCCTATATCCTATATCTAGGCCGCAGCAGGTTTTCATTTCGTAAATCTTCTTCTCATCTTGGTTAAGCTCAACATAGACGAGCGACATTATTGTCCTCTCCTTGCTTCTCTTGTGCATCCGAACAACTTTAGTTGGATAAAATCCTTTTTCCTTTAAATCGGCTTCAACTTCTTTTTCCTTTAGGAAAGTGGGAATTCCTCTCAGTACTACCTTGAGGTTTCTTTTCTTTGAAAGGGAGTACGTGTGCTTCTGAAATTTCTTTTCCTTGAGTTGCTTAGTAAGGGCTTGATGATCTTCAGAGCGAGTAGGATAGATTTTTATTCCATCCTTGCTCGCTTGTGCCTTGATGTATTCATTCGTCTTCATGGTATTCGCGGTAACCGTCCAATTTTTCTGCTCCCGCAGAATAGTTGGAGGTACTGGCCCTTTTCTGTCACAAGTTTTGTTGTTTCTTTTGCATGGCTTTGCTTGAATAGGCGTCATTTTGAATTCTTCAATCTTCTTGCGCTTTACGCGCTTTTCCATTTCTTCTCTTTTCGAACTCTCTATCTCTTTTATAACTCTCTTCTAACTCTCTGAGTTAGCGACGAGATTTTCAGTATTTTCGCTTTCTTCTTGATTTTGTGTTGAGATTAAATCTTCCTTCCTTTTTTCAGCAACCAAGCACTCTACATTTTGTGTAGCGCTCAATTCGCCTACTTTGTCTTTTATTGCCGTCTCTATCAATAAAAGTATTTCCTTTAATGCCTCTATCGACATATTTTTAAAATCGTCGTCGGATTTCGGGCTTGTTGCCCTTTGGCAGGTCTTCAGCTTTTTTCTCTTCATTGTCGCAGAATTCCATTGAAGAACAAACCTCTCTGTTCTCGCTTGGTCACTTCACTACACTTTAATCGCACTGCGGTGGCACCAAGGATCCGGAGACCTGGACGCACACCAACTAACCACACAAATAGTGAAATCCCGGGAAATCGATAGATTATAAGCAGAATCTAAACGTGTCTAGTTGTTGGTAAATCGGATCATCAAACTTTGTGAGTTTGCAAGAGGAGTTAAAGCTTAGACGTTTTCGATGTTCCAGTTTCTCAAAGTACTTCCAAATGTAAGAGATCAGTTCTGGTCCTACTTTTTGGTTCTTACTTATCTCCAAACAATTAATAGTACGGTATATCAGCATGAGAAATCTAAAGTGTATTTTTAAGCGATTTGGACGTTCTCAGTTTATCTACTTTCGAAAGAAGTTAAAGCTTGGACTTTCTTAAAAACGTTGGTACTTTGAAGCTCTTTTGACTAACGTCTATCTGCTGAAATATCAGTTTTTGAAGCTTGTTTCTCCTCGGTCAGCAAAAATATAGAAAATTTGTCAGTTATTAAACAGAATTCAGACTATTTTTAGATGATTTGTATCTTCGAAGTTATCTACCTTCGCGATTAGTTAATGTTTAAATAATCTTTATATATAAAAATGGAAACTGACTGATATATATCAACACCAGCCCACACCGCTAATTCTAGGAACTCAAAATTTTGCACAGAGGTTCTTTTGGAAATGAAGGCGCACACTAAAAAGGGTTTTTTGGAAATTCGATCTCTAAGGGGCCTAAAGGGGCCCAAAAAGTACGCTCCGACGTCTGCCAATGTAAAGAGTTTCGGTGCTAAATTCGAATGGAAAAACTGCAAATTAAGATTAATGAGCTAAGTCATTCAAAAAGGGCTTAAACTCAAAATTTTACTTCAAATGCTTAAATAAAAGAATTTCAAAATTCGCATTTTAGAATTAAAAATGAAAATTTTAGAAAAAAAAATTTGAAAATTAAACTTGAACTATTGACATGATATTTTTGGAAAAAAGTAAAAGATAAACTTTGAAATTTTAAATTTAATGTGGACATTTGAAGATTAAAGTTGAAACGAAAGTCAAAATTTCGAAATTATACTATAAATTTTAAGGATAGGTTTTAGTCAAAGTTCCAAGAAGTTTTTCGAGATTCAACTTAAAATTTTTGATTCAAAATCTTTTATAAAACTAGATATTTTAAGATAGAATTCTACTTTCTTCCCAAAATCGAAATAAAGTTAACTTTTTCGAGATTCAACTCAAAATTTTTGATTCAAAATTTTTGATTCAAAATCTTTTTAAAAAGTAGATATTTCAAGCTAGAATTCTACTTTCTTCCCAAAGTCGAAATAAAGTTAAGTTTGTCGAGATTCAACCCAAAATTTTTGATTCAAAATCTTTTAAAAAAGTAGATATTTCAAGTTAGAATTCTACTTTCTTCCCAAAATCAAAATAAAGAGCAAAACTTTGAAATCAAAGTCGCCACTTCAACAAAATCCTTTTTTTTAAGACTGAATTGAAAATTACCACTGAGACCTTAATTTTGAAAAAGTACATATTTTGAAATTGAATTGGAGGTTTGTAGATTTTAGTAGAACTTTTCGAGGGTGAATTTAATATTCGGAGCAAGCACTTCCATTTTTATTAGAAATATAGAAATTTTAAATTCCAAATCAAAGTTCTCACTTTTCTTTTATGAAATGTTTAATTTAAAGTCAAAATTTTGAGCTGTAAGGTTTGCACTTCGAGAAAAAAGACTGTAAATCAGTGGTTTCCAATCTTTTTGTACCTGCGCCCCCTTAAAAAAAAATTGTTGCGCCCCCTTAATTTTTCTAACAATCTAATTTCATAAATACTCAACTGATATTATAATTTATTAATTGGGCTACGAAACAATATACAATATATATATATATATATATATATATATATATATATATAATATTTGGGTTGTATTCGAAAAAGATATTTTGGAAACAGCTGCATGCCCTCCTTGTAACAGTCTGCTGTAAATTTTTAATTCTTTTTTACAAATTTCAATTTAAATTTAATATTTTTGCCTTTATTAGAAGCTTGATATCTCTACTTTAAAAGGATTTCCGTCAATTTTACAAACTATGATTTTGTGTATACAGTTTGTGACTTTGGACAGTTAATAGTAGCATATTGTTTATCTGTTGATTTTTAACGTAATACATTCATTTTGTTGCACTTATCCAACTCTATCTATCCATACGCTTATGCTATGCTATCTTGTGACAACCTTTCTACTCGAGATTATTTTTTGCTTAAAATGAAATTTTTTCATTGGCTTAACAGCTAGCAGAAATAAAAAAATGTTTAATAGAAGCATTGTAATCGAATTCATATTTAAAACAAAACAAATCCATTGCATAATTTAACAGACCTTGTAATTGCATAAACTCCTTGTAACTTTGGATAGTTGATTAGAGAGTTTTTTTAATGGTACGTTAGAACGCTTTGTTTTATTACTTTTATACAGATAAGGAAAAATTTTCATTGTCCATGTGAAACGCTAAGAATTTTCCCTTCCACAGTTTTCTACGGCCGCTGAACGTATTCCCCTACTTTGACGCAGCATGCTCGTATCCTCCAGTTTAAATGTTAGAAAAAATTCGTCGAGAGTTTTACAACAGACTGGAATATTGTTTAGCACAATCTAGCGGCCTTTTGAGCTCCTTATATTGTAATGTTTAAAGATTTATTTTGTTATATTCTTCATTAGAATTATTATTGATTTTGTTTAAGAAATCTCGTTTATTTATTTTGGTTATCAAAGAATATCAGTTTTATTTTGCCTCAGACGTTGATTAAATCACCGGACTAAAAGAACAAATAGCATGTGGTACGCAAATTGTAATAAAATTGTTTTCTGCCAGTAGTAATCCCGTAACAAAACACGTTAGAAGCTATGATGTACTACTGAAATCTCCATCAGCAGTGATCGCGGCGCTCTGCGTTAAATTGTTTACAACGGTGTAGGAGAATACAAGGCACTACCCATCTATCCCACTATTAGCTCTCACTGTTAAATCTCTCATTAACATTCTCCCTATGGACACTGTTCGACTTTCCTGATGTGTATATGTAATATTGAAGAAGGTATTTTAACTAATTATTGATGGATCAATGCCTAACCTACATCTCTGGATATAGAAATCTAAGCTTGCATTTTAAATTCAATTACTGAATGCACCTGTAAATGGGCACGGTCTAAGATGGAAAGTGTTTGAATATAGAAACCTGAGTTTGCATAGTAAATTAAATTAATGAATGCACCTGTAAATGGGCACGGTCTAAGAGAGAAAGTATTTTTTAGAAAATCAAACCTCGAGGAAGTAAAATAGTATAAACATTTTCTAGAAAAGCAGTTATCTAATTTCACGCGGACGAAGTCGCGGGTAAAAGCTACTTTTAAATAATTTGGATGTTCTTCGTGGCTCCTCTTCTAAGTCCCGAAAACTCTATAAAAAAGTCATAAACTCATTTTCAAAAAACGAAAATTTTTCCATGTTTTCGGAAGAAATGGGACTCTTGGAACATTTTTTCGTAATTTCAAACTCTCATATCTTCCAAACCAAAAGTCCTAGCTCAGTTTGGTTTTCGGATTCGGAATCTACGCTCTAAATCTATAGAATAGGGTACTTTTATGACTTTTGAATTTCGACCCTAGAAAATTTGGTGAAAATTTAAAAGTTTCGAAACTTTAAAGTTGCATCCTCGTAAACGGATAGTCATAGCCCAATTTGGTTTTCAGACCCTGATTCCAGGTTCCGAAAACTCTATGAAAAAGCCATAAACTCGCTTTCGAAAACTGGAAACTTTTTCCATGTTTCGGAAAAAGAGGGGACCCTTGGAACTTTTTTTGTAACTTCCAACTCTCAAATCTTCCAAACCAAAAGTCGTAGCTTAATTTGGTTTCCAGATTTGGAATCT
The DNA here is from genome assembly GCA_028583605.1 of Dastarcus helophoroides. Taxonomy (NCBI): domain Eukaryota; kingdom Metazoa; phylum Arthropoda; class Insecta; order Coleoptera; family Bothrideridae; genus Dastarcus; species Dastarcus helophoroides. The sequence continues at coordinate 12,083,618 of CM053336.1, read as the reverse complement.
ACGGGTCCAAATCTATATGACAGGGTACTTTCAAATACTAAATAATGACTTTTGAATTTCGACCCTAGCAATGTTGGTGAACATTTCGAAATTTTAGAGTCTTGTATCTTGTAAACGAATAGTCATAGCCCAATTTGGTTTTCAGGCATGCTGATGTTAGTTTTTGAATCTCATTTAAATTCAAACACCAAAACTTCAGGAAGCGTATTTAAACGAGACTAAACTTTTGGTCTTCAGGTGAATTGAACCTTCAGGCTTTGTTGATCTTCAGGCAGAGTTATATTATGATTCTTTGAAGCTTCCTTAACTAAGTTCTGGTGCTAGTTGATGAAAACGTTTGTATCCCAGCAGCAGAAGCATAAAAAATACGATTATTCCTAAATGGAATCGAAACGTATGTGCTTTTAGATGAAATTGACCTCTGAACTTTGTTATTCTTTAGAAGGAGTTAGCTGTAGACGTTTTTAAATAGTCTGATTCTTTCAATCTCTTCTGACTACTGGGAACGCATCCTTGTACTCTTTTTGAGTCTGATGTGTATCCAAGCAGCAACATTTAAAACTCAATCATTTTTAACTTAACTTATTATGTATTCAAGAAATTATCTATATTCTACCTCTAACAGGAATTATGTTTTGATCTTCTATCATTCTTCAGGGAAGATTTAAATTTGAAATGGTTGTTTCTTCCAATGAAGACCCTTTTGATTTGATGCTTTGGGGACTTAATAAAATTGCTTCTGTTTCTTTAGTTGGTTGCTTCCAGCCTAGTTTTAATCATATGTGACGAATTTTTCGCTCTTGTGGATACGAAAACCACGTACTGGTTCTGTAGATCTGAATTCTTTACCATTCTGTAAAATTGAACAATTATCAAGCGGCCGGATGTGCCCACACGCTGCATAATTTTTGCGTATGTTACGTTTCCGGTTGGGTGAGTAGCAAGTGATGGGGTGAGTTGGATATTCCGAGCTGTGGGGTGTCAGCATCACGGGTCCGGTAGATCGTGCAGGCCATTAGGGGCACGCTCCCAACAAAAGAGCATCGGCATCGGCGGTGTCGAGTTACAGATAGCATCACCCCCCTACACGAACAGCGGGGATTAAGGAAGCCAATAATGATAATTATATTAGTATTGAATGGTAATCTGACAACGGCGTGCCGCGACCGAATCATTTTTCATTTAGTTGAAAGTCTGTAATGGTTTTATCTCATTATAGGACTCTACCACTTGATTAATATTCGAGAAGGCGTTGGAATTGACGTGGAAAGTTGAAATTCAGGATGTGTAAATCCCAGAGTTTCATATGTTTGAATGATGTACCGACTGAATGGTCGGCAGCCACATTCCAAGTGAGTGAATTTCCACATTCTTTCGGGATTGCGCCCCTTGGACAGAACACCCTGGAATGCCCAAGATTGCCAAGCCAGGATATTGGTTGGAAATACTTTACGACCTCGTCTAGTCAGTTTTAATGGGCTTTTAAACCATTTGTCATTTGTTAAATGTCCAAGATCGATGAAAAGTTACAGCCAAATAGTTCAAGTTTTTTTATAAGATTCTCTACAGAAGCTCCCCCTATTTTACTTAGAAATGATACAGTCAAAAAAATTAAACCAAGCGTCTTGCTAAGGTCGTCAGATTAATAAATAAGCTCCGGCCCTCGTGTCAAGTTATAATTCGGACGTGCATCCACTTCTTGTTGCCGAATCAATTAAGGGAGTCCCCGCGCCTCTCCTTGCAATTAGACTTTTTTTCAGCGAGAAGCCCATTTTAAAAATTACCACCGCTTCCGGCCGAAGGGTAATTCTGATTGCGACCTGAAACGCGACTTTTCAGTGAAACGGCGGCCGAGCAGACAATTTCCGAATAATTTCGCTTTTTAATTGGGCGCGCGAAGTGTCACTTTTTTTTTCCAGACGACGCCCCGTCCCCAGCCAATTGTACACCGTCGCACTTTCATTTGTTTCTTAGTCTCGACGGATTTTTATATGGGGCTAATTGTTTTCCGGGCACGTACAGCCAACATAAGAATTCGCTACGGACGGTGAGAGGAAGAGGGGAAAAACAGGAGAGCGAAGAACCGATTTAGATTATTTTCGTTTTGGCGAGTGGCGTTTGTCTGGAAAAGTAGTTGCAACCGATAGAAGTATTTAATTAAAAATATTTCTTATATTGAGTAAAAACACAAAATATACACTGGAACATAAGCGTGAAGTTTTTAAGAATTTACAGGAAGACGTTCAAATCGTTTAACCTTGAAGCATTTACTGAAAATTTCATTAGTCGATACATATGCATGAAGCAACAAAATCTCCAGAATCTAGAACTTCATCTCTCTTCATCTTTCGTTAAAATTTTAAAATCTAGGTCAATTCGTCTAAAGTCGTAGCCCAATTTGATTTTCAGATTCCTAGTCTACGTCCCGAAAACTCTATGAAAATTCACTTTCGAAAAATGGAAATTTTTGCACGTTTTGGTAGAAGGGAACTTTTTTTGTAAATTTAAACTCCCATATCGTCCAAACCAAAAGTCGTAGCTCAATTTGGTTTTCGGATTCGGAATCTACGAGTCAAGATCTATGTGATCCTAAATAATGACTGTTCGATATATTTTGACTTGATCGTACTCGAAGGACCAGAAAAATGATAAGCTTGTTTCTTGCTTTTAAATGTGGTTTTATTCACGGTCTCTTTTCGAATGTATATATTGGTATAAAATGTCGAGGGTTGACCAGGCAGGCAGACAGGCACCCTCTGATGGGAGAGGGAAAGGCAGGTAGAGAGATTTCTCTCTTTTGGGGAATTCCACAAGAACATGTGCCGAACAATGACTTTCAGGAAAATCCTTTAATCCTTGAGTAAATAAGTATTAGTAGGTCAGTTTTGGGTATTTTGAGTATTGCTATGAGGCACATATTTTTGACAAAAAATTTTCTATAGATATTTCAATCCCGGAGTAAGTGAGAAAGAGAAGAATCCTGTGGTATATCAAAATTTTGGAATTCAAATTAAAACGTTACAGTAGAGTTTCTAGATTTTTTGGACATGGGTTATGAAGAATATGTTGAATATTTTCCCATGTAACAAGTCTGTAGAATTCATTTTCTTAATTCTTAGGTCTTTGAATTAATAAATGATATATTATTGTCCCTTAAAGCGTTGGAATTTAAAACAAAAGGTTCCAGAACTATTATGTATATCCTTCATTGTTAGAGTATGTGAGAAATAATTTCATGCATTTGGTCAAAATTTTTGGGCAGTATTATAGGCAGATTTGGCAAATCCTTCAGTTTTACTATAGGTGAAGAATACTTAGTTCACTTGGTTAATTTTTTCTGATCCTGGACATGATTAGGAAAATGTTGAACTCTTCAGTTCTAGATTATGCAAGAAACGGTTGTTTCTACAACGTCGACAATCTGAGATACAAATCAATAAATTTTAGGAAGTTTCTTTCCAATCTTTTAGTTTTAAACTATCCAAGGAGAATTTTGCAATACGTCAAAGCATTAAAATCTAAGAAGTTTTTCTAGTTTCTGCTGTTCCAATTATGATAGTAGCGGTTCCTTCATGTATTTTAAAATTTCATAATTCTACTCAAAATGTTTTAATATTTTCATAGATTTTTCATTACTAAATCATCGCAGGAATATATTCCTGTATTTAATACTTTTTAATGTCTTCCTGTACGCTTAAGGAAGTTTCCGAGGATCCTTTGATCCTAGAGTACGTGAGGAATAAAAGGGCTAAATTTTGAGAGCCATATCAACATGTTTAAGGAAAGTTTTTTATGGATCATTAGGTCCCAGAGAACTCGATGAATATTTTTCTCTACTTTAAAATTATGGTGTCTAATATAATACGTTTCAGGACTTTTTATGGTCTCGTGAACTCTTTAGCAATATCATTTAGCTCTTAAGTTAATATAATTTTTTTGTACCCTACAGCTTTAGAATCCAATTGAATTTAAGAAAAATTCTGCAAATTCTAGAATATATAAGGAATTTTTCTTTCAAATGGCACATATTATTATTATTATTATTAGTAACTGCGTTTGTTCCATTAAAAATACTACCCTAAATACAGTTAGATCAAAAAATTGTTACGCATAAGTTCTATGACAATTTCCTTGAACATTCTCAACTGCTTTATCAAAAGTTACTTTGTAATATAATAACTATTACTTACCGGTATGAATATAAGTATGCTTTTTCATGTCAGATTTCTGATGGAAGCGTTTTCCGCAATATTGACAAGGATAAGGTCTGGTGTCCGAATGGATGAGAAGATGCGTCGATAACGTGGAAGACCTCTTGAAGGATTTCCCGCACTGTTTGCATTCGAACACTTTTTCCACACTGTGTACAGCCCTGGAAATCAAAACGTCATAATGTTTCGGCGTTTTTCACTTTTAAGCAAAGTTTAACCAAATTTTGAATCTTGGAAAATGATCCCAAAAAATCGTCTTTATCTATAAAGAGCAACATCTTCAAGAGCATAATATGGAGAAGATTTGTGGCACCAAATCTCAGCAAATTATGAACAACTTTCTTAATAAGGCACAACTAGTTCAAAACATGTAATATTTCAGGCTTTTGATATGTCTTATATCGATGAAGTTGAAAAAATTTAATTCCCAAAGGATAGTCAAAGTTTGAATTTAAAAGTAGAATTTTTTGGATCAACTGTCATAGTTCATCAGAACCACCTAAACATTTAAGTACAGATTAATACCTAAAATGGTTTACAGTTCTCTTGAAAAATGATCCAAAAAATTGACTTTATCCATAACGATTTTATCCATAAAGAGCGACCTGTTCAGAAGCATAATATGGAGCAGATTTGGCGTGCCAAATCTCAACAAACTATGGATAACTTTCTTAAAAAAGGGCAGCTGTCTCAAAAGATGTAATATTTTAGGCTTTTGACATGCCTAATATTTGGTGGAACGGAGTGGTCCTTGGTTATCTTCAAAAATTGAAATACAGAACTTGTCCTCTGAAGGGGGACAAGTTCTGTATTTCATGCCTAATATTGATGGAATTGCAAACATGTAATTCCTAGAGAATAATCACAGTTTAAATTTAAACGTCGAATTTTTTGAATCAACTGTCGTAGCTTATCAAGAGTATTGCACAAAAATTTAAGTATTAATACGTACTGCAATTTTTATGCAGTTTTCTTGGAAAATAATGCAAAAAATTAATGTTTAAAATAAAATTATGCTTTGGGAAATAATTAAGATTTAAGCATTTCTTCCTTCTTCCAAATTTGGGTTACCATTCAGAAATCTTGGGTAAAAATTGTCATTTCAAGAGAATTTTAAAAATATTGATTTTAAGTCGAGTCTTCCAAACCAGTGGAATATTCTCAGGAAAGAGCAACTCCTCAAAATTGTCTTTTTTTCAGATCGTTTCGAAAGCCACACCAAATTTCAGTACAGATTCAACAACCTTTTTAACAATGAAAATTATCTTAAGGGTTGTTATATTCGCTCTTGGCATCTTCTGGCCACCATGGAAAAACATGGTGAGGCTAGGATTGTGGCATTGAATATCTCAAAGGCTTTCGACAGTGTCTGGCACCGATCTCTTCTCGCCAAATTAACATCTTATGGTCTTCTTCCTGGACTCTGTCATTTAATATCCAAGTTTCTCGCTGACAGACCTCTTCAGGTCTTCATCGATGGCATCTCATCCCTGCGATTAACGCAGAAGTGCCCAGGTGTCTGTTCTGTCTCCTACTCTATTTCTGTTGCACATAAACGATCTCTTAGCTTCAACTTCCAATCCTATATACAGCTACGCAGATGATAGTAACCTTGTGTCATCTTTTTTCTCCGACAAACTATTATCTATCGCTGCTTCAGATCGACTAAGGGAACAGCAAATACAGACGATTAATCGAGATCTCGAGATTTTTCTGGAACGGGGTAAGAACAATTTGGTCGACTTCAATGCTTCAAAAACTCAGGCCGTGGTTTTCTCTAAGAAAACATCAAGGGATAATGCAACAAACATACTAATGGACGGTAAAATCCTTCCCATGGGATCTAATCTATCTATCCTAGAAGTGAATGCCAACACTAACTTCTCTTGGGACGATCATATGCATGCCATTGCCAAATGGGCCTCTCAGAAGCTAGGCTTTCTTTTTAGAGTTAAAAAGTACTTCACATCTCATCAGCTATTTACCCTACACAAAGCCCAAGTTAGGCCAACACTAGCCAATACTGTTCTCATGTTTGGAGTTCAGCCCCAAAACACACTTTAGCTCTCTTGGATTCGATTGAAAGAAGAGCCATTTGCCTAATTGGTGACGAGAGTCTGACCGATTCTCTCGAAACACTAGAGCACAGGCGTATGGTTGGTGACTTGTCTCTTTTCTACAAGTACTATCATGGAAGATGCTCGCAGGAACTAATAGGATTGATCCCCCCAATGGCAAGATTCTTGAGGCATACTAGACAGTCGGAGACAGCAAATTCCTGTGCGGTCCCGCTTGACACAGTGAGGTCTTCTGCCTACGGAGACCCTTTTTTCTATAGAACTTCCAAGTTATGAAACTTGTTACCGAAAGGAATTTTCCCCAAAAATTACAACCTATCCTTGTTAAAGAAGGCTGTTCATCGCCATCTATCCTTGTTTCCGCATCCTACTCGCAGTGCTTTGAAAGCATAATGGAGTTACCCTTTGCGAGTGGATAAAACTTTAAAAACAAGTTGGCTGAACATAGAACAATCTTCTCCGAAGAGAACAATAAATTTTACCAAAAGGTACCATTTTTCAAATTCGTCTCAGTTTTCCACGTGTAACGCAGCAAAATCTCTCTCTTAAAAATGGACACCTGGCTCAAGAAGTAACACTTGTCAGAGCTCTTGAGCTTTAAGATGATAAATCTCGAAAAAGTTCTATCAATATTGTTAAGGAAGAGTAACCATTTTAGTAGGTGTCATTTTCCAAGTGATCTAAGCTCCTGACAAGCCTGATTTCAAAGCTGAAAAAACCTCTTAAGGACGAGCATATTGTAAGAGGCATGACTTTTTGACTCTTCTTAGTTTTTGATATGGTGAAGCGCAGTAAAACTTTGTAAACTTCTGAAATTTGGGTGTCAAATACTTCAAGAGATAAGTTTTATACGTTTTCTGAAATACGAAATTTTCAGGAAAGTAAAACCAGTTTCTCAAAACAGTCAACTGTCTCAAAAAATATCCTTTTTTAAGGCTTTTAAGATTAAAGATGTTAAATTACAATTACACGTGCCTTGTTAAGAGCTTCAAAAGGTTTCAATTCGCTAATTTATTGAGCTTTTCAGTTACCAAATATCAAAAAATTTTGCATAACATTTTCAAGGATGAGCAGCTTCTTCAAGGAGTACTATTTTCTTTAACTTTTAATTATCTTACTGGATTTTTCTTTTGTAAGCTTTTTAAGTACCAACAGTAAGACTGGAACACTATTCTCTAATCAGAACCTTAAAGAATCTTGTCCCCTGAGACCTTTTTTTTTTGTGGAACGAATTGGTTCTTGGTTATCTTCAAAAATTGAAGATAACTAGTATCTCTTTAAAGATGATTGCTTGGCTGTCGAAATGCGTTAGAGCAGCCTTTATTGTCTTTTTTAATCTTTCTTGGTTTCAGAGGACAGGTTTTGTATTTCAATCCCTGAGACCAAGAAAGATTAAAAAACACAACAAAGGTTGCTCTAACGCGTTTCGATAGCTAAGCTATTATCTTCAGAGGGACTGCACCTATGATACCCAGTATCTCTCTGAAGATAATAGTTTGGCTATAGAAACGCGTTAGAGGAACCTTTGTTGTGTTTTTTAATGTGTAATGTTTTACTGAGTATCAGAGATACAGTATCCCTTTGAAGATGATACCTTGGCTATCGAAACGCAATAGAGCAATCTTTGTTGTATTTTTTAATCTTTCTTGGTTTCAGGGGACAAAATTTGTATTTCAGTTTTGAAGATAACCAAGGATCAGACAAGCTTGGGTGGCTGAATGAATGACCAAGGACACCTCAATCATGGGGATAGCACAATGGGCCCGGAAATGGTGGCCTAAGTGCTGGCCTAAAATTTAGGCAACCCACAACGATTCCAGAACCAAGGACCAGGCCATTCCACCGAAATTAGAGAATCTAATTTGTCGAGCCATTTAATCTTTAAGGAGGCAAATCTCAATAAAACCTTTCTGAATATTGACAAAGAAGAGCAACTGTTGTGGGTTTTCTAAGCTTCTACAATGCCAAATTTAAATAACACCCAAAAAATCTAAGAAGAGCAAATGCCTTAAAGAGATTTGTTTTTGACTTTCCTTGGATTTTACATGGTACATCTTAATGAACACTTTATGATGTTTTTAAAAAAAGAGCGACGATTTAAAAAGCTGTCAATTTAAAGGTTTTCAAATTTTTTAACATGCCAAATTTTTATAGAAATCAAACAACTTTTTCAGTGAAGAGTAAATAATATATCAATTCGGAGGGTTAGGTTAGGTTAAGTACAACTTTTTCAGCGAAGAGTAAATAATATATCAATTCGGAGGGTTCCCCTTTTTTGGCATTTTCGAAATGCATCAAAGAAAAACAATTATCTCAAAAAGTACTATTTTTTCTTAGCATTTTATTGAAACTGGTCGAATCTTCTCAAAAAGGATTGATCATTATTTTAAAGCCTCTTGTGTTTCGAACACAAAAAAGTGTCATTTTTTAGGTCTTCTCAGAATTTTATTGAAATTGGACAACCTTCTCAAAAATGAGCATTATTTTTTAAAGCCTGTAAAAATATTTGTCTGTCTAAATGTTTACGATATGCCAAATCTGAATTGGAACCTAAGCAGCATCCCTCAAAAGGAGTTATTTCAAAAGTGGAGAATTTAGTCTTCAAGTTTTGTAGCTTTGATACTGGCACACCAATTGTCCTATTTGATTGAGAAATTTGGTGTTGCCATTTCCATTGAAGATTTCCAAGAAATATAGATAAAGCTTTCACTCAAAACTTTGTCAGTAATCACAAGATATGAATATTAATAACTATCTCTGCTAGTTTCAAATCGATGGTATCTCAAAGCTCTAACAAAATAAAGGCACTGTTTTGGTGAAACGAATTGGCCCTTGGTTATCTTCAAGAATTAAAATACAAACCTTGTCCCCTGAAACCAAGAAACAACGCATTTCGTTAGCCAAGCTACCAACTTCAGAGTGATACTTGGTTTCAGAGGACAAGATGTTAAAAGTCTCTGTTTCAAAGGAAGCAGGTCATCCAACTGGTACTTCTCAAAAGCAATCAGTTAATGTGAAATTGCTATATGGGTCCTAATTTAAGGTAAATTACCTGTGCTGACTAAGGCTGATCTCATGGCCGAACGTTTTATTACAGAGTTCGCAAGCGAAAGGCCTCTTCCCATTATGCGACCTTCTAGCATGCACTTCCAAACCGTGCGGAGTCGAAAACATCTTCTCGCACTTTATGCAAGAATAGACGTCCCCCAGCGGCATCATCCCCGGCCTCATCAGCAGATGATGATGTGGATGAAGTGCACCAGAACTAGCCATAAAGTGATGCCTCAATCTGTAGAGATCCTCCGAAGATGGCGACGCCGCCGGGTATTGTCCATGATGCGACTGTCCATTTGCCATGGCGGCGGCCACGGCGCTAAAGTAGAGCGACGTGGGGGTGGGTATAAACCCGCGCTCCTCGCCCTCCTTTTGGGGGTAGAGATTCGGCGGGAAGAAACTCGGATGGGGAAAGTTCCTCGGTAGAAATTGGGGGCCGTATTCGGATTTAAGTTGGGCATCTTTTAAGAGATCGGCGAACGGTGGATAGAGGTAGGATCTCGTGACGGAGATGGTTTCTTGGAAGCAGGCGCCTTCGACTTTTTTGTTTGGATTGTCAGGTTTTAGTAACGCGCTGACGGAGAATGCTTCCGATTTTTTCGAGGTGGTGTCGAGCTTTTGGATTTCCGTGACGGGGGAGGGGGATGTTGTTCTTGATCGAGGAGGCGAATCGACTTCTAACTCTGGGGACGTGCTGGGGGAAGGCCGAGGGGGTGACACATCGGCCCATCGTTGGGGTTCGTGGGGTAGTTTTGGTGATGAAAGCATGTCGTCGCTGCTGTTGTAGCATGGGTTTGTTGTGTCTTTTTGGTAGCATATTGAATTGTTGTTGTTGGCCGCAACTGTGCTGTCATCTTCGTCTTCGGATTTAGACACAAAACGACTGATTCCAAACTTAATTGCCTCTGGAATAAAAAAAAACTGTTACTTAATTTATGTGAAATATCAAAATATAAAATATCGTCAGTCTCAACAAGAGGATCAGATTTTTCTTAAACTTTGAATTTATGTTATGGTGAGCACGTTTACGAGAAGTATCGAAATTTAAAGGTTCAAAAAAATGTTGCATTTTGAGATTAAGGTTAACATTTCCAGATAAAGCTAAACTTTAAGAAAAATGAAACTTCGCAGAAAAAAGCGCTTTTTCAAAAAAGTCGACAGTTTAAGAAAAGGTCGAAATTTTTTAACAAAAAAGGTGAAATTCGCCAGAGAAATTAACATTTAGAAAAAAAAAAACGTTGAATAATGAGAATAAAGTTAGTAGTTTCTAAGGAAAGGCGAATTTTAAAGAAAGAAATAATCAGTAACTTCTATAAAAGGACAAATTTCGAAGAAAAAGGTAGAAATTTGCTAAAAATAAACGAGTTCGAATTTGGAGATAAAAATACAAATTTCCAGAAAAGCGCGAATTTTTAAAAAAATTGAAATTATTAGAAGGCTAAATTTTGAGAACAGTTGCAAATTTTCGGAGAAAAAAAAACAATTTTGAACAGAATTTCAAGAAAAGAAAAAGATAATTGGAAAAAGGAAATTTTAAGAAAAAAACCAGCCTTTGATAAAGCAAAAGTTTAGAGAAAAAAATAATTTAACAAAAAGGCGAATTTTAAAAAAAGAAAATTCAGTAATTTTTATAAAAGGACAGATTTCGAAGAAAAAGGTAGAAATTTGCTAAAAATAAACGAGTTCGAATTTGGAGATAAAAATACAAATTTCCAGAAAAGCGCGATTTTTAAAAAAAAAATCGAAATTTTTAGAAGGCTAAATTTTGAGAACAGTTGCAAATTTTCGGATAAAAAAAAACAATTTTGAACAGAATTTCAAGAAAAGAAAACGATAATTGGAAAAAGAAAATTTTAAGAAAAAAGCCCGCCTTTGATAAAGCAAAAGTTTAGAGAAAAAAATAATTTAACAAAAAGGCGAATTTAAAAAAAAGAAAAATCCAGTAATTTTTATAAAAGGACAGATTTCGGAGTAAAAGGTAGAAATTTGCTAAAAATAAACGAGTTCGAATTTGGAGATAAAAATACAAATTTCCAGAAAAGCGCGAATTTAAAAAAAAATCGAAATCTTCAGAAAGCTGAATTTTGAGAACAGTTGCAAATTTTTGAAGAACAAAAACCAATTTTGAACAGAATTTCGAGATAAGAAAAAGATAATTGGAAAAAGAAAATTTAAGAAAAAAGTTCACCTTTGATATCGCAAAAATTTTTAGAAAAAAAATAATTTAACAAAAAGACGAATTTTGAAAGAAAATAAACATTTTGGAAAATGAACATAAATACTTGAAATAGTGGAAATTTCTTGAAGAAAGTCAAATTTTGATAAATGGTCAATTTTGGTAAAAACAGAATTTAAGGAAAAAATCGAATTTTGAAAAAAAATCTCATTTGGGGAAAACCGAATTTTGAGAAAAAGAAATCAAACTTTGATCATTTGTTCTAAATAAAGAATAAATAGCATAAAATATAAATAAAGAATATAAAAGAAAATTCACAATTTCAATAAAGGGACAAATTTCGATTGAAAAGTCAAAATTTGCAAAAAGACAAAAGGTTGAAATTGCATCAGATTGTGAAGCCCCAGCATTTCTATCTTTGACCAAAGATACTCAAGTCGTTGACATCTTCCTAATGAACTTTCAGGATAATTTTTAAATATTTACTAAGCGGAAAATAACAAGGAAAAATCCTAATCTGAACGTCATTTTTCTAAACATTGAATAAAGGACTCTCATTGTAACTTTTTCCTTGTTTACAAGCTCTGGAATATCCTATAGAATATGTTTGGTTTTATAAAAGCAACAATCGCACAATCGGCTCTGTTAGATTAAATGTGATTTACAATCCGTGAAGCAATTCATCATGTTGACATCGATATCTAAAATCCCTGCATTATCGTGCTTTTATCCGACCGCTATCATCGGGCTCGTCTACGGGGATAATCCTTAGGTATATAAAACTCAACCGGAGGAGATATCAACCACACAACCGTCAATATCGATATTCTCCCGCGAATTGTTCGACATCTGCTCCACTTAAATATATTTTTGTTAACAATTCTGTTGCCGATGAAAACACCTATTTTAATAAGCTTGAATGTTGCTTTATTGTAAAAATGTATTCAGCGTAAGATGTCCGTCACAGCGTGCTCATTAAGTCGAGTTAAGATAAGTTTTTTAGTCTGTCCGATATATACCAATTCTCTGTCGATTTTATCTAAAAAATATTTCAACTTGTGGAACCATCCCTCAAAAGTTCGAGCGGATTTTTTCAAGCCTGCAGATTAGGTTAGGGTCGCATATTCCTGCAAAGGAGCATCATCTTCGTATTAAGTGTTAAAATAGCGGTAATCTAGATGAGTTAACCAACAGCTGTCGCTGGAAAGTCATGAATAATTCAAGCTAATATTCCAGTACACAAAACACCCCCTTTTCTTTATGTTACACTATTAGGCGTATCGTGTTGGAATAAATGAACATACACATCGAGTATTTAGAGGGAAGACACCCTCACCCTTTGCGCGGGCCCGAATTACCCCCGTTAAACTATTCGGTCATAACCTAATGATACGTAAAGTCATCAAAGGCCGGGCCTCTATTTTCTTGTTCGATTGACGACCCAAATCATCGAAATGTTTCAACTAATGTCTCTATTTAGCAGGCACACTCAAACTAAAACCCAACAGCCAAGGGATAACAAAATTTCAACCCGATATAGCACTAAGTGATTCTCGTTTTTTATTTCAAGTCAAGATTAAAATTTTAACGATTTGACAATCATAACAGAAATGAAATTTTCTCTAATATTCGCTAGTTTCATATTCGATCCTGATCCAAAACAGAGGACGAAGTACATTTACTAAATAACAGAGCCAAGCTCAGTGGCGTGTCGTGCATTTTCTAAACGGGGAAGCCGAGCGAGGAAGATAATTTTAAAAAAATAAGGCAGTCTTTGAACTGCTATCAGAAGTGAAAACTCCTTAAATGTAGTTAACATTCGTATTCTTGTGATCGGTCGTGTGCCTCAGTGATTAACTTTCATAAGTCTGATGAGTTGCAGGTTCGAATCCCGCTGTCGCCAACGCGTTTTTTAATTCCATTACAGATCTTACTCGTAGCTCTATAGTACTGTTGACATTAGAGCGTGTTACTAGTTTAAGTTAGCGTGAAGGGAACGCGAAATCATCTATCTAAAATCACCCAACATAAAGAAGTTTTCACTTCAATAATCGATACACGATAAAGAAAGTAATAAGTGGGATCGAGTGACATCAGCTAGTTTCTAAATAAAAATTTACAGAAAAAATACAAGAGCAAAGTAAGCTTCTCGTTAGAAAATCATGCATTAAAGAAATAGTTAATTAAATTGACTAAAAACAGTAGAGTGCGTGGGTAACGCGTGATGGTAACACAAAGCCATAAGTTTACCCCCATTTCGGGTTGCACCACTTGCATCATTAGATCATTACGCAACCCGCAATTTTATCCGAACGCGGCGCCGGCATGTGTGTGTGTGTGTGTGTGTGTGTGTGTGTGTGTGTGTGTGTGGTGTGTGTGTGTGTGTGTGTGTGTGTGTGTGTGTGTGTGTGTGTGTGTGTGTGTGTGTGTGTGTGTGTGTGTGTGTGTGTGTGTGTGTGTGTGTGTGTGTGTGTGTGTGTCATAAGTCTGGTATAGCCTGTTACAGCCTGGTACCGCCTGTTATAGACTGTTGCAGCCTGTTATAGCCTGGTACAGCCTGTTATAGCCTGTTACAGCCTGGTACAGCCAGGGCTCGGGGTTTCACAATTCACGTAGCGGATTTTGATGATGTGTTCGGATGATAGTGATCAAGATGGGCGTGGGAGCGGTCAACTTTCTTCCTCATTGGATAATGTGCCAGGCACCGCTTTCAGGTGGTAGAGTACAGCCCTTGGCGTCAGCAATACCGTTCCTAATAAAGTGGCTCGTCACCTTTAAGGGGTATGTATATATAACGTTTTCTTTTGTTTGTCGCCTGATGGATATTAAATAACTCTCTTGAAGACATGTCAAAGTTTCAATAGCTAAATATAAAAAGAAGTTTTGTGGCAACTACTTTTGTTTACCATTGTTGTATTTAAGTGTTATTTGCAGTCATCAATGACCAGTGATACCGAGCCTAATACTTGGTACATTTGTACCCAAGATTTGAAATGAGTCTTGGTAATTCGGTATGGCTTCCCGGGATTCCGGGGGTAAGAAAATAAACAAAAAGCCAAACCACTGGATTGGAGAATTAAGAAAAGGCGAGTCCGTAGAAAATCTTCTCATCAAATGCATTTTCTATACTTCTTATTAAAAAAAAAAAACATTAAAATCCTGAGTTTGAGATCTAAATAGATTAGTCGAATCAAGATGGTAGTTTTTTAGCCTTTTTTGAAATTTCGATTCGTCAAAATTTCGTATTACTTTTCCGAATATTAAGTTTAAACTTGGAATTACTGTCTTTTTGAGTTTCAACTTTATAATTGAAATCTCATGATTAAAGTCGATCTTTTTTTAACAGCTTCAAAATGTTAACATTAAATTTGAAAAATCAACATTATTCGAAGTTTTGAAAAAATATTCGAGTGTTGGAGCTTTCTTTTAAAACAATTATGCCCTTTAATGACCTTTTTTTTAATTTGTGATACAATTTATTAGATATTTGCAAAAAAGAGTTCCGTTTTTAAAAAAAATGGTTACAATTTTTTGAGCGTCACCAAACAAGTTTCTAGATCACATCTGAATATTTAGACCATAAATACCAACCAAAGATACCTCACCAATCATTTTTGGCAAAGTGGAACTGGAAAGTCTACTTATTGACTAGATTGCTAACAACTTTTAAGATCTAACCTTTCTGAGACTTTCCAAAAAGTTTCCCATTTTCAATTATAGATCGCTAAATCGGGGCCAATAAAATCAACGTTGCGGTAATCCCAAGGTGCGTATCTTGTGGATTTAACGATCTCATGATAACGCACGAAGGAAAAACACAAATAAAAATGAATCATAGAAACGGGTAAATATGGGTATAAAATTGTCGGGTCGAACCAACAAATCAAATATTCTCTGTTTGCACGTAAGCTTGTTTGTTCGTTTTCCTAATGTTATTATATTTATTCGTGCCAAATTGTCTAATCTAAAATTCCCACTGTGGCGCAAACAAACACCAGAGCAAACAAAATGCACCGCAATATTCGCTTTTTACTTTTCCACCTCACGAAACGCCGCCACGATTGTCAAGCTGCATAATGTTTAAAAAATGCATAATGGAGACGTTTGCCCAACTCCCAGCAATGTCTTGGCATAGCAATATTAAACGAAAACCATTAAATTTTTACAAATAGTTGAATTAAATTTCAAAAATATTGAAGATACAAAAATACATTTTTTCTAATTTTAACTTTTACACCATCTTGAAATTTCGACAAAAGTTCCAAGAAAATATTTGCTTAATACTTCCAAATAACTATATTTTTCGAAATTTCATTTTTAAAAAAATGTTAACCTAGTATTAAAAAAAATAGGTACTCTTGGAGGCTACAGACAGAAGTGAAAACTAAAAACTAGGAAATAACAGTGTCTATGTAACGTAGCTCGAACCCAGACTAGTGAATAAGTCAGAATATTGGAAATATTTTAAGATTAATGCTGTCAAACTGATCTACCCTTTTATTTTTGTGGTTTGGAGATTTGTAGTCGTGTAGAAACGAATCTAATATTTATTAGTAATGTTAACAGTACAATATACTGTTAACATTAGAGCATGTTGGTAACGCGTGGTGATGACGCGTGACTTTCACACGAAATCATACGTTTACTTCCTATCAAAATCATTCAATGAGCCAAAAGAAGTGTTTATTTCAATAAACGAATTTTTCTCGAAACAGACGAATATCGATATTCATCTGAATGAATATAGAGAAAAAAAGTCGAAATTTCCAAACCACGGAACCTTTCCTTCGGTTAAAAGTTCAATAACCTTTAAATACAGGATATACTTCTTCCGCGGTGTCAAAGAACTACTAAAAGTGTTCGACGTTTCGCCCACCATCGTAGGGAGCTTCTTCAGAAAAAAAAAAAGAAACAATAAATAAAAAGGGTGATGTAAGGGAATATGCAAAAATGAAAGGATGAATAGGCCAATTTCAAAACATCAGAGCATGGTAACTCAGTATGTCCACCATACCAGAGGCGAAACTTTTCTGAATTGAAAATTGATACAAAGGATAAAAAAGTTTAGACAGAAGAGCACGGTAACACAGTATGTCCATCATACCAGAGGCGAAACTTCTTTAAATGTTAAATAATTATTGAATTCCATTCCTGCTGATTGGAATTTTCTTCGCCAGTTGCTCCTTACAGACGTTTAAAATTTTCAGTTACCTCTTTTTTGTTAAGGAATGGCAATCTTTTCTAGATTGCCCCAAACAGCGATTGCGTTAGATCTGAGTTTGTCAATCGCTGTTTGGGGCAATGTATAAAAGATTGCCATTTCTTAACAAAAAAGAGGTAAATGAAAATTTAGACATTTGTAAGAAGCAACTGGCAAAGAAAATGTCAATCAGCAGGAATGGAATTAACGAAACTTGGCAAAGACGATACAGAGAATATCTAAATTATTCACGATTATAATCTTTAAATTTTAAGGCTTATAGCTAAAATTTTCAAGGGATACTTTTCTCGAAATTTCCAAAAAAAAATGTTCCCATGACTTTACTTTTTTAGAATTTTTCTGTCCCTTTATTTTTCACGGTAGAGAATATCTAAATTATTGCATTATTGACGATTATAATCTTTAAATTTTAAGGCTTTTAGTTAAAATCTTGAAGGAATACTTTTCTCGAAATTTCCAAAAAAAATGTTCCCATGACTTTACTTTTTTAGAATTTTTCTGTCCCTTTATTTTTCACGGTAGAGAATATCTAAATTATTGCATTATTGACGATTAAAATCTTTAAATTTTAAGGCTTTTAGTTAAAATCTTGAAGGGATACTTTTCTCGAAATTTCCAAAAAAAATCTTCTCATGACTTTACTTTTTTAGAATTTTTTTGTCCCTTTATTTTTCACGGTATATAAATTATTGCATTATTGACGTTTATAACTTTAAATTTTAAGGCTTTTAGTTAAAATCTTCAAGGCATACTTTTCTCGAAATTTCCAAAAAAAAAAATGTTCCCATGACTTTACTTTTTTAGAATTTTTCTGTCCCTTTATTTTTCACGGTAGAGAATATCTAAATTATTGCATTATTGACGATTATAATCTTTAAATTTTAAGGCCTTTAGTTAAAATCTTGAAGGGATACTTTTCTCGAAATTTCCAAAAAAAATCTTCTCATGACTTTACTTTTTTAGAATTTTTTTGTCCCTTTATTTTTCACGGTATATAAATTATTGCATTATTGACGTTTATAACTTTAAATTTTAAGGCTTTTAGTTAAAATCTTCAAGGGATACTTTTCTCGAAATTTCCAAAAAAAAAAATGTTCCCATGACTTTACTTTTTTAGAATTTTTCTGTCCCTTTATTTTTCACGGTAGAGAATATCTAAATTATTGCATTATTGACGATTATAATCTTTAAATTTTAAGGCTTTTAGTTAAAATCTTCAAGGGATACTTTTCCCGAAATTTCCAAAAAAAATCTTCTAATGACTTTACTTTTTTAAATTTTTTTGTCCCTTTATTTTTCACGGTAGAGAAATTTTCGATTTCAATGAAATGATTAATTAAAAAATTTAGAGAGTCATTTATTTGCTCCAAAATATCATGAAGTACCCTGTTCAGGTACTAAAAATAGTCTAAGCCACCATTTATTGTTCACTATTGAGAAATTTTTGGCTTCTCTGGAATGAATAGTAGAAAAATTTAATGAGTCATTCATTTTTTCCAAAATATTATTAGGTACACCTACGAATAGTACGAGCTACATTGAGAAAAGTATAGCATACACCTGAAACCTGGTGATTTTTTTATACATTCTTTGGCTACGTAGTGCACAATTCTTCCGAGTCACCAAAGAATTCCGAGCCACCACGAATGATAGATGAGAAATCGAGCAAAACTTCTCTGAAATTTGAGGCAACGTTTTTAGTATATTTTCTTTGGACGTACATTAATGTTTCCCTAAATTATTCTCTATATTGGGGCTGTATTTTATAGACTAAATTTAAATTAACGCAAAAGAGAGTCGCCCGTGTATCACTTTGGTATGTTTCATAAATTGCAGCAGCAATGGCGACAGGGAGAATGTTTACACCTTTGACACCGTCCCTGTAATTGCAAGGGCATGATTGCTGCTACCACATCTCCCTGTTTACCCTTCCAACGAGATTTCAGCATGAAAATTTATCATCACCAAATTCTGATTCAGCTTTTCTAAAGCCAAAAAGACTACCATATTTCTCAACTTTGCGATATACCAAAAAAAAATTGTTTAAATATTCTACGAGGAAAAAAATCTGTCTTACAATCCCATTTTTAACCCTTTCGGGACCACTGGGCCATATATATATGCCATAAGATTTTAATGACTTTGATGATTTTAATTAAGTGAATTTTAACCCAAAATAGTTATTTTTTGGAACATATTCGCATTCCTCGAGAACCTGAATATGTTCGAAAAATATCAATATATGCAATTTACACACCATTTTGGATGCACGTAGAATACAACCTAGACTGCAAATTCATACAGCTCTCTAGGCGTGTATTTTGAAATCATAGGTAGTCGAAATACCAACAGTTGAAACACTGCCACCTAGCGAAGCGGTTGTTCCCTAGGAAAGTCACCAGAGGACGAGAATTCTAATGCACAGACTAATAGTACTGAACATTTATTAGATTCGAAATTTGGAAACCAAAGAGCGGTTTCAATCTTGTAAAAAGTCGTCAGTTTGGTATATCCAACTCGTCGGAACATTTATTAGCATTCGAGTTGGGTACACCAAACTGACGAGATCTAACAAGATCGAAATCGATTTTTGGTTTCCAAACTTCGAATCTAACCTAACCTATTGGTATGTGCATTAAAACACTATTTTGGGTTAAAATTGATCCAATTGAAGCACATCAAAATCTCATGGGACATATAATGTTCGAGTGGTCCAAAAAGAGTTAGATATTTTGACAAGGCTTGGACTAAAGACACTCAAGATCGGACCTTAAAAACTTATAAAATTTTAATTGTCCTTGATAAACATTTTTCATCTTCTGACTTCTGAAAGAGACAAAAGTTTTACATTATTTTTGATACGAAGCAATTATAATAATTTATTTTCTTAACCATTTCATTAGATGTCAAAATTTATGTCTCTGCTCACGACAATAAGATTAAATTTCCGGGCTCAAAACCAGTCATCTGCTTCAACTGAAAGCTTGTCTATGATTTAATTGGAAAAAGATTTGGTCCCACGACCGACTCAGGACGAGTGTTAGGTCACTCTACAAACAATTAATTAAAGAGTGAATTAATCGGGGGGGCTTCCTCCTGTTCGGAAATGACGTCATGACCGACTTGTGCGGTCTTGTGTTTGTGCACGAGCCGCCACTTTAACATCGGATGCAATTATTAGATAGCTAATAAATGCCGCCCTTTTGACGCCCAACAACGGAAAAATTTCCGCTTTAGGCGTTTCAGGCACGTACCATGTAATAATACCCAAAAAAAATGACCTTTGTGTTTAAAAAAATTGAAAATAGAGAAAGAGGATCTAACAAGCATTTTTCAAGACAAAAGACGTCTGAAAATCGAACAGTTCGAGTCAGATTGCATTCAGTATCTCTCTGAAGATGATAGCTTGACCATCGAAACGCGTTAGAGCAACCTTTGTTGTGTTTTTTAATTTTTCTTGTTGTGTTTTTTAATTTTTCTTGTTGTGTTTTTTAATTTTTCTTGTTGTGTTTTTTAATTTTTCTTGTTGTGTTTTTAATTTTTCTTGTTGTGTTTTTTAATTTTTCTTGTTGTGTTTTTTAATTTTTCTTGTTGTGTTTTTTAATTTTTCTTGTTGTGTTTTTTAATTTTTCTTGTTGTGTTTTTTAATTTTTCTTGGTTTCAGGGGACAAGATTTGTACTTCAAACGCAATGTGTGACAAAATATAATATTTGGTTTAATTCGACTGTTCTACAAAATTGTAATATTTTACGTAGTTCGAGTAATCCGCAAACTAATTCTAATTCTGAGAAAACTCCGCTTTATTAAGAGCTAGATAATCCCAGTACTAGATTTTTTTAATTTAATATCAAAATCCCACTTATCGAAATTTTTTTATAATTTTAACTTTTATATTGATATAATTTTTAATTTAACTGAATGGATTTAATAGTCAAATCTGACTATTTTCTATCTTGGATATCAAGCAAAAATAACTCTAGTTCCAGCCTTTGGTTCTAGATTTTCGAAAAAATTAGATTCATATAATGAATTTAAATGATTGATTTTATCCACTTTAATCTCCATATCTAAAATATCTAACTTGCGATGTGCGTGATAACCACACCAACTCAGATAATTATCGAATAAATTACAGTCGCATACAAAGTATACGTAACTTGGAAATTATTTGGTGCAATTACGTTAAGAAAATAAAACCTAATCTCGGTTTCAAAACAACCAACTTTGAAGTACACCGTCGGCTTATTTATTCGAGATACTCCAATTCAAACACAAACAGGATTAACATTTACAGCTATTGATTCACAATTAATTGGAAAAAATCTCTATCTAAGATAAAGTCCATCCTAGGCGTTTATCTAAATCCTTAAATAATTTTAGAGATTTATTGGGCGTTCTAATGAGCTATTTATAGAACGAAAAATTTCGGAGGTCGCAGGATTTTGGGCCCCCTAAAGCAAGCCAAAACCATCGCGGAATTTCCCTCTAGTTTTGGCATTTGCCAGTCCTGAGAACAAGTATGAGGACCAGTCACCTTAGTGGACTTAAGAAGTAAAAGTTGTCCTATTTTCATTTATGCGAGGGGCCCTGTAGGACCCATGGGATGATTGGGCGAATGGGACAATTATACTTTGGACGACCAACATTTTTTGGCGTACAAAACCACCTTTTAATTTTTTACTTTTAACGAATGATACATAATTTTCATAATTTTTAAAATTCACGAACCACCACACAGGATCTTCATGAAGACCAAACCCCAGGGTATTTGGCTTTTTTGTCCCACCCTTATCTAGCCTAAGTTGATATAGTTTTTGATGATTTTATACTAACTGCCCAGTTACTGATTTTTCCAGGTTTAAGTCAAATCCTCCGTTTCTAGCAAAGTATCAACTTCAAGAGGACAAAAAGTGTGCCCATTTTTAGTATGTTCACGAATCTTCCTTACTTTTTTTTAGGTTAATCCACTTGCAAAGGGCCAAAGCACTACGAGTAGGATGCGGAAACAAGGATAGAAGAACCGACTTCTTAACAAGGATATGTTGTAATTGTTGGAAAAAATTCCGTTCGGTAACAAGTTCCATAGAAAAAGTTCTACAGAAAAGAAGTTCTATAGAAAAGAAGTTCCATAGAAAAGAAGTTCTATAGAAAAGAAATTCTATAGAAAAAAGAATCTCCGTAGACAGAAGTCCTGACTGTGTCAAGCTGGACCGCACAGGAATTTGCTGTCTCCGACTCTCTTGTATGCCTCAAGAATCTTGCCCTTGGGGGGATCAAACCTATTAGTTCCTGCTGAGCTGTCTCCCATTATGGTACTTGTAGAAAAGAGATAAGTCACCAACCATCCTTCTGTGCCCTAGTATTTCGAGAGAATCGGCCAAACTCTCGTCATCAATTAGGCAAATCCATCTTCTTTGAATTGAATTCAAAAGAGCTCACATGTGCTTTGGGACTGAACCCAAACATGAGAACAGTATTCTAGTGATGAACTATCTTGAGCTTTGTATAGCGTGAGCAGCTGATGAGATGTGAAGTACTTTTTAGCTCTAAAAGAGCCTGAGAGGGGGACTTGGCAATGGCACGCACATGATCGTCCCAAGAGAAGTTAGTACTCGGATTCACTCCTAGAATAGACAGATTAGATCCCATCGTCCCTTGATATTTTCTTAGAGAAAACTGAGTTTTTGAAGCTTGAAGTCGAACAGATTTTTCTTACCCTATTCCAGAATGATTTCTAGATTCCGATCAATCAGCTGTATGCCTTAGTCGGCCTGACGCAGCGACGAATAATGCTTTGTCGGAGAAAAAGGTGACACCAGGCTACTACCATCTGCGTAGCAGTATATCACATTGGAAGTTGAAGCAAAGAGATTGTTTATGTGTAACAGAAACAACATAGGGGACAGGACAGACCCCTGAGGCACCCCTCCATCCAAATGTCTCGGATGAGATGCCACCGACGACGACGACTAGGGATCTGTCAGAGAGAAAGTTGGATATCAAATGACAAAGTCCAGGAGGAAGACTATAAGATGCTAATTTAGAGAGAAGGGATCGGTGCCAGACTCTGCCGAAGGCCTTTGGTTCGTACTCGCCAAATTGACATTTAATCTTAACATAGAAATTCCGCACTACTATTAGCTATTTCTAAAGTAGGATTCAACAATATTTTTTAAGGTTACGTTTGTGTACTTGTCTTTAAAATACTTGATCAAATAAGAAACATGACAAAAAATGATAGAAAGCTCGCTTCTTGCACACACGATATATTTCCTGTCTATTGTCATTTTCCACTGAAAAAAAAAAAGTACAACTTAAACAGGTAACTCACCAGGGGATTTACTGCGGGAGTTGTCAATGCCGTTTTGGGCTAGAGTCGACAGGTACCTTGGCCCTCCAGGAAAAAGAGGCGAAGCCCACAGCATCCTGCAGTAGGACGACGGTGGGAAGTTGAGGGGAGACCCATTTCCTTCCGAAGTTACCACTGCAACAAAAATGAACGTTACACCGATTTACACTGAATCTCTGACTTTTCCAGAGGCCATAATCCTGGATAACATTGGAGGGCGCTTCGAGAGGACACCTTCGAAGATAATTGGTACTTGTCTTTGGCTAATTAGTGGTAAGACGAAGGAGTAAATCGCGTGTAGCCCGAGAACGAAGCCGGCGCCTGCGATGACATCACTCGAACGTCCTAATGGAACAAATCGGACAAACTTTAAGCCAATTACGCATAAATATGTTATTTCCGATCCCGACAATCAGACGTTCTTGTTTGCCTCCTACATTGGCTTGAATATAACGATCTTTTCGACTAAATGAATCAGTACGAACATCCTTGATTAAACAATAGAGAAGCCTGCAATCATCTCGTAGTTTCGTTTTTTACAGCAGCCAACATCTTCGTATTTAACCAAAGCAGGCATTGAGACGTCTAGCAGGAAAATGATCGGGGGTAATGTCAACTTCATTATAAAAAAGCGGGTGTACTTCGCATCCTGTTCAAGGATTTCTAAGACAGCGCTCATTGGGTTAACAGATCAAATAAATTCTTTCATTCATTTTTTTTATTGGCTTTTTCACCGTCAGTTCCTTCTTTCAGAAATCAAGATTTTCAGTCACCTTTTGCTAAAAAAACTGTCAGGATTATTTTTGACAGAACACATGAAATTGTGGAAAAAAAACGGTTATATCTGCTTTTCTGACAATGGACCGAGAATAGTACTGACAAAACGTTAAAACTTTAGAATAATCTTGTTGTTATTTGGTTTTAATTTGTTAAAATCTTAGAATAGTTGTAGGTGTTGAGTGCTGAGTCACAAACAGCGATTGACAAATTAAGATCCAGCGCAATCGCTCCTTGGGGCAGTCTCTAAAAGATTGCCAATCGTTAAAAAAATGTGACTGAAAATCTGGATTGGTGGAAAGAGTAACTGGCGAAGAAAAAACCAATAGAAAGTTAAATGAAATTAACGCAGCTTCGCCAAGAGGATATATAAAATATCCAAACAAATTTTTCTTTCAAAAATCTTGAATATTTTGCAAAACTACGAATTTATTTGAATGTTTCCCTTTTTCAAGTTTCGCCTTTTTTCCAAATTTCTACTTTCGCTAATTTCGATTTTCCGAAAAATATCTGTTTTTTTTTTAATTTTGATTTTAAAAGGATTGAATTTTTGGAAATTTCCACGTTTTTCCAAAATCTCGCTTTCAGAATTTTGACTTTTTAAAAATTCAGATTTTTTCAAATTTTCTGTTTTTTAACTTTCAATTTTTCCGAAAACGGTCGTTTTAAGAAGGTTGACATTTTTTCCAAAGTTGGCTTTTTATTTCAAAATTTACTCTGTTTCAAAATTTGGAATTTTCTTAAAATATTTCATTTTCGACAATTTCAGATTGACTATTTTAGTAATTTTCTAAATTTTTAGTTTTTTTAAATCCTTGTTTTTTTTAAATTGTCGACTTCTTTGAAAGTTACACTTTTTTATTCTCACTTTTTTAAATATCTGGTTTCTTTCAAAATTTTGACATTTTTGGTGAAAAGGACTGATCCTTGGTTATCTTCAAAAATTGAAATACAAATCTTGTTCCCTAAAACCAAAAAAGATTAAGAAACGCAACAAAGGTTGCGCTACCGCGTTTCGATAGCCAAGCTCTCTCTGAAGATGATAGCTTGGCTATCGAAATGCGTTAGAGCGATCTTTGTTGTGTTTTTTAATCTTTTTTGGTTTTAGGAAACAAGATTTGTATTTCAATTTTTTTTGTGGAACGGACTAGTCCTTGGTTATCTTCAAAAACTGAAATACAAATCTTGTCCCCTGAAACCAAGAAAGATTAAAAACACAATAAAGGTTGCTCTAACGCGTTTCGACAGCCAAGCTATCATTTTCAGACAGATACTCTCTGATCTCTCTAAAATACAAATCTTGTCCCCTGAAACCAAGAAAGATTAAAAAAACATAATAAAGGTTGCTCTAACGCGTTTCGACAGCCAAGCTATCATCTTCAGAGAGATACTCTCTGATCTCTCTGAAGATGATAGCTTGGCTGTCAAAAGTCGTTAGAGCAACCTTTGTTGTGTTTTTTAATCATTCTTGGTTTCAAGGGACAAGATTTGTATTTCAATTTTTGACATTTTTGAAAACGGCTACTCTTCCTAATCTCCCTGTTTTTATTAATGTCAACTATTTTTAAAAATTCTTTCTACTTTGTGCAAAATCTCAAATTTTTTAATCTCGACTTTCTTCAAAATTTAGATGTTTTTTGAAAATTTCGATTTTTTTTTTATCCGCATTTATTTAAAACTGATATGTCATCCAACCCCACTTACTCTTGTCAGGACCAACGTGTTAAATGAATCTATTTATCCCAAATTTCGATTTTATTTAAAAAGTTACTATTTCAAAGTTTGAACTTTTCTTGAAATGTTTTACTTCATTGAAAATTTAGAGTTTTCAAAATTTGGTGTTTTTCGAAAAATTTCGGATTGATTATTTTAATAATCTTAATTTTTTTAATTTCCGTTATTTTGAAAATTGATATTTTTTTAAAACGTCGAATTTTTTGGAAGCTGGACTTTTTGAATTTAACTTTTTCAAAATTTAGACTTCATCCAAAATATCGACATTTTTGAAAATTTTGACTATTTTAGATGTTTCACATTTATTTATAAGTCTTTTTTTTAAATATTAGAATTTTCTTAGCAATTTTTAAAAATTTTGGTCTAAGAATTTCGTAATTTTCGGAAAATTTTAATGTTTTTTCCAAAAATATTGGGTACTCTATAATTTCTACATTTCTTTTTAAAGTTAAATTTTTTCAAAATTCTCCCTTTCGCAAAATTTCAAGTTTTTATAATTTCGACTTTCTTTAAAATTTCCGGTTTTTTTAATTGAAAATTTCGTTTTCTCTTTAATCTCAGCATTTAGTTTAAACTAGCTAATGTGTTACTCAACCCAAATTATTGTCACGGCCACAACTTTCTTTAACGTGTTAAATGAATCGATTTCGACATTTTTCAAATATGTCGATTATTTAAGTTTTCCATAAACTTTGTTATTTTTCAAAATTTCGAATTTTTTAAATTCGACTTTATATCCAAATTTTACACTTTACTGAAAATATAGACTTTTTGAGCCTTGGACTTTTCAAAAATTTGGGCTTTTTTAAAAATTTGTGTTTGAATATTTTAGTTTTTTTGATATTTCAATTTTTCTTTCGATTGTTTTTAAATTATTCTCAAAATTTCTATATTATTTTAAAATTTCTATATTATTTCAAAATTTCGACTTTTCTATCAAAATTTGAACGTTTTATCACAATTTCGGTTTAAAAAAATTTTTAAATTCGTATTTTTTCAAAAATTTCATCAAACTTTCGATTTTTTAGATCTCGGCTTTTTTTGAAAATTTCGAAATTTTTTTGAAAATTTCGACATTTTTTTGAAAATTTCGACATTTTTTAAACATTTAGACTATCGTTGAAAACTTTGGACGTTTCCTCGAAATATAATATAAGGCCCAACGTTTTTCCAGATTTTTAAAACCTTCATGTTTTTTCAAAAGTTTTTGAAAATTCTGATTTTTAAAATTACAGCTTTTAATACATATTTGCGTATTTTTCGAAATTTTAAATTTTCAACCGTTTTGACTTCTTTTTTAAAATTGTGACTTTCTTTGAAAAATATCGACGCTTTTTTTAAAACTTTAATTAGTTTTTTTTTAAAATTAATACGACTTCAATACTTTCAATTTTTTTTTTGGAATTTTAAGACATTTTTACAAAATTTTGATTTTTTAAAATTTTCGGGTTTTTCAAAATTTTGACTTTTATAAAAACGTCGAATTATTATAAAAATGCATTTTTTCTTCAAAATTTTTAATTTATATCTTAAATTTTTCTAAAAATTTCGAAGTTTTTTGGAAGTTTTTGTATTTGTCACATAAATCGACTTTTTCCAAAATTTTATTTTAAGACTTGATTTTTTCATTTTGACTTTTTATGAAAATTTCGATGTCTTTTAAACTTTTAACTTTTTTTAAAAAATTTACGGTTTTTTCTAAAATGTTAAATTTTTTTGTTGGGAAATTTGACTTTTAAATGTACAACCGTTTTGACTTCTTTTTTGAAATTGTAACTTTCTTTGAAAAATATCGACGGTTTTTAAAACTTCAAATAGTTTTTTTGATAATTAGTACGACTTCAATACTTTTGATTTTTTTTTTTTGGAATTTCGAAACATTTCTAAAAAATTTTGATTTTTTGAAATTTTCGACTATTTCAAAATTTCGACTTTTATAAAAACGTCGAATTGTCATAAAATTGCTTTTTTTCTTCAACATTTTTAACTTATATTTTAAGTTTTTTTAAAAATTTTGCGGTTTTTTGGAAGTTTTTGTATTTGTCATATATAAGATGTTTCTAAATTCATGCGAAAAAATTCAGGAGGTGATTGCTCGTATGAAATTAAGATGGATCTTTCCTATAACAAAATTTCCCCAGCGCACCTCTTTCTGCAGCTATTGGTTTTGGAAAAAAAATTTAAGAATAAAATAAAGTTTTAAATAAAACAAGGATTTTAAGTTAAATTTTATTTCATGAAACTTCATCTAGAAAAAATTTTGATATGAAATAAAGTAAGGGTTGCTAATTTCACCCCCGTATAATGTAACAGGAATATTGAAAAAATACCCGTGGTTAGTCCTTTGCGAGTGCACGAAAATTACAGAATTTCAAGTTTCTAGCTTTACTGAAATTTTAGAACAAAAATAAAAACTCAATTTTAGTCACCATCTTTTAAGGGTGATATCTCGGAAAGTGGTGGGCTGAGGAAATTTTGTTATAGGAAAGACCCATCTTAATCTCATACGAGCAATCACCTCCTGAATTTTGTCGCATGAATTTAGAAACACCCTGTATATCGACTTTTTTCAAAATTTTAAGACTTGATTTTTCCTTTTTGACTTTTTATGAAAATTTCGATGATTTTCAATTTTTTGATTTTTTTTTGAAAATTTACGGTTTTTTCCAAAATTTTAACTTTTTTTTGGGAAATTTGACCTTTGAATTTACAACCATTTCGATTTCTTTTTTTAAATTGTGACTTACCTTGAAAATATCGACGGCTTTTAAAACTTCAATTAGTTTTTTTTAAAATTAGCACGACTTCAATACTTTCGATTTTTTTGTTTGGAAATTTCGTGACATTTTTCCAATATTTTGATTTTTTTGAAATTTTCGACTATTTTTTAAAATTTCGACTCGACAACATCGAATTGTTTTAAAATTGCCTTTTTTCTTGAAAAATTTTGACTAACAATTTTAAATTCTTCTAAAATTTTCGAATTTTTTTGAAAGTTTTTTTTCATATATCTCGACTTTTTTCAAAACTTGATTTAAAGATTTGATTTTTTATTTTAACTTTTTATGAAAATTTTGATGCTTTTTAAACTTTTGATTTTTTTTGAACATTTACAGTTTTTTTCAAAATTTTAACCTTTTTTTTGAAAAATTTGACTTAGATTTACAACTATTTCGACTTCTTTTTTAAAATTGTGACTTTCTTTGAAACATCGATGGTTTCTAAAACTTCAATTCAATTAAAAATTAGTACGACTTCAGTACTTTCGATTTTTTTTGGGAATTTCGAGACATTTTTCCAAAATTTCGAGTATCTTTCAAAATTTTGACTCGACAACGTCGAATTGTTTTAAAATTGTCTTTTTTCATCAAATTTTTGGCTTACAATTTTAAATTTTTCTAAAAATTTCAAATTTCTTTGATAGTTTTTTTTTCATATATCTCGACTTTTTCCCAACATTTTATTCTAAGATTTGATTTTTTAATTTTTCCTTTTTATGAAAATTTCGATGTTTTTTAAATTTTTGTTTTTTTCTTAAAAGTTTACGGTTTTTCCAAAATTTTAACCTCTATTTTTGGAAAATTTCGAACTTTTAAAACTACGAATTCTTTAGATTTTTCTTCATAATTTTAAACTTTACACCCGAATGTTTGAAATATTTTAATAAAATTGGGATATGATTTTGAAAATTTCCAAAAACACGAGTCTCAAAATTTAAAATTTAATAAAGACGTTGAAAAATTGAAATACAAATCTTGTCCCCTGAAACCAAGAGAGATTAAAAAAGCATCTCTCTGAAGATGATAGCTTGGCTATCGAAACACGTTGGAGCAACCTTCGTTGTGTTTTTTTAACCTTTCTTGGTTTCAGGGGTCAAAATTTGTATTTCAATTTTTAAAGATAAGTAAGGATCCACCAAAAAAAGGACGTTGAGCTTACAAAAATGTTTTTTTCAAAATCCCCATAAATATTGATGTCAACATTTTTACTAACATTCCAATCTAATTTATAGAGAAAATTCAGAACCATAAAACATCACATTTTAAGATAAAAATTGAAATTTGTTGAAAAAGGAACAAAACCCCAAATAGCAGAATTTTGAAAACAAAATCGAAAGGAATTTTTAAGAGAGGGCCAATTTTAAATAAAATGCTATTTTAAGACAAGTCAAGATTTCGAGAAGAAAAAACAATTTAGAGAAAAAAAATCGAAATTTCCATCGAATATTGAGATATAAATCAAAATTTTATAAAAAAGCTTGAATCAAATTCTAAAAGGTCGAACTTTTCAGAAAAAGCTCATGGTTCAGGAAAAGCTCATCGTTCAGAAAAATAACTAAATTTGGAAAAAAAGAGAAGTTTCGACAAAATTTGAAATGGACAAAAAATTCAAAATTTACCAGGGAAACTCAAATTTTAATAAAAAAAGAAGCCTAATTTTGGAGTAGTATAAAATAAAAAGGACAATTTTTGAAATAAAAAGTAGAAATTCCGAGAAATATATAGAAATTTTGAAAATAAACTGAATTTTGGATTGAACATAAACAAAAAATATTTAATTTTGAGAAAATATGAAACTTCTGAGAATACTCGTTATAAAAATAAAACAATTTTTAAAAAATGAATCGAAATTTTAAGAAAATGTTGAACAAAAGAATCTAATTTTGAGAAGGTATAAAACTTCTGAGAGTATCGTTATAAAAAAACAATTTTTGAAAAATGAATCAAAATTTTAAGAAAATGTTGAACTTTGAACAAGAAATTGAGATTTCCAGAAACATTCAGGACTAGATTTTGAGAAAAAGTCAAAATTTAGAAATCAGAATGGATTTTGTGGAAAATATCAAAAGAGTGAATTTTTTGAGGAAAACACCTAACTTTCAAAAATAAAAATAATCTTTTTTTAATTCCAAAACTTTAACAACCAGTATACCGTATTTGCTCAAATAAAATTTGGTAATCCTAGTAATAAGCGTCTTTATCAAGTTATGAAATCGTGAAACATTGTCCATTTTAACCATCTTTGTCTCTCCTTACGGATGTCTAACAATTTCAATGTTCCTTACACGTTGAGGTTATAGCCCACGTAAACTTTCTTATAACATAACGTAACGTTACATAACGTAACGTAACGTTACGTAACGTAACGTAACGTAACGTAATGTTGCGTAACGTAACGTAACGTTACGTAACGTAACGTAACGTTACGTAACGTAACGAAAGTTCCAGTGAAACAAAACCCAAGCAACCATGGAGGTAACCAGGGCTAATTTTCAAAGGTCCATTTACAAAAACCAAGTCAAAACAAAATTGGATGCAGCTTCTTAAATAAATAAGACTTCTTGTATCTATAAATTCATTTCTTTTTCTTTGGTGCAAGGGACTGGTCCTTGGTTATATTTAAAAATTGAAATACAAATCTTGTTGCCTGAAACCAAGAAAGATTAAAAAACACAACAAAGGTTGCTCTAACGCGTTTCGATAGCCAAACTATCATCTTCAGAGAGATGCTTTTTTAAACTCTCTTCATTTCAGGGGACAAGATCTGTATTTCAATTTTTCAACGTCTTTATTAAATTTTAAATTTTGAGACCAGTGTTTTTGGAAATTGTCGAAAGTATATCCTAGTTTTTTTTAAATATTTTAAATATTCGGGTGTAAAATTTAAAATTATGAAGAAAAATTTAAAGAATTCGTAGTTTTAAAGGTTCGAAATTTTCCAAAAAAAAAAGGTTAAAATTTTGGAAAAAACTGTAAATTTTCAAAAAAACAAAAGTTTAAAAAACATCGAAATTTTCATAAAAAGTTAAAATTAAAAAACCAAATCTTAGAATAAACAGCAAAGCTTTGTTATTGTGTTTTTAATTTTTCTTGGTTTCAGGGGACAAAATTTGTATTTCAATTTTATAAATCCATTATTAAACCAGTCGGTAATTTCGATACTTGCCGCGGTGGTATATGTTTGGTGTGGTCCTGCTGGTTCAATTAGGTCGATAATTTGTTAATTGGATGACTTGGCGAGAGGGCAATCAAGTCGTTTCAACTAATATCTTTACTAATTGTCCAAAATGCAGCTGACTAAACAAATCCTTTGACGGCGACCCGTCTTAATTACACTGTGTTTTTTCCGATCTGTATAAGATTATTCTAGATGCGTCTCATAATACGACTATTAATCCTAATCCAACTTAATGGAATTTCCCTAGGATAAAATCACCCGAGGATATCGCAGTTATTTGCTTATGCAACAATAAATATCAGAATTTAAAAAAAAATATTTTTGCGCAAGGACTCGCGAAAGTGAGTTTGTTTATGTGTTTTTCATGACTCAATTACTGAAGCGATTTTGAGGAAAATTGGTATAGATATTTCTCATGATATAGATATATAGATATTTCTTATGATACGGAATAGATAGTAGGCTAGTTTTACACCCAAACTTGTATTATATCCAAAAAGCTTAAATAATCTGTTGATACAATGTGAACAATCACAGAAAAAAGTAAGAGAATCAACTCTATGACATTATTTCGACAGCACCATCTTTTCATAGGTCCCCGAACTATTATCATAAAAGTAGGTACTTGTATTACCATTTCAGCAACATTACGTTACCAGCTCGCAATTTGAACTGAAAATTAATTTCGAAATTTCATTTCAACGTAAAATTGTTACATTGCGGTAATTCTAGTGTTGAATATTTTAAATTATTTCGCTACATATTACATCGAACAATTTCCAAATAAAAAACTTGAGATTTTCACATCCTGTTGAAAAAAAAGTCAATTCACATGACAAACTATTTCCTGATTTGGCTTCGTTAGCGTTAACGCGTCGTGGCAATTAAAACGCTTGGTAAAAAATTAAGTACTGTATCCTATGACGTAAGTACTGGCATCTGAATAAAAATTAAATCTCTTCTTTTTATCAGGGATATCGCATTACTCGAGTTGATCTCGTCCGGGAACAATGACTTATGTTCAACACATGTGAAGTTTGTTTTACAATAAATCCTAAGATTTTTTTAAACTGTTGTAATGCATGCGTGTAAATACGACACATATGCGCAAACAGTGACCCGATACAGCAGCAAAAAAATCATAATTATGCTTACTTGCTTTAAAACAGATGGCGCATTCGCATTTTTTATTCATTCCGCTGAATATTCTCTCTGAATCGTGAAATATTTGGCTTGCCCTGATTGACTAAACCGAAATTCAGAAATTAGCCCTATATACAGAAATATGTATATAAAAAAAATATACGTACACAAAAAAACTCTCAGCTTCACAAATCACTCAAATTTTTTTTTATTCAAAAGTTAGAAATTCTTGAGAAAGAAAAATGTTGAATATTAAAGTTAAATTTGTAAAGTTTTTATTTTCACCTAACGTTTGGGCTTTTTCTAAAAATTCAGAACTTTCGACACTTTTACTTCTAAAAAAATCAAAATTGTTGAGCTTTTGAGAAAGCAGTCAAACTGCTGAAAAACATTTTTTCTCAAAGTTTTGCTTCAAACTTCAAAATATCTAGGAAAAGACGAAAATGTTCGAATTTTTAATAACGATCTTTTTCGAAATGTTGCCTGCTTTTATCAAAATTCCAAATCCTAGCTTGCAAAAGAGTGAAAGGTTGCACAAAATTGGATAGAATAAGAAATAAAGATATAGGAACAGAATTAAACATCTTTGATGTAAACGATAAAATTACAGAAAATAAAATTAAGTGGAAAGAACATATAGAACGAATGAATAAAAAAAGGTGTAATAACGAAGGCTTCCACGGCCAGAGTCAGTACAGGATATACTTCTTCCGGGATTGGACCGTGTCAAAGAACTACTAAAAGTGTTCGACGTTTTGCCCACCATCGTAGGGGGCTTCTTCAGGAACAAAGAAAAGAAAAATAAATGAAAAGAGGAATATGAGGGAATATGCAAAAAAGGTGGCCCGTCAAGGCAAGATTTTATAGATGTATTGGAAGAAGAAGTATTGGTAGGCCAAGAAAAAGATAGGTATCGTAACAGGCAATAATGTCTAAAACCTGAAGTGAAGAAGAACTTGCAATATTTATATTTTCACCAAAATAGTGGCAGATTTTTTACAGAATCGTTTTCATAATTGCGATTAGAGGGAGGGGCAGCTTGGTCCCCAGTGACAAAAATCCAGGCTACGCCACTGCGCTAAAAGGAGAGCGAGAGCTCCAGAAAATATTTCTCCTGGAGGAATATAAATGTCGCCTCCCACTCCGCATTCATTCGGCCTCGCACACCAAAATGCCCCCGAATATTTAATCAAAATGTTTAAATCTCATCAGTGATGGATGACGCGGGGCAAACATGCAAATTTGTTTCGGGCCGCGATATGGGCAGGCATCGTGATATTGTTGGGTGTGCGAAAACGTCGGGATTGGGTGGAAAATCGCCGGAGATTATAGAGGAGGGAAAACTAATTATTTTTTCGTCAATTTCAATTAACGCCAACGAAATGCAATCTAGCGCCTCACTTCAAAGAGAATCCGATATAGAAATCAAATTATTTCAGCACTCAACTCTCGGAGCGATCCGCTTTATCTCTTTTATCACTTTTGCAATCGCAGCTGCCGATTATTATCTCCTCGGGCAGACATCATCGCTTCTGATGGAAATTCGAGAATTTTTAGAAATACCGCTTTGGTAATTTGGAAGGATTTTATATTATTCCAAGAAAAAGTGGAAGGAATTTTATATTTTTTTAAGTAAAAGACTAGTTGAAGGTTGATAGGGTAGAAGACTAGCCAGCTTCAGGTGCAACAATATAATTTTTATAGGCTATAAGTCACCTATAAAAACATGATTCACCAAAAGATTCCAATTTTAAAGTGTAAAGTTTATGAAAAAGTTGAAATTTGGGAAATGAACCTGAAATATCCAGAAAAAACTTCGAGGTTTTGATTGTAAAATTTTAATGATAAAATATATAAAAACCGTTGAGAAAGAAGTTAAACTTGCTGGGAAAACTCTGGAGTTTGAATTTGTACTCAAAGCTTTTTTAATTATCAAGTGTTTACTCTTAAAATTTTAAAAGTTGCGACGTGCAAAATGCACTTTATCCAAAAATTTAAATAACTCAAATTGAATTTTTATTCATTTGGCAAATTTTGAAGTTAGATAGTACGCAACCACTAATCCACTGGTACGTTTGAGTTGTTTTCTACATATAATAATAATAAGCCAAACCATTTCCAAATTTTTATTAGCCATATTTGAATTTGAACTTCGACAACGTCCGTTTTTGCAGATGTAGAATTGGTCACTTTGTGAGCTTCACTGTTGCCAGATTAGTATAATTTCTGCAAGGCTTAGTAGAATTTTTGCCTTCTAGTAGAAGACTTAGTAGAGCAATTTGTTTAGTGAAAAACGTGGAAGCATTTTTATTAGATTTATCAGAATTTTGATCCTTTAGTACAATTTTCGTCGTTTGGTAGAATTGTTTACCCTTTTATAATATATTTATACAAAAAGTAGATCTAAGACCTTATTTTTAATCGTTATAATTGGGTGCGGCGCCAAGAGTGTGATTTTATTTCAAAATAACCGCAAAGAAACGACTAGATGAATGGAATTATTGAGTTAGGAACTTTATTTTTTAGTCGTCAAACTTTTTCGGTTCGAAGTTGTTTATTAGGTGTCATCCAGAGACTAAATAGACTGAACGTAAGACAGTAAGCAGTGAAGCCAGTTGAAAGCCTGGCGGAAGCCTAGCTCAACCCAGCACTCTCATTATTTGACAGACCGTTGCGAACATAACATCGGGGTTTTTTTTAGAAAACGGCCTGAAAATATGGGGAAGTGTATTGTGGATCATTGTTGAAACCTCAGTGAACACATTAGTGAAGGAAAATCAAGAGTTTCATTCTTTGGGTAGGTAAAAATGAAATATATAAATATTCAATTATCGGCGTGCGCGCGCCGCCATTTCACTGCAATCATGACGTGTTTACAGCACCGGCTTAACAATATTGTACACAGGCGTCGCGTATTGAAAGAAAATTATTTTACTATTAAACCAAGATGTCTTTGAAAATAGTTTTCCTGAACTTTTACCAAAAAGCACTTGTAAAAATTATCCTATTGGTCCAAAAGCCCCTAATTCTAAAGTTTCATCTAAATCGTTAGAACCGTTACGCGGCAAGTTTCGTATTTATAAATTTAACTTAATCCGGCCATGTCCAAGAGTAGTGGGATGCAGCTTCCCACTACCCCGCATTTTAGCTTCAACTGAACGCATGAGACAGCATTGAAATGTTCAGTCTATTTAGTCTCTGGTGTCATCAGACATTTTCGGAAGCACCCATTACGATCCCAATAAATTTGATAATAATTTGAGAGCTAATTATTCCAATTTATGTCATTTTAATAGAACTTGGGGCGCCATCTAGTAGAAAAGCTCTTAAGGCAACGGGCAAGCTTTGAAAAAGAGGGAAGTCAGTCTTGTGTTGACGTTTGTACCTGTGTTGCTTATAGGGAATTTCCCCATCGGAGGTAATACGTACCATTACGATTTTTTGTTCAGTTTTCTTCATTTTAATTTGTCTTATGGTAGGAATGTCCTGGGAAACCTTATAAGTTTTGGGAAATTCGTTTAGGGTTTGTGAATTTTTAAAAGACTCGTAGATACCACGTAAAATGTTGGAAACCCCAATAGAAGTTTAATACGACTATTTCATTTACCAATTTTTTTTGAAAAATTGTACTTTTGAGGATCCTGGTGGTAAAGTCCTTTTTTGTTGGATTTTGATGAGAAAGTTCCTCATTAAAAGAACCAGTCTTCGCTTTTGTGACGCGAAGTTTCTTGCAAGAAAACAAATATTTTGGGGGAATAGAAGTTTTATAATGTTGACGTTTGTGCCTGTATTGCTTATAGGGAATTTCCCCATTGGATGTAATACGTACCATTTTGATTTTTTTTGTTCAGTTTTCTTCATTTTCATTTGTTTTATGGTAGGAACGTCCTAGAAAACCTTATAAGTTTTGGGAAATTCGCTTAGGACTTGTGAATTTTTGAAATACTCGTGGATACCACGTAAAATGTTGGAAAACCCAATAGAAGTTTAATACGACTATTTCATTTACCAATTTTTTTGAAAAATTGTTCTTTTGATGATTCTAGTGGTAAGGTCCTTGTTTTTTGTTGGATTTTGATAAGAGGCCCCTCATTAAAAGAACCAGTCTTCACTTTTGTGACGCGAAGTTTTCTGCAAGAAAACAAATATTTTGGGAGAATAGAAGAAGTTTTATAATGTTGATCGTTCTTTTGAAAGGAAAACTTTTCGAGTATTTGTGCCCTTGGACCAACCTCGAAGGAAAAAGACTAAAGTGACTTCTCTAAGTTTAGACAATTGTCTCCAGAAACTTTTGTGTCGTCAAGAGTTTTCCAGAATTTTACTTTTGTAAAAAGGACTGTATTTAGCATCTTTATTTTTGGATTAGTTTTTTTATTATTATTAAGAATTCTAGGTAGAAAGGCATCAACATTATCAGTTTAAATTTTGGTGTTAAGCGGATTTTGAGTTTCTAATTAAAAATTTCAATAGCAAAATCAATTTACAAAAAACAGTCAAGAAAAGAGTTACAATCTCTGGAAAAACTTCATCCTGCGAACATTTTCCAACTACCAATTAACTGGCGAAGCTGGTGCACCTTATTCTTTCTTGTAAAACAAGGTGTCACCTCTCACAATTTTATAAAAACTGTCAAATTTCTAGAAAATGTGAAAATTTGGAGTATAATATTAAATTTATGAGAAAAGTGTCAATATCTTGAGAAAAAAGTCAAATTCTCCTGAAAAAGTTAATATTTTAAATTAAAAGCTTCAATTTTTTTGGCAATTTTTGTTGGAATATTAGACTTGTGTAAAAATTCCTATTTTCTCGAAATTTTGATTTTTTTATGAAAATTCTAACTTTATTTTGTAAATATCGACTTATATGATAAATTTAACTTTTCAAATATTTGACTATCTTAGAAACTGCATTTTAGGAGGAAAGGGAATATTTCAATTCTAAATTGGAAAGTTCGCGAAAAAGTCAAAATTTTGAGACTAAACCCGAATCATTTAAAGAAAATTCGACTTTTCAACTAAAAAATTCATCTGAGCAGTCGAGAAAACGGTTAAAATTCCTGAAAAACTCTAGGAGTAGTCTTGAGTTTAAAGCCAAACTTTTCGATAAAAAAAAATTTTTAATCCTTAAAAGTGTTTTCTCTTAAAATTTTAAGTGCGAGCACGAATTTCGAACTAAAAATTTATAGAAAAAATGGATTGGAAAATAAGGTTGAATTTACGAAAATTGCACCAATATTTTGAGAATAAACTTAGAGTCTCTTGACAAAGTAAAAAAAAGTAAAGCTAAAATGTTCAGGATAAAAGTAAATATTCAAATTTTAAACCAGAAAGTTGACGAAAATGTGGAAATTTTGAAACTAAATCGGAGATATCCAGATATCGAATCAGATTTTGAGTTTCTGATTACAAATTTTAATAGCAAAATCAATCTACAAAAAGCGGCCTTGAAAAAGAAGATTTCTGGAAAAACTTCACGATTTTAACTTAAAGTCAAAGTTTTAGATCAAAAAGCATCTGTTTAAACCTCAAAAGTGTTTACTTTTGAAATTTGAATACAAACACCACTTTCAAACTCACGAGTTTATCGAAAATTTCTAGGAAATGTGAAAATTTGAAAAATAGTGTTGAATTTATGAAAAAAGCACCAATATTTTAAGAATAAACTGAAAATCTCTTGACAAAGTAAGATTTTTAATTAAAAGCTAAAATTTTTAGGATAAAAGTAAATATTCCAATTTTAAACTAGAAAGTTGATGAAAATGTTGAAATTTTGAAACTAAACCGAAGATATCTAAACAGATTTCGAGTTTCTGATTATAAATTTTAATAGCAAAATCAATTTACAAAAAGCAGCCAAGAAAAGAGTTGACATTTCTGGAAAAACTTCAAGATTTTAACTTAAAGTCAAAGTTTTAGATAAAAAGACATTTGTTTAATCCTCAAAAGTGTTAAAATTGAAGTGCAAAAACCACTTTCAAACTCACTACTTTATTGAAAATTTCTAGAAAATGTGGAAATTTTGAGAATAAATTTAAGTTTGCGAGAAAAATGTCAATATTTTTAGAAAAAAGTCAAAGGCTTTTGAAACAGTTCTTATTCTAAATTGAAAGCTAAATTATTTAGCATAAAAGTAAATATTTCAATCTAAACTGGAAAGTTCGCAAAAAAGTCGAAATTTTGAGATTAAAGTAGAAATATTTATACAGATTTTGAGTTTCTGCCTAAAATTTGCAATAATAAAATCAACTTATAAAAAGCAGTCGACAAAACAGTTCAAATTCCTGGAAAAACTCTAAGAATTTAAGTTTAAAGGTAAAATTTGGATAAAAAGCCATTTTTTAATCCTCAAAAATGTTTACTCTTGAATTTTAAGTCCAAATACACTTTCGAAGTCATAAATTTACCGAAGCTTCAAAATTTTTAGAAAAAGTGGAAAATTTGAGATTAAAATTGAATTTAGAAGAAAATTATCCATATTTTAAGAAACAATCAATAAAGTTTTAAATTTAAAGTTTAAACGTTTAAAATAAAAGTAAATATTTCAATCTTAAACTGGACATTTCAAGAAAAAGGTCGAAATTACGAGAATAAAACCGAAAAGTACTTATAAATCCTGAAGTTTCTGATAGTGGCCCTAAAAAAAACGCTTAGATAAAAAAGTTATTTTGTTTATCCTAGATAAGTGTAAGTTTACCTGCAATCTCTACAAACAACACTAACAAACACAAAAATTGGTCAATTTCTCAAAATATCGACTTCAAATCTAGTTTAAATGAAGCTTCTAAATTTCTGCAAAAATTAAGACTTTCGAAGAATTTAAATTAAAAGCTTTGATAAAAAAGCTAATTTCTTTGTTTTAATAAGTGCACGTTTACCTGCAACCACTACAAACAATAGTAACAAACACCAACATCGGTCAATTTCTCAAAATATCGACTTCAAAACTAGTTTAACTGAAGCTTCTAAATTTCTGCAAAAATTAGGATTTTCGAAGAGTTTAAATTAAAAGCTTAGATAAAAAAGCTAATTTTTTTGTCCTCATAAGTGTGAGTTTACCTGCAAACACCACAAACAATACTTACAAACACAAAAAATTGTCAATTTCTCAAAATATCTACTTCAAAACTCGTTTAAATGAAGCTTCTAAATTTTTAAAAAAATTAAGACTTTCGAAGAGTCTAAATTTAAAGCTTATATGAAAAAACTAATTTTTTTGCCCTCATGAGTGCAAGTTTACCTACAAACTCAACAAACAACACTTACAAACACAAAAATTTGTCAGTTTCTCAAAATATCTAATTCAAAACTCGTTTAAATGTCAAATGCAAAATGCAAAATGCAAAAATTAAGACTTTCGAAGAGTTTAAATTTTAGGGTTAGATAAAAAAGCTAATTTTTTCTCCTTATAACTGCAAGTTTACCTGAAAATCCTGGAAACAACCCTTACAAATACAAAAATTGTTCAATTTCTCAAAATATCGACTTCAAAACTCGTTTAAATGAAGCTTCTAAATTTCTGCAAAAATTTGGAAGAGTTTAAATTTAAAGCTTAGATAAAAAAGCTAATTTTTTGTCCTCATAAGTGCGACTTTACCTGTAACCACTACAAACACCACTTACAAAGACAAAAATTTGTCAATTTCGAGAATATCGACTTCAAGAATCGTTTAAATGAAGCTTCTAAATTTCTGCAAAAATTTGGAAGAGTTTAAATTGGAAGAGTTTAAATTTAAAGCTTAGATATAAAAGCTAATTTTTTGTCCTCATAAGTGCGAGTTTACCTATAACCACTACAAACAGCACTTACAAACACAAAAATTTGTCAATTTCGAGAATATCGACTTCAAGAATCGTTTAAATGAAGCTTCTAAGTTTCTACAAAAATTTGGAAGAGTTTAAATTGGAAGAGTTTAAATTTAAAGCTTAGATATAAAAGCTAATTTTTTTGTCCTGATAAGTGCGAGTTTACCTGCAAACACTACAAAAAACACTTACAAACATAAAAATTGGTCAATTTCTCAAAATATCGACTTAAAAACTCGTTTAAATGAAGCTTCAAAATTTCTGAAAGTTAAAATTTGTGAATCAATATCGACATTTTAGGAAAAATGTCTAAATTTTCAGAAAAACCTGAAAAGGCTTTAAAAA
This sequence comes from Dastarcus helophoroides, assembly GCA_028583605.1. NCBI lineage: Eukaryota > Metazoa > Arthropoda > Insecta > Coleoptera > Bothrideridae > Dastarcus > Dastarcus helophoroides. The sequence continues at coordinate 12,042,769 of CM053336.1, read as the reverse complement.
AGTCTAAGTTTTCAGTTGAAAGCCAAAATTTTAAATAATTAGTAAGAAATCTAATTTTAAATTAATGAATGCAAGAAAAAGATCTAAATTCAAAAGTTAAATTTGTAAAGTTTTGATTTTCACTTAACGTTTGGACTTTTTTTATAAATTCAGAACTTTCCACACTTTTACTTTAAAAAAAATCAAAATTGTTGAGGTTTTGAGAAAGCAGTAAAACTGTTGAAAACCATTTCTTCTCAAAGTTTTGCTTCAAACTTCAAAATATCTAACTTGCAAAAGAGTGAAAGGTTGCACAAAATTGGATAGAATAAGAAATAAAGATATAAGAGCAGAATTAAACATCTTTAATATAAACGATAAAATTACAGAAAATAAAATTAAATGGAATAAACATATAGAACGAATGAATGAAAAAAGGTTTGATAACGAAGGCTTCCACGGCCAGAGTCAGTACAGGATATACTTCTTCCGGGATTCGACCGTGTCAAAGAACTACTAAAAGTGTTCGACGTTTCGCTCACCATCGTAGGGGGCTTCTTCAGGAACAAAGAAAAGAAAAATAAATGAAAAGAGGAATATGAGGGAATATGCAAAAAATGTGACCTGTCAAGGCAAGATTTTATAGATGTATTGGAAGAAGAAGTATTAGTAGGCCAAGAAAAAGATGGGTATCGTAACAGGCAATAATGTCTAAAACCTGAAGTGAAGAAGAACTTGCAATTTTTATATTTTTACCAAAATAGTTGCAGATTTTTTACAGAATCGTTTTCATAATTGCGATTAAAGAAGAAATCAAAAAAATTCGAAACTTTTTGGTCATAACAAAAGTTTATAATAAAAACTATAACAATTTCTGCACAAGTTTAACTTCGAAGTTAGAAATCGAAATTTTAGAAAAAAGATAATTGCAATGTATGAACATTTTAGGTTTAAACTAGCAATTTCTGTGCAACAAATTGTAGAAATAAATCAGGACAAAACTCGAAATTTATTAGAAAAAGTTTTAGCACAGATTTTACCAAATATTTTAACTAAAATTAAAAAAAAAAATTCCCCAAAAAAGTCCAAATTTCGAGTTCAAAGACGAAAATTTGAGAAAAAATAAATGTTGCTCAAATGTTCATAGTAAATAAATACAGCCTGGACAATGGGCAATCTGCAAATGCAATTATTTTTTTCTATCTTTTTAAGATAATATGACCTAAAACTTAACCTCAAAATGTTCTTCAAAATTTTGAGAAATCTCGCCGATTTGGAAATATTTTTATGAATTTTGTAACGAAGTCTCGAAATTTTAACTTTAAACTCGAACATATTCGACTTTTCTTTAAATGTTCACCTTTCAAATACAAAATTGTGATATTATTCTCGAATTTTTGAGAACAAAGTCAACATTGGTATAAGAATTCTAGATTTGGGTTTAAAGTCAACATTTATCTAAAAAAAAACTATTTCAATCCGAATAGTTTCGAACTGAAATGTGAATTCTATTGAATGGGCTTAAAAATTCCAGTTTGAGAATTCATCCAACGTTCCAAATTTTGGGAAAAACACGAATTTGAATTTTAACAAGAAATTTTAAAAACAAAGTATTCATCAAAGGTCTGAATTTTGGTCTTAAACTCAGAACTGAAAAAAAGTAGGATTTGCAAGTTTATGATCAAAGTTTTGGGAATGTTTGCTAATAAGTTGTCAAAATTTTAGTTTTACTCCAAACATTTTGACTGGAATATTAAATTTTTATTGAAATTTTGACTTTTAAAGCCGACTATGTTCGAAAAGTCAAAATCTGTAGGATGATAGTGATTTTGGGAATATTTAAATATTTAAGAATTCTCAAAATTTTATATTTACTCCGAAAATTTTGACTATGAACTAGAATGCTCGAGTTTTTTTTAAATATTCGAATTTAAATGTTGCCCTCTTCAAAATTTCTTGCATCTGAATATCGACATAAACGTAAACATTTTGAAATTAAAATCATAACTTTGAGAACTCCCTCTATTAAATCCAATTTTGTCCCAAACGAAAAGTCGTTGTTCAATTTTTGTTTCAGATTAGGAGTCTACGTTCCGGAAATTGGATAAATATGAAAACTTGCACTCTTTTCTTTTTTTATTTAAATTTTTACTTTTTTTGCTTAAATTTTTACTTTTTTTATTTAAAATGTATACTTCAAATACAAAATTTATTTCCAAAAGTTTTGCCTTTTATTATAAAAATTTTCGACTCTGATCTTGAGACTTTTTTCTCGAAATTTTAACTTAAAACTAAAAAAAATTAAGAATTTTGAGTTTAAGGTCGAAATTTTGGGGCAAAAATGGAAATTAAACGAAAAGATTCCATATTTCTCAGTGTTCATTTAAAATGTCATGATTTCGAGGTGTTTCATCCTAGGAAAATCTGCAGAGCTCTGATATACGAGTATTTGTTTCTCGCAGAATAATTTTCTGATTCAAATTTTTATCCAACTGGCTTGTACTACGGAAAATTTTGTAAGAAACTCATAGATTTGTAAACAATTTGAGGATTCTGGTGGTAAAGTACTTTGCTTTTGGGTTTATATTTTGATGACAAGGCTCCTCATTTTTCAGTTTTGTGTCACGAAATTTTTTGAGGCAAAACTAATATTTTGAGAGAGTCAATAGAAAAAGAACATCTGTGAAATGTTATAGTGTTGACCGTTCCTTTAAAAGAAAAAACGTTCGTCCATTTGTGCCCTTGGACTGTCTTTTGAGAGGGAAGACTAGAATGACTTTTTTGAGTTTAAACTACTGTCTCCAGAAACTGAATGTTGACTCTTAACGAAAACCATAAGCGACTTTCTCTCGCTGTAAGTTAAAAATTTAGTGCAGTCGAAGACAAAATAAAATATTTCGAAAGGCCTACCCGCTGATATAATACTCTTGGGTTGATAACAAAAGGGGCACCATGAGTTTCCTACTCATGGTACCCATTTTCTTCGTCGTAAGATCCAAGTACGTCGTTCTACAAAAAACTTGAAGACATAAGTTTGGTGGAACGGACTGGTCCTTGGTTATCTTCAAAAATTGAAATGCAGAACTTGTCCCCTGAAATCAAGAAAGATTAAAAAACACAACAAAGGTTGCTCTAACGTGTTTCGATAGCCAAGCTATCATCTTCAGAGAGATGCTTTTTTAATCTCTCTTGGTTTCAGGGGACAAGATTTTTATTTCAATTTTTCAACGTCTTTATTAAATTTTAAACTTTGGGACCAGTGTTTTTGGAACTTTTTGAAAGCATATCCTTATTTTACTAAAATATTTCAACAAACGTTGCTCCAACGCGTTTCGACAGCCAAGTACCTCACTGAAGATGACAGCTTGGCTGTCGAAACCTGTTAGAGCAACGTGGTTGTGTTTTTTAATCTTTCTTGGTTTCAGGGGACAAATTTTGTATTTCAATTTGTTTAAAACTTGAATAAAATTATATTTTCCAGTTATCGAATCCGAGACATTCATTATCGCTTCAAGAACGAGACGTGAAATCTTTTCGATAATGTTTCTCTTGATTTATAAACTTTCGCTGTTGCCAACGATTTGGTGGGATTGCCGGGATAGGAACTTTCCCGTAATTATGATTTGGTGTCATGCGATCGAAGAAGTCCCAAGGGAGGACACCGCTAAAGCTCCGCTCGACGATATTGGATTTATTACGGGAGATTTTCAGGAGCTTTCCACCGAGCCACATACGTCTCTGAATGTCGGTGTTTTCTTAAATATTTAATATGAGTATGGCTCGGAAATAATGCTCGATTGCATTTTGGGCTCATCATGCAGATTTCTATCGGACGAAATCGCATTTATCCGAAATTCAATATATGTTACTGTTGAAATAAGATTAAAGCTGTTTTACGAGAGAGTAGTTTAGTAATCCGCTTAAGCAATCAACATCGAGAGGGATTTATAGCGTATTTCGCCGTCGTCTTCATATTTTATTCAGAGATGAATTTATTTATTAACGTATAAAACATTGCAATTCACCTGAAAACTTTAAAGATCGTAAAATAATATTTATATTTCAAGATAACGTGTTTTTTTTATTTGGAAAATTAATTAATTGTAAAGTTGGTAGGTTATCTGCTTAGACAGTAAATAAATAGAAATAGCGACAAAGCCTTTATTGTAAATTTCAAGCTTTTTCGAAATCTTAATTTTTTACACTTCTAACCTTTTTTTTGGACTGTTTCAACTCGAAAAATAAATTTCAATTTTCGCATTAAATCATAATTTCAACTTTTACGCTGCTTCAAATTTTAGGTCAAAATTCTAAGTAATATAAGATATAACTGGAATTTTGGCTTTAGTCCCCAAAATTGAAATTTTGAATTAATTATAATGCTCCAAAAAATTATCCTTCGATTGCATTTTACGAATTGTGTTAAGCTAGTAACCCTTGAAAACCGCTAAAGAGTGGGTGAATAAACTCAGCAACGGTGAGTTTTCATTATGAATACTATCAATACTAGTCCTATTCCCTTCGATTGGTTAACAATTCCGATATCGAGTGTTGTCTGAAATAATGCAAACACAGCGGCCATATGTCTACAACTGAGTAAAACTACTATTATCAAACTAGACCAGTTGCAGTCAGGTTGAATTTAGGAATAATTTTATATTCGAAAGTAGCCTAAGCTAACAGACACTGGGCTTTATCGTCGGAGTGAGAGGGCCAAAATAATAATTAATTCTGATGCCTTAATTTTATGGCTAATAAATAGATCGGGCCCTCTTTAATGTTTCAGTGAATTAGCGAAATCCTCTAGTATCAACAGTAAATCATTGTTGTCGGATGACAATTATTGGATAGATGGACCGATGTCCCTTCTCATTGACCAGCACTCTTTAATTAATCTGGTAATTGAGCATTGTGATCTTCGTCTATATATCATCGTGTTGTATTGCTCTCCTCTCTATTCGTGATAATCCTTGCTCCTCTCAAACTTCACGTGCAGCTACAATTTTAATTCTGAAGAAAACATTGTACAAGAAATTGGATTCGTTGCCTCTGGAGTTTTGCAGAGGAAACACTCTTTTTGCAAAAAATAGTTTCAAAATTTCTTTTTGCAAAAAATAGTTTCAAAATTTCTTTTTGCGAAAATACAACTATTCTGTGTGTATAAGGATTAATGAGTGCAACTGGTTTATGAGAAATTGGAAACGTGTTGCTCTAAAATTTCAATCCATGAATTTCTCGCCAGATAGACAGTTTAAAGAAGCAGCTGCCAATTTAAAAGCAGTTGCTGCCCTCAGGTTTTTTGAGGTGCTTATTAATTAGATTAAGAAGCACGTCAAAAAACCTGAGGGCAGCAACTGTAAAGCAAAAATCTCTGCTTTTAAATTGGCAGTTGCTTCTTAATACTTAGAAGATATTAAATGCAAATATGTTGATTGCTTGTCTTCTATGTTTATAAATCCGATCTTCTAGGTTGGAAAGACCCAGTTTTTTCTTCACATATTTCCAACTATATTTAGAAGCTCGATCAATAAGCAGAATTTCGTTACAAATTAAAAAATATGGATTTGACAACAAAAATATTGCTCCTCACTTATTCATCTCCTTCAAGAAGTAAAACTGCTTTATAAAGATCATCATTGCGCTCAAAAGTTTTCCTGAATGTCAACGATCATCTAGTATAGTAGTAGTTTATCCAATATATCTTCACGATAGACTAAGAATAAAATTCATCCCTGCACACAATTTTTTCTCTGGTTTTCACCCCCAGTTAGCAGTAAAATTGCGTGAAACATTTTTCAGCTGCTCCAAAATTCCATTATATTTTTACAAGCTCAACCAAGAAGCATAATTACGTTTTACAGATTAAAACGAAGATATAAGCTTTAAGATTTTGCTACATTCAAAATTGACGTGTTTACAAGTCAGTCCAGAAATAGAAAGAGGAAAAACTAAGATCTTGACACCCCCAATTTTTTTCATAAGATCCTGATTTTAGAAGCTGAACTGGTTTATAAAAAGCTTAAAGCAAGGATTGTTACTGCTTCCATTTTTTCTCGCAATGGAGAAGCCAAATTACCTATTATTAAATAAAGGATATTTGCTTTCAAATTGTTACCATTCGTCTTATTACTTAGGAATTCTACCAAACGAACGAAAATTTCTGCTTAGTGATTCCCTCAATTAACACGATGTGTGACCAAATCTACTGAATGAAAACCTCTTGTTTGGTTTAAAACAAAATTAATTTTTGAAGTTTAAACCGAAAATTTCTGCTTAGTGATTCCCTCAATTAACACGATGCGTGACCAAAACTACTGGATAAAAACCTCTTGTTTAGTCTTAAAAAAAAATTAGTTTTTGAAGCTTAGAACGAAGATTTCTGCTTAGTGATTCCCATAATTAACACGATGTGTGACCAAAACTACTGGATAAAAATCTCTTGTTTGGTCTTATGCTACTAACCTCTTCCTTTAAATGTTTGGTTCAAATTTTAAGTTGGATGTAGAGGAGCAATCACTTTTGATACTGAATTACCCTCTTGTTCCAAAAAAAAACGAAAATTTATCATTTCTAGAGTTCTTCGAAATAAAAAAAGGCTTCGTTTCTTTTTCTAAGTAAACAATAACAACGTATTGAGAGAATTTGTTAATGTTGATTAATAAGTTAATGTTGATGATAGTGATGATCTATTTTCAGGAAATTTAATACCATTGGGTGCTGAAGCCACTATGGATGATGAAGCCACTGTGGACGATAAAGCGACTATGGATGATAAAGCCACTATGGATGATAAAGCCACTGTGGATGATAAAGCCACTGTAGTTGATGAAGCCACTGTGGATGATCAAGCCACTGTGGATGAAGCCATCACATGGTTACAATGGCGAAGTTTTCAGGACACCAAACTATCATCGTTGGAGTTACAGTTTTTTTAATTCTATAGCTGAATCTGTGAGTTCGTTTGATAGTATTGGAAAACGAAAAAACCTATTTTTCTTGTCCTTGACAGGTCAGGCCCAAACTGGAAAAAGTAATTTCATTCGAACGGTCGTTACTAAGAACTACACGACATTTTGTAATACATTATGACATATTTTTTAATACATTGAAGATCCACCACAATGAAGAATCCCCTCTTGAGTCTCATACATTTTTTTTCTAATGAATCAACGAAGAGTTTTTGGGCATAACTCTGTTCCAAATAAAATTATGAGTGTTTTTCTCTAGGAAAAAAAACTATGAAGGAATTTCTCTTAATGGAGGGTCGAAAAGTTATCACTTTTCGTTTCTTAATATCACTAAAAAATAAAGTTTTCTTTTTTTTTATTTTGTGTCCTTATTGACTCGTCTTGGAATGCACTCAACCTATTTCAGCTTAACTAAGCTCAGTTTCTTCGTTGAGGTAGTTTGAGAAATTTTTCTAACAATTATTTGAAAAGTTATCACTTACTTATTCTAGGAAATTCTTCTAAATGGTAATAAAACAGCGAAGAATTTTTCATTTGCATTTTTGGAAAATCCTTCCAATACATACGGAAAACTCGCGTTTCTACCAGATTTCTCCAATAAAAAAATTAATAACTTACACATTTTTTTGGAAAATCTAATGATCAAGTAAACAGAATACAATCTAGAGTGCAATAATATAACCCCCTAATCGAATATAGTGGATCACGCGTAGTTGAACTAGCAACAAAGCCCACTGGCGTTTATCAGAAACCTTTGGGCTTTCCCGGTCTTTGGGAAACACCAAAAATTTGATTCTAATGCAAGATCAATAGATTTAAACATGTAGCAGATTTTAAGTCTGGGTATCAAAGACCTGAAAGCGCTGCAAAAATAACCTATTATTATTAATCAAAGATTGGTTTCGATCTTATTAGATATGGTCAATTCAGTATGCCAACCTGACAAGATCTAATAGGCTCACAAATTTTTGGCTCGCAAATTTGAATGCAATGGTTGTTCAAATCTAATAGTTAGAATCCTAATGATAATGAAATAATAAGTTTCTCGCAGATTCAAATATTTATTCAACTGGCTTTTACTTTGGAATGAATTTTTTTTTTTTGGTGGAACGGACTGGTCCTTGGTTATCTTTGAAAATTGAATACAAAACTTGACCCTTGAAACCAAGAAAGATTAAAAAAGTATCTCTCTGAAGATGATAACTTGGCTGTCGAAACGCGTTCGAGCAACCTTTGTTGTGTTTTTTAATCTTTTTTGGTTTCAGAGGACAAGTTTTGTATTTCAATTTATGGAATGGATGTAAGAAATTCATAGATTAGAAAGCAATTTGAGTGGTGGTAAAGTCCTTTGCTTTTGAATTTATATTTTGATGATGGAGCTCCTCATTGAAAGAAGTCCTCTTCAATTTTATGTCACGAAATCTGAGAAAAAATTAGTACTTTGGGAGAATCAATAGGAGGACACCTGTGAAGAAAACTAAAAGGTTAATGGTTTGTGCATTAGAATTTTAATGATGATGAAATAATAAATTCTTTGTAAAATGCATCTGACAAAAATCTTGTTTTTTTCAAAAAATACTTCAAATCAAGAAATAAAGAGCTACATTTTGATTTTTTGACAATTGCTTTAATAATAATGAAAAAATATAGATTTGTGCTTTCTCTTTTCTAGAAATCTAGTCATAGAGACCCTTTTTTCCATAGAACTTCCAAAGGATGGAATTTGTTAGCGAACGGAATATTCCCTGACAATGACAACCTCCATAGCCAGCTATATTTATTCTGCATCCCACTCGTAATGCTCGAAAGACATGACAGGGCTACCCTTTATGAATGAAACGCAAAAAAAAGATGTTTTGGGCAAGATTTCTCTTCGGCAACATATTAGGACTCATCCAATTTCTCTTTCCCAAGGTACGTTTTTAACATCAAAAAGTTTACGAATGGGAAGCAAAAAGAAAAGATGTTTTCGGTAAAATTTCTCTTCGGCAATATATCAGGAACCATCCGATTTCTCTTTCCCAAAACACGTTTTTAAATTCAAAAATGACGACGTACTCCGTATATAAACTTTGGTCATTTATTCTATCCACTTATTGGTTGAATTAAGAAGTTTCCATTTTTTTCAAACTACGATCAATTATACTCCTAAAAATTATAAAAGGACTAAAAAAAAATGTTTAAATATCTTTAAAAATGGCTGACTTATGGTTCTTTGAAGTGCAAATTAAGTTCTCTCGATTTTCAACAGACAACAAACAACCAGACAACAGATTTTTATTTATAAAGATTTTTATTTATAAACACCAATTTCGATATTACTTACTTCAAAATTGATGAAGTTTCTTACAAATTTTAATCCGTTATTTAACCCTCTTGGAGGCTAAACTTTCAAAAAGTTTTCTCGGTGGTCACCTACGTTATAGCCACAAGCCAAAAGATAGCATGACCCACTGATTTGGGCTATGTTATCTGTCAATCTGTCAGTGTTTAAATTTTATTAAGCTGATTCTTTTAATCATAACAATAGTTATCTTCTGCCTTCTTTTGAAAATACTTACAGTGAAAGAATAAATAGTTCTCACTTTTGTTTTCTAGAACATTTTTCTTACCATCATAAAACAAATGAAGATTTCTTTATTACGTTATCTTTGAGAATTTTTCGGATACAAAAAAGAAGAGTTCTTTATTACGTATTATGACAAAAAAAGCAGAGTTCTTAATTTCGTTTTACCCCAAATTTTTTTAATCATAATGAAACAACGAAAGGTTCTTTTTTGAAATTTCATTCGATTCACCTTGATTGTCTAGCAAATGATTCTAATGACGAGGAAACAATGAAGCACTGCGAGTAGAATCAGGAAACAATGAAGGAATCTATTTGCGTTTTTTAAATATTTTTGAACGAAAGAAGGGAGAGTGCACATTTGTGATTTCTATGCAATTTTGTTATTACTATAATAAAACAGTGAAGAGTATCCGTTAGTATTTTTTTTAAATCTTCTAATAAAAAAGTTTTAACGCACATTTTTAATGAAATTCTTCCAAAGAAGAAATTAATAACTCTCACCTTTTCGATTTTCTTGGACAATCCCAATGATGATGAAATCAATTATTAGGAAAATTCTAAAACAAGTTTTATTTTTTAAACATTCTTCTAATGAATGAATGAACAGCTGTCATTTATATTTTTTGACAGCCCTCCTACGATAATAAAAGGATGAAGATTTGTCTCTTGTCTTTATCAGGAAATTCTTTTAATGACAATAATAAAATGAAGAGTGTGCTTCTGTTCTGCTTTGGAAATGCTTCTAATGAAAAATTGAAAAATTTTGACCTGATTGCTAGGAAATTCTTCTAACGATAGTAGAACTACGTTTTTTTGGTACTTTTTATAATAAAGTAAAAAAGAAAACGGCCTGGAAAATTCTTGTAATCATAATGAAACAATGAAGATAAATTATTTTGAAATTTCGCCAAATTCATTTTGTGTTTCTCTTTTCCAGAAATTACTTTAATGAAGGGCTGATAAGCTGTCCATTGAAAATGCTTCCAATGAAATATTGAAGTATACAATTCTTCTGACGATAGTAGAACTACTTTTTTTGATACTTTTTATAATAAAGTAAAAAAGAAAACGGCTTGGGAAATTCTTCTAATCATAATGAAACAATGAAGATAATTTATTTTGAAATTTCGTCAAATTCATTTTGTGTTTTTGTTTGCCAGAAATTACTCTAATGAACGGCTGGGAAGCTGTCCTTTGAAAATGCTTTCAATGAAATACTGAAATATTTTCATTTGTTTGCTAAAAAATTCTTCTAACGATAGTGGAACTACGTTTTTTTGATACTTTTTATAATAAAATAAAAAATAAAACGGACTGGGAAATTCTTCTAATCATAACGGAGCAATGAAGATATTTTATTTTTGAAATTTCGTCAAATTTATTTCGTGTTTTTGTTTTCCAGAAATTACTCTAATGAAAGGCTGGGAATCTATCCTTTGAAAACGCTTCTAATGAAATATTGAAGTATTCTCACTTGTTTGCTAGAAAATTCTTCTAACGATAGTGGAACTAAGTTTTTTGGGTACTTTTTATAATAAAGTAAAAAAGAAAATAGCCTGGGAAATTCTTCTAATCATAACGGAATAATGAATATATTTTATTTGTGAAATTTCGTCAAATTCATTTTGTGTTTTTGTTTCCCAGAAATTACTCCAATGAAAGGCTGGGAAGTTGTCCTTTAAAAATGCTTCTAATGAAATATGAAGTATTTTCACTTGTTTGCTAGAAAATTCTTCTAACGATAATGGAACTAAGTTTTTTTGGTACTTTTTATAATAAAGTAAAAAAGAAAACGGCTTGGAAAATTCTTCTAATCATAATGAAACAATGAAGATAACTTATTTTAAAATTTCGTCAAATTCATTTTGTGTTTTTGTTTTCCAGAAATTACTCTAGTGAACGGCTGGGAAGCTGTCCTTTGAAAATGCTTCCAATGAAATATTGAAATATTTTCATTTGTTTGCTAGAAAATTCTTCTAACGATAGTGGAACTACGTTTTTTTGGTACTTTTTATAATAAAATAAAAAATTAAACGGAGTGGGAAATTCTTCTAATCATAACAGAACAATGAAGATATTTTATTTTTGAAATTTCGTCAAATTCATTTTGTGTTTTTTTTTTCCAGAAATTACTCTGATGAAAGGTTGGGAATCTGTCCTTTGAAAACGCTTCTAATGAAATATTGAAGTATTCTCACTTGTTTGCTAGAAAATTCTTCTAACGATAGTGGAACTAAGTTTTTTGGGTACTTTTTATAATAAAGTAAAAAAGAAAATAGCCTGGGAAATTCTTCTAATCATAACGGAACAATGAAGATATGTTATTTTTGAAATTTCGTCAAATTCATTTTGTGTTTTTGTTTCCCAGAAATTACTCCAATGAAAGGCTGGAAAGTTGTCCTTTGAAAATGCTTCTAATGAAATATTGAAATATTCTCACTTGTTGGCTAGAAAATTCTTCTAACGATAGTGGAACTACGTTTTTTTGGTACTTTTTATAATAAAGTAGAAAAGAAAATGGCCTGGGAATTTCTTCTAATCATAAGGAAACAATGAAGAAAATTTATTTTGAAATTTCGTCAGATTCATTATGTGTTTTAGTTTTCCAGAAATTACTCTAATGAAAGACTGGAGAGTTGTCCTCTGAAAATTATTCTAATGAAATATTGAAATATTCTCACTTGTTTGCTAGAAAATTCGACTAACGATAGTCGAACTACGTTTTTTTTGGTACTTTTTATAATAAAAAAAAAAGAAAAAACTGTCTGGGAAATTCTTCTAATGATAATGAAACAATAAAGACTTTTTTATTTTGAAATTTTGTCGAATTCATTTTATGTTTTTTTTTTCAGAAATTACGCTGATATGAATATGAAAGACTGAAAGTTATCCTTTAATGAAATATTGAAGAATTCTTACTTGTTTGCTAGAACATTTTTCTAACGATAGTGGAACTACATTTTTTGGTACTTTTTATAATAAAAAACAAATAAAGAAAAAGGAAAAACTGTCTGGGAAATTTTTCTAATAGTTATGAAACAATGAAGACTTGTTATTTGGAAATTTCGTCGAATTCATTTTATGTTATGTAATGAAAGACTCAAAGTTGCCCTTTGGAAATGCTTCTAATGAAAAATTGAAGTATTCTGACTTCTTTGTTAGAAAATTTTTCTAAAGATAATGGAACGAGGTCTTTCTGGGACTTTTTCTAAGAAAGGAAGAGAACTGTTTGGAAAATGTTTCTAATCATAATGAAAAAGCGAAGATTTTTTGTTTTGAAGTTTCCCTTAATTTATTTTGTTTTCTAACAGAAGTTACTCTAAAAATTGAAATACAAATCTTGCCCCCTGAAACCAAGAAAGATTAAAAACACATCTTAAACTTTCTTAGTTTCAGAAGACAATATTTGTATTTCAATTTATGGAGATAATCAAGGACCAAAGGACAAAAAAAAACTCTATTGAAAGATTGAAAGTTGTCCTTTGGAAATGCTTCTAATGAAAAATTGAAAAATTCCTCCTTATTTTTTACAAAATTCTTCTAACGATAAAGAAACAATGAATGAAGAGTTCCTTACTGATGCGTTTTCTTCTTTTAATAAAACAGGAAGAGTACAGTTCCCTATTACTTTTTTTGACTTCTCCTAATAAAGAAAGGAAGAGTAGAGTTAATAGCGTTTTCTGAGAAATTGTTCTAGTCAAAAATGAAATCTATTTTGGAATTTTATATATTTTGTTTTTTCTCAGAAATTGCTCGTATAAGATTCTTGTAACGATAAAGAGAAACAATGAATGAAGAGGTCCTTACTGATGCGTTTTCTTCTAATAAAACAGGAAGAGTGTAGTTCCTTATTGAGCTTTTTGGGACTTCTCATAATAAAGAAAAGAAGAGTAGAGTTAATAGCGTTTTCTGGGAAATTCTTCTAGTCATAATGGAAAAAGGAAATCTATTTTGCAATTTCATATGTTTTGTTTTTTACTCAGAAATTGCTCCAACAAAACACTGAAATGTTTTAACTTGTGTTGCATTCTGATAAGCTTTTTAATGAAGAAATGAACACCCCTCATTTCTATGTTTGTAAATTCCTCTAGTGATCATTAAACGAAATGAAGATTTCTTCCTTGCATCTTTTGGAAGTTATTTTAATGAGAATATGACGATTCTTCTAACAAAAGAATGCTCGTTTGGGCATTCTTCTAAGGATAGTGAAATAAGGATTCTAATGCACAGACCAATAGGTTTAAACATTTATTAGATTCGAAGTTTGCAAACGATCTTGTTAGATCTCGTCTTTGGTTTCCAAACTTCAAATCTAATAAATGTTTCAAACCTATTGGTCAGTGCATTAGGATCCTTGTCTTTTGGGAACTTTCCTAGAGGGCAACCGCTTCGCTAAGTGGCAGTGTTTCAATTGTTGGTAGTTCAGCTAACTATGATTCACTATACACGCTTGGAGGGCTGCATGAATTTGCAGTCTAGGCTGTATTCTACTTGCATTATGAAATAAGCTAGAGTTCTTTCTTGAGGTTTTTGAATTCTGACGAAAGAATAGATGGGCTTGTAAGGAATCCTTATTACGCTCCCTTGCATTTTCTTGAAAAATCTAACGACCTAAAACAATTAAAGATTCTTGCTTGGGATTTTTTTTGATGGAACGGACTGGCCCTTGGTTATCTTCAAAAATTGAAACACAGAACTTGTCCCCTGAAACCAAGAAAGATTAATCTTTCTTGGTTTCAGAGGACAAGTTCTGTGTTTCAATTTTTGGGATTTTTTTTTGTAAAAAAGAAAGATACCTCTCTTGCGATTTCTAAGAACTTATTTTAACGACGGATGGAACACCTAATCATCATAACTGGCATTTTCTAAGAAGTTCGTCCTATGGTATTAGAAGAATTCTAGCTGATTTTTCATCTTGATCTTTGACTCAAGGTGCATTATACTAAATTCATTTTAGTTTCACCTGGCCCTGTTTTCCTAGTAGTGAAGCTAAAATGACTTTAGAATACTTAATTTTAGTTTGGGGTTTTTTTGAAAATTCCTTTATTGAAGCATCCTATAGGAAGTTAATTTTTATTAAAGAAATTTTTGTTGCATATTTTTCAAGGCAATTGAACAATATAGAGATTTTTTTGAAAGTTAGAAAAATTCTCCCTCAAGTTATTTTGTTGTTGTCCCTCAAGTTTTGTTGTAATTTTCTTCTAATGATGAAAAGTTTCTCCATTTAAACTTTTTAAGAAATTCTTCTAAAAGTAATAAATCAGTGACGAATTCTTGTTTTTTTTTTAAATTATTTTAATGAAACAGCACAAATTGCGTTTTCTGAGAGATTCTTTCTAGTGAAAGGATGCCGAGAACTTTCTTTCTTGTGTTTTTTTGGAAATTTTTCTAAGGAAAAATGAAGACGCCTTCTTTTTTGTGTCTTTTTCTTTAATTCTCCTAATAAAGGAATTGGACAATTCGTATTCTGTAAGAAATTCTTTCAAAGCAGAAATAAGGGTTGCTTTTCTTCTTAGGTTTTTAAAAAATTCTCCTAACAAAAGAAAGAAGAAGCATTCTTACGTTTAACTTTATCTGGAAAATTTGTCCAATAATAATAAAACAACGATGAGTTCTTTTGGTGGAACGGACTGGTCATTGGTTATTTTCAAAAATTGAAATACAGAACTTTTTCCCTGAAACCAAGAACGATTAAAAAACACAACAAAGGTTGCTCTAACGCGTTTCGACAGCCAAGCTGTGATCTTCAGAGAGAAACTGTTATTCTCTGAAGATGACAGCTTGGCTATCGAAACGCGTTAGAGCAACCTTTGTTGGGTTTTTTAATCTTTCTTGATTTCAGGCGACAAGTTCTGTATTTCAATGATGGGTTCTTGTTTATGTCTCTTTTTATTAAATTCACTTAATAGAAGAATTGGACAATTTGGGTCCTCTAAGAAATTCTTCCAATGAGGGAATGAAAATTAGTTTCATTCTTGCCTTTTTAAAAAATTCTTTTATATAAAAAAATGAAAAGTTGGCACTTTAATTTTTTAAAAATTCTTCGAGTCAAAAAATGAAATGTTTCCTTCTCTTTTTTTGAAAATTTCTCTGATGGAACAATAATGATTTTCACTGACATTTCTAGGAAATTCCGATGATAATAAAAAAATCTATTTCATGTTTTACTAGGAGATTCTTCTAATAAAGGAATGAAGTGTTTTCACTCGTTTTATAGGAAATGTTTTAAAACAAAAAGACAGAGAGCGATCACTTACGTTTGTTTATCTTTATTTCTCTAACAATCGTGAACAATGAGGAATTTTTATTCCCGTTTTATTTATTGATTTATTTATTTATTTAAAGATCCATCTAGGAAAATTTTCTGGTGATAGAATGAATAAGTGTCACTTTCTTTTTTTAATGATCTTAATATCAATTACATATTGAAGAGCTCTCATGTTAATTGTTTTCCAGTAAATTGTTCTAATAATAATACAATGGCGAGTTTTTTTTTGTTTTGTAAATTATTCTAATGAAAGGATAAGTAAAATAATGAAGAGTATTTTCCTTCTTGCATTTTTTGCTGAGTTCTTCCAACGAAAGAATGAACATTTTGTGGAAAACCTGATCAAAGGATAAAATGTTCTCTTTTGATAATAAAAGAATATAGAATCCTATTTTGCATTTTTGGAAATTCTTCTAATGTAGAGTGAAGAGTTTTCGTTTGCATTTTCTATGAAATTCTCTTAAACAAGAAAGGAAAGAGTCATCATTTTTTTTTAATTCTTCTGGCTATCATGAAACAATTAAAAATGTTTAAGTTTTTTTTAAAAATTAGTTAATTTTTATTGAGTTTTTTAGAAAATTTTTCCAATGAAAGGGTAATGAATTGTGACCGGCGTTTTCTCATTAATTACTTAATGTTATTAAAAACTCTTCCTTTTTTTTTGGAAGTTTGAAGAGTTCTCATGGTAATCGTTTTCTTGTAAATTGTTTAACAATAAAATAATGGCGAGTTTTTTTTTGTTTTGTAAATTATTCTATTGAAAGGAAAAGACAACTTACGTTACCTAAGAAGTGTTCTACTAAAAGAGTGAAGAATATTTTCCTTCTTGAAGTTTTTTCTTAGTTCTTCTAACGAAAGAAACAAGATTTCTCGCTTGTATTTTGTGGAAAACCTAGTCAAAGGATAAGATGTTCTCTTTTGATAATAAAAGAATAAAGAACCCTATTTTGTCTTTTTGGAAAGTGTTCTAATGTAAAGGAATGAAGAGTTTTCATTCGCATTCTCTATGAAATTATCTTAAACAAGACAGGAGCGCGTCATCATTCTTTTAAATTCTTCTGGCTACCATAAAATAATTAAAAATGTTTCTTTAAGTTTTTTTTAAAGATTAACGAATTTTTATTGAGTTTTTTAGCAAATTTTTCTAATGAAAGAGTGATGAATTGTCACTGGTATTTTTTTATTAATGATCTTAATGTTATTAAACCATTTTGCATTTAAAAATTGAAACACAAAACTTGTCCCCTGAAACCAAGAAAGATTAAAAAACACAACAAAGGTTGCTTTAACGCGTTTCGACAGCCAAGCTGTCATCTTCAGAGAGAAATTTTGCATTTGCTTGGAAGTTTGAAGAGTTTTTATGTTAAGTGTTTTCTAATAAATTGTATAATTTTGATGGAACGGACTGGACCTTGGTTATCTTCAAACATTGAAATACAAATCTTGTCCCCTGAAACCAAGACAGATTCTTTCTTGGTTTTAGGGTTTAGATTTGTATTTCAATTGTCTAATAATAAAACAATGGCTAGTTTTTTTTGTTTTGTAAATTATTCTATGGAAAGGTAGCGACAACTTACGTTACCTAAGAAGTTGTTCTGACAAAAGAGTGAAGAGTATTTTCCTTCTTGCATTTTTTGCTGAGTTCTTTTTAACGAAAGAATGAAGATTTCTGGTTTGCCTTTTGCAGAAAACCTAGTCAAAGAACAAAATGTTCTCTTTTGATAATAAAAGAATGAAGAAACCTATTTTGCCTTTTTTAGAAATTCCTTTAATGTAGAGAAATGAAGAGTTTTCGTTCGCATCCTCTGTGAAATTCTCTTAGTCAAGAGAGGAAGGACTCATCTTTTTTTTTAATTTTTCCGGCTATCTTGAAACAAATAAAAATGTGTCTTTAAGTTTTTTTAAAAAACTGAGTTTTCTAGGAAATTCTCCCAATAAAAGAGTGATGAATTGTCACCGGCGTTTTTTTAATTAATTATCTTAAAGTTGTTAAAAAATATTTCTTTTTTTTTGGAAGTTTGAAGAGTTCTCATGTTAATTGTTTTCTAGTAAATTGTTCTAATAATAAAGCAATGGCGAGTTTTTTCGTTTTGTAAATTATTTTAATGATAGGGCGAGTCAACCTCGGTTATCTAAGAAGTTGTTTTAATGATCTTAATATCAATTACATATTGAAGAGCTCTTATGTTAATCGTTTTCCAGTAAATTGTTCTAATAATAATACAATGGCGAGTTTTTTTTTGTTTTGTAAATTATTCTAATGAAAGGATAAGTAAAATAATGAAGAGTATTTTCCTTCTTGCATTTTTTGCTGAGTTCTTCCAACGAAAGAATGAACATTTTGTGGAAAACCTGATCAAAGGATAAAATGTTCTCTTTTGATAATAAAAGAATAAAGAACCCTATTTTGTATTTTTGGAAATTCTTCTAATGTAGAGTGAAGAGTTTTCGTTTGCATTTTCTATGAAATTCTCTTAAACAAGAAAGGAAAGAGTCATCATTTTTTTTTATTCTTCTGGCTATCATGAAACAATTAAAAAAAACTTTTTTTTTAAAGATTAGTTAATTTTTATTGAGTTTTTCCAATGAAAGGGTGATGAATTGTCACCGGCTTTTTTTATTAATTACTTAATGTTATTAAACAATCCTCCTTTTTTTGGAAGCTTGAAGAGTTCTCATGTTAATCGTTTTCTTGTAAATTGGTTAATAATAAAACAATGCCAAGTTTTCTTTTTGTTTTGTAAATTATTCTATTGAAAGGAATAGACAACTTACGTCACCTTAGAAGCTGTTCTAGTAAAAGAGTGAAAAATATTTTCCTTCTTGAATTTTTTTCTGAGTTCTAACGAAAGAATCAAGATTTCTCGTTTGCATTTTGTGGAAAACCTAGTCAAAGGATAAAATGTCCTCTTTTGATAATAAAAGAATAAAGAACCCTATTTTGTATTTTTGGAAAGTCTTCTAATGTAGAGGAATGAAGAGTTTTCGTTCGCATTCTCTATGAAATTCTCTTAAGCAAGAGAGAAAGGAGTCATCATTTTTTAAAATTTTTCTGACTATCATTAAATAATTAAAAATGTTTCTTTAAGTTGTTTTTTAAAGATTGGTGAACTTTTATTCAGTTTTATAGAAAATTCTTCTAATCAAAGGGTGATCAATTGTCACTAGCGTTTTTTTATTAATTATCTTAATTTTATTAAAAAATGAATAAAATTAAAAAGAGTTCTTATATTAATCGTTTTGTAGTAAATTGTCTAATAATAAAACAATGGCGAGTTTTTTTTTTGTTTTGTAAATTATTCTATTGAAAGGAAGAGACAACTTCCATTATCTAAGAAGTCGTTCTAGTAAAATAATGAGGAGTATTTTCCTTCTTGTATTTTTTTTGAGTTCTTCTAATGAAAGAATGAAGATTTCTCGTTTGGATTTTGTGGAAAACCTAGTTAAAGGATAAAATGTTTTCTTTTGATAATAAAAGAGTAAAGAACCCTGTTTTGTCTTTTTGGAAATTCTTCTAATGTACAGGGATGGAGAGTTTTCGTTCGCATTCTCTATGAAATTCTCTTAATCAAGAGAGGAAGGAGTCATTATTTTTTTTAATTCTTCTGGGTATTGTGAAACAATTAAAAGTGTTTTTTTCAGTTTTGTTTAAAGATTGGTGAATTTTTATTGGGTTTTCTAGAAAATTTTTCCAATGAAAGAGTGATGAATTGTCACCGTTAATGTTAATGTTATTAAAAAATCTTCCTTTTTTTGGAAGTTTGAAGAGTTCTCATGTTAATCGTTTTCTAGTAAATTGTTCTAATAATAAAGCAATGGCGAGTTTTTTGTTTTGTAAATTATTTTAATAAAAGGGCGAGTCAACCTCCGTTATCTAAGAAGTTGTTCTAGTAAAAGAGTGAAAAGAATTTTCCTCCTTGCATTTTTTCTAAGTTCTTCTAACGAAAGAATGAAATTTAGTCGAAGAAAAAAAAGGAAGAGACAACTTACGTTACCTAAAAAGTTGTTCTAATAAAAGAGTGAAGAATATTTTCCTTCTTGAAGTTTTTTCTGAGTTCTTCTAACGAAAGAATTAAGATTTCTCGTTTGTATTTTGTGGAAAACCTAGTCAAAGGATAAAATGTTCTCTTTTGATAAAAGAATAAGAAACCCTATTTTATCTTTTTGAAAAGTCTTCTAATGTAGAGGAATGAAGAGTTTTCGTTCCCATTCTATATGAAATTCTCTTAAGCTAGAGAGAAAGGAGTCATCATTTTTTAAAATTCTTCTGGCTATCATGAAACAATTAAAAAAGTTTCTTTGAGTTGTTTTTTAAAGATTGGTGAACTTTTATTCAGTTTTATAGGAAATTCTTCTAATCAAAGGGTGATCAATTGTCACTAGCGGTTTTTTATTAATTTTCTTAATTTTATTAAAAAATTAATAAAATGATAAAGAGTTCTTATATTAATCGTTTTGTAGTAAATTGTCTAATAATAAAACAATGGCAAGTTTTTTTTTGTTTTGTAAATTATTCTATCGAAAGAAAGAGACAACTTCCATTGTCTAAGAAGTTGTTCTAGTAAAATAATAAGGAGTATTTTCCTTCTTGCATTTTTTTGAGTTCTTCTAATGAAAGAATTAGGATTTCTTGTTTGCATTTTGTGGAAAACCTTGTCAAAGGATAAAATGTTCTCTTTTGATAATAAAAGAATACAGAACCCTATTTTGCATTTTTGGAAATTCTTCTAATGTAGAGGAGTGGAGAGTTTTCGTTCGCGTTCTCTATGAAATTCTCTTAATCAAGGGAGGAAGGAGTCATCAGTTTTTTAAATTCTTCTGGCTATCGTGAAACAATTAAGACTTTCTTTCAGTTTGTTTTAAAGATTGGTGAATTTTTATTGGGTTTTTTAGGAAATGTTTCCAATAAAAGAGTGATGAATTGTCACCGGCGTTTTTTTTATTAATTATCTTAATGTTATTAAAAAATCTTCCTTTTTTTGGAAGTCTGAAGAGTTCTCATGGTAATTGTTTTCTAGTAAATTGTTCTAATAATTAAGCAATGGCGAGGTTTTTTGTTATGTAAATTATTCTAATGAAAGGACGAGTCAACCTCCGTTATCTAAAAAGTTGTTCTAGTAAAAGAGTGAAAAGAATTTTCTATCTTGCATTTTGTCTAAATTCTAACGAAAAAACGAATTTTTCTCGTTTACATTTTCTGAAAAATGTAGTCGAATAATAAAATGTTCTCCTTTAATAATAAATGAATGAAGAATCTTTTTCTGCCTTTTTCTGTTCTAATGTAGAGGAATGAAGAATTTTCTTTCGCATTCTCTATGAAATTCTCTTAAACAAGAAAAGAAGGGGTCATCATTTTTTTAATTCTTCTGGCTAGCATGAAACAGTTAAATATATTTTTTAAGTTTTTTAAAAGACTGGTGAATTTTTATTGTTTTCTAGGAAATTCTTCTAATAAGAGAGGAAAGAATTGTCAGCAAGGTTTTTTTTCCTGCATTTTTTGGAAGTTCGTCTAATGAAAGATTTGTCGTTTACATTTTGTGAAAAATGATGTAAAAGAATGGATTGTTTTCTTTTAATAGTACACGTATGAAGAATCCTATTTTTTCTTTTTCTCAAAATTCTTCTAATATGGAAAAATGAAGAATTGTCATTCGCGTTCTCTAGGAAATTCTCTTAAGCAAGACAGGAAGACTCATGACTTTTTCAAATTCGTCTAGCGATCGTGAAACAATCAAGAATTTTTCTTCAAGTTCTTTTAAAGGTTGGAGAATTTTCAGTGGAGTTTTCTAGGAATTTGTTATAATGAAAGAGTGAAGAATTGTCAGCAGCTTTTTTTTCAATTTTGTTTATGTTACCAAAAATAGAGTTTCTCTAGTTTTTTGGTAAATTCTTTGATGAAAGAATGAAATATTTTCGGTTGAGTTTTCCAGGAACTTTTCCTAATGATAAACGAATGAAGAGTTCCAACTTGCTTTTTTTTGAGATTGTGTCAATGAAA
Source organism: Dastarcus helophoroides (assembly GCA_028583605.1). NCBI lineage: Eukaryota > Metazoa > Arthropoda > Insecta > Coleoptera > Bothrideridae > Dastarcus > Dastarcus helophoroides. Next base: position 12,020,987 of record CM053336.1, on the reverse strand, counting down.
GAAATATATTGAAACAAACACTACCGTTTTGGTTTGGACCAAATTGGCTCTAATTTAGCATCGTTCTCTTACCATCTCTCCCCTTCGGAGTCACCACGGTGAAGGCGCTGCTTCCCGGCGGACTACCAGGCTGAGAATCTGAAACGTTTATGGGACTTTCACAATTGTCCCTCGTGCTACTACTATAGTCCAAAGGCATCGCCGGATGAGACCCCAGCTCTAGAGCCATTGTCCACCAAAATCACATATGCCGAAAAATATCACAGCGATAATTTAGTCCAAGGAGCTCCACCGAAGTCCCTCATTCTACCGCAATCACTGCTAGTTACCGAACGACGGGATTATCACACGACGGCGATTGTTTTCTGTTTCAGGATCACAAGGATGACTAGATAAACGCGCGTGTAAGCAAAGATTCGGCGGAGAGTCAACTGTTTGATACTGTGGCGGTCGAGTTGATAAGCTGGAGTCGGATGTGCGTCGACGCCCATCGCATGGATAGGGCGTCCTTATCGTCCGGGATTTTAAGGATCAGGGACGGGTTTCAGTGGTGAAGCTCCGCCTTCCAGGACAATCGAATCAATGAATGAAATAGTAAACAATTTATTTGGATTTAAGTATCATAGAGAGATACGCTTAATTTTGATAAATGGATTATGTTTTAGTGGGGTTTAATGGGTGACTCGGCTATTTGTATTCAATTGATTGTTATTCTGACGGTTTTGTTTTATTATAAGGGTTTTATTGTTGTTGATACATGAGTTTTTATTAAGAGGAAAACACGAAAAATATTTTATTCAACTTCCTCTACGTTATTACCATTTAATGTTAGATGGATAAAATTACTATGATACCCAATTAATTTTACAGTCTAAAATTAGCTTTTTTACATAAAAATATTTTTTTAATAATAAAAAAATGTACAAACTAATGGCGTGTTAAAGGAAGAGAGAGGCGAAAACAAAGCCAAAATAAAGAGCTATTTTTTCCTTCATTTTTAATATACTCAATAGTGCATCGAAAAGTAAAATAGATTTTCGATATCGAGTTCAAATTTTGAAAAAAATAACCACCAAATTGAGATATTATAGTTTAAATTTCACGACGAAAAATTGTTAAAAAAGCAGTTCCAAAAAATCTGGACAATTAATTAATTTCAAATCAAAATTTCTACCTTTTTTAGAAATTTTGAAGTTTCCAAAAAAATAATTCCAAAAAATCTGGAAAATTAATTAATTTCAAATTAAAATTTCTTCCTTTTCTAGAAATGTTGGAGTTTACAAGGGAGAAGTTGCCTAAAAAATAGAATATTGAAGATTAAAGTCAAAATTTTGCCTATGTTCCCCCTTTGTTTGGTTCTTCTTTCTTGACGAGTTCTGACTCTCCAAGCTACACTTTTTCACTTTTGTAAATCCAAAGGATCCTATGGGCGAATTTTTGGGGTCCGATTTTCAGGATTCTTCGATGTTCAGACACAAAATAAATTACTTATTTTGTGCTAAAGCATTGAACTAAACACTGTCGCTTGTGATTAAGTTCAAGAAGGTTTCACCCCTTTACCAGTTCTGCTGGCGAAATACGTATCGCGTAATTATTTATTTAATTGCCGATGTGACAAAGGGGTGAAACCTTCTTGGACTTATTTTGTGGTTCAGAGACATGGAGTGCTCGAATCAAAACAGAAGCTGTGAAAGTTATAAAGTTAAAAATCTTTCGCTAATTTACTTATCGTTCGCGATTTAGAGCAAACGCTGGAGCCGGGAAATCTGTATAAAAGCACTTTATGTGATTGTGGATGTGCAGAGAGTAAGTACATGTAATGGCTTTAATAAAGTAAGGCCAGATTGCCGAAGCAGATGAGCCTGATGTCGCAGGTGCCCTACGGCACATGTGCCTCAGCTTTTAGCCAAAGTGCACTCAACCATTTTCCGATTGATTTTTCTCATCGAAATTTAGGGCATTAGAAAATCAGTTTCGTAATTGTCAGTTGGTTCAATAATACGTGGTTGAATTTATTTGGAGTATTCAAATTTTTTGTTTGAAAGAAAATTCGTGAAGGGATAATTCCAACGGGACCGTTACAAACTTGGTGGAATTACGCAAGAATTGAAGCAGTTAGTATGACATTTATGACAGTTTACGAGTATTTATGCATTAGCGGTGACGGTTTTTGATGGTATTTTACTGGTGCGGAGACAATAATAGGGATTAAAGACAACAAACAATTAGACGTTGGCGGAGCGAACGAACAGAAGACATTGTGCCTGCGACGGTTCCCACAGGACTTTCTAGATGCTGCTGATTCATAGCCTCATGATATGCACATCCAAGGATTACTACACTATTCTCATTATGTGACGTATTCATGCTTTACTGCCCTTTTATTCTTGTCGAATAATGTGATTTAAATTCCATCACGTTTTTCATTTTCTCAACCACCGCAGTTTACTTTTCACGAAACCTCGCCAATGATGGAAATTTGGTACATTTTGTCTACTTCTTGCCTATTTTTGTAATCGGAGTCTTATTAAAATAAAATTCCTTGGTGGGTGTGCCTTCAATTTAAAGTTAAATTTCGTAGTAAAACCCTCCAATAACTTTTCCATTTTGGATCCTTATTCACCCCTTTTAAAATGCACTAAATTCATTTAAGCTTCATTGACCCCAGTTTGGAATTATTATTTAAATAAATGGAATTTATTAGGCAAATGTGTTGTTCGCTTGCCACGCGGTTTAATCACTGAAGCGAATTTAACAAAAATTCGTAATGGCGCTACCTTGCAACTTGGGGTCGTTAGTAGAATACGTTTTAACCCTAAAACTGTTCCCAATTCTCACAAACTAATATTATATTCAGGAAGAGTAAACAAACTTTTTCTTCGATTTCTATGGAAATAAATAATTTGACAACGACGACAGCGTCGTCTAACGATGGAGCACTAACTTTACACGCAAGATTCTTTTTAATTGGCAGCGCCATCTAACGCAATAGGGCGAAACTTTGCTACCCAATATATAATAGGAGACTTTCTATACAGCTAAATATAAAGAAGATTATATCAACGAATTTGAACAAAATATCATTCTGCAATCTACACGAACTCTTTAAAATCGTACATAGTGATTAAGTTAGTTTTGTTGCGTTTGCCGGAAAAGTTTTATAAATGATAGTGATCGTTAGCAGCAATCTGGTTCTTAATTAAAACCAAACAACAAAGTAAACATTAAACAAAGTAAAAAAAAATCTATTTAACAAATTATTATTGATCTGATTCTGTAGACGAAGTCGTGGATAATAGCTAGTTTGTCATAATCTACTTTTCTTGGGCAAATTACGATTCTAGCTTGGAGATAGAACACTTTGGGGCATATGTGTCTCTACAGGAAAGAAACTTATTAATTTGACCCTAAAAATACGTTCTTAAAATATGTATACTAAATTTCGAATCGCTCTGTATTTAGAGATGAATTTTCGAACTTTCCTCCTTTTTTTTTCTCGAAAAACTTAAAGTTTTCAAAAGACTTCAAATTTTATTTTAAATTAAAAACAAAATATAATTTCGAGAAAAAATTCAATATCTTTCAGACTTTGAAATTTTTCTGAGATTCCAACTCTTTCTCAAAATTGGAAGTTTGAATTTAGATGTTAAAATTTCCTCTTTTTTTTTCTCGAATTCTCAATGTCTTTTCAATTCCTTTGCCTAAATTCTCGATTTTAAATATTTTTCGACTTTTGTTCCGAAATTTAAACAAAATAGTTCTTTCATTTGTCGAATTCTGAATTTAGGACTTTTCATTTTTTCACTTAAATTTTCGACTTTAAATTGAAACGTAAACTCTACTGATACTTTTTTTTAAAGTGGCCCAAAATTTTGAGAATAAGTTCGAACATTCGACATTAAATTCAAAGTTTTAAAAATAAAACTTTCCAGTTAAAAGTTAAAGTTGATCAAGTGAACATAAAACAATTTGAAAGTTGAAAATTCCAACTTATTGTGCAAACAAGATTAAAGTCGAAATTTCAAGACTAAAGTTCAAATTTTGAGAAAAAACTAAAAATTACGAGAAAAAGTACATTTTGAGTCACTATCCTAAGAAAAAGATAAAATTTCGAATGAGAAGTTAACATTTCCAAACTAAAGTCAAAATATCGTGACTAAAGTTGAATTTTCGAGAAACAAGTCCAAATAATAAGAAAAACTCTGATATGGAATACAAAACTGGAAAAACCTAAAGTTTTCAAAAGATCCCAAATTTTATTTTAAATTTCGAATAAAATATAAGAAATTCAATATCTTTCAGGCTTTCAAATTTTCTGTGATTCTAATTCTTTCCCGAAATTGAAAGTTTGAATTTAATCGTTAAAATTTTGAATTTTTGAATTTCCTTCTTGCATTTTTTTTTAATTTAAATTTAGGTACTGTTCTTGAGTGGTCAATGGTTTCTTCCAAAGTGGGTAATGCCAATTCTGTCTCCAATCAAGCAACAAGACTATCATATTTGCGATCCAATTTAAAAACTGTCAAATTGTCAGTAACTTGTTAACTTGTACGAAAAAATTCATGGTTTGTCAAAATTTCGACTTTATTCTCTCTTCAAAGTTACATTTTCGATTTTAAACTTTTTTCTAAAATATCGACTTTGAACTCAACATTTCGCCCTTCTTTTAAATATTTTTATTTATTTATTTATTTATTTATTTATTTATTTATGTTCGAAATTTATACTGTAACAAAATGTAAATTATAGAATTTAGTACGTAAGAAAATTTTCTACAAAGATCTGATAAGAGGAAAGCGGCCGCGATAACGAAGCAAACGGCAGATAAGCGTTCCAGAACTTTTGGCAAACGATAAGCCTTATCTGCGGGATTTTTCTAGAACCTGGGAGCCAAAACTATATAAGGCGGTCGCCTTTCCCTCGAGTTAGTTAGAGTCGGTCAATTAGTCAGTCAGTGTAGTTAGTGAGTTAGTAGTTAGAAGTAAATAAGTGAGTAAATTATTCAGTTGTAATGTTCCGAGTTTAGTTTGGAAATAAAGTGGGTTTAATCCATCAAGTGTTAAAGTAATTAGTGAGTTAGTAGTTAGAAGTAAATAAGTGAGTTCATTATTCAGTTGTAGCGTTTCGAGTTTAGTTTGGTAAAAAAGTGGGCATTATTCAATTCACGTGTCAATCAATCCGAACTGATAGCTCGCAACAATACTTTAATATTTCTAATCATTTAAAGCTTGACCTTGAAAATTTGAAGGATTTTATTTTATTTCATTTTTAAGTTTTTTTTCAAGAGTTCTCTAATGTTAAATCTTGATTTTTTCTCGTAAATGTTTTTCGAAATTTCATTTAACTTCTCAGCGTTTCAAAAAGTTGTTTTTCTTCTTCTTCTTCTTCCTCTTTTAGTTAAGACGTAGTCTTGTGTTTTCGGTTATAAAACCTCTTGTGATGCAGATGTTTAGCTTTCATGCCATCTCTTAGGTGATAATTGTAATTATACATTTCAATTTTGACACTAACTCGAAATTTCGAAAGTTGTAGACAGAAACTCTCTTTTTATTCCTGTTAAATATGAGGTTTTTTATTATTTTTTATTTCTTCAGTAATTCGATTATTTTCTCAAATTTATTTGAGTTTAAGTACAATTTCGACACTTTGTGACTTTTTACAAACTTTTGTAGTTTAACTCAAAATAGCAATTTTTGAACCCTTCCTGAAAAATATCAACTTTAAAATCAAAATTTCTAGAATTTAATTTTGAAATTTCTATCGTTTACTGGAATTCCTCATTTTTTTCTTGAAATTCCGATTTGTTTCTTCCAATGGTTTATTCCTTTTCCAAAATTTTGATTGTAAACCAAAAATTTTAAACGTTTTGTTTTTTTTTCTAAATTTTGGTTTTAATTTCAAAAATTTGGGAAATGTAGAAGATTTTTGTCGACATTTCGAGAAGAAACTGGAAAACATAGGTTTTTTTTTTAAATTTTGACTTTGAACTGACAGTTTTGATCGAATTTACGAAAAAGAAAAATTTAATATAAATAGATATTTTAATTTTTCTTTTTGCTAATTTCGATTTTAATCGTGAAATATCTACCTCGAAATTTTGAGAAATGGTTGTTACCTATATTGGCATAAAAATTACAAAGAACTTTGCAGATTTCGACTTTTTCTCAAATCTAAATTAATTTTAAGTAGAAACTCAATTCAACATTTTAAATGTGTACTGGATAACTCAGTATTTTTTTTTTCAAATTTCTACTTAAAGCGTAATAATTTTAATTATTTTGGTAATCAATTTTGATTTTTTTCAATTTTATCTTGAAATGTGGATGTTTTCTCAAAATTTTGGGAAAGTGCTTTGTTTAAATCCATGTTTTATTCTATTTCTACTTGGTTTTTAATTCGCATTTTGCAAATTTTCCCCATAGTTTAGGATATACTTTTTCCGTAATTGGACCGTGTCAAAGAACTACTAAAAGTGTTCGACGTTTCGCCCACCATCGTAGGGGGCTTCTTCAGGAACAAAGAAAACAATAAATAAAAAGAGAACACTTCGAACACTTTTAGTAAGTAGTCCTTTGACACGGTCCAATCCTGGAAGAAATATATCCTGTACTGACTCTGGACGTGAAATTCTTCGTTATCATATTTCCCCATAGTTTCTTTATTTTAAACAAAAAAATTTGGTTGTTATTTCGAAATTTCAATTTTTTTCTAAACAAGATCAAACTGAAGTATGTCGCGAAATTATTTTCCCAAAATTTGTAAAAAATATATTTCTTTCAGTATTTTTACTGTTTTTATTAAAATGTTGACCTATTTTAAAAAAAAAGGGCATTTAGGTGGAACGGACTTGTCCTTAATTATCTTCAAAAATTGAAATACAAATCTTGTCCCCTGAAACCAGAAAGATTGAAAAACACAACAAAGGTTGCTCTAACGCGTTTTGATAGCCAAGCTATCATCTTCAAAGAGATACTAGGAGCCTAGAGAAAAAATATTAAAATTTCAAGAAAAAACGAATTTTGTGAAAAAAATGTAAATTTCGTGAAGCACAAGATGTCGAATTTTAAGATAAAAATATTTTTTTATAGAAAAAGCAATAATTTGAGAGCAATTCAAAGAAAGGGACATTTGGAAATAATATTATTTTCGACATTTTGAGAAAAAAAGCAGAATTTTCTGCTAGAAAGACAATTTTTGAAAAAAAATCAATTTTGGGTATAAAGAAAAAAAACTGAAAAAATGTTGAGGGCATAATTTGGGTTCTTTTATTTTAATAATTTTAATTTCTCGAGATTTCGACCTTTTTCGAGTTAAAAGCCAAATTAAAAAAACCGACTTTAAGCTTGAGATTAAAATAGTAAACATTTTAAACAAAATTCGACATTTATGTAAGAAAAAGTTCTCAAAATGTTCTTTTTAATTTTTATTTGTTGTCCTTAAGCCCGAATGTTCATCTTTTTTGTGGAAATATGGTTTAAAAGCCCTAAAAATTTTAGAAAAATGCGAAGTTTTGAAAGTTTTTGTTAATATTTAGTGTTTTTTTCATAATTGACATTTCCAACCCTTACTTCGTGAAATTCTTTAATATTCATAACTATTTAACTCTAGTAACGATTAAAACGGCAACAGAAAAAATTCCACAATGTTTCGATAAATATTTGCTAGGACCGGACCAGGTTTCAAAATTTGTTCCCTGAAACTTTATAATTTCTATAAATAAATACATAAATAAATCGATATTCTGAGCAAAAGATCAATTTAAAAAATGTTTACTTTTGAAAAAAATAGAACTTGGATGAAAACCTTATCTTAAAAGAAAAAAATCCAAATTTCCACAAAAATACTGGACTCGAAAAAAATGTTAAAATTTCTCAGAGAAAGTAACAATTTGCAAATTTTACAAAATAAATTATAATTTTCAAAAAAAAGGCGGTAGTTGAGAAAAAATCCGTGCATATTGATCGGCATTTCCTTTGCCAGTTGCTTTTTTCATAAGTCCAAATTTTTTGTTATCTTTTTCGTTAGGATTGGCATAGAAAATGCCAATCAATATGAATGTGGTCAACCCATATTCCCAAAGGAGATCTAAATTGAGAAAAAAAGTCGATAAAAAACCTTCCTGGAAAAAATGGAAATTTTTAGAAATATAAAGATTTTGAGAGAAACGACGACCTTTTGAAAAAAAAAAGGAAATTTTTGGAAACAAATCGTTTGCAGAAATTTTCGATTTAAAAAACTTTTAGAACAATAAAGACATTGTGAAAAAAAGGCGGATTCTGAAAACATAAAAATTTTAATAAAAAAGATTTTAACAGAATACAGAAATGTAAAAAAAATTAAAATCGAAAAAATGAAAATTGGTTTTTATTATAGAAATTGGTACATAAATCTTGTCTCCTGAAACCAAGAAAGAAAACACAAAAACAGTTGCGAGTTTCGATAGCCAAGCTATCGTTTTCAGAGAGATACTTATTTTAGTATAAGTGATGGTTGGGAATTTTTTAAAATTATTAGGTGCCCCCCCTCTGGTTCATGCAGCAAATTTTATGTACTTAACTCAAAGCCTTTTTCCAAAAATTGTCTTTCTTTCTTTAGAATTCATCCTTCATACAAAAACAGCTTCGATAGCTAAGCTATCATCTTCAGAAAGATACTTATTTTAGTATAAGTGATGGTTGGGAATATTTTAAAATTATTAGTTGCTCCTCCCCCACTCTGGTGTATGCGGCAAATCCAAAATTTAATTGTATCTGTTAACTCAAAGCCTCTTCCCAAAAATTTTCTTTCTGTCTGCAAAATTCATCCTTTCCTTGAAACATTTTATCGAAATTTCCAGTTTTCCCAAAAATTTTCTTTCTTCAAAATTCATCCTTTCCTTAAAACATTTTTTCAAAATTTCCACTTTTTTCAAATTTCTTCCTTTTTAAAAGAATTTGTCTTTTTTTTTGAAATTTTGCCTTTATTCATAAAATTCGACTTGTATCAAACGTGATTTTGTCAAAATTTCGAATTTTTATTTAAAAGTCCTTTTTTTTTAAATTTCGCCATTCTTCGAAATTCGATTCTTTTCGATCATTTCGACTTTTTTTAATTCGAAAAATTTCAGCCTCTTTATAAAATGTACCTTTTCTTTAAAATCTGGTTGATCTTCTGATAGAAAAATTTATTTATTGGAAATTTAAAATTTTTGTGAAAGTGTAAAAATTACGAAAAAAGTTTCCTTGCAAATTTTAACTCTTTTTTTAATCCGAATTACTCGAAATTTTAAAGTGTTTGTTAAATTTTCGACGTTAATCAAAATATTGGACATTTTCTGACGCCACATTGAGGAAGGTAGAGTATCTTCTCTCTAACTCGAGTTGTCAATGGAAAATAAATATTCACACAGGAAATTTCGATTTTTTCTTCAAATTCCAATTTTTCTTAAAATATACTTTTTTTCTAAATTTTTATATAATTCGACTCTTTTTGGGAAATTTCGGATTTTTACAAAAATTAAAGGTTTTTTTCCCAATTTACATCTTTTGCGCAAAATTTCGATAATTTTCTTATAATTTCGTCTTTTTTCTAGGAGTTTCAACTACATATTTTTAAAATTTCAACTTTTTTTCCTTAAAATTTGACTTTTTCCGAAAAATTTGAAATTTTTTGTCCATTTCGAAGATTTTTCGAAATTTCGCTTTTTTCAGAATTCAGATATTTTTCTGAATATTTATTTTTTTCTGAAATTTTTGATCTTCTGGAATCTGATTTTCTAAAAATTTTGACTGGTTCCTTCATTTGCCTTTTTTATAAAATTATGATCTTTATCTTAATATTCATATTTAATATTTCCAGAAATTTCGCCTGTTTCCTGCCAAATTCGTCTTTTTTATCAAAATTTTGACTTTTTCTCTTGAAATAGTCATTTTTTCGACTATTTTTTAAAATTTCAACGTTTTTCCTGAAAATTTGACTGTCTCTAAAAAATTTTGAATTTTTTGTCCATTTCGAAGATTTCTCGAAATTTCGCTTTTTTTAGAATTCCGATATTATTCGGAATATTTACTTTTTTCTGAAAATTTTGATCTTCTGGAATCAGATTTTTTAGAAATTTTGACTGGTTCCTTCATTTGCCTTTTTAACAAAATTTTGATTTTTATCCCAATATCCATATTTAATATTTCTAGAAATTTGGCCTTTTTCCTGCTAAATTCGTCTTTTTTTATCAAAATTTTGACTTTTTCTCTTGAAATAGTCATTTTTTTGACTATTTTTCAAAATTTCAACTTTTTTTCTTAAAATTTGACTGTCTCTAAAAAACTTTGAATTGTTTGTCCATTTCGAAGATTTCTCGAAATTTCGCTTTTTTCAGAATTCCGATATTTTTCCTGAATATTTACTTTTTTTTTGAAAATGTTGATCTTCTGAAATCTGATTTTTTAGAAATTTTGAATGGTTGCTTCATTTGCTTTTTTTATAAAATTTTGATTTTTATCTCAATATCCATATTTACTATTTCTAGAAATTTCGCCTTTTTCCCGCTAAATTCGTCTTTTTTTATCAAAACTTTGACTTTTTATCTTGAAATAGTCATTCTCCTAACATTCACTTTTTCCTCAAAATTCGTTTTTGCGAAACTTCGATTTTATTTTCAAAATCCTACTTTTGTTCACTTTTCTTTGTAAATTACATCATAATGTTAAAAAATGCTGAGAAAAATATTTTTGAAGATTTAGAGAAAAAAATTTCTTGTAAGTTCAACGGTTTTACTGAAATTTAAAATTTGAGAACAATATTTTACCAAATTGGGATTTTTTTTTTCTCAAAATTCGACTCTTTTTGCAAACTGCATCTTTTCACAGAATTAGACCTTCGCAAATTTTAAATTTTTAGAACTTTGGATTTTTTTCCAGTTTTTGAAAGGGAAAACATTGACTTTTCCTAATTCTTTTTTCTCGAAATTCGTCTTTCGAAATTACTACTATATTTACAAAGTCCAATTTTTCAAGACTTTCTCTTGGAAATTTAAAATATATTTCGAATATTTTCTAGAATGAAAAAAGGAATTTCTAGAAATTCGTCTTTCGAAAATACTACTTTGTTCTCAAAAGCCCACTCTTTCAAGACTTTCTCCTAGAAATTTGGAATATTTTTTAGAAATAAAAAAAAGAATTTCTAGAAAATTCGTCTTTCGAAATTACTGCTTTATTCTCAAAAGTCCAATCTTTCAAGACTTTCTCCTGGAAATTTGGAATATTTTCTAGAAAGAAAAAAGAATTTCTAGAAAATTCGTCTTTCGAAATTATTACTCTATTCTCAAAAGTCCAATCTTTCTGGACTTTCTCTTGGAAATTTGGAATATTTTCTAGAAAGAAAAAAGAATTTCTAGAAAATTCGTCTTTCGAAATTACCACTCTATTCTCAAAAGTCCAATCTTTCAAGACTTTCTCTTGGAAATTTGGAATATTTTCTAGAAAAAAAAAAGAATTTCTAGACAATTCGTCTTTAGAAATTACTACTTTATTCTCAAAAGTCCAATCTTTCAAAACTTTCTCTTGGAAATTTGGAATATTTCCTAGAAAGAAAAAAGAATCTCTAGAAAATTCGTCTTTCGAAATTACTACTCTATTCTCAAAAGTCCAATCTTTCAAGACTTTCTCTTGGAAATTTGGAATATTTTCTAGAAAGAAAATAAAAAAAAAATTCTAGAAAATTCGTCTTTCGAAATTATTACTCTATTCTCAAAAGTCCAATCTTTCTGGACTTTCTCTTGGAAATTTGGAATATTTTCTAGAAAGAAAAAAGAATTTCTAGAAAATTCGTCTTTCGAAATTACCACTCTATTCTCAAAAGTCCAATCTTTCAAGACTTTCTCTTGGAAATTTGGAATATTTTCTAGAAAAAAAAAGAATTTCCAGACAATTCGTCTTTAGAAATTACTACTTTATTCTCAAAAGTCCAATCTTTCAAAACTTTCTCTTGAAAATTTGGAATATTTTCTAGAAAGAAAAAAGAATCTCTAGAAAATTCGTTTTTAGCAATTACTACTATATTCTCAAAAGTCCAATCTTTCAAGACTTTCTCTTGGGAATTTAGAATATTATCTAGAAAGAAAATAAAAGAATTTCTAGAAAACTCATCTTTCGAAATTACTATTTTATTCTCAAAAGTCCAATCTTTCAAGACTTTCTCTTGGAAATTCGCAATATTTTCTAGAAAGAAAAAAGAATTTCTAGAAAATTCGTCTTTCGAAATTACTACTCTATTCCCAAAAGTCCAATCTTTCAAGGCTTTCTCTTGGAAATTTGGAATATTTTCTAGAAGGAAATAAAAGAATTTTTAGAAATTCGTCTTTCGAAATTACTACTTTGTTCTCAAAAGTCCAATCTTTCAAAACTTTCTCTTGAAAATTTGGAATATTTTCTAGAAAGAAAAAAGAATCTCTAGAAAATTCGTTTTTCGAAGTTACTACTATATTCTCAAAAGTCCAATCTTTCAAGACTTTCTCTTGGGAATTTAGAATATTATCTAGAAAGAAAATAAAAGAATTTCTAGAACACTCATCTTTCGAAATTACTATTTTATTCTCAAAAGTCCAATCTTTCAAGACTTTCTCTTGGAAATTCGCAATATTTTCTAGAAAGAAAAAAGAATTTCTAGAAAATTCGTCCTTCGAAATTACTACTCTATTCCCAAAAGTCTAATCTTTCAAGGCTTTCTCTTGGAAATTTGGAATATTTTCTAGAAGGAAATAAAAGAATTTTTAGAAATTCGTCTTTCGAAATTACTACTTTGTTCTCAAAAGTCCAATCTTTCAAGACTTTCGATTGGAAATTTGACACATTTTCTAGAAAGTCCGACCTTTTTCTCGAAGTTTCAACGCATTTGTCAAAAATCGTTATTCTTTCCGAAGTCCATTTTGTTAGTTGTCTGTTTATCTGATTTTCTTTTTTAAATTTGATTCCCTGTAATCTCAACTTGTTGTTTAAAATTTATCTTATTTTCCAAATTTGGACTTCTATGTCAAAATTCAATAGTTTCTGTTTTTGGACATTTCTCTTTAAAATTGATTTTTTTCTGAAGATTTGAACAGTTTTACAAAATTCGTTTATTTTTCTAGGATTGAATTAAAATTTTATTAGAAATCTAAAAATCTGAGAACAATAATTTTAGAAAATGTTGAGAAAAAGATTTTTTTGTAAATTTCAAAAACATGACAATAAATAAAATAAAAGTTCTGAGAAAAATATTTTTGACAGTTGTTTTTTTTACCTAAATTTGACTTGCTCTGGAAATAACCATTTTTTTCACAAAAATTGACTTTTGGAAATTTTGTCTTTTTCGACATTTCCACTTTTTCGAAATTTCGATGAAAAGTTGTTACTTAAAATTTGGCTCTTTTTTGAAATTTCGACTTTAATCTGCAAATTCGATCTTCCCTGTTCGTATAGTTTTATGTGAAAATGTTCGTGACTCAGCCAGAAGGTTTTCTTTTTTTTGCCCATAAATTTTACAAAGTGTTGCCCCCCTTTCCCCTTGAAGGAAATCATGCCTATGCACATGGCTTGTTATGTATAAATTTCTCTGTAAATTCAGAAGTGTCCAATCACTGGTAAATGTAACACACAAGCTCATGTCTAATTTACTGTCTTGGTATCTGCCATAGTTCAACACGTCTTGCGTTGGAGCGCTGTTGCAAAGGACGAAACAACAAAAGAACTACATATCGCACCGCTTGAAATGGATAGTGAAGTAGAGGGTAATTGTGCATTGATTATTTCTAGAGTAGCAGCTTATTTTCCTACAATGAGCCACATGGAGGGGACAGATGTTCACTTATTGGCTTCAATCTGTGGCACGCCTACTAGATGTTACCAACTCGACAATATTTCAATGCGAGCGACCACGAACGAGAATTTCGAACTGGACGAATTCTGTTAGAAAGGACTCTCCAGGAATCGCTCCTTAAAGCAGATCTGTGGGGTAAATGCTGAAGAAATCTACATTTTGGATGTGTAACTTAAGGTCCTTTGGATAATTTTACTATTAACATTGTCTCCTTTCTTTTCGTTAGAGTTTGAAAGTTTAAGTTAAAAAAAATCTTTTTTGGTTTTTCGTTTTTATTCAACTAGCATTCTTGTAAGGTGAGGGCAAAAGCAACTAAAAAAAATGCATTATACTCGATATTATCAAGTTAGCTGAGCGACAAACCGAGGAAAAATATAGATCGGAGCAAAAGTATGCCCGTCAGCGACTCCCTTAGTTGCTTTTCAAACTATCTACTCGCTGAAGTGAATACGTGCTGCGCATCTGTCAGATAGTCGATAGTCGCGTTTAGGGGGTCCTAGATTCGAATTGTAAGAATCCGAAGGTGCTTTTCCTACCGAGTCGAATAGTAAAGGCGCTTAGGGCCACAAACTTTCAGGTTAGATTCAAATTGTGAGAATTACAACGAGTTTTTCCAGCCGAGTCACTCTATAAAATTCGCAAAGAGGATCTATTACCTACCGTTGCCGTCTACCGTCCATAGATCGTCCCTTCGGGGGAGATAGTTCATTAAATTTTGGGCGTCGAGAATTTTTCTGTTCGTAGAGGGTTAATAGTAAACTCAGGCTTACTCTACATGACACGTCGGCGTTAAAATTTTATTAATATTTTAACGATAACGATCATATTGAATATTGATAAACAAATACTAAATTTAATACGTGACGGACTTATTGGGGGTACATTTATAATAAAACTTGAACTTTATGCCACCAAACCTTCCCGTGTTTCGAAACAGTGGACTGACGCAATTACTTCAAGATTAGTTCAAGCTTAAACTCGAACTTTTAAAGTGAAGCATAAAAGGCGATCAACTTGTCTTGCCTACAGAGTGCTTCGAGTATTTAATCGGTTTTAATTAATGTTTAGACGAGCTCAAAGATTTCCAAGCCGGGAACTCTTAGACTTCAAAGAAGCTGAAAAATTACAAAGCGTTCTAACATAAAAGTAAAATCAAAGGAGGCGTTAAAGTTGTTTTATTCTTTCGTTTCGGGATAGAATCTTAATGAATTTCGATTGGAATTTATGGGCCGAAAAAAGGGAGTAAAAGATGCTGACGTATACTGTTTATTATTGCCTAATAATAATTACGATCTAATTGCAGTTATTATGCTTAAGGGGACCTAGAAAGGCAACCCCCAGGAAAACAACATTATAGGGTTGAACGTATCATTGCTTTGCCAACGCATCTGTTCTCTCCCAGATCAAGCACGTGATGTTAACCAGATCTTTTTGATAAATGGTCAGATGTGTCAATTTGCACATGACTCACTAAATTTTCGTTCCTTATCACGCCACAGTTTGCTCTCATTTCCCCCTCCCTCCACACTTTTCAACCCTTTTATCTATTTGTAGAAAAGAGAAATTGGGTTAATTGCTATAACTTAAATTAATTAATTAACTTTTGTTTTAAAACATTTCGATAGCCAAGCTATCATCTTCAGAGAAGTACTCCAGTATTTCTCTGAAGATGATAGCTTGGCTATCGAAACGCGTTAGTTCAAGTGCAGTGTTTTTAATTTTTATTGGTTTCAGGGGACAAAATTTGTAATAAAATCACGGCCGTAGACAGGATTTCGTCCAGAGGGGAGCCGCAATTATTTTGAGAATTGATTATCAAAAAAAAAACTAAACCAGAAAATCTTCCCTCCAACTCTATTGTATATTTTCACTATAACTCAACTGCACGAATTTGGAGGATTAAATTTCCAAATTAAAGTCTAAATTTCGAAAAAGAACTGAATTTCTGGAAAAAAGTCAGAACACTGAATTTGATCAAAAAAAAAAACCACAGAATCTTCCCGCCAACTGTATTGTATATTTACACTGAAACTCAACTGCACGAATTTAGAGGATTAAATTTCCAAATTAAAGTCTAAATTTCGAAAAAGAACTGAATTTCTGGAAAAAAGTCAGAACATTGAATTTGATATAAAACCTGTCGAAATATTTCGAAAAATCCTGGGGGTGAGTATCTCTCTAAAGATGACAGCTTGGCTGTCAAAACGCGTTAGAGCAACCTTTGTTGTGTTTTTTAATCTTTCTTGGTTTCAGGGGACAAGTTCTGTATTTCAGTTGCTGGGATTCCCAAGAAAAGTCGAAATTTCGAAAGACGAACATTAAGAAAAAATTTGAAATATTCAAAAAATATTTCTCATAATATTATTTTATTTAAATTTTAACATTCGATTATGCTAAAATTTAAATAAAATTATACAAGAAGGTTTTTTCTCAAAATATTATAAAAAATTATCACATTTTATTAAAATTTCGTTTCAAATTTGAAAAACTAAATGAATTTTGAGAAAAAGACGAAATCAGACGAAGGCAGAAATTTTTAGAAAAAGAACGTCGAATTTCGAGGTACATGTTGTTTCGAGAATAAGATGAATTTGAAGAAACAAATAAAAATCCAGAAAGTCAAATTTAAAAAAAAATTAAGAAAAATCCGAGAAGGAGGCAGACATTTTTAGAAAATAAAAACCTCGAATTTAGAAGTACGTGATTTTCCGAAAATAAGATGAATTTGGAGAAACAAGTGGAAATCCTGGAAGTCGCATTAAAAAAAGTTCAGTAAAAGCCGAACTAATAATGAATTTCGAAAAATACCGTCAGAATTTCGAGAAAATGATCAAAATTTCTAGATAGTACCCAAATTTCCAAGAAAAGGAAGTTGACACGGGGAATAAAATCGTAATTTCGAAAAAGATGAATTCAGAGAAAGTCAAAATTTTCAGCAAATCAACTTCATTTTGGAAAAACTTGAAAAACGTTGAAAAATCGGAAAAAGTCAAAATTTTCAAAAGTCGAATTTTGCAAAAAAACAGTAGCAGTTTTCGAAAAACCCTAGGTTTAAAAAAAAATCACAATTTGCCAAAAATAGTTTTTTTTCGGAATTTTTACTTTTTGACATTTAAATTTCGATAAAGAAGTTCAATTTTTTTCTCCAAATACAGGAACATTTTTGCTTTATTATTAACATTTCGATCAAATTTAGAGAATATAAACGAATTTTGAGAAAGTAGAAGTTTCAAGGAAAAGCTAATTTCGAGGAAAAAGTCTAGATAAAATATTGCGAGATAAAAGTCGAAATTTCGAAAATAAAGTAAATTTTGAGATACAAGTTGAAATTTCTGGAAAGTTTAATTTAAGAAAATCGAAATATTCAGACAGAGACGAATAGCAGAATTTTGAAAAAGGACGAACATTAAGAAAAATAGCAGAATTTTGAAAAAAAAAACGATTTCTGAAAGAACATTCCAAAAAGAAGAATTTTGAGAGTAAAGACAAAATTTTGAATTTTTGATGAAAAGCAAAATTTTGGGAAAATAACTAATTTAAAGAAATAAAGTCAAGATTTCGGTAAAAAACGAATTTTAAGCAAAAAGGCGAAACTTCCAAAGATATTAAATATCGAGTTTTGAGATAAAAATCAAGATTTTGATAAGAAAGCAAACTCCAAGAAGCCAGTCAAAATTTTTTGAAAGTTAGATTCTGGAAGATTGAAATTTTCAGAAAAATCTCAATATTGGGAAAAATAAAGGAGTTTGGAGAAATAGACGAAATTTTGAGATATCAGTTTGAAATTGCAAGCGAATTTACTGGAAAGTTTAAATTAAAAGAGTCGAAATATTCCGAAAAAGGCGAATATTAGGAAGAGTAGAATTTTGAAAAAAGACGAATATTAATAAAACTAGCACAATTTTGAAAAAACGATTTTTTGGAGAACTTTCCAAATAAAAAATTTTGAGAATAAAAGCAAAATTTCGAATATTTGCTGAAAAGGATAATTTTAGAAAAAGGACTAATTTTAGGAATGAAAGTCAAGATTTTAGTAAAAAGACGAATTTAAAGGAAAAAACTCAAAACTTTGAGAAATATTAAATATCAAATTTGGAGATAATAATCAAGATTTCAAGAAAATAGCAAACTTTAAGAAGCCAGTCAAAATTTGTGGAAAGTTAGATTCTAGAAGATTGAAATTTTAAGAAAAATCCCAATATTCGGAAAAATAAAAGAGTAGTAGTAGTAGTAGTAGCAGTAGTTTATTTTAAATGTATAAAATACATATTAATTACAAATGATTCATAAAAGAATGGTAACAATAATAATATTAATATTAAATATTAAATATTAAGAATAAATAGATACACATTATGACAAAATGACAATAAATTAATCTAACATATTAAAAAAAAAATACACATATAAAAAATTCCGAATCTATTTTCTAGGGATAATTTTTCGTAAAAGACTCTTAAATTGATAGAGGGAATTAGAATTTTTTATTGCAACAGGAAAGTTGTTGAATTCACATAAACCATCAAAAAATAGTGACCTTTTGGTATTTTGCTTTTTAACTGTGTTTATATAAAAATTTGTTGTGTTGCGGGTATTATGGTTGTGAATATCTCTAACATTGATTAAGCAAATTTTTAAATAATTCGGCAAAAGGTTTTTAGTTATTTTAAAAATAAAGCACATGTTAAGATAGAACAGATATTGTTTTACGGACAAGAACTGGAGACATTCAAGCATGAAGTCAACACTAACATGATTATTGCATCGCAAAATGATTCTTAATGCTCTATTTTGTAATAGTTGTAGTTTATTTAAAAGTTCTTGAGTGAAATAATGCGTAATTGTTGGGCAATAGATGAATAAAGGGGCAATCCATGACTTATAGAGGTCAATTCTAGCAGGAAGATTCAAAGATTGACAAATACGCCAAAAATATTTAACTCTAGATGAAAGTTTATCAATAGTAGTCTTAGCATGATTTTTAAAGTTCAGGGATGAATCTATAATAATACCTAAGTATTTGATCTCATTGACATATTCTAAATTTGTTTGGTTTAATATTATTGGTCGTATATTAGATGCATCTTAGTTTCCCATTATCATTACTTTGGATTTGTTTGTGTTAATTAGCAATTTATTTGTTTGTAATCAGTGACTTATTGAATCTAGCACTAAGTTCATTTTATCAATAGCACTGTCAATGTTATCATCAAGCACAGTAACAAGGGTATCATCCGCAAAAAGGTTTAGGAATATATTTGGATCACTATAGTATTATTCATGTCATTAATATACATTAAAAATAATATTGGTCCCAGGATCGTTCCTTGTGGAACTCCATAAATGTTGTCGACAGGATTAGAGGAAAATCCATCGATCGTTGTTCTCTGACTTCTGCCAAATAGATATGAACTAAACTATTGTACTGTAGAATCATGAAAGCCCATATTTTCCAGTTTTACTAGAAGAGTCGATCTATCAATAGTTTCGAAAGCACGTTTTAAGTCGAGGAATGTAGCAATAATTACACAGTTATTATTGTCCAACCATTTTTTCCATTTTGATGCTACTAATTGCAGAGAAGATTCACAGGAGTGTTTTTCATGAAAACCTGATTGCTGTTCAATTAAAATATTATTGGAGTTTATGTAATTAATAAGTTGAGTATATATTAATGATTCAAAAACTTTTTCGAGGTATGGCATAGTACTAATAGGTCTATAATCACTGGGTTGTATTGAATTTGGTACTTTTTGTTTAGGGAAAATTAATGATGTTTTCCAACGTGCTGGGAAAGTGGTAGTAGAAATTGATTTATTGTATATGTCGGTCAATTTGGTTGCAATGAACCCTCCGCCGGCTTCTATGACAGATTTGGTGACTAAATCAGTCGATGAATTTTTTGTGTTCCTAATGGCCTTTGATACTTCTTCGTACGTAAATGATTTAAGGATAAACGTACTCTCAATAGGTTCATTTGAGGTAGTTGTTCTTGTTGATGGGTTTGATTGTACTAATAGCTCAATGCTATTTACAATAAATTTGTTATAATTTTCAGCAATGTCTTGGGGGTAAGTTAAATTAATATTATCAAATTCCATTTTTGCGGGAGAAGTTTTTTGAGCACCATCCATAATTTCTCTAAGTACTTTCCACATCTTTTTGCTATCATTTTTGTTTTGATTAATTAAATTTGTATAGTAATTTTTCTTTTTCTCCCTTATAAGCTTGGTCACATTATTTCTTAATCTTCTGTATTCTTTCCAAATGTCGGTGGAATTAATCAAAATTGCTTTCTGGTAATATAGATCTCGATGTTTGGCTAACTCTTTCCGTGTCGTACCATTTATTTTTACTATTATTTACGGTAAATGTCCTTAAAGGTGCAAATTCATCCAAGGCGATAGTGATATTTTCATAAAATACGTCCAGCATAGAATTTACATTATTATTTGAGGGATCATTCCAATTCATTGTTTCAAGTTTTACTTGGAATAAATTTTTGTTCATTCCAGTAATGTTTCGGTGCGAGATTGTGCTTATAATATTTTCCCGTGGTTTAAACGTTGACTTACTTTTTTGATTTCCTGAAATTTCTAACATTGAATGGTCTGATATTTTTGGTGTATGTAATACTTTAGCCTGAATGTTTATACCATTAGTGAATACCAAGTCAATAAGTGTCCGGCTGCGTGATGTAATTCTGGTATAATCAGTAATTAGTTGTACAAACCCCTTTTCAAGCATCATTTCTAGTAATCTTCTCGAAAAAGTAGTCTCTTTCTTTATATTGATGTTGAAATCGCCTAAAATATTCACATTGGGGACATTGATAAAAGGTATAATTATTTCTTCAAGGTTCTGTAAAAATGTGGTCATACTAGAAGCAGGGGATTTGTATACACATATATAAATGCTCTGATTTATTTTTATAGCAATTACCCAGCATTGTAAGTTAATATTCTCATTAATAATTATTTCATATTCAATATCTTTTTGGAGATAAACAGTAATGCCACCCGTAAATCTACTGTGTGAATCACAGCGAAGGATATTGTACTGTTCCATGTAAATTTCGTTGTTATTGATATCGTTAGTTATGTGTGATTCAGTTAATATAAGTTATACAGGTTTAACGTCGATAAGAATTTGTTCAATTTCATGTTTATGGCTCCATAACCCTTGCACATTTAAACAAAAAATATTATACGTTAATGGCTATAATGAGTATGTAATTTTCTTACCTATGGCTTTTTTTACAGTTTGGTACGTACAACACTGATGATCAAATACTCTGTGATTGGTGCTTAATTCCGCCTGAAACTTTTTATTGTTTTCCTCACAATTAACGCATCTCCATTGTATTGAATCCTTATTTTCTTTTAATCGACAATTTCTTGTTTCATGTTTTTGTGCACAGATACCACAAATTGCATCTGTCTTACATTCGCTAACTTTATGGTCATATTTCGAGCAATTGTAACAACGGAGAACCTGAATATTTTCTTCTAATTTACATTTGTTTAGTCCAATATATAAAAATTGTCTTTTTATAAGCGATTCGAAAGTTTTTGGATCCACCTCCGCTATCATGTAAAAACGTTTGTAAATTGTTTTGCTTTTATATTTAATTAAGAATTTAAAATTATCAAACGCATCATCTAAATCGTTTTGTAAAATAATATTTTTTATTAGTGATTTATCATCAATTTCAGTTTCATTAGAAATATTTGTAATTTTTACGCGTGGCAGCATTTTCTTTGCAATTTCTGCCGTTAAATTCTGGCCACAGGATTTGGTGATTAAGTCCTGTAATTCACGCATTTCTTGTTTGTTGTCTCCTTTTATCACAATTACAGGGAATTTTCGCCCATCTTGTATCGATACTTTGTGAAATACTTTAGGATTCATTTTATTCAGCAACTGTTTCCTAATTTTGTTTGTTGACTCATTATTCTTAGATTTTAAAATAATAGCTTCTTGTGTTGTTTGTTTTACAGCATTCGCATATGAAGGCTTCATCGGACGTTTTTCTTCAGCGTTTTTATCTTCACCGAGGAGTTTGGAGAAATAGACGAAATTTTGGGAAATCAGTTTGAAATTGCAAGTGAATTTTCTGGAAAGTTTAAATCAAAAAAGTCGAAATATTCGGAAGAAGATTAATATTAAGAAACATATCAGAATTTCGAAAAAAGACGAATCTTAAGAAAACTAGCGGAATTTTGAAAAAACGATTTTTGAGAAAACTCAAAAAAAAGAATTTTGAGAATAAAGGCAAAATTTTAAATATTGATAAAAAGTAATATTTTGGGAAAACACCTATTTTACGAAATAAAGTTAAGATTTCCGTAAAAAGGCGAATTTCAAGCAAAAATATTAAATATCGAATTTAGGGATAAAAATCAAGATTTCGCGAATAAAGCAAACTCTAAGAAACCAGTCAAAATTTTTGGAAACTTAGATTCTAGAAGATAAAAATGTTCATAAAAATTCCAATGTTGGGAAAAATAAAGGAATTTAGAGAAATAGGCGAAATTCTGAGAAATCAGTTTGAAATTGCAAGCGAATTTTCTGGAAAGTTTAAATTAAAAAAGTCGAAATATTCAGAAAAAGACGAATATTAGGAAAAATAGCAGAATTTCGTAAAAAGACGAATTTAAAGGAAAAAAGTCAAAAGTTTGAAAAATATTAAATATCGAATTTGGAGATAAAAATCAAGATTTCGAGAAAATAGCAAACTTTAAGAAGCCAGTCAAAATTTTTGGAAAGTTAGATTCTAAAAGATTGAAATTTTCAGAAAAATCCCAATATTCGGAAAAATAAAGGAGTTTGGAGAAATAGACGAACTTTTGGGAAATCAGTTTGAAATTGCAAGTGAATTTTCTGGAAAATTTAAATCAAAAAAGTCGAAATATTCGGAAGAAGATTAATATTAAGAAACATATCAGAAGTTCGAAAAAAGACGAATATTAAGAAAACTAGCAGAATTTAGAAAAAAACGATTTTTGAGAAAACTCAAAAAAAAAAGAATTTTGAGTATAAAGGCAAAATTTTAAATATTTGATGAAAAGTAATATTTTGGGAAAAACACTTATTTTACTAAATAAAGTTAAGATTTTCGTAAAAAGGCGAATTTCAAGCAAAAATATTAATATCACGTAGTCGCATTTCAAAAATTGTTTAGAAAATTGTCAACAAACCATAAAAATTTAAATATTTCCAAACTGAGCCGAAGAAATGTTAAATAAATTGAAAAAAAACAAAAATATTAAATATCGAATTTTGGGATAAAAATCAAGATTTCGCGAATAAAGCAAACTCTAAGAAACCAGTCAAAATTTTTGGAAAGTTAGATTCTAGAGGAGTGAAATTTTCAGACAAATTCCAATATTGGGAAAACAAAGGTGTTTGGAGAAGTAGACGAAATTTTGAGAAATCTGTTTAAAATTGCAAGTGAATTTTCTGGAAAGTTTAAATTAAAAAAGTCGAAATATTCGGTAGAAGATGAATATTAAGAAAAATATCAGAATTTTAAAAAAAGACAAACATTAAGAAAACTAGCGGAATTTTGGAAAAAAAAATATTTTTGAGAGAACATTCCAAAATAAGAATTTTAAAAATAAAGGGAAAATTTCGAATCTTTGCTGAAAAAGATAATTTTAGGAAAATGACTAATTCTAAGAAATAATGTCAAGATTTCGATAAAAGACGAATTTTAAGCAAAAGGGCCAAACTTCCAAAAATATTAAGTATCAAATTTTGGGATAAAAATAAAGATTTCGAGAAAAAACTAAACCCTAAGAAACTAGTCAAAAGTTTTGGAAAGTTAAATTCTAGAAGAGTGAAATTTTTAGAAAAATCCCAATATTGGGAAAAATAAAGGAGTTTGGAGAAATAGACGAAATTTTGAGAAATCAGTTTGAAATTGCAAGTAAATTTTCTGGAAAGTTTAAATTAAAATAGTCGAAATATTCGGAAGAAGATGAATATTAAAAAGAATATCAGAATTTCGAAAAAAAAACGAATATTAAGAAAAAGAGTAGAATTACGACAAAAATACGAATATTAATAAAACTAGCGGAATTTTGAAAAAAACGATTTTGAGAGAATTTTCCAAAAAACAAGCATTTTGGGAATAAAAGCAAAATATCGAATATTTGATGAAAAGGATAATTTTAGGAAAATGACTAATTTTAAGAAATAAAGTAAAGATTTCGGTAAAAGACGAATTTGAAGCAACAAGGCGTAACTTCCAAAAATATTAAATATCAAATTTTGAGAAGAAACAGAAAAGATTTCGAGAAAAAAGTAAACTCTAGGAAACCAGTCAAAATTTTTGAAAAGTTAGATTCTAGAAAAGTGAAATTTTCAGACAAAGTTTCAACAAAATTTTAAGAAATCACTTTGAAATTGCAAGTGAATTTCTTGGAAAGTTTAAATTAAAAAAGTCGAAATATTCAGAAAAAGACAAATATTAAAAAAAATAGCAGAATTTCGAAAAGACAAATATTAAGAAAACTAGCTGGATTTTGGAAAAAAAAACGATTTTTGAGAGAACATTCCAAAAAAAGGAATTTTGAGAATAAATGCAAAATTTCGAATATTTGCTGAAAAGGATAATTTTAGAAAAAGGTCTAATTTTAAGAATGAAAGTCATGATTTTAGTAAAAAGACGAATTTAAAGGAAAAAAGTCTAAACTTCAAGAAATACTAAATAACGAATTTGGAGATGAAAATCCAGACTTCGAGAAAATAGCAAACCCTAAGAAACCAGTCAAAATTTTTGAAATGTTAGGTTCTAGAAGATTGAAATTTTCATAAAAATTTCAATGTTAGGAAGGAAGAAATTTGGAGAATTTGAAAGGAAGGAATTTGGAGCAATAGGCGAGATGTTGAGAAATAGGTTTGAAATTTTAACCGAAACTTCAAAATTGAGAAGAGATTCGAAATCTTTTAAAAAATGTTAAGAAACAAGGTCGAATTTTGCAAATAAAGTCAAAATTAACAAAAAAAACTTTTTCAAAAATTATGATGAAAATCTATAAAAAAAGGATGAATATTGAGGAGAAGGACGAAACCTCAAAAAAAATGAAAATTTTGCACAGACAACTAAATTTTGAGAAAATTTTGAAAATAATTGTTTATAAAAGACAAATTTGGAAAAAAAATATTGAATTTTTGACAAAGATTTGCGATTTTCATGGTCATACAGGATTTTAAATGAAGTCAAAATTTCTAAAAAAAAGGGCCGATTTTGGGAAAACTAGCGACATTTCAAAAAATAGTTTAATGTAAAAAAAATTAAAAAAGCAAAAACGGATTTTAAAATAAATTTGAAATTTGGAAAATAGATCGAAATTTCAAAAATATCAAAATTTTCAGAAAAAATTCAAAATTCGAAATTTTGCAGAGAAAGACAACATTTGTCATTCATAATCTAAAACGGCAAATTTTGTAAAAAATTACGAAATGTGAAAACACTTGAGATTATCACAAAATGTCAACATTCAAAGTAAAGTACTAATTTTGAAGAAAAGAAGAAAAATTCATATAAATTTTCAGCTGCTTCGGGGGAAGAGCAAATGTTATACCCTGCCCTATTCTAGCTACATCTACAATCAAGTGTAGAAAAAGTTTTTCCATCACGAAATTAGAAAAATTGAGATTATCAAAAAATGTTAAAATTCCAAGAAAAGTACGAATTTTGAAGAAAAAACGAAAAATTGAATGTAAATTTTCGGCAGCTTCAAAGGAAGAGCAAATGTCCCACGATGCCCCATTCTAGCTACGCCTATGATCAAGTGTGGAAAAAGATTTCCCATCACGAAATTCGAAAAAAATTGAGCTTATCAAAAAATATCAAAGTTCCAAAGAAAGTACGAATTTTGAAGAAGGATGGAAAATTGAATGTAAATTTTGGATGGTTTCAGGAGCTAGGAGCTACCCTACTCTAGCTAGGACAGAATCAAACAATGAGAAAGTTATGAGAGAGAGAGAGAGAGAGAGAGAGAGAGAGAGAGAGAGAGAGAGAGAGATGAGAGGATAACGCGATTCAAAAGCGATAACTTTTTGAAGTTGAATTTAGATCCATGTGAGAAGATATCAAGGATTTGCGATATCGTTAACGATATACTACAGATTCAAATGTAGGGAAATCTAAAATGAATTGTGTCAAAATTGCGGCTGCATAAAGTTCGACTTTTTCCAAAAATTTTTAAGAAGAAAATTTCCAAATTTTTGCCTCAAAATTGCGAGTTCAGGCTTCGAATTTTTAAAGTTAAACTTCTTTAGGGGCGACTTAAGCGATTTGGAAAGGGGGTAAACTTATTTTCGCGTCATCATAACACGTGACCATCACGCGTCACCAACATGCTCTTCTCTTAACATTAGAGCTGAGTTGTTTATTATGGGTTCAAACTAACAGTATTAATTTCTAGTTTTAAGTTTTCACTTCTGCCGGCAGTCTTAAAGACCACCTAATTTATTTATTTTTAGGACAAGTCTAGATTAAATCCCCCAGTAATAATTAAAATGTTCACCACGACTTACTCTACTTATCAGCTTATGCACTATTCGGGCTATCTGATGCAGCCGGTGGAGGGAATACGACGAAGGGAAACAAGAAATAAAACGGACGAATGTTTGGCTTCACGCGACATTAACCTGTTAGAACCAAGAACACTTAGTATTGTCAACGATTAATTCCTCCGCGCTCTCTTGTCAAGTCTTATTTTCCGCAAGCTAAATCTCCCCGACTTTCAGTTTTTGCTATTCGCACAAGATTAACTGGAACTAAACACACGATGCTCGCTCGGGACTGAGCGAAATCGCAAAAAGTCGATTTTACACAATTTTCATGATTATTTTGCCCGGGGCTCTTGCGCGTCCGCTAGTGTTCTTCTGCATTGACGAAATTTGCTAAAAACGAATCGCTTTTTTGATAACCTTGTGATCAGCATAGTTTTCATTTTGTTGGATGTAGAACAAAAATCTCAAACTTTCTGCCCCGTTTCGAGGTAACTTCCTATTTTTTAGGTGAAGAGGGAGGGTGCATTTTTTCTTTTTTTAAAAAAAAAAGAAAAATTTAAATATTGAAACCAAGCTCATACGGCTTTAGAGGCTTGATAAGTCCTATTAGTTGAATTGGCTGCGATTTAAGTTTAATTTGAAAATCAGTTACCAAAAAAGTTGACAAAAATGTTTCGTTTAAATATATGACTCGGAGTCTGCTGAAATACAGAGAGATAGAAGGATACACTTTTTTTAATAAACGCGAATGAGTATCTTTCAGCCGGTCTGAAATTAGCGTTAAAAAGCGAAGCTCTACTTATAAGTGTGAGAAAATTACAGATTGTTTCGCTGATCCAGGAAAGAAATTCTACATGACAAAGTAAGCTAATCGTTTCTGGTGATTTAATCTAAATAGGTTGCAATTTAGAATTCGGTTGGATCTTAATTAAAAGCCGTACGTCATCATTCTGAGCCAGTGAACATCATGCGAGAGGATTTTCTTGGTCAAAGGGTGCTCCACCACATAATCCTTCTCACCCATGAGCTTGACAAGGGCGCGGTTTTTATCCGCTGGTTCATTATTGACAATTTAACCGCCTGACATTCAAATTTTGAACCTACAACATCTATCGGACCCGACCTGGACCCGACAATTTTTTTTAACCTCGCAAGATCAGGTGATTAAGGTTCACATCTTTTAGTGTCAATCTGACTTTTTAAATATTTGAAATTCGAAATGTGTTACTTTCATCGAATATGAAGGTTGCGGATGCAGAAGCCAGTAGGGTAGCTATCCTTGGGCATCAAATTCGATGCCCTTCTGGGGAGGGAACGTTCTCATAGTTTTTTCTTAGTGTTAGACCCAATTCGAAAACTCTAAATTCATACCAAGCCTAAGTTTCAAATGTAAAATTCATTGGAAAGGTTGATGTACAAAT
Source organism: Dastarcus helophoroides (assembly GCA_028583605.1). Classification (NCBI taxonomy): domain Eukaryota; kingdom Metazoa; phylum Arthropoda; class Insecta; order Coleoptera; family Bothrideridae; genus Dastarcus; species Dastarcus helophoroides. Next base: position 11,993,208 of record CM053336.1, on the reverse strand, counting down.
CTTGTTTGTTGAAACCAAGAAAGATTAAAAAAAGCAACAAAAGTTGAGAGCAAATTTTGTTGTATTATTTAATCTTTCTTAATTTTAGAGGACAAGATTTGTATATCAACTTTTGAAGACAACCAAAGTCAACTTCGTTCCACCAAAGTCGTTGGAAAGGTTTTTGTCGAGTTCGAAGAACAAAGTAGAAGTTTCACGTTAATCTCATACTTTCCAACAAAAAATTAAGAATTGTATAAAGTGAAATTCTCAAATTTTGAAGCTTGGTACGCTTTTAAGTAAAAGAAATAACTTTTGGTGGACTGGTCCTTGGTTATCTTCAACAATTGAAATACAATTCTTGTCCCCTGAAGCCAAAATGGATTAAAAAACACAACAAAGGTTACTCTAACGCGTTTCGATAGCCAAACTATCATCTTCAAAGCTTGAAAGTGTACCAAGGTTAAAAATTTGAGAATTTCAATTTATAAAATTTTTATTTTTTTGTTGAAAAGTATGAGATTAACATGGAAGTTCTACTTTTTTCTCCCAACTCGACAAAAAACCTTTCCAACGACTTTGGTGAAACGAAGTTGACTTTGGTTTTCTTCAAAAGTTGATATACAAATCTTGTCCTCTGAAATTAAGAAAGATTAAAGAATACAACAAAATTTGCTCTCAACTTTTGTGGCTTTTTTTAATCTTTCTTGGTTTCAGAGGACAAGATTTGTATTTCAATTTTTGAGGACAACCAAGGTCAGCTCCGTTCCACCAAAATCGTTGGAAAATGTTTTTGCCGAGTTTGGAAAAAAAAGTAGAAGTTTTATGTTAATCTCATACTTTTCAAAAAAAAATTAAGAAAGAAAGTGAAATTCTCAAATTTTTAAGCTTGTTACGCTTTCAAGTAAAAGAAATAACTTCTGGTGGACTGCCCCTTGGTTATCTTCAAAAATTGAAATACAAATCTTGCCTCCTGAAGCCAAGAAAGATTAAAAAACACAACAAAGGTTGCTCTAACGCGTTTTGATAGCCAAGCTATCATCTTCAAAGCTTGGCTATCGAAACGCCTTAGAGCAACCTTTGTTGTGTTTTTTAATCTTTCTTGGTTTCAGAGGACAAGATTTGTATTTCAATTTTTGAAGACAACCAAGGTTAGCTCCGTTCCACCAAAATCGTTGGAAAAGGTTTTTGCCGAGTTTGAAGAAAAAAGTAGAAGTTTTATGTTAATCTCATACTTTTCAAAAAAAATTAAGAATTTTATAAAGTGAAATTCTCAAATTTTTAAGCTTGTTACACTTTCAAGTAAAAGAAATAACTTTTGGCGGACTGGTCCTTGGTTATCTTCAAAAATTAAAATACCAATCTTGTCCCCTGAAACCAAGAAAGATTAAAAAACACAACAAAGGTTGCTCTAACGGGTTTCGATAGCCAAGCTCTTATCTTCAAAGCTTGACTATCGAAACGCGTTAGAGTAACCTTTGTAATTTTTAATCTTTCTTGGTTTTAGGGGACCAGATTTGTATTTCAATTTTTAAAAGAAATAACTGAAAAGAAGCTTGCGATGGTGGGAAAAAGTTGAAGATTAACAAATCGAGAAAATGTGTGTCGAAAAAAAGTTAAAATTTCTAGGAAAAAATCGAAATTTTATAAAGTCAATATTTTAGGAGAGAAAATTAGACATTAGATGATTAAACTCCGAATTAAAAAAAAATAATTTTCAAACAACTAGTTATTTTTTTTCAAAACATTTTCAAATTTCAATAAAATAATAATTATTAGGACATTTAAACATCAGGGAGTAGAAATTTTGAAAAGAAAACTTGGGTGTTCAGTTCTATACACTAGATTTCAAAAAAATGTCAACTTTTACGACCAATGACACATATTTCATTTCCCAAATTTTTACCGCTTGATTTGATCCGCCACTGCAAGCTGAACCACCTTCGAGTTTTTTATTTCAATTTCAAATTTGGATTTACTTTAGTATTGCTAATATTTTTCTGCAAACGATTTTAATTACGAAAATCTTTTTTTTAAAATCGTGTATTTTTCTCAAAACGTCTTTTTTTAATTCATAGCTTTGGTCCTAAAAATTAAACTGCTAATTACAAATTTCTCTTTTTTTTTATAAATGTTCAGTTTGGCTAAAGACGTGGACTTTTTTTGACATTTGGAGAACATCTCTTCTATCACACAATTCATTTGAAACTTTATCTTTTTTTGTCAACATTATGCCCTTGATTAAAGTTGAAATTTTCACTTTAAGAATTTTAGTTTTATTTTGAAAGTAAATCGCCCTAAACTTTATTTTTTTTCCTTGAAATTTCGATTTCAGATTTAAGATTCCTCCTCAAATTCTGAAAGGACTGTTAATATTTTCATTTTTCTTAAATTGTTGTAAATTCAAAAGTTCAGCAAAATTTATTTTAATATGAGGGAATTCCACGTCAAATCAACCACTTTTGGACGCGACCCTTTTCCACTTGGTTGAAATTTTTACGTAATATACTACCCCCTCTAAGAAAGTTGTGTTTTTCAATTTTTTACACCCAATCAAAAAAGAATTATCAAGTTAAGAAAAAATAGTGCTTTTGTTTTTCAAACGCCCATAACTTTTTCAAAAACAGACTAAACAAGGTGATTTCTTTCTGTTTGTTATTAAATGTGCTTTTTAGGAAAAAAATAACAAAAAAATATTCCAGGTCACATTGGAAAAAATCTAAAATTTTTTAAAGTTCGCCGTTTTTTATTTATTATTTTTAATTTTTAAAAAAGAATCTTTGATTTTATTCTGCATAACTTTTGAGAGCCACAGTAAAATTGAAACAAAAAACGTTTCATCAACAAAAAAAAATAGATAAAAAATTAGCCCCTTTTGGGAATAGTTGCGCAATTAAATGCAGAATAAATCAAAGATTTTTTTGAAAAATAAAAATAATAATTAAAAAATGGCAAACTTTGATGAAGCGCTGATTTTTGTCCAAAATTGAACAAATATACAATTATTATGTATTTATAGAATATTATCTGGAATATTTTTTTGTATTTTTTTCCTGAAAAGCGCTTTTAATAACAAAAATTTGAAAAAAATTGTCTTGATTAGTCAAAAAAATTATACAGGGTGGACCATAAGTAATGGGACATAGAGCAAGAGTAGATTTTTCGTATAAAAATAATGTGATTTAGCCACATTTACCTTATACCAAAAGTTGATATTAACAGAGATACAGTGTATTAAAAATGAAAAAAAAATTGTGACTTTTTCGCCTAACTGATGAACACATTTCACTATAGACAAGAAATTTGGCATAGGGAAGTGTCTTTGGTCAAGAAATTCTAATTTGCTCACAGATTGCCAGTAACTGATAGGGGGCGCCACCTGCGCTACCTTGTATTATTCTAAAGCAGGCTTCGGCAAACTGCGGCTCTTTTAAAAGATAGCTGCGGCTCTTTAAATTCCCCCCAAAAAAAAAATAAAATAAGAGCTAGACATACAGAAAATTAGAATTCATTAAAGTGATTTACAGAATTCTAAATTTTCAAAAATACTTTTCTAAGAATTTTTACGTTTTGCTTATATTTTGACAAAAAAGTTATGATTATAAGAAGTATTTTCCGAAATTTTTGATTGATTTATATTAACATTATAAAAAAACAGGTGCACTTGAAAATTTTTAAAAAAAGACTAATTTGGGGGGTCAAAATTTATAAAAAATATTTTTTCCATGATTTTTACTTTTTCATTTGTAAATTTTCTACAGCCCTGAAATTTTGTGAAAAAAGTTAAATTACTTTTGTGAACAAAAATCTAAATTTGCAAAAACAGCAAATATCAAAATTCGAATTAAAAGCTGAAATTTTCAGAAAAAAACCGAATTTTGAGAAAAAGGAAGAGATTTCGAAAAAATCTGGACAAAAAAGACTTCGAAAACACTTCGAAAAAATTGAGAAAAAAGGAAACGATTTCGAAAAAATTGAGAAAAAAGAGGAGATTTCGAAAAAAATAAATTTACCAAAAGTTCTCAAAAATGGGTAAAATTAAAAAAAAATATTGAATTTCAACAATAGATTGAAACCCAGAACAAACTGAGAACCTGAAATTTTAAACAAATTTGAATTTTTTAAATAACTGGAAAATACCAAAAAGAGAAATTGTCAAAATAAACATCGCAGCTTTGAAAAACAATAAAATGTCGAATTTTACAAGTCAAAATTTTGAAAAAACCGTAGATAAATTTCGTCAAAAAAAATCGCAGTTCCCAGAAATAATAAAATGTCGAATTTTAAAAATGAAAATTTCGAAAAAAAATCGAATTTTGCGAAACAAGCCCGAAAAATTTATCAAGCTTTAAAAAATTTAAAGTTTTCAGAAAAGAAAAAAGTTAAATTTTAGGAACAATTTCAAGGAAAGAGTCGAAATATTAAGAAAAACTCGAAATTTCGACAAAAAATTTGCAGTTTTCCAGGGAAAGCCAAATTTTGAGAAGAAATTTTAAATTTCGAGAACAAAACGATTTAAAAAAATACAAATTTTCTGATAGATTCGAATTTTAAGAAAATTAGTAAAATAATTGCGAAAGAAAACTTCCAGTTTCGAGAAAAGTATTAAATTGTAAAAAATGGTCAAGATTTCCCAAAGAAAGTCAAATTTTGAGAAAGAAATCAAATTTTGGGATTTAAAAATAGATGAATTTCGTTCAAAATAATAGTTGAAATTTCCTAAGAAGCTTAATTTTAAAAAGAAAAAGATTTCGAAAAAAATGAATTCATCAAAAGATCTCAAAAAAAGCAAACTTTCAGTAAAAGACTTCGAATTTTGACAACAGATTGAAATTTGCAGAACAAATTTAAAAACCTGATCTGATTAGACAAATTTAAATGTTGTGAAAAATTAGAGAGAGAAAATTAAATTTTGAGAATAAATTGAAATTTCGAGAACAAGACGAATTAAAAAAATCCAAATGTTTACATAAATTCGAATTTTAATAAAATTGGTAAAATAATTTCGAAAGAAAAGATAATGTTGATACAACTTCCAGTTTCGAGAAAAATCTTGAACTTTACAGAAATGGCCAAATTTAAGAAAAAAATCAAATTTTGAGATTAGGTTGAACATTTTGAAAATTGACGAATTTCGTCGAAAAAATCGCAACTTTCAAGTACAATAAAATACCGAAGTTTAAAGTCAAAATTTAAAAAAGAACAAAATTTGCGAAACAAGTCCAAATTTGTAGAAAATAAACAAAAGTTTAAACGTTTAGTAAAAGTTAATATTTGGGCAAAATGGCTAAATTTGGAAAAAGGACGAATTTTAAAAAGAATATAGAAATTTCGAGAAAAGTGTTGTAGGTCAAAATTTTCCAGAGAAAGTCAAATTTTGATATTAAGTCAAACATTTTGAAAATATGTAGATAAATTTCGTCAAAAAAATCGCAGTTTGCAGAAGCAACAAAATGTCGAATTTTAAAAGTCGAAATTTCGAAAGAAAACCGAATTTTGCGAAACAAGTCCAAATTTGTGGAAAATAAATAAAAGTTTAAATGTTTAGTAAAGTCAATTTTGGGAAAAATGCTGAAATTTGGTAAAAGGGCGAATTTTAAAAATAATGTAGAATATTCTAGAAAACAGCCGCAATTTGGAACAAAGTCGAAAAATTTTGGAAAAAAGTGAAAATTGAGAATAGATTTAAATTTCGAAAAAAGAATACTTTGAAAAAGGGTCGAAATCATCAAAAACTATTTTACTTAACATCTCCAATTTCTTCAAATTTTTACTTTTTTTTGTTAAAAAAATCGACAAAAGATGAATTTTTGAGAAATAAGACGAATCTTCTGATAAGGCGAATTAAAACAAGGTAAATACTTTCACAAATTGTTGAGTTTTGAGAAGAAAGGAAGATTTGGGATAAAAGTAATTTTAGGAATAAAATAGATGTTAAAAAAGAAGACCAATATAGAGAAGAGTTAAAAAAGTCGAAATTGCGAAAAAAAGGCAAATTTTGAAGTAAAGGTCTAAATTTTGAAAAATAAAACGTCTTTTGGGTTGAATAAGTTTTCGTTTGGCTACATGAGTCAGGGAGGTCTCTCTGTCCCATATTTTGTCTGATTTAATTTTGAAATAAAATGTAAAATCAGAAATAAAAATTTGTGGATCTTTGAAATACAAATCTCCCCTGAAACCAAGAAAGATTAAAAAACACAACAAAGGTTGCTCTAACGCGTTTCGATAGCCAATAGCTGTCATCTTCAGAGAGATACCTCTCTGAAGCTGAACGTGTTTCTACAGCTTGGCTATAGAAGCACGTTAGAGCAATCTTTTTTGTGTTTTTTAATCTCTTTTGGCTTCAGGGGACAAGATTTGTATTTCAGTTTTTGAAGACAACCAAGGACCAGTCCGTTCCACCAAAATTGTGGCTCTTTGAAATTCACGAAGTAAATTTTTTTATTGTGGCTGGCTCTTTAGATTTAAAAGTTTGCCGACCCCTGCTCTAAAGCATCATAACTTTTGTGTACCTTTATGTACTCTTATTTTAAATAGATATTTTTATTTATCTACATTTTTTACGTAAAAAAGTGTACTTTTTAAATGTTGAAATAAGCAACCATTTTCAGGATATTTGCCTTCAAAGTTTGCAGTACGTTTATGTAAATGTAAATTTTTCGCAGTAGGTTTCAAAATAAAAGTAATAAAACTGACTCTAAAATAGTTTATATTAAATGTTACTCTACTGACATTATTATTACACAAATTTTTTAAATTACTAAAGCAAATTTAAATAAAATAACAAAACAAAATTTATTTTCAAAAATAAGTATGTGGGAAATGGCCTTTTTCAGGAAAACGGATTTTAAACAATTAAAAATCTGGCTATCTTTTATTAAAATTTATCTCCAAATATCTGCTTTGACCACCCAGACTATTAAAACTTTTTTGTGCGGACTCAGGCATCATATCTCACATCTCTATGTTAAAAAATAAATTACGTGTTAATTTTCTGGATTTTTTTTACTAAGATTTTTAACATTTAGGTAATAATATTATCAGCAAAGGAATATTTAACATAAATAACTTTTAAAGTTGTCTTATGATTGCTTTTTTCAAACCTACTTCAAAAATTTAATAACTTAGTAATTTAAAAGACAGGTCAAGTTTTAAAGGCAAATATCCTGGAAACGGTTGCTCGTATCAACTTTCAGAAAGTACACCTTTTCTACGTAAAAAAATATGACGAAATAAAATAATTTATTTAAAATGAATATACTTGGGTGCGCAAAAAAGTTACAATGATTTAGAATTATGCAGGATAGCGCAAGTAGCGCCCCCTATCAGCTATTGGTAATATGTTAGCAAATTAGTGTTTGTCGACATAACAAACCCCCTTGTGCCAAATTTCGTGCCTATATTACAATTCATTCCATAATTATACGAAAAAAATCGATTTTTTTTTCATCTTTGATACCTTGTATCTTTGTTAATATCAACTTTTGGTATAAGGTAAATGTAGCTAAATCACATTATTTTTATTCGAAAAATCCACCATTGCTCTGTGCACCATTACTTATGGTCCATTCTGTATAGAAAATTATCTGAAATATTTTTTGTATTTGTTCCTGAAAAGCACTTTTAATAACAGAAAAATTGAAAAAAAATTATCTTAATCATAAAAATTTTATAGAATATTATCTGAAATATTTTTCATATTTATTTTTCGTGAAAAGCACTTTTAATAACAAGAAAATTAGAAAAAAAATTCTTGGTAGCTCAAAAGAATTATATTCATAATTCATAGAGTATGATTTGGAATATTTTTTCACTTTTAATGGTAAAAAAAACTTAAAACAAGTTGCCTTAGTAAGTTTTTGAAAAAGTTATCAGCGTTTGAAAAACAAAAGTACTATTTTTTTTATTCATAACTTGTTTTTGATTGAATGGAAAAAATTTACACAAACGGTTTTAGTGGGGTGGAATAATATGCAAAAATTTGAGCAAAGTCAAAACGGTTTGGGTTCAGAAGTGGTTGATTTGACGTTGAATACCCTAGCATAAATTATGGTTCTCTTTGAAAAATTACGATTTTGTTTATTCTCAAAATTTCAATTTTAAATCTTACTTTTTCCCAAATGTTCGATTACGAACCCATAATTTCAATTTTTCTACAAAACTTGGCTCAATTTTCGAAACTGCAATTTTCTTTTAAAGTAGGATTTGTAGACCTTTTTTATGACCTTTGAAAAGAATAGAATTTCATAAAAAATTCAAAAATTTTGTAAAATCGTAAATACTAATTTTCAAAAATGTGAAATTCAGGATTTAAAAAAGTTGAAATTTTATTAAAGTCGTACTTTAAAAAAAGGTCAAAATATCCTTTAAAAAAGCATGCATTTAAAACATTGGCTGAACCACGTGCGAGTTTTTTTTTACTTCAATTTCATATTCGGATGTACTTTAGTAATGCTAATATTTTTCTGCAAACGATTTGAGTCTTCAAATGCCCAGTTTTTTTCAAAAAAATAGTCTCCTAATTACGAGAACTTTTTTTTACTTTAAAAAAAGGTCAAAATATCCTTAAAAAAGCATGCATTTAAAATATTGGCGAAATTTGTAAAAAAATAGATATCGAAACTTTTTTAAAAATTGATATTTCAAATGTCAGCAACAAAGTCAAACCTTTAATTTTAAAAGCAGTTGAAATATCCTAAAAAAATCCAAAATTTAAAACAATAGCGATCAACAGCAACAAAGTCAAAACACCGTAACTTCTAAAAAAGTCAAAATTTTCAAAAAAGTGAAGATTTAAAAATAAATCTAAAAAAAGTCCAGTTTTTGTAAAGTTGACACTTTGGAAAAAAAAACAGTTTTAAAACAAAACCGAAATTTAAAACGGCTGTCGCCGTATATCCTTCTTTCCGCAGGAAAGCATAATAGGGTTATCCTTAGCGAGTGAACTGAACATAAAAAACATATATATAAATATGACATGTATTTTGGGTTATGATTGCCCTTTAATTTTTCTCTACGAAATGGATTAACTTGATAAAATTAATTGCAGACGTTTTTTTTTGGACATTTCAAATTTAGAATGTTACACCCAAAGTTTAATTGTTTGAATTATGCAAAAGGATCTGAAAGGGGGTCGTATAATCAGAGGTTATTTACGAGGTTCAGGAAAACCAGTGGTCAGTGCGAAGCAGTAAAACAGCTCGGACCGCTATCAGGGAACAACTTGCTTGTTTGGAATTTGGAACGATTCATGAATAGAAAGCTTTATGTCTGTGTGGAACAGCTCACCTACTAAACGTTGTTTTGCAATTTGAGAGAAATAGAATAATTTTGTAAGAAGTATTCATTTGAGATTCAAATTTTTGATGTTCCTAAAATTATGTTTTAATGAAATTATTCTTGTTTCGCGTAATTATCTTTTTGGAATTGAGATTACGAATTTGGAAAAAAATCAACTTTTAATAATTTTTTATTACTGTTATTGCAAGTTGCGACCTTCTTCATAGCTCATAGCTCTTGTGATATTTTTAAATTCCAAATAAGAATTTTTTTTTCTGAAATCGTTCGTGATTGTCAAGAAAACGATTTCATAGAAAATTTAATGGCAATGAAAAAGGTAATGAATTTATGAAAATTTCTTAATTGGAGTAATGTTGATTGCGAGTGCAAAAAAAATAATATGTGTACCTCGTAGTAAAAGCACATTCCCGGACTTCGATGTTTGTTAGCCTTGCTTTTACTACTAACTACACAATATACGAGGGTAAATCAAACGTCTTTGCTCCTAAAAATTAACCTACTAATTACAAATGGTTCTTTTTTTCTATAAATGTTCAGTTTTGGCCAGAGACACGGACTTTTTTTGACATTTCGAGAACATCTTTTTTATCAAACGGTTTATTTTAAACTTTATCTTTTTTTTCCAAAAGTATGCCTTTGATTAAAGTTGACATTTTCATTTTATTTTGAAAGTAAATCGCCCCAAACTTTTTTTTTCTCGAAATTTCCATTTCAGATTACGATTTCTCCACAAATTCTGAGAGGGATTGTTAATATTTTCATTTTTTTTAAATTGTTATTATTTCAGTAGCCCCCACATATGAAAATCGCATGGTGATAAGTGGGGACTGTAAGGAGGCTGTTCTAATGTTGTCCAATGCATTTCCTCTAATTTTTGATGTGTCAGATTGACTGAGTGGGGGCAGGCATTGTCGTGAAGCAAAATCACATTTCTGACCAAAAATTCGCGCCTCTTCCTCCTCCTACATGCACGTTTTGCTTCATCCAATAGCTGGCAGTAGTAGGCAGTATTAGCCGTTCGACGTTTATGCAGAAAATCGAGGCGTTGAACAGTGTTAATCTTGTCCGCAGTCACACTGATCCGAGGGCGACGGGTATGGGGTTCATTTTCAACTTAAGTTCGTCTTTCCAAATTTTTGTGCCATTCATACATTTGAGTTTTCTTCGAACAAATATCCCCAAACTGAACTTCTAGTCTAGAAAAAATTTCGGAGGGCTTTACACGTTCAACGGTAAGAAATTCAGTAATAATGCCCTGCGCAACGTGTGGATGAACCTCTTGCTCAATCATTGTGTTTACAACCGACAAACGGTGAGAACGGAACTCGCTTGAGCGCAGGAAGTCACGTGATATTTCCACCTCACATATCTAAGAGTATGCGCACACTCCTGACACCCTCATGCCGACATGATAGAAATTCCGGTTGATATTGACTCTTGTACTATAAAATTGAAATATGGTTATCTTCAAAAATTGAAATACAAGTCTTGCCCCTGAAATCAAGAAAGATAAAAAACACAACAAAAGGTGCAACCTTTGTTGTGTTTTTTATCTTTCTTGGTTGAAGAAGGCAAGATTTGTATTTCAATTTTTGATGATACCCAAGGACCAGTCCGTTCCACATATTCACCTCTGTCCCAGTGCAACTGATATTATTTGACGTGATATTATTGCTTTGCTTATATCGAGTTTTATTAAAATAAAATCATAGATTATAATTATGAGGGGTGGTAGGTGTGCCTCATGCAATACTCTAGAGATTTCTTCATAAAAAGTCTACCTTATCCACGGTTTAAATTAGAGGGGTTGCCGTGAGCTTTGAGCTTGAAAATGTCTAAATGACATCCAGTTTGAAAGCGTGTGCTACCAAAAGTGCGATCCTGATGGTACTTAATTTTAATAAAACGTACATTTATTTAGGTCGTTATTGGTTTGTATTGATTTGTTGTCTGTCAAGAGTCGATGAAGTATGACTCATTCTTATTTTAGTTTCAATGGATAAATCTGTATCACAAATTGACAATTAACCCCCTCGTGAACCCATTAGGTTGTTATGCTACGAGTCCAATTGAATATCATAATGCAATCATTCAATTGATCCCTAAAAACATGAATATGTATTTTATTCGATTCGTTGCGGTTTTTTAGCCGCTTTATTGCTTGATCGGTCTTAATTAAATGATTAAATCTTATCTATTCGTCATCTTTGTTCCATCTGTTTTAACCACAGAATTGGGCTTTAGAAGCTACGTAGCTTGAATTGAACTAAATTAAAAAAAGTAAGACCGAAGACCGAATTTTTTCAATTACCCTAATTTGATTTGGGCTATCATCTTTAGAGAGTTACTCTGAAGATGATAGCTTGGATATCGAAACGCCTTAGAGCAACCCTTGTTGTGTTTTTTATTCTTTATTGGTTTCAGAGGACAAAAGTTGTACTTCAATTATTGATTTATTTTTCAAATTTTGATTTCAGCATCGAAATTTTAGGAAATAGGTTAAACATTTTGAGGTTTCGATTTTTTTCCCTAAAATGTTGACTTCAGAATTTCTAAATTAGGGCTTTAAACTCTAAATATCTTTTAACTGAAAACTTTGAGATACAAGTCGAAATTCTGAATTTTATTTCAAACTCTTGATTCTATTTTTTGAAATTTTGACTTGACTCTGAAAATTTGAAGTTTATTCTCAACATTTCGTTTCATAGGCGTTGTCTTAATAGGGCAGGGAGCGGCAGTTGCCCCCTCCACCTATGTCTTATCTCATGCAGTCACGCAAAAACATGTATTCAATCGGGAAGACTTTTTATCTCAAAAATTCGACTTTATTTATAAATTCGTCGTTTTATTGAAATTTTAATTATATTTTTGCTCTCCTTTCAATTCGTCTTTTTTTCGAAACGTCGATGTCATTTTCAAAATAAGACTAGTTTCTTTAGTAACTCCCTACTTTTTTCTTAAATCTGTCTTTTTTCTTTTCTACACAAAAATCGATTTGTGTGAAAATTGTTCTCTTTTTTTTTCAAAATTTAGACGTATTCACAAAATTTGACTCTTCTCACATTTAGTTTAATCGATTTGTTAAATTTTGAATTAGAAGTTTATTCTTGTTCAAAATTTCAGTTTCTTTAGGAACTCCCTACTTTTTTTCTTAAATCGGTCTTTCCTTTTCTTCACAAAAAATCGATTTTTGTGAAAATTTGGTCAGAATTATTCTCTTTTTTTCGAAATTTAGACGTATTCACAAAATTTGACTCTTCTCACATTTAGTTTAATCGATTTGTTAAATTTTGAATTAGAAGTTTATTCTTGTTCAAAATTTCAGTTTCTTTAGGAACTCCCTACTTTTTTTCTTAAATCGGTCTTTCCTTTTCTTCACAAAAATCGATTTTTGTGAAAATTTGGTCAGAATTATTCTCTTTTTTTTCGAAATTTAGACGTATTCACAAAATTTGACTCTTTTCACATTTAATTTTTTCGATTTGTTAAATTTTGAACAAGAAGTGTATTCTTGTTCAAAATTTCAGTTTCTTTAGTAACTCCCTAGTTTTTTCTTATATTGGTCTGTTTTCATTTCTTCATAAAAATTAACTTTTGTGAAAATGTTGTCTTTTTTATGATTGGACTTTGTTCTCTGAATTGTACTCTTTTTTTTCGAAATTTATACGTATTTATAAAACTTTTTTCACATTTGATTTTTCGATTTGTTAAATTACAGCTTTTTCTTAGAAATTTCGACTTTGATTTCAAGATTGATCTTTTCAAATTTTCCCAAATTCAATTTCACAGAATTTGTCTTTTTTCACATTTAATTTTTTCGATTTATTTAATTCTGAACAAAAAGTCTATTTTTGTTCAAAATTTTAGTTTCTTTAGTAGCTTCCTAGTTTTTTCTTAAATTCGTCTGTTTTCATTTCTTCATAAAAATTGATTTTTGAGAAAATGTTGTCTTTTTTATGACTTGATTTTTTCTATAAATTGTACCCTTTTCTTTCGAAATTTAAACGTATTCATAGAACTTTTTTACGTTTGATTTTTGGATTTGTTAAATTGCAGCTTTTTTTTAGAAATTTCGACTTTGATTTCAAGATCGATCTTTTCAAAATTTCCCAAATTCAGTTTCACAAAATTTGATTCTTTTTACATTTAATTTTTTCGATTTGTTAAATTTTGAACAAAATTTTGTTCAAAATTTCAGTTTCTTTAGTAAATCCCTAGCTTTTTCTTAAATCGATATTTTTTCATTTCTTCACAAAAATCGATTTTTGTGAAAATTGTGTATTTTTATGATAGGACTTTTTTCTATGAATTGTATTCTTTTTTTTTCGAAATTTAAACGTATTCATAAGATTTTCTTTACGTTTGGTTTTTCGATTTGTTAAATTGCAGCTTTTTTTTCGAAATTTTGACTTTGATTTCAAGACTGATTATTTCAAAATTTCCCAAATTATATTTCACAGAATTCGACCCTTTTCACATTTAATTTTTTCGATTCGCTTAATTTTGGACAAAAAGTCTATTCTTGTTCGAAATTTCAGTTTTTTTAGTAACTCCCTAGTTTTTTCTTAAATTCGCCTGTTTTCATTTCTTCATAAAAATTGATTTTTGTGAAAATGTTGTGTTTTTTATGATTGGACTTTTTTCTCTGAATCGTACTCTTTTTTTTTTCAAAATTTAGACGTATTTATAAGACTTGTTTCACATTTGATCTTTCGGTTTGTTAAATTACAGCTTTTTCTTAGAAATTTCGACTTTGATTTCAAGATTGATCTTTCCAAATTTTCCTAAATTCAGTTTCACAAAATTTGACTCTTTTCACATTTAATTTTTCCGACTTGTTTAATTATGAACAAAAAGTCCATTCTTCCTCAAAATTTTAGTTTCTTTAGGAACTCTCTAGATTTTTCTTAAATCCGTCTTTTTTCATTTCTTCGTAAAAATCGATTTTTGGGAAATGTTGTCTTTTTTACGATTGGACTTTTTCTCTGAATTGTACTCTTTCTTTTTCGAAATTTAGACGTATTCACAAGAGTTTTTTCACGTTTGGTTTTTCAATTTGTTAAATTAGAGTTTTTTTTCGAAATTTTGACTTTGGTTTCAAGATAGATCTTTTAAAAATTTCCCAAAATCAATTTCAAAAAATTTTTCTCTTTTTACATTTAATTTTTTTGATTTGTTTAATTTTGAACAAAAAGTTTATTCTTGTTCAAAATTTCAGTTTCTCTAGTAACTCCCTAGTTTTTTCTGAAATCCGTTTGTTTTCATTTCTTCATAAAAATCTATTTTTATGAAAATGTTGTCTTTTTTATGACTGGACTTTTTTCTATAAATTGTACTCTTTTTTTTTCAAAATTTAAACGTATTCATAAGACTTTTTTCACGTTTGGTTTTTCGATTTTATAGGTCGCAGCTTGTTTTTCAAAATTTTGACTTTGATTTTGAGATTGATCTTTTCAAAATTTCTCAAATTCAATTTCACAGAATTTGACCCTTTTTCACATTTAATTTTTTCGATTTGTTTAATTTTGAACAAAAAGTCTATTCTTGTTTAAAATTTCAGTTTCCTAAGGAACTTCCTAGTTTTTTCTAAAATCCGACTGGGTGCATTTCTGTATAAAAATCGATTTTTATGAAAATGTTGTCTCTTTTATGATTGGACTTTTTTCTATAAATTATACTCTTGTTTTGAAATTTACACGTGTTCATAAGACTTTTTCACGTTTGGTTTTTCGATTTGTCAAATTGTAGCTTTTTTTCGAAAGTTCGACTTTGATTTCAAGATTGATCTTTTCAAAATTTCTCAAATTTAATTTCACAGAATTTAACTCTTTTTACATTTAATTTTTTGAATTTGTTTAATTTTGAACAAAAAGTCTATTCTTGTTTAAAATTTCAGTTTCTTTAGTAAATCCCTAGCTTTTTCTTAAATCGGTCTTTTTTCATTTCTTCACAAAAATCGATTTTTGTGAAAATTTTGTGTTTTTTATGATTGGACTTTTTTCTCTGAATTGTACTCTTTTTGTTTTCTAAATTTAGACGTATTCACGAGACTTTTTTCATATTTGGTTTTTCGATTTGTTGAATTACAGTTTTTTTTCGAAATTTCGACTTTTATTGCAAGATTGAACTTTTCAAAATTTCCCAAATTCAACTTCACAGAATTTGACTCTTTCCACATTTAATTTTTTGGATTTGTTTAATTTTGGACAAAAAGTCTATTCTTGTTCAAAATTTCAGTTTCTTTAGTAAATCCCTAGCTGTTTCATAAATTGCTCTTTTTTCATTTCTTCACAAAAATCGATTTTTGTAAAAATTTCGCTTTTTTATGATTGGACTTTTTTCTATGAATTGTACTCTTTTTTTCGAAATTTAAACGTTTTTATAAGACTTTTTTCACGTTTGGTTTTTCGATTTGTTAAATTGCAGCTTTTTTTTCGAAATTTTGACTTTGATTTCAAGATTGATCTTTTCAAAATTTCCCAAATTCAATTTCACAAAATTTGATTCTTTTTACCTTTAATTTTTTCGATTTGTTAAATTTTGAACAAAAAGTCTATTCTTGTTCAAAATTTCAGTTTTTTCAGGAACTCCCTAGTTTTTTCTTAAACCGGTCTGGTTTCATTTCTTCATAAAAATCGATTTTTGTGAAAATGTTGTCTTTTTTATGACTGGAATTTTTTCTCTGAATTGTACTCTTCTTTTTCGAAATTTAGACGCATTCCCAAGACTTTCTTCACATTTGGTTTTTCGATTTGTTAAATTACTGGTTTTTTCTCGAAATTTCGACTTTGATTGCAAGATTGATCTTTTCAAAATTTCCCAAATTCAATTTCACATAATTTGACTCTTTTTACATTTAATTTTTTTGATTTGTTTAATTTGGAACAAAAAGGCTATTCTTGTTCAAAATTTCAGATTCTTTAGTAAATCCCTAGCTTTTTCTTAAATTCGTCTGTTTTCATTTCTTCATAAAAATCGATTTTTGTGAAAATGTTGCCTTTTTTATGATTGGACTTTTTTCTATAAATTGTACTCTTTCTTTTTCTAAATTTAAACGTATTTATAAGACTTTTTCACGTTTGGGTTTTTGATTTGTTAAATTGAAGCTTTTTTTTCGAAATTTCCACTTTGATTTCAAGATTGATCTTTTCAAAATTTCCCAAATTCAATTTCACAGAATTTGACTATTTTCACATTTAATTTTTTCGATTTGTTTTATTTCGAACAAGAAGTCTATCCTTGTTTAAAATTTCAGTTTCTTTAGGAACCCCATAGTTTTTTCTTAAATCCGTCATTTTTCTTTTGTTACAAAATTCGATTTTTGTGAAAATTTTGTCTTTTTTATCATTGGACTTTTTTTCTCAGAATTGTTCTTTTTTTTTTAAATTTAGACGTATTCACAAAATTTGGTTCTTTTCAGATTTAATTTTGTCGATTTGTTAAAGTGCAGTTTTTCTTTTGAAATTTCGACTTTGTTTTCAGAATTGATCTTTTCAAAAATTTCCCAAAATTTCCAAAATATTAGGTTTTTCTGAAAATTATTTGTTTTCTAGAAAATTGGATTTGTTTCACAAAATTCGCCATTTCTCGACATTTTGACATTTATTTTAAATTGTACAGTTTATTAATGTTTCTACAAATTTGGATTTTTTGTCGAAATTTGTCTGGTTTGGAAATTTTGATTTTTTTCTCAAAATTCTGCTTTCTTTGGGAAACTTGAATTTTTTTAAAGCTTGACATATTTCTCATGATTTGGAGCTTTCTTTTTCAACAATCGTCTCTACTTTTGAAATTATTTACCAATTGTATCTTGAAATACAAAACTTGTCCCGTGAAACCAAGAATGATTAAAAAACACAACAAAGGTTGCTCTAACGCGTTTTAACAGCCAAGCCGTCATCTTCAGAGAGATTCAAGGGACAAGTTTTATATTTCAATTTTTGAAGATAACCGAGGACCAGTCCGTCCAAAAGAAAAAAAATTGTATCTTAAAATTCACTTTTATCAAAGAAGTTTTAACTTTGCTTGAATTCATTTTACTTTTTGAAGTTTCTGGAAAGTTTCTCGAATTAAGTAGTTTCAGTAAATAGCAGGTTGTTATTATGTTTCAAGCGAAACCTCTGGTTCATAATTTTTATCTATTACGCAGTACAATTAAATATAATATCCTTTTCCACGGAGCGATTTTAAAAGCAAAATACGACTAAATTAACAAGCTTCAGGGAGAGTTTAACTGCCATGATGGTGGTGTAATTCGATATAACTGCCGTTAGTGGCAGAGCAACAGAACAAACCCGAGCCAGACGTCGGAAATAAAAAATAAATAAAAATGACCTTAGTTGTATGAAATCTATTACAACAATTAACGTCGGTATAAAGTCAGAGTGTTAATTGTTAATTAACTAGCAGCAACACAGAGTTGGCGTGGGAAGCGTGTGAATGATGCCCATCCACCGCACAAATTGTATTCTATTCTATTCCTGCTAACTGCCAGAAGTTCGCCTCCTGTATCACGTTCATTGCAAACTTGCAAATTTTTAATGATTGCGATCGCGCCGACTGCAGGCTTAATTAAATATTTCCTTCGTTGCTAAACTTCAGCGGATAACTTCACGCCGCTAATATAAACTGAAAAATTGCCAAAAATTTATCCCATCTCCGAGAATTTGGACAACCTATCCATTGGACGTAGCTGAGAGACCTTGTATTATTTTTTTATGAATGCGGTATGATTTCGTAAGTTTTAGTGGCTGTTAATTGGAAAAAAATCAGATCCTTACCCTGTCAAAAACTGAGTCTCTTTGATGTAAGTTTTGTATTTCAATTTTTGAAGATAACCAAGGACTAGTCCGTTCCACCCAAGAAAAATAATAAGAAACAATTAAAAATTTCTTATGGAGGAGGTTTCGATTACATTTAAGAAAAAAATTGGGCGAGTGACGACTTTACTTGCTGGAATGCCTGTTGGTCTCTCAAAAATATCTCCTTACATTTCCCCACTTCGTTGGTCATGTAAGTTGTTTTGAACAAAGCGCTAATTTTAATTACATCCGTTCGTCGATGTAGAACAGTGGATGTAGTGAGCATGAATGTAAATGTGATTGTGTTTTTCTAACCCGGTTAATTTAGTCATTTGTGTAATGGTCAATTAGTCCATATGGTTACATAAATCTTCAGCGTATTCGCACGATCTTTTAACCCAAAAGCTAAAAGATCAAACATGACATCATCCTTTAATCGCCACCAAAGTGATTCATTAGGAAAGCTCTAAAACTGAGCTGTAATTGCTCAAGCGAATCAATGATTGAAATCAGGGCGCCGCCGAAGAAGACGATCAAACGTTCGAATTTTTAGCCCACTATGGGAACAAAATGTAAAACTGGTGCTTTTGATTGTTTAAATGCCGTGAATGTAGCTTGAAAAGATTCAAAAGAATCGGTTAATTCAGGTAAAAATTTTCAGTAGAGCTTGGAAATAGCTTGTGAAACAATCAGATAACTAATGCACAGACCAATAAGTTTGAAACATTTACTAGATTCGAAGTTTGGAAACCAAAGACCGGTTTCGATCTTGTTAGATCTCGTCTTTGGTTTTCAAATTTCAAATCTAATAAATGTTTCAAACCTATTGGTCTGTGCATTAGAATCCTTGTCTTCTGGGGACATTCCTAGAGAGCAACCGCATCGCTAAGTGGCAGTGTTTCAACTGTTGGTAGTTCGGCTACCTATGATTCACTATACACTCCTAGAGGGCTGCATGAATTTGCAGTCTAGGTTGTGTTCTACTTGGATCAGATAACTGTAGGGATGCAACATCGTTCAAAAAAGAACGATATTTAAACATCGATATTTTTTTTAATGAAACATGGATGTCTCAAACATCGGTATTCGATATCGATATATCGATGTTTCTCCGATGTTTTTTAAATATTTAATAGCGAGTTTAAGAAGTCGAAATTAGGAAAGTGTAGAAAGGACAATAAGGTAAAAAAAAAGTATTTTTCAAAATTTCGGGTTTAATTGAAAGTTCGACTTTTTTTTGGAAATCTCGTGATTAAAAGTTGAAATGTCGACTTTATCTCGACTTATTTCGACTTTATCTCGAAATTTCGACTTTTTTCTTGAACATACCACTTTTTCTCAAAATTTCGCCTTTAATCTCGAAGTTTCGACTTTTTTTTAGAAATTCCGAAATTAAGATCAAAATTTCGATCATAAATATGCACGACGAAACTTAAGTTAGGCATACAATATTGACAAATGGCAGTAGGGTGTGTTCAGTTATTTAATAGCCAAAAATGTTGAATTTTTTCTCGAAATTTCTAGGTTAAAGTTGAAATTTGGGATTAAAGCCGAAATTTTGACTTTAATCATTAAATTACGAGAAAAAAGTTTCATTTCGAAATAAAAGTCGAAATTTCGAGCAAAAAATCTAAAATTAATGACAATTATTTTCCTTCCGAATTTAAACTTGTATTTTTTTATTCATTTTTTCCTCCATTTTTTTTTTGTTAAAGTAGGGGAAAATGCTTTACGCACATCTGGGAAGATAACCCAGATAGTGTCGGACTTCCGCTCAAACTACGGGTACCGACTAAAAACCCCTACTTCTTCGGGGCGGGCCCTTGGCCCCAAATCCCTCCGTCGGAACAGTACAATAGTGCTAGGGCACTGTTGTAAGCTGTTTTGCGTGAAACATAAGAACAAACAAAACAGAAAATTTTTCGAAATGGAAATCTTAGCCTAGAGGACCATCGTTGGTCTTCTAATCCTGATTGGGATGTTTGGATCGTAGTCCACTGCCTGTCGAACTAGTTCGTTGGGATGCGTTTCCGCTCTCACCATGGCCCTGGAATTAATTTCCCTAAGAAAATCTCTTACCAAAGGTAGTTCAGCTGTGGAGCTGATTGTTTCTCACAAACCATGGAGCGTCCATGGCCTATCTTAGAAAGACGTTCTGGAACACCTGGAGTTTCTTCATCTGATTATCCGTCGCCTGTGACCAAGCTACAGATGCGTAGGTCATCGCTGGTCTTATGATTGATTTGTATAGTAACACTTTAAGTCCAATGGACAGGTTACTATTTCTACCAATCATCGCTTGCAGCAGTCCCTTCAGCATTTTAGTTTTAGACACTGCATAATCGATGTGTGCCTGGAATGTTAGTCTTTTGTCTAGAATGACACCTAGATACTTTGCCTGAAGTCTCCCGTCGACGTTTTGCCCATGAACATTTACATGTCCATATGGTTGGAGTCTTTTTCGAGTGAAAAAGACTGCTTGGGTCTTGTCTGCGTTGACTTGGATTCTCCATTGGCCGAAGTAATCTAGTAGACTGTCTGTTGCCTCCTGAAGTCATCTGGTGACCACATCTGGACTGAAAGAGTACGCCACTAAAGCTGTGTCGTCTGCGTAAGTTGCCAATAAGGTGTGATCGATTGTTGGATTGGTTCTCGGAATGTCTGCTGTGAACAGAGAATACAGCAGAGGTGACAAGGCAGAGCCTTGAGGCACCCCATACTGTAACCTAAACTGGTTTGATAGTTCCTGTCCCACCTTTGCTCTGAATGAGCGCTGGTCCAGGAACGAGCTTACCATTTGAACCATTGTTAGAGGTATTCCAAACTGGTGCATCTTGTAGACCAATCCTTGGTGCCAAACTGTGTCAAATGCCTTGGAGATATCGAAGAAAATAGCTCCCACTACCTGGTTCCAGTTCATGCGTTGAGTGATTGTTTCAACCACTCTCAGCAGTTGGTCTGAGGTAGAGTGCATCGGTTGGAACCGAAATTGTTCCTTAGGAATTATGTCGCGATCGTTGATAATATTCTGCAGACGTTTTCTTAAAATCCTTTCCGCCACCTTACCCAAATTGGATAAGAGGCTGATTGGCCTGTAATTTTGGGAAAATTTCCCATCCTTACCTGGCTTAGGAATGAAGATAACGTTTGCAGTTTTCCATCTTGTTGGAAAATACCGGAATTCAAACATAGAATTGACTATTGCTCCAAAGTATTTGACAGCTTAGTCCGGAAGAGACTTCAGAGCTTGGTTTGGAATGCCATCTGGACCTGGAGACTTTCTGACATTTAGCTGGCGCAGAAAGCTTTGGATTTCCTCCTCGTTAGTCGGCTGGATGACGTCGTCTTCTTCTGGCACTTCCTCCTGAAGAATTTGAACCTCTTCTTCCACCTCATCTACAAAGTCTAAGTCCACTTCTTCAAGTGTGGCCTGACAGTGTCGTTCAAAGGTCTCAGCAAAAGCTGTGGCCTTTTCCTGATCTGAGTAAGCCATTCCTTGAGATCCGTGTATCGGAGGGAAAGGTTTCCTAACTCCTCTTAGAGCTTTGGCTGTGCGCCAGAGATCTGATGAAGTTTCGAGGTTACAACTTCTTAGGTGTTCCTGAAATTTAGAAGTTTTGTGCTCTTTGAGTTCATACCTGAGCTCGTGGATGAGCCTGTTGATTTCCGCCTTATCTGCTTGCAGATTGGTCCGTCTTGCTCTCTTCCTGGCACGATTTTTCCTTCTAATCAGCTCCACCAAGTGATTTGGCAGTGGTTCCCTTCCTTTTATACGCAGGAAAGTTTTGGTCGCTGCCAGAATTGAATCTGTTATGGTGATTTCCAATGTTTCCACCGCTGCGTTGATGTCATCGTTTGTATTGATCTCTCCAGGCTCTTCCAGGTTTTCTGCTAGATACTCCCTGAACTGTGTCCAGTTTGTTTTCTTGCAGTTGTCTGGAGGCTTGGGTCCACGATCATCTCCGATGGTCATCATCACTGGGTTGTGGTCTGAACTGAGCTCACTAACTGATGTTAACTCAACAGTGTATCAAACATCCTTCATCAGTGCAACGTCCAGGACATCTGGAATTCCTATGGCGTGATGATGATGGGTTGGTTCTTCTGGAGCCATTACATCGATTCCGTTCTGTGCTGTGAACCTTTGAAGTGTCCTCGCGTTTTTATTGTTGACTCTGCTGCCCCACTCGACGTTTTTGGCATTAAGGTCTCCGGCCACAATAACATTGTTATTGTTTATTTCGAAGATGCGTGCCAAATCTGCCTCTGTGAGGGCGTTGGTTATGGAGTAACAAGACACCAGCGTCAGAAGTCCCTGCGCCATTTGAACTGTTACTCCAATTCCTTCCAGCTTTTCCAAATCCGGGGTGCCTGCAGCAAAATGTGTTAGCTTTCTACTTACGTAGATAGCTGTACCTCCTCCTGGGCCAGTTGGTCTATCTCTGCGGTGAAGAACATACCCTCGGATTTTGGGATCCTTAGATTTGAACGTCATCCTGGTTTCGCTCAGCATCAGTACGTCCAGGTCGTTTTCCTTTGCGAAAACTTCGAGTTCGTTCCTGTTGCCTTGGAGTCCGTTGCAGTTCCAGAAAACTGCCTTGAGATGCTGGTGACGAGCAGGGTTTCCTTCGTTAACTCTCCTTTCCTGGCGTCTCTCCATTACTGTTTCAGAGAGATATTTTTTTTTCCTCCAAAATTTTAGAGTAAACTAAAAATCTACGTTTTTTGAGCCGAAAGTTACGTTGGAAGATTAACGTTTTTAAAAAAAGTAAACATTTTAAAATTGCAGCCCTACATTTAAAATTTAAAATTAGAATTAAACCTGAATTCTTAAAGTCGCAATTTTGAAAGCTACAGTTTTAAAAAATCGACATTTTGAAGTCTCTATCTTGAAAATAAAAGACGAAAATTTCAAAAAACTTTGAAATACTAAAAAAAGTCGAAATTAAAAAAAAATAAAATTTTGAAAATCGATATTTTAAAAACAGAAATCAGAAATTTGAAAAAAGGGCAAAGTTTTCAAAAAAGTTCATCCATCACAAAAATTTTAAAAAAACTTTCAAATATCAACTTAAATTTTTGGAGAAATGTCGTACTTTTAAGATCAACAAACCAGACCCAAACCCTACATTTAAAAGTTAAACTCGAAACTTAAAGATTCCTACTTTAGTCGCAAATGTTTATAAAAAATGCTCGATAAAAATTTAAGGCTGGATCTAAAGAAAAACTCAAATTTGGGAAAAAACCAACATTTACCAAAATCAAATTTGATTTAATGCAATATTTTGGAATTTTGAAAAATAAATGTATTCAAAAATGTCAAAATTTTTAAAATAGCCAAAATTTTAAAAAAGAATTTAAAATGTTAAAGAACTTCGGAAAATTTTTAAAAAGTCCAAATTTTGAAAAATGTTGAAATTTTCATAAAAATGTCAGGTTTTTCAAAAAAAGTCAAACTCTTTTTAAAAAGTTCTGGCAAAATTTTTTAAAAATGCTTAACTTTATAAAAGTCGGATTTAAAAAAAAAATCGCAGTTTTGAAAAAAATTCGAATTTTTATAGGCAGATTTCTCACAATTTAAATTTAGCGCCAGCGCGGAAGAGTCCACTCTCTGGTCAAGGTGTGTGAGAATGTTTGTGACAGAAAGTGAGAAATAAGCCCTTTTGATTAGAACGAACTTTTTATTCGATTATTAGCGGGCCCTCTTACATTTTAAACGTTTTAAAGTCGCATTAATTAGAAAAAAAGAATTCGAAATTTTTTGAAAAGGAAAATTTTCAACAAATGTCAAATTCTCGAAAAAGTCAAAATTGTAACCGACGAATTTTGATAAGAAATTTTAATAGTCAAAATTTTGAAAAATATTGACATTTTTATATAAAGTTAAAATTTTCAATAAATATATCTCTAAAAATGTGGGAAGTCTGAAAAAGTAGTAAAAAATTTAAAGACAAAATTTTGAGAGATATAAAAAATCCAATTTTCAAAAAAAAAGCGAAATTTTTGAAGTCATATTAATTTTATTTAAAGATAAATTGTAATTTTGACCAAAATTCTGAAAAAATAATAAAAAAGTTAAAGACAAAATTTTGAGAGATATAAAAAATCCAATTTTCAAAAAAAGGCGAAATTTTTGAAGTCGTATTAATTTTATTTAAAGATAAATTGTAATTTTGACCAAAATTCTGAAAAAATAATAAAAAATTTAAAGACAAAATTTTGAGAGATTTAAAAAATCCAATTTTCAAAAAAAGGCGAAATTTTTGAAGTCGTACTAATTTTATTTGAAGATAAATTGTAATTTTGACCAAAATAAAGTATCTCTCTGAATAATAGCTTGGCTGTCGAAACGCGTTAGAGCAACATTTGTTGTGTTTTTTAATCTTGCTTGGTTTCAGGGGACAAGTTTTGTATTTCAATTTTTGAAGATACCCAAGGACCAGTCCGTTCCACCAAAAAAAAAAACAAAATAAATATTCTCAAAAGGGTTGAAGTTTTGAAAAATTTCAAAAGGGACAACATTTTGAAATAATGTACTAAAAATTAAAAAATATCGAAATGTTTAAAAAGAAAATCCAAAATTTCACGACAATTGAAAAATTTTAAGATGCTTTTCAAGAAATATTCAACCTTTTTTATTAAAAAACAAACTTTCCCAAAAAGCCAAAGTTTTTTAAAAGTGGTTCTAATTTAATTTAAAAAATGTAATTCTGAAAAAGTAAGGATTTAAAAAGAAAATTGAAACTTTAAGAAATGGTCGAAGATCTCAAAAATGGGTGAAATTTTGAAAAAATGTGATTTGAAAATATTTGAATTTTCAAAAAATGTGATTTAAAAAATCTGAATTTTCAAAACAGCTGAAATTTTGAATTAAAGTACAAAATTAAAAAAACAATCAACAATTTAAAAAACATCGAAATTGTCAAAAAAATTCAAAAATTTTCATCACAAAGTGAAATGTTCAGAAAATTACAAATTTTGGAAGTTTAAAAAATAAAAAGAATTTAAAAATGTCGAAATTTTTCGAAAAGCTACATATTTGAAAAAGATATTAACATTTTAAAGAAATTAAAAGTAGAAATTTTGAAAAATGTTGAAATTTTCAGAAAAAATCCAGATCGTCAAAAACAATTCGAAAAAAACCTTATTTAAAAAGGTCATTCTTGCAGTCTTGAAATGAAAGTAGGCGCGAAAAACTTTCTAGTCCAATTCTGGAAGGAATTGTTGTAAAGTTTATGACTAATAAAGTTTATGCTAGTTTATAACTATCAACTTTAAAAAGATTAAGGTTAAAAAGATTGATATAATAACTAAAGAGCTGCAATCTTGGAAAAAACCTGGCGGCGAAAAACCAAACTAGACAAATGCAGGTCTTCTCTAGCGCATGAGAAAAAATTTTCTTGAAGAAAACTTTGTAAACTTAATCTTGCAATTCATGACTGCCAACTAGTTAAAAGTACTGAAAGGACAACTGAACAGTACCAAAGATTTTAGTCTTAAAATGAAGGCAGCCCGAAAAAACGAAAACAAAACAAAGAAGCTTTCATCTAGAGCGTGAGCAAAACTTTCCGTTTGTGGAAAAGAACTTTGTTAATCGTACCATTCATAGATGTCAGCTCATTGAAAATATCGTCAAACGAATAGAAGTGGATTTTTGTGAAAATCCAAACTTTTAAAAAGGCGAAGTTTAAAATCCCACTAATTTTCGAAGAGACGAAATTTTTTTAAATCAAAAGAATTCAAAATTTTTTAAACGACCAAATTTTTAAAAAATTCGAAATTTTCGAAGAGATAGAAATTTTGAAAAACGGACGAATTCTGAAAAATATCTAAACTGTTAATAGTCGAAATTTTGAAAAACATCGCCATTGTCACAAAAAGTTAAAATTTTGAATAAAAAGTCAAGATTTCTAAAAAAGTGTATATTTAGAAAATTTCGATTTTTTAAAACAGTTTTTTGGGCCGATGAGTACGTTTGAAGTTTAAATATTTCGAATAAAGCGGACATTTCAAAATTACAGACATTATATGGGAGAAAAATTTTAACATTTAAAAGCTAAACTCAAAATTCCAAAAATTTCCACTTTAATCTTAAATATGTATAAAAAAAAAGTTCCAATATTCGAAAAAAATTCAAGATTAAACCAGATTTGGAAAAAAAGTTTAAATTTTGGAAAAAATAAAAATTTATAAAAACAGAATTTTGTTTAATACAAATTTTGTTTAATACAAAATTTTAGGAAAGATTCGAGATTTGTAAGAAAATTTGGAATTAGAAAATATGCAATTTCCAAATCTAAACATGGAATATTGATAAAAATTTATAATTTTTGGTAGCAGGTATGATATTTACTCAAAACTTGACAAGTTCTCAAATATTCCAAATTTGGAAATTAGATTCTAAATTTTGAGAATTCTATTTTGGATTTATTTTGAAAATTTATATTTTTAACCTGAAAATTAGGTCTATTTTGAAAATGGTTTATCTTTTTTATGAAAATTTCAACATTTTTTAGAGGTTTGAAATTAAAATAAGAAATTAACAAAATTAAAAGTTCGAAAAAAGGTTGTAAAGAAAGTTGTCTTGAAGGAACTGAAAATTTGACGTTAAAATTAGAAATCTTGATACAGATTTTTGTTTGCCCCAAAATTTAAAATAATAAATATTAAATAAATAATATGTTTTCGAATTTTCAAAGTAATACTCGAAAAACTATAAAAATTCTTAAATTTCTTTCAAAATTTTGACTTTTTTATAGATTGCCAAATAAAATTATCTAAACTATGCATTTTAAGATAATTGTATTGGAAACGATAGTTAACAAACCAGAACACTTTCAGTAGAAATTGAAATACAAATATTGTCCCCTGAAACCAAGAATGATTAAAAAATACAACAAAGAATGCTCTAACGCGTTTCGATAGCCAAGCTATCATCTTCAAAGATATACTGGCTGTCAAAACACATTAGAGTAACCTTTGTTGTGTTTTTTAATCTTTTTTGGTTTCAGGCGACAAGATTTGTATTTCAGTTTTTGAAGATAACCAAAGACCAGTCCGTTCCACCAATAAAAAAACTTTCAGTAGACATTGATGGTTGACGAGCTGACGAGTTTGGAAACAGAGTAAATTTATGCCAAATAATATTTAATTATTTGAATATTTTAACAAACCACTGAAGTAGCAACCATCTGTTTTATTAGGGACAAAGTTCTAAGCTTCTCAAATGGGGTTTTACGCGATAGGGTTACCGGTGTTACGCCCATGTAATTTCGTCGACTATTGTCGGCAACGTTGGCGAAATTAAGTACAACATAAATATTTTTAAAGCACAAAGACAAAACCTAGATGGAATATGCAGCGTACGGCTCCACCCTTCCATTTGTCGAGTTGGTTTTCCCTTTATCATCATCGAGAAGGATGTAAATGTGTATAGATAGCCCGAGGGCATGTTACGAGCCTCAGTAAGCCAACTCTGTGTAACTTCAAAGGATTTTATGTAGATTTTCACTTAAGAAAAATAAAAAGTTTAAAACAGTGGTTAATTTGAATTCGACATGTAAAGAAACATAAATAGAAGACCGAGGATACATAAATAACCGAGAAATTGTGGAACCACCGAGCACGAAATTATGCTTGAATAAATTCAGTTTTCCTTCTCATCCAAAGCGACAAATTTTGGAAGATTCATCCGCAATTTCATATACCTTAGTTACACATGTGCTGATTTTCAGACGCCTTTAAACTTTTGCAACTTCAAACAAAAATTCGCAGCTAACTGTACTCCACCGTTGTGCATCTCTTCTTATAAATACCACAAATTTCAAGCCTTTAGAACAGGGGTCGCCAAACCGCAAGCTGCTCTCTTAAAAGAAAATTGCGGCTCTTTAAATTCCCTTGAAAAGCTAGAGCGGACAGACACCCAGAAACTCATTGAACAAGTAACCTACAAGAAGTCGAAATTTCCAAAAATACTTTTCTAGGAATTTTTACATTTTACTTAAATTTTTGACAAAAAGTTATGATTTCAAGAAATATTTTTCCTAAATTTTTGATTGATTTATATTAACATTTAAAAAAAAACATGAAATTTAAAATTTCTAGAAAAAGACCAACTTGGGGAGTGGAAATGTTAAAAAAATATTTTTCTCATGATTTTTATTTGTAAATTTTCTAAAACCTTGATATTTCGTAAAAAAAAGTGAATTACTTTTGGTAAGAAAAAAAATCTTAATTTACAGAAACGGCAAATAAAAGCTTAAATTTGTAGAAAAAGCCGAATTTTGAGAAAAAGAGATTTTGAAAAAATAGAGAAAAAGAAATGGTCTTCGAAAAAATTGTGAAAAAGAAACAGATTTCAAAAAATTTGAGAAAAAGGAATTTATCGAAAGTGCCCAATGAAAGGTAAAATTTTAGAAAGAAAAAACATAAAATTTCGACAATAGATTGAAACCCAGGACAAATTAAAAATCTGAAATTTTTGGACAACTTTGAATTTCTTGAATTATAAAAAATTTTTTAACTTTAAAAAAGATTGGAATTTCCCAGAAAAAGCCGAATTTTAAGAAAAAAAAATTTCGAAAAGAAATTGGGAAAAATGATTTTAAAAAAATGCATTTGTCCAAAATTCTCAAATAAGGACAAAATTTCAGAAAAAAAAACGTCGAATTTTGACAATAGACTAAAACCCAAATCAAATTTAAAATACTTAAAATTTTCAAATAAAAGAGAAATTGTAGAAATAAACTAGAAGCTTAAACAAGTGTCGGACTTTAAAATAGTTGAAGTTTTTTAGAGAAGTAGAAAAAAGTCAAATTTTGCGAAAAATTTCAAGAATAAAGTGAACATTTAAAAAATGCTCGAGATTTCGACAAAAATTTACAATTTTCCAAAGAAAGTTAAATTTTGAAAATAAATTTGAAATTTCGAGGACAAGGTGATTTAAAAAAAATCCAACAATCAGATAAATTCGAATTTTGAGAACATTTGTAAAATATTCTCGACAGAAAATTCCAAGAAAATTCCGAGAAAAGTTTTTAACTTTAAAAAAGATCAGAATTTCCCGAAAAAGTCGAATTTTGAGAAAAAGAGATTTCGAAAAGAAATTGGGAAAAATGATTTTAAAAAAAATGAATTTGTCCAAAGTTCTCAAATAAGGACAAAGTTTCAGAAAAAAAAACGTCGAATTTCGACAATAGATTAAAACCCAAAACAAATTTAAAAAAACTTAAAATATTCAGATAAAAGAGAAATTGTAGAAATAAACTGGAAACTTAAACAAGTGTCGAACTTTAAAAAAGTGGAAGTTTTTCAGAGAAGTAGAAAAAAGTCAAATTTTAGGAAAAATTTCAAGGAAAAAGTTAACATTTTAAGAAAAGCTCGAGATTTCGACAAAAATTTATAATTTTCCAAAGAAAGTTAAGTTTTAAGAATAAATTTGAAATTTCGAGAAAAAGACGATTTAAAAAAAAATCCAAATAGGATAAATTCGAATTTGGAGAACATTAGTAAAATATTCTTGACAGAAAATTCCAAGAAAATTTTGAGAAAAGTTTTTAACTTTAAAAAAAGGTCAGAATTTCCCAGAAAAAGCCGAATTTTAAAAAAAAAGAGATTTCGAAAAGAAATTGGGAAAAATGACTTAAAAAAAATGAATTTGTCCAAAGTTCTCAAATAGGGACAAAGTTTCAGAAAAAAAACCGTGGAATTTCGACAATAGATTAAAACCCCAAACAAATTAAAAAACTTAAAATTCTCAGATAAAAGAAAAATTTTAAAAATGAACTGGAAGCTTAAACAAGTGTCGGATTTTAAAAAAGTCGAAGTTTTTCGGAGGAGTAGAAAAAAGTCAAATTTTAGGAAAAATTTCAAGGAAAAAGTCAACACTTTAAGAAAAGCTCGAGATTTGGACAAAAATTTACAATTTTCCAAAGATAGTTAAATTTTGAGAGTAAATTTGAAATTTCGAGAACAAGACGATTTAAAAAAATGAAAATCAGATAAATTCGAATTTGGAGAACATTTGTAAAATATTCTTGACAGAAAATTCCAAGAAAATTTCGAGAAAAGCTTTTAACTTTAAAAAAAGGTCAGAATTTCCCAGAAAAAGCCGAATTTTGAAAAAAAAAAGAGATTTCGAAAAGAAATTGGGAAAAATGATTTAAAAAAAAAATGAATTTGTCCAAAGTTCTCAAATAAGGACAAAGTTTCAGAAAAAAAAACGTCTAATTTCGACAATAGATTAAAACATAAAACAAATTAAAAAACTTAAAATTTTCGGATAAAAGAAAAATTTTAAAAATCAACTGGAAGCTTAAACAAGTGTCGGTCTTTAAAAAAGTGGAAGTTTTTCAGAGAAGTAGAAAAAAGTCAAATTTTAGGAAAAATTTCAAGGAAAAAGTCAACATTTTAAGAAAAGCTCGAGATTTGGACAAAAATTTACAATTTTCCAAAGATAGTTAAATCTTGAGAGTAAATTTGAAATTTCGAGAACAAGACGATTTAAAAAAATGAAAATCAGATAAATTCGAATTTGGAGAACATTTGTAAAATATTCTTAACAGAAAATTCCAAGAA
Organism: Dastarcus helophoroides; assembly: GCA_028583605.1. Lineage (NCBI taxonomy): Eukaryota > Metazoa > Arthropoda > Insecta > Coleoptera > Bothrideridae > Dastarcus > Dastarcus helophoroides. The sequence continues at coordinate 11,962,552 of CM053336.1, read as the reverse complement.
AATTTCGAGAAAAGCTTTTAACTTTAAAAAAAGGTCAAAATTTCCCAGAAAAAGCCGAATTTTGAAAAAAAAGAGATTTCGAAAAGAAATTGGGAAAAATGATTTAAAAAAAAATGAATTTGTCCAAAGTTCTCAAATAGGGACAAAGTTTCAGAAAAAAAAACGTCTAATTTCGACAATAGATTAAAACATAAAACAAATTAAAAAACTTAAAATTTTCGGATAAAAGAAATATTTTAAAAATCAACTGGAAGCTTAAACAAGTGTCGGTCTTTAAAAAAGTGGAAGTTTTTCAGAGAAGTAGAAAAAAGTCAAATTTTAGGAAAAATTTCAAGGAAAAAGTCAACATTTTAAGAAAAGCTCGAGATTTGGACAAAAATTTACAATTTTCCAAAGATAGTTAAATCTTGAGAGTAAATTTGAAATTTCGAGAACAAGACGATTTAAAAAAATGAAAATCAGATAAATTCGAATTTGGAGAACATTTGTAAAATATTCTTGACAGAAAATTCCAAGAAAATTTCGAGAAAAGCTTTTAACGTTAAAAAATGATAAGAATTTTCCAGAAAAAGGCGAATTTTGAGAAAAAGAGATTTCGAAAAGAAATTCGGAAAAATGATTTAAAAATAAAATGAATTTGTCCAAAGATCTCAAATAAGGACAACATTTCAGGAAAAAAAACGTCGAATTTCGACAATAGATTAAAACCCAAAACAAATTAAAAAAACTTAAAATTTTCAGATAAAAGAGAAATAAACTGGAAGCTTAAACAAGTGTCGGCTTTAAAAAAGTCGAAGTTTTTCAGAGAAGTAGAAAAAAGTCAAATTTTAGAAAAAATTTCAAGGAAAAAGTCAAAATTTTAAGGAAAGCTCTAAATTTCGACAAACAAGTGTCGGACTTTGAAAAAGTCCAGAATTTTAGGAAACATTTTAAGGAAAAGATCAACATTTTGAAAAAAGTTCCAAATTTCGATAAAAATTGCAACTTTACAGAGAAAATTAAATTTTAAGAATAAATTTGAAATTTCGAAAACAAAACAAATTAAAAAAACCCCAAATTTTCAGATAAATCAAATTTTGAGAAAATTGGCAGTGGCGGCTGGTCTTAAAGAGCGCAAGAGCGCGCCCTCCTCGTGAAATGAGCGATCTATTCTTTTCTGTTTAATGTAAAAGACTTGGATTTATCATATTTTTAAACACAAAATATTGATATACTAATTAACTAATAATACTTGTGAGTGACTTGGAATAAAGTACACAAACGTTTGGTTCCATTATATTAAATATTATAAGGAAATTTAAATAAGCTGGTGCGCGCAGAATAATGCACCTAGCGTGGCTGCCGTGCGATGCCTATCAACGGCGTCCACGAGATACGGAGAAATAAACTACAGAATACCAAGCTTGCTCGGGGTACGCCGCTCCGCGCTTATGCGATATTGCCAAATGGTGAGTAGGAATCAGTGTATTTACGGTTTATGATGCTAAATGCGTAGGTGCTCGCTGATCTGATTGCGATTGCTAATTGTGCCACTTACAGGCCTAACTGCCAATAGTACCGCTATTCACAAAGAGGTAGCAGTACCCATTCTAGGGTCTAATTATTAATTTATAAATTTGGATTCAAACAATTTTGAGGAGAAAGTATTGAACACTTACTTTATTTCTTTAAAAGATTGTAGAGCGGATTTTGGTGTAAAAAAATATTTTTTCTGTATTTTTGTAAAGTTTAATTAGAACTTTGTAACAAAATATATTTTATTTTCAAATGCAGTTTTCATGAAAAAGTGATATAATTTTATTCCTATGAAAGTAAACAATTTTAATTAAGTAACCCAGAGCCGTAACGACGTGCAACCGTACGGAGTACCTTAAAGGGGCTCAGAAATGTCGATAATGTTTTTTTTTTGTATTCGATGAAAATAATTTAGAGATGATAACTCAAAAATATTTTGGAGGTGGTGGTAATTAAATTTAATTCGTAAAAATACTATTAAATATCACACTTTTTGTATCACTTTTGTTTCTCTTAATTTAAATACCTTGCTATGGCACTGAAGTCACTTAAACTCTTAACTACTAATATTTTTGCATCTGCGCACCCCCCGTCAAAAATTCACCAGCCGCCACTGAAAATTGGTTAAATAATTTTCAAAAGAAAGAGAATGTTGATAAAACTTCCAATTTTGAGAAGAAAAAAGTCAAAATTTTCCAGAGGAAATCAAATTTTAAGAAAAAAAATCAAAGTTTGATTTAAAAATATATGAATTTTGTTTGAAATAAAAGTTGATATTTCCAGAAAAATTTGAATTTTGACAAAAAGAGATTTCGAAAAATATGAATTTGTCAAAAATTCTCAAAAAAGCAAAATTGTCGAAAAGAGACGTTGAATTTCGACAATAGATTGAATCCTAGAACAAATTTAAAAACCTAAATGTTTTAGACAAATCTGAATTTTGTGAAAACTAAAATCTCGAAAAGAGAAATTGTAGGAGATAGCTTAGAAAAAATTGTCAAATTTTAAAAAGTCGAAGTTTTTCAGAGAGGAAGCATATAAATAATTTGCAATTTTCCAGAGAAAGTTAAATTTTGAGAATAAGTTTGAAATTTCGAGACCAAAACGAATAAAAAAAACTTCAAATTGTCAGAAAAATTCGAATTTTGAGAAAATTGTTAAAATAATTTCTAAATAAAAAGGAATGTGGATAAAACTTCCAGTTTCGAGAAAAGTGTTGAACTTTAATAAAAGGTCAAAATTTCCCGGAGAAAGTCAAATTTTAAGAACAAAATCAAATGTTTAGATGAAATCAAACATTTTGAAAATTGGTGAAACATGTCGAATTTTCAGTTAAAAATTGGAATTTCGAGAAACACTTAATTTTGCGAAGCAGGTTGAAATTTCCAGAAAATAAATCAAAGTTTAAATATTCAGTAAAAGTCAATATTTGGGGGAAGTGGTGAAATTTGAAAAAGGAACGTAATTTAAAAATAGAATAGAAATTTTGAGGAAAAAATCGCAATTTAGAACAAGGTAAAAAAAATATAATTTTGGAAACAGGTCAAATTTAAGAATAGATCTAAATGTCGAAAAAGGAAAATTTGAGAAAAAGATCGAAATCTTCAAAAAATATTTTATTTAACATCTCTAAATTCAAATTTTTACTTTTTTTATTACGAAATCGACGAAAGATGAATTTTTGAGAAATAAGTTGAATCTTCCAGTAAGTGGAATTTAAAAAAAAAAGTAAATATTTTCACAGATTGTCGAGTTTTGAGAAGAGACGAAGATTTAGGAAAAAAAGACTAACTACATAGTTAAAAAAAAAAGATGAATACAGAAGAGTTAAAAAAGTCGAAAATTGAAATACAGAACTTGTGCCCTGAAACAAAAAAAGATTAAAAAACACAACAAACGTTGCTGTATTTGTTGTGTTTTTAATCTCTCTTGGTTTTAGGGGACAAGTTCTGTATTTCAATTTTTGAAGGTAACCAAAGTTCAGTCCGTTCCACCAAAAAAAAAAGTCGAATTTGCGAAAAAAAGATAATTTTGAAATAAAGCTCTAAATTTTCGAGAAAGGTGTTGAATTTTAAAAAAAGATCAAAATTTCCCAGAGAAAGTCAAATTTTAAGAAAAAAATTAAATTTTGAAATTTGAAAATAGGTGAATTTAGTTCGAAATAAAAGTTGAAATTTCCAGAAAATACCGAATTTTGAAACAAAGAGATACAAAAAAAATGAGTTTTTTAAATTTCACCACTTCCCCCAAATATTGATTTTTACTGAATATTTAAACTTTAAATTATTTTCTGGAAATTTCAACCTGCTTCGCAAAATTAAGTGTTTCTCGAAATTCCAATTTTGAGCTGAAAATTCGACATGTTCACCAATTTTCAAAATGTTTGACTTTATCTAAACATTTGATTTTGTTCTTAAAATTTGACTTTCTCCGGGAAATTTTGACCTTTTATTAAAGTTCAATACTTTTCTCGAAACTGGAAGTTTTATCCACATTCCTTTTTATTTAGAAATTATTTTAACAATTTTCTTAAAATTCGAATTTTTCTGACAATTTGAAGTTTTTTTTATTCGTTTTGTTCTCGAAATTTCAAACTTATTCTCAAAATTAAACTTTCTCTGGAAAATTGCAAATTATTTATATGCTTCCTCTCTGAAAAACTTCGACTTTTTAAAATTTGACAATTTTTTCTAAGCTATCTCTTACAATTTCTCTTTTCGAGATTTTAGTTTTCACAAAATTCAGATTTGTCTAAAAATTTTAGGTTTTTAAATTTGTTCTAGGATTCAATCTATTGTCAAAATTCGACGTCTTTTTTCGACAATTTTGCTTTTTTTGAGAATTTTTGACAAATTCATATTTTTCGAAATCTCTTTTTGTCAAAATTCAAATTTTTTCGGAAATATCAAATTTTATTTCAAACAAAATTCATATATTTTTAAATCAAACTTTGATTTTTTTCTTAAAATTTGATTTCCTCTGGGAAATTTTGACTTTTTTTTTAAGTTTAACACTTCTCAAAATTGGAAGTTTTATCAACATTCCCTTTCCTTTGAAAATTATTTAACCAATTTTCTCAAAATTTGATTTATCTGAAAATTTGGAGTTTTTTCAATTCGTTTTGTTTTCGAAATTTCAAATTTATTCTCAAAATTTAATTTTCTTAGTAAAGTTGCAAATTTTTATTGAAATTTGGAACTTTTTTCAAAATGTTGACCTTTTCCTTAAAATTTTTCCTAAAATTTTACTTTTTTCGACTTCTCTGAAAATTTTCGACTTTTTCAACGTCCGACACTTGTTTGTCGAAATTTAGAGCTTTTCTTAAAATTTTGACTTTTTCCTTGAAATTTTTTCTAAAATTTGACTTTGTTCTACTTTTCTGAAAAATTTTGACTTTTCTAAAGTTTGACACTTGTTTAAGCTTCCAGTTTTATTTTACAATTTCTCTTTTATCTGAAAATTTTAAGTTCTTTTTATTTGTTTTGGGTTTTAATCTATTGTCGAAATTCGACGTTTTTTTTTCTGAAATGTTATCCTTATTTGAGAAGTTTGGACAAATTCATTTTATTTTTAAATCATTTTTTCCAATTTCTTTTCGAAATCTCTTTTTCTTAAAATTCAGCTTTTTCTGGGAAATTCTAATCTTTTGTTAAAGTTAAAAACTTTTCTCGAAATTATCTTGGAGTTTTCTGTCGAGAATATTTTACAACTGCTCTCAAAATTCGAATTTATCTGAAAATTTGGATTTTTTAAATCGTCTTGTTCTCGAAATTTCAAATTTATTCTCAAACGTTAACTTTCTCTGGAAAATTGTAAATTTTTGTCGAAATCTCAAGCTTTTCTTTAAATGTTGACTTTATTCTTGAAATGTTTTCCAAAATTTGACTTTTTTCTACTTCTCTGAAAAACTTCGACTATTTGAAACTCCGACACTTGTTTAAGCTTCCAGTTTATTTTTACAATTTCTCTTTTATCTGAATATTTTAAGTTTTTTTAATTTGTTTTGGGTTTTAATCTATTGTCGAAATTCGACGTTTCTTTTCTGAAATTTTGTCCTTATTTGAGAATTTTGGACAAATGCATTTTTTTAAAATCATTTTGCCCAATTTCTTTTCGAAATCTTTTTTTCTCAAAATCTACAAACGCTGCTGTGTTTGTTGTGTTTTTTAATCTTTCTTGGTTTCAGGGGACAAGTTCTGTATTTCAATTTTTGAAGGTAACCAAAGACCAGTCCGTTCCACCAAAAAAAAGTCGATTTTGTGAAAAAAAAGATAATTTTGAAATAAAGCTCTAAATTTTGAGAAATAAAAGGTCTTTGGGCTGAATATGTTTTCGTTTGACTACATGAGTCCGAGGGGTGTCTCCCTGATCCATATTTTGTCTGATTTATTTGATTTAATTTTAAAATAAAATATAAAATCAGAAAAAAATTGTGGCTCTTTGAAATTCACGAAAACAATTTTTTCATTGCGGATGGCTCTTTTGGCTTAAACGTTTTCCGATCCCTGCTCTGGGAGCAAATTTAAATGTTTTACTTTTGAAATAATCTTTTTCGCAAAATTTCGAATTTTGAACGAAATAGCATTGCTACAGTTGCTGTTGTGATCCTTGTTTCTTCAATTGCAATTTTGCACTTCCGCTGACAACTTTCACGTATCTAGGGGGGGGGCGATAATTGGCTGATATAGTTTTTAACAGGCACGTAGCCAAATTTTTTCTAAATATTTCGGTAAACTTAACATTTTTAGTTAAAAAAATTGACTTTAACTTCGAAGCCCCTGGATTTTGTTTGATTAAGTTCTTTTCTTTTTTCATTCCTTTAATTTTTCGTCCAAATTTCTGCTTTTCCTGAAGAATTTTAGATTCACCCTTATTCACCCTTTTCCTTTCTAAAATAAATTTAAAATTTCGACAAAAATCGAAATTACAAATTAAAATGGAAGGCTTTTATTGACATTTTTTTATTTCATCTTTAATATCTAATATTCCTAATTTCATCTTTGATCTGAAATTTGAAGCTGTTTTGAAAAGTTAAAAAAATCACGTATTTTGAAAAAAATACTGGGTAATTCTAATTTCAAAATGACTAGATTTGAAAGATTTAAATATCGAGACTGAAGTCGAACTTGAGTATTTCAAATTATAGTTCAAATTTCGAAGTTAAGATTGGAAATTTTACGCAAAAGTAAAAAATGGGCAGTAAGTAAAAGACCAAGACGTTTATTGAATTAACAACTCAACTTTTTCTTCAAATTTTGCAATATTGCTCATTTCGAAGAAGTTTATGTCTCTAACATAAAAGAAGCGGGGGAGTTAGACCCTCCCCAACGAAAATCCTGGCTACGTGCCTGGTTCTTAATACTGCCTGGTATCTTTTGGAACTGCATTGGGCGCGTTGAACGATTTTGGATAGAAGGTAAACCCATCAGAATTTTGCTTCTTTTCCAATGTTAGAAGCTTGCAATTTTCGAATGGAAAATTGCATCTACCAGTTCTGTAACTTAGAAGCAAACTATGTTACGTCCAATTTTTCTCAAAATGAGTTAAAGATTTTATGTCTATCAGAAAAATACTATCTTTAATTTGCTATCTTCAGCATCAACATATCTAAATAAACACGCAAATTTAGGTCTTTTGGTATCTTTCTGAAGATGACAGCTTGGCGTTAGATCAACCTTTGTTGTGTTTTTTAATCTTTCTTGGTTTCAGAGGACAAGATTTGTTTTTCAATTTTTGAAGATAACCAAGGACCAGTCCGTTTCAACAAATGTACGACTTTTTGAAAAATGTTAAGTCCAGGTTTACCCCAGACTTAAACTACATTAAATTACTTTAACTTTGTTTAACATAAGAATGAGTTTTGTGGGTTAACATAGGTTGCTTCTGGGGTAGAGAGTTCCATTTATGGTTCTGAAATTGTTTTCACAATTTAGCATATTTCAGCAACCATTTTTTAAGCAGCGTTCTCTAATTAGAAATACTTTGGCCTCATCTTTTCGTTAACTTATACTTATATAACTTATACTATACCTAATTTTTTTTCAAGTGGAATTAACTCTGAATGACAAATTTGTAACTGTGCGGGATATCTGTGAAAGAAAATCATTTTAGGAGTAGATATCAAACCGGTAAGTGAATAATATTCGATTTTCCTTACGAAAAGTGTGTCCTATGATCGTATTCATGAAAGCGAGCGAAGCGTCGTATTAAGGTTTAATTTTCCGTCTGAGAATTTAAATCGGCGGAAAAATACCATTTCGTATGGATAAAGTGGCGCGCCTCATGGCTTCCGATACGTTGAATAATGCATGTAAATTTAAAACAGAAACATAAAAAGGTGGAAGAGGCAATCTCATTCTCGCGAGAGCACCGACGCAGATCGAAAAAACGCCATGAAAACAATCAAGGCGCGATGGAAATCAAAAAGCGCCGTTTGTTCCGGCGGAAGAGGCCGACATTCTCGAAAGAGAATTGTAGGAGATAGCTTAGAAAACTAAATTGTCAAATTTTAAAAAAGTCGATAGTTTTCAGAGAGGGAAGCCTAAAATAATTGCCAATTTTCCAGAGAAAGTTAAATTTTGAGAATAAGTTTGAAATTTCGAGACCAAAACGAATAAAAAAAACTTCAAATTGTCAGAAAAATTCGAATTTTGAGAAAATTGTTAAAATAATTTCTAAATAAAAAGGAATGTGGATAAAACTTCCAGTTTCGAGAAAAGTGTTGAACTTTAATAAAAGGTCAAAATTTCCCGGAGAAAGTCAAATTTTAAGAACAAAATCAAATGTTTAGATGAAATCAAACATTTTGAAAATTGGTGAAACATGTCGAATTTTCAGTTAAAAATTGGAATTTCGAGAAACACTTAATTTTGCGAAGCAGGTTGAAATTTCCAGAAAATAAATCAAAGTTTAAATATTCAGTAAAAGTCAATATTTGGGGGAAGTGGTGAAATTTGAAAAAGGAACGTAATTTAAAAATAGAATAGAAATTTTGAGGAAAAAATCGCAATTTAGAACAAGGTAAAAAAAATATAATTTTGGAAACAGGTCAAATTTAAGAATAGATCTAAATGTCGAAAAAGGAAAATTTGAGAAAAAGATCGAAATCTTCAAAAAATATTTTATTTAACATCACCAAGTATTACTTCAAATGTTTACTTTTTTTATTACGAAATCGACAAAAGATGAATTTTTGAGAAATAAGTTGAATCTTCCAGTAAGTGGAATTTAAAAAAAAAAAGGAAATATTTTCACAGATTGTCGAGTTTTGAGAAGAGACGAAGATTTAGGAAAAAAAGACTAACTACATAGTTAAAAAAAAAAGATGAATACAGAAGAGTTAAAAAAGTCGAAAATTGAAATACAGAACTTGTGCCCTGAAACAAAAAAAGATTAAAAAACACAACAAACGTTGCTGTGTTTGTTGTGTTTTTTAATCTTTCTTGGTTTTAGGGGACAAGTTCTGTATTTCAATTTCTGAAGGTAACCAAAGATCAGTCCGTTCCACCAAAAAAAAAGTCGAATTTGCGAAAAAAAGATAATTTTGAAATAAAGCTCTAAATTTTCGAGAAAGGTGTTGAATTTTAAAAAAAGATCAAAATTTCCCAGAGAAAGTCAAATTTTAAGAAAAAAATTAAATTTTGAAATTTGAAAATAGGTGAATTTAGTTCGAAATAAAAGTTGAAATTTCCAGAAAATACCGAATTTTGAAACAAAGAGATACAAAAAAAATGAGTTTTTTAAATTTCACCACTTCCCCCAAATATTGATTTTTACTGAATATTTAAACTTTAAATTATTTTCTGGAAATTTCAACCTGCTTCGCAAAATTAAGTGTTTCTCGAAATTCCAATTTTTAACTGAAAATTCGACATGTTTCACCAATTTTCAAAATGTTTGATTTCATCTAAACATTTGATTTTGTTCTTAAAATTTGACTTTCTCCGGGAAATTTTGACCTTTTATTAAAGTTCAATACTTTTCTCGAAACTGGAAGTTTTATCCACATTCCTTTTTATTTAGAAATTATTTTAACAATTTTCTTAAAATTCGAATTTTTCTGACAATTTGAAGTTTTTTTTATTCGTTTTGTTCTCGAAATTTCAAACTTATTCTCAAAATTAAACTTTCTCTGGAAAATTGCAAATTATTTATATGCTTCCTCTCTGAAAAACTTCGACTTTTTAAAATTTGACAATTTTTTCTAAGCTATCTCTTACAATTTCTCTTTTCGAGATTTTAGTTTTCACAAAATTCAGATTTGTCTAAAAATTTTAGGTTTTTAAATTTGTTCTAGGATTCAATCTATTGTCAAAATTCGACGTCTTTTTTCGACAATTTTGCTTTTTTGAGAATTTTTGACAAATTCATATTTTTCGAAATCTCTTTTTGTCAAAATTCAAATTTTTTCGGAAATATCAAATTTTATTTCAAACAAAATTCATATATTTTTAAATCAAACTTTGATTTTTTTCTTAAAATTTGATTTCCTCTGGGAAATTTTGACTTTTTTTTTAAGTTTAACACTTCTCAAAATTGGAAGTTTTATCAACATTCCCTTTCCTTTGAAAATTATTTAACCAATTTTCTCAAAATTTGATTTATCTGAAAATTTGGAGTTTTTTCAATTCGTTTTGTTTTCGAAATTTCAAATTTATTCTCAAAATTTAATTTTCTTAGTAAAGTTGCAAATTTTTATTGAAATTTGGAACTTTTTTCAAAATGTTGACCTTTTCCTTAAAATTTTTCCTAAAATTTTACTTTTTTCGACTTCTCTGAAAATTTTCGACTTTTTCAACGTCCGACACTTGTTTGTCGAAATTTAGAGCTTTTCTTAAAATTTTGACTTTTTCCTTGAAATTTTTTCTAAAATTTGACTTTGTTCTACTTTTCTGAAAAATTTTGACTTTTCTAAAGTTTGACACTTGTTTAAGCTTCCAGTTTTATTTTACAATTTCTCTTTTATCTGAAAATTTTAAGTTCTTTTTATTTGTTTTAGGTTTTAATCTATGGTCGAAATTCGACGTTTTTTTGTTCTGAAACTTTGTCCTTATTTAAGAACTTTGGACAAATTCATTTTTTTTAAATCATTTTTACCAATTTCTTTTCGAAATCACTTTTTTCAAAATTCGGCTTTTTCTGGGAAATTCTGATCTTTTTTAAAGTTAAAAACTTTTCTCGAAATTTTCTTGTAATTTCCTGTCGAGAATATTTTACAAATGTTCTCAAAATTCGAATTTATCTGATTGTTGGATTTTTTTTAAATCGTCTTGTTCTCGAAATTTCAAATTTATTCTCAAAATTTAACTTTCTCTGGAAAATTGTAAATTTTTGTCAAAATCTCGAGCTTTTTTTAAATGTTCACTTTATTCTTGAAATTTTTCGCAAAATTTGACTTTTTTCTACTTCTCTGAAAAACTTCGACTATTTTAAAGTCCGACACTTGTTTAAGCTTCCGGTTTATTTCTACAATTTCTCTTTTATTTGAAAATTTTAAGTTTTTTTAATTTGATTTGGGTTTTAGTCTATTGTCAAAATTCGACGTTTTTTTTTCTGAAATTTTGTCCTTATTTGAGAATTTTGGACAAATGCATTTTTTTAAAATCATTTTGCCCAATTTCTTTTCGAAATCTTTTTTTCTCAAAATCTACAAACGCTGCTGTGTTTGTTGTGTTTTTTAATCTTTCTTGGTTTCAGGGGACAAGTTCTGTATTTCAATTTTTGAAGGTAACCAAAGACCAGTCCGTTCCACCAAAAAAAAGTCGATTTTGTGAAAAAAAGATAATTTTGAAATAAAGCTCTAAATTTTGAGAAATAAAAGGTCTTTGGGCTGAATATGTTTTCATTTGACTACATGAGTCAGAGGGGTCTCTCCCTGATCCATATTTTGTCTGATTTATTTGATTTAATTTTAAAATAAAATATAAAATCAGAAAAAAAATTGTGTCTCTTTGAAATTCACGAAAACAATTTTTTCATTGCGGATGGCTCTTTTGGTTTAAACGTTTTCCGATCCCTGCTCTAGGAGCAAATTTAAGTGCGCTGTTTTATTTTTGAAATAATCTTTTTTGCCTTCTTCGCAAAATTTCGAATTTTGAACGAAATAGCGTTGCTATAGTTGCTGTTGTGATCCTTGTTTCTTCAATTGCAATTCTGCACTTCTGCTGACAACTTTTACGTATCTGGGGGGGCGATAATTGGCTGATATAGTTCTTAACAGGCACGTAGCCAAATTTTTTCTAAATATTTCGGTAAATTTAACATTTTGAGTTAAAAAAATTGACTTTAACTTCGAAGCTCCTAGATTTTGTTTGATTAAGTTCTTTCCTTTTTTCATTCCTTTAATTTTTCGTCCAAATTTCTGCTTTTCCTGAAGAATTTTAGATTCACCCTTATTCACCCTTTTCCTTTCTAAAATAAATTTAAAATTTCGACAAAAATCGAAATTACAAATTAAAATGGAAGGCTTTTATTGACATTTTTTTATTTCATCTTTAATATCTAATATTCCTAATTTCATCTTTGATCTGAAATTTGAAGCTGTTTTGAAAAGTTAAAAAAATCACGTATTTTGAAAAAAATACTGGGTAATTCTAATTTCAAAATGACTAGATTTGAAAGATTTAAATATCGAGACTGAAGTCGAACTTGAGTATTTCAAATTATAGTTCAAATTTCGAAGTTAAGATTGGAAATTTTACGCAAAAGTAAAAAATGGGCAGTAAGTAAAAGACCAAGACGTTTATTGAATTAACAACTCAACTTTTTCTTCAAATTTTGCAATATTGCTCATTTCGAAGAAGTTTATGTCTCTAACATAAAAGAAGCGGGGGAGTTAGACCCTCCCCAACGAAAATCCTGGCTACGTGCCTGGTTCTTAATACTGCCTGGTATCTTTTGGAACTGCATTGGGCGCGTTGAACGATTTTGGATAGAAGGTAAACCCATCAGAATTTTGCTTCTTTTCCAATGTTAGAAGCTTGCAATTTTCGAATGGAAAATTGCATCTACCAGTTCTGTAACTTAGAAGCAAACTATGTTACGTCCAATTTTTCTCAAAATGAGTTAAAGATTTTATGTCTATCAGAAAAATACTATCTTTAATTTGCTATCTTCAGCATCAACATATCTAAATAAACGCGCAAATTTAGGCCTTTTGGTATCTTTCTGAAGATGACAGCTTGGCGTTAGATCAACCTTTGTTGTGTTTTTTAATCTTTCTTGGTTTCAGAGGACAAGATTTGTTTTTCAATTTTTGAAGATAACCAAGGACCAGTCCGTTTCAACAAATTTACGACTTTTTGAAAAATGTTAAGTCCAGGTTTACCCCAGACTTAAACTACATTAAATTACTTTAACTTTGTTTAACATAAGAATGAGTTTTGTGGGTTAACATAGGTTGCTTCTGGGGTAGAGAGTTCCATTTATGGTTCTGAAATTGTTTTCACAATTTAGCATATTTCAGCAACCATTTTTTTAGCAGCGTTCTCTAATTAGAAATACTTTGGCCTCATCTTTTCGTTAACTTTGAAATCCCCCATTTTTTTTTCTAGTGGAATTAACTCTGAATGACAAATTTGTAACTGTGCGGGATATCTGTGAAAGAAAATCATTTTAGGAGTAGATATCAAACCGGTAAGTGAATAATATTCGATTTTCCTTACGAAAAGTGTGTCCTATGATCGTATTCATGAAAGCGAGCGAAGCGTCGTATTAAGGTTTAATTTTCCGTCTGAGAATTTAAATCGGCGGAAAAATACCATTTCGTATGGATAAAGTGGCGCGCCTCATGGCTTCCGATACGTTGAATAATGCATGTAAATTTAAAACAGAAACATAAAAAGGTGGAAGAGGCAATCTCATTCTCGCGAGAGCACCGACGCAGATCGAAAAACGCCATGAAAACAATCAAGGCGCGATGGAAATCAAAAAGCGCCGTTTGTTCCGGCGGAAGAGGCCGACATTTTCTAAAAATTTAACGCCGACCAGGACGTTAGCAAAATATTCTGACGATATTGCAAGGAACTACTGTTGCTATAATTGATTTACGACTGCTGTACATGACTTATGACACATGATTCATGATTCATGACTTAGGACTCATGACTCAGGACTTCCCATCATGAAATTAATGTGGCAATTTAAAATCTCAGGATTTAGGCAAAAATTTCGTTAAATATACAATCATGTGACGTGTTACTGGTTTGAAATCAATCATTGTTGATTTTTAACCCTTCAATAAAACACAATTCAGAATCCCAGCCAACTTAAGATTCCAAATGTACACTGGGAATTAAAAAAAACTTAATATGTATCGTTTAATTGACTTTATTTCAACTTTCTTTTAAATTTCTTATTTGACAAACTTGCGAAGAGGAAAATTGTCTTTCTTGCAAAAGTGCGTAAGAGCCAAGGGGTCAGACCTGCCGAAAAACTCAATATGTATCGTTTAATTGACTTTACTTCAACTTTCTTTTAAATTCCTTATTTAACAAACTTAGGAAGAGGAAAATTGCCTTCCTTGCAAAAGTGCGTAAGAGCCAAGGGGTCAGGCCTGCCGAAAAAGGGAAAATATAGCCGTGATATAAAGAAGAAACGTCGAGCACTTCTAATTTGATGAGGTCTAAATTGGTTTAATCATAATGACCGTCCGTAATCTCTAGATTACTATCTGGATGTATACTGTAATTTCGGAATGGATTTTTTTCCTGATTTTAATTATGAAATGCTATGCTCTTCCGTGGCGGATTAAATTACGCCAAACAAGGGTTTCCTTCTCTGTTAATTGCCACTGCGTTTTCCTTAATTAATTTCGAACATCGGAAAGGCATTTTTGGATTACCTTCCATAAGCTGACAATTTGATTATAACTGTTGAGAATAAACACGGAATATTTATCATTCACTGTACGATTTTATACGACAGATAAAAGCATTTGTTACGCAAGGGACCAGTGGTTTCCAACAACCTTCCAAGGCTCCTTGAAACCATCAAATAGGTTAGTACGTGTCATAAACCAGTACTACGTTGTCAAGATTTTGTGGATTCACCTTCGTCGATACACCTTAACTAATCAGAGTGCTCTTGGAGATAGAAATTTCGGTGAAATATGAAGGTTCATCAGTAATATTATATTTTTCTACCATAATTTTATCTTCATATTAGGAAAGATGTATCTAATCCAGGGGTCGGCAAACAGCGGCTCGCGATCCGCATGCGGCTCTTTAAAAGGCAATGGTGGCTCTTTAAATTCCCCTAGAAAAATAAATAAATAAAAGCTAGATTGTTTAATTACAGAACATTTAATTGATCATTTGTCGTAAAAGCTAGAGGGGACAGACACAGAAAATGAGTACTCATTAAACAAGTGACCTACAAAAGTCGAAATTTCCAAAAATACTTTTCTAGGAATGTTCACATTTTGCTTAAATTTTGACAAAAAAGTTATGATTTCAAGAAGTATTTTTGCAACATTTTTGATTGATTTGTATTATCATTTTAAAAAAACACATGATTTTGAAATTTCTAGAAAAAGACCAATTTGGAAAGTCAAAATTTCTAAAGAATACTTTTCTCATGATTTTTAATTTTTTATTTGTAAATTTTCTACAGACTTGAAATTTCGTGAAGAACAGTTGAATTACTTTTGTGGAAAAAAATCTAAATTTACAAAAACAGCCAATATCACAGTTCGAAATAAAAGCTGAAATTTCCAGAAAAAGCCGAATTTTGAGAAAAAAGAAGAGATTTCGAAAAAATTGAGAAACAGAAAGAGGCTTCGAAAAAATTGAGAAAAAGAAAAATATTTCGAAAACAATTGAGAAAAAGAAAGAAATTTCGAAAAAAGTCAATTTATCAAAAGTTCCCAAAAACGGGTAAAATTTTAGAAAAAAAACGTCGGATATTGACAATAGATTGAAATCCAGAACAACTTGAAAACCTGAACTTTTTAGACAAATTTACAAAATAGAAATTGTAAAAATAAACTCGAAGCTTAAAAAAATGTGTCGAACTTTAAAAAAAATTGAAGTTTTTTAATAAAAAAAAAGTCAAATTTTAGGAAAAATTTCAGGGAAAAAGTAAAAATGTTAAGAAAAGCTCGAAATCTCGACAAAAAAATTGTTATTTTCCAGAGAGATTTAAATTTTAAGGAGAAATTTGAAATTTCGAAAATAAAACGATTTAAAAAAAATTCCAAATTTTCTGATATTCGAAAAATGTGAATTTTAAGAAAATTGCCAAAATAATTTCGAAAGAAAAGAGAATGTCGATAAAACTTCCAGTTTCGAGAAAAGTATTGAATTTTTAAAAATGGTCAAAATTTCCCAGAGAAAGTCAAATTTTAAGAAAAAACTCAAATGTTTAGATAAAGTCAAACATTCTGAAAATTGGTGAAACATGTCGAATTTTCAGTTAAAAATTGGAATTTCAAGAAACACCTAATTTTGCGAAGCAGGTTGAAATTTCCAGAAAATAAATCAAAGTTTAAATATAAATTCTGAGATTTGAAAATAGATGAATTTCGTTCGAAATAAAAGTTGAAATTTCCAAAAAAATCTTAATTTTGAGAAAAAGATATTTCGAAAAAAATGATATTCGTCTAAAGTACTCAAAAAACGCAAAATTTTTGAAAAAGACTTCGAATTTTGACAATATATTGAAATTCGCAGAACAAATTTACAAACCTGACATGTTTAGACAAATTTAAATTTTGTGAAAAATTGTAAAATTTCGAAAAGAGAAATTGTAATAAATTAAAAGTTAAAAAAAATTATCCAACTTTTCCTAAAGTCTAAGTTTTTCAGAGAAGCAAAAAATAAAAATAATTGCAATGTTCCAGAGAAAGTTAAATTTTAAGAATAAATTGAAATTTCGAGAACAAGGCAAATTTTCAGATACATGGAATATTGAAAACATTGGTAAAATAATTTCGAAAGAAAAGAAAATGTCGATAAAACTTCTAGTTTCGAGAAAAGTATTGAATTTAAAAAAAAATCAAAATTTCCCAGAGAAAGTCAAATTTTACGAAAAAAATTAAATTTTGAAATTTGAAAATAGGTGACTTTATTTTTGATGGAACGGACTGGTCCTTGGTTATCTTCAAAAATTGAAACACAGAACTTGTCCCCTGAAACCAAGAAAAATTAAAAAACACAACAAAGGTTGCTCTAACGCGTTTCGACAGCCAAGCTGTCATCTTCAGAGAGAAACTGAAGATGACAGCTTGGCTGTCGAAACGCGTTAGAGCAACCTTTGTTGTGTTTTTTAATTTTTCTTGGTTTCAGGTGACTTTAGTTCGAAATAAAAGTTGACATTTCCAGAAAATACCGAAATTTGAAACAAAGAGATTTAAAAAAAATCAGTTTGTCAAAAGTTCTCAAGAAGATAAAATTAAAAAAAAAACGTCGAATTTCGACAATGGATTGAAACCTAGAACAAAATTAAAACCTGAAATTTTTAAACAAACTTAAATTTTGTGAAAGATTGTAAGATTTGGAAGAGCAATTGTAAAAAAATTGAAAGCAGAACTTTTAAAAATTCGAAGTTTTTCAGAGCAGAAGAAAAATAATATGCATTTTTCCAGAGAAAGTTAAATTTTAAGAATAAATTTGAAATTTCAAGAACAAGACGAATTGAAAAACTCCACATGCTCAGATAAATTCGAAATTTGATAGAATTGGTAAAATAATTTTGAAAGAAAAGGCGATATTGACACAACTTTCAATTTCGAGAAAAGTGTTAAACTTTAGAGAAAGGTCAAATTTAAAAAAAAATCAAATTTTGAGATTCAAACATTTTGAAAATTCACGAATTCGTCCAAAAAACCGCAGCTTGAAGAAACAATAAGAAGTCGAATTTGAAAAATCGAAATTTCGAAAAAAAACCGAATTTTGCGAACCAAGTCCAAATTTGTAGAAAATACATAAAAGTTTAAACGTTTTGTAAAAGTCAATATTTGGGAAAATGGCTAAATTTGAAAAAAGGACGAATTTTGAAAATAATATAGAAATTTCGAGAAAACTGTTGAAGTGTTGCAGGTCAAAATTTCCCATAGAAAGTCAAATTTTGAGATGAAGTCAAACATTTTGAAAATATAAAGATAAATTTCCTAAAAAAAAATCGCATTTTGCAAAAACAATAAAATATCGAATTCGAAAAGTCGAAATTTCGAAAAAAAAAATCTAATTTTGCGTAACAAGTTCAAAGTTGTAGAAAATAAATATAAGTTTAAATGTTTAGTAAAAGTCGATTTTGGGGAAAATGCCGAAATTTCGTAAAAGAAGGAATTTTAAAAAGTCTGTAGAAAGGTCTAGAAATAAGCCGCAATTTAGAACAAAGTCGAAAAAATGTAATTTTGGAAAAAAGTGAAATTTCAGAATAGATCTAAATTTCGAAAAAATAAAGCTTTGAAAATAAGGTCGAAGATTTGAAAAACTATTTTACTTAACATCTTCAATTACTTCAAATTTTTACTTTTTATTTATTAAAAAATCGACAAAAGATAAATTTTTGAGAAATAAGTCAAATCTTCCACTAAGTCGAATTAGAAAAAAGTAAACACTTTCAAAAATGGTCGAGTTTTGAGAAGAAAGGAAGATTTGGGGTAAAAGTTTAATGTTATGAACGAAATAGATATTTAAAAAGAAGGCCAATAAAGAAAAGAGTTAAAAAAGTCGAAATTGCAAAAAAACGCAAATTTTGAAGTAAAGGTCCAAATTTTGAGCAATAAAAGGTCTTTTGGGCTGAATATATTTTCGTTTGATTGCATGAGTCAGTTTCTGTCCCATATTTTGTCTGATTTATCTGATTGAATTTTGAAATAAAATGTAAAAATTAAAAATAAAAATTGGTGGCTCTTTGAAACTCATGAAATCAATCTTTTTATTGCGGATGGCTCTCTCGGTTTAAAAGTTTTCCGACCCCTGATCTAATCGATTGAATATGCCACAGATCATTAGAACTTATGATACGCTTCGTCTTAACTGAAGAGAATGTCTTCATGGTAATCTTTGCATCTCAATTTTTATTAAAACCGATCATCCTTTACACCCACAGATGCTTTTGGTGGTCAAAATTTTAATGAAAAAGAAAACTTCATCAGTAATATTTTATTTTTCCACTATAAATTTGCCTCCATGTAGAACATTTCTCTGAGCTACACCTTTTAGTATGATTATGCTGGAGACCCTTGAAACTTATCAAAAGTTTCATTTGAAACCGAAGAGTATATCGCCTTCATAACTTTTCGTATCCGGATACAATCCACCAGCTTAATCATTTGGTGGTCAAATTTTCAAGGAAAAATAAAAGTGCATCAGTAATATTTTCTTTTTCCGTAATAATATTGTCTTCACATTGTCATCGTTTCATCTATTCGGATAAAATCGATCCATCTTAATATGCGTTTGGTGGTCAAAATTTCAATGAAGAAAATTCATGAGTAATATTTCCTTTTTCCACCATAATATGGCTTTCATATTGTCATCGTCTTATCTATTCGGATAAAATAGTGTAACGAAATGCAAATTATAGAATTTAGTACGTAAGAAAATTTTCTAAAAAGATCTGATAAGGGAAAGCGGTCGCGATAATGAAGCAAACGGCAGATAAGCGTTCCAAAAAAAAACGATATCTGTTGGATTTTTCTAGAACCCGGAAGCGAAAACTATATAAGGCGGTCGCCTTTCCCTTGAGTCAGTTTGAATCAGTCAATCAGTCAGTCAATGTAGTTAGTGAGTTAGTAGTTGGAAGTAAATAAGTGAGTTAATTATTCAGTTGTAATGTTCCGAGTTTAGTTTGGGAATAAAGTGGGGTTAATCCATCAAGTGTTAGTAATCATTCGAACCGATAACACGCAACACTAGATTATCTACCATTTGGTGGTCAAAATTTCAATGAAAAACGAAATTTCATCAGTGATATTTTCTTTTTCCACTATAATATAGTCTTCACATCGTCATCGTCTCATCATCATCGGATAAATTCGATCATCTATTGTTTGGCGGTTAAAATTTCATTAAAAATCCAAGTTTCATCAGTAATATTTTCTTTTTCCATAATAATAATGTCTTCACATCGTCATCGTTTCATCTATTTGGATAAAGTCGATCTATCTTAATAACGGTTTGGTGGTCAAAATGTTAATGAAGAACGAAATTTCATCAGTAATATTTTCTTTTTCCATCATAATATTGCCTTCACATCGTCATCGTCTTATCTATTCAGATAAAATAGATTATCTACCATTTGGTGATCAAAATTTTAATGAAAAACGAAATTTCATTAGTGATATTTTCCTTTTCCACCATAATATTGTCTTCACATCGTCATTGTCTCATCATCATCGGATAAACTCGACCATCTACCGTTTGGTGGTCAAAATTTCAACAAAAAACGAGTTTCTGCAGAAATATTTCCTTTTTCCATAATAATATTGTCTTCACATCGTCATCGTTTCATCTATTCCGATAAAATCGATCCATCTTAATAATCGTTTAGTGGTCAAAATTTTAATAAAAAACGAAGTTTCATCAGTAATATTTCCTTTTTCCCTCATAATATTGTCTTCACATCTATTGCATTCTATTCTTCTATTTATCTAATCGGATAAAAACGACCATCTACCTTTTGGTAACCAAACTTTCAATGAAAGGTGAAACTTCATCAGTAATATTTTCTTTTTCTACCATAATGTTGTCTTTACATCGTCATGGTCTCATCTATTCAGATAAAATCGAGTATCTATCGCTTGGTGGTCAAAATTTCAATGAAAAACGGAAGTTCGTCGGTAATATTTTCTTTTTCTACCACATTTCTATCTTCATGTGGTAGCTACATCTTATCGATTGGTTACGCTAGAGACACTAGAAACTAATAGGAAAACTAAAACAAAACAGAATGTTACTGTCATCATCTCATGTATTCGGATTATGGAACCATCTTAATGATCTTTTGGTGCTCAGAATTTGAATGTAAAACGAAATTTCATCAGTAATATTTTCTTTTTCCGCCACAATATTGTCCTCACATCGTCATTTTCATCTAGTTGGATAAAATCGCCCATCTATCGTTTGGTGGTCAAAATTTTAATGAAAAACCAAAGGTCATCAGTAATATTTTCCTTTTCCACCACAATTTTCTCTTTATGTGGTACAATTTTCTAAGCTACACCTTATCGATTAGTTACGCTAGAGACACTAGAAACTAATAGAAATCTTCATCTGAAACAAAACAGAATTTTACTGTCATCATCTCATGTATTCGGATTATGGAACCATCTTAATGATTTTTGGTGCTCAGAATTTGAATGGAAAACGTAATTTCATTAGTAATATTTTCTTTTTCCACCATAATTTTGTCTTTACATCGTCATTTTCATCTGTTCGACCATCTATCGTTTGGTGGTCAAAATTTTAATGAAAAACGAAGTTTCGTCAGTAAAATTTTCTTTTTCCACAATAACATTATCTTCGCATCTTCATCATCTTATCTATTCGGATAAAATCGACCATCTATCTTTTGGTGGTCAAAATTTCAATGAAAAACGAAGTTCATCAGTAATATTTTCTTTTTCCACCACAATTTCGTATTCATGTGGTACATTTTTCTAAGCTGCACCTTATCGATTGGTTACACTAGAGACACTAGAAACTAATAGGAAGCTTCATCTAAAACAAAACAGAATTTCACTGTCATCATCTCATATATTTGAATTATGGAACCATCTTAATGATCTTTTGGTGTTCAGAATTTGAATGGAAAACGCAATTTCATCATTAATATTTTCTTTTTCCGTCACAATATTGTCTTTGCATCGTCATTTTTATCTATTCGGATAAAATGGCCCATCTATCGTTTGATGGTCAAAATTTTAATGAAAAAAGAAGCGTCATCAGTATCATTTTCTTTTTCCACAAGAATATTATCTTCACATTGTCATTGTCTTATTTATTCGGATAAAATCAACCATGTATCGTTTGGTGATCAAAATTTTCATGAGAAATGAAGTTTCATCAATAATATTTTCTTTTTCCTCCATAATATTATCTTCACATCTATTGCATTCCATTTTATTCTTCCATTTATCTATTTGTATAAAATCGGCCATATACCGTTTGGTGATCAAAATTTCAATGAAAAATGAAATTTCATCAGTAATATTTTCTTTTTCTACCATAATATTGTCTTCACATCTATTGCATTCCATTTTATTCTTCCATTTATCTATTCGTATAAAATCGGCCATATACCGTTTGGTGATCAAAATTTCAATGAAAAATGAAATTTCATCAGTAATATTTTCTTTTTCTACCATAATATTGTCTTCACATCTATTGCATTCCATTTTATTCTTCCATTTATCTATTCGTATAAAATCGGCCATATACCGTTTGGTGATCAAAATTTCAATGAAAAATGAAATTTCATCAGTAATATTTTCTTTTTCTACCATAATGTTGTCTTCACATCGTCATCGTCTCATCTATTCAGATAAAATAGATCATCCATCGTTTGGTGGTCAAAATTTTAATGAAAAACGAAATGTCATCAGTAATATATTTTTTTCCACTAAAATTGTATCTGCCTAAAGTGGAAATCTCCGAGTTATATTAATTGGATATTCTAGTGACTCTAAGAGCTGATTAGAAACTTGGTTTTAATGAAAACAACATTAACCCGCCCTTAGTACTACATATTCGTTTAAAATGAATCCATTTTAAAACTCGTAGATGTTCTTGGTGGTCAAAATTTTGATATGTCAAAGTTCATCCCAGTGGCGGATTTTTCATAAGACAAACCAGGCAGATGTCTAGAGGCGAAGGAGGGCTGGTAGCTAGGGAATGCAATACCAGGATACCAGGATCCCAAAATGGCGGGATCTCGTACGATTATGCGGGTCTAGTCCCGCATGATAATCGTGCGGGATCCTATAGGCTTTGTTGGATTATACGGAAAAGTTTTAAAATCAAAAATTATTCTTATTCTTGGAATCATTTCTACATTCTCGTGTTTGAAAGGCTTTATTCTCGATTGTGATAACGAAGGCTTCCACGGCCAGAGTCAGTACAGGATATACTTCTTCCGGGATTGGACCGTGTCACAGAACTACTAAAAGTGTTCGACGTTTCGCCCACCATCGTAGGGGGCTTCTTCAGGAACAAAGAAAGAAAAATAGATGAAATGAGGGACTATGCAAAAAAGAAAAATAAAAATAAAAGGCCAATTTCAAAGCATCAGAGCACGGTAACTCAGTATGTCCACCATACCAGAGGCGAAACTCTTCTGAATTGAAAATTGGTACAAAGGATAAGAAAGTCTAGACAGAAGAGCACGGTAACTCAGTATGTCCACCATACCAGAGGCGAAACTCTTCTGAATTGAAAATTGGTACAAAGGATAAGAAAGTCTAGACAGAAGAGCACGGTAACTCAGTATGTCCACCATACCAGAGGCGAAACTCTTCTGAATTGACACTTGGTACAAAAGAAAGTTTAGGCAGAAGAGCACGGTCTGCCTAAACTTTCTTTTGTACCAAGTGTCAATTCAGAAGAGTTTCGCCTCTGGTATGGTGGACATACTGAGTTACCGTGCTCTTCTGTCTAGACTTTCTTATCCTTTGTACCAATTTTCAATTCAGAAGAGTTTCGCCTCTGGTATGGTGGACATACTGAGTTACCGTGCTCTTCTGTCTAGACTTTCTTATCCTTTGTACCAATTTTCAATTCAGAAGAGTTTCGCCTCTGGTATGGTGGACATACTGAGTTACCGTGCTCTGATGCTTTGAAATTGGCCTTTTATTTTTATTTTTCTTTTTTGCATAGTCCCTCATTTCATCTATTTTTCTTTCTTTGTTCCTGAAGAAGCCCCCTACGATGGTGGGCGAAACGTCGAACACTTTTAGTAGTTCTGTGACACGGTCCAATCCCGGAAGAAGTATATCCTGTACTTTATTCTCGATTTTTCTAAAGATTTTGATATTTTCAAAATTTGGATTTAAACTCGAAAGACCGTCTCTTCTACAGCATTTGAATTTTCCCTAAAATTTCATTTTTAAATATGATTCTTAAATGATTTCATAAATTGTATATAATCACTGATTTTTTTTTCAATTTCATGTTTAAGCTTTCACATTTCAAAATGTTCCAAAAATGTTGCTATAAATGCGATCTTCTTACAGATTGTAGCTTTTTTAGTAAATTTCGCTTGATAACTACGAAAAATTTATAACTTTAAATATAATTTGGCTTTTTATTTTCTTAATTTCCGATTGGAAATCAACATTTTGATTTTTAAAAATGTTTATTTTCTTCCTTTAATTTAAATTTAAAAATTTTCTTTCCAAATTTTGGATTTTTTAAAAAGGGCTGTTTTTTCTTAAATATTGACTTAATGTCAAAATTTAGATTTCTTTCTTAAAGTTCTCAATTTCCCTTTTAAAATTCTTCTTAAATTTTTATTCTAACTCAAATTTTCGACTTTCTCCAAATATTTTGATTTTTTAAAGCCCCAAACTGTTGTTTTTTTCAAATTTCAAATTTGGATTAAAATTTTTTTCAATATATTGTTACGGGCTTATCGGTTCGCATTGATTACACTTATCGAATAGTACCCACTTTATTACCAAATTAACTCGGCACACTTCAACTGAACAGTAACTCACTACTTATTTACTAATTACTAAGCCACTAACTACACTGACTTCTAACTGACTGACTCGAGGGAAAGCTGACCACCTTTTTATAGTTTTGGCCCCCGGCTTCCAGAACTTTTCGGCAGATAAGGCTTATCGTTTGCCGAAATTTCTGGAATGCTTATCTGCCATTTGTTTCGTTATCGCGACCGTTTCCCCTTATCAGATCCTTCTAGAAACTTTTTTTACTTACTAAATTCTACAATTCTATTCTAAATCCTATTTCATCTATTTACATTGCGTTACAATATCTATGGTACTGAATGAACTTTTTTCTAAATTTGTAACGAACTCAATTTTTGTCGATATTTTTTTTCAGTAAATTTGATATTCTTTTAAAATTTAGACTATTTTCGGAAAGTTGTGGTTTAACCCGAAATTTTTTCCTTAACATTTCAACTGAAATAAATATTTTTTGTTTCATTTAATTCCTTTAAAAATTATAATTTGATGGCAAGACTCTCTTCTAGAGCATTTGAATTTATCCTAAAATTTCAATCTTAAATATGATTCTTAAATGATTTCGTAAATTGTATATAATCATTAATTTTTTTTTCAATTTCATGTTTAAACTTTCACATTTCAAAGTTTTCCAGAAATGTTGCTATAAATGCAATCTTTTTACAGATTGGAACTTTTTAGTAAATTTCGTCTGATAACTACAAAAAATTTATAACTTTGAATATAATTTGGCTTTTTATTTTCTTAATTTTCGATTGGCAATCAACATTTTGACTTTTTAAAAATGCTTATTTTCTTCCTTTAATTTAAATTTAAAAATTTTCTTTCCAAATGTTGGCTTTTTTAAAAAAGGCTGTTTTTCCTTAAATGTTAACTTAATGTCGAAATTTAGATTTCTTTCTTAAAGTTGTCAATTTCCCTTTTAAAATTCTTCTTAAATTTTTATCTTAACTCAAATTTTCGACTTTCTCCAAATATTTTGATTTTTTAAAGCCCTAAACTGTAAACTGTAAACTGTAAACTGTAAACTGTAAACTGTAAACTGTAAACTGTAAACTGTAAACTGTAAACTGTAAACTGTAAACTGTAAACTGTAAACTGTAAACTGTAAACTGTAAACTGTAAACTGTAAACTGTAAACTGTAAACTGTAAACTGTAAACTGTAAACTGTAAACTGTAAACTGTAAACTGTAAACTGTAAACTGTAAACTGTAAACTGTAAACTGTAAACTGTAAACTGTAAACTGTAAACTGTAAACTGTAAACTGTAAACTGTAAACTGTAAACTGTAAACTGTAAACTGTAAACAAAAATAATCACTTTTTTATTTTTTTCAAATTTCAAATTTGGGTTAAAAATTTTTTTTAATACATCTAAGGTATTGAATGAACTTTTTTCTACATTTTTAACTTGAACTCAATTTTTGTCGATATTTTTTTTCAGTAAATTCCATATTCTTTCAAAATTTAGACTATTTTCGAAAAATTTTGGCTTAACCCCATATTTTTTCCTTAACATTTCGACTGAAATTATTATTTTTTGTTTCACTTAATTCCATTAAAAATTATAATTTGATGACAGGACACTTTTTTCTCGAAATTTGAAGTTTCAATTCAAAAATTTGCTAAAACTCCAGTTGTTTTATCAAAACGTTGGTGTTTTCCAGAATTCCAATTTTAATGAAACTTTTTTCTGGAAATTGGGGTCTAAAACTCTCAATTTGTACCTTTTATCTTTATCGACAGATTTTTATTTATTTATTTGCTATTAAAACTCCAATTGTTTTATCAAAACGTTGGCTTTCTTTTAATATCAATTTGATGAAACTTTTTTTTCTAAAAATTTGAACTTAAAACTCTCAATTTGTATATTCTTCGTCTCTATCGAAAGATTTTTATTTATTTTTTCGAAATGTCGACTTTAAATTGAAAACTACATTTTTTTAAACAAAATTCCCACTTTGTGTTTTCAATTTTGCGTTTTTTAAGTACTAAATTTTTAATTTAAACAGAGAATTTAAATTTTTCCATTAGATTTAATTTTTTGTTATTTCAATTTTGATGTTAAGCTTAACTTTTTTTAAATTTTCTACAAATTTAGATTTTTTTTCTCTACTACTTTCACTTTAATCCGAAAACTCAAAACAAAATTATAAATTCCAAATTTTCCAAAAGAATTTACTTAATCCAAAAATGTCTAATTCAACATTTTTTTTTCTAAAATTTTAAATTCAAAGCCGACTCGTTCGGGAGATTTTGGATATACAGTTTGAATTATTTCTATTCCAGTTTTTCGTTTGAAACTTTTTTGTTGGTTTTTGGGTCAAGTTTTTAACAGTAAACAAAAAATTACGATTTTTCTTTCTTTTTTTTTCAAATTTCAAATTTGAATTAATTTTTTTTCAGTACATTTTTTTTCTATTAATTTTGGTATTGAATGAACTTTTTTCGAAATTTGTAACTTGAACTCTACTTTTTGTCGGTAATTTTGTTCACCAAATTCTGATATTCTTTTAAAATGAAGATTTTTCTAAAAATGTTGGTTTAACACAAAATTTTTCCTTTAAACTTTCAGCTGAAATTATTATTTTTTGTTTCGTTTAATTCCTTTGAAAATTTCATAGAATTTTAAAAAATTTGTATATTCTGATGACAGTGTTCTAGAAGTTTTTCGGCGTTCCGGGGGATATCCGCAAATACCTGGTTCTCTTTGGACTAAGGAATGTCAATCCCACAAATACCGGGATTGAAAGTTTCTTATGGGATTGTATTTCCTATTGGAAGCCGAATACATTTTTTCTAGTCATCAAAATTAATTTTGGACGCATCACTTTTTTTTAGTGGACAGTGAGGGGCGCTATATAATATTTGTCTAGGGCGCAGTCAACATTTAATCTGCCACCATGTGTAAACAACGTTGGGGGTCACTAAAGATTTAATGCAAAGTAAAATAATTTAATAAATCCATTAATCAATTATTTTCATACATTTTTTAAATTATTTTTTAGAATTACTGTTTTTTTGTCTGACCGGCTGATTAAATAAACCAAAAATATAAAATTGATGCATTTATTTTCATATTAGTTTAACATGCACTTCAAACTAATATGAAAATAAATGCATCAATACAGAGGCGAAGTAATACCCTCATTAGTTAACGCTCTCTCGATCTGGCTTAACATATGCACCTAGTGAATGGCTGTGGTTATAAAGAATAAGCATCCTTCTGACCTATGAAGTCGTAAACAATTTATTAAAACAGTTTCTTGCGAACCAAGTTCGTCCTGTTAGGAGGAGTTTATGGTTATTTAAAAGAGTCGAATAAAAATTTCCCTTGAGCCTTCCAAATGTGTGGTCAAAATTAATAACAAAATTACTGGAACCCCATGTTACTGGTCGTAGATTTTGCAGTTTTGATACTGTTGAAAATCGATACTAGTGCAGGATTTCGCATCGCAATATCCACTTACCGTAGGAGTGATAAGGGAATGTGTTATTTCCGGATCGTACATGTACCTTGTATGGAAATTCCAATCTTCCCTAGTAGACGGCTCGGCGGGGCCAAAGATTTCCACGGAATTAAACAGAAAGCAAATTGCGTGGATACGCCTTCCTAGGTACAGGCGAATATTAGGGCTTATAGGTGGGTAATGCGATGATAAGGGACGTGGGGAAATTCACTCAATCTAAACCAGGAAACCGATTCCGGTTAGTTCCCACGGGCGCCGTTCGCTCGGCACTTTTATCCGAAGCTGCTGCTACCTATCGGCGTCGGTTGCGGCATCGAACCGCTTACGTGTTACATCTTCCGACTTCTCCCCCATCGACGGCGAATTGCGGTCCACCTTTGCAATGCAAATGAAAAGCGAAAGATGACAAAGGCGCCGTAGAGGCCCCCGCCGATTGGCCGCATCCAATCTTGCCGCTGGAAATTGAATTTTTACAAATCGAAAATTGCGGTCCCGTAACGCGCCCGGAAACGACCGACACTAATAAAAAAAGTTGATACATGACTTTGACTAACTTTTTAGAAAAATAGATCGCTTTTCCCCGTACAGTGTGGAATTATGTATTATTCGCTAGAGTAACTGGGAGAATATTATAAAATCATTTTTTATATAAACAAACTACTTAAAAAAACCAAGAACTGATTTTGGTAATTTCGACTTTTAAAATTTTTGACTTTCTTGAAGTTTGATTTATTTTAGAAATTTTCCCCTTTTCAGAATTTGGGGTTTACTCAAAATTTGACTTCTTTTGAACTTTGATATTTTTGTGAAATTTCACTATTTTAAAAATTCCGACTTTCTTAACATTTTTTTTTCTGAAACTTTAGACTTTTCTAAATGTTTCACTTTTTTGAAAATGTTGACCTCTTTTACAGTTTCTCGAATTTTTGACTTTCGAGGAAATTTTAACTTTTCCAAAATTCAACTTTTTCGAAGTTATCAATTTTTTAAAAATTTCGACCATTTTTAGAATTCCGAATCTTTTTTAAATTTCAAAAACTTCGATCTTTTTTTTTGGAACGTTTAACTTCTTTTTTAAAATTTGGGTTTTTATTTAATTTTTACTTATTATTTAGAAAGTTTCAAACCTATTTTCAAAATTTATTGAAAACTTCAAAATGTTGACTTTTTCTCGTGAATTAACATTTTTTCAAGATTTCGACTTTCATTCTAAATCTTGATTTTTATTAAAAATTTCTACATATTTTCAAAATCTCCACTTTTTTTGAAACTTTTGATCTTTCTTCAAAATTTTGAATTTTCCTTTTGACTTTCTCGAAGATTTGGGTTTTTTAAAAATGTAATCTTTTTTCAAAATTTTGACTTACTCGTAATTCCACTTTTACTAAAAAAAAATTTTGAAACTTTTAAACTTTTTTTGAATTTGAGTTTTTAAAATCTTGACATATTTTGAAAATTTCGGGCCTTTTTTTCAGAATTTTACACTCTATTCTCTTAAAAATCTCGATCTTTTTTCGACATTTTGATATTTTTGCCAAAATGTAACATTTTCTTCAAAATTTCCCCTTTTTTTCCAAATCTTAATTTTTGTTCAAAATGTAGGCTTTTTCTCAAAATTCCACTTTTTTTTGGAAATTTCGATCTTCATTTTAACTTTTTTTTTATTTCGCCTTTGTCATCAAAATTTTGTTTTTACTCATAATATTGACTCATGAAATTTTGAAAAATTTCGCTTTTCTGGAAATTTTGACTTTCCTAACATTTTTGATATTATTTAATTTTTAACTATTCTGAAATTATCCACCATTTTTGAAAATTTGACCTTTTTTCAAATTTCGATGTTTCAAAATTTCTTAGTTTTGATTTTCTTAATAGTGCGACTTTTTCCAACAATTTTCTGAATTTGACTATTTATCGAAAAATTCAGACTTTTTTTGAAAATTTCGACTTCTAAAATATTTGATTATTGTTATTATTTTGTAAATGTGATTTCGATTATTTTTATAATTATAAAAATCTCGAGTTATTCGTAATTCGACTTTTATTTAAAATATTTTGAAACTTTAAAACTTTTTTTGAATTTGAGTGAATTTCGGGCCTTTTTCAGAATTTTACACTTTATTCTGTTAAAAATCTCGATCTTTTTTCGAAATTTTAATATTTTTGCTAAAATGTAACTTTTTCTTCAAAATTTCCATATTTTTTTCAAATCTTAATTTTTGTTGAAAATGTAGGCTTTTTTCAAAATTCCACTTTTTTTGGAAATTTCTCAGTTTTGATTTCCTTAAAAAACCCGACTTCTCTAAATTTCGACTCTTGAATTTTCAACTTTTTTAAATTGTACTTTTTCAAATTTTAGTTTTTTCTCAAAATTTTGACTTTTTTGCAAAATTTCATTTTATTAAAAATTTTAACTATTCAGATATTTGTAATTTTATTTGAAATTTTCGACTCTTAAAATATTCAACTTTTTTTTTTAAATTTTTACCTTTTTCCGAATTGTGACTCGCAGTTTTCAATTTTTGAAAATTTCCTAATTTCAAAATTTCGACCTTTTTAAACTTTTGATTTTTTTTGTTGAAAACTGTGACTTATTTTTAAATTTACGTCATTTTTCAAAAGTCCACATTTTATTTTTTTTAATTAGACCTTTTTAGAAAAATGTGGATATTTTCTCGAAATTTTAACTTATTTTTCAAATTTTGACATCACTTCAAAATCTAGACTTTTGTTGAAAAGTTGATCTTTTCCCAAAACCTCTTTTTTTAAAATTTCCTTTTTTCAAAATGTCGACTTTCTCAAAATTAAAAATTGTTTGTAACCTTGAAAAAATCGGTTTTTGTTTTAAAAATTTCGATTGTTTTTTTTTCAATTTATTTAACATTTCGATTGTATTGAAAATTTTAACTTTTTAAAAATTTTTCTCTTTTGCAAAATTTTGTCTTATTTGGAAATTTCTAATTTTTATAAAAATTTTAACTATTTTCAAGACAAAAAAGCGAACATGTCAAAATGCGAAAATGGGCAAAAGCGAAGATGCGACAATGCCAAAATGCCAGAATGCCAAAATAAAAAAATACAAAAATATAAAAATGCGAAAATGCAGAAATCCAAACATACAAAAACAAAAATACAAAAACACAAAAATACAAAATTAGGAAAATACAAAAATACTAAAACACAAAAATACAAAAATACAAAAATACAAAAATACAAAAATACAAAAATACAAAAATACAAAATACAAAAATACAAAAATACAAAAATACAAAAATACAAAAATACCAAAATACAAAAATACAAAAATACAAAAATACAAAAATACCAAAATACCAAAATACAAAAATACAAAAATACAAAAATACAAAAATACAAAAATACAAAAATACAAAAATACAAAAATACAAAATACAAAAATACAAAAATACAAAAATACAAAAATACAAAAATACAAAAATACAAAAATACAAAAATACAAAAATACAAAAATACAAAAATACAAAAATACAAAAATACAAAAATACAAAAATACAAAAATACAAAAATACAAAAATACAAAAATACAAAAATACAAAAATACAAAAATACAAAAATACAAAAATACAAAAATACAAAAATACAAAAATACAAAAATACAAAAATACAAAAATACAAAAATACAAAAATACAAAAATACAAAAATACAAAAATACAAAAATACAAAAATACAAAAATACAAAAATACAAAAATACAAAAATACAAAAATACAAAAATACAAAAATACAAAAATACAAAAATACAAAAATACAAAAATACAAAAATACAAAAATACAAAAATACAAAAATACAAAAATACAAAAATACAAAAATACAAAAATACAAAAATACAAAAATACAAAAATTCAAAAATTCAAAAATACAAAAATACAAAAATACAAAATACAAAAAAACAAAAATACAAAAATACAAAAATACAAAAATACAGAGATACAAAAATACAAAAATACAAAAATACAAAAATACAAAAATACAAAAATACAAAAATATACAAAAATACAAAAATACAAAAATACAAAAATACAAAAATACAAAAATACAAAAATACAAAAATACAAAAATACAAAAATACAAAAATACAAAATACGGTTTCGTATCAAAATTTTGACTTTTTCTGAAAATTTTCATTTAAAAAACTTTTTTGAACAATGAAATTAAAAAAAGCGTGTTAAATTCTATCCATGATAACAAGGTTGTTTTGCGTTAATAAAAGTTTTACGTTGAATTGATATCCGATAAACACGCGGCCGACTATTGTAAATCCATCGTTAGTTCTTACACCACTTTATAAAAGTGAATTACGGTCGCAGAATAAACTAAAAGGGTAAATAGACTAACAATGCAGTCGGTTTATCCGGACCCCAATCTGACCTCTTCGGCAAATTTAAGGCCCTTATCGTCCCCCGGAATCGCATGCGGCGTCAACACGCAATACCGCTGCACCAACTCTTTATGCAATTCATTTGGAAAATGCATTTTAATTTATCTAATGAATCTGTTACAGAATCGATCGTTTTTAATTATCGCATTTGCCGGAAATTTCCACCGTTTCTATTAATTCTACGAAATGGTGATTTTACGAAATATTTCAAATAACAAAAACTACGAAAAAAGTAATGATTGCCGACAGAAGTGAAAGTTTAAGCTGGGAAATAACAGTTTTTTTGATTTTCAAAGTAATTGTAGTATCAAAAATTTCACAAGTTGTAAATTAAAATTATTAACATTCGTCTGGTTTCCAGGGGGACTCAAGTCCCATTGCTCGTCGCGCAATTTTTTGAAAAAAAATACATCGACAGTTGGAGATAAAGACAAACTTTGGCTGTAAAGTTGAGATTTCCAGGAACATAAAGGATTGAATTTGATATAAAGTCAAACTCCCTAAAAGGAGGTGCATATGAATAAAATCAAAATTAAAAAAACTAATTTTGAAAGTAATTGGGTGTAAAAAAGACAAATTTTGAAAAATAACATCGACATTTTGAGATAAAGATAAACTTTGACTAAAAAGTTGAGATTTCCAGGAGCATAAAGGATTGGATTTGACATAAAATCAAACTTACTAAAAAAGGCGTATTTTAAAAAGATTCGAAGTTTTTCAGAGAATGTCAAGTTGTAAGAAAAAAGTCAAAAGGGTAATTTTTACAAAAATTGTTAAACCAAATATGGATTTTAAAAAAATATTCGAAATTTCTAGAAAAAGATCCAAATTTCAAATAAAATCAAAATCAAAAACGTGAAATATCAAGGAAAGTACTAATTATGAAAAAAAATAGAAATTTCAGCTGAATGCAAATTTTAGGCGGCTTCAGGAGTCAGAAGCCCCACCCTACCCTACTATAGCTACGCCTATGTGACAATTGTCCCCTTAATATATTTTTTTCTCAAAATTCTGTCTCTTAACTGGAACCTAATTAAAGAAACTAAAAAGGACAAATTGAAACCCATTTTTTTTACTAGAAAGATGATAATTTCCAAATTAAGGTCAACTTGTAAAACTAAATACGAATTATTGACTGTTTCCTCTTGAAATTTGGAATTTTTCTCTGGAATTAAAGCTCGAAATAAAATATTTCAATTTTCGAAATTGGAATTAGGTTATTTAAAGCAAGAAAGGATTTATTTAATTAATTTTAGCGGAAAATTAGTTGCGTTAACAATGCTTTGGTGGGGGTGTTACTATTAATTGGATTTTGATCAACAAAAAACAATTTTATTTTAAAATGTGTGCGTTGAATCGTATAGCACGATATGCCACATAACTGTTAAGTCTCATAAAAACTTAAATTGACTTTAATTGTTTAATGGCAGAAAGTCGGAAAAGGCAAGATTAAAAAAGTGGCCAATTAAAATCCTCAAGATGTGGGCAATGATTTAAAAATCATTGTATCCTTTTAAATTTATCTAGCCCTTAATTTTGTTTTATGTAACCGTTGTTGAGTCCTGGTGCAATACGGGCAACATTGGACGTTTTAATTACGATTTTATAAGCTTTCAAATGGGATTTTACGATCAACTTGTTAAGACAAAACTCTTCAACTTTCAACCAACTTAAGTGGATATTTTTAATCAAATTTAAAACTGAATCGACATACGTGTGATGGTGTAAAGTATTCAGAAGGCGTTTCCAGCAATTTATTTTTACAACAAACTTCAGTGGACATGGAAAAAATTAGACATCCTTGGGGTATTCCAGGTTCATTTCCTTGGCTTTTTTCGCGAAGCATTCAACTAACATTTTCGCTGTAACGCACTTGTCCTTGTCGCCTTCACCTACGTCTTTCTCGCACGCGTCCCCCAACGATTTGAGTTTATCCGGCGATTTGCCTTGTTCCTTGAGGGCGGCTGAAAAGGCGGTCATCATGCCATTTTTGTCGAATTTGCCGTTTTGCATGATTTTGGCACCGTCGAATAGACATTCAATTAAACAGAGACCTTCGTGAGTTTCGGGTATTTTCTGGGCTTTTAGGGCCTCCACGTCCGCATCTGACGCTTTAACTTTGTCCTTGCATGCCGCCACGAGTTTTTTCGCTTCAGCTTGCATTTTTTCCTTTGGGGTTAATTCGGCGCACAAGGCGGAACTTAGCAAGCAAAAGAAATAACATGCTGGAATTAGGATTGTTTTTAGGGATGTAATAAAGTAGAGTTTGTTGTCACTTACCTACGTGGATTGGTTTCATTGTTCTTGAATAATTTATCCGTTTCAAGTGAGTGAAACTACTAATACTTTATTTTATAGTTTCGCTACTACAGTGATTTGGGACATCATTTAGGTTTTCCGGTCGTTAGTTTTTGTTGTAATATTTTAAGAGTTATCTAAACAATCACGATAATCTATTCAGTGTCATAAATTTTCAAATAAAGCTAATATCGAGTACATTTTTTATATAATTTCTTCCGGTATAGTACATTCTTTATGAGTAGCAAATTGAAATAATTATTAAAATTCACGCACTGACGACTACAAAATCAAAATTTAGACTTTTCTGAAGTTATGAAAAGTCAATAAGCATAACCATTAAACTCTATTAACGATAAATACAATAAGATATATTAAAAATTCCACAACGTTTCTGCAAATATTTGCTATGGCCAGACCTGGTTTCGCTTTTCAGCATGCAGATATAACCTCGTTGGAAGCGGGGAGCCGGGTGCCCTGTTGTTTTCTTGGGGGATGATTAGTAAAAAAATATTTTCCAATAAAGAGTTAGATTTTGTAAATGAATTGTAATTCTCACACACATGTCTGTTAATAAGTGCTTGGACGATAATCTTCCCGTGGACAGGAAGTATCAATTTCAATTAAACTCCCGCGCAATAAATCAAGTGGTAAATACAGAGAAGCAGGCGTTGGAAATAAAAACAAATGCCTTCAATTGAGGTGGCGCCTGTCTTATTGTTAATTTCTTTCTTTCATTGTTTGCGTCATTACGTACGTCTGTAGTAAAATCCTTTTATAACGCAATTCAGATTTTACAACGGATGCGAAAGATTTTCTCTTAGATTGAAAATTGTCCTCGCCGCCGCCCAGACACCGGAATTAACTTTATTTTTGCATCGCTTCATCAACAGTCGTTAAAATACGTCATTTCGTCCCATGAAAGTCGCAGTTAAAACAACTTGACGACCTTTTGATTGAATTATTTGACGGCAGAACAAATGCGTCGTGATATCTACCACCATAATCGAAAGCGACGAAAAAAACTAAAATGCGGGAACCCCCAGGCGCTTTAAAGCAGCTGAAAAAAATAATTAGGCGTCCTAATTAAACAATTAAGATCTATTCGCTTTTAACTAATTTATTTGTCACACTAATGACTTTTTGATTTCCCCCATTTTTATTCAATTGATAATACGCCGTATGTCACCTGAAATCGCAAGCGATGGAAAACGAGAAAAATTTCCGAGTATGACACATGACGAAGATATACGAGGGGGCGGCTCTCTAACCCGAAACGATAATAAATCCGCGACGTCTTAGAATAATGTCCGCTAGGAGAAACGCGGCGATTTGTGATCTGGGGCGCCAAAGACCTAAGAAAACAGCAGCTGCTGATTCACACAATAAAGGACAAACCTCAGCTCTAAGATTTCCGCAGTTTCCTCCGTGCTTTCTTCCCATATTTTTCCACAGAATAGTTGCGTTGTTAAAGTGGCGCGCTTACGATGGGCCGCAATCCGCCGCCTGTTTAGTTTTACGGCCAATTTTTACGGCCGCCCGCCTTGAAGCAAAACTTATTCGCTATTAAACGAAATGCGATTGCCAAGTTTTGATTTCTGTTTTTGTTCTAACACGGCAGCATTTTAACGTCCCACTCTTAGTTAACTTCAATTATTTGGAAGCAAAAATGAACGATTCAAATTTTTGTAATTCGTAACATGTTATTCGAGAAACCAAAAATTGTTTCAAATGAAACTAATATCTTCACGACGATTTAGGAGAGACAGATTTTTAACTTGAGGGCAACTCAATTTACCTAGAAATTTTTATTATGTTTAATTGCTAATGTCATCTTCAGAAATTGTCCAAAATGTAGCTAAAAGATGTATAATTTTTGGAGAAATAAAGTCATTTTTTTACGATTTACCTGATTGAGGGATCATCACTTGCACTATTTTATCTTGGGGGCTCAAGGTATTAGATTTAAAGCCATCGATGTTATCTGATGAATTCTCATTAGCTTTTCGGAATTCACCAGAAGTTTGAACAATTGAATAGTGCAAAAGTTTGGATGTGATTTCTTTTAACTGATTCCGTAATTCGTAATTCGAATGCATATAATATTGTTATACAGTAAATTATAGAACAAATTGAAAAAAATATAATTTACAGCAAATGTTTTGTCCGAGAAATTGATTACTCAAAGTAGCTTTTTCCTCAGATGTACCAAAGACATCGAAAATATCTTAATGATTAAAAACAATCGACATATCGGCAATCAGAAAAACTTTAATATGTACGAATAGCTGCCTATCTGTCTACCATAGACGGCAACTAAAAAATCTTTAACTTGTAAAAAGAGTTGCCTACCAATATTATAATTTAAACAACTATTCTTACACATCAATGTTTTTTTGGTTGCCTATATATTAATTCATTATAAATATAACGCTCCGGTAAAAAAACTTACACTTTCATTATTATTACTTTAATTACCAACACTTAAATCATGAAGCTTGAATCTAAACACAATTTCATTATGATACCTTAGAATTCACTTCAAAATAATGTAAAATGGGCACAAATAAATAATCGTTTCGTCGATCTAAAACTTCGATTCACGAAACCGGAAAGTTTTGAGTAAAAAACGAAAAAAATGAAATATCCACCATAAATTCGATATATCCAATAGGCCAGCAGTGGTATGGGAATCATAAACGACCCGAGCTGCAGAGGGTGCTTAGAAGAAGATGAGAGTGTCGAGCACGTGATGTGTCACTGCCCGGTACTAGCATCAATCAGAGGATCCACGCTGGGGGACTTCTGGCCTAGTGTGACCAGTTTGAGAGAGGCGCATCCAAGGGACGTTCAACAGTTTCTCAACAAGGTTGGGTAGCTGAATGAATGACCAAGGACACCTCAATCACGGGGATAGCACAATGGGCCCGGAAAGGGTGG
Organism: Dastarcus helophoroides; assembly: GCA_028583605.1. Classification (NCBI taxonomy): domain Eukaryota; kingdom Metazoa; phylum Arthropoda; class Insecta; order Coleoptera; family Bothrideridae; genus Dastarcus; species Dastarcus helophoroides. The sequence continues at coordinate 11,925,260 of CM053336.1, read as the reverse complement.
CCTAAGTGCTGGCCTAAACTTTAGACAACCCACAACGAATCCAAAATCCAGGCCAGCAGTGGTAACTATCCATATTAAATTGAGCAGACTGGTTTTAAATCTATCAAAAAATAATAGATCCCATAATTAATATTACAAACATTACAGCACTGTAAATCCCAATATTTCAAAATTGAAATGAAATATGGTTATAGAATTTGATTGGATAATTTAGATTTTATGGCCCATATTTAGGAAGAAAAGTAGAAATGTAGAAGCATCTAAAGAAGCAAGTTTTCAGTGTTAATGTTGCCAAATGATCAATAGGTTTTCCAGGCAATTTCCTGATAAAATGCACCTGATATAATTAAAATATATTATTAACCGCTTAAAAAAGTAAAGTATTTTTCGGGAAAATGAATTTAAAAGCAAAATCTGTAATAAGATAAACCTAAACTTGAAACTTGTAAATAAAACAAGAAATTAGACTTTAAAACCGAATTCTCGATTTAAAGTCAAAATTTTAGAACAAATTGTCAAGCTTAAACTGAAAATTTTCGAAAAACTAATCGAAATTTAAAGAAAATATAGATTCTTGTTAAAAAACTTTTTTATTATAAAAAATAATAATAAAAAATGAAATAATCCTCCCTGAAATTGATTTTTAGCAAAAACAACAAATTCAATGATTTCCAACGCAATGAAAAAAATCGTACCGCTTTGAAATGTTCAAGGTTTCTTTGGGATTCATTTGAGGTTGAAAAATTGCAGCCAGTATCCTTTTCTATTCATTATTTGCAAAGTTATGCCAAGTTAAGCAAATTTCCCCAGTACCAAATGTTTTACCATTTTTCAATCAACTTTGTGAACTAAAAATTATTTTATTCAAAAACCAATAATGAGGACTTGTAAAGGATGCTTTCAAGTTTTCAAATCTCTATTCGCGTTTTCTGTTGATCATTGTTTCTTAACTTTTGGGTTCACAAAGTCAAAAATGATTTTTTGTTTTGAGCGGCGATAATTCAAGGAAAAATCATTGCACAAAGCTGGGAAACCAAACAAATTAAAGCAAATGCAACTGTCTATAAAAGCTTCATGATGAGATCAGTAAAAACATATTATTTTGTTCCGTAGACCCTTTTAAAGATAAAAATTTGGAAAAATGTTCGACCCATGGTTTTCCCATAATTTTTCCAAAACTGTTAAATCGAAATAATTTTGAGCTTAAAATCAGAAAACTTAAAACCTCGGGTTTTCATTTGCTTATTTTAATTTTTCCTTACGATCATTTTTCTTCGAATTATAGCTTTTTGAAAATCATTTACACAATTTTGTTTTGCGTCCTTTAATTTCTTTACCTGCAGTATCATTCAATACTTCCTGTAACAGGAATGGAAAAAAGAAATGATTTAGCCAAGTATTTTAATATTTACTTAACCCAAGATGCAGTTTAACTCGTTTTTATTTCATTATTTTAGGGCTGAAATTGATTGGTAACTGCAGCGACATCTATACATCTTTTTTAAAACTACGGTTTTCTTAAATTTAAATTTTAAATAAATATGGTATAAAACTACTGCACGCATATTAGCATTAAGCGGCTGGATCAAATTTTAAAAATATAAATGCAATTATTTACAAACAAGATAATATTTTAATAGTTTTCCTATTATTTAATTACGTTCAATTATTAACACATAGATGACGCTAGAAGTAATATAATAAAATGAGGTTCATTTTGGTTTACTTTTTATTATACTTTAACTGATACTTTTAATAGCTGCAGTTTATATATCGCAAATCTTTTATAATTTAAATTTGAACTTGTAAGAAACATTGTATTTTAATTTGAGTGTCATCTAGTATCGACTGCCTAAAGGTTGGTTTGACGTTTTACTTCATAGAGGACGCGACATGTATCAACTGTAAACGATTTATTAATAAATCCATTTCTCCACTTTGAAAGTATTGGCGTTGATTGAATATAGTATATGTATTCAATCAACGGTATTGGACACATATTTTGTGCTTTTACCCAAAACTGACAAGCTGTATCGCACGCACTAGTAAACCAGATTTGTTCGTTTTAAACCAAAACATACATGATACATACATTTTATTTAACAAACTCAGAAACGTGCCTACGAGCATTTCATCTTAATCCGGGTTTATTAACAAACTCATATTTTAATTATGAAAATGTTACGGATGATTCGTACTAAATACGAGGTGGAAAAATTATTGCACAGTTATCGAATTTGAATAGAAATGACATTAACGAACGAGTTAGGCAAACCATAATTCTTGAACAGATCATATCCAAGCCTGCAACGTCGTAATGCTGGTTGCATACAACCCTACTGGCTCGTATGGAACAAAAACAGATTAAAATATTTATAAGGATCAAAGTTGCTTATTTGTGAGTTAATTTCAGCATCTTAGTTTAATTTTAAGGCGATAGACCTTTGAGTATTTATATTAAAATAAAGCGGAGATTTTGAAACCATGTTCTTATGTTTGAAACATAGTTTAAAATGGTTTAAAACTAAGTTGACAAAATGGTTCGCTACTAACTGACAGATGTCGCCACGTTTCAGAGTTCTAGTCCCATTTTTGTTTTGATAAATTTTACCCAAATTACCTAGGATATGAATTTATCAAACGCAAATAAACAGAAATTGTTGTTGATCGAAAAAAGTACACAAACAGCTTATAAAACTGTGTGAAGTGTAACTGTACGGGAATATATTTAAACGATGCAAAACGAAATTAAGCCAGCTAACCTCTCATGACCTTTCTAATTCAATATTTAATATTTATCATGTTTATTGTTTGTTAACAATAATGCGTTGTCATTAGCTTTTCGTAATGTCCGGGAAAGGAAGCTGACGAACATAGATTGATGCGAGTTTTTAAAAAAATGATCCATTGACGTACTGTCATTTCAAAAAAAGTAAAAACGAGGCATTTTCAAAATGAAATTGGGGTATACTGTGATCATTTTTATTCTAATCAATGCAGTGCTGTGTTATAAACCAGTTGTACTAATTCACGGTATTGTTACTGGTGGTGCCAGTATGGAACTTATTAAACAAAGAATCCAGGAGGTAAGTCGTTTATTCTAAAATATCTAGTTGCACGTTTTCGCGAAATATCACAATCACTTCCGTTGAATATCATCACTTTTTTGAAGTCGGACATTTATTTAATTAGAAGATTAAATCCGTGTGTATTTAATATTTAACTGTTTCCGATTTACTTTAAAAAAGCTCAGACATTCGATACAAAAAAGCTCATAGACACTCGATACATAGAGAGGTCATTTCTCGACATAGAAAAGTTCAGGCCACAAAGCATAAGTAAAGATCAAAGACCAAATAGGCCACAGTAGTGTGACGTCACAATCGCCATTTTTAGTTTCATTTAGTATCTATTTTTATTTATTGTATTTCACGAAAAACGATTTTTGTAGTGCGTTCTTTGTAGCCGATTTCATTAAAATAAATATCGTTAGTTTTATGGGACTTGTCGAATTCACTTTGTAACGCAAACTCTTTACTTACTGTAAGAAAGATGGCGTCAATGACGTCATTTGTGGTCTATTATTAAAGATCACTCGTTTAGTTAGTCTTGAGAGTATGCTACAAAATCTGGCAATTTCAGAAGCATCCAGGTACTGTGGTATTTAACACAAACAGGTTCAGTGGTTGGTCCAGTTTGGAAAATATGTGGTACCAGGTCCAGCAGATAGGTGGCGACATAATGAATTTTAGTTCGCAGTATCCCGAGGGCATACATCTAGTCGGTTATTCTCAAGGCGCTCTTCTTTCTAGAACGATATTGCAAGCTTTTCCTCAACATAACGTCAAATCTTACGTTTCTTTGAGCGGTCCACAAGCTGGCCAGTACGGAAGTAATCATCCAAGCCACGCTAACCAACATGTTTCCTAAAATGTTCAATTTCAGCTCAATTTCTGCACCTAATTTTCCCAGATTTGGCCCTAGATGCTGCCTATGAGTTGTTTTACTCTAGGGTGGGGCAGCATACGTCAGTTGGCAATTATTGGAACGATCCGTACCATCAGGGATTATATTTTAACTACTCGCAGTATTTACCCTATGTAAATAATGCGATCCTGACCGACAGAAGTTCGTTGTTCAAAGAAGGAATTTTGAAATTAGAAAAAATGGTTCTTATTGGTGGCCCTGATGATAATGTCATTACACCGTGGCAATCTAGGTATTGGAAATGGAGAAAATGTCTTTATGAAAGTCGTTATTTCTCCCAAGGTTTCAGTTGTTTAATACCAATGTTCTGTTTCAGTCAATTTGGATATTACGATGACAATTTAACTGTTGTAAATATGGTTGAAAGAGATATTTATAAAAATGATAAAATTGGGTTAAAAAGTCTTCACGAGGACGGCAGATTAAATATAATTACAGTTCCAGGAGTCAACCATTTTATGTGGCACTTAAATATTTCAATTGTCGATGATTGTATTTTGCCATATTTAGACTAGTGTATTGTGTAATTAGGTTAATCGCATTTCCTAAATATAACTGTTTTCTATGTGTAAACATCTTTTCACCTTAAACCTGTTCTCAGAGTTGTCGTGAAATTGCATAATCACTCAGTCTGGTAAAGGAAATAATGGAAGACAATGAAATGTTAACTTAATGTAGCGTCCGTAATAAAAAAAATTAAGTTTTCCTAATTTCCTCAGAAATTATCCAGCAAGTAAAATAATTACGCCTCTTATTAACCCTTAAAGATAGAATTAACTTTCTTTTTTTTTCTTTAGAAAGTTAAACAAGATCGTACTCGCTGATTAAATTCAATTCTTGTATCACTTATATGTTGACTTGCTTATAATTTTACCCCAATGGGGTTTCATATATTCATAATAACCATTTTACTCCTTGGAAAGTATTGCATAATATTTATTAGTAAATTTATAATATGGAGCAAAAATGGCGGAAGTTAAATCCAATTGAAGTTTTAAAATGCACTACAATCATATTTTTGCTCTATGCTTGACAGCTGTCAATTTTCAATAATTGTATGTTTTGTGATCATTGCGTCATTAAGTCTAAGGTTGTAACAAGAAGAATTTATTTATTTATTAGGCTTTATTTATATATTTATAGTCTTCTTGGGTTGTAAATTTAACAAGAAAAGTCAGGAAATCCCAGAAGAACCGAAACCGTAACTTAACCGAAGAATTATTCGTGCTTTCAACCCAAATTCCGGCAACTACTTATAGGTCGCTATTTAATGTTGTAGTCGTAGGTCGTAAATTTGACAAAAATGAGCACCCAGCCGAGTCCGGCTAACCAAACTGTGGAAAGAGAACGCGTTTATCAGTGGATATCAGAGTTGGCTAATCCCGAAACTAGGGAAAATGCCTTACTGGAACTAAGGTAAGTAAAATTGGCCATATTCGAAGTGAAAGTAATACAAGTAACTTTAGCAAGAAACGGGAGGTGGTGCCGGATTTGGCCCCTATGCTGTGGAACAGCTTCGGCACGATATCTGCTCTCCTCATCGAAATACTGAATATTTATCCTGCTATAAACCCGGCGACTTTAACAGCTCATCAATCCAATAGGTACGTAGGTTTTGTAGTAATTATTGGTAGTGACACTGTATTTTTAGGGTGTGCAACGCTCTCGCCCTACTTCAATGTCTGGCCTCGCACCCGGAGACCAGGTCGCAGTTTCTTGTGGCGCATATTCCATTGTTTCTTTACCCATTCTTGCACACGGTTTCCAAGACGCGTTCGTTTGAATATTTGAGGTTGACAAGTTTGGGCGTTATTGGTGCCTTAGTAAAGGTAAGGCTGTTTTACGAGTAGATAGCATAGATGAGGGTTTCGTTCTTACCAAAAGCTTGAAATACCCGAGTTTGTGCCAATTTAGCAACAAGGGGGACCATAGGTCAAGTTGTGGGGTTCGGGGTGAATTTCTTTTGTAGCTTTGGTTATTTTTTTACTTCAGGTGTCTGTTTCCAATTTTTATTTGGCTTTTTTCCCTTTTCACGGGGGAATATGGGTGGAGTTTGTATTGATATGTATTAATTGTGATTTGGTTGCAGACTGACGAGCAAGAGGTAATTACATTCCTGCTTACAACTGAAATCATCCCTTTGTGCTTAAGAATTATGGAATCTGGTTCGGAATTAAGCAAAACTGTAGCTACTTTTATTTTACAAAAGATTTTGCTTGATGATAGTGGTTTATCTTACATATGTCAAACTTATGATCGGTTTAGCCACGTTGCTATGATTTTAGTAAGTATTTTATATTAAATACTAAAATGTACAGCCAAACACAGTTTTCCTTTACCTAGTTACTTATTGTATAAGTAATTGTATTGTCGTGGATGATTTAAGACCCCACTATTTTGCATATACTGTTTTTTCTGTAATCCTTTATCGTTTGTACCTTATATACCTTTAAACTTAATACTAAGGCAAGCATCACTTGTTGTAATATGAATGTGACTGTTTTTGAAAAAGGCTGCTCAATAAATGTTTAAACTTTCCTCTCTTTGGAATAATATAACGTTTTTGTAGGGTAAAATGGTAATTTCCTTGGCCAAGGAACCTTCAGCACGACTTCTGAAGCACGTAGTGAGGTGCTACCTTCGTCTCTCTGACAATCCTAGGTTTGTACATCATCTGTGAATAGAAACTGATTCTGTTTTATTGTACATTTTGTTTGTTTGAATTTAGTGCTTTTTAAACCCTATATCTGTTCAACAACGGAACTTTGGACTTAATAGCGTAAATCGATTTTAACTGCATGAAACTGACTCAATTAAAGATTTCGACGTGAAAATAGAAATTTTGTTATTAAATCAGGTTTTGGCGCAACCAATAGAAATGAGAGGAGTTTTTTTTGTAAAATAATTTTGAATATTGGAAAATTGAGTTGAAAATTTCAAGTAAAATGTTTACGTTTTGAGAAAACACATAACACACCTGAAATTTGGCTACAATTTTGTGGAAATTTCGAGACGTAAGTCAAAATTGTCAGAAATATGTAAATGTGGACAAAATTCTCAAATTAACAAATAGATTTTGAAATTTTGGATTATTTCTGAAACCTCTGCTTTTTTCTTAAAATTTAGAATTTTTTTAATTTTATTTATTTGGTGATTCAGTTTTTAAAATTAAATTTCGATGTTGTTTCCAAAATTTCTGCAATTTCTGCCATAGTGTTGAATTTCGTTTAATTTTGCGTTTCTTTTTTACTTTTCAAAACTATTTTTACACTATTGACAGAAGATGTTACGCATAATAAAATTTGAGTGATTTCAGGGCTCGTGAAGCTTTACGGCAGTGTCTTCCGGATCAGTTAAGAGAGAACACATTCACGGTTTGCCTTCAGGAAGATAACTCGACAAATCATTGGTTGTCACAACTTTTGAAAAATTTGGAAACTCCGGCTACTGCTGATGGTAGGCAAGTGGGGATGTCGCCGTTGACTTCACAATAATTCGAATCCAAAGTCTGTTGATATTTAAAAATTTAATTTGAAGAAAATAGTTACATTGTATATTTTAATTGAATATAAATGTAAATTATAATTTAAGTTATTTAATATTTGATATAGTTAATTATGTTTCATTGGAAATAAATTTTGTCCTATGATTTTTGTCTTTTTGGTGATATTTTAAAGTAATTATTATTGTAAAAGTTTTATTAATATTAATAAAAATAAATTATGAATATTTTATTAGTCAGTTTGAAAGTTTTTGTGTTATCCTTTATATAATTAAGGTGATCAATACGTGCATTTTCTAATCTCTTTTTGTTGACATTTCAAATCTGTCAAGATTTCTACTTTTTTTTCTTAAATTGTCAACATCAGTTTCAACCATAATTACAAAATTCTGATGATATTTAAAGTTTACAAATTTCAGTTTAAAAATTTAAGTAGAACTTTGGGAGAATTTAAAAGTCAAAGTTAAAAGTTTTGGAAAAAAAAGTCAAAATCCCTAAAATTATGAAAATCAATTCACTTTTACATTTCATAGCTTTTCGAAATTGCAAATTTTTCCTAAAGGAAATTTTTTCATGATCTTGTTTTTAGACTATTTTCTCCTAATTTTGATGATTAATAAAAAATAAAGTAAGTACATTAAACCAAAAATTATGAATATTTTTTCATAATTAACGATTTATAGAAAGTCCAAAATTAGGAATGACATCAAAATTTACAGAAAAAATGTTTAAATTTATATTTCGAGAATAAATGGTCAAACAAAGATTAAACTCAAAAGTTCAAGATAATAAAAGTGGAGGTTTCGAAGTTAGTTAAAATTTTCGAAAAATGCAACATTATAAAATGACTTCTCAAGAAAAAAATCTGTTTCGAAATACAATTTCATAGTAAGCAGAAAAAGTCGAAATTTCGAAAACAAAAATCCTTTACAAAATCTATAATTTTTACTATAAATTTTGAAAAAAAATCTACATATGTTGATATTAAAAACAAAACTCCCAAAAATAGAAATTTTTAAAAACAATTTACTTCTACAGTCTTTTTTGGAAAAAAATGGAAAGTATAAACCTGGAATTATGAAGAGAACCTCCACCTTAAAAACTCTCTCTGAAGATGATAGCATGCCCATCGAAACGTGTTAGAACAGCTTTTGTTGTATTTTTTAATCTTTCTTGGTTTCATAGGACAAGACTTGTATATCAATATCAACGCTAATATCGAATTTACAAAAAAAAAGACAACATTTAGTAACTCGGTGCAAAACTTCGAAAATGAATTAGACTTTTTTGGAAAATGAAAATTTGTTGTTTATAATCAAACTTCCAAAAAAACTGATTGGAAATGAAAGTGCCAATCTGGAATTTGATACAAATAAAGAAGTTTCTAAAAAATATACATAATTTGTCTAAAATATTGTTTCTTGATGTTGACATTTTGAGTTTATAATCGTATTTTCGAACAAATTAGTACAATTTTGAAGTAGGTTCGAGAACGTTATCTTTTTAAACCAATTACCTAAGTTTTTTGGAAACTTATTACAAATTCGAAAAAATCCTAGTTCGTTTAAAAAGATAACGTTCTTGAACTTATTTCAAATTTACAAACGGAATTTTAGAAACAATTTAGAAGAAATGAAATTATGGAAATGTTAAAATTGCCAAGAAAAAATGGAATGTTGAATTTGAACTCGAAATTATAAGAAAAAAGTCGAAATATTTGAAATAACGTCGCAAAAATCAAAATTTTAGAAAATATACTTTAAACTGCAAGCGTGAATTTCGAATGTTTGAAGTGTCGAAAATGGATCGAAAATGGATTTAAAAATAGTTTTGAAACTTCAAACAAATGTACTAAAATAAATCCAAATTTTGAATTTGAACCCGAAATTTTTGTACGGAAAACGCTAGTTTTAAAGTTTTACGTACGAAATTTTAAGAAAAAAGTCGAAAGCAGGTAAACATTTTGAGTAAATATAATCCACTCTTAAGGGATAAGTCAATTAAGTCTCAGAGCACTGACTGTAAGGGCCATAAATGAACCTAAATTGCCTTAAATGCGGATCCATTTAGCTTTATGGGGCAAAATTCTGCTCGGTAACGAATTACAGATTTTGAAAGAAGATTAAAGTGTTTATTTCTAAGAAAACAAATCACGAAATCTAGCGGGAAAATTCTTTTGAGATTAGAGTCGGAATTGGAAATTGAATTTTCGAGTTTATGTTGAATTTTCGAGATTGGGGGGTGTTAATAAAAGAAAAAGAGTCAAACGACATCGCAATTTTCAGTTTCCCAATATTTACGATATTTTAGGTTTTAAATCTAGAACCAGAAGTACGATGTAAGTATAAAGTTTTTCCGAAGTGTTGCAAAAGTCGCTGTCTTGTGTCCGCTGTCTTGTTTTCTTGATTTTTTGGCACGTTCCCAGTTTCATTACAGAAGAATTAATTGGAACTTAAACTCTTAAGTCAAAATATCGAAGATAAAAATCAAAATATCTTTCAAGTCAGTAGGATTAATTCCAAGTAGAAATTTAAGAAGTAAAATAAGTAAGTTTAGAACTATCAGTTAAGTAAGCAAAAGATCTATCTATAATTTGGTTGCTTTTGAACGTAGTTTAGGGGTAACTTAATTGGGACATGTTTCATTGTTTTGAAGTCGCAAGTTTCCAAAGTGGTAAATATACCTCTTGTTTCCAAGGGTGTCTTGTATCCCCTTCTTAGTAATCGCTCTTCAAATTAAATCGTGGCAAATTGTCTCCAGTTGGTCAATTCTGAAATTCGAGATTTCCTAACTAGAGAGGTTGTGATTTCTTGTTTTAAAATTGTAGGCCCCCTAAATTGCTGGTAGATGTTTTGCACTGCTCCAAGTTCTTCCCTTTCTAGTTCTAACAATCGAACTAAGTCATATCAAATTGTATCTAGTTCCATTAATGTTGAAACGTAGATTGGGGATTGGATAACCAAATAGCGCTAGCATTTATCGTTTTAAAGTAAAAAGCTTCCAAAATAGTGGTAAATATTCCTCCTTTTCCCAAGTGTTTCCTTCTATTAGCATCGATCATGGCGAATTGTTTTAATTATTTGGTCAATTTTGAAACTTAACATCGAGATGGGTTATGATTACTCGTTTTAAAGTTAGAAACTCCCAAATTGGTGGTAAATGTACCACATTTTTCTAAGAGTCTTCTCCTCTTCCAGCAATCGAATTCTAAATTAAATCAGATCAGATTGTATCCAGTTTGGTCACTGTTGATACCTAAATTTGAAACTCGTTAACCAGATTGAGCCAACATTCATCATTTTAAAGTTACAAGCCCTTAAATCTCCCCCCCCCCCTCACTACAGAAATCTATGTGCATTTCAAATGATGGTTGATTGTTTCTCGTTTGATCAATTTTTAGATGCAAGCTGGCAAGTTCAAGATTTTTAATTAGATTGGGACTCAATCTATGTAGAATTTAAAAGGAAAAATTATAACCTAATCACTGGGGTTATAATTTCTCGTTTTACAGTTACATACCCCCAAATTGGTGGTAGATATTCCGCATTTTTCCAAGTGTCTCTTCCTCTTCTAGCAATCGAGCTCTAAATTAAATCATATGAGATTGTATCCAGTTTGGTTATTTTTGAGACCTTAGTTTAAAACTCGTTAACCAAATTGGGCCTTCATTTATCATTTTAAAGTTACAAGTCCCCAAATTTCCGCCCACTTGAGCAATCTATGTTCATTTTAAGTGATGACTCATTGTCTCCAGTTTGACCAATTTTTAGATGCAATTTCGAGATTTATAGTTAGATTGGGACCCAGTCTAGTTAGAATTGAAAACGAGAAATTATGATTTTTCGTTTTAAAGTCACCAGTCTCTAAATTGGTGGTAGATGTACCGCATTTTCCCAAGTGTCTCACCCTCTTCTAGCAATCGAACTCTAAATTAGATCATATCAGATTCTACCCAATGTAGTCAATTTTGAGACCTAAATTGAAAACTCGTAAACCAAATCGGGTTTTCATTTATCATTTTAAAGTTACAGGCCCCCAAATCGCCCCCTACTCTAGCAATTTATGTTCATTTCTCGTTTGATTACTTTTTAGATGCAAGTTCGTAATTTTTAATTAGACTGGGACCCAATCTAGGTAGAATTTAAAACGAGAAATTATAACCTAATCACTGGGGTTATAATTTCTCGTTTTACAGTTAGAAGTCCCTAAATCGGTGGTAGATATTCCGCATTCTTCCAAGTATCTCTTCCTCTTCTAGCAATCGAACTCTAAATTAAATCATATCAGACTGTATCCAGTTTGGTCAATTATGAGACCTTAATTTGAAACTCGCTACCCAAATTGGGCCTTCATTCATCATTTTAAAGTTACAAGCCCCTAAATCTCCCCCCCTCCCTCCAGCAATCTATGTTCATTTCAAATGATGGCTGATTGTTTCTCGTTTGATCAATTTTTAGATGCAAGCTGGCAAGTTCAAGATTTTTAATTAGATTGGGACTCAATCTAGGTAGAATTTAAAAGGAAAAATTATAACCTAATCATCGGGGTTATAATTTCTCGTTTTACAGTTACATACCCCCAAACTGGTGGTAGATATTCCGCATTTTTCCAAGTGTCTCTTCCTCTTCTAGCAATCGAGCTCTAAATTAAATCATATGAGATTGTATCCAGTTTGGTTATTTTTGATACCTTAATTTGAAACTCTTAACCAAATTGGGCCTTCATTTATCATTTTAAAGTTACAAGCCCCCAAATCTCCCCCCACTCCGCCAATCTATGTTCATTTCAAATGATGGCTCATTGTCTCCAGTTTGACCAATTTTGAGATGCAAGTTCGAGATTTATAATTAGATTGGGACCCAGTCTAGTTAGAATTTAAAACGAGAAATCATGATTTTTCGTTTTAAAGTCACAAGTCTCTAAATTGGTGGTAGATGTACCGCATTTTTCCAAGTGTCTCTCCCTCTTCTAGCAATCGAACTCTAAATTAAATCATATCAGATTCTATCCAATTTAGTCAATTTTGAGACCTAATTTGAAAACTCTCAAACCAAATCGGGTTTTCATTTATCATTTTAAAGTTACAGGCCCCCAAATCTCCCCCCACTCCAGCAATCTATGTTCTTTTCAAATGATGGCCGATTGCTTCTCATTTGATCAATTTTAGATGCAAGTTCGAGATTTTTAATTAGATTTGGGCCCCAATCTAGTTAGAATTTAAAGCGAGGAATCATAACTTGATCACTGGGGCTATGAGTTCCCATTTTAAAGTTAGAAGTCCCCAAATTCTTGGTAGACGTACCGCATTTTCGTGTATCTCCCTCTTTCAGCAATCGAACTCTAAAATAAATCATATCAGATTCTACCCAATTTGGTCAATTTTGACACCTAAATTTGAAACTCGCTGACCAAATTGGGCCAATATTCATCGTTTTAAAGTTGCAAGCTCCCAAATTTCCTTCTACTTGAGCAATCTATGTTCATTTAAAATAATGGCTCATCGTCTCTAGCTTGATCAATTTTGAGAGGCAAGTTCAGGATTTCTAATTAGATTGGAACCCAATCTAGTTAGAATTTAAGATGGGAAATCGTCACCTAATTATTGAGGTTATGATTTTCCGTTTTAAAGTTACAGGTCCCCAAATTGGTGGTAGATGTTCCTCATTGTTCGAAGTGTCTCTCCCTCTTCTAGTAATCGAATTCTAAATTAATTCATATCAGATTGTATCCCGTTTGGTCAATTTTGAGACCTAAATTTGAAACTGGTTAATCAAATTGGGCCACCATTCATCATTTTAAATTTGCAAGCCCCCAAATTTCCCTTCACTTGAGCAATCTATGTTCATTTTAAATGATGGCTCGTTGTCTCCAGTTTGACCAATTTTGAGATGCAATTTCGAGATTTCTAGTTAGGCTGGGACCCAGTCTAGTTAGAATTTAAGACGAGAAATCATAACCTAATTACTGAGATTATGATTTTTCGTTTTAAAATCACAAGTCTCTAAATTAGTGGTAGATGTATCGCATTTTTCCAAGTGTCTCTCCCTCTTCTAGCAATCGAACTCTAAATTAGATCATATTAGATTATATCCAGTTTAGTCAAATGTGAGACCTACTTTTGAAACTCGCAAACCAAATTGGGTTTTCATTTATCATTTTAAAGTTACAGACACCCCCACATCTCCTTGCGCTCCAGCAATCTATTCATTTCAAATAATGGCTGCTTGTCTCTGGTTTGATCAATTTTGGGATGGAAGCTCGAGATTTCTAGTTAAAGTGGGATCCAATCTAGTTAGAATTTAAAGCGAGAAATCATAACTTGATCACTGGGGCTATGATTTCCCATTTTAAAGTTAGAAGTCCCCAAATTCTTGGTAGACGTGCCGCATTTTCGTGTCTCTCTCTCTTTTAGCGATCGAACTCTAAAATAAATCATATCAGATTCTATCCAATTTGGTCAATTTTGACACCTAAATTTGAAACTCGCTGAACAAATTGGGCCAATATTCATCGTTTTAAAGTTGCAAGCTCCCAAATTTCCTTCTACTTGAGCAATCTATATTTATTTAAAATGATGGCTCATTGTCTCTAGTTTGATCAATTTTGAAATGCAAGTTCAAGATTTCTAATTTGATTGGAAGCCAATCTAGTTAGAATTTAAGACGGGAAATCATAACCTAATTATTGAGGTTATGATTTCCCGTTTTAAAGTTACAGGTCCCCAAATTGGTGGTAGATGTTCCTCATTTTTCGAAGTGTCTTTCCCTCTTCCAGTAATCGAACTCTAAATTAATTCATATCAGATTGTACCCTGTTTGGTCAATTTTGAGACCTAAATTTGAAACTCGTTAATCAAATTGGGCCACCATTCATCATTTTAAAGTTGCAAGCCCCCAAATCTTGTACTTGAACAATTTATGTTCATTTAAAATGATGGCTCATTGCCTCTAGTTTGATCAATTTTGAGATGTAAGTTCAAGATTTCTAATTAGATTAGAATTCAATCTAGTTAGAATTTAAGACGGTAAATCATAACCTAATTATTGATGTTATGATTTCCCGTTTTAAAGTTACAGGTCCCCAAATTGGTGGTAGATGTTTCTCATTTTTCAAAATGTCTCTCCCTCTTCTAGTAATCGAATTCTAAATTAATTCATATCAGATTGTATCCTGTTTGGTCAATTTTGAGACCTAAATTTGAAACTGCTTAATCAAATTGGGCCATCCTTCATAATTTTAGAGTTACAAGCCCCCAAATCTCCCCCCACTCCAGCAATATATGATTATCTCAAATAATGGTTGATTGTCTCTAGTTTGATCAATTTTGAGATGCAAGTTCAAGGTTTCTATTTAGATTAGGACCCAATCTAGTTAGAATTTAAAACGAGAAATCATAAGCTAACCAATGGGGTTATAATTTCTCGTTTTATAGTTATAGGTTACTAAATTGGTGGTGTATGTTCCGCATTTTTCGCAAAAGTCTCTCCCTCTTCTAGCAGATGGACCTCAAATGGATCATATCAAATTGCATCTAGTTTGGTCAATTTGTTTGTTGTTTGGTGGAACGGACTGCTCCTTGGTTATCTTTAAAAATTAAAATACAGAACTTGTCCCCTGAAACCAAGAAAGATTAAAAAACACAACAAAGGTTGCTCTAACGCATTTCGACAGCCAAGCTGTCATCTTAAGAGAGAAACTAGTTTCTGTATTTCAATTTTTAGACGTTTTAGATTTGAGATTCGCCAACCAAATCATTCTAAAGTTTCAGTCCCTAAAATTTTGACAGATGTTTCGCTATTTTCGCATTTTCTAAGCGACTCTTCTCTTATCGCGATTTAAATTAGATCGTCAGTTTTGAAAAGCATACAGTTAATTTCGGATATAAGGAACCACGAAGGTGATCTTTAAATAGTTCCTTGTAGCCGGATGTTCGTTATAAACAAAGAAGAAATGTAATAATCTTCACTGAAAGCTTTGAACCACAATTTCGTTCATTATAAGCGATCGTTTGTTATATGCGGAGTTCGTTATGTCCGAAGTCGATTGTAATTATAATTAGTTTCCTCAGAGAAGTTAGGCTTTTTATTTTAAATTTAAAATTACAAACAAATTTGGTAGAATTTCTTTTTTTCTTTTGTACTATGTAATCTCATCAATTGAAATACAGAATTTGTCTCCTGAAACCAAGAAAGATTAAAAAAATACAACAAAGGTTGCTGTAACGCGTTTCGACAGCCAATCTATTATCTTCAGTATCTCTCTGAAGATGATAGCTTGGCTGTCGAAACGCGTTAGAGTTTGTTGTGTTTTTTAATCTTTCTTGGTTTCAGGGGACAACTACTGTATTTCAATTTTTGAAGACAATCAAAGACTAGTTCGAACCACCAAAAATATGTAATCTCATAACAATTAGGCTTTTAAATTGCAAATTGTATCAAGTGAAATCTGGGGTGTGCTTGGGGCGCTAAAAATTTGAAAAATGGGCGCCAGTAGACGCTTCATTACTCGACTAGCTCCCAACTCGCGCAATTCGCGAGTAAGTAATAACAGAGATAAGAAATTCTGACTAATCGTTCGCTAAATTAAATATTCACGCGCACCGCCTCGTTAAGATCGCGTTGAAGCCGCAAAATAATTGGCAGTTAAATATAAATCGCCATGAGATGGAACATCGCTGTTATTCACAAAATGGTGCCCCCTCGACGCACATTTCTCTCTAAAATAATTATCGTCTAGACAACATTTTTTTTGAAAGTCTGAAATAATTATCTAAATAGTACATTCTGTATCTATATTTATATAAATATAAGTACAGCCTACAGCCATGTTTGTGGCAACTGCTCTTACAATGGAACTTTCACAAAATTTCGACTTTTTTCAACATTCTTTATTTTTCCAAAATTGGATCGACGTTTTTATAAAAATGTAAATATTCTGAGAATAATATTTTCAGGAAACTTCGACAAAAGAATGTCTTGTATACTTCGCGATTGTAACAAAATTGAAATAAAGAATTTTGAGAGAAACGTTTTTAAAGATTGAATTTTTTTTCTCTTTAAATTCGACAATTAGTCTCGAAGTTGACATTTTTTTTACAAAATTCGACTTTTGGAAATATCGACTTTTTTCTTCGAGATTTCGATATTTTTCAAAGTTTTTCGAAACATTGGGTTTTTATTTTAGATTTGATTTTCTGGCTGTTTTACTAAAGCTCAGCTCTATTTCCAAATTTCTAATTTAATCTAAAAGTTCGATCCCTGCATGCAACTGAGTGAAAATGTACATATACTTGCCCGAAGGTTTTTCGATTTTTTTTCTTTTTGTCCATCATTTTTTTTAAGTGATGGTTGCGCCTCCTTCTGAACGAAATCCTGCCTACGCTCATGTCTACATTTCAAATTTTATTACACCAGATGCATTTTTTGACCATTTATTATAAAACACTATTGTCACGAGAAGAAGGGAAATCCTACTAATAAATACATACATGCGAAAGTCAGCTTGTCTGTCTGTCTATTTAGTGGCTTTTTGCGGCTCAATTACTGGACCGATTCCGATCAAAATTGATATAGAAGTTCCTTGAAACTCGAGATACAAAACAAGCTCCTTTATATTCCGGAAAACTGCTCCAGATACTTCCAAACTAATATTTTATCCAGAAAACAGGTAAATTATGTGACTATATCATAATATAGCGTTTGATTTCCTGATTGATACTTGATACTGTACTAGTACTAAGGCGTTTAATTTTAGGGACGAAGTCGCTAGTTAGCATAACTGAAAAATTCAAAAAAATTTAAAAACCAGAAAAAAATATCAATCAAATTTGCTCCTATATTCTTAACAACTATCAAGCCGTTCAGTAACAAAAAATTGAGAAAACCAATTAAAAAAGTGGGAATAAAGGGTTTAGCATCTCGTCTTTGACACACAGCGGATTTTTTGTGCTCTTTTCGATGCCGGAACGAAAGGGGGACGTTTTATTCGCCCAAATGGATGGGTAGATGATTCGTTGTGCCAAGCCGCCGTCTCGCAATAAATTTAGACAAAATATAACGGCTAATCGCATCCGACTATTAGATGGGGTGCAGTTGCAAGCTGACTCTACAATTCGGCGCCCCAGCCTAGGAACTAGACCAGGTTTACCTCGCTAGATGCACTTCCGGTAACAGCCGACATATGCGAAGGGCGAAGGGAGCGAAAACTGAAAGCTTGACAGTTTTTATCGTGGCCTTGGTAATAGTTATATACAGAGTGATTACAAATTCGATGCACTATTTAAAGAGCTTATTTTGGGGCCAACATCAGACTATTGGTTTCTACATAAATGTGTCCTGAAATGCACCCCCTCCGAGCTACAACCATCGAAAGTTATGCAAGAGAAATCGATTATGTCAAATTGTGACTACAGTTCTATTCATTTTTTGTTTCAAAAATCAAGTCAATCTAATTTTAGAGGAAGGTCAGGTTAGCCAACATTTTGTTTCCACCGAGAAATTTCCCTCGAATTTTCATAAATGTTTAAAAGTCAGTGTTGACTTGTTGAAAATTTGGATATTTTCTAGGGTTGTTAACCCTTTATTCTTGAATGCAGACAGTCTCTAAATCGACCTTTTTATTTTCAAAATTCGAATGTAAACTCGAACGAAGAAACAAAATTTCCGTTTTGATTTTAAAATCCGAATATTTGACACTTTGTCTTCTAAATTCTAATTTCAGAATTTCCACTTTAAGCTGAAAATTTGGTTTTTTTTTTGTAGAAATTTTGATCCCTTGGGCGTTATGATTTGCTCTTTCTTTAATAATTCGTGCTATGCTGGCCTATTTCTCGACAGTATTTGACAAAATTTGTTATTTTTTTGGCACTAAATCCACGATTTGTGTCCGTTGGGTTTTCGACGCCGCCACTGTCGAAAATAACAAACTTTGGCTTAGAGAGATAGGAGTCTGCTTAGATTAGACAGACACTGAAGTGAGAAACACAACAAGAATGCTAGGAATGTACCTTCTAGGTCGTTGAACTTTTTTTAACTTTGGTCTTTTCTTGAAACCCTTCGGAGTAAAATATTCGACTCGTGTGATTCGTTTTACTGTCGAAACGATCTTTCGTTGGGGCTTTGTATAATTTGCTAACTTTGAAAATTTGAAGACATAATAAGATTCGTTGTAATTTTAACCCAAATTTCCTGTGGTATGTTTTATTTAATCTCTTCCTTCTTTTTTTTTAACAAGAATATACAAATATGAACAATGACAGAATAATATAATTAAATCTACTCACTACTGAATGTAGTTACGAGTAGTTAAAAGAGTAGACAAAGTGCTTGCCTAATTTAAATTCAACTCCTAAAAAAATATTGAAAAAATTCAGTTGCCCAGAATTGTTTTGTAATCTCAACGTCTTTGAAATAATAGATAAGTTCCGGGTATATGCTTCAATTGCTAAGCACCCTTCTCCTTGATTTCCATCATTTATAAGTTATTTTTACGCGGTGGAAAAAATTAATTTGATTTCGTCATTAAACCGTACCCTTTTTTTTCAAACTTTCCCTATCGTTTACTTATGTTTCACTTTCGTTGAGGGTACATCTAAGTCAATCGACCCCGTGATATTCCCCTACAACCCCTAATTCTCCCGCTCTTCCGGCCCATTGGTCCTACAGCGACGGCCATCATGGATCGGGGCGGTGGTTGGACAAGGGTGGTAAAAAAACGTGCGCTTCCCCTTCACCTGCTTCCCCTAATTTGGGCGATGCAAGAAGTATGTGTATACAAATCTATATTTCGCTCCAACTTCGGGTGAATGTCTTAGTTTCGCAAGTCTTTGGTCTTGTCTTTGTCTTTGATTTCGCAGTCGAACTTGGTCTAGTCTTCGAGTCGAATGGTTTGTTTTCCTACCCGCTTATTTTTTATTGTATTAATTTTTTGAGACTTTTTCGTCGTCTGTATTATTTTCTAACGCTCCAGATCTTTATTGTTATCTTTGTTTGGATTGTTTCTAGCCAGTGACTGCTTTTATAACTATGGAGTTACTTGCGTCCCTTGCAGATGTTCGTACTCAATAGTTTTTTTTTCTAATTCACTTTCACCGATTCTATCATTGTTTATGTCATTTTACAAAGCTTCAGACATTTGAACCTAATATCTTTCGTTTGACTTTTCCATCGTCTTCATTTAACTTAATTTGTTTGGCGTCTGTATTACACATCTAGGGCTTTGGAACACTCCAAAAGTATTTTTTCCTTTTTTCAAAATTGAAATCATTAAAGTTATTTTTTTGTTACTGTCGTTACTATTATTTGATTTTTCATCGCTTGCATTTTCTTTAAAAAAATTGGAATAATCTTTCACTTCTTCCAAAGCCTCTGACATTTGAATAGACCTTTGTTTAATTTTATCATCATTTGATTTCACCATTATAACTGTAGAGTGGCGTGCCAACTTCTAAAGATGTTAGAAGTTGTCTCTGTTTGATTTTAGTAGCACGCTTTCCTCCAGAAGTCTAGGGGTATTTATTCCTTCTCTCCAAACCGAAATCATAAAGTTTTATTTTTTTGTTACTGTTGTTGCTATTGTTTGATTGTTGATCGCTTCCATTTTCTTTCAAAAATTTGGAATCATCTTTCTCGTCTTCCAAAGCCTCTGACATTCCAAAGCCCTAGATCTTTAAATTTACCTTCGTTTGATTTTCATCTTCGTAGGCTCTTTCTATATTATAACTAGGTGTTGCTTACTACCCTTCTAAAATGGCGATGTTCGAACTCGCTATTCCTTTCTTGTTCTTTGGTTTCATTCACATTGTATTTTGCGATCTGAACTACCTACCTAAGCTTAAAATATTTAAAGTTATCTCTGCTTGACTTTTATTCAACAAGTGACCTCTTCCACCCCTACGGAGTGGCTTGTGTTTCCTTTTAAAATAACAGATGTTCGTATTCACAATTTTTTTATTTACTGGTTTGCTCGGTTTATTGGTCGTTTGTTTTGTCGTTCAAAGCGCCAATTTATTTGGTTTTACGTAGCTAGATACCCTTCCAGAACTGTGCAGTCGAGGTATCTTTTTTTGTTCAACTTTTTCATCCACGTCGTTTCTTCCTTTCTTCAAAACTAACAAATATTTAGTGTTACCTTTGCTGACTTTGCTATCATCGGCCAGGCCTTTCTTTTTGTAATGTACTGGTCATATCAGAATTCTTTTAAAACTCCTAACCTAAGTCAGTTTGACCCAAGCATCTACTTTAGCAAGAAAGCAGACGACGAACGAGGGGTTGCTTCAGAAATTCCAATGTTACTATTGTTTGATTTTTCGTAGCTTTGGAGTCACCTTCCTCTTCTTCGAAAACTTCTAATATTTAAATAGACCTTTGCCTGCTTTTATCATTACTTCCACTTTTATAGCTGTGGATTGGCGTGGCAACTTCCAAAGACGTTGGAAGTTATCTTTGTTTGAATTTGGAAGCACGTTTTTCTTCATAAGTCTGGGAATATTTCTTCCTTTTTTCAAAACTGAAATCATTAAAGTTATTTTTTTGTTACTGTCGTTGCTAGTGTTTAATTTTTCATCGTTTGTATTTTCTTTCAAAAATTTGGAACCATCTTTCTCTTCTTCCAAAGCCTCTGACATTTGAAAAGACCTTTGCATGATTTTATCATTATTTGTTTCCACTTTTATAACTGTGAAGTAGCCTAGCAACTTCCAAAGATGTGGGAAGTTATCTCTGTTTGATTTTGGTAGCACGCCTTCCTTCAGAACTCTGAGGGTACTTCTTCCTTTTTCCAAACTAAAATCGTAAAGTTATATCTTTTTGTTACTGTTGTTACTAGTGTTTGATTTTTCATCGCTTGCATTTTCTTTCAAAAATTTGGAATCATTTTTCTCTTCTTCCAAAATCTCTGACATTTGAATAAACCTTTGCTTGATTTTATCATCATTTGTTTCCACTTTTATAACTGTGGAGTGGCGTGGCAATTTCCAAAGATGTTGAAAGTTATCTCTGTTTGATTTTGGTAGCACTCCTTCTTCCAGAACTCTGGCGGTATTTCTTCCTTTTTTCCAAACTGAAATCATTAAAGTTATTTTTTTGTTACTGTCATTACTAGTGTTTAATTTTTCATCGCTTGTATTTTCTTTCAAAAATTTGGAACCATCTTTCTCTTCTTCCAAAGCCTCTGACATTTGAATAGACCTTTGCTTGATTTTATTTGTTTCCACTTTTATAACTGTGGAGTAGCGTGGCAACTTCCAAAGAAGTTGGAAGTTATCTCTGTTTGATTTTGGTAGCACGCCTTCCTTCAGAATTCTGGGGGTGTTTCTTTCTTTTCTCCAAACTGAAATCATAAAATTATATCTTTCTGTTACTGTTGTTACTAGTGTTTGATTTTTTATCGCTTGAATTTTCTTTCAAAAATTTGGAATCATCTTTATCTTCTTCCAAAGCCTCTGACATTTGAATAGACCTTTGCTTGAATTTATCATCATTTGTTTCACTTTTATAACTGTGGCTTGGCGTGGCAACTTCCAAAGATGTTGGAAGTTATCTCTGTTTGATTTTGGTAGCACGCCTTCCTTCAGAAGTCTGAGGGTATTTCTTCCTTCTCTCCAAACTGAAATCGTAAAGATTTTTTTGTTACTCTTTTACTATTGATTGATTGTTCATCGCTTGCATTTTCTTTCAAAAATTTGAAATCATCTTTCTCTTCTTCGAAAGCCTCTGACAAAGATGTTGGAAGTTATCTCTGTTTGACTTTAGTAGCACGCCTTCCTCCAGAACTCTGGGGGTATTTATTCCTTTTCTCCAAAATGAAATCTTAAAGTTATATTTTTTTGTTACTCTTGTTACCATTGTTTGATTGTTTATCGCTTGCATTTTCTTTCAAAAATTTGGAATCATCTTTCTCTTCTTTCAAAGCCTCTGACATCTGAATAGAATTTTGCTTGGTTTTGTCAACACTTCTTTCCATTATAATTGTGGAGTCGCGTGGCAACTCCCAAAGATGTTGGAAGTTAACTTTGTTTGAGTTTTGTAGCATGCCTTCCTCTAGAATTCTAGAGTTGCTTCTTCCTGTTTCCCAAACTAAAATAATTATAGTTTATTTATCGGTTGCCACTGTTGTTACTGTTGTTTGCTGTTTCGTCCCTTGAATTTTTTTCAGAGCTTCGGAACCATCTTCCTCTTCTTCCAAAACCTCAAGTAATTTAAATATACTCTTGTTTGGCTATGTCATCATCTGTTCCCACTTTTAGAGCTGTGGAGTGGCGTGGCAACTTCCAAATATGTTGGAAGCTACTGTTGTTTGAGATTTGTGGAATGTCTTCCTCTGGAACTTTAGAGTTGCTTCTTCCTGTTTCTTAAACTGAAATAATTATAGTTTATTTATCTTTTGTCACTGTTGCTACTATTGTTTGCTTTTTAGTCCCTTGAATTTTCTTTCAGAGCTTTGGAGCCACCTTCCTCTTCTTCCAAAACATCAAATAATTTAAATATACTCTTGCTTGGCTATGTCATCATCTGTTCTCACTTTTAGAGCTGTGGAGTGGCGTGGCAACTTCCAAAGATGTTGGAAGTTACCCTTGTTGAGTTTTGTAGCATGCCTTCCTCTAGAATTCTAGAGTTGCTTCTTCTGTTTCCTAAACTGAAATAATTATAGTTTATTTATCTTTTGGCATTGTTGTTACTATTGTTTGCTTTTTATTCTCTTTAATTTTCTTTCAGAGCTTTGGAGCCATCTTCTTTGTCTTCCAAAATCTCAACTAACTTAAATAGACACTTGCTTGGCTATATCAACATCTGTTCCCACTTTTAGAGCTGTGGAGTGACGTGCCTCAACTTCCAAAGATGTTGGAAAGTTACTCTTGTTTGAGTTTTGTAGCATGTCTTCCTCTAGAACTCTAGAGTTGCTTCTTCCTGTTTCCTAAACTGAAATAATTATAGTTTATTTATCTTTTGCCACTGTTTTTACTATTGTTTGCTTTTTCGTCCCTTGAATCTTCTTTCAGAGCTTTGGAGCCATCTTCCTCTTCTTCCAAAACCTCAAATAATTTAAATATACTCTTGCTTGGCTATATCATCATCTGTTCCCACTTTTAGAGCTGTGGAGTGACGTGGCATCAACTTCCAAAGATGTTGAAAGTTACCCTTGTTTGAGTTTTGTAGCATGCCTTCCTCTAGGAACTCTAGAGTTGCTTCTTCTGTTTCCTAAACTGAAATAATTATAGTTTATTTATCTTTTGCCACTGTTGTTACTATTGTTTGCTGTTTCGTCCCTTGAATTTTTTTTCAGAGCTTTGGAGCCATCTTCCTCTTCTTCCAAAACCTCAAATAATTTAAATATACTCTTGCTTGGCTATATCAGCATCTGTTCCCACTTTTAGAGTTGTAGAGTGACGTACGTCAACTTCCAAAGGTGTTGAAAGTTAGCTTTATTTAATTTTGGTAGCATGCCTTCCTCCAACCCTGCAATTGCTTCTTCCTTTCTTCAAAACCGAAATCATTAAAGTTATCTTTTGGTGGCCTTATACGTTCTCCCTCCAGAGCTTTGGAATTGTTTCTTTCTTCTTTCAAAACTCCTTAACGTTCACTTAATTTGGGTTTTAGTTGCATTTAATTTCTTACAGAGCTCTGGAATCGTCTGCATTTTTCTTCAGAACCATGAGGTAATATGTGTCTTCTTCCAAAACTTTGGAATCGCCCCGGTTTTTCTCATATTTTCAGATTTTTAAAATTAACTTTTGCTTCGCTTGTATATTTTTTGCTTTGATTCAGGGGTTGCTTGTAATTTTTCTCTGTCTTCCTGCGGAAGCGCGTTTTCTTCTAAAAATCTGGAATTGCTTCTGCCTTTTCTGCAAAGCTCCAATTTGCAAAATGTATTTGGATTTGTCATCGCCTGTCTTTTTCCTGACTATGGAGTGGTCTGCGTCTTGTTCTAGTACTCTGAGATCTCCTCTGCCTTTTTCTAAAACTCCCAGTAAAGTTAGCTTTATTGTAATTTTTTCGATGGTACCTTTGTGCACCGTTGTGAGATAGCCTGTATTTTCTTCAGAACTGTGGTGCCTCTTTTGATTTCTTCGACAGCTACACAGTCTCCGTAAATTTCCAAAAAAGTGCACATTTTTAGACATTTAAAAAAAAGGAACCTTTTGGTTTGTTAATGACTTATTTTCGGACTAAAAATTACTTAAACATAACTCTGAACCCAAAAAATGAATTTAAAAAGTAGTTTGTTACATTACACATTTTAACAACATTTCACGGAGTTTTGGAGAAACCAAAACTCCAGATTTTTAGCCATCTATGAAAAAATGAGATGTTTTGTTTGGTTATTTTTGAACTAAAAATTACTTGAACCTAACTTTGAACCAAAAAATGAACCTAGCTGAATTAAACATTTTTCTAAGATTTTACTGAGTTTTCGTTCTCTGTTACCAACAGTTTTCACTCTGTTACTAACAGTTTTTGCTCTCTGTTATCTTCATGTAAAATTATCCCATAATTTACGTACAAATTAAAAAAAACATTTTTCTTGGATAAACGTCTGCATTTCGTCATATATTAAAAACAAGCCAATGCAAACAGCGTAAATGCCAATTTTTTACAGTAATTCGCCAATTATTTCACCTCAGTTGAATAAACAAGTCCATAGATTGGGCATTTTGGGGTATAAATTCACCTAGAGTTCAGTTTCAGAGCTGGAGGGTTACATTAATTCTATTTTTAGAATGGTTGTATCGAGAGAATGCGGTGGTACCTTTACAAAATTATACACCTTTTCAATTTCAGGGGTCCTATCTCTTCTACTTTCTAGGTAAAATTTACCTGGAATTATAAAGCTCCTACTTATGGGGCGACAGACCCCGTTATGTAGACCAACTAAATAGGAAGGGCAGGCAGTCGTCGTATTCAATACGTCAGCAAAATTATTGTCTGTTAATTTTACAAAGATTTTACGACTTTTCAACTAATTATTATACTTATTAGTGTAACGAAATTGCAAATTTTGTTTTGATCCTGTGGAGAAATATTAAGGATTATAAAATCTTTTTATATTTGCATAATTAATTAGATAATTATGCAGCTTGCAACAAAATATTGAGTCTCTAGGATGATCCTCCAAACAGCAACAGCCATGGTCTTCCGAAAAGAAAATATGGACCATCGTCCATGTTAAAGCATATTTATTGCGATTTCATTTTACAAGTTGCAACTCGTGGCTTTTTTAAATAGTCTAGATAGTCCAGAAAACTTGAAAAACAAATCTTGTCCTCTGAAACCAAGAAAAATTAAAAAACACGACAAAGGTTGCATCATTAGAGAGATACTCTCTAAAAATGATAGCTTGGCTATCGAAACGCGTTAGAGCAACCTTTATTGTGGTTTTTAATCTTTCTTGGTTTCAGGGGACAAGATTTGTTTTTCAATTTTTGAAGATAATGAAGGACCAGTCCGTTTTACCAAAAAAAAAATAGATAGTCTAGAGTCCAGAAGAACCGATACAATTAGCAATAATTACGTGATATTTATCGTCAACCAAATCTGCATTCTTAAGCATACGTATCTAAAATAATGTGATCCTTGAAGCCAAGTTACCATACGAATCTGTTTAATTAACAAGAGCAGAATCGAACTTATTTGTTGCGATTTGAATCATTCAATAATAGCCCCTTGCTTCTCCCGTATTCAGTCTTCTTTCTCCAAGTAAATTAACTGGCTACATTATGTTGTAACCAATTTGTTAAGACTTGAATTTAAGCCTGCAAATTTGTTGATTTTTTATCTCTTTATATCATACCATTGGGACTTTATTAGCGAATTTGAAGAACTAACTGCAATGCAACCGAATGGGCGTTCCAAACAATTTAACATTGTCTGAAATTAATTTTCAATTCAAATTGTAAGGCGGTAACGTATTACTACTGAAATCGATAACGCAGAGGCCTTCTTTTATGGAATAGTTTGAGGACCTTAGAAGAGAGGCCGCTGTCAAAATAAAGATCACAGAGTTGACACTCTTATCTTTCTCTATGATTTTTTACATCCTGGAAAAAAGTTAATTTATTTAGGTTTTCTGGATATAAGTTTGGGATAAAAAGTGGCCTATTAACTATTCCGCATTGTAAGGAATATCTATACCAATTTTCGTCAAGGTCGCTTCAGTCATTGAGCCGTGAAAAGCGAACAAACAAACAGACAAACACACTTTCGCATTTATAACGAGCCTACAAAAGGTACTCCCATCTAACGTGTTGCTGTAGTTTTTTTTTTGGCATGTTAACGTATGCTCCTTA
This sequence comes from Dastarcus helophoroides, assembly GCA_028583605.1. Classification (NCBI taxonomy): domain Eukaryota; kingdom Metazoa; phylum Arthropoda; class Insecta; order Coleoptera; family Bothrideridae; genus Dastarcus; species Dastarcus helophoroides. The sequence goes on along the minus strand of CM053336.1, from coordinate 11,898,489 downwards.
TGGTGCGTTTACACTAGACACTTTATTTCCTCTAATAAAATAAATTTTCTCTCCGACATAAGCGTCGAATATTTTCTCGAAATACCGAGATTTAAAGTTGAAATTTTCACTTTTTTCTCGAAATTTCGAATTCAATCTCAAAAATAAGATTTTTTTTCTTGAAATTTCGTGTAATCTCGAAATCTCGAAATTTCTATTTTTTTCTCGAAATTCCGAGATTATTACTTTGATCTCGAAATTTTGACTATCAACTCGAAATTTCGATTTTTTTTGTAGAAATTTCGAGACAAAAGTCGAAATTCCGCGATTAAAGTCAAAATTATTGCTTTTATCTCGAAATTTTGATTATATAAACCCGAGTTTTTGACTTTTTTGTGGAAATTTAGGGAAAAAAATTCGAAATTTCGAGAGCTAAGTTTAAAAAAAAAAGTCGAATTTTTCAGAGTCGAAATTTCGAAAAAGGGTCGAACATTTCAACTTAAACTCGAAATTTGTAAACAAAGATTCTTTTTTCTATGTCCTATAAATTTTCATTATAAATTCGAAATTTCGACTCCTTTTGTAAAAATGTCGAAACAAAAGTCGAAGAATGCTAGACATCAGACCTCTTGGTCTGAAGACCAGAACAGGTTGAGAAACCTATCTCAGAGAAACCTTCTCAAAAAAATAAAGAAGAAAAAGAAGGAGAAGGATGAGAAGAAGGAGAAGAAGGAGAAGAAGGAGAAGAAGGAGAAGAAGAAGAAGAAGGAGAAGAAGGAGAAGAAGGAGAAGAAGGAGAAATAGGAAAATAGGATAAGAGGGAGAAGAAGGAGGAGAAGGAAGAAAAGGAGGAGAAGGAGAAGAAGAAAAAGAAGAAGGAAAAGAAGGAGGAGAAAGAGAAGAAGGAGAAGAAGAAGGAAAATAAGGAGGAGAAGAAGGGGAAGAAGGAGTAAGAGGAGAAGAAGAAGGAGGAGGAGGAGAAGAAGAAGAAGAAAAAGGAGAGGAAAGAGAAGAAAGAGAAGAAAAAGAAGAAAAAGAAAAAGTAAGAGAAACAGACACAGAAACAGAAAAATAAAAAAAAATGAAAAGAAAAAGGAAAAGAAAAAGAAAACATAAGAAACATAAACATAAACATAAACATAAACAAAAACAAAAACAAAAACAAAAACAAAAACAAAAACAAAAACAAAAACAAAAACAAAAACAAAAACAAAAACAAAAACAAAAACAAAAACAAAAACAAAAACATAAACATAAACATAAACATAAACATAAACATAAACATAAACATAAACATAAACATAAACATAAACATAAACATAAACATAAACATAAACATAAACATAAACATAAACATAAACATAAACATAAACATAAACATAAACATAAACATAAACATAAACATAAACATAAACATAAACATAAACATAAACATAAACATAAACATAAACATAAACATAAACATAAACATAAACATAAACATAAACATAAACATAAACATAAACATAAACATAAACATAAACATAAACATAAACATAAACATAAACATAAACATAAACATAAACATAAACATAAACATAAACATAAACATAAACATAAACATAAACATAAACATAAACATAAACATAACATAAACATAAACATAAACATAAAACATAAACATAAACATAAACATAAACATAAACATAACATAAACATAACATAACATAAACATAAACATAAACATAAACATAAACATAAACATAACATAAACATAAACATAAACATAAACATAAACATAAACATAAACATAAACATAAACATAAACATAAACATAAACATAAACATAAACATAAACATAAACATAAACATAAACATAAACATAAACATAAACATAAACATAAACATAAACATAAACATAAACATAAACATAAACATAAACATAAACATAAACATAAACATAAACATAAACATAAACATAAACATAAACATAAACATAAACATAAACATAAACATAAACATAAACATAAACATAAACATAAACAGAAGAAGAGTTAAAAGGCGACATTTTGACCTTTTTCTCGAAATTTCGAATTTTTTCTTAGAATTTTGACTTTTTTTCGAAATTCCAAAATTAAAATCAAAATTTATAGTCTAATCTAAAAGTTTTCGATTTTAATTTCGAAATTTCGACTGTAATTTCAAAGTATCTCAAAATTTCATACTCTATGGTTAGGTTAGACAGATGTCCTATAAATTTTGACTATAAATTCGAAATTTCGACTTTTTTTTGTTGAAATTTCGAAAAAAAGTCTAAATTTCGACGTTTGTCTCAAGATTTTCATACTCTATGATTAGGTTAGGCAGATTAAAGTTGCGCCCCACCACACCTCTTGTACAACAATATTGACAGTTGGCAGTAAAGTGCGTTCAGTAATTTCAATCTTTAATAATCAAAATTTCGACTTTTTTTTCGGAATTTCGAGGTTAAAATCGATATTTGAAATTACAGTCGAAATTTCGAGAAAGAAGACGAAATTTCGAGAAAGAAGACGAAATTTCGAGAAAGAAGACGAAATTTCGAGAAAGAAGACGAAATTTCGAGAAAGAAGACGAAATTTCGAGAAAGAAGTCGAATTTCGACTTTTTTTTTTCGAAATTTCGAGGGTAAAATCGATATTTGAAATTACAGTCAAAATTTCGAGAAAGAAGACGAAATTTCGAGATTAAAATCGGAAATTTTAAAATTAGACATTAAATTTTGATTTTAATATTGGAATTTCAAGAAAAAATCAAAATTCTAAGAAAAAATTCGAAATTTCGAGAAAAAAGTCAAAATGTCGCCTTTTAACTCGAAGTTTCTAAAACAGTTTTTTTTAATTGATGGCGTTTTCTTGTCCTATTTTCTTAATTATTATTTATTATGAAATGACGGTTATTTTCCTTCTGCATTTAAAAGCATATTTTTATTTATTTGTTTACTTATTTTTTATTTATTTTTGCAAGTTTTGACTTAAAACTCAAAAAATACGTTTTTAAAATTTTCAAAAAAAGTAGACGTTTGTAGATTACGGCCTCACATTGGAGAAATATTTCGAAATTTAAAAGTAAAACTGGAAATTTTAATAATTTTTACTTTAATCTAAAATAATTATAAAAAATATTCGAATTTTCGATAAAAATTCAAGATAAAACGCCAGATTTGTAGAAAATATACAAAATTTGGAAATGAGGTTCGAAATTTTGGGAATCTTGTTTTGGTTTTTATTTGGAAACTTCTACTTTTGACTCAAAGTTTAGGCTATTTTAAGTATGTTGATTTTTTTTATTCTCTAAAATTTTTTTAGAATAAATAAATAATAAAAAAATGTGATATTTACGTAAAACAATTTTTTTAATGAAACTGAAAATTTTGAGTTTGAAGTCGAAAATTTGAGGAAAATTAGAATATTTTATCTTTTTTTTGCCTGGAAATTTCGTTTGAAGTTTAAAATTGTCAAAAAAAGTCGATATTTTGAGATTAGAGTCGTATATATTCGAGGAAAACGTCAATATTTGAAAGTTACACTCAAAATGCAAAAAGAAAAAACTTCAGCATAATTTACCCTTAAATATTTATAAAAAATTCTCGAATTATCCAGTTTAAAAAGTTCAAGATCACACACAAAATTTTAAGAAAAAATGTTATCTTTCAAGAAGAACCTAATATAAAATTAAAATTTGGAAATCTGATGTGATATAATATTTTAGGAAAATATACGAAATTTTGAGGAAAAACAGAAATTTTAAAAACATGCAATTTTCAAGTAAAAAAATATGGAATACGTATTAATATTTTTCACCTGAAAATTCCCAACTTTTAGAAAATTTGCAATTTGGAAATTTGTGTCGAAATTTTGAGAATTCAGGTTTGGTTTTTATTTGGAGTTTTTTATTTTTGACTCGAGAAATGGTCTTTTTTAAGAAGAACCTAATATAAAAATAAAATTTGGAAATTATAATAATAATAATAGCTCCCTTGCAGCGCTTTTGAGTGCTATGTGAGATAAAATTGGAAATTTGATATAAAATAAAAGTTTAGAAAAATATTCGAAATTTTGAGGAAAAACAAAAATTTTAAAAACATGCAATTTTCAAGTAAAAAAATATGGAATACGTATTAAGATTTTTCACCTGAAAATTGCCAACTTTTAGAAGATTTGCAATTTGGAAATTCGTCAAAATTTTGAGAATTCAGTTTTGGTTTTTAATTGGAATTTTTTATTTTTGACTCGAGAAATGATCTTTTTTTGAGAAGACCCTAGTATAAAATGAAATTTGGAAATAATAGTAATAATAATAGCTCCCTTGCAGCGCTTTTCAGCGCTATGGGAGATAAAATTGGAAATTTGATAAAAAATAAAATTTTAGAAAAATATTCGAAATTTTGAGGAATAATAGGAATTTAAAATCATGCAATTTTCAAGTAAAAAAATATGGAATACGTATTAAGATTTTTCTCCTGAAAATTGCCAACTTTTAGAAAATTTGCAATTTGGAAATTTGTGTCGAAATTTTGAGAATTCAGTTTTGGTTTTTATTTGGAATTTTTTATTTTTAACCCGAAAATTGGTTTTTTTCCAAAAATCTTTATCTTATTTCTCTTCGACTTTTTTCTAGAAGTTTCGAATTAAAATATAAAACGAAAAAAAGTTCGAAAAAAGGAAATTTATGTAAGAGAAGTTGTCGTCAAGGAACTGAAAATTAATTATGCTAAAGATAAAAATTTCAATCGTTTCTCTTTGTCCGGAAATTTAAAATGATAAATTCTAGTAGACGCAAAATTCGAACGTGATGCTGCAAATTTTCTAACTTTTTTCATCGCCTGCTTCCAAAAAACGCCCAACTGAACCAATTACTTTGTTTTCTTTTGACGTATATTCCCGCGATGCGATGTTACAACCAGTTTTTCATTGCCCTTAAGTCGTTAGTGACCTTTATATCAAAGTTTACCAACCGATATTCTCATATGGGACCCTTCGTTATTCAGACGAGATCGCTGCTGACTGTTAACGTAGAAGAGGTCCAAATATAAGATGGATAATTGGGGTCGTCACTTTGCCTGTACGAAGACGCTTACAAGCTATTGATGAATTGAGAAGTAATGAAAAGAGTCCTCCTACTTCATGGAAAAATTGAAGTAAAAATACTTACAAAGGTAAATTTATCTTCAACCAGCAGCTTTCTGATATTTCCTTAGATAACAATTTATAATATTCTGCGGCGTAAATTTGTAGCAGAATTCTAAATATGAAATCGCAATTTAAAGGGAAAAAAATAAAATTTGGGCAATAACTTTCAAAATCAACAAAAATTCTTAAAGTGGAAAGTTTAACTTTAATCGAAGACGTAATTTTGGAAAAAAAAGATAGATTGAAATGAATTCTGATAAAAAAGAAATTTGAAAAGGATCACTAACAAAAATTTTCCCGAAATGTCAAAAAAAGTCCATGATTCGTATCAAAACTGAACATTTCTAGAAAATGACAGTTCTAGTTCCCAGTTTTTTTTTGGTAATTTCGACATTCAGATGAAACCTCTATTTTTTTTCTCCAAATTAGGCAACAAATTCTTTGGGGCGAATTTTGCACTTGAAATTTTAGATTTTTCTCGATTTTCTTGATTTTTTTTATAAATCTAGAGTTTTTGGATTGGATCTAAGAAAAAACTGTAAGAGGGCCCTTGCCTAGGAAAGTCATTGTGCATCGCACACTAATGCCCCACGACATCTAGGTTACTGACCTTTGGGCAATTCCCACTTAGCATTTACAAAAAGTTTTCGAAAAAAATCGTATTTTCGACTATAAGCTTGAAAATTTCGACCATTATTTTTTCAGCATATTTTCTGGAAAATTAGAATTTCAAATTTGAACCAAAACAGTTTTTTTTTCAATATTTGGAACTTTATTTCGAAGTACGCAACGTTAGATGAATAATAATAATAATAAAGAAATAAATGAAAAATTGTCCATTATTTTCATTTTTTGTTAATAATTTGGTATTTTTTCAAAATGGGATCGTGAAACGTCAAACCAAAAATGCATTAAAATCCTGTTTTGTAGTAGGAATCTGCAAGGTGACGAATGGCACTTTAGGGTTTAGGGTCAAACCTAGAAAGCCTAAAAACGTCGAATCAAAATATCATACAGGGGTAGTGCATCCGGGGAATTTAGAGCGCTTGTCCTCCGCGTCGCCACCGGATAGGTGGAAACATGGCGCAATGCACATGCACTTGAAGTGCAATTGCAGTTTCATTTCACTTGTACAACATACTGCAAGTACATTCACGAACCGGTGCATTGCATACGGCGATTGGCCAGCGAATCGGATGCATTGTGCAAACCAATGAGAAACCAGGCGGTATGCAATCAACTGCATATTGATGTAACCCCGCGAGATTTCGCTACGCCACCATGGACACCCGACCTACCACAAGAAACGGGAAATTACCCGAGTTTTCCCAACTAATTTGACACTATAACTCAGGGTTTCTTAACCTCGAATCCATGGACCACTTGGGGCTCCGCAGCTTAGCAATGTCGGGGGACCGTGGTTGTCTATAAAGAAACGGATTAGGCCCTTGCAATTTTATGTATAAAATTGGACCGCAGCATTTTTTTTTATTGGCCACAAGTTTCTCTTTGTTGGGTTCAAGGGTTTTTTTTGATCTTCAGAGTTACAATTGGGATAATGATTTCTATATTCAAAGCGAGAGATCCCTAGAGTTTCTAAAACACTGGAAGAGGTCCGCAATTACTAAAAGCTTGAGAAACCTTGCTTTAAGTTGGTTGAGTTCAAGGGCTTTTTCTGGTTGTCAGAGTTACAGTTGGGATAATGAACTCTACATTCAAAGCGAGGGGTCCCTAGGGTTTCTGAAATTGAGGAAGAGGTCCACAATTACTAAAATCTTAAGAACCCCCGCTGTAAGTCGCCAGAAATTTCTGTTGGTTCGGTTCAAGGGCTTTTTTTGGTGGTCAGAGTTACAGTTCGGATAATGAACTCTGTATTCAAAGCAGGGGGTCCGAAGGTTTTTTGAAAGTGTGGAAGAAGTCCGCGACTACTAAAAGGTTAAGAAACCCTGCTATGCCTCAAAAAAATTTAACCAATTGAATCAGGAAGTAAAATGCATGCCAAAAAGTGCTGCAACTTTCTAAAATAAAAAATGGTTTTATTAGGAAGAGAACCAACATTGAATTAGACCATTAGACACCAAATGTTTCACAAATTTCTTGTTCTTGTCTTGCTTGTTTTGTTATTGTCTTGTTCTTGCTGTAGATTTTTTAATTTCGGTTTTGAAATGTCATGAATTTAAAATTTAAAATTAAAAAAAATAATTTTTAATTTAATTTTTCCCGAAATTTGGATTTCCATTTTTGTTGTTGAAATTTTGGGTGGGTTATTATTTTATGTTGTCTCTACATGATGCATTTTTTAAATTGATCTTGTTGCAATTCATTCTGAATCTGTTTAGTGATTGCTAATGAGCAAAACAAGCAAATCACCAAGAATAAGAAAAATCAAGGATCTTTCTAGCAAGAGAAGAAGCAAACCAGTAAGAAATCGGCTATACAAAAAATACAACAACGTCTTGTTTTGCTCAGCAAGGAAAGATAGCAAGACAAAAAATATTGCGTTGTGCATCACTATACGTGTGCCACGTTACTTAAAACAAAATTATAATAACAAATAAATAAATTTTCAAGTTTCGAGTTTTTCCAATAAACGTCAAATTGCGAAAGAAATCAAAACTTTGGGAAACGGTCGCAATTATTGAGAAGAAAGACGAAATTTTGAAAAATAAAATTCAAAACTTTGCGAAAAAGTAAGAATTTTAAACAAAGCTCGAAATTTTCGAAAAAAAGTGGAAATTTTGAAAGAAAATTGAAGTTTTCAAAAATAAATATCTCAAACTTAATCATATTTACAAAAAGAGCCAAAAATTTGGAAAAGGTTGAAATTTTGTTTCAAAATTTAAAAAAAAATCTAAATTTTCAAAAACAATCCAAATTTATTAAAAGTTGCGATTTTTCAAAAAAGTTGAGTTTTCAATAAGGACAAACTTAAAAAAAAGTCCTAATTAACAAAAAGTCTAAATTTTAACAAGGACAAAATTAAAAAAACTAGAATTTTTAAAAAAATCCAAATTAACCCAAAGGTTGAAATTAATAAATAGATGAACATGTTGCAAAAAACGCGTAAGAAGTCAAAACTTTGAGAAAAAGTAGAAATTTTTCAGAAAAAAGTCGACATTTTTGAGAACGAAGTTAAGATTTTAAAAAAGTTCAAAGTTTCGAAGAAAAATCAGAAACTTGGACAAAGATCATAGTTTTCGGAAAACGTGGAGAAATTTTGTAAAAAAAGTCGAAGTGTTCTTCAAAAATATATAATCTCAAAAGTAATCCCATTTACAGAAAGGGCCAAACATTTGAAAAAAAAACGAAATATTGTTCGAAAATTTTCAAAAAAATCAAAATTTTTAACAAGGACAAAATTAAAAAAACTAGAATATTTTAAAAAATCCAAATTAACCCAAAGGTTGAAATTAATAAATAGATGAACATGTTGCAAAAAACGCGTAAGAAGTCAAAACTTTGAGAAAAAGTAGAAATTTTTTAGAAAGAAGTCAAAATTTTTGGGAAAGAAGTCGAGATTTTTAAAATTCTTCAAAATTTCGACGAAAAGTCAGAAATTTGGACAAAGATTGTAGTTTTCGGAAGACGTGAAGAAATTTTGAAAAAAAAGTCGAAGTTTTCAAAAATATATAATCTCAAAAGTAATCGCATTTACAAAAAGGGCCAAACATTTCAAAAATGATGAAAATTTGTTTGAAAACATTCAAAAAAATCAAAATTTAAAAAAATTGAACTTTTTAATAAGGAAAAAATTAAAAAACTAGAATTTTTAAAAAAATCCAAAAAACTCGAAGGTCCATATTAGCAAATAAATCAACATCTTGCAAAAAAAAAACGCGTAAGAAGTCAAAACTTTGAGAAAAAGTCAAATTTTTTTAGAAAGAAGTTGACATTTTTGAGAAAAGTCGAAAGTTTCGAAAAACGTCAAACCAAAATCCAAGTTTTCAACAAAAATAGGAATTTTCGGATAAAGTGTAGAAATTTAAAAAAAATTGAAGTTTTCAAAAGTAAATAGCTAAAAACTATTCGCATTTTAAAAAATAGTCAAAAATTAGAAAAAAGGTTGATAGTTTGTTTCAAAATCTGCAAAAAAACCGAAATTTTCAAAAAAGGTGACGTTTTCAGTAATGACAAAACTAAAAAAAAACTAGAATCATTTAAAAAAGTCAGGATTAACACAAAGGGCAAAATTTCCGACAAAAGCCGAAATTTTGGAGATAAACGTGAAAACTTCGAAGAAAAATCAGAATTTTGAAGAAAGATCGGAATTTTCGAACAAAACGTAGTAACCCCTAAAAACAGTCGACATTTTAAAAAATAAATGTTTCAAAACTAAACTGTTTCAAAAAGAGCCAAAAATTTGAAAAAAAAAGGTCGAAATTTGGTTTCAAAATGTAAAAAAAATCAAAATTTTCAATAAAGTTAAAGCTTTCAATAAAAAATATTACAACTAACTAAATTACAAATATGTACTAAAAAAGTCCAAATTAACACAAAGGTCAACATTTCCAGGAAAAGTCGAAAAACTTCGAGAAAAAGTAGAAATTTTTGAGAAAAGTCGAAATTTTCAAAAAGATCGAAACTTCGAGAAAACGAAGATCGAAATTTTCGGGAAAAGTGGAGACATTTTAAAGAAAAAGTCAAAGTTTTCAAAAATAAATATCGCACAACTAATTGCATTTACAAAAATAGTCAAAAATTTAGAAAAAGGTCGAAATTTGGTTCCAAAATTAAAAAAAAATCGCTATTAGCAAATATGTAGATGAATATTTTGCAAAAACAGCAAAATTGTGAAAATCGGTGATACCATATCAACTCAGAATGCCTAAGAAGTCAAAAACTTCGAGAAACAGAGGACATTTTTGAGAAAGAAGACGAAATTTTCAAAAAACGTGAAAACTTCGAAGAAAAATCAGAATTTTGAAGAAAGATCGGAATTTTCGGACAAAACCTAGTAACCCTCTAAAAAACAGTCGAAATTTTCAAAAATAAATGTTTCAAAACTAAACACATTTACAAAAAGAGCCAAAGATTTGAAAAAAAAAGGTCGAAATTTGGTATCAAAATGTAAAAAAAATCCAAATTTTCAATAAAGTTAAAGTTTTCAATAAAAGAAAATTACAACTATTTAAAAAAGTCCAAATTAACACAAAGGTCAACATTTCCAGGAAAAGTCGAAAAACTTCGAGAAAAAGTAGAAATTTTTGAGAAAAGTCGAAATTTTCAAAAAGATCGAAACTTCGAGAAAACAAAGATCGAAATTTTCGGGGAAAGTGGAGACATTTTGAAGAAAAAGTCGAAGTTTTCCAAAATAAATATCTCACAACTAATTGCATTTACAAAAATAGTCAAAAATTTAGAAAAAGGTCGAAATTTGGTTCCAAAATTAAAAAAAAATCGCTATTAGCAAATATGTAGATTAACATTTTGCAAAAACAGCAAAATTGTGAAAATCGGTAATACCATAACAACTCAGAATGCCTAAGAAGTCAAAACTTCGAGAAAAAGAGGAAATTTTTGAGAAAGAAGACGAAATTTTCAAAAAACGTGAAAACTTCGAGGAAAAATCAGAATTTTGAAGAAAGATCGGAATTTTCGGACAAAACGGAGTAACTTTAAAAAAAGTCAAAATTTTAAAAAATAAATATCTCAAAACTAAACACGTTTACAAAAAGAATCAAAAATTTGAGAAGAAAAGGTCGAAATTTCGTTTCAAAATGTGAAAAAATCGAAATTTTTAATAAAGTTGAAGTTTTCAATAAAAAAAAATAGAACTATAAAAGTCAAAAGGTCAAAATTTCCAGAAAAAGTCGAAATTTTGGAAAAAGACACTCGAAATTAGTAAATAGATCAACATTTTGCAAAAACAGCGAAATTGTGAAAATTGGTAACTCCAAAATAACTCAGAATGCCTAAGAAGTCAAAACTTCGAGAAAAAGAGGAAATTTTTGAGAAAGAAGACGAAATTTTCAAAAAACGTGAAAACTTCGAGAAAAAATCAGAAATTTGAAGAAAGATCGGAATTTTCGGACAAAACGGAGTAACTTTGAAAAAAGTCAAAATTTTAAAAAATAAATATCTCAAAACTAAACACGTTTACAAAAAGAATCAAAAATTTGAGAAGAAAAGGTCAAATTTCGTTTCAAAATGTGAAAAAATCAAAATTTTCAATAAAGTTGAAGTTTTCAATAAAAAAAATAGAACTATAAAAGTCAAAAGGTCAAAATTTCCAGAAAAAGTCGAAATTTTGGAAAAAGACACTCGAAATTAGAAAATAGATCAACATTTTGCAAAAACAGCAAAATTGTGAAAATCGGTAATTCGATAATAACTCAGAATGCCTAAGAAGTCAAAACATCGAAAAAAAGAGGAAATTTTTGAGAAAGAAGACGAAATTTTCAAATAACGTGAAAACTTCGAGGAAAAATCAGAATTTTGAAGAAAGATCGGAATTTTCGGACAAAACGGAGTAACTTTAAAAAAAAATCTAAATTTTCAAAAATAAATATCTCAAAACTAAACACGTTTACAAAAAGAATCAAAAATTTGAGAAGAAAAGGTCGAAATTTCGTTTCAAAATGTGAAAAAATCAAAATTTTCAATAAAGTTGAAGTTTTCAATAAAAAAAATAGAACTATAAAAGTCAAAAGGTCAAAATTTCCAGAAAAAGTCGAAATTTTGGAAAAAGACACTCGAAATTAGTAAATAGATCAACATTTTGCAAAAACAGCAAAATTGTGAAAATCGGTAATTCCATAATAACTCAGAATGCCTAAGAAGTCAAAACTTCGAAAAAAAGAGGAAATTTTTGAGAAAGAAGACGAAATTTTCAAAAAACGTGAAAACTTCGAGGAAAAATCAGAATTTTGAAGAAAGATCGAAATTTTCGGACAAAACGGAGTAACTTAAAAAAAAGTCAAAATTTTTAAAAATAAATATCTCAAAACTAAACACGTTTACAAAAAGAATCATAAATTTGAGAAGAAAAGGTCGAAATTTCGTTTCAAAATGTGAAAAAATCGAAATTTTCAATAAAGTTGAAGTTTTCAATGAAAAAAATAGAACTATAAAAGTCAAAAGGTCAAAATTTCCAGATAAAGTCGAAATTTTGGAAAAAGACACTCGAAATTGGTAAATAGATCAACATTTTGCAAAAACAGCAAAATTGTGAAAATTGGTAATTCCAAAACTTCGGAAAAGAGTTGACATTTTTGAGAAAAGTCGAAATTTTCAAAAAATCGAAAGTTCGAGAAAAAGAACAAAGATCGAAATTTTCGGGAAAAGTGGAAACATTTTGAAAAAAAACTCGAAGTTTTTAAAAATAAATATCTCACAACTAATCGCATTTACAAAAATAGTCAAAAATTTAGAAAAAGGTAGTAATTTTGTTCCAAAATTTTTAACAGAGATCGGAATTATAAATAACTATTTAAAAAAAACTCGAGATTTTGATTTTAAATTAAAATGTCAGAAATTTTAGATTAAAAAAACTGAAATGTTTAAAAAATCAAATTTTTCAAAAAGATTAACTATTCATTGAATAACAGTAAAAAAAATTGTAATTTTCATTAAAGTGAAGTGGGCAAAATTTTGAAAAAAGTTGAAATTTTCGGAAAAGTCGAAAGTTTGAAAAGATGCGACATTTTAAAAGTCGAAATTTTAAAAGTCGAAATTTTAAAAGTCGAACTTTTAAAAGTCGAAATTTTAAAAGTTGAAACTTTGAAAAAAGTCGAAATTCCAGAAAAAGACTAAGTTTAAGAAGGTAGAAATTTCAAAAAAAGTGATATTTAAAAAATCGATATATTTAAACAAATTAAAGTAGTGGCTGTGCAATAGTGAGTGGGATCGGGTGACATATTCTGGTCCCTAGATAAATTTTAACCGTCGAAAAAGTAAGATTTTTTTGAATTTATTTCAGCAATCGATACATCGAAAAAATGTATCGATACCGTCGATACATCGGAACGAAAGTATCGTTACAAAAATATCAAACATCGAAACGAAAACATCGATGTTTTTAATACATCGATGTATCGTGTGCATCTCTAGAACAAAGATTCTGGATTATTCCTAATCACAATCGATTAGTGGATCGATTCGGATCGAAGGTAAAACATTTTAGACTGAATCGAGCGTTGTAAGATCGATTTTCAATGTTTTGGTATCGGTGAAGGGAAATTTAAACGATATTGTTTCATGCTGAACTGGATCCATCAATAAAAAATTCTGTTGTGTCTTATATTCGTCACAAAAAGTTGGGTTACATTTACAGTTTTTGGACTGTAAGATTTTTTTGAATTTATTTCAGCAATCGATACATCGAAAAAATGTATCGATACCGTCGATACATCGGAACGAAAGTATCGATACAAAAATATCGAACATCGAAACGAAAACATCGATGTTTTTGATACATCGATGTATCGTGTGCATCTCTAGAACAAAGATTCTGGATTATTCCTAATCATAATCGATTAGTGGATCGATTCGGATCGAAGGCAAAAAATTTTAAACTGAATCGAGCGTTGTAAAATCGATTTTCAGTGTTTTGGTATCGGTGAAGGGAAATTTAAACGATATTGTTTCATGCTGAACTGGATCCATCAATAAAAAATTCTGTTGTGTCTTATATTCGTCACAAAAAGTTGGGTTACATTTACAGATTTTGGACTGTATTTTAAAAGCTAGGACGAAGACATACGCTTTCGGCGGTGTAACACATAAAATAACCACTTACGTAATAAAATATTTGAGTTTGCGTCAAAAATATGATTTTTAAATTTTAAAATACAACGCACAACACGAATTTTTATTGACGCGAATCCAAGATAAGACAGAAAAATTTCACAGTCAACTCTTGATGTTTAAACTACTTTAAATATCAAGAGTCATCAAGTTGGCTGTGAAAATTTGTTTACACAATGTTGGTAACGAAGATTAGCGTGATGGTGACCGAAGCCCTCAATGCGCCTAAAGAAATTGTCACTTCACTAACGTCCATCAGTTCATCACAAATAATAGATACCTTTAGGAACATTAGAACGTAATTTCATAGCAACAAGTATCGAACCAAGGACTGGTTTCATTTGAATTCGAGTTGATTCTAAGCTACGACCACAACGGTCCCTTTGGCGTTTCGCAGAATTTAAATAATGTCGAATTCGACGTCAAAGAGTGACCATGACACAAGCGAAAAAAAGCTTCTTGCCCAAAATAAGCCTCATGTTCGGTAATGTTATCCGGGCGCGACAATGGCATTACACCGGGAACTTGTTCTGATTTTTCGGCGATATCTATTGTTGATATTGTTGTTTCCTGTTCCGGCTTCGGGTAAGGCCGACCCTTCGACCTCTCATCAGCGATCTTTTGTAAACCAACTTAACAATCGAATGGTCTCGCTTGTCGTTATCTGAGTCTCGGTTATTAAGAGGGTCTATCTTTATTAATTCAATGTCCAAGGATTCTTCGAGTCGGGGCGCGTCTTGTTGCGATGGAGGCTCCTACGAGGCTCGATGAGTAAGTGCCGCCGACCGCCGATATCGACTCGATTAAACTGAACTCATATTTGGCCCCATTTTTCATTAAAAAAAGTGCCAGGGCACCATGCACTCAGCGGTCGTCCTTGTGCAAACATTTGATTTTCTAATCTTCTTTGAACTTTCAAATTTTAGAACGACCTTCAAGCAATCGAACCTTCGAACCATAGATTTTCAACTTCGAAACTTACGAACTTTTGAAATTTCCAACTTTTAAATGTTCAAATTTTAAAATGATCAAACTTTTAAATGTTCAAACTTTCCCATTTTCCATTTTTCACACAATCGAACTTTCTTGGAACTTTCCAAATTTAAGCCTTTCGAACTATCGATTTTCAAAATTTCCAACTTTCGATTTTTTTTAACCTTCACCGACTTTTAAATTCTTGAGTTTTTGAACCTTCAAACTTTTAGATTTTCCAACTTCTTTATTTCCAATCTTTCAAGCTTTCTCTAAACTTTTATATTTTCAACCTCGCCAAATTTGAAACTTTCGAACTTGCGAGTGCTTGAAGTTTTGAACTTTCGAGTTGTCAAACTTCCAAATTTTTTAACTGAGTTTAAAAAACTTTTGAATTTTCGATGTTCGATATTTCGATTTTCAATATTTCGATTTTTAATCTTTCAATTTTTAATGTTTCGAACTTTCGACTATCAAATTTTCGAACATTCTTATCATCAAACCTTCGTTTTTGTGAATCATCGATTTTTCGAATTTACAAAATTTCAAACTTTTAAATTTTTAAACATTCTAATTTTTTAAACTTTCACTCTTTCGTACTTCTAAATTTTTTCAATTTTAAACTTTCTAGTTTTTCAAATTTACCACTTTCGAACTTTTTAAGTTATAAACTATCATTGAACCTTTAATTTTGAACTTTCAAATTTCCAAATTTTAAATTTTTAATCTTTCAAACTTTTCTACTTTGATCGAATTTTCTATCTTTAGAATGTTTAAGCTTCCAAATTTTCAAGCTTCTAAATTTTCAAATTTTCAAACTTTCAAATTTCAAACTTTCGATCATCAATTTGTTGAAGTTTTGAATCATGGACTTTCAAAAATTGATTATAAATGTTGTCCCCTGAAATTAAAGAAGATTAAAAACACAATAACACTTGTCTAAAGCGTTTTGACAGCCAAGTTATCATCTCTAGAAAAGAAATAAGAATCGATTTACAAATTTTTGAATTTCAAACTCTCAAATTTGCGTTTCCGAACTTTTCAAATTTTCAACTTTCAAACATTCCAATTTTGCAAATTTTAAACTTCTAATTTTCGAACTTTCGAATTAAAAACTTTCAAATTTTCGCACTTTCCACTTTTAAAAGTTTTCAACTTTCAAACATTCTTTTTTTCCAAATTTTATACTTCCAATTTTCGAATTCTTGATCTTCAAAATTTCACTTTCCTTCTTTAAAATTTTCGACTTTAACTAGATCTTTCAAATTTTTAAATTTCCCAATTTTCAATGTTTCAAAAAATTTTTTTTTGCATTTTTTACAAAATACAAAATACAAAATACAAAATACAAAATACAAAATACAAAATACAAAATACAAAATACAAAATACAAAATACAAAATACAAAATACAAAATACAAAATACAAAATACAAAATACAAAATACAAAATACAAAATACAAAATACAAAATACAAAATACAAAATACAAAATACAAAATACAAAATACAAAATACAAAATACAAATACAAAATACAAAATACAAAATACAAAATACAAAATACAAAATACAAAATACAAAATACAAAATACAAAATACAAAATACAAAATACAAAATACAAAATACAAAATACAAAATACAAAATACAAAATACAAAATACAAAATACAAAATACAAAATACAAAATACAAAATACAAAATACAAAATACAAAATACAAAATACAAAATACAAAATACAAAATACAAAATACAAAATACA
Source organism: Dastarcus helophoroides (assembly GCA_028583605.1). NCBI lineage: Eukaryota > Metazoa > Arthropoda > Insecta > Coleoptera > Bothrideridae > Dastarcus > Dastarcus helophoroides. Next base: position 11,881,881 of record CM053336.1, on the reverse strand, counting down.
AAATACAAAATACAAAATACAAAATACAAAATACAAAATACAAAATACAAAATACAAATACAAAATACAAAATACAAAATACAAAATACAAAATACAAAATACAAAATACAAAATACAAAATACAAAATACAAAATACAAAATACAAAATACAAAATACAAAATACAAAATACAAAATACAAAATACAAAATACAAAATACAAAATACAAAATACAAAATACAAAATACAAAATACAAAATACAAAATACAAAATACAAAATACAAAATACAAAATACAAAATACAAAATACAAAATACAAAATACAAAATACAAAATACAAAATACAAAATACAAAATACAAAATACAAAATACAAAATACAAAATACAAAATACAAAATACAAAATACAAAATACAAAATACAAAATACAAAATACAAAATACAAAATACAAAATACAAAATACAAAATACAAAATACAAAATACAAAATACAAAATACAAAATACAAAATACAAAATACAAAATACAAAATACAAAATACAAAATACAAAATACAAAATACAAAATACAAAATACAAAATACAAAATACAAAATACAAAATACAAAATACAAAATACAAAATACAAAATACAAAATACAAAATACAAAATACAAAATACAAAATACAAAATACAAAATACAAAATACAAAATACAAAATACAAAATACAAAATACAAAATACAAAATACAAAATACAAAATACAAAATACAAAATACAAAATACAAAATACAAAATACAAAATACAAAATACAAAATACAAAATACAAAATACAAAATACAAAATACAAAATACAAAATACAAAATACAAAATACAAAATACAAAATACAAAATACAAAATACAAAATACAAAATACAAAATACAAAATACAAAATACAAAATACAAAATACAAAATACAAAATACAAAATACAAAATACAAAATACAAAATACAAAATACAAAATACAAAATACAAAATACAAAATACAAAATACAAAATACAAAATACAAAATACAAAATACAAAATACAAAATACAAAATACAAAATACAAAATACAAAATACAAAATACAAAATACAAAATACAAAATACAAAATACAAAATACAAAATACAAAATACAAAATACAAAATACAAAATACAAAATACAAAATACAAAATACAAAATACAAAATACAAAATACAAAATACAAAATACAACATACAACATACAACATACAACATACAACATACAACATACAAAATACAAAATACAGCATACAGCATACAGCATACAGCATACAGCATACAGCATACAGCATACAACATACAACATACAACATACAACATACAACAAACAACATAAAACACAAAACATACAACATACAACATACAACATCCAACATACAACAAACAACATACAACATAAAACACAAAACATACAACATACAACATACAACATACAACATACAACATACAACATACAACATACAACAAACAACATACCACATACCACATACCACATACCACATACCACATACCACATACCACATACCACATACCACATACCACATACAACATACAACATACAACATACAACATACAACATACAACATACAACATACAACATACAACATACAACATACAACATACAACATACAACAAACAACATACAACATAAAACACAAAACATACAACATACAACATACAACATACAACATACAACATACAACATACAACATACAACAAACAACATACCACATACCACATACCACATACCACATACCACATACCACATACCACATACCACATACCACATACCACATACCACATACCACATACAACATACAACATACAACATACAACATACAACATACAACATACAACATACAACATACAACATACAACATACAACATACAACGTACAATGTACAACATACAGCACACAATATACAAAGTACAAAATTCAGTTTCGATATGTTTCAGATAATTATCAGAAATCGACAAGAGAAATACTTGAAAATAAAAGTAATTTTTAACATTGGTTCTTTTACTACCCTATTGCCTATTGCTGATTTTTAGGGTAATTAATAACGTCGACGAATAAATTTCAAAAGGGAATCAAAACAGATTCAGCTAATGTAACGCCTTGAGGTAGTCGCGTTTAAAAATCGATTTATCATACAACATATCTCGCAATATGAACTCTAAAGAAAAAAACCAGTTTGCCATTAGATGGAGGGACGACACGCAGGACGCCATTCAGGCGCATTTTATAGTGTTAAATTAGCAACTATAATTTCTTATTTATCGCCCATAAACAACGATGGTTTTTCAAATTTTACGCCACCTCTGGCACCCCGGGGCAACAAATCGTTTAACGTTTTAATACCAACATTAAACGAGATGAATGCATGGGGGAAACGCCACTCTTGATCAGAAGGATACGTCCCCGAAGACTCCACAAGAAATTCAGGGTACATATTTTATAGTTTGCACAAGAGCAACTGTAAACTTTCATATTAATGCCATAATAAACCATTATGAAAATTTGTTGTGTTTTATTCGAATAACGAAATTTTTTATTGCAATATTTTTAAATAACTGACATCTTTAACCCTTACTTTGTGGAATTCTTCAATATTCATAACTAATAAACTGTATTAACTGTATTAACCATAAATGTAACAACAGATATTAAAAATTCCACGATGTCATAGCAAATATTTATAGAAACATGGTGGAATTTTTAATCTGTTGTTGCATATTTATCGTTAATAGAGTTTATTATTTATGCATTATCTTTTGTCAAAAGTGATTTTAGATTGTCCCATATGCTGCGCTCGTTTTACAGTTTTCTTCACTTACAAAATAACACTTGTATCGTAAATTTTTTAATAACCGAAAATTTTAAAAATATTAATATTACATAAAACATTTGTATGTAGCGTTAAAATACATTCTAAAGAATATAATAATAATAATTTGGGGGTTACATATTGCTTATTAAACGTCTACATGTTAGTAAAACCATCACGTAATAAAAAAAAAACAAAAATTGAGTCGGCAGGCCCCGGAGGGATTCGAACCCTCGATCTCCTGTTTACTAGACAGGCGCTTTAACCAACTAAGCCACGGCGCCTTGCTGCATAACGATCTTAAAACGCGGTACGGTAACCACATCTTCCGTTTCCAGTGGATCATATTTTTTTTTAATTTGTTTCTAATTAATTACGAGATTAATTTACTCAAATTCAGTATACCTCAGCGTTATAAATTAAAATTTCCCTGGTACGAAACCATGTCATTTGAACTATTTTGGGTGCCGATCGGCATTTTAATCGCGAACAGCGCGTCACGTGCACCTGATAATCCAATCGCGTGTGGTTGTTTATCCTTTCCGGTGTTGCTAGATTAGAGTGCTTTGCGCATGTCAGAAAAGTTTGTTGTCCGTGCTGGCGGACGTGTTCTGAAGAATTTAGGAGTTTGTTGATATTTAGTTTATAATTAATTTATCATCTATGAATACGACAATCGGGAAGATACCACCTATTACGATGAGCAAACTTTACATAGGAAACTTACCAACGGAAACTAGCGAGAGCGACCTACGTCAACTCTTTTTGGAACAGAACTTGTCATGCACAAATATTTTGGTAAAACGTGGTGGTTATGCCTTCGTTGATTGTGTCGATCAGTCTTCTGCCGATAGAGCAATTGATAAACTAAACGGTAAGTCGAATTTTTGAGTTTTCACCGCGTGACAGTCTTAATTAACCTGAGAAACTTCGCCGGTGTTTTGCTCTAATTTCGGTGGTCGGCAAGTTTTCGCGCAATGACAGTGCTATTTAGACGTCGAATGCTCATCGGTTTTGTTAAATTCGTAAATTTTTGCGCTTTTGTGACATCCGATGTGTTTATAAATGTAGGAAATGCGAGCATGAAAGTTATAATGCAGATTAGGCCATTGTGTGTGTTATGTCAAAAATTTTTAGGGATACCGACCGATCTATTCTTTAAAAGCCGGTTTTTCGGCGGTGGGGTTTGACCATGACCACTGACGGCGCTCAACATAAAATATCCCGCCATATAATTCGAATTTCAACAGCAGATAGCTTTATGTCGGCATGTTATGCGGTTATAACATAGTTTATCAAAAATGATTTAATTTTACAATTCTTGATGCATTTGAAAAAAATTAAAATCGATTTCTGAGAGATTTGACATTTGGGACAATACTTAAATGGAATATTTTGGTTTAACAGGTTGAATGTTGAAGAAATGTTAAAACGTTTTCTCCCATGTAATAAAAAATCGACATGATACTCCAATAAATCCAAACATTTTCAAGATTTTGGAAATATTGCTCTTCCTATCTTTACGTAGTGTTGTGGTTGCATTCATTGCATTCAGCGATAAGCAACTTAAATGCAGCAAATACGTCTTAACTGTCATGTCAGCAATTCAAACAACTAATCAGTGGCGCAACGTGCCTTTGATAAATGAAGCGGAAGCTGTAGCAAATGCATTTTTTTTCAGATTTCGACATTTCTCCAAAGTGTTCACTTTTTCCGAAGTATTGATTGATTCTGTATGTAAAAATGGACTTTTTCTAATAATTATTTCAATTTTTTTCTGAAGAATTCGACATTTTTTAAAGTGTTCACTTTTTCCGAAGCATTGATTGATTTTGTATGTAAAAATTGACTTTTTCTAATAATTATTTCAATTTTTTTCTCATGAATTCGACATTTTTTTGGAAATTTCGACTTAATTTTTTGATAATTTCGACTTTTTGAAAATTTTGGCTTTTTGAAAATTTCGATTTTTAGATATTTCAAAATTTTCAGTTCGAAATTTCGACTATTTTGGTGAAAATTTAGTCTTGAAAATTTTTTCCAGAAAAGTTTGATGTTTTAATTTAATTTAATTTCAAATTGCCGTTGTTAAAATTTCGTTTTTTCTTAAAATTCTGATTTCGATTTTTTAAAAATTCAAATTTTTTCCAAATGTTGACGTTTTTTGAAAATTTCGGCTTCAAAGTTACTACTTTTTTCCCGAAATGTTTACTTTTTGTAAATGTTGACTTCTTTGAAAAATTCTTATTTTTTTTCTAATTACGACTTTTTTGAAATTTAGGCGTTTTTAAAATGTTGATTTTTCTAATATTTCGACTTTTTGAATATTTCGACTTTTTGTATATTCCTACTTTTTGAAAATTTGTCTTTTTTAAAATTCCGACTTTTTGCAAATTTCGACTTTTTGAACATTTCGACTTTTTGAACATTTAAATATTTTTAAATTTCCAGTTCTAAATTTCGACTTATTGTGTGAAAATTTCGACTTATTTTTTGAAATTTTGACCGTTTTGTAAATTTTGTCATCTTTTGAAAATTTCGATATTTCAAAATTTCCACTTTTATTTTAAATTGCCATTGTTATAAAATTTTTATTTTTCTTAAAATTTCGATTTTTAATTTTTTTTCAAATTTTCGATTTCGATTTTTTTTTTCACAATTCTGATTTTTTCCGTTGACGTTTTTTAAAACTTTCATTGCCAAAATTTCTGTTTTTTCTCGAAATGTTGATTTTTTGTTGACTTCTTTGAAATCTTCTACTCTTTTTTATTTCGACTATCTTTTGAAAATATTAATTTTTGTTTTCGAAAATTTGGTCCTCTTTTACAAATTTCGACCTTTTCAAAACTTTGAGTTCTTTCAAAATTTATACTCTTTCAAAACTGACTTCTTTCAAAATTTTGACTTTTTTTAAAATTTTTACTTTTTGAAAATTTTTCTTTTTTTCAAAATATTGTCCCTTGAAATTTCGAATTTTTTCTAAATATTGAATTTTTATAAAATCTATTTTTTTGAAATTTTGAATGTTTTTAAAATTTTGATTCTTTGCAATTCCGACTTTTTTGGAAATTTTGAGTTTTTTGTAACCTTGGGTTTTTTTTAAAGTGTTCACTTTTTTCTATAATTTTTTGTTTTTTTTTTTGTAAATTTCGGTAAATTGCGACTTTTTGAACATATTGAGTTTCGTCTGAAAATTTCCAAAATATTGCCTCTGGAAATTTTGAGTTATTTCTCTAAATCTTGATTTTTTTGTAAACGTTGTTTTTTCGAAATTTCGACCGTTTTTAAAATTTCGACTTTTTTTCAAAATATTGCCCACTGCAATTCTGCATTTTTTTTAATCTTGATTTTATTTGTAAAATATTGTTTGTCGAAATTTCGACCATTTTTTTTTGTTTCGATTTTTTTTACAAATTTCGGTGGAAAGGTGGAAATTTTCAAAAAATTACGAAATTTGAAAAATCAAAATTTATAAAAAAATCGAAATAAAAAAATCAAAATATTCAAAATGGTCGAAATTTCGAAAAACCATAATTTCGTCCTTTTTTTTTTTGTGAAAATTTCCACCTTTTATTGTAATTTTTTAATAAATTTTGGTTGCCACTTCTTTTTCCTTAAATTTTTCTTTTTGGATTTTTCGCCGTTTTGAAACATTTTGATTTTCTTAAAAATTTCGACCATTTCGAGTATTTCTATTCTCAAAATTTTGAGCTTTCAAAACTGGATTTTTTGAAAAATTCGACATTTTTTTTTAAAACATTATTTTTTGATATTTTGAATTGTATTCTAAATCTCGATTTTTCTGAAAATTCTTATTTTCGTAATGTCGAGTATTTTAAAAATTTAGATTTTTTTTATCATTGATATTTTTGGAAATTTCGAATTGTTTCAAATTTCGACTTTTTGCAAATTTCGACTTTTATTTTGAAAATTTTCCCCTATTTCTTGTAATTTTTTCTTAATTTCGGTAAACTGCGACCCCTTCTAAAAAAAATCTGTATTTTTTTTTGGAAATTTCGCCTTTTTCGATAAGTTTTTTTTTTAAAGTTTTGTCCATTTCGAATAATTTCGACTCGTTCAAAATTTCGAGCCTTCAAAACGTTGATATTTTTGAAAATTTTGACTATTTCAAAATGTTGTCACTTGGAATTTTGAATTTTTTTTGAGAAATTCTGTTTCACAATGTTGACTATTTTGAAAATTTTGATTTTTATTTAATTTCAATTTTTTTGGGAATTTTGAGTTTTTCAAATTTCGACTAATTTTGAATATTTCCTCCTGTTTCTTGTATTTTTTTCTTAATTTCGGTAAACTGCGACTCTTTTAAAAAAAAACTGATTTTTTTGAAAATTTGGCCTTTTTCGATAATTTTTTTTGGAAAGTTTTGACTATTTCGAATAATTTCGACTCATTCAAAATTTCGAGCCTTCAAAACGTTGATAGTTTTGAAAATTGTGACTATTTAAAAAAGTTGGCATTTGAATTTTTTTCGAAATCTCATTTTTTCGAGAAATTCTGTGGTTCGCAATGTTGACTATTTTGATTTTTTTTAATTTCAATTTTTTTGGGAATTTTGAATTTTCCAAATTTCGACTATTTTTGAAAATGCCCTCCCTTTTTAGGTGACTTTTTTTGTAATTTCGATAAATTACGAATTCTTTTGAAAAATTCAGCCTTTTTTTTTGGAGAAATTTCGCCTTTTTCGAAATTTTTGTTTGACTGTTTCGAATAATTTCGACTCTTTCAAAATTTCGAGCCTTCAAAACTTTGATTTTTTTTTTAAATTTCGACTTTTCAAAATCTCGTCACTTGGAATTTCGAATTTTCTTCGAAAATTCACTTTTTTTGAAAAATTTTGTTTTTCAAAATGTGGACTGTTCGGATTTTTTTTTTCTTTTAATTTCGATTTTTTTGGAAACTTCGACTTTTTTCGAATTCCCACTTTTTCAAATTTCGACTTTCTTTTGAAAATTTCCATCTGTTGTAATTTTTGTCGTAATTTCGGCAAATTGGGACTTCTTTTGAAAAGTTTTCCTTTTTTTTTTTGAAAATTTCGTCTTTTTCGATAATTTTTGTTGCTCGAAGTTTTGACTGTTTGTAATAATTTAGATTCGTTCAAAATTTTGATGTTGATTTTTTGAAAATTTCGACTTTTTTAAAATGAAGTCACTAGGAATACTGAATAATTTTTGAAATCTGAAATTTATTTGGAAAAATTCGGTTTTTCTAAATGTCGACTGTTTTGAAAATTTTGATGTTATTAAAATTTCGATTATTTTGAAAATTTAGCCTTTTCTCAAATTTTAACTTTTAAAAAAAATTCCACCTTTTTCGTGCAATTTTTTTTGTAATTTCGGTAAATTACGACTTCTTTTGAAAAATTCTAATATTTTTTTGGAAATTTCGTCGTTTCCGAACATTTTTTTTTTGAAAGTTTTGACGGGTTTGAATAATTTCGACTTTTTCCTTCAAAACGTTGATTTTGTTGAAATTTTCGATTATTTTCAAAGTGTTGTCACTTGTAATTTTGATTTTTTTTTCAAAAACTCTATCTTTTATGAAAAATTTTGTTTTTCGAAATATCCACTGTTCTGAAAATTTTGTTTTCTTTTAATTTCGTTTTTTTTTTGGAAATTTCGTCTATTTTTGAAAATTTTCCCCCCTTTCTTGTATTTTTTGTTTAAATTTCGGTAAATTGCCACTTCTTTTGAAAAATTCTTGGTTTTATCTTTTTGGAAATTTCGCCGTTTTGGAACATTTTGATTTTTCTTGAGAATTTCGACTATTTCAACTCAAAATTTCGAGCCTTGATTTTTTTGACAATTTCGACTTTTTCAAAATGTCACGTGTAATTTGGAATTTTTTTCGAAGTCTCAATTTTTTTCAAAATGACTTTCAAAATGTCGACTGTTTTGAAAATTTAGATTTTTTTTAATTTCGATTTATTTTAATTTCGATTTTTTTTTGGAAATGGCGACTTTTCAGGCTTGGCAATTTTTTTGAATATTTCCTTCCAGCTTTTTCTTGTAATTTTTTTGTAAACTTTAATAAATTACGACTTCTTTTGAAAAATTCTGCTTTTTTTCTTTGGAATATTTGGTTGTTTTTTTTTTAACTTTTCGACAATTCGAATAATTTTCACTCATTTTTGGAAAGTGTCGACTTTTTTCAGATTTGGGAATTTTTTTGAAAATTTCCACCTTTTTCTTGTAAATTTCGAAGAATTGCGACTTGTTGTGTAATTTGGAATTTTTTTCGAAGTCTCATTTTTTTTTTAAAATTCTGTTTTTCAAAATGTCGACTGTTTTGAAAATTTAGATTTTTTTTAGTTTCACCCATTTTTGGAAATGGCGACCTCTCAGGTTTGGAATTTTTTTGAATGTTTCCACCTTTTTCTTGTAAATTTTTCGTAAACTTTAATAAATTGCGACCTCTTTTGAAAAATTCTGCTTTTTTTTCGGAAATGTCGTTGTTTTTTTATGAACGTTTCGACAATTTCAAATAATTTCCACTCGTTTTTTATCGACTTTTTCTGATTTGGACTTTTTTTGAAAATTTCCACCTTTTTCTTGTAAATTTCGAAGAATTGCAACTTCTTTTGAACAATTGTGCTTTTTTTTGGAAATTTATACATTTTCGAACATTTTATTTTTGAACGTTTCCACAATTAGGAATAATCGAAATGTCGAGTGTTTTGAAAATTTTGGGTTTTTTATAATTTCGATTTTTTATGGGAATGACGAATTTTTCAAATTGTGATTGTTTTTGAAAATTTCCACCTTTCTCATGTAATTTTTTTGTAATTTCGGTAAATTGCGATTTCTTTTAAAAATTCTGCTCCTTTTGGACATTTCTCCCTTTTCGAACATTTTTTTTTAATAAAAGTTTCGACTATTTCGAATAATTTCGACTCGTTTAAAATTTCGAGCCTTCAAAACGTTGATTTTTTTGAAAATTTCGACCGTTTCAAAAAAAAATGTTGTCACTTGGAATTTTGATTTTTTGCGAAAGCTCATTTTTTTTAATATTAATTTTTAAAATGACGATCATTTTGAAAAAGTGCCACCTTTTTAATGTATTTTTTTTGTAATTTCTTTAAATTGCGATTTCTTTTGAAAAATTCTGCTCTTTTTGGACATTTCTCCCTTTTCGAACATTTCTTTTTATGAAAGATTCGACTATTTCTAATACTTTCGACTCGTTCGAAATTTCGAGCCTTCAAAACGTTCATTTTTTTTAAAATTTCGACCTTTTCAAAATGTTGCCACTTGGAATTTTGATTTTTTGCGAAAGCTCATTTTTTTAAATTTTAGTTTTTAAAATGACGATCATCTTGAAAATTGCCACCTTTTTCATGTATTTTTTTGTAATTTTCTTTAAACTTGCGAGTTACTTTTGAAAAATTCTGCTCTTTTAGGACATTTCTCCCTTTTCGAACATTTTTTTTTCTGAAAGTTTCGACTATTTCGAATAACGTCGACTCGTTCAAAATTTTGAGCCATCAAAACGTTGAATTTGTCACTTGGAATTTCGATTTTTATCGAAAGCTCATTTTTTTTAATTTGATTTTTTAAAATATCGATCATTTTGAAAATTTCCACTTTTTTCAGATAATTTTTTTGTAATTTCGCTAAATTGCTATTTCTTTTGAAAAATTCTGCTCTTTTTGGTCATTTCTTCCTTTTCGAACATTTTTTTAGAAAATATTCGACTATTTCGAATAATTTCGAGCCTTCAAAACGTGGATTTTATTGAAAATTTTGACATTTTCAAAATGTTGGTCACTTGGAATTTTGATTTTTTCGAACGGTCATTTTTTTTTAATTTAATTTTTTAAAATGTCGATCATTTTAAAAGTTTCCATCTTTTTCGTCTAATTTTTTTTGTAATTTCGGTAAATTGCGATTTCTTTTGAAAAATTCTGCTCTTTTTGGACATTTCTCCCTTTTCGAACCTTTTTGGACTATTTCGAATAACGTCGACTCGTTCAAAATTTCGAGCCTTCAAAACGTTGATTTCTTTGAAAATTTCGACTTTTTTAAAATGTGTTCACTTGGAATTTTGATTTTTTTCGAAAGATAATTCTTTTTAAATTTTACTTTTTAAAATGTCGAACATTTTGAAAATTTCCATCTTTTACTTGTGATTTCTTTTTTGGAAATTTCGATAACTTACAGACTTCTTTTAAAAAATGTTGCTTTTTTTTGGTAATTTCGCCCATTTAGAACGTTTTGATTTTTTGTTGTTGAAAATTTCGACTATTTCGAGTTTAAAAATTTTAAGCTTTTAAAAAACTTTGAGTTTTTTTCAAAAAATCGCCTCTTTTTTTAAAAATATTGGTTCTTGAAATTTTAAATTTATTCTAAATCTCGATTTTTTTCTAAAAAAAATTTGTTTCTATTTTGAAAGTTTTGATTGTGAATTTCTTTTGAAAAATTCTACTCTTTTTGGACATTTCTCCCTTTTCGAACATTTTCGACTATTTCGAATAACGTCGACTCGTTCAAAATTTCGAGCCTTCAAAACGTTGATTTCTTTGAAAATTTCGACTTTTTTAAAATGTGTTCGCTTGGAATTTTGAGTTTTTTTCGAAAGAAAATTCTTTTTAAATTTTATATTTTAAAATGTCGACCTTTTTAAAAATGTTCATCTTTTACTTTTTTTTATATATATTTTTTTGGAAATTTCGATAACTTACAGACTTCTTTTAAAAAATGTTGCTTTTTTGGTAATTTCTTTTCTTTTTGGACATTTCTTCCTTTTTAAACATTTTTTTTTTATGAAAGATTCGACTATTTCGAATAATTACGACTCGTTCAAAATTTCGAGCCTTTTTTGAAAATTTCAACTTTTTCAAAATGTTGACACATTTTGATTTTTTCGAACGTTCATTTTTTTTCGAACGTCTATTTTTTTTTAAATGTAAATTTTTAAAATTGCCGTCTTTTTCATCTAATTTTTTTGTAATTTCGGTAAATTGCGATTTCTTTTGAAAAATTCTGCTCCTTGTGGACATTTCTCCCTTTTCGAACATTTTTGACTATTTCAAATAACGTCGACTCGTTCAAAATTTCAAGGCTTCAAAACGTTGATTTTTTGAAAATTTCGACTTTTTTAAAATGTGGTCACTTGGAATTTTGATTTTTTTTTGAAAGATAATTCTTTTTAAATTTTATTTTTTAAAATGTCGATCATTTTAAAAATTTGATTTTTTAAATTTTGATTTATTTTTAAAATTTTAACTTTTTTCAAATTTCGACCTTTTTAAAAATTTCCATCTTTTACTTGTGATTTTTTTTTGGAAATTTCGATAACTTACAGACTTCTTTTAAAAAATGTTGCTTTTTTTGATAATTTCGTCCCTTTGGAGCGTTTTGATTTTTTGTTGTTGAAAATTTCGACTATTTCGAGTTTAAAAATTTTAAGCTTTTAAAACTTTGAGAATTTTTCAAAAAATCGCCTCTTTTTTTATAAAATATTGCCTCTTGAAATTTGAAATTTATTCTAAACCTCGATTTTTTTTCTAAAAAATTTTGTTTCTATTTTGATAATTTTGATTGTGAATTTCTTTTGAAAAATTCTACTTTTTTTCTAAATTTCATATTTTTAAATGCCTGTTTTCGTCTTTTTCGAATATTTCGATTGTTTCAAAATTTCAAGTTTTCCAAATTTTAACTGAAAGCTTTCGACTCTTTTTGAAAATATTCTCTTCAGATTTTGAATTTCTTTCCAAAACTTGACTTGTTTTTTTTTTAAATTTTAATTAATTTAGATAATTTTTAATTTCGACTTTTTTGAAAATTCCAATTTTTTTTCATTTCACTTTTTGTTGAAATATTTTTTTCCAAATATTCCACTTTTTTTAAATTAAAAAATGCGTCTTGAAAGCTTTCTGTTTGTCAAACACCTTTTACTGTCCACATCTTTATGACTTGCATGAAACTCGGTGTTAATGTGTTTTGTAAATTTTAATTTTTTTTAAATTTAGCTTTTTTGAAAATTTGGACTATTTCGAAAATTATTAGTTTTGTGTTTTATTTGAATATGTTGGAAATTTCGCAATGAAAGCTTTCCATTTGCCTAACATATTTTATTTTGTTCATTCAATTTCACCTTTTGTTGAAATCTTTTTTTTTCAAAATTTCCACTTTTTTTTTAAATTTAAAAATGCGTTGTGAAAGCTATCTGTTTGCCAAACGCCCTTTACCGTCCACAACGTTACAAGTTGTACGAAACGCCATGATGTGTTGTAAAACTGGAGTTTTTTAAAAAAATTCAGCCTTTTCAAAAATCTCAACTGTTTTGAAAATTATATAATTTAAAAAAATTGAAAAACAGAACTTGTCCCCTGAAATCAAGAAAGATTAAAAAACACAACACGTTTCGACAGCCAAGCTGTCATCTTCAGTTGGTTTCAGGGAACTGTATTTCAATTTTTGAAGATAACCAAGGACTAGTCCGTTCCACAAAAAAATATATAATTTTTGTTTTGTTTGAAGTTTTTGAAAGCTTTCCATTTGCCTAAAATATTTTATTGCACACTTCGTCAGTACTTGGTACGAAATTAGGTAATGCAGACTTCTTGTTAGTTATCTAAGGGTTATGTTCATCAACAGGAATATTAGTGGCGCATTAGTGTCTACAAAAAATCATGTACCACCGTACGTATCTTAATTCGTTCCTCTTAAGGTCTCAAGGGATGATTTAAGTGCAGAAAAGGTGGATAAAACCAATCAACTCGTGATTGTGTTCCTAAATTTAATCTACGATATTTTTTTTTACATTGTTATGCATCCTTTGGCTGCGCAGTTCCGAAATATGTGATAAGATAGACCACTTTTAATAACCTGATTGGTTTTCAAAGAATTCGCGCTTAATGTAACTGACGACGCAATTTTTTTTTATTAATGACTTCATTAGTCTGTTATTTTATTCAGCAATCCTTCCAGGTATTTTGTATCCTTCTTTTGTAGGTTTTAACTTCAATGGATCACCTCTAGTGGTAGAACCGTCTGTGGCATCTGGAAAGAAAAGGTGAGTGATACCCCTAAATCGTAACTATTTAATATATTATTTTCTCCTAATTTGGGGCCTTCAAAAATTCTGAACCATGTCGAAATTGAGCGGTGTACCACTGAGGGCGATGGGGCGGCATTTTTTTAATTAATTTTGTCCATATTCAATAAGGTTGTTGTTTTAAACCTCTTAAACTCTTAAACATTTTGGTTTATTTAGAAAGGAGGGCGAATTGGGGATGGGAAAAGCTCTAGGTACGGCACTGGTGAAGTTTTCAATTTAAGATGATTTACGTGGCGCGGAATTTATAAAATTTAAACGGGGGTCGATTTAAAATCGACGAGAAGCCACAATATGTGGAATTAGTAGCTGAAAACGCCCGGCAGCAGGACAACAGGGCAGATGCGGCGGAAAGGGCACGTGCTCTCTTCTCCGCCTCGTAATTTCGGAACACCGATTTGCGAGCTCCGACGAAGAAATATGACTTACTTACGGTGCAAGAGATTGCAAATGTGCGTTTACACAGGTGCAAGATATCATCAGCTTCAGAAATCCATCGAGTTATTCACGTACGCGGCCCCCGAGTAATAGTGGCGGCGTTGACACCTGTACACTCCGCGCACACTTGAATGGAATCGATTTCAGTGACAGAAAACGCGAACTCAAGCAACATGCTAATGAATTTTTGTCTGTGGCGGGAAACCACCTGTCTCTGAGATTAATTAAGAAGACTCAATTTTGGATGAGTTTCGCCTTCGGTGTTGATAACGTGATTGGATTTCCTTCTAAGGTTTTTGATTTGCTACTTTTTTTCGGAATGCAAACTCCCTTTTCTAATTTTAGATTTTTCATTTTCTAACTTAGGATTTTTCATTTTCTAACTTTAGCTTTTTAATTTTCTAACTTTAGATTTTTAATTTTCTAACTTTAGATTTCCCAGAGGATCGCATGCCGAAGTATGATCAAGAATCGGATTGTAGAGACCTTCAAGTGGAGTCACAGATATAGAAATCTTGTCCCTTGAAACCGAAAAAGATCAAAAACACGGCATTTGTTCGATAGCCAAGCTATCATCTTCAAAGAACGTGCACAAAGTAATCTCTCTAAAGATGATAGCTTGACTATCGAAACGCGTTAAAGCAACCTTTGTTGTGTTTTTTAATCTTTTTTGGTTTCAGGAGATTTGTATTTTTATTTTTGAAGATAACCAGGGACTAGCCTAGTCCGTTCCACCAAAAAAAAGAGGGAATTTTTGAGTTTTCATTTCAGATTTCGAGAAAATATAGAATTTTTGTTTTGAAGTCAAACTTTTGAAGACATTTTGAGAAAGGAACAAGTTCCCTATTCTTTTGGTTTCAATTTTTGCTACGACATTATGCTTTGCCAGTCGAATTCTTCCCTTAAATTGTTGTTAAATTGTTGCCTAAATTTTTATCGAAAATTCTCTCCTTTTCTACATTTGTTTTGAAATTTATACTTTCGATTCCAAATTTTGATAATCGAAACTTCCGCTTTAAAATCGAAAATGATGAAAAGCGAAGTTTACTTTTAATTTTTTTTGATTTCTTTATAGTTTCAGGCAAACATTTTTAACTAATAAAAACATTTCGATTTTTCTTCAAATCAATGGAAATATTGTTAATGATTAAAAAAGATTTTATACCTCATCATAAAGCCGTCCTCACGCGTTCCAGGCCATTGGCGGGCGCCGGCTCCGACTACAGAGCACGTTCAGCGCTATTTTATCTCTTGGTTTTTTGATTGATTTTGTCACACTGGAACGCTTTCGTACGAAATTCTGCCAGTTTGCGTGGTGAAGACTCGTGTACGGTAATCACGGTACAACGTCGCAGGTGTAATCATCTTAACATAATGTAAATTGAAGACCAGCTGGTCGTTGGATGGCGGAATTAATAAGTACGAAAGACTTCGTCCTCTTCGGTTACAGGTGCACCCGGGGCCACCGTTTTTTTTTTTTCGACCGGTAAAGCGACCCTGTCATTAAGGGCAGCGCTTAAATGAACCTTAACGAGAGATATTTCGCTAAATTGGACATTCAGTTATTGCAATCTTCAAATTACTCGTTTTAATAACAATTGAAATACGCTTTACAACAGGATTAACAAATACGATGAACTGAACGAACTTCGTCAGAAATTATGAACTTTGCACGTAGGATTTTCTTTGACAGGGTGAATCTTCTAGGACGATAGGGCCCAAGCTGCGTATGCTCGTAACTGGCGCCTCGTTGCGGCTCAGTTGGATTGTATTGAGGAATTTGAACAAAACATCATTTTGCAATCCGCACGAACCCTCAAAGTTACGTATAGCGGATAAGTAGTGGCGGCTCGTAGCCAAAGCTAATGAGGGTGCTGCGGCAATGTTTAGCGTTCTAAAATTTTTAAGATTTCGATTAAAAATTTCGACAATTTTATATTTCTTTAAAAACTTGACAATGAAAACTTTTGATAATGGCGCGTTTTTTGAAAGGTTGGCTTTTTTTCCAAATTTCGACTGTATTGCAAAATTTAGACTTTTTTCTTGTAATCTCGACCTTATTTTATTTTTAAGTATTCACTTTTCTGAAAAACTGTGAGTACTCTTTTAAAAATTTCCGTATTTTCGTTATTATTTAGACTTTTCTATGTTCTGCTTTTTTGTAATTTTTTTTGAAAATTAATTATTACATTTTTTTTAGTTTTTACCATTTGAAAATTCTTACATTTTCTTAAAATGTAAATTGTTCAAAACTGGACTTTCGACTTTTTTCTAAATTTCATCTTTGTTTATAATTTTTTTTTGAAAATTATAATTTTTTTAATTGAACAATTCGATTCTTAGTAATTTCGACTGGTTTTTATTTAAATGTCAGCTATTTTTCAGTTTCGATTATTTTTTGCTTTTTTTTTGTTGAAAATTTCGCTACTTCTTAATTTTCAAAATTCTTGACGTTTTATGAAATTTTTGACATTTTTTCAAAATTTTAATTTTTGTGACCAAAAATTTAAACTTTTTCCAAAATTTTAACTTCTCTACATTTCGACTTTTGAAAACCTCGATATATCTGATAATTTTCCCTTGTTTTCAATATTCCGGTTTCGAAAATTCTGTTTTTTTATTAGTGCAAATTTCCCAACTATTCAAAATTTAAACTTTTTGAAAATTTCGAATTATTTCGTAAATTCGATAATAATTCTCAAACTTTTTGCAAATTTTGATATTTTCCTAATTTGAACGATAAAATTTCGACCTTTTCTTTTTAAAAGTTTCTTTTTTTGCAAAATTTTGACCTCTTTTAGAAATTTGAAAGTTTTGAAAATATTTGCCTTGTCAACAAATTTCGACTTACTTTATTGACTGCACTTTTTTGAAATTTTCGACTTTTCATTTTAATTCCCACTTTGATGAAAATTCCGACCTTTTTCAAATGGTCGAATTTTTCAAAATTTCACTCATTTCCCAAGATTTAAAATTTTTGGAAAACCTAAAAAAGTTGACTATTTTTTTTTAATTTTAACTATTTTCAAAATTTTAACATTTTTTGAAAACTGTCGATTCTTTATTTGAAAATTGTGATTTTTTTTTTAAGTCAGACATTTCTTATAACCTTTCATTGAAATTTTCGACTATTTCCAAAATATTCGACTCTTTGAAAACTTGACTTTTTTTGAAAAGTTTAATTTTTTTTAAAAATTTTATTTATCCATTTTTTTAAACAGTTAACAATTAAATCATCGATTTAAAAGAAAACATCCTTTTTAAATTTGGAATATTGGAAAATTCGACTTTTTTGATAATTACGAGTTTTTTGATAATTTTGAGTTTTCTCCAATATTCAAAAAATTTAGCTTCTTTGAAAGTTTAATTAAAAACTCTGCCATGTATTTTATATGTCGATATTTTTCCAAAAATTCGTCTTTTAATCACATTCCTAAAATTATTGAAAATGTCGACCATTTTAAAAATTGAAATTTTTTTTCGAAATCCTTTGAAAATTTGAGTTTTTAGGAAAATTTCATATTTTTTTTAAATTTGATATTTTTTAAAAAATTCGTCTCTTCTGATGACTTTAGCTTTATTTTTTTAAAAATTTCTATTTTTAAAATTGTGCAGTTTTGAAACAAATTTCCAAAAAAAAAAACTTGCATTTTATGTACAAATAAATTGCCAAAATTTTAATTTTAATCACAAAAAATTGGCTTCAAGATGGAATATTTGATTTTTTAAATTTCTATGGAAACTTCAAAATTACTAGAAAAAAATTAAATTAGAACAGTAAATTGTTTACGAATTTTTTTTCAACATTTTGATTAATTTTAATTTTGAAAATTTGAGACTTCAAAAAATGTTGACTCTTTTTTTCAAAAATTTCGATAATTTTCACTTTAGAAGTCGAAATTATAAGAATATTTTTGATAATCAATTTATCTCAAAAAATTGTTTTTGCTTTGATTCCGAAAATGTTAATTTTCTTTGGAAAAATGTTGTTTACAAAGAAGAAATTTCAACTTTTTTTAGAAATATGATCTGCTTTGTCTTGAAATTTTGAGTTTAATCTTTAAATTTCGATCTTTTTTTATCGAAATTTGAATTTTAAATTCGAACTTGAGAATGTTAAAAATAAATTTAACATTTCTAGAAAAACTGGAATTTCCGATTGAGAATTTTCTTTGGTCCTGCAGTTGTAGTAATTTTTTAGAGAAATATTAAATTGTAAAAAAGGTTGAAATTTTCAAGGTTCATTTTTTCTTGAAATTAAATATTTTTCCCAAAATTTGCTTATTTTTATGCAGATTTGAAGTTTATTTTCCCTAAATTTATACTCAATAATTTTTCAGTTTCTTATCAAAATTACAAAATAAAATGGACTTTAAAATATTAAAATATCGTTAAATTTCCAAAACAAATTAGAGAGAAATCAAAATTTTTACAAGAAAAAATATTTTAAAGACAAAATCTCTAGGAAAAGTCGAAATTATAAGAATATTTTTGATAATCAATTTATCTCAAACAATTTTTTTTGCTTTGATTCCGAAAATGTTAATTTTCTTTGGAAAAATGTTGTTTACAAAGAAGAAATTTCAACTTTTTTTAGAAATATGATCTGCTTTCTCTTGAAATTTTGACTTTAATCTTTAAATTTCGATCTTTTTTTTATCGAAATTTGAATTTTAAATTCGAATTTGAGAATGTTAAAAATAAATTTAACATTTCTAGAAAAATTGGAATTTCCGATTGAGAATTTTCTTTGGTCCTACAGTTGTAGTAATTTTTTAGAGAAATATTAAATTGTAAAAAAGGTTGAAATTTTCAAGGTTCATTTTTTCTTGAAATTAAATATTTTTCCCAAAATTTGCTTATTTTTATGCAGATTTGAAGTTTATTTTCCCTCAATTTATACTCAATAAATTTTCAGTTTCTTATCAGAATTACAAAATAAAATGGACTTTAAAATATTAAAATTTCGTTAAATTTCCAAAACAAATTAGAGAGAAATCAAAATTTTTACAAGAAAAAATATTTTAAAGACAAAATCTCCAGGAAAAGTCGAAATTTCAAGAAAAATTCTTTGTATAAAATATATAGAGAAAAACACAAATTTCATAGGAAAAAAAAATCAAAATTTCGTAGAGAAAAAGTCGAAATTTGAAAAAATTGAAATATCTTTACAAAAAAGTCCAAATGTTTTGGTTTTTCCAAAATGTTGAAATTTTTATGTAGCTCTCAGGGTTTTTTCCAAACATTTTTTGTCAAAACAGCAAAATAAAATGAACTTTAAATTGTCAAAATGTCGTGAAAAACCAATATTTTTAAAACAAGTTAGAGGAACATGAAAAAAAATTGGAGAAGTTAAAATTTCTAGAGGAAATTTTAAAAACAACTAGAACAACAATTAGAAAATTCCTTTTTATAAAATATTTGGGAAAAATGGAAACTTTGCAGAAAAAAATAAAATTTCCTAAAAAAATCGAAATATCTGAAAAATTTCATACAAAATGAAATTTGAAAAATTCGAAGATTACCGTATTAACTTATTTTTTAGAGAAATGGTAAAATGCGAGATGAGTTGTATTTAGATTTTTTCTAGAAATTGTAATTGTTAAATGTTGACATTTTCAAAGAAATTTGAGTTTTTTTTACATTTTAATTCCTGCTCGAAATATTGATTTTTTTCTCATAACTTTTACAAAAATTAGTTTTTGAAAATGTGATTTTGATCAAAATTAAAAATAAAATAAGTTTTTAAATGTCGCTACTTCGTGAAAGAAACCTACAATGTTTATAAAAACAAACCAGAGAAAATTTAAAATTTCTACAAAAAATTGTGTAATGAAAAGTGTTCAGAAAATTTTGAGAAAAAATTCTTAAACGAAATTGGGGGTGCTGCAATTCACAGTGCCTATACACCGGCCGCCACTGCGGATAAGTTAGTTTTATTGCGTACCCAAACTAAATTTTTTAATCAGAGAATATGTTTGATTGTCAACGCCATCTATCTATCAACTTATACAAGGTGATTCAAACTTAATTGTACATATTTTAAGAGGGTATTTTTGAAATATGTACCTTTTCCCAAAATTGAAATATCAATCTTGTCTCTGAAATCAAGAAAGATTAAAAAACACAACTAAGGTTGCTCTAACGCCTTTCGATAGCCAAGCTATCATCTTCAGAAAGATTTCATATTTCAAGAACCAGTCCGTTGTACCTTTTCCTACTATCAACATCAAAACGTAGCTTTTTTGCAAAGTTTTCACTACGTTTTCGAAGTTTTCATTCTCTCATTCAGTCAGTATAAAATTTCACTAAACCTTTGATTAAAATTTTTTTTTTTTCAATTACCATGAATATTTAACCAGAATTTAGACCTAAATATCTTTTTTCGAGTTGTTTTTTTCTTCATTGACAATGAAGACTTTTTCACAATTTTTTCGAAATATTAACCTTCTTTTGGAAATTTTGAGTAACTGTGTAATTGGAAGTTTCAACTTTTCTCGAAATTTGAACATTATTAAAAATCTGAAATAAAATAAAAGTTTCATTTTTAGTGAACCTCAAGCTGTTGGACTTTTTTCTTCAATTGGGTTCCTTCCCTGCAATTATCAAGATTGTTGTTGTTAGCTGATTGTTTTTTTGTTAGCTTTTGACTACGTTTTCAAATTTTCATTTTTTAAAATTTAATCAGCATGAAATTTCGCCATATTTTATTTTTTTTTTAGTTCTTCAATCACTATAACTTTTTCAAAATGTTTTCCCTTTTCCTCAGTGAAATTTTTGACTTTTACTATATTTTTTGATTGTTTTCTTCGAAGTATTAACTTAATTTGGAAATCTGGAGAAGGTTGGAAGATGAAATTTTTTCTCAAAATTTATAGATGTCAAAACTAAAATAAAACATTTCGAAATATTGCGTTTCTTCAATGAAAAGACTTTTTTTTCTAAAATTGGGATTGTTCTTATCAGGCCGACATCAAAACTTTTTTTTGAGAATCTTTGATTTCTTTTTTTTTAATTCCTTATTCAATCAAAATCATTTTTTACCAAATTGTTAATTTTTTGTTACGAAATTAAATTCTTTCCTCAACCACCATAAATATTTAACCAAGTTTTTTGAAAAGGTCTCTCTTTTCTTCAATGAAACTGGTGGAACGGACTGGTCCTTGGTCATCTTCAAAAATTGCAAAACTGAAACCCAAAAAAAGGTTAAAAAAACACAACAAAGGTTGCTCTAACCTGTTTCGATAGCCAAGCTATCATCGGATTTGTTTTTCTATTTTCAATGAAACTTTTGATTATTATTCGACTCTTTTAACTATTTTCTTCGAAATATTTTGGAAATCGTGCGAATGTAGGAAGATTCAATTTTTTCCATTTCTGTTGAGGGGGCGTTTTCTTCGCCAGTTCCAGGCGAAGAAAAGGCCACTCAACAGGAATGGAATTAACGAAACTTCGCAAAGAAGATACAGAGAATGCTCAATTTTTTCTCAAAATTTAGAGATATGTCAAAATTTAAATTTAAATAAAAAATTTCGAAGAGAGAACATCAATGTTTTAGACCTTTTTGTGAAATTGGGTTCATTGTGTTCAATCAACATCAAAACATTGCTGTCTTTGAGGAATTTTGATTTCTCTTTTTTATTTCTTTTATTCAATCCATATCAAACTTTATCAAATTTTAACTTTTTTCCTCGATCACTATAAATATTTCACGAACATTTTAGACCCCTTTTCGAGATGTTGTCCCCCTTTTTTTTTCAATGAACTGGATTTTAGGTTTTTATTCCTTTTGTTTGACAATTTTTCGAAATTTTAACTTTTTTTAGAAATTTTGAGAAACATGTTTTTTGATATTTTCAAATTCCTCTCGAAATTTGAAATGTCAATAACACAGTATAAATTCCGTGGAAATTTCGACCGCTTTTGCTCAAAATCCGAATTTATTTTGGAAAATTCGAATTTCTTTGGAAAATTGGATTTTTTTTTGGAAAATTCGAATTTTTTCGACCTCTGCTTGAAATCCGAATTATTTTAAAAATACGAAATTTGTGGAAAATTCGAATTTCTTTGGAAATTTTGAATTTTTTTTGGAAAATTCGAATATTTCACGAACATTTTAGATCCCTTTTCAAGATATTGTCCCTTTTTTTTCAATGAACTGGATTTTAGGTCTTTATTCCATTTGTTTGACAATTTTTTCGAAATTCTAACTTTTTTTTGGAAATTTTGAGAAACGTGTTTTTTGACATTTTCAATATTTTCTAGAAATTTAAAGATTATGTCAAAATTTCAACAACACAGTATAAATTCCGAGGAAAACTCGAAATGTCGACCTTTTGCTCGAAATCCGATTTTTTTTGGAAAATTCGAATTTTTTCGACCTTTCTGTTCGACATCCGAATTTTTTTGGAAAATTCGAATATTTCACGAACATTTTAGACCCCTTTTCAAGATGTTTTCCCTTTTTTTTCAATGAACTGGATTTTAGGTCTCTATTCCATTCGTTTGACAATTTTTTCGAAATTTTAACTTTTTTGGAAATTTCGAGAAACGTGTTTTCACACATTTTCAATATTTTCTCGAAATTTAAAGATTATGTCATAATTTCAACAACACATTTCGTGTACATTTCGTGAAAAACTTTTTTTTTGCTCGAAATCCGAATTTTTTTGGAAAATTCGAATATTTCACGAAAATTTTAAACCCCTTTTCAAGATGTTGTCCCTCTTTTTTTCAATGAACTGGATTTTAGGTCTTTATTCCATTTGTTTGACAATTTTTTCAAAATTTTAACTTTTTTTTGGAAATTTCGACAAACGTGTTTTTTGACATTTTCAATATTTTTTCGAAATTTAAAGATTATGTCAAAATTTCAATAACACAGTATAAATTCCGTGGAAAACTTGAAATCTCGACCTTTTGCTCGAAATCGAATTTTTGTGGAAAATTCGAATTTTTTCGACCTTTCTGCTCGAAATTCGAATTTTTTTGGAAAATGCGAATATTTCACGAACATTTTAGACCCCCTTTCAAGATGTTTTCCCTTTTTTTTTCAATGAACTGCATTTTAGGTCTTTATTCCATTTGTTTGACAATTTTTTCGAAATTCTAACTTTTTTTTTGGAAATTTCGAGAAACGTGTTTTTTGACATTTTCAATATTTTCTCGAATTTGAAAGATTATGTCAAAATTTCAGCAACACGTATAAATTCCGTGGAAAACTTTTTTTTGCTCGAAATCAAATTTTTTTTCGAAAATTTTGAACTTTTTCGACCTTTTTGCTTAAGATCCGAATTTTTTTGGAAAATTCGACTTTTTTTGACCTTTTTGCTCGAAATCCGAATTTTGTTGAAAATTCGAGTTTTTTTTTGGAAAATACGAATTTCTGTGGAAAATTCGATTTTTTTTAAATTCGAATTTTTTTGGAAAACTGGCATTTTTCGAAAAATTATACTTTTGTGAAAGTTCCGAAAAAAAATTTGATTTCTATTTGGAAAGTCCGACAATTTCTTCCAATTTCGTTTTTAACCAAATTCGATTTTCTGAAAGTTTCGACTATTTTTGCTAAAATAATTTTTTTTCTGAAAATTTCGATTTTTATTTAAAATTCACCTTTTTTTGGGCAAGCGCTCTTTTTGGTCATCAATTTATCTCTCGATTTTTCAATATTGGTAAAATTGAATAAAAACTCTGAGGAAAATAGTTTTGGAAATTTTCTCAATTTCCTCGAAATTCGATTTATTTTGAAAATTCCGATTTTATTCACTTTTTGTTCTTTTTTGACATCTGATAATTCGCTTTCTTAAAATTCGATATTTTGCTCGAAATCTGATTTTTTTTTGTTAAAATTCGAATTTTTGAGAAAATTTCGATTTATATTTAAAATTTGATTTTCTGAAAACTTCGAAATTTTTGTTAAAATTTGGCATTTCCTGGGAACTTTGACTCTCGCCGTAAAAAACACGGTCTTTTTTTGGGACGTTTTCTTCAAGTTGTCTTTTTTTGGGGATTGACTTTTCCTCGAAGTTTTAAGATTATTAAAATTTAAGTAAGAGAGTAAACATTGTGAGGAAAATTTTGGAAACTTTGACCATTTAAATTCGACATATTTTGTAAATATGATAAATTAGATTTTTTTCACAACATTCGACTTTTTGAAACCTGACTTTCTTTAAAATCCGATTTTTTGAGAATTTCGATCTTTTTTCGTCAAAATTTGGCATTTCCTAGAATTTTTGATTCTTATCTTAAAATGTGATCTATTCGGGGTTGGTCATTTAAAAATTATTTTTCAAAATTTCGATATTGTTTTCGAAAATTCGAGTTATTTTGGACAATTCGAATTGTTTTGGACAATTCGAATTGTTTTGGACAATTCGAATTGTTTTGGACAATTCGAATTGTTTTGGAACATTCGAATTTTTTCGACCTTTTTGCTCGAAACCCGAATTTCTTTCCCAATTTTAATTTTGCCAAAATTTGGCTTTTCCTGATTCGATTTCCGTTTTTAATTCTACTTTCTGAAAATTCCACTGTTTTTCCTGGAAACCTCGACTTTTCTCAAAATTTGACTTTTCTTTTGGAAATTTTTGAATTAAATTTTTTTCACAAAATACGACCTTTTTGAAATCCGAATTTTTTGAAATTTGATTTTTTTGAAATTTGATTTTTTGAAATTTGATTTTTTGAAAATTTCGCTCTTTTTTTATCAAAATTTGGTATTTCCTGGAAATTTCGATCCTTATCTTAAAATGCGATCTTTTCGGGGATGTTTTTCGCAAACTGCTTTTTTTTCTGGAATTTAAAAATTATTTTACAAACGTTCAAAATTGTTTTCGAAAATTCCGGCTCTTGTCGTCATTTTATTGTCGCCAAAATTCGACTTTTCCGGAAATTTCAATTTTTGTTTAAAATTCGATTTTCTAAAAATTCTTCGCTTTTGGAAAGTCTTGGAAATTTCGACGTACCACAAAATTTGACTTTTTTCGGGACTTGTCGTAATTTTTCACAAAATTCGACTTGTTTTTCAAAACGCCACCCTTTTAGAAGTTTCTACTTTTTTTTTCGCAATTTTAATTTTGACGAAATTGAGTTTTTTCAGAAAATACAGAATATAAATTAAAATTTTATTTTGTTGTTGTCAAAATTCGGTTTTTCCCTGACATTTCTATTTTAAAATACGATTTTTCCGGGACGTTTTACGCAAACTGAATCGACTTTGTAGTTTCAAAATTTTGAAATACCGGCTTTTTTTCGCACTTTATTTTTTGTCAAAATTCGGATCTTTCAGAAAATTTGTGTTTTCGTTCAAAATACGATTTTTTGAAAATTATTTGGCCCAATTTGATCAAGAAATTGTCTGGGAAATTGCCTTGGAAATTGGCTTGGAAATTGCGACTTTATTCCAAAATTTGACTTTCTCAAAATTTGACTTTTTGGCAATTTCGACCTTTTTCACAAAATTCGATTTGTTTCGCAGAAATGCCACCTTTTTGAATTTGCTGCTTTTTTCTCGCAATTATAATTTTGCTAAAATTGATCTTTTCGAGAAAATACAGCTTTTGATTCAAGGTTCGGTTTTTTCGGTCAGTATTTGGCTTTTCCTGGAAATTTTGATTCTTATCTGAAAATACCATTTTTCCGGTGATGTTTTCCCCAAACTGGACCTTCGTCTAACTTCAAAATTATATTTAAAATTCCATTTTTTTCCCGTAATTTTATTGTCAGACTTTTTCAGAAAATTTTCACGGTTTTCAGAAAATTTCGATTTCTATTTAAAATTTGATTTTCTGAAGATCTCGTATTTTTTCGCCATTTTTTCGACTTTTTCTCGAAGTTTTGACATTCTGATCTCAAGCTTCTTTCAAAATTTTGACTTTTTAAAAAAAAATTTCGACCTATTTTCAAAATTTTGACTTTCCCAAATTTTCGAATGTTTCTAAAGTCGACTTTTTGAAAAACTTGCCTTCCGAAAATTTCGAAATTTTTTAACTTTCTGAAAATGACATTTTTAAAAATCTGACTTCGAATTTTATTGAACATTTTGACTTTTTTTTTGATTATTTCGACTTATTTCGAAAATTTCGTAATTTCAAATTTTCCATTATTTTAATATCTACATTTTTTCAAATTTGAATTATTTTGAAAATTTCAACTCTCCCAATTTATCTTTTTTCCAAAATTTCGTCTTATTTGCTAGATTTCGATTATTCAAAAATGTTGACAGTTTTGGAAGTTTCTATTTTTATGTTAATTTTTGTAGTTTTTCTAAAACTTTCGGATTTTTCAAAAATTTGTCTTAACATTTCGACCTTTTCTCAGAATTTTGATTCTGTCAAAATTGTCATATATTTTTTTAATTCGATTATTTTCAAATATTACTTTTTGAAATTTTCGACTTTTTTCAAAATTTCTACGTTCTTTTGAAAATAAATTAAAAACCTTTGTTCAAAACTTTGACGTTTTCAATGTTTTGACTCTTTTGAAAATGAACATTCCCACTTTTTTGATTTCGATTTCCATTTAAAACTTTATTTTCCGAAGATCTCACATTTTTTCGTCAAAAGTTTGGTTAGTTCTGGAGAAATTTGACTTAATCCAACATCTGATTTGTCGAAATTAAAAAAAAAATGATTTTTTCACCTTTTTCGAAGTTGATGCTTTTTCTTCGCAATTTTGTTTTGCTGAAATGAGCTCTTTAGAGAATACATATAGTTTTGTCAAAACTTGGCCTTTCCTGGTTTGGAAATTTAGAAATTTTTCAGAAAATTCGGGTTTATTCACAAAATTCCAACTCTTTCGAAATTACTGCTGTTCTTTCGTAATTTTATTTTTTGACTATTTCAGAAAATATAGATTTTTATTTAAATTTTTGATTTTCTCAAAATTTTGCCTTTTTTGACGAAATTTGGCATTTTTAGGGAAGTTCCGCTCTATCTCAAAATTCCTTGTCTTTCTAGAGGTTGTCTGCAAGCCCTGTGCTATTTTGGCGATCAATTTTATGAAATGAATGTTGTCTTCCTTGAAAATAAATCCTGTCCATGTTCGTGGACGTTTGTAGAGTTGGCTTAACTTTTATTCGAGAGTCGTCCTGATCATTAACGAGCGGTTTGTTTTCAGAGGCTCCACTTCAGGCTTCCCTGAGCCTCCTCCAGTTCAAGTGGGAAATGGATGGACGTAAGTATTTCTCTTTTTTTTTAATCCTAATAGTCTGTGATTAGTTGCATGTAAGCAATGACCGATAAGTACATTGACTTATTAGTCAAACTAATGAGTGATAATAAAGTGATTAGTGATAATGAAGTATGCTGTAACTGTATTGATCACTCAAACGCTTCTAGTCGTAACTGATTTCTTCGATAACGAGTTTTTTTGAAAAAAAAAAAAAATATAGAACCACCGTCTTAATTAAGTT
This sequence comes from Dastarcus helophoroides, assembly GCA_028583605.1. NCBI lineage: Eukaryota > Metazoa > Arthropoda > Insecta > Coleoptera > Bothrideridae > Dastarcus > Dastarcus helophoroides. The sequence continues at coordinate 11,854,112 of CM053336.1, read as the reverse complement.
TACAAGGTTTTTTACTTTCTCTGCATCAGAATTTCCCAATCGAACACCTGTATTTCGCTAGCTAAACTGGCATCTTGCTCTAATCCGATGGGTTTGCAAGAGCTCAAACGTGATATAAACAAGGAGCAAGTGGCTGTCTCAGTTCTAAGAGTGGGCGGCGAGGGGGAATGTTGGCGCCGCTGAATTCAAGTGGGTCATAGACACTCCAGCAGTGGCCAGAAAATGCACAAACAAAACGCTAGACGGGCGTGCTGGCCCGCAAGCCCAAAACAAGAGAGACCGTTCTCATCGAGAAGGAAAGTCAATCGATAATGTCGTGAACTGCAACGGACGGCGCGGGCGGTAATATTGCTCGCTTTTGCTCGACGGTCGTTGAACTTCCATTATCAAAACTTCGATGCCTCCCGTATACAATCAATTCATTGTGATTGTTTGAGCGCCCCGAACGGGACCCACCTACAGCCGAAAATAACAAATTTACTATCGCGTGCAAGGGCGGGCCAATTTCGATGTTTGTTTTGCTCGGAAAACGACGAGATGCCACGACTGAATAAAACTCAAACATTTACCCAAAACGTTTTTTTGGGCTTTACAAAGACATCATCGTCTTGCTTTTTTTGAATGAATATTCATTCATTATTTTGAAAATTGATATTTTCTCATTTCAAAGTTTCGTTAACTTTATTCAATTTTCATCTTTTTCTCTAGATGTTAATGAGAATTCAATTTCCGTTTTTAATTGAAAATTTTTGTTTTTTGAATATTCAGATTTTGGTTCCAAGTGGAATGTTTTGAAAACCAAAATTTTATTAATCCATTTTTTCTTAAAATCTTGACTTTCTAAAGATTACATTTTTGTTAAACCTGATTTTTTGATTTTTATTGAATATTTTGACTTATTTTGAAAATGTCGAACTTCAATTTTCACATTTTCCAAAATTTGATTGATTTTGAAAATTTTAACTCTTTCGCAATTTCGTTTTTTTTTTGCAAAATTTCGCTTTTTTGCCAAATTTCGACTTATTTGCTAGATTTTGAATTGTTTTCAAAATTTTGACAGAATCGCTTCTTGGGGCAATCCAATCCTTACCGGAAGGTTACTGAAAATCTAGAATTGTGACGAAAAAAAAAACGAATAAAACATGAATGAAAATAACACTAACTATTTCGCAAAGAAGATACAGAGAATATCTTTTTTTTTGGAAATTTCGACTTTTTGTTGATTTCTAGTTTTTCTAAAAATTTCAGATTTTGAGAAATTGGACTCAAAATTTCTACCTATTCTCATAATTTCTATTCTTTCAAAATTTTTGTTTTTGTAAATTAGATTATTTTGATATTTTTTTTAACACTTCACACTTTTGTCAAAGTTTCCACATTCTTATGAAAATATTTTCAGATATTTGCGCAAAATTAACTACTTCTCAATGTTTTGATTTTTTTGAAAATGATGAATTTTCTTTTTCAAAATTTCAATTTTTCTCGTAGTACCGATTTTTTATCTAAATTATATATACTCTTTAAATTCTATCTAGTTCCTAAAAATTTCGACATTTTTAAAAAATTAGTTATTTTTTCAAAATTTCGATTTTTTTAAAACTTTTCTATCCTTTTTTAAAAGTTTGACTTTGTTTTTGAAAATTTCGATCTTTGACCATCAAAATTTATTCTCATTATTCTTCTTATTATTATTAAATAAATAAAATATAAAATAGGATGTCGACCTTTTCTTAGAGTTTTGACTATCAAAATTTTGAGTTCCTTTCAAAATTTTGAATTTTTTGTAAACTTTCGACTTTTTCTTGGAAATTTCAACATTTTGACTTTCTCGATTTTTCGAATTTTTGTCAATTCGTCTTTTTGAAAAACTCGCCTTCTCCTGAAAATTTTGAAACTTTTTGAAGAATCTGACGTTTTAAATTGTAAATTACTAGGTAAGTAAATAAATAAAATAAAATTCAAATCATAGAATGTCGACTTTTCCTCGAAGTTTTGACTTCCAATCTCAACTTCGAATTTTTTGAAAATTTCGACCTTTTCAAAATTTTGGCTTTGTCCCAAAATTTTGACTTTTGTCGTTTTTCTAAAATTCGATTATTTTGAAATTTATTTTTTGAAATTTCCTACTTTTTTTAAAATAAATTTAACCTTGTATTCAAAATTTGACAATTGGTCAATGTTTTGACTTTTTTGAAAATGACAATTTTTTTCAAAATTTTGGTTTTTCTGGAAATTTTGATTTTTCCTTTGACTCTTTTTAAATTCTACCTTGCTTCTGAAAATTTCGACCTTTTTAAAAAATTGGTTGTATTTTCAAAATTTAGATTTTTTTTAAATATGCGATCTTTTTTTGGAAGTTCGACTTTGTTTTTGAAAATTTCGATCTTTGACCATCAAAATTTATTCTTATTAATATTATCACTATTATTATTACTAAATTAATAAAATAAATTGACTCTTTTCAAAATTTTGAGCTTCTTTCAAAATTTCGCATTTTTTTGTGAAAATTTCGACTTTTTTTTGGAAATTTTAACCTTCTGGAATCTTCGAGTTTTTGCCAAGTCGTCTTTTTGAAAATTTCGCCTTCTGAAAATTTTGAAATTTTTTGAAGAAACTGACGTTTTAAATTGTTAATTATTAGATAAATAAATTACAAAATAAAATGTCTACTTTTCTTTGAAGTTTTGACTTTCAAATCTTAAGGTTTTTTTTCTTCAAAATTTGGACTATTTTTTTAAATTTCGAGAAATAATCAAAATTTTGACTTTTTCCGATTTTCGAATATTTGTAGTCGACTTTTTGAAAAAATAGAAAACTCAAAATTAGAAATTTTCAAAATATTCAAAAACTCAAAATGTTTTGACTTTCTAAAAATGACATTTTCAAAAATCTGGAAATTTCACTTTTTTGAATATTTTGAAAATTTCTAATTTTGAGTTTTCTATTTTTTTAATATTCACATTTTTCCAAAATTTAACTTATTTTGAATTCTTCAACTTTTTTGCAGTTTTGCTTTTTGCAAAATTTCGTCTCATTTGCTAGATTTCGGTTTTTTCAAAAATGTTGACTTTTTTTGGAAATTTCGACTTTTTTAGTTGTTTGTAGTTTTTCTGAAAATTTTAGATTTTTTAAAAATTTCACCTAAAATTACGACCGTTTTTTATAATTTTGATTCTGTCAAAATTGTCATTTTTCAAAATTCGATTATTTTGAAATAGTATTTTTTTGAAACTTAAAATTTTTTTTTCAAAATATTTATGTTCTTTTGAAAATAAATTTAGAGCTTTGTTCAAAATTGTGACTATTTTTCGCTTTTTTGAAAATGATGAATTTTTTTTCTTTCAAAATTTCGACTTCTTGAAATATCAGGTTTTGTGCCAATTTGACTCTTTAAATTCTAAAAATTGAAATAACAAATCTTGTCCCCTCAAACCAAGAAAGATTAAAAAACACAAACAAAATCTTTAAATTCTGAAAAATTCGACATTTTTAGAAAATTGGTTTTTTCAAAATTTCGAATTCTTTGAAATTTTCGATCTTTTCTTAAGAATTTCCACTTTTTTTTTAAACGTTCTACTTTTGATCATCAAAAGATATTAAATAAATAAAGTAAAATGGAAAAATGAAATGTCGAATTTTCTTCGTCGAAGTTCTGACTTCAAAATTTTGACTTTTTAAAAATTTCGATTTCTTTTAGAAATTCCGAACTTTTTGGTTAAAATTTTGAATTTTCCTAAATTTTCTACTTTTTCAAAACTCTTCTCCTAAAAATTTTGAAATAATTTGAAAAATCTGACGTTTCAAATAGCAAATTTAAAACTGGATTCAAACGAAGTATTAAGCTGAAAAGTTACAAAAATAAGTCGAAATTTAGAAGAATTTTCGAGTTTAAACGTTACATACGAAATTTTGGGAAAAAGAGCACTTTCTACTAAAATTTAAAGTTACATAAAAAACCTGATTTTTAACACTAATTTTCGAGAAAACGAAGCTTCAAAATTTTTGTAATTCACGGACTATACTAATATAGTAGTTCATCGCGCCCCCATGAAATGCGAGCCCTAGGACATTTGCCCTCTTAATCCCCCTTTCTCGGCAGGCATTTAAAAGGTTAAAAAAAAAGGTGGAGAAAAAAAATCAACAAATTTCCATTCGAAGACAAAATTTCTTGGAAAAAAAAAATAAAATTCTGGCCTCTGGCTCTAAAAATTTCGTTGGAAAGGAATCAGAAAGTTTATAAAGTCGAAAGGAAGCTGAAGAAAAATTTAACACTTTGAATTTGGAGACTAAATTTTAGGGACAAAAATAAAAAATCTAACTAAAAATTTCGTTGGAAATAGAGGTTGAAGTCGAAAGACAGTTGCTCAACATTTTGAGTTTAAAGTCGAAATTTTAGGGGAAAAATCAAGCTACTACTTTAAAATTGAATTTCTGAGATAAATTAAAAAAAATAAAAAATACTCTAAAAGTCATTCGTAAGAATTTCTCGTTTAATTTCAGTATTTTGACATTTTCTCTAGATTACAATTTTGCTTTAGAAATTTTGGAATTTCGAGCTTCAAGGTTCAAATTTGGAGAAAGGCAGAATTTTGGAGTCATTACATGTTTTTCGAAAATTCTCAAAATTCCACGTTTAAGTTTTTTCCTTTTAGTCGAGTTTCAAGGTCGAAATTTAAGAAAAAAGTCTAAAATTCGGGTTTAACACTGAATTAGCAAGATTTTGACCTTAGCAACGAAATTCGGTATTTTTTTTTTTAGAAATCTCGATTTACTGGAAATTTTGAGTTTAGCTTGTAATTTTGCCTTTTTCCGTGGAAGGAATTAGGCTCCAAATCTAGAGTTTGTTCCAAGAATTACTAAGATTGATTAAATTTTGTGTTTAAAAGACAATTTTCAGAAAAAATTTCGAACATATTTGGATTTTAAATTATTTTGAAATGTTTATTCTCGACATTCGCGTAGAGGTTTGGGAAAAATTTAAACATATATTGTTAGGTCATGTTTGTTCTCGAAATTTCGACTTATTACGGAAATTTCGAAATTTTTAGGGAAAGAATTCGAATTTTGGATCAGTCAACAAGGTCTGACAAAAGTTCAGAGAATATTTGGATTTTGATTTTTTTCTAAAATATTGACATGACATTATTTTCGAAATTTCGATTCTGGAAAGTCATGTTTGTTCCCGAAATTCGAAATTTAGGCTTCTTATGGAAATTTCGAAATTTCTAGGAAAAGAATCCGAATTTTGGGTCCAAAAGTCAACAAGATCTGAAAAAAGTTCAGCGATTATTTGGATTTTGATTTTTTTTCTGAAATATTGACATTATTCTCGAAAGTTTCGACTTCTGGAAAGTCATGTTTGTTCCCTAAATTCGAAATTTAGACTTCTTATGGAAATTTCGAAATTTCTAGGGAAAGAATCCGAATTTTGGCTCCAAAGGTCAAAAAGATCTGGAAAAAGTTCAGAGATTATTTGGATTTTGATTTTTTTCGGAAATATTGACATTATTCTTGAAATTTTACTCCTGGAAAGTCATGTTTGTTCCCGAAATTCGAAATTTAGACTTCTTATGGAAATTTCGAAATTTCTAGGAAAAGAATCCGAATTTTGGCTCCAAAAGTCAACAAGATCTGGAAAAAGTTCAGCGATTATTTGGATTTTGATTTTTTTCTGAAATATTGACATTATTCTCGAAATTTCGACTTCTGGAAAGTCATGTTTGTTCCCTAAATTCGAAATTTAGACTTCTTATGGAAATTTCGAAATTTCTAGGGAAAGAATCCGAATTTTGGGTCCAAAAGTCAACAAGATCTGGAAAAAGTTCAGCGATTATTTGGATTTTGATTTTTTTTCTGAAATATTGACATTATTCTCGAAATTTCGACTTCTGGAAAGTCATGTTTGTTCCCGAAATTCGAAATTTAGACTTCTTATGGAAATTTCGAAATTTCTAGGGAAAGAATCCGAATTTTGGGTCCAAAAGTCAACAAGATCTGGAAAAAGTTCAGCGATTATTTGGATTTTGATTTTTTTTCTGAAATATTGACATTATTCTCGAAATTTCGACTTCTGGAAAGTCATGTTTGTTCCCTAAATTCGAAATTTAGACTTCTTATGGAAATTTCGAAATTTCTAGGGAAAGAATCCGAATTTTGGGTCCAAAAGTCAGCAAAATCTGGAAAAAGTTGAGAGAATATTTGGATTTTGTGAAATATTGACATTATTCTTGAAATTTCTACTTCTGGAAAGTCATGTTTGTTCCCGAAATTCGAAATTTAGACTTCTTATGGAAATTTCGAAATTTCTAGGGAAAGAATCCGAATTTTGGGTCCAAAAGTCAACAAGATCTGGAAAAAGTTCAGCGATTATTTGGATTTTGATTTTTTTTCTGAAATATTGACATTATTCTCGAAATTTCGACTTCTGGAAAGTCATGTTTGTTCCCTAAATTCGAAATTTAGACTTCTTATGGAAATTTAGAAATTTCTAGGAAAGAATCCGAATTTTGGCTCCAAAAGTCAGCAAATATCTGAAAAAGTTGAGAGAATATTTGGATTTTGATTTTTTTCTGAAATATTGACATTATTCTCGAAATTTCTACTTCTGGAAAGTCATGTTTGTTCCCGAAATTCGAAATTTAGACTTCTTATGGAAATTTCGAAATTTCTAGGAAAAGAATCCGAATTTTGGGTCCAAAAGTCAACAAGATCTGGAAAAAGTTCAGCGATTATTAGGATTTTGATTTTTTTTCTGAAATATTGACATTATTCTCGAAATTTCGACTTCTGGAAGGTCACGTTTGTTCCCTAAATTCGAAATTTAGACTTCTTATGGAAATTTCGAAATTTCTAGGAAAAGAATCCGAATTTTGGCTCCAAAAGTCAAAAATATCTGAAAAAAGTTGAGAGAATATTTGGATTTTGATTTTTTTCTGAAATATTGACATTATGCTCGAAATATCGACTTCTGGAAAGTCATGTTTGTTCCCGAAATTCGAAATTTAGACTTCTTATGGAAATTTCGAAATTTCTAGGAAAAGAATCCGAATTTTGGGTCCAAAAGTCAAAAAGGTCTGGAAAAAGTTCAAAGAATATTTGGATTTTGATTCTGTTCTGAAATATTGACTTAATTCTCGAAATTTCGACTTCGAGAAGTTTGAAAATTTCGAAGAAAAAATTCAAACATATAATGTAGTCATTATTTCGAGAAAAAACAATTTATTATATAAAAAAAATGTTATAGTAAAGAATTTTAATAAGGAAAAATATTTCGATTTTAAAATTTTAAGAACAGGGACTCAATTTGGAGTTTCTGTTCTTAAAATTTCGAATAAAGTAAAAGTGAATTTGCAGGAAAATGAATTAACATAAATTTTGTATGAAAGTTCTTTTTTTTAGTCTTGACCTTTTATTTTGGGTTTGAAAATCGAAAGTTTATTTCAAAAAAGACAGAATTTCGAGTTTAAAGTGAAAATGACTTTAATCTCGACATTTGGAGCTTAATTTCGACTTTCAATTTTTTCGACTTTTAATTTCGATTTTGTTAAAAGTGTTTCGCAAAAAAAACGAAATTTTGAGTCTCAAAACTATCGAATTTAAAGTCGAAATTTCCTCTATAATTGTAGGTAAGGAAATTAAAAAAAAACTGTTAATCCTTAGAAAAAAGTCAATTTTGGAAATTTCTTCTTTCGACTTTTTTTTGTTTCTCTTTCGACTTTTTTGTTTCTCTTTTTACTTTTTTGTTTTCCTTTTCGACATTTTTTCGGTTTTGAAGTCGATATTTTCAACTTCGGCTTCAGTTGTTTCTAAAAAGGCGAAATTTCGAGTTCAAATTCAAAAATGCTATAATCTGGAAACTTAGAGTCTAATTTCGATTTTGATCACGAGTGTTTGTGTTTCGTAAAAAGTATCGAAATTTCGAGTCTAAAAAGCATCGAGTTTAAAGTGGACATTTTGGTGGGAGAGGTCGAATTTTTAAGAAAAATTTGATAATTTTTAGAAAAAGTCAATTTTGGGAGGAATTAACAATTTGTTCTATTTTCAAAATTCTCGCCTTCGATTGTTTCGAAAGAGGCGAAATTTCGAGTTGAAGTTCAAATTTATTTTAATCTGGAAACGTAGAGCTTAATTTGGACCTTGGTCACGAAAAGGTCTAAATTTTGAGAAAACTTTGGTAAAATTTCGGAAAAGAACGTGTAATTTTGAGTTTAAGAATCAAAATTTCCGAGTTTAAGTTCGAAATTATAAGAAAAAGCTGGTAACTTAAAAAAAATCAAATTTGATAGAACTTAAACATTTCTCAACTTTTTGAAAAATCATCGACTTTTGTTTTTGTTCCTCTTTCGACTCTTTCCTTTTGATTTTGGAGTCGTTATTTCGAATAAAGAGTGACATTTCGAGATGATTTCATCTCGAATTTGAGGGCATTCGACTTTGATCACGAAAGTTCTCAATTTTAATCAAGAGGTATAATTTTATAAAAAAACGTGAAAACAGTCTAAGAAAATCGTCGAAGTTGCGAAAGAATGGACGTTACGCATAAATTCAATTACAATTAGTTAATTCGCCGTGTTTACGTTAAAAACCGCAGACATCTTTATAGAATTAGGCATATGTTAACGAAGCCACATTTCGGCGAAAAATTAGAAAGACCGCACGGGGGCAGGTGTTGCCCAAACATGTACGTGGCACCCATATGGTCCATGCCTCCACCGACGAATAATTAGAGTATTCCAGGTAATTACCTGGCTCCGTTCCAAGAAAACCAGCCACGGGCTAACGTATTCATTTACCAAATTGAAAACGAACCAAATTTTAAAAAAATGAAGCGAATGCAGGTCGCTTGACTCGATTCCTGCATTAACCAAATTGAAAACGAACTAAATTTTGAAAAATGAGGCCAATGCAAGTCGCTGACTCGAGTGAACTAGAATATTCCTAAGGATATATTTATGTCAAGAATTAAGAAGCATCGAGGGGGTTAGACGCCGTATCGATGGGGCCTGTCCTTGGTGACGGTGTGACGGGGGCGAGGCTGTTTTCTATCGACCGAGGAAAAGCGTAATGCGACTATCCTTGTTTGGGAAATTTTCGCCCCTCTCTTCTTAAGCCGATCCAAGCATCATATTTTATTGTCCGACTTAGTTTTTGCGCCAGGAAAATCGCTCGATATCGCTTAAAGAGGTAAACAGTCGGAATTCTTTTGAATAAATTGGGTCATTCCTGTCAGCGATTGATCAAATTTCGATCAAGCGCGACCTTATATCTCAACAGTTTGGATTTTTACTCAAATTCACTTTCCAAAATCTTACGCTTTGAAAATTTGATTTTTGTCTTTTCTAAAAGAATATCAATAATTTCGAATTTTAGTAACTTTTAATTTGTATATTTTGAAAAAATTCTATTCCTTTAAATTTGGTCCTTATTGAGAATTTTGATTTTTTTGAAAATTTCGAATTTTTTGAAAATTGTGACACAACATTTCTTAAAATTTCGACCTTTTTTTGGCAATTTTGGCTTTTTTTTGTAAAACCGTTTATGTTGCAATTACGGGCCTTTTTTTCAGAATTTTCACTTTTTTTTGATAATGACTATTTCTTGAAGTGTTGACTTCTTTTAAAGTTCGACTGATTTTCTTTTCGAGTTTCTAGAAGTTTCGGCTTTTATGTAACCGTGAGTTTTTTTAGTAATTTGATTTTTTTAAATGTTCGCCTTTTTTATGAAAATTTCGTCTGTTTTGAAAAGGTGGATTTATCAAAATTCCTCCTTTTATAAAATTTTCAACCTTTGTCAGAATTTCCGTTTAAATCATCAGAATTTCGACTTCTCTGAATTTTTCTATTTTCTCATAATTGGGTCTTTTTAAAAATTTCGACCTTTTTTTTGAAAATGCGACCGTTTTTCAAAATTCCGTCTTCTGTTTTTGGAAAATTCGATCTTTTTTTCAAAATTTTGACTTCTCGAAACTTCGAATTTTTGCAAATGCGTCTCTTTCAAAACTCACTTTTTCTTCAAAATCGATTTTTTTGAGAATCTGACTTTTTTGAATTTTAAACGAGTTTTGAAGTCTTACAATATCTCACCAAAGGGTGTTACAGGAGTAAAAACATTTCTACCGGAGGCGACGCGACGCCCGGATTTTTTTGAAATCCGCCGGTGTGCCCCATCATCAGTCAGGTCGGGCACCACCTGACGATCAACCTGCGTTTTGGCCGTCGTTCGGCGGCAAGTTTGTTGAGAGAACGCGTCGAGAATTCGTTCCATCACCGGAGCATTTGCAGGAAGTAGTCCAGTGTGTTTAGACAAAACGTTCGTCTCCCCCCGCTGCCGCCGCTCTGGCCGAGCTATGCGCCCTTCTAATTTCACTGCTCCGGCGATTCGTAACGGACTTAGAAAAAAAGGGGGCCAACGGAAGGCATTCTTTCTTATCTAATGTATATCCGAGCGAATTCGGTGCTAGTTTTTTTTTTCTGTTCCGCTCGCGAGGGGTTCTAACTTGACGGCTATTGAATGCAGCTTGATGCCGAAATTTCTAAATAGCGTTAGATTGAAGTTGAATTTAATTTTTAAGGCGCGTTATTGGATTTGGTTTTTCGCACCTGCGTCTCTAGATCGCCTAGTTGGTATTTTTATGTTTCAGTATTAGGTTGATTAACATGGTTTTTTTGATTATTTTTAGGCGCACCGGCACGGCTGGCCGTTAGAAATGGTTTTTAGCTGATTGAAGATACTTCAGTTTTTTTTATGGACGGGATGTTATTGATTAACCCACCAACGCCTGATGTATAGTGTTTATTAAATTAAATTATCATTTTCCATTCCCAATGTTTTATTCTTCTTATTAGTAAACTTGATTTTTAACTAATTAACGTCCGAGTGCGGTTTTAAAAACAGAACTGAGACATATTTTCATCGTGAATATTAGCACCATGCTGGTATTATAAAAAGTATTCTTAGTTTGTTATGGGAAAACAGGTACATTATACTATTACATTATACTACTCGTTCTGTGTATTCCCCACATTGTAGAATCTTGGTTGGTTTATTATATGAAAATTAGAATAATTCAGAATCCCATATTATTTATTAATTTGCAGCAGAAGAATGAAAGTTGAGATCTTATTTTTGAAAGTAATCCTTACCCACTTTTTCTTTTCTTCTTTTTTTTTCTTTCTTTTTATCTCCTTTTTCTCTTCCCCTTTATCTTTCTCTTCCTATTCTTTTTCCTTTTCGTCTTCCTCTTCCCCTTCCTGTTCCCTTTTCTCTATTTTCTCCTTTCTCTTTTTCATCTTCTTTTTTCTCTCTTTCCTTTATCCATCTTTTTCTCTTTCTATTTATCTTCCTCCTCCTATTCCTCTTCTTCTTCCTCTTCTGTCTCTTCTGCCTTTTCTTGCTCCTCTTTTTCCTCTTCCTCTTCTTCTTCCTCTTCCCATTCTTCTTCCTCTTTTACCTTTTATTGCTTCTCTTCTTATTCCTTTTCTTCTTCCTTTTCTTCTTCCTCTTCTTCCCCTTCTTCTTCCCTTCTTATTCCTATTCTTCCTTTTACTCTTTCTTTTCCTCTTTTTTCTCTTCTTTTTTCGCTTCCATTTCTTCTTACTCTTCAGCCTTCTCTTCTTCTTCTACCATTTCTTCCTTCTCTTCTACTTCTTCTTCTTCTTTCTCTTCTTCTTCCTCTTCGTCTTCCTTTTCCTCTTCCTTTCCGTTTTCTCTTCTTCTGCCTTCTCTTTCTGTTATTCTCCCTCTTCTTCCTCTTCCCCTTCTTCCTCTCTTTCTTCCTCTTATTCTTCTTCCTTTTATGCTTCCTCTTCTTCCTCTTTCTCTTATTCTTCCTTTTCTTCTTTCTCTTCTTCTTTCTCTTCTTCATCTTCTTCTTCCTCTTCTTCTTCCTTTTATTCTTCCTCTTCCTCTTCTTCCTCTTCTTCTTTCTCTTCTTCTTCCTCTCATTCTTCCTCTTCCTCTTCTTCTTCCTTTCATGCTTCCTCTTCTTTCTCTTTCTCTTATTCTTCCTTTTCTTCTTTCTCTTCTTTTTCTTCTTCTTCATCTTCTTCTTCCTCTTATTCTTCCTCTTCTTCTTCCTCTTCTTCTTGCTCTTCTTCTTTCTCTTCTTCTTCCTCTCATTCTTTCTCTTCTTCTTCTTCCTCTTCTTCTTTCTCTTATTCTTCCTCTTCTTCTTCTTCTTCTTCCTCTTCTTCTTCCTCTTCTTCTTTTCTTCTCTTATTCTTCTCTTCTTTCTCTCTTCCTCTTCTTCTCTCTTCTTCTCTTCTCTTCTTCTTCCTCTTCTTCTTCCTCTTTCTTCCTTCTTCTCTTTTTCCCTCTTCATTCTTCCTCTTCTTCTCTCTTCTCTCTTCTTCCTCTTCTTCTCTCTTTTCTTCTTTCTCTCCTCTTCTTTTCTCTTCTTCTTCCTCTCATTCTTCCTCTTCTTCTTCCTCTTTTTTTGTCTGCCCTTTCTACCTCTTCTTTCTCTTTTCATCTTTCTCTTTTCTTTCTCTATTCTTCTTCTCCTTTTTCTTCTTTTTTTCCTTTTTCCTCTTTCTATTCTCTTCTTCCTCTTCTTCTTCCTCTTCTTCTTCTCTTCTCTTCTTCTTCCTCTGATTCTTCCTCTTCTTTCTCTTCTTCTTCCTCTTTTTCTTCCGCTTATTCTTCCTCTTCTTTTTCCTCTTCTTCTTATCCTTATTCCTCTTCTTTCTCTTTTTCTTCTTCTTCCTTTTCCTCTCCCTCTTCTTCTTTTTACTCTTTCGCCTTCTCTTCCCCTTCCTTCTTCCTGTTAATTCTTCCTCTTCCTCTTCTTCCTCTTTTTGTTTGTCTGCACCTTTCACTACCTCTTCCTTTTCATTTTCATCTTTCTCTTTTCTTTCCCTATTCTCTTCTCCATTTTCTCTTCCTATTTGTCTTCCTTTTCCTCTTTGTATTCCTTTTCTTCTTTCCCTTTTTCTTCCTCTTCCTATTTCTTTTCCTCTTGCTCTTCTTCTCTACCTTCTGTTTTTCCTCTCTCCTTCTCTTTATCTTTAAGTTAAAAATTTTAAGCTGGCCATAAAGAAGAAAATTGATATATACTCTTGTCAGAACTTAAAAAGTGATGACTATACAAAAGGATGAACCATCTTTTTGATATGAAACCTCTCCACTATCGAGGTGCAAAAATCGAGGTGCAAAAAATCAGAACTTGAAAGTTACTATTAAAACGGCGAACCACGAAAATATCGTGGTTCACGAGCTGCGGGTTGGACACAACTGTATTAAAAAATCCATAGTTCCAGTACAGTAAGTCTGATGAGGTACTCATTTTTCCAGTGACCAAACTTTGAAATTAATTGTCGATTATAACTTGGAAAAAAACACCAATAGAATTTGTTCAGCTACCTAAACTGATACCACGCATCCTTACAAACTAGCTGCACAAGTTCATATCTCCTCGCATGAATTCTACATTCCGTGCTTGACGCTCTTGTCTTCATCTTAATATCCTCCACATCTAGGATCTATATTAATTAAGATTCTAATTTGGACAAGTTTTCTAAAATTACTTCTCAACCTCTCCTGACATCCGCATCATCTTTATATGTCCAAATCGACGCTAGGAAATAAACACAAGTGAAGCTAACCCTCAATTATTCGCATTAGTTCCAAGTGTTGCCTCCTTTTTCATTCTATAAAATTTTCGGAATTTCGAATCTTGCAATTTTTTCTCAGCATATAAATGGTATTTCGGTCAATATGTGGATGCATGTAGCATGTAGAAGTTTCTATATGTCTCTTCTTGTAGCGATTATAATAGTAGAGGTTTGTTACTACTTTGTCACTACTTGAACGAAATATTTTCACCTCACTTCACATATAGCACATCCGATGTGGCCTTCATATGGCAACTAGACGATTAGTGTGTAAGGAGTTCACAACTTAAGTTTTCCAGCCGCCCAATCTCTCGATATCTATGCTGCTTTTATCTCTGTTGGGTTTTTCCCTATGGGGACGGCCTAAGATAATAACATGCAGATGATCGTGATGGAATTTTTCTGAATTAGCAATTGTAAAATCTGTTTCAAAACTGGGACTGCTGTAAGGAAATATCAAGTTATAAGGCAGTCGACATCCCCATGGGTGGTAAAATGTCCTTTACAAATGTCTATTCGAGAATTGAATGTAGCACCAAATTATTTTGGGAAGATCATGTGCGAGCTATTACCAAATTCGTCTTTCAAAAGCTGGGTTGAAGCGAAGTATTTAGCCTCTGGTATAGTGGACACACTGAGTTATCCACGATCTTTTGTCTTATTTATTCCTTGTGCCATTGTTGATTGTTTATTTTAAAAGTTTCGCTTCTGGTATTGTGGATATCTTACCGTGCTCTTCTGTCTAACCAATCTTGTCTTTGTACCAATTTTCAATTAGGAAGAATTTCTGATATGGTGGACATACTGAGGTTCCGTGTTCTGCTATTTTGAATTTGGTTTTCGTTTGGTTTTCATTTCTTGTATATTTTCCTTTTAATCTTTTGTACTTTTCATTTATTATCTCTTGTTCCTGACGAAGTCCCCTAAGATAGAATGCGAAATGTAGGACACTTTTAGTAGTTCTTTGACACGATCCAATCCCAGAAGTATATCTTGTAGATAGGCTTTGCTTTCCTATTTGAGAAATACTTCACATCTCATTTACTATTCGCTCCGTTGAAGTACTGTTCTTATCTCTGGAGTTCAGTCTTAAATCACACACTGATTCTTGAATTTCATTCAAAGAGCAACAATTATCTCATTTACTATTCGCTCTGCTGAAGTACTTTTCTTATTACTAGAGTTCAGTCTTAAATTACACATTGATTCTTGAATTTCATTCAAAGAGCAACAATTCGTCTAATAGGGCGAATTCGTCTTAGAATAGCTCAGCGAGTTCCTAATTGAAATAGAATTTCAAGCCTCCCTACACTCTGGATTTTGGAGGAATACTTGGCGATACAGACGTAATTTCTGGGAATATGTTCACAAGAATTGATGGCTGCTGTGACATCCAAGTTGTAAATGCAGTCAACATGCTCATGGATGGTAAAAGAGATGAGATTTAATCTGTCAATTCTAGGATTAAATGCAGCATCAACTTTGTAATTCTAGGATTGAATGCAGCACCAACTTTTTAATTCTAGGATTAAATGCAGCACCAACTTTTCAATCCTAGGATTAAATGCAGCACCAACTTTTCAATCCTAGGATTAAATGCAGCACCAACTTTTTAATTCTAGGATTAAATGCAGTACCAATTTTTTTGGAATGCCCATGTGTGAGCCATTGTCAAATTCTCCCTTCAAAAGCTGGACTTTGGTTTTCTATTTGAGAAATATCTCACATCTCACTGGTACTTCGTTTAAAGCATAGACCAACGTTGGAGTACTGTTCTCATCTGTAGGAGTTCAGCCCTAAATCACACAGCAACTTTTGAATTCCATTTAAGAAAAGCAGTTCGTCTAATACGACGAATTTCTCTTTTTTGAACAAATCAACTAGCATCGATATAAAACTTAGAGTATCTCTACATTTTGGAGTATGCATGAATCATTGGCGTCCCATTTCGTTCTGCAGTTTCATGGAATATATTGGTTGTCATCCTCCAAGGGCAACACATACAAGACAGTTGAAATCAGCAAATTCTTGTGCACTCCAGCTTAACACAGCGAAAGCTTCTATCTGTAGACTGTTTTGACTATATTCTGGATTCTGGATGGGTTGCCACGAGTTTAGGTCAGCACCATTGAGGTGTCCTTGGTCCTTCATTCAGTCCACTCAACCTTGTTGAGAAACTGAAGAACGTCTCTTGGATGCACGTCCTTTCAAACTGGCCACACTAGGCAAGAAGTCCCTCAATGTGTATCCTCTGATTGATGCTCGTGCCGGGCAGTGATACATCACGTGTTCGACACTCTTATCTTCTTCCAAACACCCCCTACGATTCGGGTCGTTTATAATTCCCATTCTGTGGATGAGTTTAATCGACAGTGACCTGTCTAAATCCCTACAAGTTTCCTGAGGTTATTTCCTGAAAGTTGTAGGCATAGTTCTGTCCTGATTACAAAACTGGAAACTGGAAAGTTGCCGAGCAGAATGTTCCCCCAGAAGTCTCAAGGCGGCAGTTCTATAGTCATTTCCGCATCCTAATCCCATTGCCTCCAGAGACAATAGTCGACCTTTTGCGAGCGAATTGTATTTAAAAAAAAGGAACAAATTTAGACAAATTGTTTGCTTGACCCACGTTAACTCTTCGTCAACGATTTACGCAGCTACTTCCTGAGAAACACGAAAGCTGCGATGCCAAAAAAACTTCTGACTTGTGAGTATTTTTCTCCTGACTATAGTTCTTTTATCGAAAAATGAGTTTTACATCTACATCAAATACGTGCAACATTACTGCTACAAGTACGTTGCTCGTGTTTAAAATTGAATGTCAAAGTATGAGAGAGTTACTTACGAGCGTCCGATATAATACAACGTATGTTATCGATTATGGATTCTGGATTATCGATTATGGATTAGACGAAGAGGTGTTTAAGTCTACGCTGTAAATCATCGAATGTAATTCAATGCCAATAGCAGTTCATCCATCAGGTGGACAGTTATTTTCGTCTTTTACGTTTCAATTGTGAATATCCTGCATTATCTCGAAGCTAACAAGAGAATCGAGTTTATGGGATTTCTGACATAAGTAACCAAATAGTTTAATAGAATTCCAGACATATAAGCAGTAATGAAATGCAAAACGTTGACGTCGACACAGAATTAAAGAGAGCTTGACATGCGTCGTTACTATTAAAAAAATTGTAAATATTCTTTCTCTTCTGACAGAAAAGGTGAAACATTTTATCTTAAAGTTTTAGGTGACAGATAACAACGATAAACATTAGGTTACGATATTCTAAGTCCACCTGGGTATCGTTTTCTAGAACATAGAATAAAATCGAAAGCTCAGACACCGTCACTATTAACTACATACGTTTCATGTTTTTTATTTTTTTAAGCGAAGAAAAGCTCCATGGGGAGTTGAAACTTGACAGTAATTTCACGGGAATCTTTACTACTCAAATCGAAGCAATTGAAGCTTTTATGTTACAATTTTTGATGTATCGCAGGTGGTAACATCATCATGGTACGTATGAATTTTGGTATCCAACAATTCTACGAATTACTTAGTTTTTTTTATCAATATTTTAAATAATATAGAAGTTATCACTTCACGTCAAATAGTTAAGAAAATGAGAAATTTCACCAATTGAGGTGAAATATTAATGAATTATTCAAACCAAACGGTTCAAATTTCTATGTTAGAATCAGCGATTTATGTCAACTGGTAACATCATCATTGGCATCAAAGCCATCAAATCCAGGTCCAGAATAATTCCCTTGCACTGAAATTGAAAAAGCTGAAACTTCTCAAGTTAAGGTCATAGATATTACATGACAGGTCATTCTTGACATGAACATAGAATCAAACGAAGAGTTTCTATGGCGCCTCAAACACAAAAAGCTCATCCCAGGTATTTCAACCACATGCTTCTAATGCCCTTGATGTATCGAACCATAGATGCACGACAAATGATTACAACAAATGTCATTGTTGACATTAACGTAGAACAAAGCAAGTTTATAAAACTACTGGAACTAAATCCTTGTTCTGGATCTGGAGCTAAATCCTTGAAACAATCAGCACAAAATACAAAAATCTGAAATCTTCACATAATGGGGCACACTCGGCCACTTCCAACCACTGAAACCAAGCGTCTAGTAAGAGCATCAAGGCTGGTTACATAAGTTAGTGGCGTCGAGACGGTCGGCGGGGTGGGAATAGCGATCGGTTCCCCTCTCGCTCGAGTGGGGGGACACCGGCGGGGGGAAATGGGCGTGACTGGTGCGCGTCTATTGCCGTGAACGGACGCCGGCAAGTTGCCGGCCCTTAGTACGCACCAACTTGCATTTAGAGTGATATGTTGTGTTACGTCATATTTCTGAAAAACTTTTTTTGGTTTCGCTTGCAAAAGTGACCTTTTCGGCCAGTTTTTTTTCGATTTGATTTAACCGTTCTTGTGATAGTAGGTTATTTGTTGTTTGGTATGTTGTGACGGTGGTGTTGTTTTTTTACTTTTTTTTCGGTTTTATTTTGATGATATTCGAGTTTATTTGGCGTAGTGCTGTTAGTTCTTTTTACGCCTTTGTTACGTTGTGCTTACTTTCGATTTGAAACGGTTGGAGTTGTTTTGACTAAGACTGATTAGTCTCTAAGTGCTGCTGTTAGTCTTTTGTGTATCTTGGTTTGGATTTTTTTGGATTACAAGTGAAGAAAAAACATGGAAAAGTTTCAGGAACCGCAGGATTCTGAAGATCAGGATCAAGTTTTCGAAGCAGAAGACCCTGAACCCAGGTAAGCTCAGTTAGCTAAGTAACGTATGCTACTTTCCCAAATATAAGTCACGTATTATAACGTTAGTAAAAGGTAAAACTTTCGTTTAGAACCGGAATTTTAAGTATACAATCGAAAATGGTACAGCTAGTGAGCGAATAAAAGTATTTGACTTTTTTCAAGGTAATGAGGTCATCAACCAGTGTATCCTCTTTATTAACTAACTCGTATATCGTCAGAACTAAATATCTGAACTAAATTGCGAAATGTTATCCAAGTTGCGAACCAACACGCCGAAATTCTTTAATTCTCTCTCGCTCAATTCCGTAACCAGTTCGGATTATCCAAACTTACAATTTGGATTACACAAACTATGTACAACAATTGAGGTTCTATGGCAATTACATATAATGCAATTAAAGAAAAAGAAAAAAATTGATTTCATCAGTAAAGTTGGCATTGGAACTGTCAGTTGCTCACATCTCCCACCTTTGATTGGTTGGGATTCTCTTTCCTTTTCATCAGTTTTGACGCTGCCTTCATTCGATTTTGCAAAATATAGAAAATGCTTAAACACGGCATATTTAAATCTTATTCGATTCGCAATATTTGTCTGATTCATTACTAAAAATACTTATTATTCTGGTACCATTGGTACTAGACCAGAATATTGAAGAAACGTACTAAACCAGAATATTGAAGAAATGTGATCATTGACGTAAATATACTGCAGAAGTGACGCCATCTACATCATCATTTAGCTTATGCCATTCGAAAAGTAGCTCTGGAGCGTTATCTTCTTAATCCTCCTCTAGTAATCTTCTTGATATGATAAAACGCCTCATCGACTCTTCTAAGCTATCGTTTTTTCAGTCACCGTATCTTCTGATGCTTTTACTATCTATGCTGCTGCTTTTATTTCCTGTGCTTCTGCTTTTACTGTCTGTGATAACCATTCGTTCTTCTGAAGATCTCAAAATTTCATCATCGCTCTCTCTTTGTTACTTTTTTTCGTAAACTTTCCTCTGGATCTAGCTGGTGCACCAGATTTAATCCTCTGTGTTTACTGCTGGTTTTGTGATAACTTCTGGAGTTAGTGCAGTTTTCAGTTTTTTTCCAGTTTCCATGTTATCTATTACTGAGTATCCTGCTTCCATCACGGGAACATTACAATACCGAAGAAATTTTTAATATAAATACTTCAATAACAACGCCATCTATATGACCATTTAGACGCGCGGTTTATATAAAAACTAGCTTTAGAACGTTATCTTCTGAATCCTCCTCTTAACACTCTTCTTGGTGCGATGTAACATTCCATCAATTCTTCGGAAGCTGTTCCTTTTTTCAGTGAAATGTCGAACATCTATCTGACTATTTAGTCATGCAGCAAAACTAATTCCAAAATTTTATCTTCTTAGTCTTCATCTTCACACCCTTCTTGGTGTAGCGAGGCTGCCTAGTGACCTCCTAGTCACCTTTTTCAATAAGAGCTGTCTTCTTGTTTTTGTCATCTGATCTGCGATAACTGATCATTCTTCCTGAAGCTGATGAGTGGCTAATAAAGATCCATGATCATCCTCCCTTTGTTACTTTTTTATGTAAACTTGGACGTACACCAAGACTAACTCTAGAATTTTATTTTCTTAGTCTTCCTCTTAGTATTCTTTTTGGTGCGACGAAGCTCCTCAGTGACACTTCTTAAGCTATCAGTTTTCAGTAACAGCTTTCTTTTTGTTTTTGCCATCTGCGACAACTAATCATCTGAAGCTGATGAGTGGTTGATAAAGAACCATCATCATCCTCCCTTTGTTGCTTTTGTATGTAGATGTGCACCCAAGACTAAGTCTAGAATTTTATTTTCTTAGGCTTCCTCATAGTACTCTTTTTGGTGCGACGAAGTGAGTGACACTCCTAAAGTTATCATTTTTTCAGTTACAGATTTCTTTTTGTTTTTGCCATCTGCGATAACTAATCATTCTTCTGAAGCTGATGAGTGGCTGATAAAGAACCATCATCATCTTCCCTTTGTTGCTTTTTTTGTGTAAACTTGGACGTGCAACAAAGCTAACTCTAGAATTGTATCTTCTTAGTCTTCCTCTTAGTACTTTTTTTGGTGCGACGAAGCTCCCCAGTGATACTCCTAAAGTTATCATTTTTTCAGTTACAGATTTCTTTTTGTTTTTGCCATCTGCGATAACTAATCATTTTTCTGAAGCTGATGAGTAGCTGATAAAGAACCATCATCATCTTCCCTTTGCTGCTTTTTTTGTGTAAACTTGGACGTGCAACAAAGCTAACTCTAGAATTGTATCTTCTTAGTCTTCCTCTTAGTACTTTTTTTGGTGCGACAAAGCTCCCCAGTGATACTCCTAAAGTTATCATTTTTTCAGTAACAGATTTCTTTTTGTTTTTGCCATCTGCGATAACTAATCTTTCTTCTGAAGCTGATGAGTGGCTGATAAAGATCCATCATTATCTTCCCTTTGTTGCTTTTTGGACGTGCACCAAAGCTAACTCTAGAATTGTGTCTTCTTAGTCTTCCTCTTCGTACTCTTTTTGATGCAACAAAGCTCCCCAGTGACATTTCTAAAGCTATCACTTTTTTCAGTAATAGATTTCTTTTTGTTTTTGCCATCTGCGATTACTAATCATTCTTCTGAAGCTGATGAGTGGCTGATAAAGATCCATCATCATCTTCCCTTTGTTGCTTTTTGGACGTGCACCAAAGCCAACTCTAGAATTGTGTCTTCTTAGTCTTCCTCTTCGTACTCTTTTTGATGCAACGAAGCTCCCCAGTGACATTTCTAAACCTATCACTTTTTTCAGTAATAGATTTCTTTTTGTTTTTGCCATCTGCGATAATTAATCATTCTTCTGAAGCTGATGAGTGGCTGATTAAGATCCATCATCATCATCCCTTTGTTGCTTTTTTATTTAAACTTGGACTTGCACCAAAGCTAACTCTAGAATTGTATCTTCTTAGTCTTCCTCTTAGTACTTTTTTTGGTGCGACGAAGCTTCCCAGTGACACTCCTAAAGTAATCATTTTTTCAGTTACAGATTTCTTTTTGTTTTTGCCATCTGCGATAACTAATCATTCTTCTGAAGCTGATGAGTGGCTGATAAAGAACCATCATCATCTTCCCTTTGTTGCTTTTTTTTTGTGTAAACTTGGACGTGCAACAAAGCTAACTCTAGAATTGTATCTTCTTAGTCTTCCTCTTGTACTTTTTTTGGTGCGACGAAGCTCCCCAGTGATACTCCTAAAGTTATCATTTTTTCAGTTACAGATTTCTTTTTGTTTTTGCCATCTGCGATAACTAATCATTCTTCTGAAGCTGATGAGTGGCTGATAAAGAACCATCATCATCTTCCCTTTGTTGCTTTTTTATGTAGATGTGCACCAAGACTAACTCTAGAATTTTATCTTCTTAGTTCTCCTCTTAGTACCCTTTTTAGTGCGACAAAACTTCTCAGTAACACTTCTAAAGCTATCATTTTTTTCAGTAACAGATTTCTTTTTGTTTTTGCCATCTGCGATAACAAGTCTTCTGAAACTGATTGGTTGGTAAAGATCCATCACCATTCTCTCTTTCTTGTGTTTTTTTTTATTTATAAACTTTAGATCTATCAGCAGTTCTAATCCACTCTGTTTACTTCCTGGTTTGGTGATAATTTCTGGATCTAACATGCGGCCAGTATACTTTTAATCTTCCATCTGTGCTATGCTCTCTTCATGTTACTCAGAATCACTCCTCTATCACTTTAGAGAAATGTCAAGATGAGATAAATATCTCAAGAGCAAGGCCACCTAAAAGATCATTTAGATATGCGTGGTTTATACCAAAACTAAAAAAATGATGTATACATCTTGCCACCCAAAACCAGAAAGATTAAAAAAAGGAACAGTTACTCTAACGTGATTCGATAGCCAAGCTACCAAGCTATCATCTTTCGAGAGAAACCAAGGTAGATCAAAAAACACAACAGTTGCTCTAACGTGTTTCGATAGCCAAGCTACCAAGCTATCATCTTCAGAGAGAAACCAAGGAAGATTAAAAAACCTAAGAGTTGCTCTAACGTGTTTCGATAGCCAAGCTACCAAGCTATCATCTTCAGAGAGAAACCAAGGAAGATTAAAAAACCTAACAGTTGCTGTAACGTGCTTCGATAGCATAGCTTCATCTTTAGAGAGAGCTCTCTGAAGGTGACAATTGTTGACATTTCTAACCTTTACTATGTGGAGTTCTTCAATATTCACAACAATTAAAATTTATTAACAATTAAAACAACAGATATTAAAAATTCTACGAAGTTTCTATCACTATTTGCTATGACCGGACCTGGTTGTGTTTTTTAATCTTTCTTGGTTTAAGAGGACAAGATTTATAATCAATTTTTGGTGGTAACCAAGTCTGTTCAATCCAACGAAAAATACCGAAACTAGTTCTAAAATATTCTCTTCTTATTCATTCTCTTAGTACTCCTCTTGGTGCGATGAAACATCCCAGCAACTCTTCTGCAGTTATACTTTTCAATTATATTTATTTTCTTGTTTTTGCCATCTCCACCCAACTCCTCTTGGTGCGATGAAACATCCCAGCAACTCTTCTGCAGTTATACTTTTCAATTACATTTATTTTCTTGTTTTTGCCATCTCCACCCAACTCCTCTTGGTGCGATGAAACATCCCAGCAACGCTTCTGCAGTTATACTTTTCAATTAAATTTATTTTCTTGTTTTTGCCGTCTGTAACTTACTCCTCTTGGTGCGATGAAACATCCCAGCAACTCTTCTGCAGTTATACTTTTCAATCACATTTATTTTCTTGTTTTTGCCATCTGCAACTACCAATCATTCTTTTGAAGGTAACGAGTAAATGTCAACGAGCTTTCATCTTTCTCACTTGGTTACCTTTTCTCGCAAACCGTCCTCTGGATCTAGCACCTGGACCAGTAACTCTCCATTTACTGTTTGACTGTTTAGGTTGGTTTTATAACAACTGGTGAACTGGTAGAGCTGTCGGAAGACTTTTGCTATCTGTATGCTACTTAAAATCGCTCTTTCATCATCATAAAATTGTAATGTTGAACAAATGTGAAACTTGTCGTAAATACCTCAAGAGTAACGCTTAACGTGGTTTATACCAAAGCTAGCTCTAGAATATTATCTTCTTAGTATTCCTCTTGGCCGCGATAAAACACTCCATCAATTCTTCCAAAGTTAACCACCTTTTGAGTGACACCTATCTTCTGTTGATGCTATCCATGATAAATAAATTTGAAGGTGATGAGTGGTTCTCAATATTTCTCATGTTGTTGTATTTTTCACTTAAACAGGATCTCCCTGGTGTACTGGTAGTTCTAATCTTCTTTATTTTGTCCGGTTTTGTGCTAACTTCTGGAATTAGCCTAGCCTCCAGTCTTTCTTCTATGCAGTTCGTATGTTATTCAGAATCCCGTTCAGCTGGGCTTTGTCTCCTTTGACATGTCAGTTTTATTTTTCATTCGTTGGATTAGTAATCCTTTTTTAAATTAGACGACCAACCTCTTTGATCTTCTCTCTGCTCCATACGCACGAGTGAGAACGCTTCTGAAGCTCTAAGGTCTAACAGTTGTGCTTTCCCTCGTTTCTTTAGCGCAAAATCTCTGCATGACATTGAGAATCATTTTGAAGCCTGGCAGTGGCGCTAATGTAGAACTAACGAGTTATCTAAATCTGGCTTCTGGAAACACTAAAGCGTTGGAACACTTTTAATATTATCTTCATTCTGTCTTGGTATATAACTCTCATGAACTTCATCGGTAAATGTGTTGTTTCTTCCTTGATCTGGAACCATAAGAAGTGTTCTGGGTGTTGCTGTTATAGCAGTAGCTCTTATTTTTGTTTACTGTGACGACTGCGATGTGTCACTTATCACTATCTTGTTAGAGTTCCTTTGGTCTGTTCTACTTATTGCTTCTCTGATTAAATCGCTATTTGCATTAGTATTTACAAACACGTGGTAAGAATTCTGTTCTTATTGATCCATCAATGTTTTTTTAACTTTATTTTTGATGCTGAACAAGCTCCATAAAAGCTGAGGGTTTTTGGTACCCGTTCTCTTTACTGTTTCTCTCGTGTGAATCACTTTAAGGTATTCTGGAGTAGTAAATCCAGAAGTCTTTACAAAAACTCAAACAAGAGTTCTAGGTCTTATTAACTCAATGTATCTTTTTTTGTTGTTGATGCTTTTGTGAAACCAATAACTCTTGCGACCTTAAAAGACTTTCAGTTTTTCGTGTACTCTCTGTATAGACACGTCGATAAAAAGTTCCGAGTCTCATTGACTCGTCATTGTTTTTTATTTTTGTTTTGATGCTAATCACTTTTCTATATCGGTAGAGCACCTTTGATTCGTTCCCTTTACTGCTTTTCTGATGTAAATGGTTATAAGGTATTTGGACTAGTAACTCCAGAAGTGGACGTTCCACAAAAAAAATCTAGCAGTCCTTACGAAAATACTAACGAGAGTTCTGGGTCTTTGTGACTCGTCAATGTGTATGTGTTATCATTTGATATTTTTTGAAATTGATCATTGTTTTGAAGTTGAAGCATTTTCGATCTTCTATTTTCTTTTTGATGCTTTTGTCAAACCCATAACTGTCATGACGATATCCAAGAAAGAAGACATTTAAATTTTTTGTATGCTATTCATAAGAAACCCAGAATGTTCCTCCCCTTTAATGCTTCTGGAGCTGTCAAAACTCAATAGACTCAATCTTCTCTTTGTGCTATTTATTTAACACTGAGAATCCTCCTGAAACTCGAAGAACTGTATCTTCTAGAATTATCAAAATTCAGTAGACTCGATTTTCTTTTTGGTGCTTTTGTCAAACTCATAACTGTCATGAAGATACCGAAGAAAGAAGGTATATAAATGTTGTGTGCTTTCCATAAGAAACCCAGAATGTTCCCCTTTGAAGCTTTTGGTGCCATCGAAACTGAATCGACTTAATCTTCTCCTTGTGCTATTTATTTAACACTGAGAATTCTTCTGAAGCTCGAAGAACTGTATCTTCTGGAACTATCAAAACTCAGTAGACTCGATATTCTTTCTTTTATTTTTCATGCTTTTGTAAAACTCATAACAGTCATGAAAATACCGAAGAAAGAAGACATTTAAATTTTTTGTGCGCTATCCATAAGAAGCCCAGAATGTTCCTCTTTAAAGCTCCTGGAGCGATCAAAACTCAATAGACTCATTCTTCTTCTAGTGCTATTTATTTACCACTGGGAATCCTCCTGAAACTCTTAAGAACTGGATATTCTGGAACTATCAAAAATCAGTAAACTCGATCTTATTTATTTTCTTTTTGATGCTTTTGTAAAACCCATGACTGTCATGAAGATACCAAAGAAAGAAAACATTTAAATTTTTTGTGTGCTATCCATAAGAAACCCACAATGTTTCCCTTTAAAGCTTCTGGAGCTATCAAAAGTCAATCGACTCATTTTTCTCCTTGTGCTATTTATTGAACACCGAGAATCCTCCTGAAACTCGAAAAACTGTATCTTCTGGAACTATCAAAACTCAGTAGACTCGATCTTCTTGTGCTATTTATCTTCTTCTTCTTCTTCCTCTTCTTCTTCTTCTTTCTCTTCTTCCTCTTCTTCCTCTTCTTCTTCTTCCTCTTCTTCCTCTTCTTCCTCTTCTTCCTATTCTTCCTATTCTTCCTATTCTTCCTATTCTTCTTCTTCTTCTTCTTCTTCTTCTTCTTCTTCTTCTTCTTCCTATTTTGTTAAGACATAGTCTTGTGTTTTCTATTATAAAGCCTCTTGTGATACGAATGTCCAGTTTTCATGCCCTCTCCTAGGTTGTCTGCCAAGAAGTCTTTTTGTGTAGGTTAGGTGCTATTTATCTAACACTGAGAATTCTCCTGAAAGTCAAACTTCGTCTTCTTTCGTTGTAGCTCCTTAATCTTCCTTTTTATTGACATTGGTAATGTAATAGAGCTCCACAAGTTGTTTGGCCTCTACTATGAATTGAAAAAAAGTCGTTCCTTGATCACTACTCCCCGAGGACTCGAGATACTATCTCAAGGACTCGAGATACTACCCCAAGAAACATATATCAGTCTGTGTAGATCCGGTGACTTCTCGGACGAGAAAGCGGAGCATACATTGTGCAACTCCTTCCCATTGATCGGGGGCAAAAAGAAACATTTCGGTATAATAGTGAATGATACCTGCGAAAATTGACAGTGTAGCTCTTGAGGAATATTCTAGACTTCATGAAAGATCTGGAAGACATTGGAATTGTTTAGCTGAGGGTTTCTCACAAAAGAACCATTTTGGTCAAAGTAAAGAAGGACAATTAATTGTAAAGTATGGGAGACATTGAAATTTTTTAGATCAGTGGTTCTTATAAAAAAACCATTTGGGTCAAAGTGAAGAAAGAGAAATAAATATTAGGTCTGAGAGACATTGGAATTGTTTAGATCAGGGTTTCTCACAAGAGAACCATTTGGGTCGAAGTGAAGAAAGACAATTAAATGTTAGGTCTGGGAGACTTTGGAGTTGTTTAGATCAGGGTTTCTCACAAGAGAACCATTTGGGTCGAAGTGAAGAAAGACAATTAAATGTTAGGTCTGGGAGACATTGGAATTGTTTAGATCAGGGTTTCTCACAAAAGAACCATTTGGGTCGAAGTGAAGAAAGACAATTAAATGTTAGGTGGTCTGGGAGACATTGGAATTGTTTAGATCAGGGTTTCTCACAAGAGAACCATTTTGGTAAAAGTGGCGAAAGACAAGTAAATGTTAGGTCTGGGATACATTGGAATTGTATAGATCAGGGTTTCTCACAAAAGAACCATTTTGGCCGAAGTGAAGAAAGACAAATGTAATCAAATCTACAATGTGTTGGTGACGTCTCTACTTGTTGCTTCCTCGAGTCGAAACCCACTGGTACCATTAGGATGGTTGGTGTATCAGTATTGTTATTTTCAGTGCGACGTGACACATCACTTTTCCAGATGTATGGGGCTCCCAAAGATCTCTCCTCTCGATTAGTAAATCAAGACATCTTTATACAAAAAACATCAAATCTCAGATTAATTCTGGAGCTAGCAAAGTTGTCAGTTTTGCCGTTTTCTTGATTTCTTTTTTCTGTTTTTATGAAGCTGAGTCTTCTGAAATTAACCAATCACCTAGTAACTATGTGCTGCATTGGTATGACACTGAGAACATTTCTGAAGAAGCTCTTGGGACCTGCAGTGGCGCTTTCATTTTTTCTTTGTTGCTTCTTTGTTGCCGCGTTAGGCTGAAGTGTTAACCACTTTTGAAACTACATTTTTATCGCTAACACTTTAGAAACTTTCTGTTTTGTTACTATCCATTTACTTTCTATTATTTTGATGTTTAAGAACCCCCTGGATTTGCCTGACGCAGCAGATGTTGCTTCCTTTGAGATTGGTAGCTTTTTTGGCGCTATCAACCCAGATTTTTCAATCGCCTTCTGGGTTATCTAACTCTGAGAACCTTCCTGATACTCGATGCCAGTGTATAGCTTTCTTATTCTGTTGAATTTTCCACGCTGAACCCCCAGTTAGTCTTCTGAGGGTGAGAAGATTGCCAACAAGCTTCCAACTTTTGTCGCTGTTGCCTACAAGATTCCAACTGCGATAGTTGGGAGCTCCCAACTATCGGAGTTGCAAGCTCCCAACTATCGGAGTTGCAAGCTTCCAACTATCGGAGTTGTAACCTTGTGGGCAGTCCACTCGCCCTTAGAAGAGTTGACCCCACTGGATTTGCCTGACGCAGCAGTTGAAATTGGTAGCTCTTCTGGAGCTATCAGTCCAGATTTTTCAATCGTCTTATGGGTTATCTTACGCTGAGAACCTTTCAGTTCCAGTGACTCGATGTCAATGTATAGTTTTCTTATTCTATTGAATTTTCCACGCTGAATCCCCAGTCAGTCTTCTGAGAGTGCCACTGTTGCCCACCACGTTCCAACTGCGATAGTTAAGAGCTTTTGAATAGTCCTCTCACCCACAGAAGATCACCCTCAGAAGACTTGATTTTCATCGTAGCAAACTCGACTTCTGTTGTCCTGTAGTCCTCTTACCCTTAGAAGATCACCGTCAAAAGACTTGATTTTCATCGTAGCAAACTCGACTTCTGTTGTCCTGTAGTCCACTTACCCTCAGAAGATCACCATCAGAAGACTTGACTTTCATCATGGCAAACTCGACTTATGTTGTCCTGTAGTGCTCTCACCCTCAGAAGATCACCGTCAGAAGATTTGACTTTCATGCTGGTAAACTCGACTTCTGTTGTTATTTCAAGCTTCTGGTGCAGCTGCAAGATCAATTTCTGCTTCATTTGTAGAATGACATTCTGTGGTCCATCGTGTCTAAAACAGGAGCACCTCCGATGCAGTTGCAACCTTGATTTTGAATGACGTTGCTCTTTGACAATCAATTGCAATATAAGTGTTGCCTAATAATTAGATTCTTTCGATGAACGTAGATTTCATCATTTTGCGAGATTAAGATTTGGAGTGAATCCCTGCAAATTGCAAGTTCAACTGTTCTTCTAGTTGCTGGAGATAGTTCGTCATTTAAAGTCGATTAGTGGGCTGTGATGTCGATATTTTTCATATTTCTATTTAATTTTTGGGGAAAAAAATCGTTTGCAATAATTAGTTGTATGCAATCAGTAACTTTCATTAGTAAAAATGTTGGTAGATTGGAACCTTAAACCGATGGTTGCTTTATTTGCCCTCATGGAATACTTCAATGAATGGAAGGATGAATACGCAAGAAACACGCTTTGGTACCTCTCGTACCTTCGCTTCAGGTAGTAGGGAAGCTTTATATTAGAACCTTAGATGATCGCAGAGGTAACATTCCTTTAGTTAACCGTTGACTGAATTCAATCAACTAGTTAACCTTTCAGCCGTTACGTCTTTCCCCCGCTGTATTTACAATGCAAACAACTCAAAGTACGGATTTTTTTTGATTCGGCATTGCAGATATGGAAATCTTTATTCATAGGAGACTTTAAGAGATGTTTATTTCGTAAAGGTTTGAAGCTTGTTTGGAATTTTCTTTCGGACGAGGTGAGCATCTCTGACAAAGTCCAGAAGGTTTGGAAGGTCTTAGACGTAGATCTATTATTATATCTATGGTCCACAGGGTTTGGAATGAAACCCTCCAGATGCTGCTGTTTAAGTTAATCGAATTAGAATGTCGTCTACATTAAACCAGTGAAAGGTAAAAATTCTGCATTTGTCGTTATCAGTCTAATGGGGAATCGTGTTGGAAAGTGATTATGGACTAAATTGTCATAAGCAGAACATTGTTGCATATTCGATGCATTTCCTGTTATCGACATTTTAACGTTATGTTTACGATTGGGACTAAATTGTATACTTACTACGAAGGAAATATTTCCTTTCAGGAGAAAGTAATATTGGAAGTAGCGCCCATTAGGTCAATTGATTAGTTGGTTTCGATTTTCCTCATTTCCAGTACTATAAACGTAGTCAACTATTTAGCTATAAAAAAAGGGTAAATTCTTCGTCTTTTACTTCAAAGGTTCAGTAAAAAGATAAGACTAACAGGACTCTCTCACGAGTTTCGGGAAGTTTCTGCCATTAAGATGACTCCGCTAGGAAGACTATTCTGTGGCAACCTTCCTATCACAAGGATAGCAGAATAAGGAAGACGAGGCTTCCTAGGGTAGAGATCAAAATGTCATTTAAGACTATCCACAGTCGAGCAGACTATCCATAGTCGAGCAGACTATCCACAGTCGAGCAGACTATCCATAGTCGAGCAGACTATCCATAGTCGAGCAGACTATCCATAGTCGAGCAGACTATCCATAGTCGAGCAGACTATCCACAGTCAAGCACCAACTTTTATTGACCATGCGCACCCCATTGTCTGATCCTCCTCTTCGGAACTGGTTTTTCTTTTAGAGCACGAAATTACTTCACATCGCAACATCTAATCATTCTATAAAGTCCAAGTTAGACCAACATGGCGCTCATGTTGAGAATTTGGCTCCGAAAGGCATTTTCTTCTTCCTCTTTTGTTAAGACAGTCTTATTTTCCGTTGTAAAGCCTGTTGTGATGCGGATGTCCAGCTTTTATGTCATTTTGGGGTGGTCTGCGTCAGGAACTCTTTTTGTTGTAGGTTTTTCTTCTTTTGCGCACTTTGCTAATCTGTCGTCCCCCATTCTATCGACATGGTCTCTCCAATATCTTCGTCTTGATCTTATAAACCTAATAACGTCCAGCTTGACACAGTGAGGATTTCTGTCTACGGAGGCTCTTTTTTCTATAGAACTTCCAAGTTATGGAACTTGTTACCGAAAGGAATTTCCCCAAAAATTACAATCTATCCTTGTTTAAGAAGGCGTTTCAGCGCCATCTATCCTTGCTTCCGCATCCTATTCGCAGTGTTTTGAAAGCATAATGGGGTTACCCTTTGCGAGTGGATTACTCTTAAAAAAAAAAAGAATATGTAGTTCTCGTATTACAGCACTCCTAATTTTAACACGCAACCTCATTCCTTTAATCGATCGCAATACTCTAGTTCTTCTGGAGTCAATTTAAAGAGCAATTTTTCTGATTGAGGGTACAATTTTGGCCTAGTCTCTTCAGATACTGGAGAGGATGCTTAGGTACTTGTCTTGGGAACATATCGCATGACAGTGCGTGTAGAAACCAGACAGGTTACTACTATGCTCTGGCGAGACTTTGTCAAAGTTTTCTGGTCAATTAGGTGAATTGTCCTTTGTATTGAATCCAAAGGGGCCAGAGTTTTAGGACAGGACCCCAAACATGAGAACAATACTTCAGTGTTAGTTTAACTTGAGTTTTATAGAGCGTGAGTAGCTGATGCGATGTAAAGTACTTTTTGGCTTGAAGAAACCCCAGCTTCTGAGAGGTAGATTTGGCAATAGCTAATAGCAGCAGCAGCACATGGTCATTTCAAGAAAGGGTGGTTCTAGGTGGATAGATTAGATTAGATGCAGGAAGATGTCGACTGTATTAATCCCTGACGTTCTCTTCGAACTCTTTTGTACTCTTCTGTATTGTCTATATTTCCATTGCCTCGCTTCTCATCATGGCACTTCCATTTCAGAAGAATTTTACCTCTGATTTGGTGGAGAGAAGTTGGTGATTACATTTATTTCGAGGATAGATGAGATTAGATTCATGAAGATGTCGGCCGCATTATTCCTTGGCGCCTTCTCTTCGAGCTCTTTTGTACTCTTCCGTATTGTCTATAGTACCTTTGACTCGATTCTCATCATGGCACTTCCATTTCAGAAGAATTTCACCTCTGATTTGGCTGAGAGGAGTTGGTGATTACATTTATTTCGAGAATAGATTAAATTAGATCCATGAAGATGTCAGCTGAATTAATCTTGACTTTCTTTTTGAGCTCTTTTGAACTCTTCTGTATTGTCTATATTCCCTTTGCCTCGATTTTCATCATGGCACTTCCATTTCAGAAGAATTTCACCTCTGATTTGGTTGAGAGGAACTGGTGATTACATTTATTTCGAGAATAGATTAAATTAGATCCATGAAGATGTCAGCTGCATGAATCCTTGACTTTCTTTTTGAGCTCTTTTGAACTCTTCTGTATTGTCTATATTCCCTTTGCCTCGATTCTCATGGCACTTCCATTTCAGAAGAATTTCACCTCTGATTTGGTTGGGAGAAGGTGGTAATTATATTTATTTCGAGGATTTGTTTGAAAGAAGTTGATGATTAGATTTATTTCGAGGATAGATAAGATTAGATTCATGAGGATGTCGGCTGTGTTATTCCTTGCGCTTTCTCTTCGAGCTCTTTTGTACTCTTCTGTATTGTCTATATTCCCATTGCCGCGATTTTTATCACGGCACTTCCATTTTGGAAGAATTTCACCTCTGATTTGGTTGAGAAAAGTTGTTGATTACATTTATTTCGAGAAGAGATTAGATCCATAAAGATGTCGGCTGCAAAATTCCTTGACGTTCTCTTCGAGCTCTTTTGTACGCTTCTGCATTGTCTATATTCTCATTGCCTTGATTCCCATCGTGGTACTTTCATTTTAGAAGAATTTTACCTCTGATTTGGTTGAGAGAAGTTGGTGATTACATTTATTTCGAGGATAGTTGAGATTAGATTCATGAAGATGTCGGTTGCATTATTCCTTGACGTATTCTCTTCAAGCTCTTTTGTACTCTTCTGTATTGTCTATATTCCCATTGCCTCGATTCTCATTATGGCACTTTCATTTCAGAAGAATTTCACCTCTGATTTGGTTGAGAGAGGATAGATTACATCATATCCAGAAATATGTCGACTGCATTATTCCTTGACGTTTCCTTCGAGCTCTTTTGCATTCTTCTATATTGTCTATATTCCCATTACCTCAATTCTAATCATGATACTTCCATTTCAGAAGAATTTCACCTCTGATTTGGTTAAGAGAAGTTGTTGATTACATTTATTTCAAGGAGAGATTAGATCCATAAAGATGTCGGTTGCAAAGTTCCTTGACGTTCTCTTCCAGCTCTTTTGTACTCTTCTGTATTGTCTCTATTCCCATTGCCTCGATTCTCATCATGGCACTTCCATTTCAGAAGAATTTTACTTCTGATTTGGTTGAGAGAAGTTGGTGATTACATTTTTTTCGAGGATAGGTGAGATTAGATTCATGAAGATGTTGGTTGCATTATGCCTTGACGTTCTCTTCGAGCTCTTTTGTACTCTTCTGTATTGTCTATATTCCCATTGCCTCGATTCTCATCATGGCACTTCCATTTCAGAAGAATTTCACCTCTGATTTGGTTGAGAGAAGTTGGTGATTACATTTATTTCGGGGATAGATTAGATCAAATCCATGAAGGTGTCGGCTGCAAAAATCCTTGATGTTCTCTTCGAGGTCTTTTGTACTCCTCTGTATTATCTATATTCCCATTGCCTCGATTCTCATCATGGCACTTCCATTTCAGAAGAATTTCACTTCTAATTTAGTCGAGAGAGGTTGGTGATTACATTTATTTCGGGGATAGATTAGATCAGATGAAGATGTCGGCTGTAAAATTCCTTGATGTTCTCTTTGAGCTCTTTTGTACTCTTTTATATTGTCTATATTCCCATTGCCTCGATTCTCATCATGGCACTTCCATTTCAGAAGAATTTCACCTCTGATTTGGTTGAGAGAAGTCGGTGATTACATTTATTTTGATGATAGATTAGATCAGATCCATGAAGATGTCGACTGCATTATTCCTTGACGTTCTCTCCGAGCTCTTTTGTACTTTTCTGTATTGTTTATATTCCCATTGCTTCGATTCTCATAATGGCACTTCCATTTCAGGAGAGTTTCACCTCTGATTTGGTTGAGAGAAGTTGGTGATTACATTTATTTTGAGGATAGATTAGATTAGATCCATGAAGATGTCGGCTGCAACATTCCTTGACATTCTTTTCGAGTTCTTTTGTACTCTTCTGTATTGTCTATATTCCCATTGCCTCGATTCTCATCATGGCAGAAGAATTTCACTCTGATTTGGTTGAGAGAATTACCTCCTCTTCTGCATTAAATTTTAATTTTTTTTGCTCCTGAATTTTTCTTTGCTCCTGAAGATGTTTTTGCTCCTGAAGATGCCCTTGCTCCTGAAGATGTCCTCTACGAAGGCGAGCAAAACTGCTTAAATAGGAATAGATAATTAGAAGATTAGTAATAGACAACATGAAGATTAACTAACTGTTGACAAACCTGCCAACTCTATAGTCCTTCAGAGTATGGCATCTCAGCATATCTTGCATGGACTCTGGAGTTGGCACGTTTGTCAACAATTCGTTAATCTTCTTTTTATATTAATTCTCTTATGTTCGACCCACATATGCGGTGGAATAATTGCAACAACTCCTGTTCCAGTTATCCCAAACGCGTCAAGAACCATGTATGATTCAGGCGATAACGCTGACCGCAAATGTGAGCGTTTACATTCACGCTGCAGATAAACGTTATCGGAATCCTGTGTAATTACGAACACAGATTACACAGCGTTTGGACGAATTCAAAGTTCAAAATGCGCATCTTTAAA
Source organism: Dastarcus helophoroides (assembly GCA_028583605.1). NCBI lineage: Eukaryota > Metazoa > Arthropoda > Insecta > Coleoptera > Bothrideridae > Dastarcus > Dastarcus helophoroides. Next base: position 11,819,627 of record CM053336.1, on the reverse strand, counting down.
AATAAACAACACTGGCGGTGAAAACGCTTTATAACGTACACAAAGATTCATCGTGTTTGTCGGATGTTATCAGATCTGGATTGGAATGTATCGGGCGCCATACGGTCCCGATTTACTTATCAACTGCGCTTTTAACTGGGATTTCGAAATTTTCAAGTAGTACGCGGGGGTGAACTGGATTTAAATTGGGTTAAGTGAGGTTCAAGGTTGATGCCGAGATTTAAATTGATTGATGAGGGGTTCAAATCGATTGATGAGGGGTTCAAATTGATTGATGAGGGGTTCAAATTGATTGATGAGGGGTTCAAATTAATTGATGAGAGGTTCAGATTGATGAAAGGTTCAAATTGGGCGAGCTCGTGGAAGATTCAAATCGTGCCAATTGGGTGGCCTCAGTATTGTTTAAATTCCTTGTTAAAACTGTTTCTGTTCCAGTGGAATTACAACAGAACGTATACGTATTCTCGGGTATTTAATAAGCAGCGTCATGACTCACTTTTTATTATTAATTCATCAGAATCTCATTCAATTATTCAACTTAGTAATGGTTCGGATGTGAGTCAGCCTTCTAGCAATACTTTCGGGTTTGTAACCATTAAATATTTTGTCGATTGGTATCTTAAATCTTGGTGAGTTAAAAATAGAACAAATTCGCCCTCAGGAGAAGTAATGTGTTTAGTAGTAATACCTCTGCTGTATCTAGTATTCAGTAGGATGTGCATTGTGTTCAATCAAAGTCACATTCACTGTATTCTACCCGGAAGATTAGAAAATTCGATTACCAACGTGCGATCGTTGCTAATTAATTTTCATAATGGAATGCTTCAAGATATATTTGATTAGAATTGGACTTGTTAATTTTAGAATTCCTATAACATATTTAGATCATTGACCTTAAGCAAGTTCAGTGATGTTAGGTTATTGGCGAAATAATCGGTTGTATCAAGATATAAAAGCTTCAGTCGAGGCTTTACAAAATCTTCTTGAATTAAGTAATTTTTCTGTATCTATTTATTTTTATAAGACGAACTATTGACCACTTTTTTGAAGTTCAGCTGCTTCCTCTAAACTGCCACGACTCCTGTTGATGTTTGATATTATCTGATCCATCAGAGATAATCAGGTTCATGTTGATTAAGTGATGTAAAGAATAACTGAAGAAGACCCATCTGTGAGAAAACAGCCCTTTGAACTCAGTAAAGAGGCGAAAACCCAATTTCTAAAACGCGATAGTACACGTGACGCTATTTAATGACGCTTCTATTGCAAATCGGTCTACGCTGCTCCGTTGCATCGACAAAGTGATCGTTTGCGTTGCAAGTTTTATTAATGAACGTCCTTATTTACATGTGTTCCGCAGTTTGGGCAGTGTCGTCTTTAAACCGGATGCTCACCCACATGCCTCCTGGATCCTTAAACTAATGGCTGTCTTCCGCTAAAAAAAAAGCAAGTGAAAACGCTACATGGTTTAGACGACGACAGGTCTGCCAGTGTTAGAAGTTGCGACGTCACACTCTCAAAAATTGCGGGTCAGACTCGGAATAATTTAGCTTGACAGACGTCAAAAGTAAGGAGGTAAAGAAATTTGAAACGTCTTCTAGATCTGGAGGGTTTTTCAACGTCTGAGGTTCAAGAATCCTACCCCCATCCCTCCTCCCTTAAAAATCAGAAACTATTCTGATGTAATTCAATTTTGACTGAACAGCTTTGCTTATAAAGCGAGAGAAAAATCTTGGTGACGTCAAACGAAACTTGATTTGGTCTTATAAGTAGGATCACGTACATTATGAGGCAGCGCCAACAGACTTAAAAATATGAGATGAATGACGACGTAAGGTGTTGAATATTTCAGCGGTGGGGAATGTACTACAGCCGCTTAAGTTTTAATTGGGCTCGTGTGCGTGTGAATATCAAAGAGTTCACTCAACCCATCGACGCCCGGTGGCCGTAGAAGCGTTCATCACTATCTCAAATCAATCTGACGATTCATCCGGACAAATCTCGAAAAAAATCCGAATAACCCCCGTATAATCCAGTGATTGCGCGCCTTGTTTACGTCTTTACTACCGAGAAATACCTCGTCTCGAATATCAGTTTAAAACGAATGGGAACATTGGTCCCAAAAACAACACCTAACACCAATTCTTCAGTCTGCGCCTGGCCCGCAGTTCTCGGAACTTGGGTTGCGCCAAAGTCGGCATTTCGCAGATATTTCAGGCGGTAAAAAATCGGGGCCCCAAGCGAATGACCCCTCGGATTTTCACGGACGCCATTCAACATTCCCCGATTAGCTGGACTACTTCAATTGTCGCAGATCTCGCTTTATGGTCCGACATTTGCATAAATACCGATTCCGAGGCTAATTACCATTCACATCGATAAGCAGACGATGAGGAGTCGAAATTCCATTAGAAAGTAAAATTTCTAACGAGTAGAAATCGCAAGATTAAAGTTGTTGGTCGAGATCAGGATCTAATCTGGTTTCTGTTAAACTGAAATTGAATTTCTTCCATATTTCGCTGTTAGAGAAGAAACTGAAGAATGCGTGGACACAGTGGCGTAAATGAGAGAGTCTAAGCTAAGCCACAAAATAAGTGTGGCGATGTTGGTTTGATTAGAACATAAAAACCACATTTCACTAGGAATTACAGTGAACAGATGGACTAATTATATTCAAGACCCGAAGAGAACTAATTCTCGTTGAATTTTTTCGTCTCCACTTCACCTATAAGTGAGGGTTCTCTCGTCTTCTACAAATAATGTTAATGGCTTTCGGAAAAAATACTATTCTGAAAACTCTAATGATATTTGTACGTATTTACGTTTATCAAGGAAGATCGTGAGAACTCAATGACGATTCCAATAAGGTCATAAGACGTAATGATAATTGTGTTTACCTAAGTACATTATTCCTAGAAAGTACGCTACATAAGTAACAACTTATTTTGTGGCTAAGTCATAAATAAATTATATAAAAAATCGTAGACCTAGTTTTTCAAACATGTTTTTAAAATCCGCCTAAAGCTCTAGAAGCAGGTACGTCCCATTGACACCTGGGAAAAATATCATCAAAACTCCTGGGATAAATGTCATCAAAACTTATAAAAAATGTTCTAGGTTAGACTCAAAATTTTGAGAAAATAATCGAAAGATTAAACTCGAAAACTTGAGATAAAAGTCACAATTTAAACTTGAATTTTTGATGGAACGGACTGGTCCTTGGTTATCTTCAAAAATTGAAACACAGAATTTGTCCCCTGAAACCAAAGAAGATTCTCTTTCTTGGTTTCAGGGGACAAATTCTGTGTTTCAATTTTTAAACTTGAATAAAAAAAATATACTAAGAAAGGTAGAAAGAATATTTTCGAGGAAAAATTTGATACTTCGTCTACCAACAAATGTTAAAAGTTTATATAATTTTATGTTTGGTTATTAGAATTTTATGAGAAAAGTCGAAATTCAGGATTAAGGGTAAAACTTCGAAAACACTTCAAATTTTTAAAAAAAGTTCGCGCTTACAAAGTTATGTTTCGAAAAATAAAGAAATTTAATCTGGAATCATAAAAAAATTCCCACTTTCGGTAAAATTCCGAATTAATACGCAAAATTCAGTCTCATCTCGAAAGGGGCCAACCATAAATTACGTCACATATTCAGGGGGAGGAAGGAGATCAATAAAGTGTGTCCATCTTGTGACCGGGGGGGGGGGGGGGGTGAGACATAAACTTCGTCGTGACGTTACATCTATAAATCTTAACGTTTTAAAACCCTTAACTTTCAACTCTAACGAAAATCTTTAAAATATTACCAACTCTCGTGGAACGGACTGGTCCTTGGTTATCTTCAAAAATTGAAATACAAATCTTGTCCCTTGAAATCAAGAAAAATTAAAAAACATAACAAGGGTTGCAATAGCCAATGTAACCTGGGGCATGGGCTAGGGGAGGGTCCCCTAGGCGAATTTTTAAAGTGATTTTCGAATATTGTTTCTTCGAAATGATATTCGAAATTTCTGAAACGAATTAACTGGTCTTGAAAAAGTCGTAGTTTGGGGTTTGCAATCGATGTTTCAAAAAAAATGTTAAATATTGAAAAGACAAAGTCGGAATTTCGATAGAAAAACGGAAGTTTCAAAAAAACTTTATCAAATAATTAATGTTTTAAACACTTCGAATTTGACAGTCGAATTTTTCAGTGTTATCTTGGACCTACGGAAAAATTGGTTAAAGTTTCAAAAAGGGGGACTGAGAAATAAAAATAATAAATATCTAAATTTCGAAAAAATTAATTTTTGGGAAACATATATGCCCACATATACTACCTTGATCAAAAAGTTCCCGGAATTTATTCAAAAAATTAAAAATACAAGTTTATTCATCTAAACTATATTGTCCCCTTCAAAGTAATCCCCATCGACTGCAACACACTTATGCCAGGGCTTAATCCAATCCTCGAAGCATCTTTTATATTGGGTTTTCGGTATGCCCATCAGTGTTTCCTGCGATTTTTCCATTACTTCCTCTCGGCTGCTGAAACGCGTTCCTCCTAATGGTTTTTTAATTCGATTGAACAGAAAGAAGTCACAGGGAGCCAAATCAGGTGAATTCGGTGGCTGTTGGATGGTATTTGTTGCATTTTTCGTCAAAAAATTACGTATAATGATGGCGTTGTGCGACGATGCGTTATCATGGTGCAAAATCCATGAGTTTTCTGCCCACAATTCTGGTCTCTTTCGGCGAATTGCTTCACGCAAACGTCTCATAACGCCCAAATAATAATTTAGATGCTTTTCTAAAATTGTAAAAAATCGCCAACACACACATAGATGCACTCTTGGCTACGTAGCTTTTGCAAATGTCAAGCTATGACGCTAAGATTTAGAGCGAATATCAACAACAGATGTACCAACTTAATTTTTGGTCTCCTATTTTTCATTATTCCTATTCTATGTAAAATAAACTAACCTCTTAATTTGTGAACTGTCTTGAAGTGACGTTTTCAATAAATTTAAATATCACGTAGTCGCATTTCAAAAATTGTTTAGAAAATTGTCAACAAACCATAAAAAATTTAAATATTTCCAAACTGGGCCGAAGAAATGTTAAATAAATTGAAAAAAACTAATAAATAATATTTCTGGTCAATAAGGGTCTATCATGAAGAATCAAATCGAAACGATGGGAGCGCTACACGGTGGTTATTCTGGGAACTTTTTGATCAAGGTAGTATACCAAAAGGATGAATTATGATGTTAGGAGAAAAAAGTTAAAATTTACATTTTAAAAAAAACTCGAAATTTAATTTCTGAATTTCGCTCGAAAAAAGTCTAAATTTTGACGAAGTTCCTATTGCTGACTTCTAAAATTTTAACATTTCAAATTTCATAATTTAAACCAACAATTATTACGGTTTTTTGTTAAAATTTCGACGTCAAATTGGAAATTGAGGCTTTTTCTGAAAATTGTAACTTTTTTTGGAAATTGTGGCTTTTTTTTAAAGAAATGTAGTTTTTAGTCTCAATATTTTGACTTCTTTTAGAATTTCGTGTGAAAGTTGAATTAAGGAGACTCCAAGTCGAAACGAATTTTGATAAACACTCGAACTTTCGATTTTTTGGGTCGAAGATTTTCGAGATTCAAGTTTAAATTTACTAGTGAATAATTCAGACATTTCAAGAAAACTATTTTTTAATAAAAGCTCCTCTTTCACTCTAACTCAAAATTTGCCCCTTTTCTTTTGACTTCTTCGCGAAATTTAAGGTTTCATTTTTAAAAAATTAAAATTTTAAGTTCGAACTTTGGAGATGATCGAAAAAATTTGACATTCCTAACCCTTACGTTGTGGAATTCTTCAATATTCTTAACTATTAAACTTTAATAAGGATTAAAACAACAGCAGAAGAAAAATTCCACGATGTTTCGATAAAAAGCTAAACCAGGTCTAGTCATAGCAAATATTTATCGAAACATTGTGGAATTTTTAATATCTGATATTAAAAATTCCACGATGTTTCGATAAAAAGCTAAATCAGGTCTAGTCATAGCAAATATTTATCGAAACATTGTGGAATTTTTAATATCGGATATTAAAAATTCCAAAGAAATGTAGTTTTTAGTCTCAATATTTTGACTTCTTTTAGAATTTCGTGTTAAAGTTGAATTAAGGAGACTCGCAGTCGAAACGAATTTTGATAAACACTCGAACTTTCGATTTTTTGGGACGGAGATTTTCGAGATTCAACTTTAAATTTATTAGTGAATAATTCAGACATTTCAAGAAAACTATTTTTTAATAAAAGTTCCTCTTTCACTTTAACTCAAAATTTGCCCCTTTTCTTTTGACTTATTCGCGAAGTTTAAGATTTCATTTTTAAAAAATGAAAATTTTAAGTTCGAACTTTGGAGATGATAAAAAAAAATTTGACATTTCTAACCCTTACGTTGTGGAATTCTTCAATATTCGTAACTATTAAACTTTAATAAGGATTAAAACAACAGCAGAAGAAAAATTCTACGATGTTTCGATAAAAAGCTAAACCAGGTCTAGTGATAGCAAATATTTATCGAAACATTGTGGCATTTTTAATATCTGATATTAAAAATTCCACGATGTTTCGATAAAAAGCTAAATCAGGTCTAGTCATAGCAAATATTTATCGAAACATTGTGGAATTTTTAACATCGGATATTAAAAATTCCAAAGAAATGTAGTTTTTAGTCTCAATATTTTGACTTCTTTTAGAATTACGTGTTTAAGTTGAATTAAGGAGACTCCAAGTCGAAACGAATTTTGATCAACACTCGAACTTTCGATTTTTTGGGACGGAGATTTTCGAGATTCAAGTTTAAATTTATTAGTGAATAATTCATACATTTCAAGAAAACTATCTTTTAATAAAAGCTCCTCTTTCATTTTAACTCAAAATTGGCCCTTTTTCTTTTGACTTCTTCGCGAAATTTAAGATTTCATTTTTAAAAAATCAAAATTTTAAGTTCGAACTTTGGAGATGATAGAAAAAATTTGACATTCCTAACCCTTACGTTGTGGAATTCTTCAATATTCTTAACTATTAAACTTTAATAAGGATTAAAACAACAGCAGAAGAAAAATTCCACGATGTTTCGATAAAAAGCTAAACCAGGTCTAGTCATAGCAAATATTTATCGAAACATTGTGGCATTTTTAATATCTGCTATTAAAAATTCCACGATGTTCCGATAAAAAGCTAAACCAGGTCTAGTCATAGCAAATATTTATCGAAACATCGTAGAATTTTTAATATCTGTTGTTGTTTTAATCGTTAATAAATGTCTATTATCGTTAATAAAGTTTAATAGTTACGAGTAAACATTTTACAAAAAAAATATTTTTTTTCTTTCGTTCAAAATAATTTCTAGAAAAGTCGAAATTTTGATAAAGTTCTTGTTAATAGATTTGATTATATTTTAAAATTTTAATATTTCTCTCAAATTTCATAATTTAAATTTAAAATTGTTGTAGTTTTTCCCAAAATTTTGGCCCTATATTCAGAATTTGCGGTTTTTGTTTTGGAAATTGCCTTCTTTATCACTAAATTTAGATTTGGTTTAATTATTAATTTTTCAATTCGTGTTTTAACTTAAATTAACTAAATAATTCAAGATCAAACTAGAAATTTTGATAAAAATTTAATAACTAATGACCTCTATTAACGATAAATACAACAAGAGAAAAAAAATCTTGAATACACAATGAAAGTCTAAGTTACATTTTCTAAATTAAAGTCAACATTTTTAAAGATTTTTATGAATGAAATAACTCAGTTTCTTTTTTCTTCCATTAAAGCTAAAACCATATTTAGTCCTTTTGGCAAAAACTTTAAAAATAATCTCGAAATTTAGTGGAAATATTTAAAATTAAAAAAAAATCTCATGAAGAAAATTATCAACATTTCTATTTAGTGACAAAATTTTGGCTTTAAAACTCGAATATTCGACCTTTTTCTCGAATTTTTTTTGAAACTTCTTAACCTAACCTAACTAATAAAATTTTTAGTAATTTTGGGAACATGTTTGTCAATAAACAGTTTCTCTCTGAAGATGACAGCTTGGCTGTCGAAACGCGTTAAAACCACCTTTCTTGTGTTTTTTAATCTTTCTTGGTTTCATGGGACAAGTTCTGTATTTCAATTTTTGAAGATAACAAGGGCCAGTCCGTTCCACCAAACTTCTCCAACATTTAGTTATTTTTTAATTCTGAAATTGTAATTTTTGCGCCCAAATTTTAACTTCAAAACTTGAAATTTTAATTCTTTTTTTGGAATGTTAACTTCATTTTTAAGAAATGCGGTATTTAAACTGAGATTTTTTTTAGAAATTTGAAGTTTAAATTCGACTACTACCTATAATTTAAAACGTGTAGGTGGGACTTGGGCAGTGGCGGCTGGTCTTAAAGAGCGCAAGAGCGCGTGCTCCTCGTGAAATAAGCGATCTATTCTTTTCCGTTTAATGTAAAAGCCTTGGATTTATCACATTTTTAAACACAAGTAATGATATACTAATTAACTAATAATACTTGTGAGTGACTTGGAGTAAAGTAGGCAAAAGTTTTATTTCATTATATATTATAAGAAAATTTAAATAAGTTGGTTTTGAAAAATGAACCTTTTGATAATTTTTGACTTTATCAAAAATTTTTTTCTGGATATGTCAACTTTCCCAAAATTGAAATTTTTATTTTTTTCAATACTTCAACTTTATTTCGAAGATTGAAATACAAATGTTGTCTTCTGAAACGAAGAAAGATTAAAAAACATAGCAAAGGTTGCTCTACCGCGTTTCGATAGCCAATCTATCATCTTCACAGACATGAGTATCACTCTCATCTTCAGAGAGATGAGTTGGTTGTTCTAACGCCTTTCGATAGCCAAGCTATCATCTTCAGAGAGATGAGTATCACTCTAATCTTCAGAGATATGAGTATCACTCTGAAGATGATAGCTTGGCTATCGAAACGCGTTAGAGCAACCTTTGTTGTGTTTTTTAATCTTTCTTGTCCCCTGAAACCAAGAAAGATTAAAAAACACAACAAAGGTTGCTCTAACACGTTTCGATAGCCAAGCTATCATCTTCAGAAAGATACGCTCTGAAGCTCGTTAGAGCGACCTCTGTTGTATTTTTTAATCTTTCTCGGTTTCAGAGGACAAGATCTGTATTTAAATTCTCGAATTTCCTTCCAAAATTTCGACAATAATTTGTTGTGTTTTTTAATCTTTTTTGGTTTCAAGGGACAAAAAAGATTAAAAAATACAACAAAAGTTGTTCTAAGGCGTTTCGATAGCCAATCTATTATCTTCAGAGAGATGAGTATCACTCTCAACTTCAGAGATGACCATCTTTCTGAAGATGATAGCTTGGTTATCGAAACGTGTTAGAGCAACCTTTGTTGTGTTTTTTAATCTTTCTTGGTTTCAGGGGACAAGAAAGATTAAAAAATACAACAAAGGTTGCTCTAACGCGTTTCGGTAGCCAATATATCATACTCAGAGAGATGAGTATCACTCTCATCTTCAAAGAGATGAGTATCTCTTTGAAGATGGTAGCTTGGCTATCGAAACGCGTTAGAGCAATCTTTGTTATGTTTTCTAGTCCTTCTTGGTTTCAGGGAACAAGATTTGTATTTCAGTTTTTGAAGTTAACCAAGGACCAGTCCGTTCCACCAAAATTTATCTCCAAGTTTTGAATTCTTTGAGAACTTTAAACTTTTTCCAAATTCTCGACCCTGTTTTTGAAAATTTTTACCTTTTTTTTAAAATTCCCTCTTTGTTATTGAAAATTTATCTCTTTTTTCGTTAAAACTTTGACTCTCCAAATCTCGACTGTTTTGCAAATCTGACTTTTTTTTAATTCGACTATTAATACATTTCAGTTATTTATCAAAATTTAAATTTTTCGAAATTTTTGGCTTTTGAAAACTTTGATATATACTTAAAGTGTTTGATTTTTTAATTCAACATTTTTCAAGATTACAGCTTTTTCTCAAAATTCTTACCTTACCAAACTTAAATTTTTATTGAAAGTTTTGACTTTTTCAATATTTCCTTTTATATTTTGAAAATTACTAATTTTAAATTTTTGATATTTGTCAACTTCCATTATATTATGAAGTTTTGACATATTTTGACAACTTTAATCATTTCACAATTTAACCTCTTTTCAATTTTTTGGTTCAACCCACCTGGGTTACTTGTTAAGTTAAAACTTTTTTCTTTTTACTTTCTGTAAATAATTAAAATACAAATCTTGTTCTCTGAAACCAGAAAAAATTAAAAAAAAACACAACAAAGGTTGCTCTAACGTGTATCGATAGCCAAGCTGTAATTTTCAAAGAGATATTGTTTTTTTGTTGTGTTTTTTAATCATTTTTGTCTTCTGAGGAGAAGATTTGTATTTCAATTTTTGAAAATAACCAAGGGCCAGTCCGTTCCACCAATATTTCTGTGAATTTAAATGTGGCGAAAATTTTTACCTTTTACCTTGCAATTTCGATTTTTATTTAACATTTTGTCTACTTCCCAAAATTTTGACTGTTTTTTTAAATTTCGGTTTTTTTTAGAGATTTTTGCTGTTTTGTAATGAATTGAACTTTTATTGAAAAAATTAGAATTCTCTGGAAAAACCCGAATTCGTTGAAAAATGTCCACTTTTTTGAAAAGTCGAAATTTCTAAAAAAAAAGGTGGAATTTTTAGAAACCGAAATTTTAAGAAATGTCCAAATTTTGAATTGCTCGGGGTTTTTAAAAACCATCAAAACTTAAAAGAAACTTCCAAAATTTGAAAAATAGGAACGAAATTTTGAGGAAGCCGAAATTTATAAAAAAGTTAAAATGTTCAATAATGTCGGTATTAAAAATTTTTTTTTTTTGAATAATGGAGAATTTTAATAATGGAGATTCTTAATAAAAGTTAAAATTTTTAAAAACGGCAATTTTGAGTTGAAATGTTTGAAATGAAAAATTTAAAAAATTTATGAATCAAGTCAAAATAATATTACGTTAATTTTGAAGTAAAAATTGCCAAAACAGTTTAAAAAAACTCATTAATAAAAATTCAAATATTTCCAAACTGGGTCGCAGAAATGTTAAATAAAATTAATAAACATAATGTTTCTGACTAACAAGAGTCCACCATGAAAAATAAAATGTTTTCTTCAATTTATTTAACATTTCTTCGGCCCAGTTTGGAAATATTTAAATTTTTTATGGTTTGTTGACAATTTTTTAAACAGTTTTTGAAATGCGACTACGTGATATTTAAATTTATTAAAAACGTCACTTCATGACAGTTCACAAATTAAGAGGTTATTTTATTTTACATAGAATAGGAATACTGAAAAATAGGAGACCAAAATTTCCTAATTTATCAAAAAAAAAAATTTTTATTTTTCCATATCTAATTTTTGGTCTCCTATTTTTCAGTATTCTTATTCTATGTAAAATAAAATAACCTCTTAATTTGTGAACTGTCATGAAGTGACGTTTTTAATAAATTTAAATATCACGTAGTCGCATTTCAAAAACTGTTTAGAAAATTGCCAACAAACCATAAAAATTTAAATATTTCCAAACTGGGCCGAAGAAATGTTAAATAAATTGAAAAAAACATAATATTTCCGGTCAATAAGGGTCTACCATGAAGAAAAATAAAATGTCTGCAAATTTTGGAAATTTCCAAAAAAGTCAAACTTTTCTAAAAAAGGTCGAAATATTCAAAAAGAGGCGAAGTTTTTAAAACATAAAATGTGTCAAAATTTACATAGACAAAATAGAATTATTCAAGAAATCGAAATTTCCAAAACAATAAAAAATTTCAAAAAAAACTTTAAATTACAATTAGCCAAATTCAAATGAAGATATCATTTTTCAAAAAATTTCAATTTGCATAAAGTGCATTTCAAGAAAGAGCTGAAAATTTCAAATAAATAAAAAAAGTCATATTTTTAACTGTTTTTAGAAATTGTGACTATTTTTGAAAATTTCGAATGTTTTGAAAATTTTTAAATTCCAAAAATTCTTTTCCTAAAGATTTTGTACTGGTTTAGCAATTTTTAACTCAAAATAAACGTAATTTTTTTGGACTTTATGGAAAAGATTTAGAAAAAAAGTAGCTTTCTCAAAACGTCTAAATTTCCAAAAAAAATATCTAAATATTTAATTGCAATTTGCAAAAAATATATTTCAAGAAAAAGCTGAAATTTTCAAATAAATAAAAAAATCATATTTTTTAACTTTGTTTTAGGAATTGTAACTATTTTTGAAAATTTAGATTTTTTAAAAAAATTCTAAATTGCAGAAATTCTGTTTCTAAAAATTTTGACTGGTTTGGCAATTTTTATTTCAGAATTAACGTAAAAATTTTTGGATTTAATCGAAAGAATTTAGAAAAAAAGTAGCTTTCTCAAAACGTCTAAATTTCCAAAAAAAAGTCTAAATATTTAATTGCGATTTGCAAAAAGTACATTTCAAGAAAAAAACTGAAATTTTTAAATAAATATAAAAAAGTCATATTTTTAACTTTGTTTTAGAAATTGTGACTATTTTTGAAAATTAAGATTTTTTTAAAAATTTCTAAATTCTAGAAATTCTGTTTCTAAAAATTTTGACTTGTTTGACAATTTTTACGTCAAAATTAACGTAAAGATTTTTGAACTTTATCGAAAAGATTTAGAAAAAAAGTAGCTATCTCAAAACGTCTGAATTTCCAAAAAAAAATGTCGAGGTATTAAAAGAGGGATAACATTTTCAAATTAATCATGTTCATAATGTGGAAGTCTTCAAAAAAGGAAAATATAAGACATTTAAACTTTGAAGAGTCAAAATTGTAGAAAAGGGGTCGAAATTGCGAAAAAGCTCGAAATTCAAAAAAAAAGGTAGGACGACAGAAAATTAAAGTGGAAACTTTGATAAGGGCAAATATTCGAAAATATCGAAATTATGAAAAGTGGGAATTTTAAAAAGAAACTTAAATTTTATACTATTTTAAACGGGTTGAAATATTCAAAAAACTTAAACTTTTAAAAAATCAAAATTTTAAGCAAAAACCAACATTTTCGAATTTTCAAAAAAATCGAAATTTAGGAAAAGAGTGAAAATTTTAAAATCTCGGAATTTTGAAAAAAGTGAAAATTGGAAATGAAAATCAAATTTCAAAAAAGGTGGAATTTTGAGTAGAGGCGTAATTTTAAACAAAGACATTTTTTAGTGGAGCTTGAAATCTAGAAAAGGTCGACATTTTTTAAATGAGACATATTAAAAAAAATTAGATGGAGTTGAAATTTTGGAAATAAGTTAGTAGCTTTTTCTGAAAAAAAATGGGATTACAAAAATTTTGATGAGAAAGTAATGAACACTTTATTTCTTAAAAAGATCGTAGAACGGATTTTGTTTAAAAAATGATTTTTTTTTTGTGTTTTTGTAAAGTTTAATTAGAACTTTTTAATAAAATACATTTTATCTTCAAATGCAGTTTTCGTGAAAAAGTGATATAATTTTATTTCTATGAAAACATGGCAATTTTAACTAAGTAACCTAAAGACTTTACGAGGTGCAACCGTACCGAGTACTTTAAAGGGGCTCAGAAATGTCGATAATGTTTTTTGGAGGTTATAAGATGTTAATTAAATTTAATTCGTAAAAATACTATTAAATATCACACCTTTTGTATCACTTTTGTTTCTCTTAAATTTAATACCTCCATGGCGTGGGAGTCACCTAAACTCTAAACTACTAATATTTTTGCATCCCCTGTCCAAAAGTCACCAGCCGCCACTGGACTTGGGGTTTAGCGAGCATTTATGGAATTTGGGTTAGATACACCAAACTGACAACCGGTATTCAGTACTTAACTCTGAACCTCAAACCCCTAGAAATTTCAACTTTCTTTTTCGATATTTTGAATTAAAACTCGAAAGTAATTTAATTTAAATCATCACAAATCTTACAAATTACAGAGAGACGTTTCAATTTTATTAATCTACTTAAAAGATATATGTTTTTGAAAAATGTATGTCCAAGGGGTGGTAATTGTTACGTTTATCGGGGGCGACGTAAATGCTACAGTTACATGCGTATCAGCAATTATTTTTGACTTGCATAAATTCGCCAAAAAAAAATTGCAATTTCGGCTCCGCCTAAATTACGTTGGCGATCCGAGGAGCATTTTAATCTTGATAAATCGGGGTGATCCGGCCCTGTGGCTAAACGATCGCATTCACCGTCTTTTAGACACACGCCAGTGGTCACCTGCCCTGCCACTTGGCACGGGCTACACAACATCAAACAAAACAACCCCATTAAATCGAAAAAAAAATTATATCTTGCCGGCATAATCGTACTTATTTATCTTTTCAAATCAACCTAACCGTAGCTGCTTCTTCCAAGTTTTTATGGCCATTGCACGCACCGAGATGCAAGACGGTCCGGCGATTTGTTACATTACAAAAAAGGTCGCCCCTCAACCCACAAACTCGGACGAACGAGTGCTTTTCAAACGAGTTGGTTGACGGAGTTGATGGTATGAGCGTCTTCGTCGGGGTAGTTTCCCCTTATTCTCTGATTAGATACAGTTCAATACTTGGAATAGTTGGATAGATAAGCATCTTTGGGCCCAACATTTTCGGCAGTCGCACGCACTCTTATCGATTTTTCGTGGGACTCGAGAAGGGACGCCGGCATCTACCCTTTTATGTATTTCATTGTAAATCGTACTATTTACGTTCGAATGAAACGGCGATTCTGAGTGGTAATCAACCACAAGCTACCAAAGCTTCCAAATTTCAGTTCAGGGATTTATAAAAATTCGACGCGAATTATAAAAAAAAATACTGAAGGAAATATGGCCCCCTTTCATTGAATGACGTGTCTATTTTTCGAGCAAACAAATCCAAATAGAATGAAGACCTAGGTGCCCTATATAGGGCGAAACAGTTGCCATAATTAAGTTAAAATTTGTGGCTGCAATTGCGCAAAGACGCGCTCAAATTGGGCAAAGACGATCATTTCTAATAATGATGAAACTGTCTAAATTAAAAATTAAAATGATTTTGACTCGCACATATGAAATGGCTTCGAGAAACTCAGTAAAAAGATTGTAAACTGCTTCGGGCTCCAGCTTGGTGGCCACCATATATGCCAGATTTACTTATAACTGAAAACTGTCTAAATTACAAAAAAAAAGATTTTGACTATCATACATATATGAAGTGGCTTCGAGAAACTTATTAAAGGATTGTAAAGTGGTTCGGATTGCGGCTTGGTGGTCACCATATATGCCAGATTTACTTATAATTTAAAACTGTCCAAATTAAAAAAAATGATTTCGACTATCATATATGAAGTGGCTTCGAGAAACTCTGTAAATGGTGTAGAGAGGTTCGGCGTGTAGTTTGGTGGCCACCATATATGCCAGATTAACTTATAACTGAAAACTGTCTAAATTAAAAAAAATGATTTTGACTATCATACATATATGAAGTGGCTTCGAGAAACTCATTAAAGGATTGTAAAGTCGTTCGATCTGCAGCTTGGTGGTCACCATATATGCCAGATTTACTTATAACTTAAAACTGTACAAATTAAAAAAAATTGATTTTGATTGTCATATACGAAAAGGCTTCGAGAAACTCAGTAAAAAGATTGTAAAGTGGTTTGGGCTGCAGCTTCGTGGCCACCATATAGGCCAGATTTGCTTATAATTTTTGATTGTTTTCTGTGCTTTTAGTTTGTTATCAAGCATCAACCCTTTTCCAAAGATTTTTATTTGTTCCTGAAAATTAGTCTTTCTTGAAATTGCGACATTATCTCGAAATTTCGACTTTTTTTTCTAAAAATACCTTTTTTTTTTCACAAAATTTCTCTTTTGAAATTTTAGATTTATTTTAAAATTCGAGCTCTTATCCAAATCTGACTTTCTCAAAATTACGAAGTTTAATCTCAAAATTCATCGATTTTCTTCCTTCAGTATTTCGAGATTTCTCAAAATTTAAACTTTTCTGAACGTTTTAATTTTTTGTAAATTGGTCTTTATGCAAATTTTGACTTATCAAACCTCTCCTTTTTCTCGAAATTTGATAAATCTTTTGATAAAAAAGTAAAAATATTTGGAATAATAACTTATTTGGAAATTTTAAAATTGTTGAATTTTTGTAAAAAGACAAGAATTCCGAAAAACCTAAATTCCACATTGTTTCTCAAAATTTCGACTATTATCTCAATAGCGGATATTTTCTGACGTCACAATAGGGTAGGGGCTGCTTGTCCTTCACTCGGGCAGCCGTTAAAAAATAAATATTGAGTCAAAATGACTTTTCTTGAAATATCGAAGTTTTCCTAAAATTTTTCTCAAAATTGGCCACTTTTTTTTCGAGATTTCCTCAAAATTTGACTTTTTTTCGAAATTTCGATCTTTTTCTCAAAATGTCGATATTTTCATTTTTCAGCTTGGTGGTCACCATATATGCCAGATTTACTTGTAACTTAAAACTGTCGAAATTAAAAAAAAATTGATTTTGACTGTCATAAACGAAGTGGCTTCGAGAAACTCAGTAAAAAGAATGCAAAGTGGTTCGAATTGCAGCTTGATAGCCACCATATAGGCCAGATTCACTTATAACTTTTTGATTGTTTTCTATGCTTTAAGTTTTGTTATCAAGCATCAACCCTTTTTTCAAAGATTTTTATTTGTTCCTGAAAATTAGTCTTTTTCTTGAAATTTCGACATTATCTCGAAATTTCGACTTTTTTTCTAGAAATGCGTTTTTTTCACAAAATTTCTCCTTTGAAACTTTGAATTTATTTTAAAATTGGAGCTCTTATCCAAATCTGACAATCACAAAATTTCGAAGTGTAATCTCTAAATTTATTGATTTTCTTCCTTCAGTATTTCGTCATTTCTCAAAATTTAAACTTTTCTGAAAATTTCAATTTTTTTTAATTGGTCTTCATGCAAATTTTAACTTATCAAACCCCTCTTTTTTCTCGAAATTTGTTAAATCTTTTGATAAAAAAGTACAAATATTTATAATAATAACTTATTTGGAAATTTTGAAAATGTTGAATTTTTGTAAAAAGGTAAGAATTCCAAAAAACCTAAATTCCAAATTGTTTCTTAAAATGTCGACTATTATCTCAATAACGGATATTTTCTGACGTTACAGTAGGGCAGGGGGCAGCTTGTCCTTCACTCGGACAGCCGTTAAAAAATAAATATTGAGTCGAAAAATGTCATCTCTTGAAATATCGACGTTTTCCTAAATTTCTCAAAATTCACCCCTTTTTTAAAATTTCGACTTTTTTTTTCTAAAAATGCGTTTTTGTCACAAAATTTCTCTTTTAAAACTTTGAATTTATTTTAAAACTAGAAATCTTATCCAAATCTGACTTTCTCAAAATTTCCAAGTTTAATCTCAAAATTCATCGATTTTCTTCCTTCAGTATCTCGAGATTTCTCAAAATTTAAACTTTTCTGAGAATTTCAATTTTTTTTAAATTGATCTTTATGCAAATTTTGACTTATCAAACCTCTTTTTTCCTCGAAATTTGATAAATCTTTTGATAAAAAAGTAAAAATATTTGAAATAATAACTTATTTGGAAATTTTAAAAATGTTGAATTTTTGTAAAAAGACAACACTTCCGAAAAACCTAAATTCCACATTGTTTCCCAAAATTTCTTCTATTATTTCAATAACGGATATTTTCTGACGTCACAGTAGGGCAGGGGGCAGCTTGTCCTTCACTCGAGCAGCCGTTAAAAAATAAATATTGTGTCGAAAAACTTCGAGTCTTGAAATATCGACATTTTCCTAAAATGTTCCTCAAAAATCTCCCCTTTTTTTTTAATTTCCGCAAAATTGACTTTTTTCTCGAAATTTCGATCTTTTTCTCAAAATGTCTATATTTTCATTTTTCAGCTTGGTGGTCACCATATATGCCAGATCTACTTAAAACTGTCGAAATTAAAAAAAATTGATTTTGACTGTCATAAACAAAGTGGCTTCGAGAAACTCAGTAAAAAGATTGCAAAGTGGTTCGGATTGCAGCTTGATAGCCACCATATAGGCCAGATTTACTTATAACTTTTTGATTGTTTTCTATGCTTTCAGTTTGTTATCAAGCATCAACTCTTTTCCAAAGATTTTCATTTGTTCCTGAAAATTAGTCTTTTTCTTGAAATTGCGACATTATCTCGAAATTTCGACTTTTTTTCTAAAAATGCGTTTTTTTCACAAAATTTCTCTTTTGAAACTTTGAATTTATTTTAAAATTCGAGCTCTTATCCAAATCTGACTTTCTCAAAATTTCGAAGTGTAATCTTTAAATTCATTGATTTTCTTCCTTCAGTATTTCGTCATTTCTCAAAATTTCAATTTTTTTTTAATTGGTCTTTATGCAAATTTTGACTTATCAAACCTCTTTTTTCTCGAAATTTGATAAATCTTTTGATAAAAAAGTACAAATATTTATAATAACTTATTTGGAAATTTTGACAATGTTAAATTTTTGTAAAAAGGCAAGAATTCCAAAAAACCTAAATTCCAAAATGTCGACTATTATCTCAATAACGGATATTTTCTGACGTCACAGTAGGGCAGGGTCGGCTTGTCCTTCACTCGGACAGCCGTTAAAAAATAAATATTGAGTCGAAAAATTTCAACTCTTGAAATATCGACGTTAAGAGCTCTTATCCAAGTCTGACTCTCAAAATTTCGAAGTTTAATTTCAAAATTCATTGATTTTCTTCCTTCAGTATTTCGTCATTTCTCAAAATTTAAACTTTTCTGAAAATTTCAATTTATTTTTAATTGGTCTTTATGCAAATTTTGACTTATCAAACCTCTCTTTTTTGTCGAAATTTGATAAATCTTTTGATAAAAAAGTACAAATATTTATAATAATAACTTATTTGGAAATTTTGAAAATGTTGAATTTTTGTAAAAAGACAAGAATTCCAAAAAATCTAAATTCCAAATTGTTTCTTAAAATGTCGACTATTATCTCAATAACGGATATTTTCTGACGTTACAGTAGGGCAGGGGGCAGCTTGTCCTTCACTCGGACAACCGTTAAAAAATAAATATTGAGTCGAAAAATTTCAACTCTTGAAATATCGACGTTTTCCTAAAAAATTTCTCAAAATTCGCCCCTTTTATTGAAATTTCCTCAAAATTTCGATCTTTTTCTCAATATGTCGATATTTTCCTCGATATTTTAATCGTTTTCAAAATGTGTTTGGGTATCTGGGACTTTCGATTTTTACCTCAAAAATCACCTTTTTCTCTAAATTCTAATACTTTCCTAATTTTTTCAAAAGGTCAGGTTTTTATATTAAATCTGATTTTCTAAAAATTCCGACTTTATTCCAAAACTCTTTTTTTATTATAATTCGTCTTTTTCTTAATTACAACAATAAAGTCGAGTTTTCAGAAAGTGGAATTTTCAGTATAAACTCAAAAATTTTACTTTCCTCGCTCAAAGTTTTTGAATATTTCATAGACATTTTGGCCTTTTTTTTGAAATTTTGATTGTCCAGAAATTTCAGTCTATTTCTCAAAATTCGTCTTCAAGTTTCGACTAAATGTCCTGTTTCTAGAATTTTCAGTTTAAAATTGAGCTTTTTATTCTAAATTCTACTTTTTCTCAAAATTCGTTTATTGTTTTAGAACTGAATTAAAATTTTTCAACAAATATAATAATTTTGAGCATAGTAGTTCTACGAAATTATATCAAAATTTAAATGAAAGTAAAAACTGTAAGAGAAATACGTTTACGACTATTTTTTTTTCTTCAAATTCGATTTATTCTGGAAATTGCCATTTTTCTCTTTCTAAGTGCTAGTGAAAAAGTCAATCGCGAATATTGGAAATGAATATTCGCATTCGCGAATGTTGGAAATGAATATTCGCATTCGCATTCGCGAATGTGGGAAAACCAACATTCGTTTGATTCGTTAGACTCTTGGAAGCAAACATACAACTCGTGATTTTTTATCAGACTTCCCGTTTCTCTGAACTTTGCTTGATCCACTTTCAAACCCTTAGGATCTCTATTTCAGTTCTGAGGATTTTTTTTAAGTTCAATCCACTCGCAAAGGGTAACCCCATTATACCTTTAGAACACCGCGAGTAGGATGCGAAAACAGGAATTGAAAACCTTTCCTCTCGTTTTTGAGATTTTGGAACGGTTGGTTGATCACCTTCATTTCGAATTTTATTTAGAAATTTCGACTTAATGTAAAAAATTTTGAGTTTCAATTTTTTTTAAAATTTCTACTTGTTAACATTTTGGCTTTTTATAATTTGATTTTTTTTTTGCAAAATTATACTTATTTGAAAATTTTGTTTATCAGAAAGTTTCTTTTTTGATAATTTCAACTATTTTAACAATTTGGACTTTGAATTTGTTTGGAAACTTCGACTTTATCTCGAAGTTTCGAATTTTTTGAAAAATTTTAACTTTTCTCAAATCTGTGACATATTTTTGCAATTTTGGATCTTTTTTTCAAAATTTCACTTCTTATTAAAAATTTATACTCTTTTTAAATTTAGAGTCGAAATTTCGATCTTTTCGTAAATCTGACTTTTTAAAATTGGAGTTTTTTAAATTATTCCAACCATTCATCAAAATTTGAATTTTTTTAACATTTCGACTTTTGAAAACATTGAAAACTTTTGATTTTTTAAATTTCGACTTTTTCTGAAATTTCGACTTTTCCTCAAAATTTTACCGTTATCTCAAAATTTCGACTTTTTCTCAAAATTTTGACTTTCTGACCATGACAACTTTTTTTTTTGAAAAACCTAGCTTTTCGATTTTTTATTGAAAAATTTAACTCTCTTGATCATTTTTACTTTTTTGTAGTTTGTGAAATTAGCAATTTTAAAAATTCCAATTCTCTAATTTTGCCTATATTCCACTTTACCTATTTTCTTTCGATATTTTCGAAATTTCGACTTTTTTGGGAAATTTGCATTTGTGTTATATTTTTTTGACAAGTTACATTTTTTTGGGTTGAGTTTTTTAAAATTTTCAGGCAAAAGTTCATTATTTTAGAAAATTTTAATTTTTCTGCAAAATTTTGATTTTATTTCTACAAGTTTTAACATTTTTTGCAAACTGTGCCTTGTTTTTCAAAAATTTCGATTTTCTTTTGAAGTTTAGACTTCTATGTAAATTTAAATATTAGTTAAAAAATTCGACTCTTTTGGAAAATTTCGACTTTTGTCAAAAGATGGATTTTTCAAGCTTTCGACTTTTTTGAAATGTTGGACCTTTTTTTTCGGAATTTCCACCTTTTTAGTTTTTTATTTTTGAAGTGAAAACTTAGGATGCGTTGAGCAATTTTATATATGGGGAAAACTTACGGTTTCGCGCGACCATCACGCTTTCGCGTGACCATCACGCTAAATTACGTTACCGATATGCTCTAATGTGAACAATATTATTTCGAAAAAAGGGGATCGTCAACATTTTTTTAACTTCTATGTAAATTTAAATATTATTAAAAAATTCGACTCTTTTTGAAAATTTCGACTTTTGTCAAAAGATGGATTTTTCAAGCTTTCGACTTTTTTGAAATGTTGGACCTTTTTTTTCAGAATTTCCATCTTTTTAGTTTTTTATTTTTGAAGTGAAAACTTAGGATGCGTTGAGCAATTTTATATATGGGGAAAACTTACGGTTTCGCGTGACCATCACGCTAAATTACGTTACCGATATGCTCTAATGTGAACAATATTATTTCGAAAAAAAGGGGATCGTCAACATTTTTTTAATTCACGAACCATTAACGTGACAGTATACTGGGCCCCTTTTTGTCTTCTCTCTCGGCGGGCCTGGTCGCTTGATGCCTCGTTTTTCTCTCGATATTTTCGAAATTTCGACTTTTTCGGGAAATTTTGACTTGTGTTATTTTTGTTGACAAAATGCAGCTTTTTGCTTAAGCTTTTTCCAAAATTTCAAAATTTTTAAAAAATTTGTCGCAAACGTTCGTTTTTTTAGAAAATTTCAATTTCTCGCCAAAATTTTAATTACAGGTTTTAACTTTTTTTGCAATCTGTGGCTTGTATTTTAAAAAATTTCAATTTTTTTTCTTGAAGTTTCGATTTTTATGTAAATTTTACTTTAATTTGAAAAATTTGACTTTTTTTTGAAAAATTTGACTTTTCAGAGAAAGGATCTCATTGGAAGAGAAATTCAAAATTTATTACAAAGTTACTCGGGTTTTAACAAGAAATTTCGAAAAAAAGTGTCTAAATTGGGTGAATAATTTGAAAATAAAAAAATATTGTTTAACTAATATTATAAATACTAGAAAGTTTTACTTGAATTCTTTCCTTAAAATTTTGACTTTTTCTGGAAATTCTTAACAATGATCCATGTTTGAATTTGGCGTTTTGAGAAAACTGGAAACATAATAACTCTAAATGTGAACAATATTATTTCGAAAAAAAGGGGATCGTCAACATTTTTTTAATTCACGAACCATTAACGTGACAGTTTACTGGGCCTCTTTTTGTCTTCTCTCTCGGCGGGCCTGGTCGCTTGATGCCCCGTTTTTCTCTCGATATTTTCGAAATTTCGACTTTTTCGGGAAATTTTGATTTGTATTATTTTTTTTTGACAAAATGCAGCTTTTTGCTTAAGCTTGTTCCAAAATTTCAAAATTTTTAAAAAATTTGTCGCAAACGTTCGTTTTTTTCGAAAATTTCAATTTCTCGCCAACATTTTAATCACAGGTTTTAACTTTTTTTGCAATCTGTGGCTTGTATTTTCAAAAATTTCAATTTTTTTTCTTGAAGTTTCGATTTTTATGTCAATTTTACTTTAATTTGAAAAATTTGACTTTTTTTGAAAAATTTAACTTTTCAGAGAAAAGATCTCATTGGAAGAGAAATTCAAAATTTATTACAAAGTTACTCGGGTTTTAACAAGAAATTTCGAAAAAAAAGTGTCGAAATTGGGTGAATAATTTGAAAATAAAAAAATATTGTTTAACTAATATTGTAAATACTAGAAAGTTTTACTTGAATTCTTTCCTTAAAATTTTGACTTTTTCTGAAAATTCTTAACAATGATCCATGTTTGAATTTGGCGTTTTGAGAAAACTGGAAACATAATTTCGAAAAAAAAAGGTCGCCCAAAACTTGGCAACTTCTAGAATTCAAAATTTTAAGAAAATTTTCTCTAATTGATTTTTGTTTGGAATTTTTACATTCTTTTTAAAAACTCCTGAAGCTTTGAAATATTTCCCACTTTCGTGTTTCTAAAATTTCTACGTCAAACTCAGTTTATTTTTGGAAACTATTAATTTTTTCACTTTGGATCTTATTCTGTAAATTTCGATTTTTTTGTTAAATTCAAACTCGAAAACCCTTAGATTTGAAAATTCGAATATTCGAGTTCAAACTGTCTAGAAAAAGTCAAAATTTTAAGAAAATTTTTCTCTAATTGATTTTTATTTGGAATTTTTAAATTCTACTTAAAATTCTTGATGCCTTAAAATTTTTCCCACTTTCGGTTCCTAAAATTTCTACGTCAAATTCAGTTTATTTTAGAAAACTAATAATTTTTACCCTTATTTTCTTTCGAAA
This sequence comes from Dastarcus helophoroides, assembly GCA_028583605.1. NCBI lineage: Eukaryota > Metazoa > Arthropoda > Insecta > Coleoptera > Bothrideridae > Dastarcus > Dastarcus helophoroides. Next base: position 11,796,003 of record CM053336.1, on the reverse strand, counting down.
TTATGTTTCCAGTTTTCTCAAAACGCCAAATTCTGCAAATTTCGATTTTGTTTCAAGTTTTCAGTTTAAATTCGAACTGGAAAAACCACAGATTTGAAGTTTAATTTGAATATTCGAGTTTAAACTCGAATAGAGAGTTCAAACAGTCTAGAAAAAGCCAAAATTTTGAGAAATCTATTGAATTCAGTTCGATTTTTTGAAAATATTGATGGAGTCAGAAATAAGACTTTTTTTTAAACACTGAACTTCTTTCCTTCTAAACTTCGAATTTGTTTTACGAAGTTCGAATTAAAACTCGTAATTAAAAGAAAATGAAAATTAAAAATCTCAAGATTAGGCTTGGAATTTAGAAAATTAAAAAAAATGAAATACAGTCATACCTCCCTATAACGAACCTCCCGAATTGTTTCAGGGAACGTAGCATTTTAAGCAAATTTACACGTAATATTACCTCCATTTAACGAACAGGATACCTCCTTACAACGAATTTTTGAACCAAGATTTTTCAAGATTAAATTAGTTCCTTTCAGAAAAAGTTCTTAATACCTCATGCTAATGACATTCCAAGGTTTGATCCGTTTATAATTGTTTCTCGTTCAAAATAAGTAAATACTCAATTTTTGGGATACCCCATGCTAATGACTTTGTTTACATTTGGGTTTGCAGTTTAAGAACACACCTAAAAGCGTTAAATAAGTGCAAACATTTTTTTAACAGGAAACATTTTCTAAATTCTCTCTTCAAACAGAAATAACAGATTTTTTAAATTAAATTTAATTTATCTACATATGTTTAATTATATATTTTTAAATAAATGTGTAATGTGAAATGCTACATGTGAATTGTGCATTTTTAATGCTACCTCCCTATAACGAAAACCTCTCTATAGCGAATTTCTTTGTAGGATATTGGAATGCTCTATAGGGAGATTTGAGTGTGTTTGATAAAAATTTCCACAATTTACATTTTAATGAAAAATATACCACTTTTCTTAAAATTTTAAAACTTCTAAATTCGAAATTTGAAGAACATTTCTATTAATTAATTTAATTTTTTCAAAATATCGAAACTGTTGCATTTACTTCTGAAATTTCGACGTCAAATTAGCCAAGTTTAAATTTGTCTTTTTGATGTTTTGATTCCTTTTTTGCCCTCTAGTTTCTAAGTTACGACTTTTTTTTGGTTTGCGTGCCCCCAAATTCTATTCAACTGAATTACTTGATATGTATGTCGAATCTTCGAGAAAAGGACAAATTTTCAGGAACAAATGAAAATCTTTAGAAAAGGGTTGATGCTTGATAACAAACTGAAAGCATAGAAAACAATCAAAAAGTTATAAGTAAATCTGGCCTATATGGTGGCTATCAAGTTGCAGTCCGAACCACTTTAGAATCTTTTTACTGACTTTCTCGAAGCCATTTCGTATATGATAGTCAAAATCAAATTTTTTTAATTTGGGCAGTTTAAAATTATAAGTAAATCTGGCATATGTGGTGACCACCAAGCTGCAGTCCGAACCACTTTACAATCCTTTAATGAGTTTTTCGAAGCCACTTCATATATGTAGATGATCAAAATAATTTTTTTTTTAATTTAGACAGTTTTCGGTTATAGGTAAATCTGGCATATGTGGTGGCCCATTTGTGACGAGTGTTGAGTACCCAATGCTTCCCTTTGGTCTTATTTGAAATTTGCAACACCCGGAATACTTTCGATGTGCTCCAAATTAAAACAAACGTTAAAGTAGGCTTAAGCCCACTTTTACGTTTGATAACTAACAGGGGATTAACCCCATGTTAATTAGGGTGTAAGTTTGAGTAAAATCAAATTGCATGCAAATTTAGAAAATATGGCGGATGCGCCCCCAGTTTACTCGATATAAACTCGGATCAGCGGAAGCTGCTTCATCTCCGAAGGCGATTGCTTTGAATTTGACACCCTTACACTCTCTCTCTCTCTGTGTGCAAATATCGCGAGTGGCCTCGGGGGTTAGTGGTACCCGTGCGCCGGTGCGTTTGCCAGAGGTACAACTGCCGAATTTCGGAGAGGTACGTGCGGTCGTCAAGGCGGGTTTGGGTGAAGCCGATCGGTAAGCAACAGCCCTTCTTATTCTCGCCGGAGTTCAAGGTCGAGCCACCCCCTCTGTCGGTCCTTCTCGCACTCGCCGTTTTAAATTCCAACCACCCTAAGGACGGAATATATGATTTAATTGATGTTGTGCGTTCCTATTTATGCCGAGCAGCTGCTAGGTGGGCCAAACCTAACGCACGTTTTCGGCTATGCAGTCCCGGACTTCGATTTTGATTAGTCGAAGTAATGTTCATTTTGTTATTAAGACATTGAGACTAACTCTTATTTATGTTCATAATTATTAAGACATAGCGATTAAATCTTATTTAAAGAAGTTAAAACATTGATCTTGTTTCTTGAAACCCAGTAAGGTTAAAAAACACAACAAAGGTTGCTTTAACCTTGGTTATCTTCAAAACTGAAATACAAATCTTGTCTCTTGAAACCAAAAAAGGTTAAAAAGAGGTTGCTTTAACGCGTTTCGATAGTCAAGCTCTCATCTTCAGAGAGATAACCTCTGAAACTCGTTAGAGCGACCTCTGTTGTGTTTTTTAATCTTTTTTGGTTTCAGGGGACAAGATTTGTGTTTCAATTTTTGAAGATAACTAAGGACCAGTTCGTTCCACCAAAAAGGAAAAAAAAAACACAACAGAGGTCGCTCTAACGAGTTTCAGAGGTTATCTCTCTGAAGATGAGAGCTTGACTATCGATGTGATCTTTTGGAAAAAAAAATCGTTCATATTCATCACGATCTTCAAAAATTGGAACAGGGCACTTAGGTACGTCCTGGGGAAATGCCCCCTGAAGAAAATACTTGTCTTCTCTTCCTTGTTTAGGGCGAAGACTATTATGTATTCAAAAAAGCTCAGAAATCTTAAGCACATCTTCCCTTGCAACATGAATATTTTGTTGTGAAAGTTTGATTGTTTCTGGAAATTTCAACTCTTTTTTTAAATTTCCCTGTTAAAAATTCTTTCCTAAAACCTCGAAGTTCTATAATTTCGACAGTAATATAAAAACTTAAATTTTTCTAGAAATTTTGAAAATAGAGATTTTAAGAATAAAAGTCTCGTCTCTTCCACAATCTTTCAATTTTTTTCTCAACATTTCTACTCTTTGAAGTTCTAACCTTCAAAGTTCCAGTCTATTTCCACCATAGTTTAAAAATTTGAATTTTTCTAGAAATTTTGAGTAAAAAATTGACAGTTTTGAGAAGAAAGGACGAAATTTTGAGAATACATTCGCCTTCTGAATTGTTTCACATTTTTTCAAGCACAGCTTCCCTTGTAACATGAAAAGTTTTTGTCAGAGTTTAGAGTTTTTCTGAAAATTTTGACTCTCTTTAAACTTCCTAGTTGAAAGTTCTTTCCTAAAATCTCGATTTTTCTTCCAAAATATCGACAACAATTTAAAAAATTTCAATTTTTCTAGAAATTTTGAGAATAAAAATCTCGTCTCTTCTACAATCTTTCAATTTTTTTCTCAACATTTCTACTCTTTGAAGTTCTAATCTTCAAAGATCTAATCTTCAAAGATCTAATCTTCAAAGTTCTAACCTTCAAAGTTCCAGTCTATTTCCACCATAGTTTAAAAATTTGAATTTTTCTAGAAATTTTGAGTAAAAAATTGACAGATTTGAGAAGAAAGGACGAAATTTTGAGAATACATTCGCCTTCTGAATTGTTTCAAATTTTTTCCTCAAGCACAGCTTCCCTTGTAACATGAAAAGGTTTTGTCAGTCAGAGTTTAGAGTTTTTCTGAAAATGTTGACTCTCTTTAAACTTCCTAGTTGAAAGTTCTTTCCTAAAATCTCGATTTTTCTTCCAAAATCTCGACAACAATTTAAAAAATTTCAATTTTTCTAGAAATTTTGAGAATAAAAATCTCGTCTCTTCTACAATCTTTCAATTTTTTTTCAACATTTCTACTCTTCGAAGTTCTAATCTTCAAAGATCTAATCTTCAAAGATCTAATCTTAAGTTTTAACCTTCAAAGTTCCAGTTTATTTCCACCATAGTTTAAAAATTTGAATTTTTCTAGAAATTTGGAGTAAAAAATTGACAGATTTTAGAAGAAAGGACGAAATTTTGAGAATACATTCGCCTTCTGAATTGTTTCAAATTTTTTCCTCAAGCACAGCTTCCCTTGTAACATGAAAAGTTTTTGTCAAGAGTTTAGAGTTTTTCTGAAAATTTTGACTCTCTTTAAACTTCCTAGTTGAAAGTTCTTTCCTAAAATCTCGATTTGTCTTCCAAAATTTCGACAACAATTTAAAAAATTTCAATTTTTCTAGAAATTTTGAGAATAAAAATCTCGTCTCTTCTACAATCTTTCAATTTTTTTTTCAACATTTCTACTCTTCGAAGTTCTAATCTTCCAAGATCTAATCTTCAAAGTTCTAACCTCCAAAGTTCCAGTCTATTTCCACCATAGTTTAAAAATTTGAATTTTTCTAGAAATTTTGAGTAAACAATTGACAGATTTTAGAAGAAAGGACGAAATCTTGAGAATACATTCGCCTTCTGAATTGTTTCAAATTTTTTCCTCAAGCACAGCTTCCCTTGTAACATGAAAAGTTTTTGTCAGAGTTTAGAGTTTTTCTGAAAATTTTAACTCTCTTTAAACTTTCTAGTTGAAAGTTCTTTCCTAAAATATCGATTTTTTTTCGCAATTTCGACTCTAAAAAAACCACATGGCATATGCCAATGATATTTTATGTGCAAATGTGCAAAGATAATATACAATTGAATTTGAATTCGTTTTGGGGACAATTTGGTGAGACTGATAAAAACAATAAAACTATTTAGTAAAATTAATGTCTATAGAGGGCTTTATCTGCAGCAATTCATTAAGAGCATGCAACCTGAATACTTAGTGGATGCCCTATATCGTATAAGGAATCTATTTGCCAAATTTCAGCCTTGCAAGTGTAACTACTTTCGAATATTTGGTGACAAGTGAGTGAGTTGCCTTTTGTACATATTTATCAGGATGTTCCTTATTTTGGTCATTTTAGAATTTCAAAAGCAAAATTTTTGCTTTCCATTGTCAGGATTAAGGAAGTTGAACTACAAATCTTGTCCCCTGAAACCAAAAAAAGATTACAAAGCAAAACAAAGCTTGCTCTAACGCGTTTCGATAGCCAAACTATCATCTTCAAAGAGAAGAGTTAGAGCAACCTTTCTGGTGTTTTTTAATCTTTCTTGGTTCCAGGGAACAAGATCTGTATTTCAGTTTTTGAATATAACCAAGGACCAATCCGTTCCACCAAAAAAACACTATTAAGGGAGATTAAATTGACTTAAAACTTAGGCCACCATTGGTACGCTACGGAGTAACCAAGGTGAACAGAACCACTATCACTAGTACCATATGGGACAAAAAAGATGTCTCTGTCTAACCAAGCTGCGAGGCGATGCACTCCATGCAACAGCAGGATTTACATTACGTTGATAACGCCTTACGCAAATATGGTACATTCCCGGCTGCATTCCAATTGCAATCTCCTCGGTCTTGAATGATCTCGACTTGTAAACAAGCCACTCAAACTGCAAAGAGGCGGTTCCATCTCTTTCATGTTCTCTCGAATGCATCGCGAACGGAATTCATTATTCCTGCAAAATACGAATTCGCACGAACGCGCTCGTATCCTGCTAAGTTCAGTGGCTCGGTTCGCGATCGTCGACAGTCGCACATTTCGCGCAACTGGGTGCATCTGTTTTTAATTCGCAAATCGGCGACGTTTTGTCATTTAATTTGTTTATATCGTGTGACTCGTTGTCAAATGCAAGTTTGCCGCTTGTAAGTATGAGTTTCTTCCGTTTTGCGTGAAGCCCTTAAATGTTAAGACGCATCCTTTGTATGGCGAGTACGCCTACATTTATTATCATGAAGGGGGAGAGGCGAGTCGTTTTTATTATCGCTGGCTTGTGTGAAGCAACTGAGAGTATTATTTACATGCAGTGCACTATGCGACGATTATCAACCTTCCTTGGGATTTTATGTGTATCAATACGATCACGTCCACAACAATAACACCGCGAGCAGAAAAGCTAAAAACAGTTACCGCACTTTTTACTGAAATATACACGAGAGCGGAGATAGTTACCAAACGTTAAAAACTGAAGTGAAAGTTTCCTTCTGTAGCACCAATCGAGTTAGCTTCAGCAGGAAAATTCCTGCTGCCAAAGATACTCATCGATCATTTACAAAGTCGACGATGAATTAGTTGCGATTTATTGAATCCCAACTGCATAATTATCTAAAAATCGTCAACGAATTTCTTCTTCTTCCGTCAACGAATTTAAAAAAAAAGTCAGTGGCGCCCATACCATTTTTGAATCCATCGCATCCTCCAGTTTGCATACAGGCAACTTTCTGGGTGAAAAACGTTTCACTAGATTGCGCAGTTCGTCGACCCACTTGTAAATTGAAGCATGTGTTTCTAAATGTGATGTTTACGTTGTGCTTAAGCTGGTAGGTGGTTTGTCTTGTTTGAAAGTTGTATATGCATCGTTATATCAGTGGCGCCTTTGCAAACTCTCGGCTTCGTTCATATTCATTACGATGTTCGAAAATTTGAACAGGACATCTAATGATGTCCTGAGTAAATGGCCCCTAAAGAAAACACTTGACTGCTTCTCGTTGTTGTGATCTTTAAAAAAAATCGTTCATATTCATCGCGATGTTTAAAAATTTTAACAGGACACTTAATTACGTCCTGGGGAGGGAAAATACTTGACTTCTCTTCCTTGTTGTGGTATTTTGAAAAAAAAAAAATCGTTCATAATCATCACGATGTTCAAAAATTTGAACAGGACACTTAGTTACGTCCTGGGGAAACATCCCCTAAAGAAAACAGTTGTGTTCTTTCCTTGTTGCGATCTTTTGAAAAAAAAAAATCATTCGTATTTATCGCGATGTTTAAAAATTTGAACAGGACACTTAGTTACGTCCTGGGGAAGGAAAACACTTGACTTCTCTTCCTTGTTGTGATCTTTTGGAAACAAAATCGTTCATAATCATCACGATGTTCAAAAACTTGAACAGGACACTAAGTTACGTCCTGGGGAAACATCCCCTAAAGAAAACACTTGTGTTCTTTCCTTGTTGCGATATTTTGGAAAAAAAATCGTTCATATTTATCGCGATGTTTAAAAATTTGAACAGGACACTTAATTACGTCCTGGGGAAGGAAAACACTGTACTTCTCTTTCTTGTTGTGATCTTTTGAAAAAAAAATCGTTCATATTCATCACGATGTTCAAAAATTTGAACAGGACACTTAGTTACGTCCTGGGGAAACATTCCCTAAAGAAAACACTTGTCTTCTTTCCTTGTTACGATCTTTTGAAAAAAAAAATCGTCCATATTCATCGCGATGTTTAAAAATGTGAACAGGACACTTAATTACGTCCTGGGGAAGGAAAACACTTGACTCCTTTTCCTTGTTGTAACCTTTTGGAAAAAAAAATTGTTCATATTCATCACGATCTTCAAAAATTTGAACAGGACACTTAGGTACGTCCTGGGGAAATGCCCCCTAAAGAAAACACTTGTCTTCTTTCCTTGTAATCTTTTGAAAACGAAAATCGTTCATATTCATCACGATGTTTAAAAATTTGAACAGGACACTTCATTACGTCCTGGGGAAGGAAAACACTTGACTTCTCTTCCTTGTTGTGATCTTTTGGGAAAAAAATCGTTTATACTCATCACGATGTTCAAAAATTTGAACAGGACACTTCGTTACATCCTGGGGAAACGTCCCCTAAAGAAAACACTTGTCTTCTCTTCCTTGTTTAGGGCGAAGACTATTATGTATTCAAAAAAGCTCAGATGCTCACGTTAAAGAAGTCTTAAGCACATCTTCCCTTGCAACATGAACATTTTGTTATGAAAGTTTAATTGTTTCTGGAAATTTCAACCCTTTGTTAAACTTCCCAGTTGAAAATTCTTTCCTAAAACCTCGAATTTCTATAATTTCGACAATAATTTAAAAACTTAAATTTTTCTAGAAATTTTGGGAATAGATTTTAAGAATAAAAATTTCGTCTTTTCTTCCACAAACTTTCAATTTTTTTCTCAACATTTCTAATCTTTTAAGTTCTAATCTTTAAAGTTTTAATCTTCAAAGTTCTAATCTTCAAAGTTGTAATCTTCAAAGTTCTAATCTTCAAATGTCCAGTCTATTTCCACCATAGTTTAAAAATTTGAATTTTACTAGAAATTTTGAGTAAAAAAATGACAGATTTTAGAAGAAAGGACGAAATTTTGAGAATACATTCGCCTTCTGAATTGTTTCAAATTTTTTCCTCAAGCACAGCTTCCCTTGTAACATGAAAAGTTTTTGTCAGAGTTTAGAGTTTGTCTGAAAATTTTGACTCTCTTTAAACTTCCTAGTTGAAAGTTCTTTCCTAAAATCTCGATTTTTCTTCCAAAATTTCGACAACAATTTAAAAAATTTCAGTTTTTCTAGAAATTTTGAGAATAAAAATCTCGTCTCTTCTACAATCTTTCAGTTTTTTCTCAACATTTCTACTCTTTGAAGTTCTAATCTTCAAAGATCTAATCTTTAAAGATCTAATCTTCAAAGTTCTAACCTTCAAAGTTCCAGTCTATTTACACCATAGTTTAAAAATTTGAATTTTTCTAAAAATTTTGAGTAAAAAATTGACAGATTTTAGAAGAAAGGACGAAATTTTGAGAATACATTCGCCTTGTGAATTGTTTGAAATTTTTTCCTCAAGCACAGCTTCCCTTGTAACATGAAAAGTTTTTGTCAGAGTTTAGAGTTTTTCTGAAAATGTTGACTCTCTTTAAACTTCCTAGTTGAAAGTTCTTTCCTAAAATCTCGATTTGTCTTCCAAAATTTCGACAACAATTTAAAAAATTTCAATTTTTCTGGAAATTTTGAGAATAAAAATCTCGTCTCTTCTACAATCTTTCAATTTTTTTCTCAACATTTCTACTCTTTGAAGTTCTAATCTTCAAAGATCTAATCTTCAAAGATCTAATCTTCAAAGTTCTAACCTTCAAAGTTCCGGTCTATTTCGACCATAGTTTAAAAATTTGAATTTTTCTAGAAATTTTGAGTAAAAAATTGACAGATTTTAGAAGAAAGGACGAAATTTTGAGAATACATTCGCCTTCTGAATTGTTTCAAATTTTTTCCTCAAGCACAGCTTCCCTTGTAACATGAACAGTTTTTGTCAGAGTTTGGAGTTTTTCTGAAAATTTTGACTCTCTTTAAACTTCCTAGTTGAAAGTTCTTTCCTAAAATCTCGATTTTTCTTCCAAAATATCGACAACAATTTAAAAAATTTCAATTTTTCTAGAAATTTTGGGAATAAAAATCTCGTCTCTTCCACAATCTTTCAATTTTTTTCTCAACATTTCTACTCTTCGAAGTTCTAATCTTCAAAGATCTAATCTTCAAAGTTCTAACCTTCAAAGTTCCAGTCTATTTCCACCATAGTTTAAAAATTTGAATTTTTCTAGAAATTTTGAGTAAACAATTGACAGATTTTAGAAGAAAGGACGAAATTTTGAGAATACATTCGCCTTCTGAATTGTTTCAAATTTTTTCCTCAAGCACAGCTTCCCTTGTAACATGAAAAGTTTTTGTCAGAGTTTAGAGTTTTTCTGAAAATTTTGACTCTCTTTAAACTTCCTAGTTGAAAGTTCTTTCCTAAAATCTCGATTTTTCTTCCAAAATTTCGACAACAATTTAAAAAATTTCAATTTTTCTAGAAATTTTTAGAATAAAAATCTCGTCTCTTCTACAATCTTTCAATTTTTTTCCCAACATTTCTACTCTTTGAAGTTCTAATCTTCAAAGATCTAATCTTCAAAGTTCTAACCTTCAAAGTTCCAGTCTATTTCCACCATAGTTTAAAAATTTGAATTTTTCTAGAAATTTTGAGTAAACAATTGACAGATTTTAGAAGAAAGGACGAAATTTTGAGAATACATTCGCCTTCTGAATTGTTTCAAATTTTTTCCTCAAGCGCAGCTTCCCTTGTAACATGAAAAGGTTTTGTCAGTCAGAGTTTAGAGTTTTTCTGAAAATTTTGACTCTTTAAACTTCCTAGTTGAAAATTCTTTCCTAAAATCTCGATTTTTCTTCCAAAATTTCGACAACAATTTAAAAAATGTCAATTTTTCTAGAAATTTTGAGAATAAACATCTTGTATCTTCTACAATCTTTCAATTTTTTTCTCAACATTTCTACTCTTCGAAGTTCTAATCTTCAAAGATCTAATCTTCAAAGTTCCAACCTTCAAAGTTCCAGTTTATTTCCGCCATAGTTTAAAAATTTGAATTTCTCTAGAAATTTTGAGTAAAAAATTGGCAGATTTTAGAAGAAAGGACAAAATTTTGAGAATACATTCGCCTTCTGAATTGTTTCAAATTTTTTCCTCAAGCACAGCTTCCCTTGTAACATGAAAAGTTTTTGTCAAAGTTTAGAGTTTTTCTGAAAATTTTTACTCTCTTTAAACTTCCTAGTTGAAAGTTCTTTCCTAAAATATCGATTTTTTTTCGCAATTTCGACTCTAAAAAAACCACATGGCATATGCCAATGATATTTTATGTGCAAAAGTGCAAAGATAATATACAATTGAATTTGAATTCGTTTTGGGGACAATTTGGTGAGACTGATAAAAACAATAAAACTATTTAGTAAAATTAATGTCTATAGAGGGCTTTATCTACAGCAATTCGTTGAGAGCATGCAACCTGAATACTGGGTAAATCACATGTAGATTTTAACACAAATTTTCACCTCTTTAGGGATTGAATTGTGGAACATTTTTTCTTAGTGGATGCCCTATATCGTATAAGGAATCTATTTGCCAAATTTCAGCCTTGCAAGTGTAACTACTTTCGAATATTTGGTGACAAGTGAGTGAGTTGCCTTTTGTACATATTTATCAGGATGTTCCTTATTTTGGTCATTTTAGAATTTCAAAAGCAAAATTTTTGCTTTCCATTGTCAGGATTAAGGGAGTTGAACTACAAATCTTGTTCCCTGAAACCAGAAAAAGATTACAAAGTAAAACAAAGCTTGCTCTAACGCGTTTCGATAGCCAAGCTATCATCCTTAAAGAGAAGAGTTAGAGCAACCTTTCTTGTGTTTTTTAATCTTTTTTGGTTTCAGGGGACAAGATCTGTATTTCAATTTTTGAAGATAACCAAGGACCAATCCGTTCCACCAAAAAAAAACTATTAAGGGTGATTAAATTGACTTAAAACTTAGGCCACCATTGGTACGCTACGGAGTAACCAAGGTGAACAGAACCACTATCACTAGTACCATATGGGACAAAAAAGATGTCTCTGTCTAACCAAGCTGCGAGGCGATGCACTCCATGCAACAGCAGGATTTACATTACGTTGATAACGCCTTACGCAAATATGGTACATTCCCGGCTGCATTCCAATTGCAATCTCCTCGGTCTTGAATGATCTCGACTTGTAAACAAGCCACTCAAACTGCAAAGAGGCGGTTCCATCTCTTTCATGTTCTCTCAAATGCATCGCGAACGGAATTCATTATTCCTGCAAAATACGAATTCGCACGAACGCGCTCGTATCCTGCTAAGTTCAGTGGCTCGGTTCGCGATCGTCGACAGTCGCACATTTCGCGCAACTGGGTGCATCTGTTTTTAATTCGCAAATCGGCGACGTTTTGTCATTTAATTTGTTTATATCGTGTGACTCGTTGTCAAATGCAAGTTTGCCGCTTGTAAGTATGAGTTTCTTCCGTTTTGCGTGAAGCCCTTAAATGTTAAGACGCATCCTTTGTATGGCGAGTACGCCTACATTTATTATCATGAAGGGGGAGAGGCGAGTCGTTTTTATTATCGCTGGCTTGTGTGAAGCAACTGAGAGTATTATTTACATGCAGTGCACTATGCGACGATTATCAACCTTCCTTGGGATTTTATGTGTATCAATACGATCACGTCCACAACAATAACACTGCGAGCAGAAAAGCTAGAAACAGTTACCGCACTTTTTACTGAAATATACACGAGAGCGGAGATAGTTACCAAACGTTAAAAACTGAAGTGAAAGTTTCCTTCTGTAGCACCAATCGAGTTAGCTTCAGCAGGAAAATTCCTGCTGCCAAAGATGCTCATCGATCGATCATTTACAAAGTCGACGATGAATTAGTTGCGATTTATTGAATCCCAACTGTATAATTATCTAAAAATTGTCAACGAATTTCTTCTTCTTCCGTCAAAGAATTTAAAAAAAAAGTCAGTGGCGCCCATACCATTTTTGAATCCATCGCATCCTCCAGTTTCCATACAGGCAACTTTCTGGGTGAAAAAAGTTTCACTAGATTGCGCAGTTCGTCGACCCACTTGTAAATTGAAGCATGTGTTTCTAAATGTGATGTTTACGTTGTGCTTAAGCTGGTAGGTGGTTTGTCTTATTTGAAAGTTGTATATGCATCGTTATATCAGTGGCGCCTTTGCAAACTCCCGGCTTCGTTCCTATTCATTACGATGTTCGAAAATTTGAACAGGACATCTAATGATGTCCTGGGTAAATGGCCCCTAAAGAAAACACTTGACTGTTCCTCGTTGTTGTGATCTTTAAAAAAAATCGTTTATATTCATGGCGATGTTTAAAAATTTGAACAGGACACTTAATTACGTCCTGGGGAAGGAAAATACTTGACTTCTCTTCCTTGTTGTGATCTTTTGAAAAAAAAATCGTTCATATTCATCACGGTGTTCAAAAATTTAAACAGGACATTTAGTTACGTCCTGGGGAAACGTCCCCTAAAGAAAACACTTGTCTTCTTTCCTTGTAGTGACCTTTTGAAAAAAAAGTTGTTCATATTCATCGCGTTGAACAGGACACTTAGTTACGTCCTGGGGAAGAAAAACACTTTACTTCTCTTCCTTGTTGTGATCTTTTGAAAAAAAAATCGTTCATAATCATGTTCTAAAATTTGAACAGGACACTTAGTTACGTCCTGGGAAAACATTCCCTAAAGAAAACACTTGTGTTTTTTTCTTGTTGCGATCTTTTGAAAAAAAAAATCGTTCATATTTATCACGATGTTTAAAAATTTGAACAGGACACTTAATTACGTCCTGGGGAAGGAAAACACTTTACTTCTCTTTCTTGTTGTGATCTTTTGAAAAAAAATCGTTCATATTCATCACGATGTTCAAAAATTTGAACAGGACACTTAGTTACGTCCTGGGAAAACATTCCCTAAAGAAAACACTTGTCTTCTTTCCTTGTTGCGATCTTTTGAAAAAAAATCGTCCATATTCATCGTGATGTTTAAAAATGTGAACAGGACACTTAATTACGTCCTGGGGAAGGAAAACACTTGACTCCTTTTCCTTGTTGTGATCTGTTGGAAAAAAAATTGTTCATATTCATCACGATCTTCAAAAATTTGAACAGGACACTTAGGTACGTCCTGGGGAAATGTCCCCTAAAGAAAACACTTGTCTTCTTTCCTTGTTGTAATCTTTTGAAAACGAAAATCGTTCATATTCATCGCGATGTTTAAAAATTTGAACAGGACACTTCATTACGTCCTGGGGAAGGAAAACACTTAACTTCTCTTCCTTGTTGTGATCTTTTGGGAAAAAAATCGTTTATACTCATCACGATGTTCAAAAATTTGAACAGGACACTTAGTTACATCCTGGGGAAACGTCCCCTAAAGAAAATACTTGTCTTCTCTTCCTTGTTTAGGGCGAAGACTGTTATGTATTCAAAGGAGCCCAGATGCTCACGTTAAAGAAGTCTTAAGCACATCTTCCCTTGCAACATGAACATTTTGTTATGAAAGTTTAATTGTTTCTGGAAATTTCAACCCTTTGTTAAACTTCCCAGTTGAAAATTCTTTCCTAAAACCTCAAATTTCTATAATTTCGACAATAATTTAAAAACTTAAATTTTTCTAGAAATTTTGGGAACAGATTTTAAGAATAAAAATTTCGTCTTTTCTTCCACAAACTTTCAATTTTTTTCTCAACATTTCTAATCTTTTAAGTTCTAATCTTTAAAGTTCTAATCTTCCAAGTTCTAATCTTCAAAGTTGTAATCTTCAAAGTTCTAATCTTCAAATGTCCAGTCTATTTCCACCATAGTTTAAAAATTTGAATTTTTCTAGAAATTTTGAGTAAAAAAATGACAGATTTTAGAAGAAAGGACGAAATTTTGAGAATACATTCGCCTTCTGAATTGTTTCAAATTTTTTCCTCAAGCACAGCTTCCCTTGTAACATGAAAAGTTTTTGTCAGAGTTTAGAGTTTTTCTGAAAATTTTGACTCTCTTTAAACTTCCTAGTTAAAAGTTCTTTCCTAAAATCTCGATTTTTCTTCCAAAATTTCGACAACAATTTAAAAAATTTCAATTTTTCTAGAAATTTTGAGAATAAAAATCTCGTCTCTTCTACAATCTTTCAATTTCTTTCTCAACATTTCTACTTTTTGAAGTTCTAATCTTCAAAGATCTAATCTTAAAAGTTCTAACCTTCAAAGTTGCAGTTTATTTCCACCATAGTTTTAAATTTTGAATTTTTCTAGAAATGTTGAGAAAAAAATTGACAGATTTTAGAAGAAAGGACGAAATTTTGAGAATACATTCGCTTTCTGAATTGTTTCAAATTTTTTCCTCAAGTACAGCTTCCCTTGTAACATGAAAAGTTTTTGTCAGAGTTTAGAGTTTTTCTGAAAATTTTGACTCTTTAAACTTCCTAGTTGAAAGTTCTTTCCTAAAATCTCGATTTTTCTTCCAAAATTTCGACAACAATTTAAAAAATTTCAATTTTTCTAGAAATTTTGAGAATAACAATCTCGTCTCTTCTACAATCTTTCAATTTTTTTCTCAACATTTCTACTCTTTGAAGTTCTAATCTTCAAAGATCTAATCTTCAGTTCTAACCTTCAAAGTTCCAGTCTATTTCCACCATAGTTTAAAATCTTGAATTTTTCTAGAAATTTTGAGTAAAAAATTGACAAATTTTAGAAGAAAGGACGAAATTTTGAGAATACATTCACCTTCTGAATTGTTTCAAATTTTTTCCTCAAGTACAGCTTCTATTGTAACATGAAAAGTTTTTGACAGAGTTTAGAGTTTTTCAGAAAATTTTGACTCTCTCTAAACTTCCTAGTTGAAAGTTCTTTCTTAAAATCTCAATTTTTCTTCCAAAATTTCCACAACAATTTAAAAAATTTCAATTTTTCTAGAAATTTTGAGAATAAAAATCTCGTCTTCTACAATCTTTCAATTTCTTTCTCAACATTTCTACTCTTCGAAGTTCTTATCTTCAAAGATCTAATCTTAAAAGTTCTAACCTTCAAAGTTGCAGTTTATTTCCACCATAGTTTAAAAATTTGAATTTCTCTAGAAATTTTGAGTAAAAAATTAACAGATTTTAGAAGAAAGGACGGAATTTTGAGAATACATTCGCCTTCTGAATTGTTTCAAATTTTTTCCTCAAGCACAGCTTCCCTTGTAACATGAAAAGTTTTTGTCAGAGTTTAGAGTTTTTCTGAAAATTTTGACTCTCTTTAAACTTCCTAGTTGAAAGTTCTTTCCTAAAATCTCGATTTTTCTTCCAAAATTTCGACAACAATTTAAAAAATTTCAATGTTTCTAGAAATTTGGACAATAGAAATTTCGTCTTTTCTTCCAAAATCCTTCAATCTTGTTTCCTGAAACCAAAAAAGAAAAATAATTAAAATTTTTCAATTGTCGAAATTTTGGAAGGAAAATCGAGACTTGAGATACAAATCTTGTCCCCTGAAACCAAAAAAGATTAACAAAACACAACAGAGGTTGCTCTAATGCGTTTCGATAACCAAACTATCATCTTCAGAGAGATACCCCTGAAGCTCGTTAGAGCAACCTTTGTTGTGATTTTTAATCTTTCTTGGTTTCATTCAATTCAAAAATATTCATTTTTTCTAGAAATTTTGAGAATAAAATTTTCGTTTTTTGTTCCAAAATCCTTCAATTGTGTACTCAAAACTTCAGTTATAATCTCTCAAGTTCAACCAATTTAGAAGATTTTAGAAGAAAAGGCTTTCTAATTGAAACTTTTTTTTTTTAAATCTCTATTTTCCTTTTTTCTTTGGTGGAATAGTCTGGTTCTTGGTTATCTTCTAAAATTGAAATACAAATATTGCCCCCTGAAAACAAAAAAGGTTAAAAAACACAACAGAGGTTACTCTAACGCGTTTCGATAGCCAAGCTCTCATTTTCAGAGAGATACCCTCTGAAGCTCGTTAGAGCGACCTCTGTTGTGTTTTTTAATCTTTCTCGGTTTCAGGGGACAAGGTTTGTATTTCAATTCTCGATTTTCCTTTCAAAATTTCGACAATAATTTAAAAATATTAAGTTTTTTTTAGGAATTTTGAGAATAAAAATTTCGTCCTTTCTTCTTAAATCTTTCAATTTCAGTTCTGATCTCCAAAGTTCGGCCTTCCAGCATAATCTAAAAAATTGGATTTTTCTAGAAATTTTGAGAATAGAATTGAAAGATTTTAGAAAGAAAAACGAAATTTTGAGAATAATTCGTCTTTTCTTCTAAATTTTTTTAATTTTCTTCGTCAGGCACATCTTCCCTTGAAACATGAAAACTTTTTGTTGAAATTTAGAGGTTTTCTGAAAATACAACTGTCTTTAAATTTCCTAGTTGAATTTTTTCCTAAAATCTCGATTTTTGTTCCAAAATTTCGACAATAATTCAAAAAATTAATTTTTTCTAGAAATTCTGAGAATAAAAATTTTGTTTTTTGTTCCAAAATCCTTCAATTGTGTACTCAAAATTTCAGTTCTGATCTCCAAAATTTAAATTTTTATAGAAATGTTGAGTAAACAATTAAAAGATTGTTGTAGAAAAAAAGAGGAAATTTTGAAAATAAATTCGCCTTTTCTTTTAAATTATTTCAATTTTTCTTCCCCAAGCACATATTCCCTTGTAACATGAACATTTTTTGTTAAAGTTTAGAGTTTTTCTGAATTATTTCAACTCTTTAAACTTCTTCGTTGAAACTTTTTTCCTAAAAACTCGATTTTCCTTTTTTTTTTGGTGGAGTGGACTGGTTCGTTTCATTTTTGGTGGAATGAACAGGTTCTTGGTTATCTTCAAAAATTGAAATACAAATCTTGTCCCCTAAAACCAAGAAAGATTAAAAAACACAACAAAGGTTGCTCTAACGCGTTTCGATAGCCAAACGATCATCTTCAGAGAGATACTCTCTTTTTTTAAATCTTTCTTGGTTTCAGGGCACAAGATTTGCAACTTAAGTTTCCATTTTCCTTCCAAAATTTCAACAATAATTGAAAAAATTTAAATTTTTTTAGAAATGTTGAGAATAAAAATTTTGTTCTTTCTTTCACAATCTTTCAATTTTTTCTCAAAATTTCTGTTCTAATCTCCGAAGTTCAGCCTATTTCCTGCATAATCTAGAAATTTAAATTATTCTACAAATGTCGAGTAAAAAAAATTAAAAGATCGTAGAAAAAAAGACGAAATTTTGATAATGAATTCTGTTTTTCTTCTAAAATTCTTTCAGTTTTTTTCTTCAAGCACATCTTAGCTTGCAATATGAAAAATTTTGTTAAAATTTATGGTTTTTCTAAAAATTTCAACTCTTTAAACTTCCTAGTTGAATTTTCTTTTCTAAAAACTCGATTTTCTTTCCAAAATTTTGAGAATAAAAATTTCGTCTTTTCTTCCAAAATCCTTCAATCTTTTATTCAAAATTTTAGTTCTTATCTCCAAAGTTCAACCTATTTTCACCATAATTTAAAAATATAAATTTTTGTAGAAATTTTGATTAAAAAATTGAAACATTTTATTTAGAAGAAAAGACGAAATGTTGAGAATAAATTCGCCTTTTCTTCTAAATTCTTTCAATTTTTTTCCTCAAACACACCTTCCTTTGTAACATGAAAACTTTTTGCTAAAGTTTAAGAGTTTTTCAGAAAATTTCAACTCTTTAAACTTCTTATTTGAAACTTCTTTCCTAAAATGTCGATTTTCCTTTTTTTTATGAAATGGACTGGCTCTTTTTTTTTGGGGGAATGAACTGGTTCTTGGTTATCTTCAAAAATTAAAATACAAATCTTGTCCCCTAAAACCAAGAAAAAATAAAAAATACAACAAAGGTTGCTCTAACGCGTTTCGATAGCCAAACTATCATCTTCAGAGAGGTACTCTCTTTTTTTACTCTTTCTTGGTTTCAGGGGACAAGATTTGTATCTCAAGGCTCGATTTTCCTTCCAAAATATCGACAATAATTGAAAAAATTTAAAATTTTTTTTTAGAAATTTTGAGAACAAAAATTTCGTCCCTTCTTCCAAAATCTTTCATTTTTTTTTAAATTTCAGTTTTAATCTCCGAAATTCCGCCTATTTCCAGCATAACCTACAAATTAGATTTTTTTTAAAAATTTTGAGCAAAAAATTAAAAGATTTTAGAAAAAAGACAACATTTTGAGAATAAATTCGTCTTTTCTTCTCAATTCTTACAATTTTTTCCTCAAGCACATCTTTCCTTGCAATATGAAAACTTTTTGTTAAAGTGTAGAGTTTTTCTGAAAATTTCAACTCTCTTTAAACTTCTTAGTTAAAATTTCTTTCCTAGAATCTCGATTTTTCCTTTTTTTTTGGTGGAACGAACTAGACCTTGGTTATCTTCAAAAATTGAAATACAAATCTTGTCCCCTGAAACCAAGAAATATTAAAAAACACACCAAAGGTTACTCTAACACCTTTCGATAGCCAAATTATCATCTTCAAAGAGATACTCTCTGAAGCTCGTTAGAGCAACCTTTGTTGTGTTTTTTAATATTTCTTGGTTTCAGGGAACAAGATTTGTGTCTCAAGTCTCGATTTTCCTTCCAAAATTTCGACAATAATTGAAAAAATTTAAATTTTTTTAGAAACTTTGAGA
This sequence comes from Dastarcus helophoroides, assembly GCA_028583605.1. Lineage (NCBI taxonomy): Eukaryota > Metazoa > Arthropoda > Insecta > Coleoptera > Bothrideridae > Dastarcus > Dastarcus helophoroides. The sequence goes on along the minus strand of CM053336.1, from coordinate 11,776,985 downwards.
ATAAAAATTTTGTCCCTTCTTCCAAAATTTTCAATTTTTTCTTAAAATGTCAGTTCTAATCTCCAAAGTTCCTCCTATTTCCAACATAATCTAAAAATTAGAATTTTTTTAGAAATTTTGAGCAAAGAATTAAAAGATTTTAGAAAAAAGACGAAATTTTAAAAATAAATTCATCTTTTCTTCTAAATTCTTACAATTTTTTTCCTCAAGCACATCTTTCCTTGCAATATGAGAACTTTTTTTTTAAGTGTAGAGTTTTTCTGACAATTTCAACTCTTTAAACTTCTTAGTTAAAATTTCTTTCCTAGAATCTCGATTTTTCCTTTTTTTTTGGTGAAACGAACTGGACCTTGGTTATCTTCAAAAATTGAAATACAGATCTTGTCCCATGAAACCAAGAAAGTTTAAAAACACACATCAAAGGTTGCTCTAACACTTTTCGATAGCCAAACTATCATCTTCAAAGACATACTCTCTGAAGCTCGTTAGAACAACCTTTGTTGTGTTTTTTAAGCTTTCTTGGTTTCAGGAGACATGATTTGTCTCGATTTTCCTTCCAAAATTTCGACAATAATTAAAAAAAGTTAAATTTTTTCATAAAATTTGAGAAAAAAAATGTTGTCCTTTTTTCCAAAATCTTTCAATTTTTTCTTAAAATTTCAGTTCTAATCTCTAAAGTTCAGCCTATTTCCAGCATAATCTAAAAATTTGAATTTTTCTAGAAATTTTGAGTAAAGAATTGAAAGATTTTAGAAAAAAAGACAAAATTTTGAGAATAAATTCGTCTTTTCTTCTAAATTCTTTCAATTTTTTTTCTCAAGCACATCTTCCGTTGCAACATGAAAACTTTTTGCTAAAGTTTAGAGTGTTTCTGAAAATGTCAACTCTCTTTAAACTTCCTAGTTGAATTTTCTTTCCTAAAGTCTTGATTTTCCTTCAAAAATTTCGACAATAGAAAATAGAAATTTTGAGAATAAAAATTTCGTCTTTTCTTCCAAAATCCTTTAATCTTTTACTCAAAATTTCAGTTCTAATCTCCAAAGTTCAACCTAATTCCACCATAATTTAAAAATTTAAATTTTTCTCGAAATTTTGACTAAAAAATTGAAAGATTTTATTTAGAAGAAAAGACGAAATTTTGGGAATAAATTCGTCTTTTCTTCTAAAATTCTTTCAATTTTTTTCCCTCTTTATTTCAATTCTGATCTCTTAAGGTTCAATTTATTTTGCACCACAATCTAAAAATTCCAGTTTTTGTAGAAATTTTGGGCATAAACATTTCTTCTGGGCCTCCAAAATGCTTTCAATTTTTTCCCCGACATTTCAGTTTTAATCTCCAAAGTTCAGTTCCAATCTCCAAAGTTTCAACTATTTTGTAAAATTTTCAGTTTCTGTAGAAATTTTGAGAATAAACATTTCTTCTGGCCCTCCAAAATGCTTTCAATTTTCCCCCTCTATCATTTCGATTTTAATTTCCAAAGTTCAGTTCCAACCTCGAAAGTTTAAACTATTTTGCACCACAATCTAAAAATTTCAGTTTCTGTAGAAATTTTGAGAATAAACATTTCTTCTGGGCCTCCAAAATGCTTTCAATTTTTTCCCCGACATTTCAGTTTTAATTCTCTAAAGTTCAGTTCCAATCTCCAAAGTTTCAACTATTTTGTACCACATTCTAAAAATTTCCGTTTCTGTAGAAATTTTGAGAATAAACATTTCTTCTGGGCCTCCAAAATGCTTTCAATTTTTCCCCCGACATTTCAGTTTTAATCTCCAAAGTTCAGTTCCAACCTCCAAAGTTTCAACTATTTTGTACCACATTCTAAAATTTTCAGTTTCTGTAGAAATTTTGAGAATAAACATTTCTTCTGGCCCTCCAAAATGCTTTCAATTTTCCCCCTATCATTTCAATTCTAATTTCCAAAGTTCAGTTCCAATCTCCAAAGTTTAAACTATTTTGCACCACAATCTAAAAATTTCAGTTTCTGTAGAAATTTTGAGAATAAACATTTCTTCTGGGCCTCCAAAATGCTTTGAATTTTTTCCCAACATTTCAGTTCTAATCTCCAAAGTTTAATTCCAATCTGCAAAGTTTAAACTATTTTGCAGCTTAATATAAAAATTTCAGTTTTTATAGAAATTTTTTGAATTCAAATTTCGTCTTTTCTGCTAAATTTTTTTCTAGTTTTTCTCAAAATTTCAGTTCTAATCTCCAAACTTCAATCTATTTCCACCATAATCCAAAAATTCAAATTTTTCTTGACATTTTGAAAATAAACATTTCTTCTTTGCTTCTACAATTCTTTCAATTTTTTTCCCTGAAAATTTCAACTTAAATCTCCAAAATTCAATCTATTTTGCAACATAATTTAAATATTTCAGTTTTTATAGAAATTTTAGGAATAAAAATTTCATCTTTTCTTCTAAAATTCTTTTTTTTTCCTTAAAATTTTATTATTATTTATTTTTGGTGGAACAGACTGATCCTTGGTTATCTTCAAAAATTGAGCAACCTTTGTTGTGTTTTTTAATCGTTTTTGCTTTCAGGGGACAAGATTTCTTTTTCAATTTCTCAAAATTTTACTTTTAATCTCCAAAAATCAACCTATTTTTCGAGCTGTTTGTTGACTTTAAAACTTGATCGTCGAATTTCCATTTCGACATTAAATTACATATTTGGTGGCTTTTTCCAAAATATTGGTTAAAATTTCGATATTCGACTTTATTCTAGGAATGTGTAGTTTAAAAATTAATATTACAAAAAAATGTAGAACATATTCCAATTTAAAACCAACAGTATCTCTCTGAAGATGACAGTTTGGTTGTCGAAACGCGTTAGAGCAACGTTTGTTGTGTTTTTTAATCTTTCTTGGTTTCAGGGGACAAATTCTGTATTTCAATTTTTTAACATTTGGAAATTAAGATCGATATTTTAGTAGGAAACTTGTGGCTTGTGTCAAAATATTCTCAATTTTTGTCCGTTTTTCATGAAATTTTGATTATTTTTTTCTGACAATTTAACTGCTTTATTAAAATTCCAACTCTGATCTCGGAATTACGAGGTTTTTCCCCAGTTTTTTTGAGTTTAGGGAAACAATATTTCGTTTCTTCTTCTGAAGTATAAGAAAATAGTAGGATATATTCGAATTTAAAACCAAGATTTGGAAATTAAGGTCGACATCATTTTAGTAGGAAACTTGTGGCTTGTGTCGGAATATTCTCAATTTTTGTCCGTTTATCATGAACTTTTGATTATTTTTTTTTACAAATTTAACTGCTTTATCAAAATTTCAACTTTAATCTCGGTATTGCAAGTTTTTTTTTGAGTTAGGGAAACAACAGTTCGTTTCTTCTTCTGAAATATAAGAAAACAGTAGAATATATTCTAATTTAAAACCAACATTTGGAAATTGAGGTCGAAATTTTAGTAGGAAACTTGTGGCTTGTGTCTGAATATTCTCAATTTTTGTCCGTTTATCATGAAATTTTGATTAGTTTTTCTGAAAATTTAACTGCTTTATGAAAATTCCGACTTTAATCTCGGAATTGCGAGATTTTTCCCCAGTTTTTTTTGAGTTTAGGGAGGCAACATTTCGTTTCTTCTTCTGAAATATAAGAAAACAGTAGAATATATTCTAATTAAAAACCAATATTTGGAAATTGAGGTCGAAATTTTAGTAGGAAACTTGTGGCTTGTGTCTGAATATTCTTTGTCCGTTTATCATGAAATTTTGATTATTTTTTCTGAAAATTTAACTGCTTCATAAAAATCCCAACTTTAATCTCGGAATTGCGAGGTTTTCCCCAGTTTTTTTTTGAGTTAGGGAAACATTTCGTTTCTTCTTCTGAAATATAAGAAAATAGTAGAATATATTCTAATTTAAAACCAACATTTGGAAATTGAGGTCGAAATTTTAGTAGGAAACTTGTGGTTTGTGTCTGAATATTCTCAATTTTTGTCCGTTTACCATGAAGTTTTGATTATTTTTTCTGAAAATTTAACTGCTTTATGAAAATTCCAACTTTAATCTCGGATTTGCGAGGTTTTTCCCCAGTTTTTTTTTGAGTTTAGGGAAACAACATTTCGTTTCTTCGTCTGAAAATAAGAAAGCAGTAGAATATATTCTAATTTAAAACCAAGATTTGAAAATTAACTGCTTTATCAAAATTCCAACTTTAATCTCGGAATTGCGAAGTTTTTCCCCAGTTTTTTTTTGAGTTTAGGGAAACAACATTTCGTTTCTTCTTCTGAAATATAAGAAAACAGTAGAATATATTCCAATTTAAAACCAAGATTTGGAAATTGAAGTAGATATTTTAGTAGGAAACTTTCTGCTTGTGTGGGAAAATTTTGAAATTTTGCCTGTTTACCATAAAATTTTGATTTTTTTCTTTTGAAAATTAACTACTCTTTCAAAATTCCAACTTTAATTTAATTTCGGAATTGCGGATTTTTTCCTAGTTTTTTTTTTGAGCTTATGGGCTCAACTTCTTTTTTAATATTTTACTCTTATTTCATCAAGTGACTCGGACGTTGAACAATTTAAAAATTTAGGCTTTTTTTCTTGAAACTTCTGGTTTAAGCTTGGAATTCCGTCCATCTGCTGGAACTTTTATGTTAACATTATTCAAAATTCTTTATCTGCAACAGGAGTTGTCTCGTCTTTTAAAATTGTACCTGAAAGAATGTCGACTTCTTTTGCCCAATTGTCGTTGACCCCAAAGTAACAATTTTCTTTTAGAAAATTCGAATTTCGAAACTGAAGTTGTGTTTTCCCTAAAAATGTTCACTTTTATATCAAAGGTTCATCTTTTAATGAAAATTTTGGAATTTTTGTTGAAGATTTTGCACGAAATTTAGATATTCGACTTTATTCTAAGAGTGTGTTGTTTGAAAGTTAAAATTTCAAGAAAAAATCTCATCTTCAGTTGCTCAGTTGCTTAGTCCTGGATTTGTTCTATCTGCTTTCTCTCCCTTTTTTTAAGATTAACCCATTCGCATTATGCCTTCAAAGCTCTGCCAGTAGGATACGGAACCAAGGATAGATGGCGATGCCTTCTTAAACAGGGATAGGTTGTAATTTTTTGCTGATGATGACGACTGCACTCTTCTACTTCTCTCAAGCTTCTGGAGAAGTATTTTATGTTTGACAAGGTCCAAGGGACTCTTCTGTATTTCGCCAACTATTGAAGCAAGAGTCGCCTTCAAGGGAAATATTTTTCTGTCTGCATCTATCATTAGTGTGACTGCTACACTCTTCTGATTTTTCCCTCGTTCTCCTTTAGTTTTTTTAGCTATTCGGCGCTGTCGTAACGTCCTTGTAATTCTGTCGTAACGTAGTCGTAATTCTGTTGGATATATTCTAATTTGGAAGCTAGTCAGCCTTCGCTGAAGACGTTACTTTCATTGAGCAAGTGAGGAATTTACTACAACCTTTAAAACAGCCGACTTTTTGGGGTCATTGCCACTTATATTTTATATTAGCCGGTCAACCACACACAACATTTGTCGAGTAAATTCTCTCGCAACGTTGTCGTTTCCGGTAAAATGTGTACGATTACAACACGGAGTAAAACGGATTGTGAGTGTGGATTAATTGTAATTTTATTGTACACCAAGTTACAGGAAGCGGAGGTTAGCTGACTAAAACCACCAAAGAAGGATCGCATCCGACAAAAATCTCATGATAGTCATTGTATAAATATTTATGTATATGTGAAAAAAAAAACACACAAACTATATAGAGACACTTTTTTACTGAAGCAAAAGTCTCTAGTATTAGTCAAAAAATAACTTTCTTTTGATTTTAATTTCGTGATGTTTACTTCCACAAGCAGATGAATGGTGATCATTCATTAATAGTGCTACTTCCGTTTTGAGTTCACTCCATGTCGCAAGTTATTTACACCCGACAATGCGATAAAATGTGTTATTCTTATATCGTCAGTAAACACTTTATACAAACTGTTCTGACCTTTAGATAAGATTAAATAAGATGGACGCCCTTTGTATGTTTAAATTGATCTTTCTCGGATTTTCAGTATATCCACGCTTAGAATCACGGGTTGGGCCAAGGCGTGGTTCTTTGCCATTCAATTTTTTTTACTTGATCCTTGGTACCTTGGTATTTCGTTATCAAAAGACAATTATCAGAAATTAGTTTAACGCTAATATCGACTTTCAGATTCAAGGTAATTATATCTGCTGTGTTATATCAGGCAACAGTTATTTATAATAAATTTCAAGGAACACATTCTTTCGGAGTCACAGGTAAATCAACACGTTTTGGTAGAGATAACAAATTGATTTGAAAGTTATTCCGAGATAAACGAAACGATTTTAATTTAATTCAACTTCTGTGGGAATCCAGAGTGTTAATTAACGATGACTGGGAGTGTCCACGAATAAATTTGTCACCCATTTCCTACCTAAAACTAACGATGACTTCTGATGCCATTAAATTCCTCTAAACAAGAGAGTGGAGAGTCGTCTTCTGGAAGAAGTACCTCCAAAAGACGACTCTTAATCTTTGTAAACGATAACTGGGTGAGAGCACGAAAAAGTGTGTCTCCCATTTTCTAACTAAAACTAACCATGACGTCTGATGCCATAAAATTCCTCATCAGAGACAAGATGAATGGAGAGTCGTCTTCTGGAGGACGTACCTCCAGAAGACAACTCTTAACCTTTGTAAACGATGATCAGGAGTGTCCACGCCTAAATTTATCTCCCATTTCCTAACTAAATCTAAAGATGATGTCTAATGCCATTAAATTCCTCATCAGAGATGAGTGGAGAGTCGCCTTCTGGAGGAAGTACGCCCAGAAGACTCCTCTTAATCTTTGTAAACGATGACTGGGAGTATCCACGAACAAATTTGTCTCCCATCTCACAGCTAAAACTAACGATGACGTCTGATGCTATTAAATTCCTCATCAGAGACAGGATGAGTGAAGAATCGTCTTCTGGAGGTACTTCCTCCAGAAGACGACTGTTCATATTTGTTAACAATGACTGGGAATGTCCACGAATAAATTTATCTTTCACTTCCTAACTAAATCTAAAGGTGACGTCTGATGCCATTAAATTTCTCATCAGAGACAAGATGTGTGGAGGAAGTATCTCCAGAAGACGACTTTTTAATCTTAATCTGGAGGTACTTCCTCCAGAAGACGACTGTTATTCTTTGTAAACGATGACTGGGAGTGTCCACGAGTAAATTTGTCACCCATTTCCCAATTAAAACTAACGAAGACGCCTGAGCCCATTAAATTCTTCATCAGAGATAACATGAGTGGAGAGTCGTCTTCCGGATGAAGTATTTCCAGAAGACTTCTCTTAATCTTTGTAAATGATAACTGGGAGTGTCCACGAATAAATTTGTCTCCATTGTCCTAACTAAAACTAACGAAGACGTTTAATGCCATTAAATTTCTCATCAGAGATAAGATGAGTGGGACAGTCGTCTTCTGGAGGAAGTACCTCCAAAAGACGACTCTTAATCTTTGTACACGATGACTTGGAGTGTCCAAGAATAAATTTGTCTTCCATTTCATAACTAAAACCAACGATGACATCTCATGATATTAAATTCCTCATCAGAGACAGGATGAGTGAAGAGTCGTCTTCTGGAGACAGTACCTCCAGAAGGCGACTGCTAATCTTTGTAAACGATGACTGGGGGTGTCCACGAATAAAGTTTTCTCCCATTTCCTAACTAAATATAAAGGTGTCGTCTGATGCCATTAAATTCCTCATCAGAGACAAGATGTGTGGACGAAGTACCTCCAGAAGACGCCTCTTTAATCTTAATCTGGAGGTACTTCCTCCAGAAGATGACTGTTAATCTTTGTAAACGATGACTGGGAGTGTCTACGAATAAATTTGTATCCCATTTCCTAAATAAATCTAAAGGTGACGTCTGATGCCATTAAATTCCTCATCAGAGACAAGATGAGTGGAGGAAGTACCTCCAGAAGACGACTCTTTAATCTTTGTAAACGATGGCTGGAAGTGTCCACGAATAAATTTGTCTCCCATTTCTTAACTAAAGCAACGATGACGTCTGATGCCATTAAATTCCTCATCAGAGGTGGAGACTCGTTTTCTGGAGGAAATACCTCCAGAAGACGTCTCTTAATCTGTAATTGATGAGCAAGCGAACTGAAAGAAGAGTTTATCACCCTCACTGAATGCAAATATTTGCTCCAGAAGACTTGCTTCAGTAAGTAACTGTAGAGTAGGTTACTCATACCAAAAATAGTCTTTTTTTTTCTTTACTCAAAAAGCAAAGGAGAGCAAAGAGAAGAGTGCATCATTCACACTAAAGGCAAACGTTTTCCCTTGAAGGTAACCCTTGCTTTAATAAGTAAAAAAGAGAATACACTGCTTACACTCGTGCGATAGAAGCGGGCGTAAATAATTCTCTATCTTGTTTATTAAAAAATGATATCGATTTTCAATAAGCGTTATGTTTGGCATTCACACGAAAAACGGATTTATGTAACTTATCAGCAAGTAAACACCGTTTATCGTGATACCTGCTTTATTATCGACGTTCGTCAACCATCTGGTGGCACCGGGGAAACGAGCCGTTTGCCATTTAGGTTTTTTTTTTGAGTGACGTTTGACATTTATGGGCTTCACGTAGACTTTTGCACAAAATCGGGATTCAAGTGAAACGCTTTGCAGATTCTCTCGCAGATGATCTAAGGCCATCGGTGCTTATGCATATTGGAAGTGCGGGTATCGTTTTCGCGACAAGCTGACCTAATTGAAACATTTTTTTCGAACCACGAAGGGTGCGTCCAGCCGCTGATGTTCACGACTTATGCCTGAAACAAACTCGAGTGCAGAACGTGCGACATGCCACGGTAGGTGACCTCCCCAGTATTTTTATCTTTTTAGGGTTTCGTACCTTAAAAGGAAAAACGGACAATCGTCCGTCCGTCTGTGACGAAGAGGTTTTCCTCGAAAAGTATGTAACGTAGAAATTTGAAATTTTGCCTAGCGTTAATTCTTGATGACCTACGTGGATAGCGCTAGCCAACGATAAGAAAAAGAAAATATTTTATCGGTAATAAAATGGGGGGTTAATTTGATCTTCGAAAAATCAAGTTCGAGTTAATATATCGTATGAGGTATCATTTGAAGAGCTACCTCTAATCGTGTGAGGTATCATTTGAAGAGCTACCTCTAAAGATTCTAATTTTTTTTGAATAATTTGCGGTCCAATCGTCTCAAAGATAGAGTTCAAAATGTGTCAGAAATGACCGTTCTCCCCACCTGTTCTCCTAGGTTTCTAAAGATAAAATTTAGATTTTAATACTGTTAGTTAAGCCATAGATTATCAAACAACTGGAGGTTTTTTCAATATCGTAATAGTTGTTGAGAAGAAAAAATTGAAATACAAAACTTGTCCCCTGAAACCAAAAAAGATCAAAAGAAAATACCTTCAGACCTCTCTGAAGGTGATGGCTTGGCTGTCGAAGCGTGTTGGAGCAGCCTTTGTTGTGTTTTTTGATCTTTCTTGGTTTCAGGGAACAAGTTTTGTATTTCAGTTTTTGAAGATAACCAAGGAGCAGTCCGTTCCACCAAAAAAAAAAATAGAAAAAAATATTTTGTGAAAAAATAGCTGCTTGTATTTTAAGGCTTTTCTTAATGAAAAACTTGATTTAGTTCAAGGATAGAATGCAGATCAATTTTGTCTTTTACATTATTTTATGTAAATGAATATTTTCAGAGTTAGCACTAGTTTATTTATGTTCTGCAAAAAATTGCAGTTTTCAGAATCAGTCAAATTTACAAAGTAGTAGTTTTTAAGAATATTTTTTTCAGAATTTTTACAATTTTGACAATCTTGAAATTAACAAGAAATATTTTTCTCGGTATTTCTTAAAAATATTCTCAGAATTTTCAAATTTGTAATAAAATTTCTATAAAGCTCAATTTTAATTAGAAATTCTTAAAAACGACAGATATTGAAATTGAGCATACAAATCAAAATGTCAATAATAAGACGAATGTTGGAACAGGTTGGAATTTCCGTAAATTCAAATAAAAGAAAAAATAACAAGAAAAAAATACATTAAGCAAAACGGATTTCGAAAAATAAACGATGTTTTGAAAGCTAACGACGAAATTTCAAGAGTAAAGTTGAAGTTTCGAAAGAATATTCAAAATTTTCACGCCAGAGTTCAATTTTAATCGATAGAAGTTTGAGACCTAATTTAGAAAAAGACGAACTTCGAGAAAAATTGACTTCAGAAAATCGAATTTAAAATAAAAAGCTAAACTTTCAAAAAAATTCCAAAAAAGGCCGAAAACTTGAAAAAGTTCAAATTTACAAATGGCGACATTTGTGAAGAAAAGTTGAAATTTTCAGAGTCTACTTATTTTGAGAAAAAAATGGCAATTTCCCAAAATATTTTTTCCCCAAATTGTCACTTTTTTATCCTATTTTAACATAATATTTGGATTTCGCTAAAGAAGTTGAATTTACAAGAAATGTATAGAAAATAAACGAATTTGGGAAAGTGGAAGCCAATTTTGAGTAAAAAGTGTACATGCTTAGACCACGAAACATCGAATTTTTTTAAAAAATGTTAATTCTTTTCAAAATTTATATCTTATTAATTATGAATTTTTTCCCGAAATTTTAAATTAAAAGTCGACTAATTTTTGAGTAATTGACATTTCTAAGCCTTACTTTGTGGAATTCTTTAATATTCATATTCATAACGCTTAAACTTAATTAATGATTAAACCAACAACAAATATTAAAAAATCCACGATATTTCGATAAATATTTGCTATGACCGGACCTGGCTTCGCTTTTCGGCGGTTTTTTTTCTAATTTCTATTTTTGTTTTAATCGTTAGTAAAGTTTAATAGTTATGAATAATTTTTGAGTGTTTAAAATTTTGATATTTTCTGTATACCTTTATCAGGGGATTTTTTTCTCGAAAATTCAACTTAAACTGGTTTTTTTTCAAATGAATTTCCCTTATTTTATTTCATACGACCAAATTTGAGATACAAATTGAAATTTCGGTAAATCAAATTTAAAAAAGTCGATATATTCTGGAAAATACGAATATTAAGAAAAATTGCGAAATTCCAACATTCAATTTTTAGAATAAAGTCGAAATTTCGAAAAAAACGGTTTTTAGAATAGTCTTAATTTCGAAAACGACGATTTTCAGGGAAAGGCGTATTTTAGGAAAAAGACTCCTAACAGAAGAGGTAAAATTTCGAGAAAGAGACGAATTTTGAGGAAAAAGTTAAAATGAAATAATAATAATCAAATTTTAAGGTAGAAACTAAAATTTCGAAAAAACTGCAAGCTTTAAAGAATCAGTAAAAATTTCTGGAAAATCAGTTTCTAAAAGGACGAGAGGGCTTCAAAAAAAAACTAATTTAAAAAAACAACATTTCGAAAAAGGCCAAAATTTCGGGAAAAATATAGACTTTTGCTTATAAAGTCAGAATTAAAATAGAGAAATTTTGAGAAGTTCTACTAAATTTGCCAATAAAGCTTGAGTAATTAAAAATGAGAAATTTTGAGTTTCGAGAAAAAATCGTATTTGACGTCAAAATTTCGAGGAAAAAAAGGAAATTTCGAGAAAAAATGAAAATTTCTCACAGTTAAATTTTGAGAAAATGGTCAAATTTTGAGGAAAACTTGGGATTTCCAAAAGCATAAAAAATCGGAAGTTTTGAGATAAATCGAACCTTTAAAAAAAAGGTTGTTTTTAAAAAAATATCGAAATTTCGAGAAAAAGACGTTTTTGAAGTCAAAATCGAAAGTTCCAAAGTCCCAAACGAATTTTGAGCATAAAATTTAAAAATTCGAGAGAGAAATTGGGAAATTTTGAAAATTTTAGAAAATAATCGAAATTTCGGGGAAAAAAGCCGAAATTTAGTAAAAGTATAATTTTAATTTTTTTAAATAAATTCCCTTTCATTTCATAAGACGAAATTTGAGATACAAATTGAAATTTCCGTGAATTCAAATTTTAAAAATGTCGATATATTCAGAAAAATACGAATATTAAGAATAATGGCGAAATTCCCAAATACATTTTTTAGAATAAAGTCGAAATTTCGAAGAAGACTATTTTCAGAGAAATGCGCCTTTTGGGAAGAAGACTAATAAGAGAAAAGGTAACATTTTGAAAAAGATACGAATTTTGAGAAAAAAGATAAATGTTCAAAAACATAAATTACCAAATTTTGAGATAAAGATCAAAACTTCGAAAAAAATGCAAACTTTAAAGAACCAATAAAAATTTATGGAAAATTAGTTTCTAAAAGGACGAAATTTTCAAAAAAAAGCCTTATTTAAAAAAACATTTAGAAAAAAGTCGAAACTTCGAGAAAAAAGTAGAATTTTGCGAAGTATTTAAAAAAAGAGGAATTTTGGGACATTTCGAGAAAAAGAAATTTTGAGAAATTTCGAGAAACAGACGCATTTCGAGGAGGAAAACGACATCTCGAGGAAAAAATGAAAATTTCTCAGAGACAGTTAAATTTTGAGAAAATGGTCAAATTTTGAGGAAAAACTCGGGATTTCCAAAAGCATAAAAAATCGGAAGTTTTGACATAAATCGAACCTTTAAAAAAAAGATTAATTTTAAGAAAATATCGAAATTTCGAGAAAAAGACGTATTTGAAGTCAAAATCGAAAGTTCCAAAGACCCAAACGAATTTTGAACAAAAAATTCGAAAATTCGAGAGAAAGATTGAGAAATTTTGAAAATTGAAAATTTGAGAAAAGAATCGTAATTTCGGGGAAAAAAGTCGAAATTTAATAAAAGTTTAATTTTAATTTTTTTTAAATAAATTCCCCTTACTTCATTTCATAAGACAAAATTTGAGGTACAAATCGAAATTTCTGTGAATTCAAATTTTAAAAAAGTCGATATATTCAGAGAAATACGAATATTAATAAAAATGGCGAAATTCCTAAATACAATTTTTAGAATGAAGTCGAAATTTCGAAAAAGACGATTTTCCGAGAAAGGTGTATTTTAGGAAAAAGACGAATAAGAGAAAAAGTAACATTTTGAAAAGGAGACGAATTTTTAGAAAAAAGTTAAAATGTCCAAAAACATAAATGATCAAATTTTTAGATAAAGATCATAATTTCGAGAAAAATGCAAACTTCAAAGAACCAATAAAATTTATGGAAAACCAGTTTCTAAAAGAAATAAATTTTCAAAAAACATAATTTAAAAAATAACATTTCGAAAAAAGCCAAGAAATTGAGAAAAAAGTAGAATTTTGCGAATGTATTTAAAAAAGAGGAATTTTGAAAAATTACGGGAAAAAGAGAAATTTTGAGAAATTACGAGAAAAAGAGGAATTTTGAGAAATTTTAAGAAAAAGACGAATTTTGAGTACAAAAACGAAATTCGAGAAAAAATTGAAGATTTCTCACAGACATTTAAATTTTGAGAAAATGGTCAAAGTTTAAGAAAAAAACTTGGGATTTTTGAAAGCATAAAAAATCGGAAGTTTTGAGATAAGTCGAAAAATTGAAAATTTCTCAGACATTTATATTTTGAGAAAATAGTCAAAGTTGAAGAAAAATCTTGGGATTTCTGAAAGCATAAAAAATCGGAAATTTTGAGATAAGTCAAACCTTTAAAAAAAAGATCGATTTTGGGAAAATATCGAAATTTCGAGAAAAAGGCGAATTTGACGTCAAAATTTGAAAGTTCCATATATCCAAACGAATTTTGAGCAGAAAATTCAAGATTTCGAAAGAAAGATCGAAAATTTGATAAAAAAAATCAAAATTTTAGGGAAAACGTCGAGATTTAGTATAAATTTGATTTTAAATCATTTAATTTTTTTAAATAAATTCGCTATTTCATTTCATAAAACAAAATTTGAGATACAAATTGAAATTTCCGTAAAAACAATTTTAAAAAATTTGATATATTTAGAAAAATACCAATATTAAGAAAAATGATAAAATTCCAACATAAAATTTTTAGAATAAATTCGAAATTTTGAAAAACACGATTTTCGGGGAAAGGCATATTTTAGAAAAAAGACTAAGAGAAAAAGTAAAATTTGGAGCAAAAGACGAATTTTAAGGAACAAATGAAAATGTCCAGAAATATTACCAAATTTTGAGATAAAGACAACTTCGAAAAAAATGCAAACTTTAAAGAACCGATAAAAATTGATGGACAATTACTTTCTAAAAGGAAGGAATTTTCAAAAAAACCTAATTTCAAAAAATAACATTTCGAAAAAAACTAAAAATTCGAGGAAAAAAGTAGAATTTGCGAATGTAGTTAAAATAGAGGAATTTTGAGGAAATTCTAGAAAAAGGAATTTTGAGAAATTTCGAGAAAAAGGAATGTTGAGAAATTTTGATAAAAAGACGAATTTCGAGGACAAAAACGACATCTCGAGGAAAAAATGAAAATTTCTCACAGACCGCTTAATTTTAAGCAAATTGTCAAATTTTGAGGAAAAAATTGGGATTTCCAAAAGCATAAAAAATCGGAAGTTTTGAGATAAATCGAACCTTTAAAAAAAAGATTGATTTTAAGAAAATATCGAAATTTCGAGAAAAAGACGTACTTGAAGTCAAAATCGAAAGTTCCAAAGACCCAAACGAATTTTGAGTAAAAAATTCGAAAATTCGAAAGAAAGATTGAGAAATTTTGAAAACTGAAAATTTGAGAAAAGAATCGAAATTTCGGGGAAAAAAGTCGAAATTTATTAAGAATTTAATTTTAAATTTTTTAATTTTTTAAAATAAATTCGCCTTACTTCATTTCATAAGACGAATTTGAGATACAAATCGAAATTTCTGTGAATTCAAATTTTAAACAAGTCGATACATTCAAAGAAATACGAGTATTAAGAAAAATGGCGAAATTCTCAAATACAATTTTTAGAATAAAGTCGAAATTTCGAAAAAGACCATTTTCGGGGAAAGTCGTATTTTGGGAAAAAATGAAGAAGAAAAACACTGAAATTTCGAGAAAAAGACGAATTTTGAGGAACTAATTAAAATGTCTAGAAATATTACCAAATTTTGAGATAAAAACCAAAACTTCGAGAAAAATGCAAACTTTAAAGAACCAATAAAAATGATGGAAAATTAGTTTCTAAAAGGAAGCAATTTTCAAAAAATCCAAATTTAAAAAAAACCTAATTTAAAAAAAAACGTTTCGAAAAGGCCAAAAATTCGAGAAATAAGTAGAATTTTGCGAATGTATTTAAGAAAAGGAATTTTGAGAAATTTCGAGAAAAAGAGGAATTTTGAGAAATTTCGAAAAAAGAGGAATTCGAGGACAAAAACGAAATTTTGAAATTTTTCAAATTCAGAGGGAAAACTTAGAATTTCTAAAAGCATAAAGATCGGGGGTTTTGGGATAAGTCGAACTTTTAAAAAAAGATCGATTTTGGGAAAATATCGCAATTTCGAGAAAAGGACGAATTTGAAGTCAAAATCGAAATTCCCAAAGACCCAACGAATTTTGAGCCAAAAATTCGAAACCTCAAGAGAGGGATCCAAAATTTGAAAAAAGAATCGACAGTTTGACAAAAGAATCGACAATTTGAGAAAAGATTGGACAATTTTGAAAAAAAAAAGACGAATTTTAAGTCAAAATCGAAAGTTCCAAGACCCAACGAATTTAGAGCAAAAAAAGGATCGAAATTTCGGGGAAAAAGTCGAAATTTAGTAAAAATTTTTTATTTGAAGGGGGAGTCGAATTTTGTGGAAATTTTGACAAAAGGGCAAATTTTGAGAAGTTAAAATTTCAAGAAGTCGACAATTCTCAGAATCGAATTCTCAGCAGGATTTTCTCATGACTGCTTTAGTCAAAAGGGGGACAGGCTTCCCATGACATCAGAAAATGTTCAGTATTGACATTTTACAAAAATTCATAATTTCCCAAAAATATTCTTCAAAATTTCTAGATGAATGTTATTTTCAAACTGTCAACTTTTTCATTAAATTAATTAACCAAATTTCGAGGAAAATTTGATAAACAAGTCGAAAGTAGAAAGCGGGATTTTAAAATAAATCCAAATGTTGGGAGAGGTAAAAAAGTAAAATTTCAGAAATAAATTTGAAATTTCCAAAGAAAAAACCAGTTTTGTTAAAAAAAAAAAACCAGTTTTGTTAAAAAAAAAAGATAAATTTTAAGAAAAAAATTGAAATTTCAAGAAATATCATTTTCAAGAAATGAATGAATTTTAAAGAAAAAATGAAAACGTTTGAAAAAGGTGTCGCCTGTTGAGAATATGAATTTTCAGTTTGCACGGGTCAAGGGGCCGCGAGCGCCCCACCCTGTTTTATTTTAGCTGCCCTCATTGCCCTTTTTTCGAAAAATTGTGGTAAAAGAAAAGGAGGAATTAAAAAGCTTTCTATTATGTAGGAGTGGACAAATTCCTGTATTAATTATTATCTTAATAGATGGAGTCAGGCAGGTTAATCATGGACCCCCGTCACTCATATTATGGACCTCTTGGAAAACTGTGGTCCCCTTGGAGGTCTGTGGTCTCCTTGGAGGTCCGTGGACCCCCAAGTTAAGAAATTCTGCTTTGGATCAATTTCTTCTCTCTCAAAATTTGGAAAAATGTTTTCATAAATTTCGAGTAGATTTCGAAGTCTCGACTTTTTGTTCGAAATATTCAATATTTCGAAAAAAATCGAAGTATTGAATTTGACTTCGAATTTTTTTCGTAAATTTTCGATTTATCTTAGAATTTGACTTTTGCTTCAAAATTTCGCCAAATCTCATATAAAGGAAAGGGAGGAGATTGAATAAAAATTCACGTCAACTCGTCATAACTAAGATGATAAGGACAATCAATATTTTATGCATCGGGATGATACTTTGAAGGTTAGTCGTCAACGGGTTAAGTTTTAAATGTGAGGGTCATTTTTTTAAGTCGTCGATGTAAGTTTGCTACCCTTTAGTCTTAAAATTTTTTTGTACATTTAACGTGAGCATGCAGGGGGGTCCCACAACATCGTATTAAATCTCATCAAGAGAGAGTCCAAATAAAAAGAACACTTCTCGTAATTAATCGACATACTCAATTGAAGGTGTTTGTAAAAAAAAATACAAAGTATTCTATAATGGTCCGCTGGTTGTTAAGAAGGTATTTACTTAGGGGAAATCGACAAAGATTTTACAGAAGTACTTTGTTTACATTACACACCATCAAATATGTTACAGAAGAGACACGTCTGAAATAGATGGCTCGTTTTTTCAGTCCGGTACAATCAGGAGCGTTCTTCAGCTGCCGCGACAAAACAAAAACTCAACTATTTTCGTCTAACGCCTCGTAATCGACTACTATAATTAGACGTAAATAACTCCTGAAAGATAAACATGGGCGAATGCAACCTTCGCAATTTCTTACCTATTTTTTAAAACGTCCACTTCAAAAACATGGTATCGATAATCACTCGATTTTTATAGTTTCGTTAATTGAACCCAATAAGATGTCGATTTTTGGTAGTCCAACGACCTAAAGAAACACGAAAACGTGGTTGGATATACCAAACTAACGATGACATCTAATAAGATCGAAACATGTTGGTTTCCAAAGCATGGAGCTGATAAATGTTCGAATTTCTGGAGTCTTCTGGACTTTCCCAGAGAGCGACCGCCTGCTAAGCGTTTGTGGTTCAACTATTGGTGGTTCGGCTACCTGTGAATCCTATTATCTACTACACACTTCTAGGTTGTCATTCTATTTGAACCAAAAGAACTGTGATGTTATTAAGACATAAATTGACGCCATAAGCTAAGGATTTACGATTCACTGTTTAAAATTAAAAGTGCGTTTTGATGCCACACCTCACAGGTGTGCGGATACACCGAAATCATATCATTGCACCCTTCCTTTCCACTTATTTGTGTCCAAGCACCAAACGAGATCAAGAATTGACCCTTCCTCGTGCGTTTATTGCGTCGTTTTGTCGGATGAACCGGTTCCTCTTGTAAGATTCCACCGGAAAGGTTAATTGTCCTTCGTGGCACTTGCGAGCCCAGCGGAAGGAATGCAGGAAACGCAGGTCACCTCCAATAAGAAATGGCCTAATTTCCAAAGAAAACTTGGTTTTAGAGAGAAAAAATCAAATATAACAAATTCAGATGAAGGCCACGCATTACAAATTGAGAATAAGAATTGAGAAATAAATTTGTAAGATAAATTACAAAGAAATTAGGGATGGACGCGCGAGATTTTTGGTTTACGCTTTTTGGTGGATGCGCCGGGTGTTTTTAGTCAAATGCGCCTATAGCGTTAGCAGCATCAGTTCATTTGGCACTACTGCTGGGTGAATTTTTATGCCTAATTTAGAAACCGCAATGAAATACAACAACGAACAATATACCTTTTTGTCTCCTTAATTTTTTGTGATATTTTTGTCGCTAATTCACAATATTTGGTTATCACAAGATTTTTATGATTTGTTTTTTCTTCCATGGTTTAATAATCTGCTAATTGAATGCCGTAGCTCGCACAATATTCAGCTTCGGCCGGAAAAAGTCTCTGTTAATCAAAACATTGAACGGTCGTTTATTCGTCCCACGTTTGTCCTCTCTTTCCGTTACAAATGAGTTACGTACGGTCTCCTATACGGCCTTATTAGTTGACTAGCATGACGCTATGCTGCCATTAATCCTTGGCAATAATTCTTTTCCAAATATGAGCGTGGTTTCCTTCGTGCCTAGGCGATGAGTGGACACTTAATTCAATTTAAATCTCCGAGTTGTGTTTATAAAACTCGTCCCACATTTACGAGGTTTGACCACTATACGACAAGAACGATGTAGAATTGTGAGAAAAAATCTAATGAGTATAAGAAGTTATCGATTTCTGAAACTTTAATTTTATTTTACTGCCAATTATAAGTCAAAATTAAAATTAAGTAGTGGCTGAATGAAGTTTCGGTTTTCTTCTCTTCTCTTCTCTTCTCTTCTCTTCTCTTCTCTTCTCTTCTCTTCTCTTCTCTTCTCTTCTCTTCTCTCCTCTCTTCTCTTCCCTTTTCTTCCCTTTTCTTCTCTTCTCTTCTCTTCTCTTCTCTTCTCTTCTCTTCTCTTCTCTTCTCTTCTCTTCTCTTCTCTTCTCTTCTCTTCTCTTCTCTTCTCTTCTCTTCTCTTCTCTTCTCTTCTCTTCTCTTCTCTTCTCTTCTCTTCCCTTCCCTTCCCTTCCCTTCCCTTCCCTTCCCTTCCCTTCCCTTCCCTTCCCTTCCCTTCCCTTCCCTTCCCTTCCCTTCCCTTCCCTTCCCTTCCCTTCCCTTCCCTTCCCTTCCCTTCCCTTCCCTTCCCTTCCCTTCCCTTCCCTTCCCTTCTCTTCTCTTCTCTTCTCTTCTTTTCTCTTCTCTTCTCTTCTCTTCTCTTTTCTTCTCTTCCCTTTTCTTCCCTTTTATTCCCTTCTCTTCTCTTCCATTCTCTTTTAGTCTCTTCTCTTTCTTCTCTTTTTTTCTCTTCTCTTCTCTTCTCTTTTCTTCTCTTATTTTCTTTTCTCCTATCTTCTTTTTCATTTTTCATTTCTCGTTTCTTCATTTCTTTTCTTTTCTCTTCTCCTTTCTTCTCTTATTTTATTTTCTCTTCTTTTCTTCTCTTCCCTTCCCTTCTCTTCTTTCCTCTTCTTTTCCCTTCTCTTTCCTTCTCTTTCCTTCTCTTTCTTTCTCTTCCCTTCCCTTCTTTTCTTTTCTTTCCTCTTCCTTTCTCTTCTCTCCTGTTCTCTTCTCTTTACTTCTTTTCGCTTCCCTCCTCTTCCATTCCATCTCATTCCCTTCTCTTTCCTTTTTTTCTCTTCTCTTCTCCTCATTTTGTGTCTTCTCTTCTTTTCTCTTTTCTTCCCTTTCATAAAATATATATCGATTTCTGAAACTTTTGATTTATTTTCCTGCTCATCATAAGTCAAAATTTAAATTAAGTAGTGGCTGAATGAAGTTTCGGTTTTCGCAAAAAAAAGTATTGGCCTGCGTTTCCATTCGGTTCAAAATCGACCTTAACTTTCAGCGAAGCTTAATTCAGGTTTAGACTCAGGACAAAATTCCGTTATCACTAAAAACTAGAAATTTATAAAACGAATTTGAGATTTTAAAATTTTAACTTCTCTTCTCGTCTCGTCTCGTCTGCTGTTCCCTTCTCTTTTTTTTTTCCTTCTCTACTCTTCTCTTCTTTCCTCTTCTTGTGCCTTCTCTTCCCTTCTCTTTTCTTCTCTCCTCGCTTCTCTTCCCTTCTCTTCTCTTCTCTTCTCTTCGCTTCTCTTCTCTTCTTTTCTCATATCTTCTCGTCTCTTCTTTTCTCTTCTCTGCTCGTCTCTTCTCTTATTTTCTTGCCTCTTCTTTTCTCTTCTCTTCGCTTCTCTTTTTTTCTCTTGTCTTCTCGTCGCTTCTATTTTTTTCTCGTCTCTTCTCTTCTCTGCTCTTCTTTTCTCTTCTCTTCTCTTTTCTCGTCTCGTCTCGTCTCGTCTCGTCTCGTCTCGTCTCGTCTCGTCTCGTCTCGTCTCGTCTCGTCTCGTCTCGTCTCGTCTCGTCTCGTCTCGTCTCGTCTCGTCTCGTCTCGTCTCGTCTCGTCTCGTCTCGTCTCGTCTCGTCTCGTCTCGTCTCGTCTCGTCTCGTCTCGTCTCGTCTCGTCTCTTCTCGTCTCGTCTCGTCTCGTCTCGTCTCGTCTCGTCTCGTCTCGTCTCGTCTCTTCTCGTCTCTTCTCGTCCCTTCTCGTCCCTTCTCGTCTCTTCTCGTCTCTTGTCCCTTCTCGTCCCTTCTCGTCTCTTCTCGTCTCTTCTCGTCTCTTCTCTTCTCTTCTCGTCTAGTCTCGTCTCGTCTCGTCTCGTCTCGTCTCGTCTCGTCTCGTCTCGTCTCGTCTCGTCTCGTCGTCTCGTCTCGTCTCGTCTCGTCTCGTCTCGTCTCGTCTCGTCTCGTCTCGTCTCGTCTCGTCTCGTCTCGTCTCGTCTCGTCTCTTCTCGTCTCTTCTCGTCTCTTCTCGTCTCTTCTCGTCTCTTCTCGTCTCTTCTCGTCTCTTCTCGTCTCTTCTCGTCTCTTCTCGTCCCTTCTCGTCCCTTCTCGTCCCTTCTCGTCCCTTCTCGTCTCTTCTCGTCTCTTCTCGTCTCTTCTCTTCTTTTCTCGTCTCTTCTCGTTTTTTCTTTTGTCTTCTCTTCTTTTCTCGTCTCTTCTTTTCTCTTCGCTTGTCTTCTCTTCTCGTCTCGTCTCTTCTCTTCTTTTCTCGTCTCTGCTCGTCTCTTCTTTTCTCTTCTCTTCTCGTCTCGTCTCTTCTTTTCTTGTCTCTTCTTTTCTCTTCTCTTCTCTTCGCTTCTCTTTTCTTCTCTTGTCTTCTCGTCGCCTCTATTTTTTTCTCGTCTTCTTTTTTCTTTTGTTCTCTCCTCTCTTCTCTTCTCTTCTCTTCTCTTCCCTTCTCTTCCCTTCCCTTCTCTTCTCTTCTCTTCTCTGCTCTTCTTTCTCTTCTTCTCTTCTCTTCTCTTCTCTTCTCTTCTCTTCTCTTCTCTTCTCTTCTCGTCTCGTCTCGTCTCGTCTCTTCTCTTCTTTTCTCGTCTCTTCTTTTCTCTTCGCTTGTCTTCTCTTCTCGTCTCGTCTCTTCTCTTATTTTCTCGTCTCTGCTCGTCTCTTCTTTTCTCTGCTCGTCGCTTCTCGTATCTTCTTTTCTCTTTTCTTCTCTTATTTTCTGTTCTCTTCTTTTCCTTTCTCTTCTTTTCCCTTCTTTCCTTTTTTCTTTTCTTTTTTCTCTTGTCTTTCCCTCTCTTCTCTGCTCTCCTCTTCTCTACTCTTCTCTTCTCTTCACTTCTCTTCCCTCCTCTTCCATTCCATCTCATTTCCTCCTTTTCCCTTCTTTTCTCTTCTCCTCTCCTTGTCTTCGCTTCTGTTCTCTTTCCTTTCCTTCCCCTCTCTTCTTTTCTTTTTTCTTCTCTTCCCTTCTCTTCTTCTTTCCTCTCTTCTCTCCTCTCCTCTCCTCGTTTCCCCTCCACTCCTCTCCTCTATTCCCTTTCCTCCCTTCCCTCCCTTCCCTTCCATTCCCTTCCCCCCTTTTTTTATCTTCTCTACTCTTCTTCTCTTCTCTTTTTCTCTTCTCCACTTTTTGAAATTTGGAGAAAACAGTGAAACATTCCAGAAAAAAAATAAGAACAGGAAAACGAAATATTGACTCCTAGCCCCAAAATTTCTAGCAGCATTGGAATTTCGAAATTATGATCGAACAGTTGACAGAAAAATCCAAATATTAGGAAAGCACTAAACTTTTTTAATATAAACTGTGAAGTTCTAGAAAAAAATCGACGTTTCCAGAAATTTCTATAAAAAAGTTCCATTTTGCAAGGGAACCTGTACTTTGTTCGTAACATGTGATAGTACACATCCCCCTAAAATAAAATCCGGAGTGTTTGACTGGAGGAAGGTTTCTATCAAAAAATTATCTCAAAAAAAGATTCTGCGTGATAACAGAGGTTGAAAACACTGCCACAGTTGATCGAATCATCCTTGCTCCTGTAAGGATAAACTAAAAACTGTCTAAATAGAAAGATTGATTGATTACCATTTTAGGCGAGATACAGAAGAAGCTGAGGTCTCTAAAGTTAGATTCATCTTCCTATTACACGGTCTTATCCGGTGAAGACACCGGCGACGTTCCAATTTATTTTTATTAATATTGATCCAAGACTGTTTTGCGTGTATACCAGATTTATTTACCGCAATAGTATCCACTCGATGCGGTTTACCGCAAATGTCCCCCAACAAAACGTCGAGCTTTGTTATTGTTTTTAAAAGTAGCCACTTGTAGGGTATTGTTTCGGTGGCTTTGCGTTTTACCGACACGAAGTATCCCTCAAGCGAGTTTTATTCTTCGATTAGGCCACTCGAAAACAATCGGGCATTTTAAAAACGGCAGCTTCACTTTCACGGTTTGAAGTACGATCGTAAACTTTGGCGTGTCAGCGCTGCTACCGACGACGGTACCTCCTGTTTCCAGCATCAAGGATTTAGATGGAATAGTCACAAAACTTTGGCCAATTTTGACCAATTTTGATCCCACTTACCGTTAAGGTGTAAAATAGGGCTCTTAGGTCAAAATCAACTAAAATATGAATGATTCAATTATCAAAAAAAAAATGTCGTAACCATCGCATTTACTTTTCCTTTTTTTTTAAGTTTTAAATTCTCGTAATAGATTTTTTATAGAATACGAACTGGTCAACTAAATTGATCTGTAACTATGATTTGACAGTTGTAATAGCATATAAATAGTACACATATTAATTTCGAAGGGGTGATCACGAGTCTAAATATTCTCAGGATAATGTTAGCGTTGCAAAGGTCCTCAAAATTTCACAAATTGCAACGTTACCTTTCCCAACAGCAAACACGCTCGCCAAATAGCGAATTACTCCCATTGTTTACCTATTTTTTGCACATCGAGTGTCAAAAAAGTCGGCGGCAGACGCGATAAAAAAAACAAATATTGCCGACTCGACCCCCCCCCCCCTCCTCTCCCCCCAATCTGTGAGAAAAGGGCAATAATTTGCGTCGGAGCGTGAGTCGGGAGTCCGCCCCGACGGCCGCCTAATTTCGTACACATCGGGAACGCAATCATCGCCCTCTCGTACGTAAAACACCGCAAAGTATCCGCGCTACATGCTCACGGTGTCGTCGGGTTTTATTTACGTTCGTGGCGTCTGCGGCGGCGACGCCTGTTGGACAGGTCGACGACCGTCGGACGATAACACTGCTCCGACAGGCGGAGAATCCGAAACGGAAAGCGCGGATGGAGGAATTAAGCTGCATCAGTTAATTGATAACGAACAGAGAGCACGTTTATTTACTGAATCGGGATTTTTAACTAAACGTGAAACTTTGAAATTTCGACTGAAGAAAAAGAGAATTACTCAATTACTCTTAATCATACTAAACAACTAAACACCCAACAATTCAAAGTTTCAAGTCAAAAGTGTCTTAGTTTTTATTAAAACCTTAATATTATTTTGCTTTGGAAGGATTTTTAAAAACATAACTTAATTTAGGTTATGTTTTCAAAAATCCTATTACATTGTCACCCAGTTCTTAAATATGTTTAAAGTTTCAAGTCTCTGGCTCATCGCGAAGTTAGTTTAAAATGAGTTGCAAACTTTGTGCCGAACAGACAGACAAACAAGAAAGCGAGCTAATAAAACCGTACTAAAAAAATCATCTAAACTGGAAATTTTGACTAGAATCGAAATGTCGACAAAAAAATTCCAATTTTATAAATTATAATTGCTGAAAATTCTTATCTTATCTTATCTGCCGAAATTTGGTTTGAAATGTATCGCTAAATTTTGTAAAAAAATATAAATTTTAAGATAAGAGTCGAATATGTACGGAACATTGAAAAAGAAGTTGAAATTCCGAGAAAAACGTGGAGATTTAAGGTCTAAATATCGACATACTGACGACTTTTTTTTACTCCAAGCTATTCCTCCGAAATTTAAAATGTTCCCCTTCTTTAGTTTTTTTTTTAAATACAAAAAAGTCAATATTTGGTGGTAATTCGAAGCGTCAAGAAAAACTCAGTTACGTAGTTTATAATTTTTCAAAATTCTGATTTATTCGTGGAAATTTCGTTTGAAATTTGGCTCAAAATGTTGAGAGAAAGTCTAAACTTCAGGATAAAAGTCGAATTTTGATAAAAAAAGTTGAAATTTTACAATTCAAGATGAAATCTTAAAAAAAGAATAAGTAAAATTATGTTTCAACTCGGAATAAAAAAAAATGGTAAAAATATCCTGTTTAGATTTTAAAATCGAAAATTGTTCTAAATTTTGACTTTTTTTTGAAACTTTTCAGCCTAAACTTGAAAGCACTTCGTTTTCAAATGGAAGCTTTAAATTCGCAATTTAAAACGTTAGATTCTTCAAAAAAAATTCGAAATTTTCAGGAGAAGGTGGATATTTCAAAAAGTCGAATTTGGAAAAACTCGGTAATTCGGGAAAATGTAAAAATTCTGAACAAAGGTTAATATTTCAAAAAAATGTCGAAAGGTTGAAATTTTGAGAAAAAAAAATGAAAATTGCGAAACATAGTCGAAATTTTGATGATAAAAGATCGGAAATTTTAAAAAATGTATTAATTCTAAGAAATTCGAAATTTCACAAAAAGGGGAAATTTTTAAAAAGAAAGCAGTTAAGACTTCGAAAAAGTGAAATTTTGAAAATAAAATATATCCCAAATTTTCACTAAGTTAAAATTTTGAGAAATTGTCAAAAGTTTGAATAAAAATCGAAATTTTCAGGAAAAAAAAGTAGAAATTTTGCAAAAATATCGAAGTTTTCAGAAAAAAAAAAATTAAATTATCGAAAAATGAGGAAAGGTCGAAATTTTGTGTCAAAATTTTCAAAAAATTCGAAATTTTCAGAAAATAAATTAATGCAAGAGTCAGTTTCCAATTCTAAATTTTGGAAAGAAGTTCGCAAATTTGAAATTAGAGATTTTGAAAGTAAGTCGAATTATTCAAAATAATCGAACTTTTCAATAAAAATCGAAAAGTTGGATTTTATCGTCATTTTCAGAATGTCAAAATCTTGAAAAAAGTTGGGATCTTCGGAAAATTCAAATTATCAAAAATTATTGAAATTTTTAAAAAAGCAAAGCGAATTTTTCGAAAAGTCGTATTTACTAAGATTCCGGAAAAAGTAAGAATTTTTGAAAAAATTTGAGATGTTCAAAAGAGTCGAAATTTTGACAGGAAAGGTCGAAAATTTGAAAAAGGTTTTGACTCTGCCTCAAGATTTAAAAAGAAGTCAAAATTTCGAGGCAAAATCAAAATTTTGATGACAAAATATCGGAACATTTCAAAAAAAGTCGACACTTCGAAAAACTCATTTGAAAAAACAAAAAATAGATTCGACCTTTCCAAAAAAGTTAAAATTTTGAGAAATAGTCAAAATTTCGAACAAAAATTTTAGAAATAAATAGAAGTTTTGCAAAACTATTGAAATTTATAAAAAATAATTCGAAATAATCGAATTCACGAAAAACAAAAAAAAATATTTGAAAGAGTGAAAATTTTGAGAAAAGGTTGAAATTTTGTGCCAAAATTTTCGAAAAATTCGAAATTTTCAGAAAAGTCGAAATTTTAAAATTTTGGAAATTCTTTTATTTGGTCGTCAAAAAATTCTTAGACAATTAATGCGTATGATGTACGTCGCCCTTTTTTTACTCCTTACCAGAGTGTCACAAAAAAGGTTTGGAAACACTGATAGAACAAAGGGCTCAAATCATGTTTTCTTTGGACCGCAGCCAGCGGTGGAGGAGTTGGGTCAGTTGATTAGATTGGGTAAAGTCGAGTTATCGATGCTTGCTTTGGTTAGTTTTTTATTGGCACTCCCTTGTTTATTGTAGTAAATGCGAAATCTAGCTTTATTGATATGCCACTTCCACGCCACATCGTCACGTTCTGTTTTTATCTCGCTGCCTTTCGATTGTTGTGCCATTGATAGTGATAGTGTTTGCATGAGACATGAGACAGGCGACGAAAGTTGTTCGTGATCGTTGTTGGTGCTGCATTCTTGTATAAGGCGACGATAGTTGTTAAATAACACCACAGTGTCTGTTCATTATCTATTGTAAATGAACATAGAGGAAAAACCATCTGGAGTAGTTTTTTTCAGCATCGATACGACGATGCAATTGTAATTGAAGTCAACAATCAATCGTTTTTCTTTGAATTTAATCAGTTTATCATGATTGTTATTGTTTCATATCAGCAGTTTCCTTTAATTTGAGTTTTTAAATGAAGATTGGAAGTTCCCATAGTCTCAACGTACTGTGATTTATTTAATACTAGCGGACCCCCGCAAATGTTCATAATAATTTTTTAAATAATGACGTGAAATGTGGACGTGAGAAAATAACCTAACCTATCATAAGAACTTTTCGATATTTTCAGTAATGAATAAAATTAACGCAGTCACTAGAGTTCATCATGAAGACACCTCATTCCAGGCAATCACATCAGGAAAAAATGGAAACCAAAATCTTTATAAAAAAGCTATCGACAATATTCATGAGTTTCTTTACCAATATTAAATACCTGGTTAATCTGAACTTTTAATTCAAATATTTTGATGTTTTTGGGACTGTGGTCCTTTACACTCTATGGACATTTAAATTTTCTCTCTTAATATCCAACGTAAGACGCTGGCATAACACGTTCCGAAAGATCAGTTGATCGTAGCGAATAACTATCATCTAAAACAGCGTTTCTCAACCCGTTTAGTGTCGCGAGTAGCGACCCCCTCAGATGCCAAAATGATTAAATATTTCCAGTACAGCCAGAGCAGATTGAACACTCTAGATGATGACATACACGCTCATTTTTGTTGATCAAAAAAAAAGGTCCTCAAGTTATATTTACGTAATTTTTGTCACTCAAAAAATGTCCCCAACTCTATTAATTTTTGTCGACCAAAAAAAAAAAAGATCCTATTATTTTGGACTGAACTCTTGCGATCCTCCTGGTTGAGAAACTCTGATCTAAATAATAAAATAGTCAATTTGTCTACAAGTTGGACCATTATTCGGTTTTCAAATCGCTTGATACGTTATCATCCAGTAAACACTTTCGAGTTATCGCTTTGATTCGAACTTTTGTTTGCATCGACGCTGATTTTTTTCTTTCTTTTTTTTTCAGTACCACGCCTAAGATAATTATTTCGAATTTGGCGCCGCACGTGAGGTTCGAGGACATCGAACATCTATTGGCACAACATGGGCACGTCGTCAATTGTGATAAACTCACCTCCAAGGACCCAACGACGCAAACAGTACAAGTTACCTACGAAACAGCCGAACAATCGCAAACGTAAGTTTGTTTATGTAAGCCCTGTATATTTTTACTCTGAATACGATGAAAAGTTTGTAGACTTTTTCATTTCTTTGAACTCTTTGGTCTTTGGTCATGGACAATCGAAATAAATCTGTTTTTCTCAACTGCCTCATCGAACTTCTTGAAAAAGTCTAGAGTGACTAGCAAAATATTAGGATTTTTGCTCTTGCGGTCACATTGATGCTTTTATGGAAGTTTCCTGTCTAGAAACGTATTTTTTCCTCTTCTGCCATTTGGTGTCTTTAGAGAAATTTTCCTCGATGACTAGCGAAATACCTGGTTTGTTCTTCTTTAACAACATTCACGTTTCTCTTCTTATTTTTCTCTTTCCTCCTCTTCTTCCTCCTACTCTTCTTCCCCTTTATGTTCCTTTTCTTCTTCCTCGTCTTCTTCCTCCTACTCTTCTTCCCCATCTTCCTCTTCTTTTTCCTCCTCTTCTCCCTCCTCTTTTTCTTCCTCCTCTTCTCCCTCCTCTTTTTCTTCCTCTTCTTCCTCCTCCTTTTCTTTCTAATCCTTTTTCTCTTCTTCCTCCTATTTGTCCTCCTTTTCTTCCTCTTCTTCTTTCCCTTCTTCCCCTTCTTATAACTCTTCCCATTCCTCATCTTCTTCCCCTTCTTCTGCTTCATCCTCTTCTTACTTTTCTGCTTCCTCATCTTCTTCCTCTTCTTCTTCTGCTTCATTCTCTTCTTTCTCTACTGCTTCCTTATCTTCTTCCTCTACTGCTTTATCCTCTTTTTTCTTCTTCCTCCTCTTCTCCCTTCTTCTTCTTCCTTCTCCTTCTTTCTTTCTCCTCTTCTCCTCCTCTTCTTCCTCATCCTCTTCCCTCTTCTTCTCTATTCTTCCTCCTTTTTCCTTCTTCTCCTTCTTCTGTTCTCATCTTCCTCTCTTCTTCCTCATCTTCTTCCTCTCTTCTTATCCTCTTCTTTTTTCTTCCTCCTCTCTCTCCCTCCTTCTTCCTCCTCTCTCCCTCATCTTCTTCCTCTCTTCCTCCTTCTTCCTTCCTCTTCTTCTCTTCCTCCTCTTCTTCCTCCTCTCTTCTTCCTCCTCTTCTTCCTCCTCTTCTTCCTCATCCTCTCTCCTTCTTCTCCTTCTTTCTGTTCTCATTTTTTCCTCCTTCTGCTCCTCTTTCTTCTCTACTTTATCTTCCTCTACTGCTTCCTCATCTTCTTTCTCTACTGCTTTATCCTCTTCTTTTTTTCTTCCCCTTCTCCTCCCTTCTCTACTTCCTCCCCACCCTTCTCTACTTCCTCCCCTTCTCCCTTCTCTTTTTCCTCCTTTTCTCCCTCTTCTTCTTCCTCATCTTCCTTCTCTTCTTCCTTTTCCTTTTCTTCCTCCTCCTCCTCTTCTTCCTCCTCCTCCTCTTCTTCCTCATCCTGTTCCTCTTTTTCCTCCTCTTCTTTTTTTTTTCTTTTTCTTCTTCCTCTTCTCCCTTCTCTTCTTCCTCCTCTTCTCCCTCCTTTTCTTATTCATCTTCCTTCTCTTCTTCCTTCTCCCTTTCTTCCTCCTCCTCTTCTTCCTCATCCTCTTTCTCTTCTTTCTCCTATTCTTCCTCCTCTTCTTCTTTCTGTTCCTTTTCTTCTCCTTCTTTCTGTTCCTCTTCTTCTTCCCCTCGTTCTTCTTTTTCTTCTTCTTCTCTGTACAAAGCAGTGTCAATACATCGATGTTTCCCTTTCCAGGGCGGTGACAAAGCTGAACGGAATCGAGGTGGAGGGCAGGGCCCTCAAGGTGGAATTGGCTGTAGAAAAACGAGGTCGTAGGGGCCCACGCGGCCCCGGTGGCGCCCCCTTTGGCGGTCTGCCCGGTCAGAACAGACAGACGGACTTCCCCTTGAGGATACTGGTGCAGAGTGACATGGTGGGAGCCATTATCGGCAGACAAGGGATCCACCATAAGGCAGATAACGCAACAGACGAGGGCGCGCGTCGACGTCCACCGAAAAGACAACGTCGGATCCTTGGAGAAGGCCATCACCATCTACGGCAACCCGGAGAACTGCACGAACGCTTGCAAGAAGATATTGGAAGTTATGCAGCAGGAGGCGAAACAATACCAACAAAGGGTTCGTTTTCTTTTTAGTAATTTGTACCCCTAGGTTGTTGTCCATCCACTTACGTGGATTTTTATAACTAATTTTTTAATTATAAAGGACGTTTTTCGTACATTTGGACAGCAAAAGCAAAAAAGATTAACTTAATACAGAATCGACTTTGTGAAGTCGCTGTATCCAATCATACTACTGCCATTTTTTGGAAAATTTCCTTATTCTTCAGAAAGCTCAAAAGGACAGCAACGATATCTGTCGAATAACGCTTGTATCCCCCCTCTTTATTTGTGTAAAAACGACAAATTCAGTTATTCAAAGCACCATGAAAAAGCAAAAAAAAAATGCAGCAGTTTTAAAATTTTGAGTGAATCTTTTGAGGTTGAACTATTCCAGTAAGTGTGAAATCACTTTTAATTCTAGCTATTTTCGTTTTCTATTTCTGAAGCACCAAAAAATACAAAGAACATTTGGGCTGTCGAAATACGGTTTCTATTTAATATATTCTTCCCATATATCTATTAAGTGTCCCAAGGGGTCGAAATTAGTTCAAAAATTTGATCAAATCCTCGTGGTTTCAGGGAAATTTCGTTGAAAATTTTAGCGCACAACAACCTAATCGGGAGGATAATCGGCAAAGGCGGCAACACCATCAAAAGGATAATGCAGGAGACCGACACCAAAATAACAGTATCGAGCATCAACGACATCAATTCTTTCAATTTGGAGCGCATCATAACCGTCAAAGGTTCGATTGAGAACATGAGCAAAGCAGAGGCGCAGATCAGCGCCAAGCTGAGACAGAGCTACGAGAACGATCTGCAAG
Source organism: Dastarcus helophoroides (assembly GCA_028583605.1). Lineage (NCBI taxonomy): Eukaryota > Metazoa > Arthropoda > Insecta > Coleoptera > Bothrideridae > Dastarcus > Dastarcus helophoroides. Next base: position 11,746,248 of record CM053336.1, on the reverse strand, counting down.
CGATGGCACCGCAAACCATGATGTTCCCGGGACTTCACCCCATGGCGATGATGGCGACAGCAGGTAACATTCTCTAAACGTAACGTTTTAGTTGATTTTCAGAAATGGAAAGAAGCGACACCAGATGCCAAATAGGCAACTTTCTTTTCATGGGAATTTTAGTTGATTGATTTTTGGTCCTCCACATTTTCGCATTTTATGTAGGGTACAATGGCGTCGAGTTACTTTATTAAATTTTCAAGTTCGAGTCCATATTTCGAAAAAAGTCATTGAAGGGTTAAAGTCAAATTTTGGGAATAAGTACTTAACTTGGACGTTTTTGAAAATTTCAACTTTAGCCTTGAAATGTGGACATTTTTCTCCAAGCTTTGAATTTTTCCTCAAAATAAACACTATGAATTGTTCTTGTCGACTTTTTTTTTTTGTAAAATTTTTGATTTTCAGTCCCGTATTTTGGTATTTTGAGGGTCTCAATTCTTTCTATTTTTATTATCTTATCAATTCAGTAGTTGCTATGTAGTGTAAAATGTTCAGCAATTTTTAATTCCCAGCGAAGTATCTTACACGTATATAAATAATGGTATCAATTGTTTCATCCGAAAATATTGAAATTATGTCAAGTTTTTTAGTTGATGCCAAAAGTCGATCAATTGGAAAGTTAAAAAGGGTGCTTTTTAAAGTGATTTTTCTTTAGGCATCGGTTATGGCTCCAGGGGTTTGTACGCGGGACAGGCGCCCTACCCCGGGATGTACCCAGGCGCTTCGACGGCTGCAGGCGGACCGACCGGAGCGGCGGGTTCCGCACAGGGTGGCGCGGGCGACGGCCAAGAAACAACCTACCTCTACATACCGAACAACGCGGTGGGCGCCATCATAGGCACCAAGGGCTCTCACATTCGAAATATCATCAGGTTTTCGGGGGCGAGCGTCAAAATCGCACCAATAGACGAAAGCAAACCTCAGGAGGCGCAGAACGAAAGGCGGGTCACCATCGTCGGTTCACCAGAGGCGCAGTGGAAGGTTGGTCGGTAAATATTCAGTCGCTTGTAAACTGGTTTTTTGTTTTTTTAGGCGCAGTATTTGATATTTGAAAAAATGCGTGAGGAAGGATTCGTCGCCGGTTCGGATGACGTAAGATTGACGGTAGAAATTATGGTACCTAGTTCGCAAGTAGGGCGAATCATCGGCAAGGGTGGTCAGAACGTTAGGGAGTTGCAGAGAGTCACTGGCAGCGTTATTAAACTTCCTGAGCAAGGGACATCGCCGCAGGAAGACGAAACGACCGTTCATATCATAGGACCATTTTTCAGTGTTCAAGTAAGTAATAGGTTATGTGGTTCGTTCTTTGGATTTATTTGTGTTGCAGTCCGCGCAGCGAAGGATCCGGGCGATGGTGTTCCAGTCGACGGCGCCAGTACAGGGCCGGCCGCGCCAGCAGCGGCAGCAGGCTAAAGAGCCCGGTCAGCAGGAGGGTCCCTCGGGTGACCAGCAGCAGCAGTAACGTCAGCTAGCCGCCCACACTGCCAACAGCCCATCTTTCACCGACACATCATCCATCGGACCTCCGAGCGAACGAACCGTCTTTACGCGTACACTTCGCCATCTAGCGTGACAATCGTGCACTAAACCTTCCAAACGCCGCGCAACGGTTGCTTCACTGACTTAACCTAACTTGCCGCTCGTCGCCCGAAATATTGTAATTCATATCAACTTGTGGAATAGCAAAAGTATTTCTAAAAAAAATGTGCCCCTACTTTATTTAAAAGCGTAGTTATGTAATACAATAGTTTTTATTTTAACGCTGAAATTTTTTCACGTCCGGCAGCGTGTACCGAGTACAGTTGTTTTTCCAGTTAATTATAGAACAAAGAGGATAATAAAACATAGAACTTTTATAAAAAGTAATGTTGCCTTTAAGTCGTTTGTGGGAAGTTACGAGTGTTCCGCGATGTGTATCGTAAATGACGAACTAAACTAATCTACCTCAATAAATCAAAATATGTTAGAGAAAGAAATATAGCCACAGTTGACTTCCGTTTTTTGTTGCATAAACAAAGTAACCGACCATAACCTCAATCGTTAGAACTGCGCGATGGGTTTACTTTTCCTGATCCGCAGGAAATACCTCTGACTACACCGTTTTACCTGAAATTATGGATTTTACCAAAGACACCGACACACGCACGACAGCAACAACAACAACAACACAAGCAAACCGACAGCACAGCCTGCAACCAAAGATAGAGGGCGCAAACTTAGTAGGTAGAACGAAAAAAATTGGCTGTTTCGAATATTTGCGTGTTTTATACAAAGTGATCATGGTAGATGTGCGCGACGGTCGGTAAACCGCTTTAACCGGCTACAAGGTGGACGTTCGGTATTACAACGCGCCGGTTGAGTGCCGCCCGCGGCGCGCAGAACTGCCTCGAGTGAATGCGAGACGTTTAAAACTATTAATTATTTGTTAGGAATTGTTAAACAATGTTAATAATGTTTGCGGGCGCCGCCAGCGCGAAACCTCTCGGATTTCTACCACTGTCTACCAACCAGAGTGAACATATCTCTTTTTCGACGTTAGCACTATTCAACTAGACCCCAATTTTCTATATCATACCCCGATCCATGAAGACCAATTTTCCGTTGACTGTCAAAATTTAAAATGACATAACTTCCGTTATTTTCAAAGACCCAAGTTACGATGATGTTTCAACTGGTGAAGAATAAAGACCAAAGTCCCCAACTTGCAAAGATAAGACCAAATTTCGAAGATTCTGTCCCCGTTAACGATGTAGTAGTGAAATAGGTCATCTTCTTAGATAAAATTTTTATCTAAGATCGCCTATTTCACCTTTACAGCCCAAATACCAAAGTTTTCATTAAAATGGTAACCTTAACTTCTACCAACAATTTAAAGATCTCCGAAATTTTCATCAACATCATCATTTCATCAACTTTGTTTCTGCTGTCAACATTTTACAAATATTCAGGACTGGATTTAAATTGGAGCCGAATTTCACCCGCAATTGATCCCCTTACATTTCTCAGAGGAAAAAAGCCTGGCCTCCGCCGAGTTTCTAACTTGTCCTTACTTTCTAAAAGCGTGAATGTTTTATTGACCTAATGTTTCAATTTTCTTTATATTCAAAGTCTGCAGTCTGCTTAGTTGCAAAGCTGCTTCGAGACAAGCACCAAATGCTTAAAGTCGTATTGATTTTCTTCTCGCATTGGTCGGCGTTTCGTCCTGCCTGAGGGATGTTTTCACCGCAATTGTAGACTTTTGACCGCATTTGTAGCCATTTGACCGCACTTGCAGACGTTTTGACAGAGTCTATAGACGTTTTGGTCGCATCTGTAGATGTTTTGACCTCATCTGTAGACGTTTTGGCCGCATTTGTAGACATTTTGGCCGCATTTGTAGACATTTTGGCCGCATTTGTGGAAGTTTTGAACGCATTTGTAGACGTTTTGAATGCACTTGTACACGTTTTGACCACACTTGTACACGTTTTGACCGCACTTGTACACGTTTTGACCTCATTTGTAGAAGTTCTGACCGCATTTGTAAACGTTCTAACCCCATTTTTGGACTTTTTGCTTACATTTCTAAGCGTTTTGTCCCTATTTTTGGCCGTTTTGCTCCCCAATTTTTGGCGTGTTGCCAGTATTTGTAAGTATTTTGCCCAACGTTGTAGCCGTATTGCCCATACTTCAGATTTTGCTCGCGTTGATTAGTGTTTTCCCTCACTTGCAATTTCGTGCTTAATCCACAGTATACTCTTTATCAAATCCTGCTGAGGTTGGCTTATTCTCAAGGTTTAAAATTTAAAATCATCGAATTTGTCAATTGAACGTTCCGTAAGGTTTTGCTGACTTAGTTCCTGATTTTGGGCAATTTTCACCCCTTCTACTTTTGAGCAGTTTCCATCAAATTTGTCAATTCCCAGTTTTGTTTTCTGCAAAACTTTAAAATCTCTTCGTTTTGAATTCTGAAAATGTCTCAATTTGGATATGTTCCAGTTGAAAATCGTTTTTTGTTTGAGGTTCAATTTTGAAAATAGTAGTTCAATATTTTTGAAACCATTTGACAGTTGGAGTGCAGTTGCAAGGTGAAATTCAAACCCATGAAGCTACAATTTTCTTAGCTAAGTTCATTCGTTGAATTCGGAATTTTGTAATAGTTAGAATGGTGAAAACCTGCCCCAAGATGAGATTCAATCGCTGGGGCAACTACCTGGGGGTAGTTAATTCGTTCTCTAAGTTAGGAATGTTTTTGGCAGTTGAAGTAGTAAACAAATTGCTCCTTCGAACACCTTTTTAACTTTTCACTCGCAATTTGATAGCTGTATTCAATATTTAAGTCCAAAATCTTCTTTAAAATCGTTTTTTTTTGGAATTTGATGCCCCGGTTTTTCCTTATTGGGACCTAATTTTAATTGTTACTTTTCTTTTGCTTAATTATGGCGTTTCTTTTGCTCAATTTCGCCTTTATGCCATTTAAAAGCTCTTTCCAATATGTAAGTCTAAAATATTTTTTGAAATCATTTTTGTTTTGAACCCAGATTTGGAAACCTTTTATTTTGAAATTTTTACAAAAGTTTTCCCTTGTTAGGTCCTAGAATTCAGTTTTGGCTTCTCTTTTGCTTAGTTTTGCGCTTTTGCGCAATTTGATAGCTATATTCAATATTTAAGTCCAAAATCTTCTTTAAAATCGTTTTTGTTTGGAATTTGATTTTGGAAACATTTTAATTTGCAATTTTTATCCCGGTTTTTCCTTGTAGGGTCCTAATTTTAATTTTTACATTTCTTTTGCCTTATTTTGGCTTTTCTTTTGCTCAATTTCGCCTTTGTGCCATTTGAAAGCTCTTTCTAATATTTAAGTCCAAAATCTTGTTTGAAATCATTTTTGTTTTGAACCCAAATTTGGAAACCTTTTATTTTGAAATTTTTACAAAAGTTTTCCCTTGTTAGGTCCTAGAATTCAGTTTTGGCTTCTCTTTTGCTTAATTTTCGCTTTTACGCAATTTGATAGCTATATTCAATATTAAGGTTTAAAATCTTCTTTAAAATCGTTTTTGTTTGGAATTTGATTTTGGAAACATTTTATTTTGCAATTTTTATCCCGGTTTTTCCTTGTAGGGTACTAATTTTAATTTTTACATTTCTTTTGCCTTATTTTGGCTTTTCTTTTGCTCAGTTTCGCCTTTGTGCCATTTGAAAGCTCTTTCCAATAATTAAGTCCAAAATCTTGTTTGAAATCATTTTTGTTTTGAACCCAAGTTTGAAAACCTTTTGTTTTGAAATTTTTACAAAAGTTTTCCCTTGTTAGATCCTAGAATTCAGTTTTGGCTTTTCTTTTGCTTAATTTTCGCTTTTGTGAAATTGAATAGCCGTTTTCAATATTTAAGTCCAATATCTTGTTCAAAATCATTTTTGTTTGGAGTTCGATTTTGGAAAACTCTAATTTTGCCAATTTTAACGAATTTTTTCCTCGTTGGGTTCTGAATATTTTAATTTTTAGGCTTTTATTTTGTTTAATTTTCACTTTCGCTCCATTTAAATGCTGTCTTCAATGGTTAAATCCAAAATCTTAATGATTTTTGTTCGGAATTTGATTTTGGAAACCTTTTATTTTGCAATTTTTATCCCGGTTTTTCCTTGTAGGGTCCTAATTTTAATTTTTACATTTCTTTTGCCTTATTTTGGCTTTTCTTTTGCTCAATTTCGCCTTTGTGCCATTTGAAAGCTCTTTCCAATATTAAAGCCCAAAATCTTGTTTGAAATCATTTTTGTTTTGAACCCAAGTTTGAAAACCTTTTGTTTTGAAATTTTTATAAAAGTTTTCCCTTGTTAGGTCCTAGAATTCAGTTTTGGCTTCTCTTTTGCTTAATTTTTGCTTTTACGCAATTTGATAGCTATATTCAATATTTAAGTCCAAAATCTTCTTTAAAATCGTTTTTGTTTGGAATTTGATTTTGGAAACATTTTATTTTGCAATTTTTATCCCGGTTTTTCCTTGTAGGGTCCTAATTTTAATTTTTACATTTCTTTTGCCTTATTTTGACTTTTCTTTTGCTCAGTTTCGCCTTTGTGCCATTTGAAAGCTCTTTCCAATATTTAAGTCCAAAATCTTGTTTGAAATCATTTTTGTTTTGAACCCAAGTTTGAAAACCTTTTGTTTTGAAGTTTTTACAAAAGTTTTCCCTTGTTAGGTCCTAGAATTTTTTATCCAGGTTTTTCCTTATTGGTTCCTAATTTTAATTTTTACCTTCCGTTTGCCTAATTTTGACTTTCCTTTGGTTTAATTTTCGCTTCTGCACCATTTGAATGTTATTTTCAATATTTCAAGCCAAAATCTTGTTTGAAATCATTTTTGTTTTGAGCCTAAATTTAGAAATACTTTTATTTTGAAATTTTTACAAAAGTTTTCCCTCGTTAGATTCTAGAATTCAATTTTGGCTTTTCTTTTGCTTAATTTTCGCTTTTGCTTCATTTGACAGCTGTTTTCAATATTTAAGTCCAATATCTTGTTTAAAATCATTTTTATTTGAAGTTCGATTTTGGAAACCTCTAATTTTGCTATATTTAACAAATAATTTCCTCGTTGGGTTCCGAAGTTTAATTTTTACGCTTTCATTTTGCTTAATTTTCACTTCCACTCCATTTGAACGCCGTCTTCAAGACTTAAGTCCAAAATCTTAATCATTTTTGTTCGGATTTGATTTTGGAAACCTTCCATTTTGCAATTTTCATCCAGGTTTGCCTTATTGGGTCCTAATTTTAATTTATATTTTCCTTTTGCCTAAGTTTGACTTTTGTTTTGCTTAATTTTCGCTTTTGCGCCATTTGATTGTTATTTTCAATATTTAAAGCCAAAATCTTCTTTGAAATCATTTTTGTTTTAAGACCAAATTTAGAAATCCTTTTATTTTGAAATTTTTACAAAAGTTTTTCCTTGTTGGGTCCTACAATTCAATTTTGGTCTTTCTTTTGCTTAATTTTCGCCTTTGCGCAATTTGGTAGCTGTTTTCAATAATTAAGTCTAAAATCTTGTTTAAAATCATTTTTGCTTGGAATTCAATTTTGGAACGCTCTTATTTTGCGATTTTTAACCAAGTTTTTCCTTGTCTGTTCTAAAGTTTAATCCTTGCGCTTTTAATTTGCTTGATTTCCACTTTAGCTACATTTGAAAGCTGTCTTCAATGTCTTCAAAATCTCTTTTTAATCATTTTTGTGTGCAATTCGATTTTGGAAACCTTTTATTTTGCAATTTTTATCCAGGTTTTTCCTTATTAGGTCTTAGTTTTAATTGTTACTTATCTTTTGCTTAATTTTGGCTTTTCAGTTGCTTAATTTTCACTTTGTGCAATTTAAAAGCCGTTTTCAATGTTCAAGCCCAAAATCTTGTTTAAAATCATTTTTATTTAAAAGTTCGTTTTTGGAAACCTTTCATTTTCTAATTATTAACCAGGTATTTGCCTGTTGGCTACAAAGCTTAATTCGTACGTTCCCTTTGCTTAATTTTCACTTTTGTGTAATTTAAAAGCTGTTGTCAATGTTTAAGTCCAAAATCTTGTTTAGAATCATTTCTATTGAAAAATTTGTTTTTGGAAACCTTTCATTTTCTAATTATTAAGCAGGTCTTTGCCTGTTGGCTCCAGAGCTTAATTTTTACGTTTTCTTTGCTTCATTTTCACTTTTGTGTAATTTAAAAGCTGTTGTCAACGTTTAAGTCCAAAATCTTGTTTAAAATCATTTTTATTTAAAAGTTCGTTTTTGGAAACCTTTCATTTTCTAATTATTAACCAGGTATTTGCCTGTTGGCTACAAAGCTTAATTCGTACGTTCCCTTTGCTTAATTTTCACTTTTGTGTAATTTAAAAGCTGTTGTCAATGTTTAAGTCCAAAATCTTGTTTAGAATCATTTCTATTGAAAAATTTGTTTTTGGAAACCTTTCATTTTCTAATTATTAAGCAGGTCTTTGCCTGTTGGCTCCAGAGCTTAATTTTTACGTTTTCTTTGCTTCATTTTCACTTTTGTGTAATTTAAAAGCTGTTGTCAGCGTTTAAGTCCAAAATCTTGTTTAAAATCATTTTTATTTAGGGGTTCGTTTTTGGAAACTTTCATTTACTAATTTTTAATCAGATTTTTCCATGTTGGCCTCAAAGTTTAATTTTTACGTTTCTTTTGCTTAAATTTGCTTAATTTTTACTTTTGTGCAATTTAAAAACTGTTTTCAATGTTTAAGTTCAAAAACTTGTTTAAAATTATTTGTAAAAAAAAAGTTAGTTTTTGGAGACCTTTCATTTTGTAATTCTTAACCAGATCTTTGCATGTTGGCCCTAAAGTTTAATTTTTACGTTTCTTTGGCCTGGTTTTGTCTAATTTTATGCTTAATTTTCACTTTTACGCAATTTGAAAGCTGTTTTAATGTTTAAGTCCAAAGGCTTTTGTTTGAAATCATTTTTTTAAAGATTTCGAGTTTGGAAACTTCATTTGCCAATGTTCAACCAGGTTTTTCCTGATTTATCCTAAAACCTACATTTTCGCTTTTCTTTTGCTAATTTTGGCTGTTCTTTGGCTTAATTTTGGCTCTTCTTTTGTTTAATTTTGGCTCTTCTTCTGTTTAATTTTGGCTCTTCTTTTGTTTAATTTTGGCTTTTCTTTTGCTTAATGTTGGTTTTTATTTGGTGGTTTTTGCGCCATTGGAAAGCTGCTTGCAATATTTATGTCCAAAACTTGAAAAAGTGTATTTCTGGTTTAATTTTCGCCTTCGCGCTGTTGGCGTTCAGATGCCTCGATTTATAACAATTTACATAGTTAAGTACAACTGAGGTGTTTCCGAAATTTTTCTTGTTGAATTTTTAGTGTTATCTATTTAAAATATAGTTTTTTTTTGAGGCCAACGCATACTTCTTAATGAATTATCAAACAATTTACATCATCAGTGATCGCAGTTATATCCAAACTACATCGGTGGTGAATTTTTTTACGAGTCCTCATCCCTCAGGCTTGCTTAGTTTTCGCTTTCGTACCTTTAGATACCTAACTTCAGTGAAAATGTCTCCAGTCTTATTTAGTGTCCACTTTTAAGCTACTAATCATGTCAAAAAGAGATATATTCGCCCGGTCGTTTTATTTATATTATTATTGCTGTTACGCTTACTAAGTGATGTTGTTTAACGACAGAGGCCCAGATGCGAGTGAGTTCGCGCCCAGGAGGCGCCTGGTTGTTGCCGATTTACCAGATAAGACAGGGATTGAAAATTAAAAAAAAAGGCGTAGCCTTGAGCCGTTCCGGTTTAAATGCCGGACGAGCCGATTTTTATATTAAAAAAAAAGATAGTACAAACCGGGCGATGCGGGGGGCGTAGGCCCACACCGCAGGATGAACGCTATCCACCCGGAATTGTAAAAAAATATTTTTGATAAAATTGTTTGTTGGGGAGGATATTTTTTGTTAGATTTTTAAAAAATTATGACGTATTAGATAGCGGGGTCGCTATTTTTACAATTGTGAAAAAAATGGATATATTAATATATTGATAAATTGATAACTATATTTATTACGATTATGTATAAAGAAAATTTTTAAATTATTTGTACAGATTTATGAAAAAATGTGCCAAAGTGCTAGAATGTTACCAGAGATTATTTATAATGTTAGATATATCGAGAAGGGTACATGTATTTATATAAGCAGGCACTTTCCCCAGTACATTCGGGTACCAAGATGGATACATATGCAAAAAAATAACTTTTTTTTAGTTTATCTATTTCGGACGCAATCAACTAATCGTACAAACCGACAACTTTAGTACAAAAGAAACTAGTTCTAAATTTTCTTAAAAGTGCGCAAACCTTGCTACATTTTTAACCGCCAGACTGGTTTGTCACAACAGCGGGAGCTCAACGAACAGTTGGCAACGCCGCTGATGGTGTGATAAAACACTGCCCCCACCTACTGGCACCCTTCTGGGTATTTTTCATGGACGGACGTTGCCAAATTTTCGATGAATTCCCGCGCAATCCATTTATTTCACATCTAATAACATCAATCAATCAAAGAGCAAAAACGACAGATAAAAGAGGACAAAGAAAAATCTAACGCTTTCACTGTTTCACTCCATCAGTCACTGACCATCAGTCGCAACGTAATTACAGTAGTCGGGCCCCCCAAAGCAAAAGAAAAATGAAGCTTAAAAGTCAGATGACTCCATCCATTTACTAGATATTTGACCCTCCAATAGGAAATAACGATCGATTCGTTTCGATCTCCCATTGCTGGATAAAGTCGATCTTTGCGATCGACGTTTCATCCCCCAAGTACTTAGCTTTCGCCGCCATATGAGGTTATCGTTTCGATAATCGGCCGATCGGTTGCAGAGGTACATTGAATAGATTCGCCCGCTTTAGCGGGCGGCTTTAAATAGTGCCTAAAGCCATTTTTACAAAAGAGTCGCCTCGTCCGGACGCCCGTCCATCCTTTAACTCGCGTTTGCGAAGGGTTGCCCACTTTTTAAATGTTTATACGACTCGTTTGCGATTGTTATGTCAAATCCTGGGCATTATTAGTGTGAGTAAGTCACTTGGGTGTGTTATTAGTACAGTAGTTGTAACAGTAGCGCGTTATGTCCGGGCAGCCTTTCGTCCTATTGATCGATTTGTTTAAATTTCAAGTTTCCCCGCTCTGGCCGAAGAGTTATATAACAAGAAAACTGGACGCTGAAGGAACGAGGCGATTCGTTCTATATAATATTAATAGTTATAGTTTGATTAAATTGTATTTTGCATTTCATATATGATTATTTTGAAGTTTTAAGTTGGTAGAATAATGCGAAATGATTTCAAGCAAACCACACCCACTTGTGTAACTTTGGAAGTATGCGGCGCCACTCGCATACTTTTGAGGTTAAATCACTAAATCACCGCTAAATCAAGCTGTTATAGGGTTTACATGAAATCACACCTCTATATAGTTATATATAAGAAAATAGTACGTGTAAATTTTCACCTGGTAAATTCATACGTTTTTTTTTATATTAATTTTTTCATGTTAAGAGTTATTTCCATAATAGTGTGTTTCAATGCTGCTACTACTGCTGGATAAGAGACTGACTAAGCCAGCCTGTAGAATTAGTCCTCGGGTTGGAACTTCTGTACGTTTTACGGGGAATTTTCAATGTTTCGTTCGCCGGCGCGCTCCATTTTTCTTTTTGTAAACGTAAGGAAGTTTTACCATTTTAGTATTGTACAGAATCCAACCCGGGAAGCAAACTACCTCAGTAATTATATATAATACATAATTCTATAAACTTTTGTTGTTCATGTTTTTGGGTAATCAATAATTTAATAAAATAAGTTTAAACTATCTGGTGAATGCTATTTGTCCAAAAAAATCTAAATATAGTAAATAGTGAAGAAAACTTTGTGTCAGTGTGCCATTCTTTTTATGTATGTTACTGTAGTTAAATAACAAGGAATTAGATTATTACGCAGAAACAACACAGTTACATCAGCATCTACAACGCAACAACACAAATATAACTAATTTTCTCAGGTATTACAGCTCAGGACACTTAGGAGCATAATTTTTTTCATATTGCTGTTCTGGAAGATCCGCCGTCGAAGGTTGTAACAAGATTGTTTGCCTTAAAAAAATCATCAGGTTGAGCGAGTTTGACAAATGTTTAAGACGACTGTTTTCGCAGATAAGAGTTTAAAGTTTGTTACAAAATGTGTAGATGATGATGCTATCAAATTTAAATCTGTCATGTTTGTTTTTATATCAACCAAATGTACATACTTCCAGTATTTCGTAAGTAACAGTATCACGCAACTGTGTTTCAGTTTTTTACCGCTGGATTAAATCAGCTGGCATACTTATTAACCATAGTGTTTACAATACTGTCCATTTATTTCAATTAAATAAATAGTGTTCCCTTGACGGCTCTTTTGATTACTTCCCTGTTTTCAGAAGCGAATATCTCGGAAACTAAACGGAATTTGAAAAAAGTACTTCCAAAGCGCGAAATCGACATCCTTGCTTCATAAGTTCTCCAAATTTGGAAACAAAATATTAAAAAATAAAGGCACCATTTGTAAAATGGGAGAGCGGTGTTTGGCATAAAAATTGCGCTTAGATTTTAGTTGCCCTCACTCAGATGAGGCAGGGTACGGAGACGGACGTGATGCGGAGCAGAGAAATTTTTGCCCCTTCCCCAATACGTTATCAACGAACGAAGTATCTTCGGAGTCCACAGCTCATATTTCTTTATCTAAGCACGGCAGATATATCATAATAATAATAAACAACATTAAAACATTTGTTCTACCAGAGTTTGAGAGTAAAATGCATTGTTTAGTATTTGTAGCTTACAATCATTTACTGAATATTTAGTGGTTTTTGTTTTGATATATTTAAAAGAATTTTTTTCTCTCCTAATTAACATTTTTATATTACTCTTTGGAAAAATATAAATTGTTTAGGTAAATAAATGCTATGACAGATTTAAGCAAAAAAAAGAAAAATTGATTTTATATCATTTAAATTGGAAATGTTATATTCTGCTAGCATCACTTGTAATCGAAAATCGACCAATTATATCTGCAAAGAACGAAATTGTTTTTCACCTAATTAATTAATAGGTATTTAGATGCAGATATTTAGTCCTTATCTTGACGATAGGAGAAAATGCGTGGGAAAATAAAAATTTCAGCTCCTCGGGTAATTATTTTGTATAATTGAAAATTATTTATTTTTTCTTATGATCAAGTGCTTCTACTCCCATCAATTTTTATTTTTTATTTTGTTTCTGTAATTGGGGCCTAAACCCTGTTGAAATATAATAAACTATTATTATTGTTATTATTATTAAAACAAACATGAGTTTAAAAAAATAGTTATATAAATCAGCTCTGCTGCTTCCCAATGGACCTCTAGTAGAAATCTCAACTTACGGAAAATTCGAAATTACAATGTAAATACTGAATTTAACCTAAAATTTTCCAATTCGAAGGTTTAAGAAGATTAAAGTCGAAATTAAAAAAAAAGCCTAACGTTTATTCATAACTATTAAATTAATTTAAGGAATCGAGAGATTATTCTATGTCAAAAAACACATTAAGACAGTTAACTTTAAAACTGCTCAAGAACGCCTCTAATAATTATTTTTAAAGTTATAAAGGAGCTAATAGTTGTTTTTTTAAGTAAAGCATTCATATACCTCTCTAATATTTTCAAATTTCATTGAAATCCGTTTTACGCGATTTGAGAAAAAAATGTTTTCCTATTTTTTGTTTTTTTCCAATTTTTCAAAAAAAATAAATAAAACCGTGAAACTTGCAAAGTTAAATTACCCTATTAGTAGAAATATACTCTCTGAGATGAGCCCAGTATTTCTGAAATTGAAATATAAATAAATTTTTTAATGAAAAAATCGGTTTTTATTTTTTTTCAATATGGCGCACCTTTTTGATCAGTTTCAGAATTTGCAAGGGTATTTTACATCAAAAAAGACATAAACAGAAATTATTCTTCATGGTAGACCCTTATTGACCGGAAATATTATGTTTTTTTCAATTTATTTAACATTTCTTCGGCCCAGTTTGGAAATATTTAAATTTTTATGGTTTGTTCCCTTTTCATGTTATGCACTGCTGACGAGCTCAAATGAGAGCGAAACATCGATGTCCAGTGCTACAACCTTTTTTATGTATTTTTTTATAGTTTCCTAATTTATCAAAAAACAAAATTTTTATTATTTTTTCCATATCTAATTTTTGATCTCCTATTTTTCATTATTCCTATTCTATGTAAAATAAACTAACCTCTTAATTTGTGAACTGTCTTAAAGTGACGTTTTCAATAAATTTAAATATCACGTAGTCGCATTTCAAAAATTGTTTAGAAAATTGTCAACAAACCATAAAAATTTAAATATTTCCAAACTGGGCCGAAGAAATATTAAATAAATTGAAAAAAACAAAACAGAAATTAGTTTCAAAATTGTTCTAGAACGTTATCATAAAGAAAAAAAATAATTTTGAAAAAAATTGCCCGTTTTTCCTAAATAACTTAATGGTTATAATCGGTCAATTTTTTGGAATATAGCCTATGTATATTTCCATAATGTTTTCGAATTTTATTTGATTCGGTTAAGGCGTTTTTGAGAAAATAAATTTTTTCTATTTTTCGATTTTTTTCGAATTTTGTCGATTTTTACAAAAACTAAACTAGATAGAGAACTGGAACTTCCACGATTAAAGAATCTCATTAGTAGCAACACATTCTCAGATATTCCAGATATCTTTCTGGGGCAGATTTACTATGCTTATCGTCCTATGGCCTTTTAAAAAAAATAGGCAGCCTCCGAACTGCTGTCAGAAGTGAAAACTCCTTAAAAGGAGTCATAATTCGTATTCTTGTGAAAGGTCATGTAACTCAGTGGTTACAGCGGCAGATTTTGTTTAAATAGGTCTGATTCAAATCCCGCTGTCGTCAACGCGTTTTTTAATTTTATTACACGTCTTACTTGTAGCTACATAGTATTGTTAATATTAGAGCATGTTGGTAACGCAAATTAGCGCAATGGTAACGCGAAAAGTTTCTCTCCCTATCTAAAGTCAGAAGGCAAAATCATTTTAATAGAAACCTGAAAGCGAGTATACTTTGGCAAAGGGTAGAAAGGTGGATTACTTCAGTGAAAAGCAGAAAAGTGGGTTACTTAATAATTTTTTAAACTTGATTATATTTTGTTAATTAAAACGCCGAATTCTGATATTTGTATTTTTATTCTTTTTTCTTTCTATTTGAACATCAAAACGCTGCTTCTTTTGCTAATTGATTAGCACCATTGAGAATGGCAATTTTGCTGGCGAAATACGAATAACTTAATTATTTATTATTAATTGCTAATGTGATAAAAGGGTGAACTTTCTTTGGATTTAAGCTTATTCTCGTGACACAACCTCATCGACTAGATGGTTGATCTTATTTGCGAAAGTTCAAACCTTGTTAAAGAGAACAATGCAAGAAGAATACAACCTAGACTACAAATTCATGCAGCTCTCCAGGCGTGTATAGTGAATCATAGGTAGCTGAACTACCAACAGTTGAAACATTGCCACCTAGCGAAGTGGTTGTTCTCTAGGGTAGTTCCCAGAAGACAAGGATTCTATAATGCACAGACCAATAGGTTTGAACATTTATTAGATTCGAAGTTTGGAAACCAAATACCGGTTTCGATCTTGTTAGATCTCGTCAGTTTGGTATATCCAACTCCAATGCTACTTGTCGGAACATTTATTAGCATTCGAGTTGGATATACCAAACTGACGAGATCTAACAAGATCGAAACCGGTATTTGGTTTCCAAACTTCGAATCTAATAAATGTTCAAACCTATTGGTTTGTGCTTTATAGAAAGAGAACAATGATTGAAATCCATTATCCTAGTCTCATGACTCTTGTAATCTTCTTCAATTAGCAGAAATAGTAAATAAACATTTGTTGGGGGAGAGTTTCTTGTACTCCAAAGACGTATCCAGGTTAACAAAATTAATTCGAAGATCTTGGGGGGTAAATAATCGGAATAGTTCATCTATACATCTATTTAGATCGTATCAGGTAGCAGCAGCAGGAGGGGACCCCACTCCAAATGCAGATATAAAAACATTAACCACAGTCACCAGGAATATTCCAATAACTGTGAAATTATTAACTCTGTTGGCTTGACAAATGTCCTTGTGAACCTTTACGTTGTAAGTTGCATTCCATATGAGTCCTATTCCGACTGCTATCTGCAAACAAAACAAATTGTGGTAAGATATGGCTGTCAAAAATTCTTGTGTGAAAATAAAAAAATCGAGCCACATTTCAAAATCTAGCAGCCCCTCCCTTTAATGTTAGTTTCTGTCTGCTTCAGTTAGAAGAAATTTAGATGATTTCTGGTCTTCAGGCGATCATTACCCCTACAAATTCAATGCGGGGTTTTACATGCAGTGGCGGCTGGTCTTAAAGAGCGCAAGAACGCGCGCTCCTCGTGAAATGAGCGATCTATTCTTTTCTACTTTAATGTAAAAGTCTTGGATTTATCACATTTTTAAACACAAAATAATGATAGTACTAATTAACTAATAATACTTGTGAGTGATTTGGAATAAAGTACGCAAACTTTTATTCCATTATATTATATACTATGAGGAAATTGAAATACGTTGGTGCGCGCAGAATTAGGCACCTAGCGTGGCTGCCATGCGATGCCTATCAACGGCCTTCACGGGATACGGAGAAATAAACTACAGAACACTACGCTAAAGCTAGCCCGCGGTGCGGTACGCCGCTCCGCGCTTATGCGATATTGCCAAATGGTGAGTACGAGTCAGAGTTTGAAGTGTGTATTTACGGTTTATGATGCTAAATGCGTAGGTACCGGCTGATTTGATTGCGATTGCTAATTGTGCCGCTTACAGGCCTAACTGCCAATAGTACGGCTATTCACAAAGAGATAGCACTACCCAGTCCAAGGTCCAATTATTAATTTGTAAATTTGGATTTAAACAATTTTGCTGAGAAAGTAATGAACACTTTATTTCTTTAAAAGATCGTAGAGAGTTGTTTAAAAAAATATTTTTTCTTTTTGTGTTTTTGTAGAGTTTAATTAGAACTTTGTAATAAAATACATTTTATCTTCAAATGCAGTTTTCATGAAAAAGTGATATAATTTTATTCCTATGAAAGCAAACAATTTTAATTACGTAATCTGGAACCGTAACCAGGTGCAACCGCACAGAGTACTTTAAGGGGCTCAGAAATGTTGATAATGATTTTTTTTTGTACTCGATGAAAATAATTTAGAGATGATAACCCAAAAATATTTTGGAGGCTATAAGACGTTATATAAATTTAATTCGTAAAAATACTATTAAATATCAGAATTTTTGTATCATTTTTATTTCTCTTCAATTTAATACCTTGCTATGGCACTGGAGTCACCTAAACTCTTAACTACTAATATTTTTGCACAGGGCATCGAACCTTTTTTTTTCGTTCCGGGTTTTGGTTTTCGTTCTGGGAAAAAAATCATATCGGTTCCGTTCCGGTTTTCGTTCCGACAAAATTAGCGATTTTTTCCGGTTTTCGGTTCAGCTCCAGCTTACTAATTTTTTAATTTTTTAAAATTTTTTCATTTAAATTGATTTTCTAACATAATTCAGGAAATGTTCTCCCTCTTTTTTTAATATTACAGAATATAACTACTGTGGTAATGCTTAAAATTTGAAGGAAATATTTCTCGATTTTTCGAATTTAAAAATTTCAGGCTGAAACTGTGGATTCTGGGTTCATTCTGAATTCAAACTTCAAACCTCCAACTCTATGAAAAAAATTGGCTGATACCCGTGCATTCGCCTAGGTGAAAAAAAGAGAAAGGATCCTTTGGGTATATACTTTTTGAAAGTTTCGACTTTTCTGAAGAATTCAATTTTTATTGAAAATTTTGGCTTATTTTGAAAATTTCGACAATAAAAACCCACCTTTTGACAAAGTCATTCTTTTCCGGTTCGACTTCCAAATTTTCGAAGTTTTAACTTGATTTCGAAAATTTCAACCATTTTCAAAATTTTTATTTTTTGATTATACCAAATTCCTTAAAATTCTGTCTCATTTGGTTGCTTTTGATTTTTTTGAACATTTTACTTTTATAACTTTCGTTCTTGTTAAAAATTTTATTTTTTGAAAATTACAATTTTCTTTGAATATTTGGAATTGATCTCGAAGTTGTCTGACCTTATTTTTGTAAATATCAGAAATTTCGGACTCGAAATTTCATCTTTTTTTGCAAATATAGCTAATTTTAAATTCGATTTTTTCAAAACATTTCAATTTTATTTAAAAATTTGAATTTTTTCAAAATTTAAACTTTTTGCAAATATCGACTCTCTCGAATGTTTGTTTTTTTATTCAACTTTTTTCAATTTTCACTTTTTCGCAAGATACTGACTTTCTAAATATGATTACTTTTTTTAAAATCTGCATTCGATTTTAATTGAAAATTCTTAAACATTTTTCGATTTCCTTAAAGCATTTCCTCTTTATAATTTGAAAACTTCAAATGTTCTTTTTTTTAGCTTTCACTTTTTTCAAATGTTTATTTATTTTATTAATCGCCAGACTTTTTCAGTTTTACCTTTCTCTAAGATTTTAATTAATTTTCCAAATTCTGAATTTTTTGAAAATCTTTATACATAATTTCGATCTTTTCTCCAAATTGTTATTTTTTTTTCAAAATTTTGATTTTTTTCTGTAAATTTAATGATGTTAAAAAACTGACTTTTTAAAACTTCTACCCTATTTTTTTTAATTTTTGACCTTGGTCAAACTTTTGACAATTTCTCAAAGCTTTGATCTTTTTTTGAAAACTGAGATTTTTTTTTTAATTTCGACTTTTTCTTGAGGTTTCAGCTTTTATGTAATAAACTTAACTTTTATTTGAAAAATTAGATTTTCCTTTAATTTTTGTTTCTTGAAAAATTAAATTTATTCTCAAAATTCCCACATTTTTAATATTTTCAAACATTTTCCAAAATTTAGACTTTTTTAGAAAACTTCGACCTTTTATCATCGAAATTTCGACGTTTTCCCAAAGCTATAACTTTTTCAGAATTTGATTTTTTTTGGAAAATTTCCTCTTTTTTTCAAAAGTTTGGATTTTTTATAATATGATTATGTTGAAACATTTTTTTTAAAACATTTACCTTTTTTTTTAAAATTTCCACTTTAGCTCAAAATTTTTACTATTTCATCGAAGTTTTAACTTCTTTTTTTGATAATTCCGACTTTTTCCAGAAAATTTTCACTTTTTCCAAAATGGCGAATTTTTGAAATATTTGAATTTTTTCAGGATTTTAATCTTTTTTGAAAAGTGTTACCTTCTATTATCAAAATTAGGACTTTTTTCGAAATGAAATATAGCTTCATCCAAAATTTAAAGTTTTTTCGAAATCTCCATTTTTTTCAAAAGTTCGAGTTTTTGTGGTAACTTTAACATTTTTTCAAAATTCGCCTGTTCCAGAATTTTTTTAATTTTGGTGAAGAATCTAGGTTTTCAAATTATCAATTTTTAAATTTTGAACCAATTCCACAAAAGAAATTCAAGATTTAACTAAATTTCGATTTTAAAGCTGCCTAAATTCAAAACAATCTAAACGAAAAATCGCAGCTTCGAGGCGGAAATCTAAATTTTAAGAAAAAAGTGAAATATAGCGTAAACAATACCAGATAAAAATTGGAAGTTTAAATTGGACATTTTCTAACATGTCATCGTTCCAAGTTTACCCTTAAAATTTCTACTTCAATTTAAAGATCCCGGCTTTAAATTGGAATATAAATGTTGTATTTTTCTTTTGAAATTTTGACTGAAATTCCCAATTTCTAGGAAAAATTAGAAATAGCAAGATTTTATCACATATTTTGAGATTTTGGAAAGTTTGATGAAGTGGGCATAGCAAAAAATCATTAGAATTTGAAACATCGAGAAAAAAATTGGCATATTTAAATTAAAGTGAAATTTGAAGGAAAAAATTTAGAGCAACTCGAAATTTTTATTAATAATTTCAAAAAAACAAGAGTATTATATTATAAAAGGGAAAATCCAAGTTTGAGGGGGAAAATCGAAGTTTGAGGGGGAAAAAACAAAGGTTGAGTGTTTGTTCTAAAGAAAAAGTTGGAATTTTGGGAAAAATTCAAATTTGCAAATAAAATTGCCAGGAAACTAGGCTTCAATGACTTCACTGCTTGAGTCCATATTTACAATAACACATAAAATTTGTATTTTAAACTCGAACATTTTATAAAAAGAAAATGAAATATTTTGAGAAAAGGGTCCAAATTTCAAAACAGGACTAAAAATTTTGAAAAATCAATATTTAAGTTATACAACTTAAAATTCAATTTGGCTTAAAATTTTGAGAATAAAATTAACATTTTCTTAGAAAGAGTGAAAAATTGTAGGTTTCTAACTGAACTTTCAAAAAAATGTTCTTTAAAGTAAACTCATAATTTTGTGATGAAAGTTGCACGAATTTGTGTAAAATTTTGAAAAGAAAATTTCTAAAAAAATCCCAAACTTTAGGGTAAAGTAAAAATTATTTTAAGAACATACAAATTCAACGAACCGAAATAAACCGTTATTTTTTCCGGTTCTGTTCCGGTTTTCGTTCCTACAAAAATAACGGTTTTGTTCGGTTTCCGGTTTTCGGTTCAGTTCCGGTTCGACGCCCTGTTTTTGCATCTGCGCACCCCCTGTCAAAAAGTCACCAGCCGCCACTGTTTACATGTATTCTATTTTTATAAATTACATAGCAAAATACTTCCTAGAAAGGATATTTCGTTTTAACTTGGCAAAATAGGCGATTTTTGAATCATTTTGAGGCTGACCGCAATTTTTTGACGAGTTACGTAATTACAAATTGTGACAATTCCAGCAAGCAAGTGTTAAAAATATCAGTTATCAAAATAGGTTTCCGAAGTTACCATTTGACTATGTTAATTGCTGAACCACATAGGGATAACGATTTCAAGGGTCTTAGGATTTAGTTTATTAAGTCTAAGTGGAAATGGATATCAAAAAATGTTTCATAAACTCTTTTTTCCAACAATCTGCCCCTAGTTAGCTGCTTGATTCAATGCTTGGTTGATTAACCTATGATCGTTACTTACGTTGTTAGTGACTAATATTTCCTAAAGATTCTATATAATGTATAATGTAGAAAGGCTCTGAAAAAGCCCTAATTAAAAAAAACGACTTTTTAAGAAAATTTTATAGCGGGCAAAATAGGAATGGAATAAATTAGAAAGCGTTATTCTTAGACTTTTAGAAACTGAACATAATTTTCAAGTTATCCACAAACCAAAAGCAAAATTTCAAGACATGACATTTTAATTACCTGAAATGCGAGACTTATCGATATCAAAACTAGGACTTGGATAGTAGTAGGGATGCTTGTTGCTTTCCAAGACGTATCTCAGCTGGTTGGCATTGGCCGAAAACAAGGCCAAATCCATCATACCCTGAGCCAAGGTTTTTTTGTGTTGGTAAACATTAACATCAGGTGTACTCTCGTCGATGCCGCTTCCGATGTCGATCTCGTGAAAGCCTCGACCTGGTTTAAAATCTGAAACGTCTGGAAACAAGGGCTTCCGCTGCCCGTCGACGCCATCAGGCGGTTGATCAGGCGGGTTGTCGACGCCATCGCCTCCAATGCGGGGCGACAATTCCGGAATTTCCCCCTCGTCATCTTCTGGTTTCGGGTGGAAATCTTCTTCGTCGGTTTTAGGATAGAAATCCTCCGCGTCGGTTTTAGGATGGAAATCCTCCGCGTCGGTTTTAGGGTGAAAATCCTCCGCGTCGGTTTTAGGATTACCTTCGAAAAGTCCATCGTCCACGCCTGGGTAGGGCGTTTCCACAGTCTCTCTGTCGTCGAGGTCGTCGGATATCTCAGGAGAAGCTAACGTTGCTTGATCCTTGAGCGGTAGCAAAGGTGCTAATTCCAATTTAAGGTGGTCTTCATCTGTCATTTCTAGTGACACTGGGTCATGCAGTAAAAGAGTTTCGGATTTTTCGGGAATATTTGACATTTTATAAGAAGTGTTAATACGCGTGAATTAAAAATCACTGATCACAGTTAACACGACTGAAGTGAGAGAAACAAGTTTTTACCGTTGCAGGTCAACACATACTAATTCTTATTAGCGTTGCTAATTTTTTACTGGGAAAATACCAAAGATTCCCACTTCAGCGTTGAATCATTTCAATGTCACATCCTATATTTGTATTTTCGTTCAAGGCTCCTCGGTTCACAGACTCTCGAGCATTAGTTAGCTTCTGGCAACTTCTGACCAGAACCGCAGTGTTGCGCATGTTTGCCGAACTTGATTCAAGTATGCGCTATAAATATACAGATTTCGAGGGAATGTTGTCAGTTCGAATTGTGGTTTTTTTTTGTCTTTTGTTAGACGATTGGATTACTTGATTATGGTTTCGAGATAACGAATTCACCTCCTTGCGCTTCAGGCGTTTATTAGTAAGGTCACAACATACATATTTAAAAATGCGTTGACCTAAAAAATTCTTTGACTCAAATTCAAAATAGTTCAGCTACGTTTTCACTTCAATTCTGTTAAATTTCAGAAAGAACTACTCCTGAATATCAATATTTTACAGAAACTGCATCAAGTTCTTGTCGTCTTAAGCAAGGTGATCTGCTTATGCTTCAGGCGATTAATAATAAAATATTAGAGACCGACTGAAGCTATAGTTTTGTCCGAAACCAAATTCCTGCTTCTATCTGGTTTCTGCCGAAACCAGGACCGAAACCTATGAAAATTGCATTTATATACATGTACAATCAAAAGAGTAACAAGAAGCAACAATTTAAATGTTTAGCTAATAATTTTGTAGTCAATTTAGATATTATCTTGAAAAACTAGACAGTCTTAGTCCTATATTCAGAGACGTGTTCGCAATCGAAGCTAAAAAAAGAAAAAAAATGTTAATGATTTTACAAAATTCGACTTTTTATCAAAATGCTGAATTAAACTTGAATTTTTTTGGTTGTTTAAGAATTAAAACTTTAAATTTGGAAAAAAGAGGGGAAATAGAAGCAAGTATTTAAGTTTCTAAAAAAATAAAGAAGGTATTTGGTTTTGTTTTGAAAAATATTTAATGAGACAACTTTTCAGAAGAAATTATAGTTTTAAAAAATTAATTAACCAAACTTTTCTCAAAATTTCAACCAACTTAGGGTTTTGGACAAACTATCAGGAAAATAGCCGAATACTTAAGTTGAAGTATAATACTTTGGGACTAAAATGTTAATATTGGAATTTTTTTATTTAAATTATAAGATTTCTTCCAAATTTTTAAGTATTTTCTCAAAATTCAGAGTTTAACTGTAAAATATTAAGTTTTAATTTAAAATTTAATAAAAAAGTCTAAATTTTAAATACGAAGCACAAACGTCGAAAAAAATTGGATTTATAAAAGGTTTTACTTAATTTTTTAAATTAATTCTCCAGTTTTGAAATTTCTCGTTTTCTAAAAGTTAAATTTTAAGATTTCTTCTGTTTTCTCAAAATTCAGAGTTTAATAGTAAAATATTAAGTTTTAATTTAAAATTTGATAAAAAGATCTAAATTTTAAACACAAAGCACAAACTTCTAAAAAAAAAATTTTCTAAATTTTTAAATTAATTCTCTAGTTTTGAAATTTCTCGTTTTCTCAAAGTTAAATTTTAAGATTTCTTCCGAATTATTAACTGTTTTCTCAAAATTCAGAGTTTAATTGTAAAATATAAAGTTTTAATTTAAAATTTGATAAAAAAGTCTAAATTTTAAATACGAAGAACAAACTTCGAAAAAAAATTGGATTTATAAAAGATTTTTCTAAATTTTTAATTTAATTCTCTGGTTTTGAAATTTCTCGTTTTATAAAAATTAAATTTTAAGATTTCTTCTAAATTATTAACTGTTTTCTCAAAATTCAGAGTTTAATTGTAAAATATTAAGTTTTAATTTAAAATTTGATAAAAAAGTCTAAATTTTAAATACAAAGCACAAACTTCGAAACAAAATTGGATTTATAAAAGATTTTTCTAAATTTTTAAATTAATTCTCTAGTTTTGAAATTTCTTGTTTTCTCAAAGTTAAATTTTAAGATTTCTTCCGAATTATTAACTGTTTTCTCAAAATTCACAATTTAATTGTAAAATATTAAGTTTTAATTTAAAATTTGATAAACAAGCCTAAATTTTAAATACAAAGCACAAACTTCGAAAATAAATTGGATTTATAAAAGGTTTTTCTTAATTTTTTAAATTAATTCTCCAGTTTTGAAATTTCTTGTTTTCTAAAAGTTAAATTTTAAGATTTCTTCCAAATTATTAACTGTTTTCTTAAAATTCAGAGTTTAATAGTAAAATATTAAGTTTTAATTTAAAATTTGATAAAAATGTCTAAATTTTAAATACAAAGCACAAACTTCGAAAAAAAAATTGGATTTATAAAAGATTTTTCTAAATTTTTAATCTAATTCTCTGGTTTTGAAATTTCTCGTTTTCTAAAAATTAAATTTTAAGATTTCTTCCAAATTATTAACTGTTTTCTCAAAATTCAGAGTTTAATTGTAAAATATTAAGTTTTAATTTAAAATTTGATAAAAAAGTCTAAATTTTAAATACAAAGCACAAACTTCGAAACAAAATTGGATTTATAAAAGATTTTTCTAAATTTTTAAATTAATTCTCTAGTTTTGAAATTTCTCGTTTTCTCAAAGTTAAATTTTAAGATTTCTTCCGAATTATTAACTGTTTTCTCAAAATTCACAATTTAATTGTAAAATATTAAGTTTTAATTTAAAATTTGATAAACAAGCCTTAATTTTAAATACAAAGCACAAACTTCGAAAATAAATTGGATTTATAAAAGGTTTTTCTTAATTTTTTAAATTAATTCTCCAGTTTTGAAATTTCTCGTTTTCCAAAAGTTAAATTTTAAGATATGTTCCAAATTATTAACTGTTTTCTCAAAATTCAGAGTTTAATTGTAAAATATTAAGTTTTAATTTAATATTTGATAAAAAAAAGTCTGAATTGTAAATACAAAGCACAAACTTCGAAAAAAAAATTGGATTTATAAAAGATTTTTCTTAATTTTTAAAATTAATCCTCTAGTTTTAAAATTTCTCGTTTTCTAAAAGTTAAATTTTAAACTTTCTTCCAAATTATTAACTGTTTTCTCAAAATTCAGAGTTGAATTTTAAAATATTAAGTTTTAATTTAAAATTTGATAAAAAAGTCTAAATTTTAAATACGAAGCACAAACTTCGAAAAAAAATTGGATTTATGAAAGATTTCTCTAGTTTTGAAATTTTTCGTTTTCTAAAAGTTTCTCAGTAAAAAGTCGACTATTCGTAATTTTTTTAAAATTTTAACATTTAGTTTTTCAAACGTTTCGAGTGTTTCTCTAAATCTCGACTTTTTTTGAAAATTTCGTGTTAAAATTTGAATTGAATTTCATTTTTATAAATTTTGAGACTTGCAAAAAGTGAATTTTTTTTTCAAAACACTTCATAATTTTGAACTAAAAAATTGTATACTTTTAAGAAGAATTTTAGGTTAAAGGTCAAAATGTTGAGAGTAAAAAGGTCAGAAATCTTGAAAAAATCTAATCAACTCCCTTTTTTTTGGAGATTTCGAGCTTAATCTTAAAATGTTGGATTTGTCTACTTTAAATCAAAAAGTATAAATTTTCCTAGAAGCTTCAAGTGATGATTGATGAAATCTCGTTTTTAAATAAGTAGAAATTTCAAAAAATTCGAATATTTTTTTGTCAAACATTTGGGGATAGATCCAAAATTAAAAAAAAACAACACAAAATAACAATACATAAACTAAAAGTATTTTTTTTGAAACGTTGAGTTTCTTCGCAAAATTATGGGTTAAAGCTTTAAATTTTAAATTTTTTATCTAAAATTCCAACTTAAAAAGTCGAAAGCAGACTTTTTCTGAAAATTTGAATTTAATTTTGGTGAAACGGACTGATCCTTGGTTATCTTGATACTAATTTATAAATTATCAGAACTTATAAATACATATTGACCAATAACGGGGGCCAGATTTACACTTGATAAGGCCCTAAGCCATTTGAGAGATGGGGCCAGAGTTATGAGCAAAAAAAATGTCATTACACTGCCTCTCTGCCTCGAAATTCTTGGAATTTTCTCAACCTTTCGACGGAGCTCAAGAATTTTGGTAACAAAAAAAGGTCTGCAATCCTTTTTGAGGCCCCCCAAGTTGGTGGGGGCCCTAAGCTATATCTTTTTTAACTTATACATAAATCCATCACTACCAGTAAATTATTTTGACTTAAAATATGCACAAATAATATATTTCTTTACACTTCATCAAACATAACTTATCTACTGAAATTTTACTTATTTGTGGGTTGGTTCCTTCTTTTGAAATAATATTTCAAACATTACTATATAAAAAAAGCCATTTTCGAGAAAAGAGTAAACATTTTTGAAAGTATAATTTACGATCTTCTATATTGAAAAATAAAATGATATTAAAAAAAGTTTCAATCCTTAAAAATTCATTTTTTTAGGTGTATTCTAGTTCAGAAAACTGTGCAGATTACAAAAATCTAATAATATACAAGGTGTCTCCTTTAAAAATCAAATATTGGTATCAGGTTCAGCGAAAGTGAGAGCAGTAGGAATGCCATTTTTGTGTCAAAATTTGACATTTTATACATACATTAAGTGCAGCAAGTTTCAATATTGTATCTTCATAACTTAAGAAAAATTAGGGGGTGTACCATGTTCCTGTCATAACCGATATGAAGAAAAATTGCGGCAATTCGAAAAAAGACGTTCTCTGAAATTTTCTTTCAAAAAATAAAATTTTGAGAATCAATTCGAAAAAAAAGAATTTCAATAAAAAAGTCAAAATTGCGAGAAATTTTGAATATCAAAATTTGAAATAAAAATCCAAACTTTAAGAAAAAAAATTAAAAAAAGCCAAACTTTAAGAATCCAGTCAAAATTTTTGAAAATTCAGATTCCAAAAGATCGAACTTTTCAAAAAAAAAACCCAATATTAACATAAAGAAGGCAAAATCTTAAAAAAATAGGATCGAAATTTTAAGAAAAACATCGAAATCGAGAAAAATTAGAAATTTTCCAGAGAAAGTCAGTTTTAAGAAAAAAAGTCGAATTTTGCTGAAAAAGTCGAAATGTAAATAAAATTGAATTTTAAAAACTAGTCGAGAAAAAAGACAAATTTCGAGAAAAAAAGACTGTAATTTTTGCACAGAAATCCAAAAAGTCGATTTCTCCCAATAAAGTCGAGAAATTAAAAAGAGTCGAAATTAAACAAATGATAAATTTTGAAAAACAAATAGTCGATATTACGAAAAAAGACGAATTTCGAAAAAAATGCGACATTTCAAGAAAAAATTGATATTTCGCATTGAATGTAGAATTTTAAGAAACAGTTTAACTTTGAGAATACTCTTTGTAAGATAAAGAATTTTGAAATCAACCTAAAATTTGAGAAAAAGACTAATTTCAAGAAAAAAGTTGAGATAAAACCATATTTTCAAAGAAATAGAGAAAAAATCGAAATGTTACAAAGCAAAAACGAATTTTGAGAAAAAGATTGAGATCTAAAAAAAATTACGACAGAAAGATCAAATTTTTGAGCCCAAGTTTTATATAACACGCTGCAACAGTGACAATAGTTATAAAATAAAAACATATGAAAGTGCCTTCGACAGATTAAATGACACTCTTTATGTAGAGACTAAGTTTGTTAAATTCCATTAAAGCTAACTGAAATAAATAGTATTTAAAAAATAGTTCTTTCGAGGTCTCCCCACCACTTTATTTTTAGAGATAGAACAAAAAGCGTAAAACAAAAATAGATTGAAATTACCCTATGATTAAAATGCATGTATTTTCGATATATCTTATTTAAGCAGAATTTCGAGAAAATCCTAATTTTTTATATAACTGTACGTATTTTGAGACATGGTTTAATTTTGAGAATACTCTTTGTAAAATAACGAATTTTGAAATCAATCTAAATTTTGACAAAAAGACTAATTCCAAGCAAAAAGTTGAGATAAAACCATACTTTCGAAGAAATAAAGAAAAAATCGAAATGTTACAAAGCAAAAACGAATTTTGAGAAAAAAACAAATTTTGAGAAAAAGATTGAGACCCTAAACTAAAAGAAGTTACTACAGAAAGATCAAATTTTTGAACACAAATTTAGTAATAATTCGAAATATCTGTGAGTCAAATTTAGTCGAAATTTCGAAAACCGGGTGAATTTAAAAAAAAGTAAAAATTTGCTGGCTGGATATTTATTTTCTTTTGAGTGTTTAAGCCACCACACCCTGTACAGTATTTCGATGGTTGTAAAAATTTTGAGAAATAAATTGGAATTTCCGAAAAATCGGATTAAAAAACAAAGTTGAAATTCTCAAAAAAATTTGCCTGAATGTTTATCCTAATAAGAAATTGAAAATTTTCAAACAAATAGCCTTCAAATCAAAATTTTTACCAAAAGATCAGGCAAATTTTCAGAAAAGGTCAAATTTTAATAAACCAATCAAAATCTAGATCGGATTTTGAGAAATGTCGAAATTTTCAGAAAACGTTAAATCTTGAGGAATGGTGAAATTCAAAAAAAACATAACGAACAATTTTGAGATATCATTTTAAAGTTGTAAAAAAACATTGAAATTACAGAAGAAAAAGACAAATTTTGTGAAAAGAGACGAATTTTGAGAAAAAAAGTCGATATTGAGAGAAAATGTTCTTCTTCTTCTTCTCCTTCTGCTGCTTACACTTCTTCTGCTGCTTCTTCTTCTACATCTTCTTCTTCTTCCTCCTCCTCCTCCGCTTCCTCTTCCTCTTCCTCTTCCTCTTCCTCTTCCTCTTCCTCTTCCTCTTCCTCTTCCTCTTCTTCTTCCTCTTCCTCTTCCTCTTCCTCTCCCTCTCCCTGTTCCTCTTCCCCTTCCTCTTCCTTTTCCTCTTCCTCTTCCTCTTCATCTTCATCTTTCTCTTTCTCTTTCTCTTCCTCTTCCTCTTCCTCTTCCTCTTCCTCTTCCTCTTCCTCTTCCTCTTCCTCTTCCTCTTCCTCTTCCTCTTCCTCTTCCTCTTCCTCTTCCTCTTCCTCTTCCTCTTCCTCTTCCTCTTTCTCTTTCTCTTCCTCTTCCTCTTCCTCTTCCTCTTCCTCTTCCTCTTCCTCTTTCTCTTTCTCTTCCTCTTCCTCTTCCTCTTCCTCTTCCTCTTCCTCTTCCTCTTCCTTTTCCTCTTCCTCTTCCTCTTTCTCTTCCTCTTCGTCTTCCTCTTCCTCTTCCTCTTCCTCTTCCTCTTCCTCTTCCTCTTCCTCTTCCTCTTCCTCTTCCTCTTCCTCTTCCTCTCCCTCTCCCTCTTCCTTTTCCTCTTCCTCTTCCTCTTCGTCTTCCTCTTCCTCTTTCTCTTTCTCTTTCTCTTTCTCTTTCTTATCCTCTTCCTCTTCCTTTCTCTCTTCCTCTTCCTCTCCCTGTTTCTCTTCCTCTGCCTCTTCCTCTTCCTCTTCCTCTTCCTCTTCCTCTTCCTCTTCCTCTTCCTCTTCATCTTCCTCTTTCTCTTCCTCTTCCTCTTCCTCTTCCTCTTCCTCTTCCTCTTCATCTTTCTCTTCCTCTTCCTCTTCCTCTTCCTCTTCCTCTTCCTCTTCCTCTTCCTCTTCCTCTTCCTCTTCCTCTTCCTCTTCCTCTTCCTCTTCCTTTTCCTTTTCTTCTTCCTCTTTCTCTTCCTCTTCCTTTTCCTCTTCCTCTTCCTCTTCCTGTTCTTCTTCTTCTTCACTTCAGGTTTTAGGCATTTTGCCTGTTACGATACCCATCTTTCTCTTGGTTTACTCAAAAAATACGACGAAATTTAAAAAAAAACATCGTAAGTCAGTTTTAGGGAAAAAGTTGAATTTTGCTGAGGAAGTCGAAATGTAAAAAAATGAAATTTAAAAACTAGTCGAAATTCCGAGAAAAAAGACAAATTTTGAAAAAAAATGTGCAATTTTTGCACAGAAATTCAAAAAGTAGTTTTTTCCCAATAAAGTCGAAATTAAAAAAAGTCGAAATTAAACCAATGATAAATTTTGAAAAACAAATAGTCGAAATTACGAAAAAAGACGAATTTCGAAAAAAATACGAACTTTTGAGAGAAAAAATTTTGAAAATACTCTTTGTAAAATAACGAATTAAGAAATCAATCTAAATTTTGAGAAAAAGACAGATTTAAGGAAAAAGTTGAGATAAAACCATAATTTCGAAGAAATAGAGAAAAAAATCGAAATGTTACAAAACAAAAACAAATTTTGAGAAAAAATCAAAATTTTGTGAAAAAAATAATTTTGAGAAAAAGATCGAGCATTAAAAATAAAGGAATTAGGACAAAAAGATCAAATTTTTGAAAACAAATTTAGTAAAAAATCGAAATATCTCTCAGTTAAATTTCGTCAAAATTTCTAAAAGTGGGTGAATTGTGAGAAAAATTCAAAGTTTGCTTTCTGGATATTCATTTTCTTTTGAGTGTTTAAGCCGTGTACAGTGTTGAGATGGTTGTCAAGATTTTGGGAAACAAGTAGGAATTTCCGAAAAATTGAATTTAAAAAAAACTGTTGAAATTCTCAAAAAAATGTTGCCTGAATGTTTGGCCCTTATAAAAAACCGAACACTTTCGAACAAATACTTTTCAACATTTTTACTTTTTTATTAAAAGATCCGGCAATTTTTCAGAAAAAGCTCACATTTTGATAAACCAACCAAAATTTAGGTCGGATTTTGAGAAATGTCGAAATTTTTAGAAAAATTCGAATCTTGAGGAACGGTGAAATTTGAAAAAACATAAAAAAAGAATTTTAAGGCATCATTTTAAAATTTTAAATAAGAAACATTGAAATTACAGAAGAAAAAGACAAATTTTGTGAAAAAAGACGAATTTTGAGAAAAAAAGTCGATATTGAGAGAAAATGTTCTTCTTCTTTTTATTATTCTTCTACTTCTTCTTCTGCTTCTTCTTCTTCTTCTGCTTCTTCTTCTGCTTCTTCTTCTTCTTCTTCTTCCTCTTCCTCTTCCTTCAAATTTTGTGAAAAAAGACGAATTTTTAGGAAAAAAAGTCGATATTGAGAGAAAATGTTCTTCTTCTGCTTATTCTTCTTCTTCTTCTTCTTCTTCTGCTCATTCTTCTGCTTCTTCTTCTTCTTCTTCTTCTTCTTCTTCTTCTTCTTCTTCTTCTTCTTCCCCTTCCTCTTCCTCTTCCTCCAAATTTTGTGAAAAAATACGAATTTTGAGAAAAAGATATTGAGAGAAAATGTTCTTCTTCTTATTTCTCTTCTTCTTCTATTTCTTCTTCTTCTCCTTCCCCTCCTTCTCGTCCTATCCCTTCTTCTCCTTCTTCTCCTTCTTCTCCTTCTTCTCCTTCTTCTCCTTCTTCTCCTTCTTCTCCTTCTTCTCCTTCTTCTCCTTCTCCTTCTTCTCCTTCTCCTTCTTCTCCCTTTTCTCCTTCTTCTTCTTTTTCTTCTCCTTTTTCTGCTTCTTCTTCTTTTTCTTCTTCTTTTCCTCCTTCTCTTTCTCCTCCTCCTTCTTCTTCTTCTTCACTTCAAGTTTTAGGCATTTTGTCTGCATCTTTTTCTTGGCCTACCAATACTTCTTCTTCCAATAAAAGATTGCACCAAACTGGATAGAATAAGAAATAGAGATATAAGAACAGAGTTAAACGTCTTTGATATAAACGATAAAATACCAGAAAATAAAATTCAGTGGAAAGAACATGTAGAACGAATGAATGAAAAAAGGTTGCCTGACGAAGCAAGTTTTTATAGATGTATTGGAAGAAGAGAAAATGTTGAAATTTCAAATAAAAAGGAATTTCGAAGACAAAATGGAAAAGCCAAAAAAAGTCCCCTTAGTTGAATAGAAATTTTTGATTGATTGCTCGAACCAGAGGGAGGCAGGTACCGCACCCTGCCCTATTCTAGGTAGACTTAGGAAAACAGTACATTATTAACTTTTTGTTTTGCAGAAAGGAACCAAAGCATTTGGGTCTCTCCTGCAGGTTTTTTTGCTTTGCCCCCTCACTTAAGCTGAATGGTTTTTTGGTTAATAGATGGCGCTGAGACCTGGTTCTTTTTTTACAACAAAGATTATGACTTCTTATGGATTATGTGCTAAGAATTTAATTTTGAAGAATTTATGGCTTGGTTCCTTTCCCCAAAAAGCCGTTCAATTGTAAGTACTTTTTAGTACTTTTTCTAGAATATAGATGTCAAACTTGAAACATAAATTTCGAAAGAATCCTGTCTTGATACTAAATGTCAACTTTAATGTCAAAATTTCGCGCCTTTTTTTAAATTTAAAGTTGAAATTTACGTTTTCGAGTTTGAATTTAGGCTCGAAGTTTTCGAAACTTTAATTTTTTTTACGAATTTTGAGTTTTTTGCAAATATTTCAGGTTTTTTTCTCAGAATTATAATTTCAAAATTGAAATCATTTCTGTCTTTAGTTAAAGCTTTAAATTCCAAAGCACCAGAGATAGTTATTTGTGAAGTAAAAACTTCTTTAGGCACGTTGAACCATTTTGATACTAGGAAAACTTATGGTTGTGCGTCACCATCACGCTGATTCACGTTACCAACATGTCAACTTTGTTCTGAAAAATTTCGGTCTGTATTTGTAAGGTTTTATACATTTTGACTAATTTAAGATATACATTTTAAATTTTTAGTCTAGCTTTCAACAAGAATCGAAGTTTTAAATTTGCCATTTTTTGAAAATTTAGGACTGTATGCTGATATTTGTTGAAGATAAATTTTTCCTAAATAAATTTCCATTTGACGACTTTGTGAGACAACTTATCGCGTTACCTACAAACGATTTTTTGACGAACAATTGTTAAAAAACATTATTCGTTAAAAAACCGAAACGTAGTACGTTTTCTTCTTATTATTATTGTTAATTTTTCAGGCCAGACATGTTATCGTATAATATGAATAGTTAACTTTAAAAAAAAATCATCACTGAGTTTCCACTCATTCGACTCATTTTTCGAAATTTCAATATTACATTCGAAATGTCTATAAAAACAAGGAAATTTTAATTTCCAAATTTTAAAACAAAAAATTGAACAAAAAGTTAAAACAAAAAATTGAAATGTTTCCGAAAAACCTCGAAGTATATTTCGAAAATTTTGAATTCTAAGTTCCTTTTCAAAATTTTAAGAGATTTGAAATATTTGGAAAATAGTCAACATTTCAAATAAAAGAACGGAATTTCAATTTTAAAGTCGAAGTTTTATAAATGAAGCAAAACATTTTAGATTTAAACTGGAACTTCTATATCTCTCTGAAGATGATCGCTTGGCGATCGAAAACGTTAGAGCTATCTTTGTTGTGTTTTTTAATCTTTCTTGGTTTCGGGGGACAAGATTTGTATTTCAATTTTGGAAATTTTGAGCCAAAAGATGAATTTTTAAGAAAAATTCAAATAAAATAAAAACTTCAAATTTCGAAGGAAATTAGTAGAAGTAAACGTTTGAAATTAAAATACGAATTTTAAGAAAAAAAAGGAAATATTGCCAAATTGCCGAAATTTAAAAATAGTTTAGGTTTGAATCCAAAATTTCGGGAAAACAAGCCAATATTCCTAAATACCTACACCGAATGTTGTTTTGTTTTGTTTTAAAAGCTGATTTCACGTATTGAGTTTGTTGCTTTTAAAATCCATTTCTCCAGCAGGAAGTATGTCGTGCAGATAATTTTGATTGCTTACGTCAGAAATAATAATTTTTTCTGCGTTTTTAAAAGCGATAGATCACATTTTATAGGCTGTATCTTGTTGTTCAATCAGGTTACAACTTTGAAACTACCGTTTAACATCGGAGCAATAAATTTTCAATGACACACTTAATTTTGCTTTTAAAATCGCCGACACAATTCAAACTTTCCACTGGTCTATAGGTTTGTAGAAATTCTAGTGTTCCAAATTTCTATTTAGTTCTTCTACAATAAAAAAATATCCGACGAGTTGTTAATTTGCGAGGTTCTACGAAAATCGACTCGTAACATCATTATATTGTCGAACCAGAACTTAAATGCAAGTACGTAAATTATTGGCCAAGCAGAAGTTATCTTCATGAATTTAAAGCTAACTTTTGTAAAATTAGAACAAATTGTGATAAAACTGAAATGTTTGCACTCGATATTTGACTGCTGAAAGATTGAAGACAGAAGCTTAAAATTAGTAAAGTGGCTCACAATTTTCGATGTTGAGTTGTCATTTTAAAAAAATACTTGGCTCGGTTGTCAGAAGCAGAAGAAAATTCAACAGTTTGACAGGAGTCAAAATTCTCTAATGTGAGACGCTAGAACGTCCATTTCGATTTGTTTCTCAAAATTCGCCTTTTTCTCTAAATTTCACAGAAAAGATTTTGTTTGAAATTTCGACTTTATTCGCGAATTTCGATTTTCTCACACTTTTTTTGGAAAATTTCGCGCTTACTCAAAGTTTGAACTTTATCTCGAAATTTTTTTTTTTCCAAATTCGTCTTTTTTTGGTTTCGCCAATTTTCTCAAATGTCGACTTTTTGGAGCTTTTTTAAAAATCTGCCTCTGACGAAAGTTGGATTTATTTCCAAAATTCGGCTTTTCGGAGTTCGATTCTATTCTCGAATTTTGATTTTCTCAAACTTTCTTTGGAAAATTTCGCGTTTATTTAAAATTAGACATCTCGAAATTGTCATCTGGTTTCAAATTCGTGTTTTTTCTGAAATTGTGCCATTTTTCTCAAATGTCGACATTTCTGTCCCTTTTTAAAAATCTGTCTTTTTGACGAAATTCCGATTTATTCTCAAAATCGTCTTTTGGGAATTACGACTTGATTCTTGAATTTCGATTGTCTCAAAGTTTCACTTTCTTTTTGGAAAATATCGCGTTTACTTAAAGTTTGAACTTTATCTCGAGATTTTCTTAAATGTCGACTTTTTGGCGCTTTTTTTAAAAATCTGTCTTTTTGTTTGATTTATTCTCAAAATTCGTCTTTTCGGAATTTCGATTTTATTCTCGAATTTCGATTTTTTCAAACTTTCTTTGGAAACTGTCGCGTTTATTTAAAATTAAACTTTTACCTGAAAATTGTCATCTTGTTTGAAATTCGTGTTTTTTCTGAAATTGTGCCATTTTTCTCAAATGTCGACATTTCTGCTCCTTTTTAAAAATCAGTTTTTTTGGCAAAAGTTCGATTTATTCTCAAAATTCGCCTTCTGGGAATTACGACTTGATTCTTGAATTTCGATTTGGAAAATTTCACGTTTACTTAGAGTTTGAACTTTATCTCGAAATTTTCATCTTTATTCAAATTCGTCTTTTTTTTTGGTTTTGCCAATTTTCTCAAATGTCGACTTTTTGGCACTTTTTTAAAAATCTGTCTTTTCGGCGCAAGTTCGATTTATTTTCAAAATTCGTCTTGTCGAAATTTCGATTTTATTCTCGAATTTCGATTTTCTCAAACTTCCTTCGAAAAATTTCGCGTTTATTTAAAATTAGACTTTTATCTCAAAATTGTCATCTTGTTTCAAATTCGTCTTTCTTTTTGAAATTTTGCCATTTTTCTCAAGTGTTGACATTTCTGCCCCTTTTTAAAAATCAGTCTCTTTGGCGAAATTTCGATTTATTCTCAAAACCGTCTTTTGGAAATTACGACTTAATTCTTGAATTTTGCTTGTTTCAAAATTTCACTTTCTTTGGAAAATTTCGCGTTTACTTAAAGCATGAACTTTATTTCGAGATTTACTTTTTTTTACAAATTCGTCTTTTTTTTTGGTTTTGCCTTTTTTCTCAAATATCGACTTTTTGGCGCTTTTTTAAAAATTTGTGTTGTCGAAATTGTCATCTTATTTCAAATTCGTTGAAATTCGTTGTTTTTTTGAAATTTTGTGATTTTTCTCAAATGTCGACATTTCTGCCCCCTTTAAAAAATCAGTCCTTGGCGAAATTCTTGATTTATTCTCAAAATCGTCTTTTCGGAATTACGACTTGATTCTTGAATTTCGATTGTCTCAAAATTTCACTTACTATGGAAAATTTCGCGTTTACTTAAAGTATGAACTTTATCTCGAGATTTTCATCTTTTTCCAATTTCGTCTTTTATTAGTTTTGCCATTTTTTTCAAATATCGACTTTTTGGCGCTTTTTTAAAAATCTGTCTTTTTGTTTCATCGTCCTTTCGAAATTTTGAGTTTATTCTTGAATTTCGATTTTCTCAAACTTCGTCTTTTTTTCTAAAAATTTTGCAATTTTTCGTAAATTTCTACTCTTTTAACGCCTTTTTGAAATCTTTTCTTTTCGTCCACGTTTCGATTTTGTTTTATCAAAATTTATCTTTTCCAAATTTCGAGGTCTTTCCCAAATATCAATTTTCTCAAAATTTCACTTTCTCTGAAAAATTTCGAGTTTATTTAAAGTTCGACCTTTTTCTCGAAATTGTCATTTTGCCTTTTTTTCGAAATTAAATTTATTCAAATATCGTTTTTTCCCCAATTTCGGTTTTGATTCCAAATATCAATTTTCTCAAAATTTCACTTTCTCTGAAAAATTTCGAGTTTATTTAAAGTTCGACCTTTTTCTCGAAATTGTCATTTTGCCTTTTTTTCGAAATTAAATTTATTCAAATATCGTTTTTTTTCCCCAATTTCGGTTTTGATTCCAAATTCGAATTTTTTCAGAAAATTTAAGTTTCTTTGGGAAATTTCGCTTTTTTAAGTTAGTACTTTTCTTTAAAATTTTCAATTTTTTTCCTAATTTGTTTTTTTTTGGAAAGGTTGCCACTTTTCTCAAATGTTAACTTTGTCGCGCCTTTTTAAATACCTGTCTTTGTCAAAATTTCGGTTTATTCTCAAAATTGGTCTTTTCGGAATTTCGACTTTATTCCCGAATTTGATTTCTCCAAATTTCACTTTCTTGTAACAGTTTCGCGCTAATTTACATATCGAGCTTTATTTCGAAATTGCCACCTTTTTCTAAATTCGTTTTATTTTTGGAAATGTTGCCATTTGTGTCAAATGTCGATTCTTTGGCGCCCTTTTAACGATCTGTCTTTTTGGCGAAAGTTCGAATTATTCTCAAAATTGTCTTTTCGAAATTTCGACTTTATTCTCGAAGTTCTCAAAATTTTGACTTCTTTGGTAAATTTCGCGTTTATTTAAAGTTCAAACTTTACCTCGAAATTGCCATCTTTGTCCAAATTTGCCTCTTTTATTCTAGAAATTTTGCAATTTTTTGTAAATTTCTTTCTTTTGACGCCTTTTTAAATATTTTTTTTGTCAACATTTCGATTTTGTATTCTTAAAATCCGTCTTTTCGAAATTTCGACATTTCCAAATGGAGGTTTTCTCAAAATTTCACTTTCTCTGGCAAATTTCGCGTTTATTTAAAATTCGATCTTTTTCTTGAAATTGTCGCCTTTTATTAAAATCGTTTTTTTTGGAAATTTTGCAATTTTTCTTAAATTTCTACTTTTTTAACGCCTTTTTAAAAATTTGTCTTTGGGTCAATGTTTCGAGTTTATATTCCTAAAATTCGTCTTTTCGAAATTTCGATGCCATTCCCAAATGTCAGTTTTCTCAAAATTTCACTTT
Source organism: Dastarcus helophoroides (assembly GCA_028583605.1). NCBI lineage: Eukaryota > Metazoa > Arthropoda > Insecta > Coleoptera > Bothrideridae > Dastarcus > Dastarcus helophoroides. Next base: position 11,709,013 of record CM053336.1, on the reverse strand, counting down.
CTCTGCAAAATTTTGCGTTTATTTACAATTCGATATTTTTCTTGAAATTGTCTTTTTTGTCGCCTTCCCTTCCGAATTAGATTTATTCTCAAAATTCGCCTTTTTCGAAATTTTGACATTATTACTAAAGCTGACGTTTTTTTCAATTTATTTAACATTTCTTCGGCCCAGTTTGGAAATATTTAAATTTTTATGGTTTGTTGACAATTTTCTAAACAATTTTTGAAATTCTAATAATAATAATAATGTTAAATAAATTGAAAAAAACATAATATTTCCGGTCAATAAGGGTCCACCATGAAGACTAAAGCTGACGTTTTGATTTTTTTTATTTGACTTGCTATAAGAAATGTTGGCTTTTATTTCAAGGCTCGATATTTTGGGTTTCTGAAATTTAATTCTTTTTTTCTCAAAATTCATCGTTTTTAAAAATTTTGACCATTTTTTCGCAATTTGTCCATTTTGAAAATTGAATCGAAATTTTAACAAAAAAAAAGTAAAAATGTGGATATTTTTCTGATTCATCGAGAAAAATGTTTTCTGCAAATTTCATCTTATTTCTAAAAATTTCAAGGTTATACCATTATTATATCAAAATTTAAATTAAAACATAAACATTACGAAAAACGTTTTTGGATCTTACGTCAAAATTGGTTCTTTTCTTCTTCTTATCTCAATTTTTTCTCAAAATTCGTCTATTTCCTCAAAATTATGTCGAAATGGTCGTTAAAAAAATCACCAGTTTTGAGTTTTCTCATTTCGGGAAGAATACTTTTTGAAAATTTCAAGTTTTTTCTCGAAATTTTAAGATTATGCCAAAATTGAAATTAAAAGGTAAAAATTTTGAGTAAAAATTTTTGAAAATATACAAATTACCCCGTTTTTAACTACCAATTATTCACATTGATTGTGGTCTCCCCCTGGCTGTACCCATAGTAGTTTGGTGGAACGAACTGGTCCTTGGTTATCTTCAAAAATTGAAATACAGAACTTGTCCCCTGAAACGAAGAAAGATTAATCTTTCTTGGTTTCAGGGGCAAGTTCTGTTTTTCAATTTTCAGGTGTAGTAATAACCATAAATGGTTTAGTCTAGATGTTTCCAAAAGCTGAAAATAACAGGAGAACTTAGGCGTAGTATAAATTGCTAAAATGTTCCTTCTGTAATAGCATAATAACGAAAAATGTATAAAATATTGTTCGAACTCAAGTTTTTCAGTATTTTGGAAACTTGACAAAAGCTGAAGTATTCAGTTATAAGAAATTAGAAAAATGATTTTGTATTCAAAAGCTGGAAAACATGAGAACGTTGATAGAAGTTTAAATTGTTGAAATTTTCGCCTTTTAGTACCAGTAGTAGAGAAAAAAGTTTATTTCGACCGCCAGACACTACAGAATGTTAAAAACTCTGTAGAAGTTAAGAGTCTCTATTGCTAGAAACTAAAAAACTGGGGAATATTAACAGAATCTTAAGTTTTCATTATTTTTGACTTTCAATTGTAATAATAATAACTTATATTGATTATCATAGCCATTAGAAGCTAAACATGCTTGGAAAATTTGATAGAAGTCAACGTTCTTGATTGTGAGAATCTAAGGAAGGTTATAAGGTTTGGTGAAAGCCCAAATTTCAAATGATACTAGTTTCGAGTGACTGCCAGATTCTCAAAAAGCTTCAACACTTAATTGCCGATTTTGAGAAAGCTTAAGTGTAATAGATGTAACGTTGCTTAACAATTTTCAGTTATACCTTCAGTTTTAGCAATTACCGAAAATGATTTGTGGGTTTATCATTATCATTAGTCGAAAAATTTTGAAAATTGTAAGTAAAGTTATTTAACAGAAACGAAACTTTCTGAATGACGATAAGCGAAACAAGCCTAATGGGAATGAAAAATTTTATTTGCGATTAAATTAAAACTTAGATTTAATTTTTCCGTAAGATGCATCCTTCGCAAATCCAAAATATCGAAAATCCTTTGTTGTTATAACTCGTTGCATACATCTCTGGCTGATTAACGGATTCCAATGACCTTGACCCGAGTTGCAGTTCTTGTACCAGATGCTGTACCTATCGGCTCCTCGGACAGGTTAACGAAAGCACATCTAGTTCGATCCTTATAAAACCAAGAACGCGAGTTCATCAACTTTAGTTTCAGATTCGCCAGCATGCGTGTAATATTCATATTCGTACTTGCGGCGGTAGCAACCGCCCAAGCTGCCAGAATAAGCAAAAAAGAAATTCCCGTAGAAGTTTTATATGATAGACACTCTCTGGCGAAAGAAGCTTCCTTGGATGAAACCGATCGAAGCCAGTTCGTCGATTCGAATCGAAACCTCGACGCCAAACACCAACTCCCCCGAGAAGAATCGTCGATTTTCAGCTTGTTGCAAAATATGAAGAAAACCGCCCTTGAGGAACTTCAAAATTTAAAAGAAAACGTCGAAGCGGGAGCATTGAAAAACACCCAGTATAAACCAGATGAGGATTCCTGGAAGAAATTGTACGAGGATGTCGAGAGCAATTTCGATCACTACGAGAACCTATCAAGTAAGCAAAATAACCAAGAAAACATCTTTCAGGCCTTCATTAATGGCTTCCAAAACGCCACAGCTACATTCATCCAGAATTTAAACAGGCCGCAAAACCAGAATATCAGCGAGGAAGAGCAGCCTGGATTCGGCCAAAACTTCATAAACTACTTCCAAAATGGTAAGCCCAACCAATTCAGCTTCACCACGACTAACGGTCTTTAGAATCTAACATTTGTTGCACACAATGAGTTCCTTGTGACCATTTATTATTTGTATTTTTGTCTCCCCTGTATATGGTAGTTTTAATTGACAGAAAGCTTCATTATTAGCGCAATAAGTAAATAAGGTGACGAAATCGCTTCAGTACTTTATTTGTTGTCAAGGCTTCATGTTGGTTAACGCTTTTTTTGTATGCTAAATCCAGAGACAGACCAAAAAGCTGTTCTTATTTTGTCTTCATTATTTTTAATGAATTTTGTTCTAGTTTTTCATATGTATGCAATAATTTGAATATTTCTTCGGATGAAAACCCTCTCATCTAAAAGGTGTCTTCAAAAATTTCACATTACATCACCAAAAGCCACCCAAATTTAAATTGTTCGTCTTCATATTTTTTTTAGGCGTCCAACAAATAATCAACAACTTAAATCAGTTCTCCAATCAAATTAGTTCAACCACTGGTGGCGCTCTATCCGACACAGGAATATCCACGACTCCTCGACCAGGTATCTTCTCAAACGTCGTAAACTCAGTTCAACAATTTTTCGAAAACGTCAGACCGAATAACACCAACGTAAGTCACAATAAATTCCCGTGCGCCCAACGCTCTAAACAAAGTATTTTCAGGGACCTCTCCAGCAATTCAACAACGTCATAGGCAATTTAAGCCAGACGCAGAAACCGGGAAATTCATCGGGTGAAGATCAGAAACCAGCGGCGAATTCCGGTGTGATTCAAAACATAGGCAACCAGATAAGCAGCGCTTTGGGTCAAATCAATCCGTTCGCCCAAAGACCGCAAAACGGGGGCGCCAGTCCAAACACCGCCACGAGTAGTAGCAGTGCACCACAAGCTGATGCTTCGACTGAAAAGCAGAACGAGGAAACTGTAACCAGTTCGAATGAAGTAGCGAATCAGGAGGATCAACGTAAAAATAGTACGATAACTGCACAAGAATGATTATTTTAATTGATATGTTTGACTGAATATATTTATTTGATATAGTTTTGATTTGATTTAAAAATGATCCACTCCTTTGCTAATTTCACCACATTCCAAAAGAAACAGACGTTGGCGATTTTTTTTCAATAACTTTGGTATCATATTCTTAAAATTTGAACGTTTTACAATAATTTTGAGTCTTATGCTGTTCATTTTTGATTACTCTAAACTACCTCGACTTTGGCAAGCAGTTTAAAGTCGAGACTTTGAGAAAAAAGGGAAAACTTTTGAAGTTGAAATTAAAAGACATTTTAAATATTTTCTCGAAACTTTGTCAACCTTGGATGTGTAAACTTAAAACTAGAAAAGTCGAAATTTTCGCTGCTAGTGCCAGATACTTCAAGGATTATTTGTGAAATTCGTGGCCAAATTATTTTAAATGTGAACTCAAACTCTTAAGAGTCACAATTTCGAGAACTTTGGACGACGTACCTCTATATTGAATTACTTCTGTTTCTCTTTACTTGGTTACTACTACTAAAAAAAATCTTAAAATGGTTAACTCAAAACTTCATGCAATTCTATCTTATTATTATTTTGAGTTCTCATTGTAAACTTGTAGCTCAATTTGTTGTTGAAAAAGATAACCATATTATCAAATTACTTGAAATGTTTGTTGCCTAAGCTCTTGGATACGACATTTAATACATGTAGACGTAATAGTAGTTGCCTAGCATCAACTCGGATTTGTAGCAATTTATTTTTTGTATGTTGAGCAAATTTGCACAATATTGCTAACAAGCCAAAAAAATCGAGAGCATCAGCAATAGCGCATCAAAAATATCGAGAGGGCCTTAAAAAAAACTCACCGGTTGTGAGGAAAAAGTAGGTATTTTGATAAGACTTGAGCTCTGGTACAATGTCCATCGATTTATGCAAGAGCTTCCTTTCTGAATCTTTAAGGCTCTTTAATAACTATGAACAACTTATTAACAACTTATTATTGAAACAGAAGAACTGTAAAAATAGTTTTTCTAATAAAAACACTTTCAGGCATTCTTTCTGGGTATCTGAGTTGCTTTCAAAAGTCAAAGTTTAAAAACTTTATTAAATAAACTTTAATACTTTTACTAGAATCTTTGGCAAGCTGAGCAACTCTAAATGAATTTTTTTGATTATTTGGAACGCTCTCTTCTTACATTTAAAGAATTGTAAAAGTGTCTTAAATTCTATGTTTATTAATTTTATTTAACATTTCTGCGACCCAGTTTGGAAATATTTAAATTTTTATTGCTTGTTGACAATATTCTAAAACAGTTTTTGAAATATGAGTCCACCATGAAGGATGTCTTAAACTTTTCAAAGCTCTAAGATTTTCCAGCTGTAGATAAATTCCTTTTGGAAATTTAGAGATCTTTTCGTTTCCTTGGTAATTTGATAATTCAAAGCTCTTAAATTTTCCAGTTGTAGATAAATTCCTTTTGGAAATTTAGAGCTCTTTTCGTTTCCTTGATAATTTAATGCTCTAAATTAGTTCCCTCGAAACTTTGCTTTTGTGCTGGATGAGGTTTATTATCTTTGCTCGAAACTTTGCTTTTCTGCAGGATGAGGTTTAAAATCTCTGGATGACAGTTCTTGCACTAGATTAATTTCCTTGGGAATTTAGAGCTGTAAATGAGTTTCTCTTCTAAACTATTGCTCTAGAGCAGTGGTCTTCAAAAATTTGTTGCCCCATGGATGCCTTGTAAGTTTTTTAGGGAACTTTTAAAAAATATGTCTTGAAACAGAAGAACTGTAAAAATAGCTTTTCTAATAAAAACACTTTCAGGCATTCTTTCTGGGTATCTGGGTTGCTTTCAAAAGTCAAAGTTTTAAAAACTTTATTAAATAAACTTTAATACTTTTGCTAGAATCCTTGGCAAGCTGAGCAATTCTAAATGAATTTTTTTGATTATTTGGAACGCTCTCTACTTAAATTAAAAGAATTGTAAAAGTGTCTTAAATTCTATGTTTATTAATTTTATTTAACATTTCTGCGACCCAGTTTGGAAATATTTAAATTTTTATTGCTTGTTGACAATATTCTAAAACAGTTTTTGAAATATGAGTCCCCCATGAAGGATGTCTTAAACTTTTCAAAGCTCTAAGATTTTCCAGTTGTAGATAAATTCCTTTTGGAAATTTAGAGCTCTTTTCGTTTCCTTGGTAATTTGATAATTCAAAGCTCTGAGATTTTCCAGTTGTAGATAAATTCCTTTTGGAAATTTAGAGTTCTTTTCGTTTCCTTTATAATTCAATGCTCTAAGCTAGTCCCCTCGAAACTTTGCTTTTGTGCTGGATGAGGTTTATTATCTTTGCTAGAAACTTTGCTTTTCTGCAGGATGAGGTTTAACATCTCTGGATGACAGTTCTTGCACTAGATTAATTTCCTTGAGAATTTAGAGCTGTAAATGATTTTCTCTTCTAAACTATTGCTCTAGAGCAGTGGCCTTCAAAAATTTGTTGCTCCTCGGATGCCTTGTAAGTTTTTTTAGAGAACTTTTAAAAAATGTGTCTTGAAAATATTAAATGAATGTGCTGCAGATTCTTAATGTAAAGACAAATAAAGAAAAGTATCGAAAAAATTTGTATGAAGCAAGTTAACGAAATCAGTTTCTCGTGCTCTAATTGTAAGTGTCATTTAGCTTTGGCAGCTGTCCACACACGAATTGTCTGATTGAAAATAACTAAATATAACTTACATTTATTAATTAACTAGTGTGTGCTCTATAAGCTTCTTTTAAAATGTTTATTTTCACTCACGGACCCAGAGCCTTGCCTCGTGGAATACTCAGGTTCCGCGGAACACAGAGCAAAGGGCACTGCTCTAAGATTAATTTCGCTGGAGTTCTAGAGTTTAAACGAAATCATTCTAAAGCTCAGAAGTCTAGTTAAGTCTAAATGCACGAGTAGAGCTCTAGATTAACCTCTTTTTGAGTTTGGAGCTTCAGATGAGAATTTACTACTCTCGATTAATGTCCTTCTGAGTTTAAGACCCTAAACCCTAATGAGTTTTCCTTGTGAATGGTGTTTCTCTAGATTAATTACCTTGGAATTTACAGCTTTAAAAGAGATCACTTCAGAATTTCGAACTCGCTGTAATTATACAATGGAAGTCTAAGAGATATAGAGATTGAGTGACATACTGGAAATATATAAATTCACAAGAGACAAAAAAAAATACTGGAACCAGCGAAAAAATGGATGAAAATAGAATAGTCAAACAAGCGAAGACATTGAAACCAACCAAGAACACAAGGAAGACCGATGAAAAGACGAAAAGAATGCTGGACATCAGAAGAACAAGAGGCTTAAAGACCAGAACAGGTTGAGAAATCTACCTTAGGAAATGCAGAAAAAGAAGAAGAAGGAGAAGGAGGAGGAGAAGGAGAAGAAGAAGGAGAAGGAGAAGGAGAAGGAAAAGGAAAAGGAAAAGGAAAAGGAGAAGGAGAAGGAGAAGGAGAAGGAGAAGGAGAAGGAGAAGGAGAAGGAGAAGGAGAAGGAGAAGGAGAAGGAGAAGGATAAGGATAAGGATAAGGATAAGGATAAGGATAAGGATGAGGATGAGGATGAGGATGAGGATGAGGATGAGGATGAGGATGAGGATGAGGATGAGGATGAGGATGAGGATGAGGATGAGGATGAGGATGAGGATGAGGATGAGGATGAGGATGAGGATGAGGATGAGGATGAGGATGAGGATGAGGATGAGGATGAGGATGAGGATGAGGATGAGGATGAGGATGAGGATGAGGATGAGGATGAGGATGAGGATGAGGATGAGGATGAGGATGAGGATGAGGATGAGGATGAGGATGAGGATGAGGATGAGGAGGAGGAGAAGGAGAAGGAGAAGGAGAAGGAGAAGGAGAAGGAGAAGGAGAAGGAGAAGGAGAAGGAGAAGGAGAAGGAGAAGGAGAAGGAGAAGGAGAAGGAGAAGGAGAAGGAGAAGGAGAAGGAGAAGGAGAAGGAGAAGGAGAAGGAGAAGGAGAAGGAGAAGGAGAAGGAGAAGAAGTCTGAATTAATTTCATTTGGAATTTAGAGCTGGAGATGATTTTTACCTATCAATTCACTAGTTTAGATAAATTTCTTAATAATTTTAGAGCTCCAAATGAGTTTTCCTGTAAACTTATTTACTCTAAATTAATTTGCTTCCAGGTTTACCCTTTAAATGTGATCACTTGACAATTTAAAACTCTAGATGAGGTTCATTAACTCTAAATTACCTTGGGAAAAGTTTCCTCAACAATTTAGTTTCTTTTAAATTCTTGTTAACAATTGATGGCCTAAGAAATATTCCTTTTAAAATTTCGTGCTCTAACTGAACTTTCTTGACAATTTAGAATTCTAAATGAGGTTTTAGAACTCCTTAGATACGTAACCCATAGACGAATCATATTTCTATCTGAAGGCTCTGAATGAGCTTCTTAAAGAAGATGCGAAGACGTACCTCTGAACTCTCTAAGAAGTTAACTTAGAGCTGAGTTCTCAAGAAGACTCATGGGACTTCATAACTCTGGATTAGTTTTATTGCAACTTTACCATTTAGTTCTATGACACGTTTAATGCCCTAGGTGAAATTTGTGAATTTAATGTTTTAAACTAATTTACTTTGGATTTTAGAACTTCAAATGAGGTTAAAGTACAAATCTTGTTTCCTGAAACCAAGAAAGATTAAAAAACACAACAAAGGTTTCTTTAACGCGTTTCTATAGCCAAGCTGTCATATTCAGAGTATATACGCAGTAGCGCTCTGAAGATGATAGTTTGGCCATCGAAATGCGTTAGAGCAACTTTTGTTGCGTTTTTTAGTCCTTCTGGTTTCAAGGGACAAGATTTGTATTTCAATTTTTGAAGTTAACCAAAGACCAGTCCGTTCCACCAAAAAAAGGCAAATGAGGTTCCTGAAAGTTCAGAAGAACTAATTTAATTTGAAGCTGTGGTTGAACTTCCCTGATGTGTTTTAAATCAGCTTCCTTGACAGTTGAGAATTCTTGATGAATTCTGTTTATAGCTTACGGTTACAGTTTACAGTTTTGAAATAGAGTCGTATAGGATTTTACACCTCTCAGGACTGCGACCTATTTGGATTTTTGGGTTGACTCTAAATTTTCTTAATGATTGTCCAAGATGTTTTTACTCTTTACATAGTCTATTATCTTTTTAGGGGCGCTGCTTCTTTTATTTCTTGGGATGTAAGGGTCACCCTTTCAAGGAATTTGAGCCTTTTACAAAACTGAGCCATACATTCGCATAGCATAGTTGTTCCTGTTGCTGCGTTACAGATCTGCAGTTTTCATCATCCACTTTTTCCGTCTTCCTAAGGTGATACTTTACTAGGAAGTGTCCTGCGAAAAGTCCCGCTATTATTCTTAAGTCGTTCTTGTTTAGTTCGAGAAGCTGCTCAGACTTTTTTCTGAGATAGTGATGAACTTTTTTGGCTGTCTTAGGCCTGGAGTTTTCCTCTAGTATGACAGCCTTTGGTTTGTCTCCCAAGTATCTATATCATTTTTTACATGGCTTTTTGTAAGACCACAGTATGGTTTTGGGCGCCGAAGAGAGGTGTGATTGAGGCCTCTTTTGCGAGTCTATCTACCTCTTCGTTTCCTTCTGATGCCCTGGAATCCACATCAAAGTTAATTTGTTGTTTGCAGCCAGTTGCTTCAGGAATTGGTTGCATTCCCAGGCCATTTTTGATTCGGTTCTGAATGACTAGTTTTTAATGCAGTCTGGCTCTCCGAAACGATATAAACCTGTACCTTTCTGAGTCCTTTTTGAAGACACTCTTTTGCGCACAGGGTTATGGCAAGAAGTTCTCATTGGAAAATTGAGGGAAGGTTTCCTATGGGTTCAGAAAGTCTTAAATTAGGACCCCATATTCCTAGTCCTACATTGACAGTTCAGAATTCTCGATAAATTCCGTTTATAGCTTAAAATTACAAAAAGTTTTCTTATGACTCTAAAACTAAACCCTCAAAAGATTAAGCATATTTAATTCATGGGATTTATAGATTAACGTTTAAACTATCTCTGAATTGAGGAGTTTTACTGCGAATTTCCCACTTCAGATATCAGGGATATTCCCAAGAATATCCTCGAGTAGTTAGGAATGCTAAAAAAGTTGCATTAAATGTTTGAGTCTCTATACGAATTCTCATGCCAAGTTTGTAGTTTAAACGAGCTTTTCTTACAATTTGCTACCCTAGCTGAATTTTTTTTGAGAATTCAGAACTCTAGATGAAATCAAGAATTTCGAAGTTCTTGATGAAGTAATTTTAGAGTTCTAAATGATTTTGCCCTAAATGATCTTTTTTTTCTAAATAATTGGCATCCTTTGAAATGCAGAACTTGTCCCCTGAAACGAAGAAACATTAAAAAACACAACAAACGTTGCTCTAACGCGTTTCGACAGCAAAGCTGTCATCTTCAGAGAGATACTGTAGTTACCTTAAAGTAGAGATTCCGTTTTGTAGACCGGGAAGCCATAAGTTTGGTGGAACGGGCTGGTCCTTGGTTATCTTCAAAAATTGAAATACAGAACTTATCCCCTGAAACCAAGAAGGATTAAAAAATGCTGTCGAAATGCGTTAGAGCAACTTTTGTTATGTATTTTATTCCTTCTTGGGTTCAAGGGACAAGTTCTGTATTTCAATTTTTGAAGATAACCAAGGACCAGTCGGTTCCACCAAAAAAAATTAGCATACTTATAAAAGCCTTTTGAGCTGAGTTTCCCACAATTTAATGCCCTGTGTTTGTCGTTTTGCGAGCTTAGAGCTTCAAGTGATCTTGAAACTTTAAAGTTCTATCTAGCTTTTTGAGCTGAATTTCCCACAATTTAATGCTCTGTGTTTATGGTTTTGTGAGCTTAGATCTCCAGGTGGTCCTGAAACTTTGAAGTTCTAGGTGGGTTCTTTTGATAAATTAATATGTTTGGTCTTCTTGAGAAGTCACAGACGTCGGAAAAGTCTCTCTAATAATTTGGGGTCAGATGCATTTTGTTAACAATGTTGTGCTCTCGTTAAGTTCTCCTGAAACTTCAGACGACTTATGAGATTATTTAGAGCGTTTAGAGTTTCTTTGAATATTAAGATTTGAGAAAAATTAAGGCTAAATGATAATAAATTAAATAGTTTACACAAATTTCCTTGAATTTTTTTGTTTTAATCATACAAATATTATTTGCCAACAGAAATGAGCTACAATTATGCATTGCGACATCACACACGTAGGTTATCGACCCCTGGTATTAACCAATTTATTGAGGCATAATTTTGCAAGTTGAAAGATGAAATTATGGTTGCTTCCTCTTAATATCAGTAGTAACAGTACTAGTTATTAGTTAAGGGTAACCCTACACCATCAAAGAAGATTGTAGTAGATTTTATACAACCAGTGGCTATATTTACGCAGGATACTGTTGCATAAATTTAATAAAATAATTAATTAACAACATATGTTTATTCTGAATGGTTTATTGACTTTAGTTCATAAATTGAAAAGGTTTTAATTATGTCAAAGTATATTATCTGGAGCGAAGCGGAGCAGAGAAGAGCGGAGCAGAGGAGAGCGGAGCAGAGGAAAGCGGAGCATAGGAGAGCGGAGCAGAGGAGAGCGGAGTAGAGGAGAGCGGAGCAAAGCAGAGCTGAGTAGACCGGAGCAGAGCAGAGCAGAGCAGAGCGGATCGGATCGGAGCGGAGCGGAGCGGAGCGGAGCGGAGTAGATCAGAGAGGAACAAAGGAGAGCGGATCAGAGAAGAACGGAGCAGAGCGGAACAGTGCTGAGCGAAGCAGAGTAGAGGAGTGCGGAGCAGAAGAGAGCGGAGCAAAGCAGGGCGGAGCAAAGGAGAGTGGAGCAGAGGAGAGTGGAGCGGAGCAGAGCGGAGCGGAGCAGAGCAGAACGGAGCAGAGCAGGCTGGAGCAGAGGAGACACGTATATTTACTGAAGATATTTACACTCCATGTTGGGGGTTCCTACGCATGCATACCCCCCCTATCCTTAAATAATACATAATACATAACACCTCTGATATTTTAAATCTATTTCTTCTACCTAACTGAATTATAAATTCAAAATTCTATTAATTTCCTAAGTTTAGTTCCTACCCTATTTCTTATTCTAAGTAAAACTCCCTCCACCTTCCCTAACCTAACTTAACCTAATCTATTCTATCCTATTCTTCTGTTCGTATTCCTATCCTAATTAGTTTTGCGTCTAGGGCCAGGTACTCAATCCCCCGGCTTGTGCCACGCTAAGGTACTCAATCCCCTCAGCTTCGGATGATTCCGGATTAGGATGGTCGGAATCTCGGAGTATATTTCCTTTTGTTCATCTAACTTCTCGTAGATTCTTTTCCTAGGTACTCAGTTCCCCAGTACTCCGAATCTACTGTTCCTCGAAAGAATTCTTGAGTTCTTCAAGTTTCCCCGCCGCATGATTCAAGACCTCGAAGAATTTTGGATTGCGAACCGCTTCCTCAATCTCCTCGGTCCTTCTCGGCCATAGTACTCCTTTCCTTGTCGATGTTTGCTCCGCTCTAATCCTCCATTCCTCCCGATTTCTGCAGACGAACATAATGTGATCTGCGTCTTCGGGTTCTCCGCATTCGCATAATGGCGAATTCCTCTTTCCCATCCTGTGCAGATATTCCCGGAATCTTCCGTGGCCTGTAAGCAACTGGACGCATTGCTGCGATAGCTGCCTTCCTCCTAGACGCCTGTAGCCCTCCACTCTTCCCAAGTAGCGGTGTGTCCTTCTTCCCGTTGAGGCAGAATCCCACCGTTGTTGCCACCTGGAAAAAGAACAGCGCGACAGTCTATTCCTAATAAGCCCAAAGGGCACCTTATTGTATTTATAAACCTCCACCATATTATTATCTACATTTCCTAAGCTACATGCGCCCTTCGCGAGCTTGTCCGCTCTTTCGTTGCCAGTGACTCCCTGATGCCCTTTAACCCATTCTAATCTTACTTTATCTAACTCTTGCAGTAATTCCTGCGTCTCCTTTACTAGTTCCGAAATTGGTTTGTTTTGCAAGGCAGCTATTGCAGCCTTGCTGTCACTCCTAATAATGCAACTTTCTAGCATTCGAGCTCGTTCTAGTGCCTTCTTAATAGCTAACACCTCAGCTTGAAACACGGAGCAATCGCCTCCGAGTCTATATTGCCCTTTACCTATTTCTTTCCCTTTCCTATAAATAACAAATGCTGCACCTACGCCTACCTCTTGTTTAGATCCGTCTGTATAAATTTCAAATTCTGTTGCAATTTCTTGCTTCCTTTGTCTAACTTCCTTTATCGGATGTCGCCTTCTTCTTTTTGCCTTCCTTTCTATCTGTTCCGGGTTTATTTCTAAGCCCGTTTCTTCTCGAATCTTCTGTCCAGACCATTCGAAAATCCTTTTCCTGTTCCTTATCTCTTCCACTTTAATGTCTATTGGTATCAGCCCTGCCAATACCAATGCTGCCTCTGTTGACACCGTCCTGTAGGCTTTGCCTGCTTTGAGTGCCATTATTCTTTGTACGCTTAACAGTTTCCTTCTTTCTTTAACTCCTATTTTATCACTCCAAATATTGACTCCGTATGTTATAATGGGTTCAATCGCCCCCTCGTAGATAGCTGCGACGTTTTTTCCTTTGAGTCCCCACTCTAAGGCCGCCACTGCTGTTAGCTTTTGTGCTATATTCTTTGCCTTCTCTGCTACGTACTTTATGTGTTCCTTAAAATTCAGCTTTTTATCTAGGATTATCCCTAGATACTTAAGTGTTTCCTTGCACCTTATTCTGCCGCCTCCCATCGGAGCAGAGGAGAGCGGAGCAGAGCAGAGGAGAGCGGAGCAGAGAAGAGCAAAGCAGTGGAGAGCGGAGCGAACCAGAGCAAAGCATTGCAGCGCACAGCAGAGCAGAGCAGAGTAGAGAAGAGTAGAGGAGAGCAGAGATTAAAAATTCAAATATACTTTTTTTTTTAATAGTTCTCCATAAGAAAACTAAGAATAGCTTCCATATGTCCAAATACGTGCAAATAGAATACGATCTGGACTGCGTTCCTTTATGAATGCTAAGTGCTGAGTGCTGAGCGGAGCAGAGTAGAGGAGTGCGGAGCAGAGGAAAGCGGAGCAAAGCAGGGCGGAGCAAAGAAGAGCGGAGCAGAGGAGAGCGGAGTGGAGCAGAGCGGAGCGGAGCAGAGCAGAACGGAGCAGAGAAGGGCGGAGCAGAGGAGAGCGGAGCAGAGGAGAGCGGAGCAGAGGAGAGCGGAGCAGAGCAGAGGAGAGCGGAGGAGAGCAGAGGAGAGCGGAGCAGAGCAGAGGAGAGCGGAGCAGAGAAGAGCATAGCAGTGGAGAGCGGAGCGGACCAGAGCAAAGCATTGCAGCGCAGAGCAGAGCAAAGCAGAACAGAGAAGAGTAGAGGAGAGCAGAGATTAAAAATTCAAATATAGTTATATTTTGAATAGTTCTCCATACGAAAACTAAAAATAGCTTTCATATGTCCAAATACGTGCAAATAGAATACGATCTGGACTGCGTTCCTTTGTGAATGCTAAGACGAATAGTAGCAGATCACAGAAGTAGAGAAGAGCGGAGCAGGGGAGAGCGAAGCAGAGGAGAGCGGAGGAGAAGAGAGTAGAGCAGAGCGGAGCAGAAGAGGGTAGAGCAGAGCGGAGCGGAGAGGAACAGAGCGAAGCGGAGCAGAACAGAGGGGAGAGGAGCAGAGCAGAGCGGAGCGGAGTAGAGCAGCGTGGAGCGGGGCAGAGCAGAGCGGAGCAGAAATTCGCTTACAGGAATCCTTAATACTGTGTAAATGCAAAAATATGTTTGTCTATTTTTTTGTCCGCTTTTCACGGCTCGATTACTGAAGCTGGAAAGAAATGAATTTTGAGTGTACGTCGAAATTTTGAGGGACAAATGTTAAACTCGAGATTATTAGAAAAAATTTCGACAAAAAATAGAATTTTTGGCAAACTTTTGGGCCGAAATTCTAAATTTTGAGAATAAACTGAAACTTTAGAAAAAAATCATAGTCTGTTGAAACACTCAAAATTTGTCATTTAAGTCGAAGATTGAAGAAATATTAAGAATTGGAAGTGTTAACTCGTAACCTTAATCAAGAATTCCAAATTATTGGATTAAAGTCGACATTTCCAAAAATAAGTGAACATTTCTAAATATGTCGAATTTTAAAAAAAGTGGAAGTCAAGAAGAAAATCAAAATTTCTAGAAAATTAATATTCTAGATTTTAAATAGAAAATTGGGAAATAAAGAAAAGAATACAGTGAAACCCCAAACTCAAAATTTTGCGAAAAAAAATCGAAATTTTTATATTCAAAATTTTTTGGGAAGGGAAGGGAAGAGAAGAGAAGAGAAGAGAAGAGAAGAGAAGGGAAGGAAGGGGAAGGAAAGGGAAGGGAAGGGAAGGAAAGAGGAGAGGAGAGGAGAGGAGAGGAGAGGAGAGGAGGGGGAGAAGAGAAGAGAAGAGAAGAGAAGAGAAGGAAAGAGAAGTGAAGAGAACAGACGAGAAGGGAAGAGAAGGGAAGAGAAGGGAAGAGAAGGGAAGAGAAGGGAAGAGAAGGGAGGAGAAGGGAGGAGAAGGGAAGAGAAGGAAAGAGAAGAGAAGAGAAGAGAAGAGAAGGGAAGAGAAGAGAAAAGAAGAGAAGAGAAGAGAAGGGAGGAGAAGGGAAGAGAAGGGAAGAGAAGGGAAGAGAAGGAAAGAGAAGGGAGGAGAAGGGAGGAGAAGGCAAGAGAAGGGAAGAGAAGGGAAGAGAAGAGAAGAGAAGAGAAGAGAAGGGAAGAGAAGGAAAGAGAAGGGAAGAGAAGGAAAGAGAAGGGAGGAGAAGGGAGGAGAAGGGAGGAGAAGGGAGGAGAAGGGAGGAGAAGGGAGGAGAAGGCAAGAGAAGGGAAGAGAAGAGAAGAGAACAGAAGAGAAGAGAAGGGAAGAGAAGGGAAGAGAAGGGAAGAGAAGGGAAGAGAAGGGAAGAGAAGGAAGGAGAAGGGAAGAGAAGGGAAGAGAAGGGAAAAGAAGGGAAGAGATGGGAGGAGAAGGGAGGAGAAGGAAGGAGAAGGGAAGAGGAGGGAAGAGAAGGGAAGAGAAGAGAAAAGAAGAGAAGAGAAGAGAAGAGAAGGGAAGAGAAGGGAAGAGAAGGGAAGAGAAGGGAGGAGAAGGGAGGAGAAGGGAGGAGAAGGGAGGAGAAGGAAGGAGAAGGAAGGAAAAGGGAGGAGAAGGGAGGGGAAGGGAGGAGAAGGCAAGAGAAGGGAATAGAAGAGAAGAGAAGAGAAGAGAAGAGAAGAGAAGAGAAGAGAAGGAAAGAGAAGTGAAGAGAACGGAACAGAAGGGAAGAGAAGGGAAGAGAAGGGAAGAGAAGGAAAGAAAAGGGAAAGGAAAGGGAAGAGAAGGGAGGAGAAGGGAGGAGAAGGGAAGAGAAGAGAAGAGAAGAGAAGAAAAGGGAAGAGAAGGGAAGAAAAGGCAAGAAAAGGCAAGAGAAGGAAAGAGAAGGGAAGAGAAGAGAAGAGAAGAGAAGAGAAGAGAAGAGAAGAGAAGGGAAGAGAAGGGAAGAGAAGGGAAGAGAAGGGAAGAGAAGGGAAGAGAAGGAAAGAAAAGGGAGGAGAAGGGAGGAGAAGGGAGGAGAAGGGAGGAGAAGGGAGGAGAAGGGAGGAGAAGGCAAGAGAAGGGAAGAGAAGAGAAGAGAACAGAAGAGAAGAGAAGGGAAGAGAAGGGAAGAGAAGGGAAGAGAAGGGAAGAGAAGGGAGGAGAAGGGAGGAGAAGGGAGGAGAAGGGAGGAGAAGAGAAGAGGAGGGAAGAGGAGGGAAGAGAAGGGAAGAGGAGGGAAGAGAAGGGAAGAGAAGAGAAAAGAAGAGAAGAGAAGAGAAGAGAAGAGAAGGGAAGAGAAGGGAAGAGAAGGGAAGAGAAGGGAGGAGAAGGGAGGAGAAGGGAGGAGAAGGGAGGAGAAGGAAGGAGAAGGGAGGAGAAGGGAAGAGGAGGGAAGAGGAGGGAAGAGAAGGGAAGAGAAGAGAAAAGAAGAGAAGAGAAGAAAAGAGAAGAGAAGGGAAGAGAAGGGAAGAGAAGGGAGGAGAAGGGAGGAGATGGGAGGAGAAGGGAGGAGAAGGGAAGAGAAGAGAAGAGAAGAGAAGAGAAGAGAAGAGAAGAGAAGAGAAGAGAAGAGAAGAGAAGAGAAGAGAAGAGAAGAGAAGAGAAGAGAAGAGAAGAGAAGAGAAGAGAAGAGAAGAGATTTTTTTGCCATAATTACGCACTCTTTGCCTCCACTGGTACTAAATTTCAAGGATATAGAAGCTATGAACGACCATCAAAAATTTCATAATTGATCCAACTCATTAGTTGCTAATTCATAATTTTTAATTAAATTAGAATTCCTTGTCAAAGATGAAATCAGTTGGATCTGATGTTCCCAATAAATATTTTTTTTTACAGCAGATGAAGTAATTAAACTGGAAGTTGATTTAGCTTTATTCATTTTTCTAAAAATGCGTATACATCTGAAATATGGCATGCGGCGGTGTGTGATGGCACACTATCAAAAGAGCGAATAATTTCGCGGACATGTTTAATTCCACAAACCGGTCGGCTCGGTCGAGTCTCAAAAATGAGAGAAATTCCGCGGTACCGGGGCAAATTCACATTCGCAGCCTCTGCACTCTCATGACTCTCCGACGACTTCTTTCAACCTTCTCGCTTCTCGGTTTCAGTGTTCAGGTAACTGCGTCTCGGTTGGTACCTGTCCGGCGAGCGTTCAACTTGAGTACCTTCCAGCCGTTGCAACGACCGGTACCGAAAATTAACAGCGCTAAACCTGTGTGACAAGTGCGGCTTTTCGGACACTCGGCTTTGTGCAATTGTAGAGATTACTTGCCTCAAATCGTATTGATTGCATTTATTTTATTTAGGTAAGTGGTACAGCTGGGTTGGTACTACCTTAATGGACACTTTGTTGTCGCGACAGTCGCATTAGATGCCTTATTATTAGCGGCGTGATCTAATAAACCAGTCGATCGTCCTTTTCTAAGCTCGTAAAATTTTATAGAACCACTTGGGGCCACACTGAATCAATGCTTACGAAATTATTTTCGAGAGCTGATTTTTAGAGAAAATTTTGCCCCAAATGCGGATGCAGTAAATATACATTAATTTTAAAACATTGCACAGGATTATTTTTGATAGTTTTTAAGTTATTACGATAAAAAAACACTTCTGAATAATACTGCAGTCATGTGCCCGTGGGTACCACCATAGTACCACACTATCGTAGAGTTGAGTTTCACTCAACGATGCTACAGAAGCTAAACGCACTAATGACTCACTCTGTAAAAGTGAACTTCGAAATACAGTATCATAATGTCAGCGTTTGTACGTAACGACCAACGCCTTTTTGGACGCATGAAGCCGCTTATTAATAAAAACAATTTTCAGCATACCCTCCTACAATGATCTCGGTCCTACAATGTCGGATTTCTTTGGTCAAAACTTGCTTTGGACAACTTGATTTGTAATTTTAAAAGGAAAAGCCATAAGACTAATTGAGGCAAAAATTGTCTTTATTTAACTTAAATTCTGATGATTATTATAAGAGGGTGAGCCTCCTGAAAGTTGCTAAATTTTTACCAACACTTTGGTTTCTTGTAACTTCAAAAAGAATAATCGTGGTGATTATCAACTTGTGATGCTACGCTTTACAGTCGATCAAACCAAAGACATCTTGCATTTAAATGTTAACTGCTACGAAAGGGAGAAATACTTGAAAAAGAACAACATACCAAATGATGACAATTTGTTTTATCGATGATATTCGCCTAATCTTCTACTTTTTATAAAGACGTATCTTCTTCCTTAATTACATATCCCTTGGCTTTACTCGTGGTAAATTTCAAGAATGTGGAAGGTCCAGCAGAATTTTTGTACTCTTCGTTCTTCTAACGATCCCCAACTTCGAAATTACTTGATGTAGCACATTATGATTCTTCAAAATTGGAATAAGCCAACGAAACCGCATATACTGGACCTCAAGATTGTTTTGGAATGGACATCTAAAAATATGGATAACAAAATAGTGATTCTATAAACTGATTTACCCTTGCTTCCCTGTTTGGATATTTCAATGGAATTTATAAAAATCATTGAGAAAGATCACAACAAAACACAAAACCACTCTGTGACACGAGAGTTTTTTTTGGAAGCGTCAACTGTGACACCCAAAATCAAGTCCAACGGAGCCAAACTTTAGTAAATCGTTGATTGAATTGTCAGCAAGTGAACCATCACTAGAATGAGTACCATCAGCGCGAAAATTTTCGGTATGAAACCGAGACAGAAGAAAGCCCAACCCAATTACCTGGTCCTAGACAACAACGACAGTAGGGACCCCAGTTATACAGATCTTCGAACCGACCACAGTCTATCCGTAGTTGAGATGCGAAATGTCTCTCAGGCGAGAGTTGGTCAAGGAGATTATGAGGCAGGAGGCGATGCAACTCGAAGCAATGCAATACAAGATCGTGGATGGCATCAAGAACATGAGGAACTCCTTTGTAATCCAACCATACTACCGCTGTTACTGTTGGAAAATATTAATTTTATTGAGGAGGAGATACAGCGAGTTGAGGCATTAGTGTGTGTTAGGTAGACACAATGATGATGGAAGATGAGAAATGGAACAACGTCTAAAAAATCTTCAATAAAGCAATGGCCCGAAATTTTGTTTTGCTTCTTCTATCATTGGCAGATAATGTTCCTTCAAGTTTTTTTCCCTACATACAAATTTAGAAGGTTAGACATGCAATGACTTTTTTTCAGATGCTGAAAAGTGCATTAAACTTAATTTACCTGACCACAATACAAATCAGCTCCACCGCGTTGATATTTTATTTTTCTTTCCGCATTTGATTTAGAGTGTAACATTGGGCATATTTCATAGTTTCAGAACTGAAGTATTTTTAAAATTGTATTTCTACTCGTTATGAAACTGAAAGAAGACTGAACAATGTTTAATTACATGTTACGATTATCTTATTTAAAGTTTATCCAAATGTATTAAATTTTTGGAACTATCCTTTTTTAAAATATCGACTTTGGGCTTTTCCAAATTTCTCTTCGTTTTATAGCAGTTACATATTTTAAAGGAGTTCCATTTGGATCTCCATTAAGCTTAAAGTCGATTGGCAAAGGCGATTCTAATTGAAAATCCCATGTTTTCTCTTATGGACATCCAGTTTTGTTAACTTGAGTCAACTAAATAAGCAACTAACCAACTTCTTTAGTTGGTTTTAGTTGGTTGAGTTGTTTACTTGATTGTTTAGTTATTTACTTGGTTCTAATGCACAGATCAATAGGTTAGAACATTTATTAGATTCGAAATTTGGTTTCCAAACTTCGAATCTAGTAAATGTTCTAACCTATTGGTCTGTGCATTAGAATCCTTGTCTTCTGGGAACTTTTTCATAGAGAGCAACCACTTCGCTAGGTGGCAGTGTTTCAACTGTTGGTAGTTCAGCTACCTATGATTCACTATACACGCCTAGAGGGCGTTGAAGTTGTAGTCTAAATTGCATTCTACTTGCATTTACTTGGTTGTTTAGATGCTTATTTATTTGATTGTTTAGTTGTGTAGTTTATTGATTAGTTGCTTGTTTGGTTGATTGTCTAGTTGACTCAAGGAACCAAAACTTACCACGATGGATCTTCATAAGTAAAACCGTGGGATTTTGAGTTAGAACCGGCTTTGCCTATCTACTTTAAATTTACTGAAGATCTAACTAAAACTGTCCTTTAAAATATGCATTTTTTGGTTTCTTTCAAGTGTTTCTGCTCTAAAACATTTCAAGTTTAACAACGAAAAAAATTAAATATGAAGTATTGAGAAAAACTACATTTTTCTCAAAACAGATCCTTCAAATTTCGAGTTAAAGACCGAAATTTCGAGTGTATAATATAGAGATTTGCAAGAAAATGTTGTTCTGCAATTTCAAAGAAATTACGCTACCAAAGTTAATATTCAGATGAAAGATTCAAAATATTTAAGACAAAATTTCTTCGCGAAAAGTTATCAGTCAAATTTTTGAGTTGAAGACCGAGAATTCAATATTAAAGTCGAAAAATGGTGAATTAAAGTAGAAATAACGAATACTTACAATTTAAATTTGTTGGCGAATATTAAAATCGAGAAGTTGAAGTTAAAGTGGAAAAATCGAGAATTAAAACGAAATTTTTGTAAAAATTGTCAACATTTCTGGAAAAACTGCGAAATATCTAAAAAAATCTCAATTTTGAGTTCCAAGATGAAAAATAAAGTCAAAATTTTGTATGTGAACAATTTTTTTCTTAAAATTTAACGTGAAAATTTCGCCATCAGAGTTGAAAGATCTAGAAAAAACTTCCTCTGAATTTAAAGTCAAAATTTTGCATTTGAATGCATAATCGCGATTTTAAACTCAAAAAAAGTTCAATTGAAGCAAGATTGAAGTCGAACTTTTTAGTTTCAAGTCCAAAGGAAAAAAAATCAAAATTTTTGAACATTGTTATCCAATATTTCAAGTACAAGTCGAAGTTTTGTATCTGAACAATTTTTTTCTTCAAATTTAAAGTGAAAATTTCGCCATCAGAGTCGAAAGATCTAGAAAAAACTTCCTTTGAATTTAAAGTCAAAATTTTGCATTTGAATGCAAAATTTTGATTTCAAATTCAAAAAAAGTTTAAGTGGAAGCAAGATTAAAGTCTAACGTTTTAGTTTCAAGTCCAAACGAAAAAAAAATCAAAATTATTGGGCATTTTTATCCAAAATTTCAAGTACAAGACGAAGTTTTGTATGTGAACAATTTTTTTCTTAAAATTTAACGTGAAAATTTCGCCATCAGAGTCGAAAGATCTAGAAAAAACTTTCTTTGAATTTAAAGTCAAAATTTTGCATTTGAATGCAAAATTTCGATTTTAAACTCAAAAAAAGTTCAAGTGGAAGCAAGATTGAAGTCGAACTTTTCAGTTTCAAGTCCAAACGAAAAAAAAATCGAAATTTTTGAACATTTTTATCCAAAATTTCAAGTATAAGTCGAAGTTTTGTATCTGAACAATTTTTTTCTTAAAATTTAACGTGAAAATTTTGCCATCAGAGTCGAAAGATCTAGAAAAAACTTCCTTTGAATTTAAAGTCAAAATTTTGCATTTAAATGCAAAATCGCGATTTTAAACTCAAAAAAAGTTCAAGTGGAAGCAAGATTGAAGTCGAACTTTTCAGTTTCAAATACAAACGAAAAAAAATCGAAATTTTTGAACATTGTTATCCAAAATTTCAAGTACAAGACGAAGTTTTGTATCTGAACATTTTTTTTCTTAAAATTTAACGTGAAAATTTCGCCATCAGAGTCGAAAGATCTAGAAAAAACGTCCTTTAAATTTAAAGTCAAAATTTTGCATTTGAATGCAAAATTTCGATTTTAAACTCAAAAAAAGTTCAAGTGGAAGCAAGATTGAAGTCGAACTTTTTAGTTTCAAGTCCAAATGAAAAAATATCGAAATTTTTGAACATTTTTATCCAAAATTTCAAGTACAAGTCGAAGTTTTGTATCTGAACAATTTTTTTCTTAAAATTTAACGGGAAAATTTTGCCATCAGAGTCGAAAGATCTAGAAAAAACTTCCTTTGAATTTAAAGTCAAAATTTTGCATTTAAATGCAAAATCGCGATTTTAAACTCAAAAAAAGTTCAAGTGGAAGCAAGATTGAAGTCGAACTTTTCAGTTTCAAATCCAAACGAAAAAAAATCGAAATTTTTGAACATTGTTATCCAAAATTTCAAGTACAAGTCGAAGTTTTGTATCTGAACAATTTTTTTCTTTAAATTTAACGTGAAAATTTCGCCATCAGAGTCGAAAGATCTAGAAAAAACTTTCTTTGAATTTAAAGTCAAAGTTTTGCATTTGAATGCAAAATTTCGATTTTAAACTCAAAAAAAGTTCAAGTGGAAGCAAGATTGAAGTCGAACTTTTTAGTTTCAAGTCCAAATGAAAAAATATCGAAATTTTTGAACATTTTTATCAAAAATTTCAAGTACAATTCGAAAATATTGAGTGCCAAGTCGTTTTGAAGCTAAGTGGATATTTTGACACGAAAACTACATTCTTCAAAAGAAAAGTCAGAAGATAATTTTTAGAAATTTTAAGCCTAAACTTGAAAGGTTAAGGTAAGAGGTGAAACTTTGGAAAAAAAGCATAAAGTTTTCCAGTAAACCTGTCCTCCGCATTTCAAAATTAACAAAAAAATTGTCAGTAAAGTCGTCGAAGACAAACATCAAAATTTGTCTCGAATTTGGAAATTAACGCACAAAATTTTACGGTTGCAGTACACAGTGAACCGTAAAAGATATCTGGGGTTCAAAATCAAAACTTCAAGCTTGAAACAGAATTTTTTGACATTTGAATTCTAAAGATAAAATTTATCGAGAAGTCTGGGAAATTTTAAAGTCGTTTCGAAAAAAACCTGAATGTTTTTTTAAAAAAAATATACTCAAAAATTCTTGAATTTAAACTTAAACATTTAGCGCAATTCCCCAAATTCTATCACGCCTAATGTAATTTCTCTAGCTCATAGATGAAATTTTGAGATTAAAGCCAGGGGTTCAATTTTAAAGCAACTTCGATTTCGAAATCTATAAAGAAATTATAAAGTTTCGAATACAAAGACGAAATTTTAAAGGAAAAAAAAGTACAAATTTCCAAGTTGAACCGGAAAACGAAATTTCAAGAGAATTTGATTTTATCTAAAAAGATGTTTCGACAAAAAAAAAGAAAATAGAAAAAGTCAAAATTTTGAGAAAAATTCGGAATTTGTTTTAAAAAAATTCAGAAATTTTGCATATAAAGTAGAAATTTTGAGAGAGACGTAAGAATTTCAAGCGCACACTAAAATTTTATGAAAATGTTGGAAAAAAATTGAAATTTATCGAAAAGAAATGTATCGTGAACAAAATTAAGTTCAACTTGTTTTAAAGAAGTGGAAATTTAAAGAGAAAGTCTGAATTTGGAAAAAAAATAAAATAAAAGTTTCGAATTTGAAATTAAAATTTTAGACAAGAAAATCTAAAAATTTTGAATTGAAACAGAGAATTTAACTTTGGTTTAACTGAAATTAAAAAAAGTTTATCATTTCGAGATTAAATAATTGACATTTCTAACTCTTAGTGTGTGGAATTCTTCATTGTAGAAACATCATGGAAATTTTAATATCTGTTGTTGTATTTATTGTTAATAGAGTTTAATAGTTATGAATTTTCGAGATTAAAGGCAAAATTTCGAAAAAATACCCAAAAAAAAAACGTAGTTGTTAGTTTAAAATTAAAAACTGTACAAGATAATAAAAAACTGAAATGGGGGACGAATGCCAAATTTCGAACAAGAAACACTTTCAATGAAGAAAAAAATTGAGCGCTTAATCTAAAATTTTAGAAAAAGCGAAGGATTAAATCGAAAACCTTAAGAAAAACGTTGATTTTCGGGTTTACAAGTGAAATGGTAGAAAAAAAGTTAAAACCTTCGAGTTCAGATCTAAAGAGAAAACTACAAATTTATAGGAACACTCTAAACAGTTGAAATCGAAAAAAAAAAAATTTTGGAAACTAAGCTGAACAACTCAAAATTTCTAGAGGAAATTGAAGTTCATATAAAACAATATTTTTGAAAAATGTTTAGACAAAATTTGGAAACCAATTCGGAATTTATTTAAAAAATCATTAATATTCTAATTACACAGTATAACAGTAGAGATTTTGAAGAAAACGGTAAGAATTTCGAAATAAAACCAAGATTATGAAATAAAGCAACATTTCTAGAGAAAATCGAAATTTTTTCAAATAAATCACCGGAAACAATTCAGTTTGTTAAAATTTATAGAGAAAAATGAACTTCAAAGCGAAGTTAAAATTTAAGGAAGAAAAAATCCGAAAAATTTGAATTTAGAGTCGATATTTTAGAGAAAAAAGTAAAAATTTTGAGTTTAAACCGAAATTTTTGACAAATATTTGGACTGAACCTTAAAAAATACTGGTAATTTCGATTGGAAATTTCGAAACAAAAATGATAAAACATTTAGGAAAAACGCAGTTCAAATAAAAAATGTAAAAGAAAGTAAAAAACTGAAATTGTAAACCAAGAACTTTGGAAGAAATTCAAAATTTCGAATAAAATTTCGAGTTTAGTAAAATGTAATTTGAGCTAAATCCAAAATTTCAGAAATTAGTTTCGAAAACTTTAAGAAAAATATCGAAATTTTGAAATTTGAAACCATTTTTAATTCGAAAATTTTAAGAAAAATATCAAAATTTTGCAATTTGAAACCATTTTCAATTAATTTATAGTTTTAGCCCAGAGAAAAAAAAATCAGAAAAAATTACAATACAATTTAACTTTTGCACTCAAGTGTTCAATTTCCCTGAATGCAAAGACAAATTTCGAGACCAAAGCAGATACTTCAGTTTTAAATTTGTAACTTCGACTTTTTTTTATCGAATTTTAAAGTCGAAATTTTGAAATAAATCGAAATCTCGAAAAAGAATGGAATTTCGATTTTAAAGCCGAAATTTTTGGGTGAAAAGTAGATATTTTCAAGTCAAACTGAAACGTTTGAATTGAAATTCATTAACAAAAAATTCTTCTGGAAAATTTCAGAAAAAAGGTCGAAATTTGGAAACGAATTTGAAATTTATTTAAACAGATCAGGAAATTTGGAATTTAAAGTAGAAATTTTGGTAAAAAACTTTCGAATTAAGTTAAAATTTTGAGAAACAACATTTAGAGGAAAAAAACGAAATTTGTCGGAAAAACTGTACCGGAAAGCATTTCAAGCCTAAAGCGTTTCAAAAAAGTAGACATTTTAAGAAAAAACCTAAATATATGGGAAGGAAATTAAAATTTATAAAACAATGAGAAAAATTCGAACGTCAATCTTTTAGAAAAGAAATGTAAAAATTTTAGGACCAAATCAAAAATTTAGAAACAATAACTTGACTTGACAAAATCGTAAAGTTTAAAGTCAGTTTCGACGAAAATGACTGAAAATTTGAACCTTCAATTTTGAGAAAAGATCCTGCTTCTTCCAGTTTAAAATATCCTGTGTTTGGGCAAAAAAAAGGTCATCTCAGAGAGCAAATTGAAGACGAACCGTTTTCGACTGTTTTTCTCAAAATTTTGCCTTTTTTTTTCAAAATTTTGTTACTTTAGGTTTTTTTTATTAAAATTTAACTTTGTAAGGATATAAATTTTTGGAAATTTTGACTGAATTCCTGTAGTTTGTAGAAATTTCAACGTTTCCTCGAAATTAATCTGTTTTTCGAAATTTTGTTATTTTCTCCTAAAATAAGTGGTTTTTCTAAAATTCGACTTTATTCTCAAAATTCTTCTTTTTGGCCTTTTCATCCAAACATCATTATGATCAAAGTACGCTGCATGTTGTCTACTTTCTTTGATTAGCTACGAAAGTTCTGTTTAAATCTGTTTATTTTGGTTGTTGGTTGGTTTACAACGATGGACGCTCACAGAGGCTATCTCATAAAAATCAAGTGTTCCACTCTCAGCTTCTCCTTCTCCGTAAAACTTAAATCCTCCAATACCTCCATTGGTATTATCACCGGGTTGCAGAACTCCCTTCTGATCCTGACTCCGTCCAATGCCCTGAGCTGCATAGCTTCCTGTCTCACGATCTCTTTGATGAACTGCCTACTGTAGATGGCGCCGCATTTCAGATACCTCTGGCGACATATCACGCTGTAGTGGAACACCAAGTTGGTGTAGCTCGGATCCCGGCTGTCGTTCTTGTCCAAGAACTTGGACTTGGGCGATTTTGCCCTTTTCTTTTTCGGTGGAGGCGTCTCCGTAGGCTCCACCACGGCGGTGTTACTCATTGCGCTTGTAAATTTTCAATTTGGCCAAAAAAAAGATACAAAAAATTATTCGAGGTTAAGTGATATCTGTCGAGAATCTGCCAAAAAAACTCTGTGAGTTTGTGCTGTGTTTTGGGATCTGTCCATGTTCCTTGTTCTAGCATCCTGACAAATTCTCTAGAGACGGTTAAGTGTCCTAGTTTTTTAAACCTCTTGACACAATTAGTTTTATCCAAGAGTCCAATACTGGACTCAATCTTGGATTTTGATCTTCATTTTTGAACATTTTGGCTTTTGTTTTCTTTGAAATTTCGTCTTTAATCCGAAGATGTCGCCATGTTTTTCATAATTGGAAAATCAACCCAAAAATGTGTCTCTGTAAAATTCGAGCTTTTCAAGTTCTAGTTCAGTTTTTACTCTTTCCTAATATTTGGATTGTGGAGGTGAACCATCAGTTTTTTTTATGAATTCCAATTTTCTTCAAATGTTTAATTTTTTGCGAAAAATTTTATATTACATTCAAAATATAAATTAAATAGTTATTGTTTTAAACTTTCGATAGTTAATTTAATTTTTTCTTTGAAACTTGTACTTTATTCTCACAAAGCTCCTGACAATTCATAAGCCAGTTATTTTTCTGAACATTTCGAGTTTTTTACGAGTTGCTCTTGCCACGCAGCGGTCTTGTATAGACCAACGTTTCCCAAACTTTAGTTCTTCAGTTTGAAGATTTTTTCCAGAAACTTCAGAGTTTCTCTCTGAAGATGACAGCTTGGCTGTCGAAACGCGTTAGAGCAACCTTTGTTGGGTTTTTTAATTTTTCTTGGTTTCAGGGGACAAGTTCTGTGTTTCAATTTTTGAAGATAACCAAGGACCAGTCCGTTCCATCAAATTCTTGAATTTTGATATTTTTCCCAAAATTTCTATTTGGTTTTCACCTTTTCTTTGTGGGAATTTAGATATTTTTCTTGAAATTCGTGTTTTTCTCGAAATTTCAACATTTTCTTCAAAAATCATCTTTCGAAAATTTCGATTTTTATGAAAACATCGTATCCATTATGGTTCTAGAAATCTCAACTTTTTCTTCGAAATTTATCTTCTTTTTATATTTCCGATTTTTTTTTTTTTTTGTTCAATTTTAGTGGGACGGATTGATCCTTTGTTATATTCAAAAATTGAAATACAAATCTTGTTCCCTGAAACCAAGAAAGGTTAAAAAACACAGTAAAACCAAGAAAGGTTAAAAAACTCAGTCTCTTCTTGATAATGATAGCTGGGCTATCGAAACGCGTTAGAGCAACCTTTGTTGTGTTTTTTAATCTTTCTTGGTTTCAGGGGACAAGATTTGAATTTCAATTTTCGTTCAGAATTCATGTTTTTTATCGCTCTCAAATTTGACTATACAAGGTTAAACTTTTTATGGGAAATTTCTCTTATTTTCTCGAAGTTTCGTCCTTTTGCTTGAAATATGTCTTTTTCGCAATTTTCGATTACTTTTTCAAAATTCCTTTTTTTCGCAAATTTGCATTTTATTCCAAAATGCGACTTCTTTTTAAAACTGACTTGGAAAAATTTCAAATTTTTTCTTAATATTCGACTCTCGACCGTTTTTCTAGAAATTTCGATTTTTTTTTTCGAAATTCCGTTATTTTAGGTTTTTTTTCTTTAAATTTTAATTTGTTAGGATCTAAGGTTTTAAAAACTTTTCCTCGAAATTTTCGTATTTGTCTCAAAATTCAGTATTTAGTATTTCTGGAACAGAAGACTTTTTCTTCAAAAATTTTTCTTTTTTTTCGAATTTTGATATTTTTCTTGAAGTTTCTATTTTCAAAATTTGTTCTTGAAAATTTAGATTTTTTCCTTCAGATTCATCTTTTTCACCAATTTCGAAATTTTTCTCAAAAATCCTCTTTTGAAAATTACGATTTTCATGACATTTTGTCGATTAGGGTTCTGGAAATCTCAACTATTTTTCAAAAATTAATCCTTTTTTTTAATTATCGATTTTTTTTGTTCAAAATTCAGTTTTTTCATCGTTCTCAAATTTGACTATTTTTTTAAAATTTAACTCTTTATGGGAACTTTCTCTTATTTTCTCGAAGTTTCGTCCTTTTACTTCAAATATTTTTCGGAATTTTTGATTACTTTTTCAAAAATTCGTTTTTCTTTTTCTCAAATTTGCATTTTATTCCACAATTCAGCTTCTTTTTAAAACTGACTTTCTTTGAAAAATTTTAAATTTTTTCCTAATATTCGAAATTTAAATTTGTTAGAAACTAAATTTTTATAAACTTTGAGTTCCTTTAGTTTGTAGAAATTTCAACTTTTTCCTCGAAATTCATCTTTTTCTCGAGATCTTGAGTCTTTTCTCCTAAAGTAAGTGTTTTTCCTAAAATTCGACTTTCTCAAAATTTTACTTTTTGGCCTTTTCATCCATACATCGTCTTTTTTTTAATCCTAATATTTTTCTAAAAATAATAACTTTGAAGAAAACACTCGAAATTTTCAACAACAAAAAAATGTAACAATTCAGAAGGATTCAAAGTATTAAAAATGTTATATTTTGACAAAAATACATAATTTAAAAAAAGTTGCAATAATTAAGGAATCTCGAAATTAAAAAAAAATATTTTTAAACGATCAAAATTCTTAAAAAAGCAAAATTTAACAAAATGAAAACTTAAAAAAAAAGGTTGAAAATTTAGAGAAGATCTTAATTTTCAAATAAATATAGAAATTTTGAAGAAAATCAATGTTTGAAAATGTTAAATTTTGAAAATCACAAATTTTAATAGTCACTGTTTTAAAAAAGTCGAAATTTTGAAGTATCTGTTTTGAAAAAAAAAGACGAAATTTTCAACAAACTTTCAAATACTCAAAATAGTCAAAATTAAAAAAATAAAATTTTTTAAGGCGAAATTTTGAAAAAAAAACGAAATCAAAATTTTGGAAAAAGGCCGAAATTTTCAAAAAAGCCAATCTATCCTGAAATTTGTAAAAACAGTTTTAAATCTTAACTTTAATGTTTGGAAAATTGTCGAAATTTTGAGATCAATAAACTCAGAACAAAACAAAATTCAAAATTCATTAAAACTTAATTGATTTTGAGAGAAAAAAACAAATTTCGAAAAAACCTTTTATATTTGATTAAGCACATCTAGTAATTTGTTAAAATTGGACACGAATTTGTTCAAAGTGACAACAAATTTGTACAATAATTTGTACAAATTTGTACAATAATTTGTTTAAATTTGCTTCTAACAAAGCAACTTTATTCAAATCAGAAAGAAAATTGTTCACACTTAAAATAAACTTATTCAATTAATAGTAAATTTGTTTAAATTAGAACCAAACCTATTTAAATTAGAAGCAAACTGGAAAAATGCTACCATTTTCAAAAAAGCTAAAAACAAAAAAACCTGAAATTGTTAAAAAAATTTGAATCTTAACTTAAATTTTTAGAAAATTGTCAAAATTTTAAGATCAATAAACTCCGAACAAAACAAATTTCAAAATTTATTGAAACTAAATTGATTTTGAAAAAAAAAACAAATTTCGAAAAAAAAAACTTTTATATTTGGTTAAGCACATCTAGAAATTTGTTAAAATTGGACACGAATTTCTTCAAAGTGACAACAAATTTGTACAATAATTTGTACAAATTAAACTTCTAACGAAGCAAATTTATTCAAATTAGAAAGAACATTGTTCACACTTAAAATAAACTTATTCAATTAATAGCAAATTTGTTTAAATTAGAATCGAACCTATTTA
Source organism: Dastarcus helophoroides (assembly GCA_028583605.1). Classification (NCBI taxonomy): domain Eukaryota; kingdom Metazoa; phylum Arthropoda; class Insecta; order Coleoptera; family Bothrideridae; genus Dastarcus; species Dastarcus helophoroides. The sequence goes on along the minus strand of CM053336.1, from coordinate 11,678,648 downwards.
AATTAGAAGCAAACTTATGGAAATTAAAATTTGTTTAAACTGGAAGCAACAAAACAAATTTGTTTAAAAGAAAAAGGAAAATTCTTCAAATCAGAAGCAAATTTGTTAAAATTAACAGTAACACTATTTAAGGTTGCATATTTTGACACTTTTCATGCATATTTTAAACCTTTTGCGTGCATATTTGCATGCATATTTTTTTATATTCAAGCCACTCGCCAAGGGTAACCCTATTATGCCATCAAGGCACCGCGAGTAGGAAGCTTTTTACAGCATATAAACCGGTCTCTACATCAATAATATTTTCTTTTTCCATGATAATTTCACCATTATATGGAACATTTCGTTAGAAGCAAATTTGAACAAATTATTGTACAAATTTGTTGTCACTTTAAACAAATTCGTGTCCAATTTCAACAAATTTCTAGATGTGCTTAACCAAATATAAAAGTTTTTTTTCGAAATTTGTTTTTTTTTCAAAATTAATTTAGTTTTAATAAATTTTGAATTTTGTTTTGTTCTGAGTTTATTGATTTTAAAATTTCGACAATTTTCTAAAAATTAAAGTTAAGATTCAAATTTATTTAACAATTTCCGGTTTTTTGTTTTTTTTTTGCTTTTTTGAAAATGATAGCATTTTTCCAGTTTGCTTCTAATTTAAATAGGTTTGATTTAAACACATTTGCTATTAATTCAATAAGTTTATTTTAAGTGTGAACAATTTTCTTTCCAATTTGTACAAATTTGTTGTCACTTTGTATCTTATCGAATGATCATGCTAGAAACCCTTGAAACTAACCAGAAATTTCATTTGAAATTGGATAGCATATTGGCTTCACAATTTTTCGTATTCGGCTATAATGAACTAAACAACCATTTGGTGGTCAAAGTTATGGTGAAAAACGAAAATTGAACACTAATATTTTGTTTCACTACAATTTGTCTTCATATGATTCATCTTTCTAAGCTGTACCTTATTGCATGGTTATGGAGAACCTAGGAACTAATTAGAAGCATTATTGGAAATCAAACGGACTATGGCCTTCCTAATCTCACGTATTCGGACACATCAATCTATCTTAATAATTGTTTGGTGATCAAAATTTCAATTAAAATCGAAAGTTTATCAGTAATATTTTATTTTTCCGCTATAATTTTATCTTCATATTGGAAAGTTTTAGATACTCCATTAAATACTCTATAGATTCTAGGAACTGGCCAGACGCTTCGCCTAAAATTTAGTAAGATATCTTCGTCGTGATCTTTTGCCTTCAGTCAAAACCGATCCTTTTTAATACTCACTGATGCTTTTAGTGGTAAAAATGTCAACGAAAAAGGAAAGTTCATCAGTAATATTTTATTTTTCCGCTATAACTTTATCTTCATATTGGAAAGTTTTAGATACTCCATTAAATACTCTATAGAATCTAGGAACTGGCCAGACGCTTCGCCTGAAATTTAGTAAGATATCTTCGTCGTGATCTTTTGCCTTCAGTCAAAACCGATCCTTTTTAATACTCACTGATGCTTTTGGTGGTGAAAATGTCAATGAAAAAGGAAAGTTCATCAGTAATATTTTCTTTTCCCACTATAATTTTGCCTTCATGTTTTTCCAAGCTGTTCTTTATCGAATGGACATGCTAAGGATCCCTTATAGCAACCAGAAACTTCATTTGAAACTAAATACCATATCGTCTTCATAATTTTACGTATTTGGGTATAATCCATCCATTTTACTAATCATTTGGTAGTCAAAATGTCTGTGGTAAAAGAAAGTTCATCAGTAACATTTTCTTTTTCCACTATAATTTTGCCTTCGTATGGAACATGTTTCAAAGTTGTACCTTATCGAATAGATATGCCAGAGATTCCAGAAACTAATTAGAAGCTTAATTTGAAACTAAACAGCATATCATCATTATAATGGTACGTATTGGCCCCAGTACATCCATCTTAATAATCATTGGTGGTCAAACTTTCAATAAAAAAGGAAAGTTCATCAGTAATATTTTACTTTTTCGCCATAACTTTATCTTCATATTGGACATTTTTAGATACTCTATTGAATACTCTATAGATTCTAAGAACCGACCAGACCCTTCGCCTTAAATGTAATAAGATCTCTTCTTCGTAATCTTTTGCATTCCGTCAAAACCGATCCTTTTTGATATTCACTGATGCTTTTGGTGGACAAAATATCAATGAAAGAGGAAAGCAGTACCTTATGGAATGGATATGCTAGAGATCCTTCAAAGTAACCAGAAACTTCATTTGAAACTGAATACCATATCGTCTTCATAATTTTACTTATTTGGGTATAATCCATCCATCTTAATAATCATTTGGTGGTCAAAATGTCAGAGGTAAACGAAAGTTCATCAGTAAAATTTTCTTTTTCCACTATAATGTTGCCTTCATGTGGAACATGTTTCCAAGTTGTACCTTATTAAAGGGTTATGCCAGAGATTCGAGGAACCAATCAGAAGCTTTATTTGAATCTAAACAGCACATCGCTATCATAATCTTACGTATTCGGACTCAGTCATCCATCTTAAAAATCATTTGGTGGTCAAAAATTCAATGAAAAATGAAAGTTCATCAGTAATATTTTCTTTTTCCTCTATAATTTTGCCTTCATATAGAACATTACTCTATACTGTACCTTATCGAACAGTTATACTAAAGACTCCTAAGTTGTATCTTATTGAATATTTGTGCCAGAGATTCCAGAAACTAATCATAAGCTTCATTTAAAACTAAACAGCACATCGCCATCATAATCTTACGTATTTGTATCCAATCGATTCATCTTAATAATTGCTTGGTGGTGAAAATTTCTATGAAAAAGGGAAGTTCATCAGTAATACTGTCTTTTTCCACTATAATTTTGCCTTCATATGGAACATTACTCTATACTGTACCTTATCGCATGGTTATGCTAGAGACTTCTGAAACCAAGCAGAAACTTCCTTCAAACCGAATAGCCCCTCGCCTTAGTAATTTTACGTATTCGGGTCCAATAAATCCATCTTAATAATCATTTGGTGGTCAAAATTTTAGTGGTAAATGAAAGTTCATCAGTAATATTTTCTTTTTCCACTGTAATCTTGCCTTCATATGGAACATGTTTCCAAGTTGTACCTTATTGAAGGTTTATGCCAAAGATTTTAAAAACTAATCAGAAGCTTTATTTGAAACTAAACAGTAGATCGTCATCATAATCTTACGTATTCGGACCCAGTCGATCCATCTTAATAATCGGTTGGTGGTCAAAATTTCAATGAAAAACGAAAGTTTATCAGTAATGTTTTCTTTTTCCACTATAGTTTTGTCTTCATGTGGTGCATTTTTTTAAGCTGCACGTTATCGATTGGTTAAGCTAGAAACTCTAGAAACTAATCAGAAGCTTCATTTGAAACTAAACGAAGTATCGCCATCATGATCTTACGTATTTGGACCCAATCGATCCATCTTAATAATCGTTTGGTGGTAAAAATTTCAATGCAAAACCAAAGTTCATCAGTAATATTTTCTTTTTTCACTCTAATTTTGTCTTCATGTGGTACCTTTTTCTAAGCTGTACTTTATCGATTGGTTACGTTAGAGGCTCTAGAAGCTATCAGAAGTTTCATCTGAAACTAAACAGCATATCGCCGGCATAATTTTATGTATTCATGTAAAATCGATCCATCGTAGTAATCAATAAGACCAATAAGAGTCCAAAATGAAGAATGATGGTGATCAAAATTTCAATGAAAATCAAAATTTCATCACTAACATTCTTTTTCCCATAAAATTTTATCTTCATATTATAGACAATTTTCTAAGTTGCATATCATCGCTTGGGCCAGAGAACCGACGAGTTGAACACAACCTTCGTTTCAAGCAAAACGTTTTCATATTTTCTGTACTCAGTTGATGTTATTAGTGGTCATCATTTTGGTAATAAGTTTAAGTTCATCAGCCCTTTGACGCCACATTTTGGTACTTGAAGTGCATCGAATGCGCCCGTATGTTAAAAATAATACGGGGAGTGGATCAGATATGCAAACGAGGTAATTTGTAACCAAATAATGCAACCGTTCGTGGTCGTTGCCGCAACGAACCTTGAATTTTTTAAAGGTAACTCCGCGCTTAGGTCATCTCTGTCAATCGCCGGGCAAAATCACCCAAGGTGATTTCCATTTCACTCGGTTTAGTGTCAGTTCATTAGGCATCTCGCAACTCATTAGAAAACGACTCTTAAATTCGATTTAATTGTTTCCGATTACACGGTAGGAACAATGCGGTACGGCGTTTTAATGATTAGTCAGTGTCAATTCCGATGGTTCCTGCTATGACAAGTCAGATTTTTCATATAGATAACGATGGGTTTCGTATGGTGTGCACAATAGCAATTTGTTTTGTGCTTCCATATAGGGGGTCAAGCGAAACAGAATACAAACAAATGATCAGGTGCGTAAATCACACGCACCTAAAAGGAATTAGAAAATCCATTCGGTTAGCTCAATACGTTTCGATGCGAATTACCAAATCATATGAGCATGGCGTCTTGTAATTTAGTCGTTATTAATAAATGTTCAGCGGCGAAGAAAAGGAAAGTTGAAGTTTGTTTGTAGTTTTTGTTTGTATCGGCCGCAAGTAGCCTCGTTGCCCAATTCTTTATTTTCATTGTATACTGGATGATATCTCGATTGGAACCTTTCAACATATGCTGCAACTCATTCTTTGATACAATGAGTGTGTCTCGAGTAATAAATACATTTTTTTTTAATTTGGTTGCCAAATATGCATCCATACCTGCCGTTGGTGGAACGGACTGATTCTTGGTTATCTTCAAAAATTAATATACAAATTTTGTCCCCTGAAACCCAGAAAGATTTTAAAAAAACTTTCTTGATTATAGCAACTGTTGTTGTGTTTTTTAATCCTTCTTGGTTAGAGCAACTATTGTGGTGTTTTTAATCTTTCTTGATTAGAACTACTGTTGTTGTGTTTTTTACTCTTTCTTGATTAGAGGCAATTGTTGTCTTTTTTCATCTTTCTTGGTAGAGCAACTATTATTGTGTGTTTTTATCCTTCTTTGTTAGAGCAACTGTTGTGTTTTTTTCATCTTTCTTGGTTAGAGCAACTGCTGTTGTGCTTTTTAATCTTTCTTGGTACAGCAACTGTTGCTGTGTTTTTTCATTTTTGTTGGTTAGAGCAATTGTTGTGTTTTTTTATCTTTCTTGGTTAGAGCAACTGTTGGTGTGTTTTTTAATCTGTCTTAGTCAGAGCAACTGTTGGGTGCTTTAATCTTTCCTGGTTAGATCAACTATTATTGTGTTTTTAATCTCTTTTGGTTAGAACTACTATTGTTGTGTTTTTTCATCTATCTTGGTAAAGCAACTGTTATTGTGTTTTTTCATCTTTCTTGGTTAGAGCAACTGTTGTTGTGTTTTTTAATCTTTTTTGGTACAGTAACTGTTGTTGTGTTTTTTATTCTTCTCGGTTAGAGCAACTGTTGTGTTTTTTCATCTTTCTTGGTAGAGCAACTGTTGTTGTGTTTTTTCATCCTTCTTAGTTAGAACAGCTGTAGTGTTTCATCATCTTTCTTGGTTAGAGTAACTGTTGTTGTGTTCTTTAATCTTTCTTGGTACAGTAACTGTTGTTGTGTTTTTTCATTCTTCTTGGTTAGAGCAACTGTTGTGCTTTTTCATCTTTCTTGGTTAGAGCAACTGTTGTTGTGTTTTTTAATCTTTTTTGATTAGAGGCAATAGTTGTGTTTTTCTATCATTCTTGGTAGAGCAACTGTTGTTGTGTTTTTTCATCCTTCTTGGTTAGAGTAACTGTTGGGTTTCAACATCTTTCTTGGTTAGAGCAACTGTTGTTGTGTTTTAATCTTTTTTGGTACAGTAACTGCTGTGTTTTTCATTCTTCTTGGTTAGAGCAACTGTTGTGTTTTTTCATCTTTCTTGGTTAGAGCAACTGTTTTTTTAATCTTTCTTGATTTCAGGGCACAAGATTTGTACATCAATTTTTTATGTGGTTTTTAACTTATTACAAAAATATATGTTTTTGGAATTTTTCTTCATGTTCTAAACTCGAAAACGGATCAATTTACCCAAATTTTCAGGTTCAAACTCAAGATAAAACTAAAATGTTGGCAAAAAGTAGTAATAAAATATTTTGAAAAACACGAGTTTGTTGACAGCTTAAGAGCAGCCCTCGCATATAATTGTTCTGTTATAGAAGCAACTGTAAATCTTTTGACGTAACCGGTAGCACGTGTGTCAACATTTTTCATTTAAGTTAATTGAATAATTGTCATTAATTACTCTTCATGCGTTAGCTTAATTTGTTTGAAAGCCTTGAAAAGCGCATTTATAATTATTTGTTTATTAATATCCTTATTGTTGTTCTCGAAACACATCAACTTTTTTCATTCATGCGGTTGAATCTATAAGAAAATACTTCATCGGTAATACTTTTACAAGTTTTTTCGTCAGTAGTTGCACGTTTATTAATTTAGCACGATTTCTTGAATTAATCAAATTTACGTCAAATAAATCATATACCCGGTGATTTATGTTCGATTCTGCGTCGTTAAAAGATGTTTCAATACATTAACATTATTTATAATCGCACTTAATAATCGGTAGTAACGTGCCGCTATGGAAAGTTGGGAAAAAATATTCTAGGTGAAGGCTCCGGCTTTAATTGACCCGTTTTTCTCTATATGGTCATAAGTAAACTATCCACGAAGTGCGCCGCTTTAAACATAATTTTCTAAATTGGAGAAACCATTTATAACAATTCCAAAAACACAACCGAAGATAATTTCATTAGAGCTTGTGTGGAAAACCCGTGAAGCATTCAAATCATTAAAAACGAATTTTTCTTTACTCTCTGATTAAGATCTCGAGTTGAGGCAGTGAATAAGATTTGAAAATAAACCATCCGGTGGTATCATCATATTAATAGTCCATCTATTTAATAAATCTTGTCTGACTGACAGACAACGCACAGCTTAAACCACTAGGTCTAGGATTATGAAATTTCACGTATATGTTCCCGTAATACGTAGGTGAGCACTAAGAGGGTTTTTTAATGCAGCCTCTAAGGTGGTAAAAATACACTTTAAAAATCACCTAGAATTTAGGCAATGAATACGTGTTATTGTATTTAAAGTTCCCTATACGCGTTAAGAGTTGACATCGTTGATGAATTTTCTTTACATGACTTTATCCAAATTTGTGTAGGTGATCTGTACACGTTTTTACTGCTAAACATTAAAATTTTAAACAATTTGCCATCATCATTTCTAAGCTAAAGCCAACATTTCTCTTTATGCTTCTTTCCAAAATTCCAATTTAGTTTTCCTGAATTTCGACCTCATTTTTAGGAAATATGGAAAAATTAAATGCTGTTTTAACTACTGTAACTTATCGTTTAAAAAAATGGCTACATATAAATTAGATTAAATCAAGAGATACTGGTTTTTTGATAATTGAAATACAGAACTTATCCCCTGAAATCAAGAAAGATTAAAAAACACAACAAAGGTTGCTCTAACGCGTTTCGACAACCAAGCTGTCATCTTCAGAGAGAAACTGGTTTTTTGATAATAACTCTTTTGAGTTACTTATCTACTTAAGAAATCAGACTTTTGCTTCTAGTGGACTTAAATGCACGATTTTAAATTGGTTTCTAATGATTTTTGACTTTTTATTGCAAAACTTTGTCTTCAACATCGAAATGTCGATTTTTGTTTTAAAATTTCTAAAACATTTTTAATTTCTTAAAAGCCTGAACTATATTCCCAATATCCATGCTTTTCATTATCCTTTTTGTTTAAATTTTTGCTGCAAAGTCGAAGTGTTGTTATTATTTAGCGATTTTGGTTTTTTTGCACTTTCGACCGTAATCTAGAAATATTCGATCGATTCGTGGACTGAGTTTACAGTTGAATTCTACAGAATAATAATGAAATAACAACTCCCCTGTAAGGGGCCGCTGATTTAAGCAGCCCGCCAGAAAACTTGGAGCCAGTCCGCCCCTGTTCGTTTACAATGCATAACAAGGAAAGGGAACAATAAAGGAGGAAGAAGTATTTAAAAATAATAAATTAAATTCGTTTTGAATTCGTTTTACACAATTTGTTCTTCAGAAATAATTACAATTTTCTTCGAATTTTCCAAAAAGTCGAGATCAAAAAAATTTAAAGGTACGAGAAAAAGAGCAACATTATCAAAAAAGATTTTAAAAAGTCGAAGTTTTCACGAAAAGTAGAAATTTTGGAAAAATTTCAAAATTTCAAAAAATTTAAAGTTACGAGAAAAAGAGCAACAATATCAAAAAAGATTTTAAAAAGTCTTAAGTTTTCACGAAAAGTAGAAATTTGGGAAAAATTTCAAATTCTTGAAAAAAGTTGAACTTCGAAAAACAGTCGAAATTTTGACGACAAAAGGTCGAAATTTTCAAAGAAAATGAAAATAATGGAAGAGGTCGAAAATGTCAAAAAGTCGAAATTTTGGGAAAAAAAATTCAATTTTTCGAAAAGTGTAAATTTTCAAAAAAAGTAGAATTTTTCAAATAAAGGTCCAATTTACTACAAAAAAGTCAAAACTTCGATAAAAGGTCAAAATTTTAGATAAAACGACGAAATTTCCAAAGAATGTGAAAATTATAAAAAAAAGGCCGGAAATGACCAAACGCCGAAATTTCGAAAAAATTTCAAATTTTCAAGAAGTGGAAAAATTCAAAATTTTTTCAAATAAAAGTCTAATTTACTATATAAAGTCAAAACTTCGAGAAAAAGTCGAAATGTTTGTAAGAAAGTCGAAATTTTCAAAAAAAAGCGGAAATTATAAAAAAAAGGGTGAAAATAATAAAAGTTTTGAAAAAAAATCAATTTTTCAAAAAGTGGAAACTTTCAAAACAAAGTCGACTTTTTCAAATAAAACTCCAATTTACTACAAAAAAGTCAAAACCCTAAAAAAGGTCGAAATTTTTGAAAAAACGACGAAATTTTCAAAGAAAGTGAAAATTATAAAAAAGGTCGGAAATGGCAAAAAATCGAAATTTCGAAAAAAATTCAATTTTTTAAAAAGTGGAAATTTTCCAAACAAAGTCGATTTTTTCAAATAAAAGTCCAATTTAGTACAAAAATGTCAAAACCTCGAGAAAAATTCGAAATTTTTATAAAAAAGAAGTCGAAATTTTCAAAGAAGGTAGAAGTTACTAAAAAGGTCAAAAATAATAAAAAGTTCGATTTTTCAAAAATGAAAAATTTTCAAAAAAATGTAGACTTTTTCAAATAAAGATCCAATTTACTACAAAAAAGTCAAAAAAAGAAAAGGTCACAATTTTGAAAAAAACGACGAAATTTTCAAAAAAAAGTGAAAATTATAAAAAAGTTCGGAAATGATAAAACCTCAATTTTTCAAAAGATAGGAATTTTCAAAACGAAATCAATTTTTTCAAATAAAAGTCTAATTTACTACAAAAAAGTCCAAACTTTGAGAAGAAGTCGAACTTTTTATAAAAAAGTCGAAATTTTCTGGGAAAGCGGAAACTATAAAAAAATGTCGAAAATAATAAAAAGTCGAAATTTTGAACAAAATTCAATTTTTTAAAAAGTGGAAATTTTCAAAACAAAGTCGATTTTTTCAAATAAAAGTCCAATTTAGTACAAAAATGTCAAAACCTCGAGAAAAATTCGAAATTTTTGTAAAAAAGAAGTCTAAATTTTCAAAGAAGGTAGAAGTTACTAAAAAGGTCAAAAATAATGAAAAGTTCGATTATTCAAAAATGAAAAATTTTCAAAAAAATGTAGACTCTTTCAAATAAAGGCCCAATTTACTACAAAAAGTCAAAACTTTAAGAAAAGGTCGCAATTTTGAAAAAAACGACAAAATTTTCAAAAAAAGTGAAAATTATAAAAAAGTTCGGAAATGATAAAACCTCAATTTTTCAAAAGATAGGAATTTTCAAAACGAAATCAATTTTTTCAAATAAAAATCTAATTTACTACAAAAAAGTCCAAACTTTGAGAAGAAGTCGAACTTTTTATAAAAAAGTCGAAATTTTCTGGGAAAACGGAAATTATAAAAAAATGTCGAAAATAATAAAAAGTCGAATTTTTGAAAAAGTGAAAATTTTTAAAACAAAGTCAAATTATTTAAATTAAAGTCCAATTTACTATAAAAAAATTAAAACTTTGAGAAAAAAATAAAGATTTTTTATAAAAGGATGAAATTTCCAAAAATTAAAAATGTCAAGAAATGGTAGCAAAATTTGACAAAGGTGGTAATTAAAAAAAAGTGAATATTTCGACAGAAAGATCTAAAATGTCAAATAGTCGAAATATTGAAAAATTACATTTTTCAAAAAGTAAAAATTTTATTAAAAAGTCGAATTTTTCAAATGAAAGTCCTATTTACTACATAAACATCAAAACCTTGAGAAAAAGTCAAAATTTTTGGAAAAAGAATTCGAAATTTTCAAAGAAAGTAAAAATTACAGAAAAAGGTCGGAAATGACAAAAGGTCAAAATTTCGAAAAAAATTCAATTTTTCAAAAAATGGAAATTTTCAAAACAAAGTCGGTTTTTTCAAATAAAAGTCTAATTTACTACAACAAGGTCAAAACTTTGACAAAAAGTCAATACTTTTTTTTAATCCAAATTTTCAAAGAATTACGAAAAAAAGCCGAAAATGACAAAAGGCCGAAATTTCGAAATTTTTCAAGATAAGGAAACTTTTAAAACAAAGTCGATTCTTTCAAATAAAAGTCCAACTTACTAGAAAAAAGTTAAAACTTCGACAAAAAGCCAAAATTTGTGAAAAAAAGTCGAAATTTTCAAAAAACCTGAAAGTTATAAAAAGGGCCAAAATAACAAAAAATAGGAAATTTCGAAAAAAAATTAAATTTTTAAAACAAAGTCGAATTTCTTAAATAAAACACCAATTTATTATAAAAAAGTCAAAACTTCAAGAAAAAAATCAAAATTTTTAATAAAAAATGCAAAATTTGAACAAAGGTGGAAATTAAAAAAACTGCATATTTTGACAAAAAGGTCGAAAATATCAAATAGTCGAAATATTGAAAAATTGCATCTTTCAAAAAGTGAAAATTTTCAAAAAAAGTCGAATTTTTGAAATAAAAGTCCAATTTACTACGTAAACATCAAAACCTTGAGAAAAAGTCAAAATTTTTAAAAAAAGAAATCGACATTTTCAAAGAAAGTAAAAATTACGGAAAAAGTTGGGAAATGACAAAAAGGCAAAATTTCGAAAAAAATTCAATTTTTCAAAAAATGGAAATTTTAAAAACAGTCAATTTTTTCAAATAAAAGTCCAATTTACTATAACAAAGTCAAAACTTCGAGAAAACGTCGAAATTTATGAAAAATAATCGAAATTTTCAAAGAAAGTGAAAATTCCGAAAAAAGGTCGGGAAAAAAGGGGGAAGTTTCTAAATCCAGTCGATTCTCTCAAATAAAAGTCTAACTTACTTCAAAAAAGTCAAAACTTCGATAAAAAAGCAAAATATTTGAAAAAATGTCGAAATTTTCAAAGAAACTGAAAATTATAAAAAAGGTCGAAAATAAGAAATATTCGAAATTTCGAAAAAATAAATCAATTTTTCAAAACAAAGTCGATTTTTTCAAATAAAAGTCTAATTTACTACAACAAATTCAAAACTTCGAGAAAAAGTCGAAATTTTTGATAAATAATCGAAATTTCCAAAGAAATTGAAAATTACGGGAAAAGGTCGGAAATGACAAAAAGTCGAAATTTCGAAAACAATCCAACCTTTCAAGATGTGGAATGTTTCAAAACCCAATCTATTCTCTCAAATAATAGTCCAACTTACTTCAAATAAGTCGAGAAAACGGCAAAATATTTGAAAAAAAGTCGAAATTTTCAAAGAAACTGAAAATATTAAAAAAATCGAAAATAACAAATATTCGAAATTTTGAAAAAATAAATTAATTTTTCAAAAAGTGGAAATTTTCAACACGAAATCAATTTTTTCAAATAAAAGTCTAATTTACTACAAAAGCTACAAAAAAGGCAAAACTTTGAGAAAAAAATCAAAATTTTTGAAAGAGTCGAATTTTCCAAAATACTCACAATGTCAAGAAATGATAGCAAAAATTTGAACGAAGATGGTTTAGATAAAAGTGAATAATTTGCAAAAAGGTAGATATTGAAAAAAAACAATTTTGCAATATAATCAAATTTATTTTAAAAAATCCAAATTTTGCAAAGGTCGACATTTCGAAAACATATCAAAATTTTGTATCAATATTGTCATAAAATTCGAAAACACATCAAAATTTTAATGAAAAGCAAAATTGTAAAAGGGATAAAATTTCCAAAAAAAGTTAAAATTTGGAAAAGTGGAAAAAATGGAAAATTTGTCATTCGGGATTTTCAAAATATAGAGTCGTCGAAATGTTTAAGAGAAGTCAGAATTTTCACAAAAGTGGTCATTTTAAAAAAATTCCAAAAGTGTTGAACTGTCTTAAACAAATCGAATTTAAAAACAGTCCAATTTACAAAAGGGTTGAAATTTCGAGTCAAAATTTAAGAAAAAGGTATGCCTTTGCAACGCTAAGGTGGGTATTTTGAAAAAAAGGTCAACGTTTTAAAAAATAAGATCAACAATTTGAAACAAGTCACTACTTTCCAAAAAAATTGAAACCTCAAGATGAAGTGAATTTTTTAAAATTTTTGGATCATTATTGACTCGTTTTGAATTAAATCAAAAACTGAAAAACTGAAAAACTGAAAAACTGAAAAACTGAAAAACTGAAAAACTGAAAAACTGAAAAACTGAAAAACTGAAAAACTGAAAAACTGAAAAAACTGAAAAACTAAAAAAACTGAAAAACTGAAAAACTGAAAAACTGAAAACTGAAAACTGAAAACTGAAAACTGAAAACTGAAAACTGAAAACTGAAAACTGAAAACTGAAAACTGAAAACTGAAAACTGAAAACTGAAAACTGAAAACTGAAAACTGAAAACTGAAAACTGAATACTGAAAACTGAAAACCGAAAACCGAAAACCGAAAACCGAAAACCGAAAACCGAAAACCGAAAACCGAAAACCGAAAACCGAAAACTGAAAACCGAAAACCGAAAACCGAAAACCGAAAACCGAAAACCGAAAACCGAAAACTAAAAACTGAAAACTGAAAACTGAAAACTGAAAAACTGAAAAACTGAAAAACTGAAAAACTGATAAAATGAAAAACTGAAAAACTGAAAACTGAAAAACTGAAAAACTGAAAAACATGAAATGTGTCAAAAACTGTTTCCAAGAGTAAACAATTTTAATTATTTTAATGATAATTTAATAACCCGACAAGTGGGCTCAGTAAGCTAAAATAATAATTTTGAAATAAAGTTAAAATATTCAAAAAACTAAAGCTTTGAAAAGAAAATTTTCAAAACATTCGAAATTTCCGAAAAATAAAATTTAATAAAGACAAAATATATCAAATAAAGTTAGGTTTCCAAAAGAAAAAATTAAAATCTGTACAAAAGGGACAGAAACTTAAAGAGTTTGGAAGTTTCAAAAAATCAAAATTTTGGAAAATTTTCAAAATCAAGTCAAGTAGAGAAGAGTTTGACAATTTGGGAATCGAACGAGAATATTTTGAAAAAAGTCGATACTTCCAAATGTCGATATTCTTAAAATAGGTCGAACAATAAAAATCGAATTCTTCAAAGCATTTTCAAGGTGACCCAAGAATCCTTTCTCTTTTTTTTTACGTGGATGAAGGGTCGGATATCAGCTAGTTTCAGATAAATGTGCATCAGACTAAATCAACCTTTAGATAAGTTATTACGAAAAAATCACTAGAACTAAAGCTGGTTTCACACGTCAACTATTTCCTGATGTGTGGCCTACATTTCAGGGGTTGTTTGGCAGTAATAATCGAACGAAATGTTTTCCATGTTATTTTTAATACCATTATTAACGATTTAATAATTTTTATTAGAAATTGACATAAAATGTAAACAAAGCAAAATATTTAATGGTATTTATGTTAGAATTTTAAGAACACAGAACACCATTAAGAAATGTCACACAACTGCCACATGGCCAGATTAGTAGTTATTGTTGTTGCCACCACAAAATTAGAAGTTTAGTGCCAACTCTGGTGCACATTTATCTGAAATGGACTAAACCTCATCAGATTGGAATTCATATAACGATAATCGACCACTAGTGATAATTCCGTTACCAGATCGCTGGTAGTGGTCATTAACACCCCCAACCTCTGAACAGGGTCATTTTTAATGATCAGGAATCATTGGCCACTGGTGTCAACAACCCCTTCGCTGGGGTGTTCATTAATGCTGCAATTTATCCCAACGGAGGTCTACGTCATGTTAATAACATAATCGATTGCTGCTATTAATCATTTTATAAAAAATATTTTGGATTTATGATCACGAGCGCGTGATATAACTAAATTAAAGACAACGAATTATTACATCAACTTTGTTTACAGACTGCAGGACTTGATTGATGACTTACCGAAATAAAAGTAAACGTTTTTTCGCAAAGCGTGACCACGCGGAACAATTCCGACTTATTCATTTTAAACTGGGGATCCGTGCCTTTTGCGTAATATTACACGTCGATCTGATTCGAATAATAATCCATCAGTCTATCGGAATCGTAAATGCAAAACAACTTTCGCGTTTTCTGACGCGAAAGCGCGTCCTTAAACTATCGAGTTTTTTCGCGAGCCCCATTTGGCATTTAGAAGATTTCACAATGGATCAGGATCTTCTGCAACAGGGGCGATATCCTTTAAGGTTATTCAAAGGCTGCCACGATCGACTGCTTCACTTTCAAACTAAAATGTAAACAATAACGAAGGCATTTTATAAAATCAGATGTTTGGAGTTCATTAAAACGATAATTCACAAGACAATTGCGAAATTGTCTTGTTTAACAGCAACTAATTCGAAGTAACTTTCGTTTCCTCTAATTAAAAATGTATTACGTTATATAATGAGCGGAGAAATGTTCTCGGTCTGTATAGTGAGATGATTAAACGACTACTAATTTTCCAAAAAAAAATTCGTCAAATGTCGAGAAAATTAAAAAATATTAACAAACGTTCACTACGTTTTATAATTTGCACTTTTTCCGGAAAGAAGTTAATATTTTTAAATCTAAAATTTAAACTTCTTTCTCTAAATTTCGAATTTAATTCGTTGAGGGACGCTTTAAAACAGAACCATTTCGATGACATCTACGTAAGATTGCCAAAATCAATATAACCATCGAAATTTTATAATTAAATTTGACGAAGGAAATGACATTTCCAAAAGAAAATAAAAATTGTAAAATTAAAATCAAAATTCCAAAAAAAAATCGGCAATATCAAAAGCCGCTTAAGGTGCCTAAACAAGGTTTCTCTTTAAAAAGTAGATGGTATTAATGTCTGTGTAGAGTGTAGATCAGGGATGAGTAACCTTTTTTTACAGCGGGCCAATTACAAGGCTAAAAATTTTGCGCGGGCCGCATGTGAGAAAAATATGAATGTTGGGGCGCTTGCACCCCCTGGTTTACGAAACCAACTGAAAATTTGTATATATTCAATTGGAGGACTTTCCAATTCTTCAGAATTCATCCTTTTCATGAAACGTTTTTTCGAAATTTCTGCCTTTTTCTTAAATTTTGTATATTTTTTTACAAAATTTGACTTTTTCTTTTAAAATTTTGCATTTATTCATAAAATTTGCCTTCTTTCATCAAACATGACTGTCAAAATTTTGAATTTAAATGTTCCTCGTTTTTTTCTGAAATTTCGTCATTTCTTGAAATTCGACTTTTCCTGAAAATTTCGCCTTTTTTTGATTCTGAAAATTTCAGCTTGTTTATTAAAATTTGCCTTTTTTTAAAATCTGGTCGATCTTTTGACAAAAAGGTATATTTTTTAGAAATTTAAAATTTTTGTGAAAGGACAAAAATTTCTTTGTAAATTTCAACCTTTTTTTAATCCAAATTTCTGGTAGTGTCAACTTGTTTGTCAAAATTTCGATGTGTTATCACAATATTTGACATTTTCTGACGCCTGTTGAGGCAAGAGAGGGAGCCTGTCTTCCTTTGACTCGTCCAGAATGTCCATAGAAAATAAATATTCGATTTTCCTCTTAAAATTTATTCTGTTTCTGAATTTCGAAGTTTCATTTTAAGAAAAAGCATTATTTTTCTCAAAATTTAGAACTTTTTTACAAAATTTCTCTTACAATATCGTCTTTTTCTCGAGGTTTTGACTATTTTTTTTGACTTTTTTTTTAATTTGACTTTCTTTGAACAATTTTTGTCAATTTCGAATTTTTTTTTCAAATTCCGATATTCTTCTCAACATTCACTAAAAATTTCGATCGTTTAGATTCTGATTTTTTTTTAATTCTGATTGGTTTCCCAAAATTTGCGTTTTTCAGGAAAACTTAATTTTCATCTCAATATCCGATATTTAATATTTCAATAAATTTTTTCCTTTTTTTTTTGGTAAATTCGTCTTTTCTTTTCAAAATTTCGAATTTTTCCAAAATAGCCTTTTACCTAAAATTCGCCTGTTCCTCAAAATTTATTTTTTTCGAATTTTGTTTTCAAAATGCTACTTTTTGGACTTTTTCAAAAATGGTTTAATTATTTCAAAATGTTGTCATTTTTTGAATATTTCTCTTTTTCAATAAATTGCGACTACCAGATCAAATGGTTATATCGTTCTGAAAATGTTCACTTTTCTGTTGTTGCGAAAAATAGTTCTGGGGATTTCGAAAAAAAAAATGTCTGGCAAATTCAACATCTTTACTGAATTTTAAATTTTGTTGTTTGTTTTTGAATCTTGCAATTTTTCTTTCTCAGAGTTGGAATTGTTTTTGAAAATTGCGTCTTTTCACAAAATTAAACCTTTGAAAATTTTGATTTTTTTTAAGTTTGCACATTTCTCGAGTTTTTGAGAAAGGTTAAGTTTTTATTTTCAATATGATTTATTGAAAATTTCAACTTTTTAAATTTTCCTCTTAAAATTGGACCTTCTTTTGGAAATTTGGAATGTTTTCTAGAAAGTTCAACATTTTTTTGTAATTTGTAACGTAATTTTTAAAAATCCTGAATTTTTTTCGAAATCTTTGTTTTCTCTGATTTGTACTTAATTTTATTTCCGATAATTTCAACTTGTCCACAATTCGTGTTATTCTCCAAATTTTTACTTTTAACTCAACATTCAATTTTATCTGTTTCTGGACACTTCTATTTAAAATGGAATTTTTTCCAAAGATTTAGACTTTTTCACAAAATTCGTTTATTCTTTTTTAAATTGGATCGAAATTTTTATAGCAATCCGAACAATCTGAGAAGATTGAAATACAGAACTTGTCCCCTGAAACCAAGAAAGATTTAAAAACACAACAAACGTTGTATCTGTCTGAAGACGACAGCTTGCCTGTCGAAACGCCTTAGAGCAACGTTTGTTGTGTTTTTCATCTTTCTTGGTTTCAGGGGACAAGTTCTGTATTTTAATTTTTGAAGATAATCAAGGACCAGTCCCTTACACCAAACAAACAAAAATCTGAGAAGAATATTGTTAGGAAATCTTGAAAAAAAGATTTCTTGAAAAATGTCAAAAAAATGACAAAATTGAAGTAAAATAAAAATTCTGAAATCGTTATTTTTAAAAGTTGCATTTTTTTACCTGAATTCGACTTGTTCTGGAAATTACAACTCTTTTTACAAAAATTTCTTTTTGGAAATTTCGTCCCTTTTACATACTCACTTTTTCGAAATTTCGACATTTCTTAAAGTTCTCCAAAAGGTGTTCTCTTAAGATTGGGCTTTCTTCAAAATTTTGACTTTAATTTGAAAATACTATGTCCCCAAATCTGCGGTTTTTAAGTAAAAATACACGATACTAAGACAGAAGGTTTTCTTTTTTAACCATGAATTGTTTAGAATGATTGTTGTTGTTGTCCCCCCCCTTAAAGAAAATCTTGCCTACGCTCATATCCAAGATATTTTATGAAACGTGGAAATTTATGTTCTTTTTTTTCATCAAATTGCTTGACATTTTCTTTTCCAAAAGTTTTACGTAAAACAGTAGAGCTTAGGCGGGCCGCGGAAAAATGTTAGGCGGACAGCTGTGGCCCGCGGGCCCGTCTTGTTCATCCCTGGTGTAGATGAATATCACCATATGTCGGAATATACTATTTGCCAGCGATTTTCAACGAGTGTCGAGGCATAAAACTTTTGGTGTTTAGTATAAGAAAAATTGTAACTTTAAACGTCGATGCGTTGCAAAAAGATTGGAAGAAACCCAAACAAAATGAATGCAACCAAATTATTTTATCTAAACGATCAAATTTATTCCAAGTCTCATAATTTGTCATTTTATTTGTCACCACACCTGCATTATACCTGACTAATTTATCTGTTTTAAATGCTATAAACTAATTTCAGTTTAAATGTTTATTATCAAGGATATACGTTGTGTATTAATTAAAAATCCTCTGATTAGGATTATGGTAATTAGTTCCTCCATGCGATATATCTACTTCTGTTTTTAACTCTTATGTCACACCCAAAGTTCCTGATTAAGAGGTCGTTCAATAATTTGTTATCGTTTAAATGTAAATTTTATTTCCTCGTCTTATTAGCAGCGTTAAAATTACGACTTTTTTTAATAAGTTTGCGTTACATCTCCAAGTTAATGGAAAAAGTTATACTGATGAGTTTTATAGGCTGTTCGTCGTTCATTTCTTTATTCTGTACAGTCATTAAGGTGTCATTTAATCCTCACTAATATATCAACGCGAAAGTGTGTTTGTCTGTTTGTTTGTCCGCTTTTCACGGCTCAATTACTGTAGCGATTTTGACGAAAATTGGTATAGACATTCCTTATCATGAAGAATAGTTAATAGGCTACTTCTTATCCCAAAGTTATATACAGAAAGTGAAAATACCATGTGAACAATCTTAGGGAAAGGTAAGAGTGTCAACTCTGTGACCTTTATTTTGACAGCGACCTCCCTCTTTAGATTCCCGAACTATTGTCTTAAAAGTAAGCATCTGCATTATCGATTTCAGCAATACTACGTAACCGGGTTGCACTGGAAATTGATTTCAAATTTCATTTAAATCTAAAATTGTTTTGAAAGCCCATTCAGTTGCATCATATTCAAGCGAAGTCTAGCGAAGTCGCTCAGTAACAAAATAAAATTGGAATACTGGTGGCAAAAGCTTCTTTGAATTTGTATTTGGGGGTAAGCCCCTTCCTTTCATTATTGAGTTACTGAGTTCTGCTTCGTTTCGATAGCTAAGTAAATTTTTTCAACAAAGATGTTTTTCATGGTGCTAACGTCAACATTGTTTAAAAATTTTAACCAAAATTGTGCTGTTCGTAATGTTTCTAACGATTGCAAGCTTACAACTGCGATTGCAGGCTTACAATTACGATCGCAGGCTTACAATCCATCAGTTCAAACCACAAATGTGAACATTTCGCGAGAAAAGTCTAAATATCACTAAAGAAAACTGAAATTTTCTGCTGCTGCATTTGTCTACGTAAAAAAAGAGAAAGAAATCTTAGGTACCTTTTTTGAAAATTTCGACTTTTTTGAAGAATTTAATTTTTATTGAAAATTTCGACCTAATTTCGAAAACTTCGACATTTTAAAATACTTACATCTTTCACAAAGTCAATTTTTTTCAAATTTCTATTTTTTTCTCGAAATTTTGACTTGACTTTGAAAATTTCGACTTATTTGAAGTTTTTATTGAAAATTTCGACTTTAATGCGAAATCTCGATACTTTAAAATACGCACTTTTTTGACAAATTCGTTTTTTTCAAAATTTCATTTTTTTTCTCGAAATTTTGACTTGATTTTAAGAATATCGACTTTTTTGAAAACTTCCATTTTTAATGAAATTTTTATTGAAAATTTCGACTTAATTTCGAAATTTTCGACATTTTGAAACACCCACTTTTTTGACAAAGTCGACCTTCTTCAAAATTTGATTTTATACTCGAAATTTTGATTTGATTTTGATAATTTCGACTTTTTTGAAGAATTCAATTTTTTTGAAAAATTTCGAAAAATTTCGACATTTTAAAAACACCCACTTTTTCCACAAATGCCATCTTTTTTAAAATTTTATTTTTTACTCGTAATTTTGGCTTGATTTTGAAATTTTCGACTTTTTTCTAAATTTTGACCTTTTAAAGATTCCTGCTTTTTTCAATTCTTCAAAATTCTGTCTTATTTGGATATATTTTCATTTTTTTTAACTTGATACATTTTTTATAGTTTTTGTCCTTGTCCATTTTATTTTCTGCAAATTTCAACTTTTTTAAAAATTTCCTTTTCAGTATTTTAATTTTTTCAGAATATTTTAAATTTATCTTAAAGTCTTACAGTTTTTCAAAAATTTTGGCTTTTTTTAATGTTTGACCTAATTTTTTTGAATATTAACCTTTTTTGAAATTTTAACTGAATTGTTTTGCAAATCTGAGTGTCTTTAAAGTCGACTTTTTTTGAAGAATTCAATTTTTATTAAAAATGTCGACTTATTTCGAAAATTTTGACTCATTTCGAAAAATTTGGATATTTTAAGACTTACTTTTTCCACCAATGCATTTCTTTCTCAAAATTTCATTTTTTTTCTCGAAATTTTAACTTGATTTTCAAAATTTCGACTTTTATCAAAATTTTATTTCATTTTTACATTTTAAAATTTTCAAAATTCAAATTTTATCATATGTTTTTGGTTTCCACTTGTTTCAAATGTTAACGGTTATATTAATCGTAAGACTTTTTTAGTTTTGCTTTTTTTAGAATTTTGATTTATTTTTTGAAAATGTTTACACAGAATTTCGATCCTTTCTCAAAAATGTGATTTTTTCTAAATTGTAATATTTTTTTCAATATTCTGATTTTTTTTAATAAATTTGATCATGTTGAAAAACTGACGTTTGAAAACATCTACCCTTTTTTTTAAATTGTCCACCTTGGTCTAACCTTTGGCAATTTCTCGAACTTTTGCCCTTTTTTTGAAAATGGCGACTTTTTGAAAAATTTCGATTTTGTCTCAAGGTTTTGCCTTTAATGCGGTACACTGAACCTTTTTTGGAAAGGTTCTATTTATTATTAATTTTCACTTCTTTGAAAAATTGAATTTTTCTCAACATTTCAACATTTTTAATATTTTCCAACTATTTTCAGAATTTTCAGTTTTTTAGAAAATTTTGACCTTCTATCAGGAAAGTTTCTATTTTCTCTTAAAGCTGTAACTTTTTTCGGAATTAGATTTTTTTGGAAAATTTCTCCCTTTTTTCAAAATTTTGACTTTTTATAAAAAATTTGAAACGTTTTTTTCTCACAGTTTCAATTTTTTTTTCAAAATTTTGTCTTTTTATAAATATGATTATTTTGAGGCTTTATTTTTTGAAAACCTTTATTTTGTGTTTAAACCTTTTAATATTTCTCGAAGTTTTAACTTTTTTTTGAAAATTCCGGTTTTTGTTCTAACTTTTTACTGTTTTCGAATATTTTAACTTTCTTTTGAAACATTGGTTTTTGTCCAAAATCGCAACTTTTTGAAATTCTCGGATTTCTTCGGAATTCTCATCTTTTTTTAAAATTTCTTCCTTTTGTCATTAACATTTGGATTGTTTTCGAAGTTATGGTTTTTTTCAGAATTTGAAGTTTTTTGTAAATTTCCATTCTTTTAAAAAATTCGACTTTTTGTAAAAGTTGGACATAAAGATTTGGACTTGTTATAAAAATTTTGAGACAAAGCTTTTTTCCCCAAGATTTCCATTTTTCTTAAATTTTGGTTTGTTTTATTAATAGGATTATTTTGAAACTTTATTTTTTAAAAACCTTTGCCAACCTTTTTTCAAAATATTCAATATCTTGTAAAAATTTCCACTTTTGTTCAAACCTTTTAATATTTCTCGAAGTTTTAACTTTTCTTTGTAAATTCTGACTTTTGTTCAAACTTTTTATTGTTTCCAAATATTTAAACTTTTCTTGAAAAATTCATATTTTTTTAAATCGCGAGTTCTGAATTTTTAAAATTTTCACCTTTTATCGTTAAAATTTGGACTTTTTAAGAAGTTATGGCTTTTTTCAGAATGTAAGGTTTTTTCGAATCTTCTTTTTTCAAAAATTCAACTTTGTGTGAAATTTGGACATCAAAATTTGGACTTTTTTTGAAGTTGTGGCTTTTTCAGAATTTGAAGATGTTTCAAAATTTCTATCTTTTTTCAAGAATTCGACTGTAACTTCTTTTTTCAAAAATTCGACTTTTTGTTAAACTTGGACATCAACATTTGGACTTTTTTCGAAGTTGTGGATTTTTCAGAACTTGAAGATTTTTTTGCAAAATTTCTCTTTTTTTCAAAAATTCGACTTTTTGTAAAACTTGCACATCAAAATTTGGGCGTTTTTCGAAGTTATTATTTCAGCAATTGAAGATTTTTCGAAATTTCTATCTTTTTTAAAAATTCGATTTTTTCTGAAAATTCGACATTTTTTTCAAATTTTTTTAAAAGTGTTGACTATTTTCTCGAAGATTCGAATTGTTCTTATTTTAACTGCTTGAAAAATTCACCTATTTCAAAAATTTCTTAATTTCTATGAAGAATGACATTTTCCAAATTACGAATTCTTAAATTTGGCACGAATTCTATAAAACCAATTCAAGACTTAACTTCGATTTTAAAGCTGTCATTTTGAAAAGGAGCATTTTTCTAGTTTAAACTAAGAAGTTTAAAAAACTGAAGTATTTTTGAGAAATAGGAAATTTGGGAAAACATTTTTTAAAATACTTTCAAGTTTCTTCTTAAAGTATCGACAGCATTTCCAAATTTTGAGTTTGAATTAAGAATTTCGAGAAAGCTTTGTAGAAATTCAAAGGTTTTTTGACCTCAATCCTTGTATTACAGCAGCAGTCTAAAAATTTTAGTTTTAGGTAGGAAATCTCAACTTTAAATTAAAAAAATAATGTATAAAAAGACAAAATGTACAGTTGAAATACAGAACTTGTCCCCTGAAACCAAGAAAGATTAAAAATCACAACAAAGATTGCTGTAACGCGTTTCGACAGCCAAGCTGTAATCTTCAGAGAGTTTCTCTCTGAAGAACACAACAAAGGTTGCTCTAACGCGTTTCGAAAGCCAAGCTGTCATCTTCAGTTTCTCTCTGAAGATGACAGCTTGGCTGTCGAAACGCGTTAGAGCAACCTTTGTTGTGTTTTTTAATCTTTCTTGGTTTCAGGGGACAAGTTCTGTATTTCAATTTTTAAAGAAACTCAAGGATCAGTCCGTTCCATCAAAAATGTACAGTGATCACCTGAAAAATTTAGATTTTGTATCGACACACTGATCAACGATATCAGCCTTTAACGCTAGAGGGAGCTTTAAATGCAATCTTATGTATTATTAATTAAATAAAAATTGCCGTATCGATTAATGCCCACTTTTAGTATCTTAGAGGGTGAATTTTGGAAAATCCTCTCTTAGTTTTTACCTACGTACGAGGGGGTCCGTCTTCATTTTTTTTTAAATATTAAACAAATGGAGACGAAGACTACGTAGAAAAATAGCTAACAATTCAAGCTTTCAGAGTCTGTGCGTGATTTTGCAATAAAATGATGTTTACTATGTAAACAAAAATGAAGATCTTAATTTCCGGGCGGCCCTCTACTGCGGGGAACACCTGCATAAAATTTCATGCTCCTAGATCTAGTCGTTTAGGCTGTGCGTTGTCTGCCAGTCAGTGCTTAGAGATTTATTAAATAGATGTCGAAATATTAAGAAAAAAACACCAGAAATTTCTCTAAATATTTTTTTTTGAGAATGGACCATATTCTGAAAAGTATTCACAATGTTCTCATGAAAAAAATCAACATTTTAACAACAAACATTTTAAAAACAAAACATTTTAAGAAACAATTCGACAATCGAAATAAATCGAAACTTTTACGTTTTTAAGAGAAATATCAAAGTTTACGAAAATAGTCTCAATTTCTAGACAAAAAATGTTATTTTTTATACAATTTTAGAGAACAATCGAAAACTTCTTTAGGTGCGTTGAGCGATTTTTGGAGGAAAATTTATGGTGTAGCGTGACCATTACGCTAATTTCCGTTACCAACATGCTCTAATGTTGAAAGTGTCATCTAGCGATCTAGCGATCAGTAAGATGTGTAATAGATAAAAAATATGTGATCGATGATCGCCCCCGGTGTTTCCATGTCTGCCTAATTGTTTTATTTTTATAAACTTGGACAATTAGACAACTCAATAAAATCTGTGGCTGGTTTTTCGATTTTTTTAGTAACGTGCACGTTGTTTCAAAAAAATCTAGTCCTAGTTTCGCTACAAAGTACAATAAAGTTAAAGTTAAAGTTCAACGTCGTGCCCGTTTGCTCATTTTCATATGGTTAGCATTCTTGGAAGAATCGCACATGACAAGCTCAACATGTAATTTGATCTGAATCCGGTGATGAGCGGCGCATTATTTTCAACAAATAAACCGATGATGATAGTTTATTATATCGGATTCGCCATAAGATGGTGTGGAATTAAGCGACGTGTAAGGTTTATTCACTCTGTGGTCTTTTCTTCTCGATTTCTTATTCGTAAAGTTGGCCCGGAGCGGTTATTATCTTTAACGGTTATAATCACAGTCAGTTCTTGATAAATAAAATTCTGGTATCTTAATGACAAGGAGTTACATTAAGAGCTCGGATATACGGCACACAATAGCTCTGAGAAGATTTTTACGTTTCATGTGAAATACTAATTCATATAATTACATTTCTATTCTTAATTCGTTTCCGCAGAAAAAATTCATCGTAGAAGTGCTCAAGGCTTGACTTTTGGTTTTTTTATCGAAGCTGCCAGGATGAAGAACGCTGGATAATACGAAAATTATATTACCGAAAGTAAAAATAAAAAAAAAAACATTAATTGCAGACTTAATGGTTCTATTGCGATCTTTGGTTTTGTGCCACTTTTCACATGTCACTTTCAGTTAAAGCTTGACATTTTTGGTTCAGTTTAAGCTAATAGGTTTAAACCAAACTAATCCTTACTAATATAGAGATACTAGAGTGTGTTTGCTTTTCACGGCTAAATTACTGAAACGATTTTGACGGAAATTGGTAGAGATATTCGTTATATTGCAGAATAGTTAGTAAGTTACTTTTCATTTCAAACTGATATCCAGCAAGCTTTAATAAAGTTTTTATACGACGTAAACAATCATAGAAGAAGGTGTCGACTCTCTGATCGTTATTGTGACAGCGGCCCCTCTTCGTATGTCATCGAATTGTTACCATAAAAGTAGGCACCTGTATTATCGATTTTAGTAAGATTACGTTACCACCTTACAATTTAAGCTCAAAATTAATTTCAAATTTTATTCAAGTGTACGTTTGTTGAAACTTCCATTCAGTTGCATGTTGCATTGCAGTTATTTCTTAAAGTTCGCTGACGAAGTCACAGGTAACATCTTGTTATATAGGAATCCAAATTGTAATCAACAGATTGTTAATCTTTGTTATTGGAAACATCATTTGAACTATAAATAATTAAAAAAACTTTATTTGAGTTAATTTATAGGTTTAGCAACCTGTAGCAATAATTTCTGAAACCTTTAGATGTAAACAAGTGACCTTTTGTCTCCATATAAAATCCTTGAAACTTCCGCTCGCAAATATTCTCAAAAATGAATTAATTGAAACAGAACTTGGTTTAATAATTTCAAAATTTGAATTTTATGTTGAAAAATTTAACTTTGAACTCGAAATTTCAAGTCACCAACAAAAAAATTTAAAGTTGATCCTTCAAGTTTTAAATAAAAGATAGAAATTCTGAAAAAATCTCCCAACTTCCAAAAAAGCGTTTCTTACACATTTTGAGTATTTTCTTGCAATTTTTTCTTACTTTAATTTTCGGTTTAAATTTGAACTGTCAAATTTTTTGACATTTCAGTTTTACGCACTTTTATTTAAAAACTTTGAAAATTTTTCCAAAATCCTGACCCCAAATTTTTTTCCAAATTTTGACTTTGTTTTTGAAACATAGATATTCATTGAAATACAAATCTTGTTTTCTGAAACCAACTTGAAATACAAATCTTGTCCCCTGAAACCAACTTGATTTCAGGGGACAAGATTTGTATTTCAATTTTTGAAGATAACCAAGGACCAGTCCGTTTCACCAAAATCGATATTCATTTCGAAGCTACCATTTTGCTGGTCGACTCAACCGCAAAATTTGAATTTATTATCAGGAAAAAATTGGAAAGTTTTTTTCTACATTTTGTCGAAAGGTTAAAAAAATTCGATTTTGATTTGAAAAAGCTTCAAATTTCGAGAAAACCGTACGAGTTTTAATTCCATTTTATCATTTTCAAACGTCTTCTGTAAAATGCCCATTTTAAGCTCGAAATTTGCAAAGACGTTATCTTTACGTTAAGTGTAACTTCAGTGGTGTGTCCTCCATGAAAAGCAGCGAAGCAAAGCTTTGTTTTCAAAATGAAACAGCTAAAAATTTTTTTTGAAATTTCGACTTTTGACAATTCCTAGTTCAAACCAAAAATGTTTACATTTTTCTTCCTAATATTATTAGGAGTGTTGACGTAATACATACATCAAAATTTTATTTTTTCTTTCTAGAGATTTTTCCCAAAAAGCCATAATCCCAAAATTTTATCTTTTTTTCTCGAAATCTCAAATTAAATTCCAAAATTTGGCCTACTTCCCGAACTTTTATTTTAAAACTCGATTGTTTAACGATGTTGAATAGCTCTTTAAATTTCGGCACTTTTCTAAAATTTCTCCCACTAGATTTAGCTTTTTACATTTCCTAAAATGTCGTGTATATTACGATTTTGGTTCGTTTCCCGAAATGTTTTTTATGTTCAATCCACTCGCAAAGTGCCTATTATGCCTTCAAAGCCACCCTATTATGCCTTCAAAGCACCGCGAGTAGGATGCGGAAACAAGAATAGATGGCGATGAACGCCTTCTTAAACAAGGATAAGTTGTAATTTTTGGGGAAAATTCCGTTCCATAGCGAGTTCCATAGCTTGGAAGTTCTACAGAAAAAAGAGCCTCCGTAGACAAAAGTCCTCACTGTGTCAAGCTGGACCGCACAGAAATTTGCTGTCTGCGACTGTCTTGTATGCCTCAAAAATCTTGCTCTTGGGGGGATCAATCCTATTAGTTTCTGTGAGCACCTCCCATGAAAGTACTTGTAAAAAGGAGATAAATCACCAACCAATTTGGATTGCAATCTGGATATTATTTGATTCTGTTCAACAAACATGGAATTTCAAAGTCAAAATTAAAAAAAAAACGAATATTTTAATATTAAAAAAGGGTTAGACTTTTGAGAATAAACTAAACTTTTTAGAAAGTTACCAAATTTTAATTTCATTTATTATTGAACCTCAAAATTTTGATTTTGTCTTTTTTTTTAAAATTTCAACACGTGGGAATTTTTTTGATATTTTTTCAAGTTAAAACGTTTCTTTTTCACATAAATGTTTAATTTTTTCTGCGAAACTTCTGTTTTAACCTCAAATTGGTCTTTTTCCTTGGAGTATTAAAGTGGAGAGCTATAATTTCTCTCAATATTGCAACTTTTTTTTACAATTTTTGTAGTGAAAATTGAAAACGTTTTCTGCCTTTTTTCTAAAAATATGGACTTTAAAATAGAAGTGTTCCCTTTTTTCTTGAAAATTGAGGATAAAAGTTAAAATTATCTTTTTTTTCCTAGAATTTTCAACCCCCTCTAAATTTCTATTTTAATGAAAAATTATGATTCTATAATGCACAGACCAATAGATTTGAACATTTATTAGATTCGAAGTTTGGAAACCAAATACCGGTTTCGATCTTGTTAGATCTCGTCAGTTTGGTATATCTAACTAGAATGCTAATAAATGTTCCGACAAGTAAGTACTAAAACATTCACAGGCGTCAAGCGAGTGACTCTTTAGTACTACCACCTATTGGTCCATAGAGAAACTATGGCCATCGCCAACACAACTTCTTGCATAAAAATTATGATATTTAATTAATAAAATGAAAATTTTAAAATACAAGTTTAAACCTAAGATTTTAGTAATCTTATTTTGGAATACTTAAATACTTATCAATACATACTTCAAAAAACCTTTAATTTTCAGTTATTTTAAGTTGGATTTTAGACCAGAAACTTTGAGAAAAGATTAGATCTTTTCATATTGAAGTCTAAATTTCCAAGGAAAGGAGTACTGGACAATGCATAAAGTAGCACATTTTCTGCAAAAAAAAACGATAAAAGTTAAATCATATCAATTTGCAAAAACTCTCAAAAATTATAATTTTTCTAGCAATGTTGGTGTTTTAATCGTCATTTCCAAAAAAAACAACCCAAAAAACGAATATTCAGTTTTAATTAAAGTAGACATTTTGGGTTTTTTCCACATATATTTAAAATCCTACTCGAAATTTTTACTGTTTTTTTTTCAAACTCTCTACCGAAGCTCAAAAATTTTATTTTTTTCTGTTCAATTTTGTGTTTTAACTCCGAATAAGTGAAAACTTGGAGGGACTGAAATCAGATTTAAAAAATTTAAATTGAGAGTTAAATTACTTGGAAAATTATTTAAAAAAAAAATTCTAAAAGTTCACGTTCAAACGTTATATTTTTAAACTCGAAAATTTCAGACTTTTTTGAATTTAGGTTTTTCTCGTCTACTTTTTTCTGAAAATTTTGTATTTAAACTCGAATTTTGCAACATTTTTTGTCAAAATTTGAGCTTTTGCTCCCCCCCCCCTGGATCCTTGGCAACGTAAAAGCCGACACAGGACGTTCTTCCCGTTCGAAGTTTATAAAATAACTAGGCGGTGTACCCGATCAGATTACATTTCAGGAACAATTAGATTTTTCTCAAACATTAAGAAATTAATTTTTGGGTAACTTGCTCTGTGCATACGTTTTCACCTCATGTGTTTTGAATCTTTTTTCCCCGGATGACAATTCTATTTTGACACATTAGAACCTTCGAATCTGTCAAATTGTGATTAAAACGACATCGTTGTTCGTTCTGCCGCAGAATAAAGGCCCTCAGATTCCCAGTTTTATCGCCGCTTGGCGACACATGTAAGAAATACGATAAGCAAAATAAACATCGCCGCGCCGTGGCTAGAATTTATCATAAAAAGTGATGAGTTAATGCCATATACTTTCAGAATATGGTTAACGCGTACAAGTAACTTTAAATCCAGTGGTGTGTATTATTTATTGCCTACCTTTTTTAGGGGTTTAATGCCCATTTTTGGACCCTTAGGAGTTGAATTTTGAAAAATCCTTTCTCACCTACGTTGTACGTAACCTTCGTGTGCAAAATTTCATTCTTGTAGAGCCACCCGTTCAGACTGTGCGTTGCCTGTCAGTCAGTGTTAGAGTTATATTAATTAGATCCATTACACATCGGGGGTGACTAAAAGTCACCCAAATTCGAATTTGAAAATTATTCGGTTTACGATAATTATGTAGAAAACAATTGGAACGCACAAATGAATTAGTGGTTGCATACTATTTAACATCAAAATTTGTCAAACCAATAAAAAATAATTTAAAAATAGTTATAGTTTTAAACAGAGTGCATTTTGCACGTGACAATAATTCAGTCTTTTTAGAAATCTTGACTGAGAGTTCAAATACTTTGATCTTAATTCCAAAGTATGAAAATTCGAAATTTATAATTTAAACCAAAACTTTGAAATTTTTTTCAGATTTTATGTTAGAACAGGATTTTTTTTTTGAGATTTCATGTTTACAACTGGATTTTTTCATATATTTAATAAGTTGACAGTTTTTTCTCAACATTTACGGGTTTCCCCCTAAAGTTCGGTTTTTAGATTTAAAATAAAATTATTTAACCTTAAGAAATTTTTATTATAAATTGTTTGCTTTATTTTGTAAATTTATTGTTTTATGATACGAAGGCGTACAAAAAACATTGATTTAAAAAAATATTTTTAGAAATTTCGACTTTTTTGCCAAAATTTCGACTTTGTTTCCGAAATTTCAACTTTTTTCTCAAAATCTCAACTTTTTTCTCTCGACTTTAATCTCGACATTTCAACTTTGAACTAAAAATTTCGACTTTAACTCGAAATTTTGTTTTTTTCTCGAAATTTCGACTTTAATCCCAGATTATGACTTTAATCTCCAGATTATGACTTTAATCTCCAGATTATGACTTTAATCTCCAGATTATGACTTTAATCTCCAAATTATGACTTTAATCTCCAGATTATGACTTTAATCTCCAGATTATGACTTTCATCTCAAAATTTCGACTTTTTTTCCGAAATTGCGACTTTAACCATTTCGAAATTGAAAACAGAAATTACCGAACGCACCCTACCACCAACTGTCAATATTATTGGGAAATGGGAGTGGTGTGTGGAATGCAACTGTCATCTGTCTAACTTAATCACAGAGTATAGAAATCTCGACTTTAATCTCGAAATTTCGAGAAAAAAAGTCGAAATTTCGAGAATAAAGTCGAAGTTTGAGATTAAAGTCGAAGTTTGGAGATTAAAAGCAAAATTTCGAGAAAAAAATCGAAATTTCGAAAACAAAATCGAAATTTCAAGACAAAAGTTCGAATTTTGAGATTAAGAACTCGAAATTTCTGATTTTTTTAAAACTTAATATTCTTTCTACGCCTTAGTATTATAAACCTGAAAATTAAATACACTTTTAAAATATGAGCATTTTATTTGCAAGTCTGAGTTTGAAATTTAAAAATTCGAAATTATTCAAAATGTTAAATATGTTTCAAGTAATTTCTTGAAAGTTATAAGTAAAAAGTAAAATTTATTATTAAAAAATTATTCGTGTATCAAAAAATGTTCACGTTACATAAAGGGATATCTATAAAATACTTAACGTAGGGAAGACGATTTTGTATTACTATATTGTCTTATACCCTCGAATTCGTCAACGAATTTGAAGAAACAACTGCAGTGCAACTAAATCAAAGTTTGAAAACAATTTTACATTTAAATCAAATTTGAAATAAATTTTATCTCTAGATTGTAGGGCGGTAACGTGATATTACTGAAATTGATAATGCAGATGCCTACTTCTGTGGTAATAGTTCGACGATCTAAGAAGAGAGGCCGCTGTTCATATAAGGGTCACTGTGTTGATACTTTTATCTTTCTCTATGATTAATATAATAAAAGTTATTCAAGCTTTCTGGATATAAGTTGAAGGTAAAATGTAGTCCACTAACTAACTAGTCCGCATCGTAAGGAACGTCTTTATCAATTTTCGTCAAAAGTGCTTTAGTAACTGAGCCATGAAAAGCGGACAAACAAACAGAAAAACACACTTTCTCAGTTACATATTAGTAAGGATTAGTACGATAGAAAGGGGCTCAAAAATTACCAAAAACAACGTTATGTAATGAGGCTATTCAAGATTTGAGCTCCTCGCCAAGAAAATTCCTGATGACGTTCCTGCTAATCACTAAAGATTTTTTTCTTTCGAGTTAGTGAACGGCTGTCAATTCCTAGGGGTTACGCTTATTCACAAAAAGCGGCTGTAGTCTCTGGGCGCCGTCAACCCCAAAAATAATCTCGTCTGAATGTGTGTCTTGGTCTCGCCAAATATGTTTTCGATCCCGTTAGTCATCCTGCCACAGACGTCTGCGAGAGTTCTGCTATTAGGGGAGGAATATCGAACGAGCTGCAGGACTGTTGAGTCTCGAGCGTCTGGCGATGTAATTTTAATGCCAAGTTTATTTTTCTAACCAGCTGCTGGTTTTGTGTGTGTTTCAGTGAATTTTTTTGTGCTCCTGAAATATTATATTTCGCGTTTTGAGGGAAACCTCGAATAATTTGGGTGAGCCGAGTTCTTTACTCTTTATTTTATCCTTATTTAAATAACTTATTCAGTTAAATTGAAAAATTGAAATACAAATCGTGTCCCCTGAAACCAAAAAAGATTAAAAAATACAACAAAAGTTGGTCTAAGGCGTTTCGATAGCCAAGCTATCATCTTCAGAGAGATTTTGATATAGAAACGCGTTAGAGCAACCTTTGTTGTGTTTTTTTATCTTTTTTGGTTTCAGGGGACAAGATTTGTATTTCAATTTTTTAAAACAACCAAGAACCCGAAGTCCGCCCGAAATTTAAAATTATTACAAATATCTCACTTTTTATTAAAATGTTCCAGCTTTATTCTTAGAATTTCGACTTAAATCTGGACATTTTGAGTTTCACATTCGAAATTTGGATTTTTTAAATGAATTTTTGAAATGAAAAATTTTCCATCTTTTTTCGGCTTTAACACCGAAAAAAGTGGAAATTAAACGAAATACAGAAAAGAGAGTCTAAACATGATCTTTGGGAAAAAAAGAATAGAATTTTGATAAAAAAAACATTCAAATTCTGAGAAAACTTAATTTCAGAAAGTTCGAATTTCAGAAAAAACTCCAAATTTGGGGAAACAAATTCAGAATTTCTATTTTAGTGGAACGGACTGATCCTTGGTTATCTTCAAAAATTGATTCACAAATCTTGTCCCCTGAAACTAAGAAAGATTAAAAAACAGAACAACGGTTGCTCAGAGAACAGAACCATTGTTGTGCTTTTAAATCTTTTTTGGTTTCAGGGGACAAGATTTGTGTATCAATTTTTGAACATAATCAAGGACCAGAATTTCTAAAAAAATTTTGAAATAAGGTCAAAATTTAAGGAACTCAAGGACTCAAAATTACGAAAAAAACTGGAATTTTTCGATGACACAAATATTTCGGAATTTTAAGTTTATTCGCGAAATTTTGAGTCAAATAGCGAAATTTTGAGTCAAATAACGAAATTTTCAATCAAATAACGAACCAGTCTGTTCCTTGATGGTTAAACTAGTTATTCATTTGAAATAATTAGTATCAAATCATGTCTGTGTTGGGGTTGGGTTGTTCCTTTACGTAAAAACAATCTTCTGCAACTTTTTTGTTACTAATTTCGTAATTTTAATTTTCTGCAATTGGAGGAGCCAAATTATTGAACTAAGTAAATTCCTATAGTAATTCGTGTCTAAAAATTCGTCTTCTGTGGGACTTTTTGTCAAATTGCTTTCTTTAAAATTGCTCTTTTAAAATTCTTCATTGTTGTATTTCACAATTTTATTCAGAATTTGCTTTTGTAAAATTTTTGACTTTTTTCTAAAATCGATGTTCTTAAAATGTCGACTTGTTCCTCAAAATTAGCCTCTTTTCAAAATTTTTGATTGTATGTCAATGACCTTTTTCATTATGTCTCTTATTAGTCATGTAAATTAAAAAATCTCTTCTTCTCGAAATCTCAACTTCTGTGCCCAAATTCGATATCGTGTTGCAGAGTACAACGTGTTTCATTACAAAATTATTATTTTTTTCGACATTCCAAATTTTTTTCTCAAAATTCATCTTTTATTCTTGAAAATTTGACTATTTTTCTATCTTTCAAAATTAGTCCAATTTTCTAAATATCGTTTTTCTCGAAATTTACCATACTATATTCTCAAAATTTTGAAAATCCAATTTTCCGGAACTCTGCTTCACTCTCCAACTCTTTTCATGTTATTCTCGGATTTTTGGCTTCTATTTTAAAAATTGATATACAAATCTTGTCCCCTGAAACCAAGAAAGATTAGAAAACAGGTTAATATGATAACGAAGGCTTCCACGGCCAGTCAGTACAGGATATACTTCTTCCGGGATTGGACCGTGTCAAAGAACTACTAAAAGTGTTCGAGGTTTCGCCCACCATCGTAGGGGGCTTCTTCAGGAACAAAGAAAGAAAAATAGATGAAAAGAGGAATATGAGGGAATATGCAAAAAAAGAAAAATAAAAAGGCCAATTTCAAAACATCAGAGCACGGTAACTCAGTATGTCCACCATACCAGAGGCGAAACTCTTCTGAATTGAAAATTGGTACAAAGGATAAGAAAGTTTAGACAGAAGAGCACGGTAACTCAGTATGTCCACCATACCAGAGGCGAAACTCTTCTGAAATGAAACTTGGTACAAAGGAAAGTTTAGGCAGAAGAGCACGGTAACTTAGTATGTCCACCATACCAGAGGCGAAACTCTTCCTCTTTTCATCTATTTTTCTTTCTTTGTTCCTGAAGAAGCCCCCTACGATGGTGGGCGAAACGTCGAACACTTTTAATAGTTCTTTGACACGGTCCAATCCCGGAAGAAGTATATCCTGTACAAACAGGTTAATAGTTGCTCTAACGTCTTTTGCCTTATTCTTCATGGTAGACCCTTATTGACCGGAAATATTATGTTTTTTTCAATTTATTTAACATTTCTTCAGCCCAGTCTTTTGATTTTTCGTGTTTCCAAATTTCTACTTTTTCTTGAAGTTCGACGTTTTAAAAAAAAATGATTTTCTTAAAATTTTCGTTTTCTTAAAGTTTCCATTTTTTCGAAATTAGAAGAAATTTTTATAAAAGTGTGATAATTTCTTGAACATTATTTTTTTTTAATTTCTAGGAAAACATTTCTTGGAGAGAACTTTTGACTAGAAGTTTTAAAATTAGAAATTGAATTAAAAAAGTAAACATACAACAACAAAGTAATTTTCCAAATTTATATTTCTACCAAAAAGATTATTTTCTTAGTATTTGGTCAGAATTTTAACAAAAAAAAAGAAAATTTTTGTTTGAAAAATTTCACAAAGATAGTTCTTGGAAAAACGTTTCTCGAGGACGAAGATAAAATGTCCTTATACCTATTTTTCTTGAAATTAGACTTTTTCTGAAATGACTTCTTCCACAAAGTTCCACTTTTTTCTCCAAAATAGTAAAGTTGTAAAATTTGCCTTTGTTCTCGAAATTTCGAACTTTTTCAAAATTCGACTTTCAAAATTCAAATTAAACATTTCAGTTTTTTCAGGCTAGGTTTGCAGTGTTCATAAACTAACAATTAACTAAATTGTAATTCATAACAAGTCTATAATTTTAAAGCTTCTAGCTGTAGATAATTTTAACTTTTTCAGTTCCTTGTGCATGTTGTTTTCAAAATATTTACGAGAAAATGTTGCTTCAATCCTTTTGAGGAAACATAGAACGAGACGAGTTTCGTTTTCAAGTCAAAATTTTAAGAACAAGGTAAACATTTAGATTTGAAATTTTGGAAATAGATTAAAAAAATCATTGGCTGATTTTTTTTAGAAAGGTTAAAGATTCGAGTTTGAAAGTCCAGAATTGAATAAAAATAGAATTCTCGAGTTAAATTTTCTCATCTTTACTCTCGGATAAATTTCAATTCAAGTTCTACCATTTTCCTAAAATTTAAACTCTACCTTCGATGCCTCAACCTTTTATAATCCTAATGATTTTAGATTTCGAGCGGATTTCGAATTTAGAAAAGGAAATTTCGAGAGCAAAGTCCAGAAATGTTTTCCAAACCTTGATATCGCAAAATTCAAAGACAAGCTTTTCTTTTTTCATAAAATGTCAACATAACTTCGAATTTTGGATTTTTTTCTAATAAATTGGAAATTCGACATAATTTTGAAACTGAAAGTCAAAATTTTCCGAAAAAAGTCGAAAATATTAATCTCGAAATTTTGCCATTCCAATTTTAAACTTAAGAATTGAAACACTTTGCTGAAATGTTGATTTCATTCTAAAAATTTCGAATCTTATTAGAAACGAGGGAAAAAACTCATAAACAAAAGATAAGATCAGATTCGAGCGTATTTCGAAATTAAAAATCGAAATTTGGAAAGCAAAATCCGGATTTTTTTTTTCAAATCTTGATGTTGCAAAATTCAAAGACAAGCTTGCAATATTTCTCTTTCTTCATAAAACGTCAACATATCTTCGAATTCTGGAATTTTTTCTAATATGTTGGAAATTCGAGAGAATTTTGGGACTGAAAGCCAAAATTTGCAAAAATTGAAACACAGAATTTGTCCCCTGAAACCAAGAAAGATTAAAAAACACAACAAAGGTTGCTCTAACGCGTTCGACAGCCAAACTGTCATCTTCAGAGAGAAGCTGGAAATTTTGGAGGAAAAATCGAGAATAGCAATCTCGAAATTTTGCCATTCCAATTTTAAACTTAAGAAAACAAACATTTTATTGAATGGTTGATTTTATTGTCAAAATTTCGAATCTTGTTAGAAAGGAGAAAACAGTTATAAATAAGATCATTTTTTCGACGAATTTCGGAACTCTTATTTAAATCACTTCTCGTTTTTTCGAAAGCTTCCCTAATCTTAATTTCGAGTTAAATCTTCCAATTTATATTTTTTTGTTTTTAGAAAGTTTTTTGTATTTTTAAAAGTCTTTTAAAATTGTAAATTTCGTGAAGAAAGTGGATTGTTTTAATTTATTTCGTTACTAAAGCTAAAATTTCGTTATTTGATTCAAAATTTCTTTATTTGGCTCAAAATTTCGTTATTTGTCTTAAAATTTCGTGACAAAAACCTAAAATTCTGAAATTTTTGTGCCACCGAAAATTACCGGTTTTTTTTTTGTAATTTTGTGTTGGTAAAATTTTCAGACACGAATTACTATTCGGATTTAGTTAGTTCAATAATTTGGCTCCTCCAATTGCAGACAATTAAAATTACGAAATTAGTAACAAAAAAGTTGCAGAAGATTTTTTTTTACCTGAAGGAGCAAGCCAACCCCAACACAGACATGTTTTGATACCATTTATTTCAGATGAATAACTAATTTTACCATCAAGGAACGGACTGATTCAAAATTTCGTTATTTTACTTAAAATGTCGCTATTTGACTCAAAATTTTGAAAATAAACCTAAAATTCTAAAATTTTTGTGTCATCGAAAAATTCCAGTTTTTTTTCGTAATTTTAAGTTCTTGAGTTCCTAAAATTTTGATTTTATTTCAATTTTTTTTAGAAATCTGGTCCTTGATTATCTTCAAAAATTGATACACAAATCTTGTCCCTTGAAGCCAAAAAAGATTTAAAAACACAACAATGGTTCTGTTCTCTGAGCAACTGTTGTTCTGTTTTTTAATCTTTCTTAGTTTCAGGGGACGAGATTTGTGAATCAATTTTTGAAGATAACCAAGAATCAGTTCGTTCCACCAAAGTAAAAATTCTGGATTTGTGTCCCAAAATTTGGAGTTTTCTTTTGAATTCGAACCTTCTGAAATCAAGTTCGACGTTTTCTCAGAATTTGAATAGTTTTTTTTTAATCAAAATTCTATTCTTTTTTTCCCAAAGATCTCTCTTTTCTGTATTTCGTTTAATTTTAATTTTTTTCGGCGTTAAAACCGAAAAAAAGATGGAAAATTTTTCATTTCAAAAATTCATTCAAAAAATCCAAATTTCGAGTGTAAAACTGAAAATGTGGAGACTAAAGTCGAAATTCAAAAAATAAAACTGGAACGTTTTGATAAAAAGTGAGATATTTCTAATAATTTTAAATTTCGGGCGAACTTCGAATTTAATCTGGGCCGAAGAAATGTTAAATAAAATTAATAAACATTCGAATTTAAAGATCGAAATTTTGAGATCAAAGTTCACAAAAGTTCCAGACCTAAATTTTGATTTCGCAAAATTCAAAGGTAAGCTTGCATTTTTTTTATAAAAGGTCAACATATTCAATTCTAGATTTTATTTCTAATTAATTAGAAATTCTAGGGAATTTTGGGCTTAAAATTCAAAATTTCCAGAGCAGAGAAAAATCGAGAATAGTGGGATTTAACCTTGAAATTTTGCTATTCCAATTTTAATATTAGTATTTTAGTATCTCTCTGAAGATGCGTTAGAGCAAAGACGCGTTAGAGCAACGTTTGTTGTGTTTTTTAATCTTTTTTGGTTTCAAGGAACAAGTTCTGTATTTCAATTTTTGAAGATAACCAAGGACCAGCCCGTTCCACCAAAAGTCCAATTTTAAACTTAAGAATTTAAACATTTTACTAAAATGTTGATTTTATTTTGAACGAATCTTGTTATTGTAGAAATTTCGAAGGAAAAATTCACGAATAAGCTCATTTTTGCGACGAATTTGGGAATTCTTGGTCTATCATTTCCCATTTTTTCAAAAGCTTACTACCAAGTTAAAACTTTTGATTTGTTTGCTATTTTTATAAAGTTTTTTTTGTGTTTTTAAAATTAATTGCTTAAAATTCAAAATTTCGTGAAGGAGGAATAATTTAATTTAAAAATTAAATTACATATCTTGTCCCTTGAAACCAAGAAAAAATAAAAAACACAACAAAGGTTGCACTAATGCGTTTCGATAACCAAACTATCATCTTCAGAGAGATACTCTCTGAAGCTCGTTAGAGCAACCTTTGTTGTGATTTTTAATCTTTCTTGGCTTCAGGGGACAAGATTTGTATTTCGATTCTCAATTTTCCTTCCAAAATTTCGGCAATAATTTAAAAAATTTAAATTTTTTAGAAATGTTGAGAAAAAATTTCGTC
Organism: Dastarcus helophoroides; assembly: GCA_028583605.1. Lineage (NCBI taxonomy): Eukaryota > Metazoa > Arthropoda > Insecta > Coleoptera > Bothrideridae > Dastarcus > Dastarcus helophoroides. The sequence goes on along the minus strand of CM053336.1, from coordinate 11,640,138 downwards.
TTTTGTTTCCAAAATCCTTGAATCGTTTACTCAAAATTTCAATTCTCATCTCCAAAGTTCATTTCCACCATAATCTAACAATTTAAATTTTTCTGGAAATGTTGAGTAAACAATTAAAAGATTGTAAAAAAAAGGATGAAATTTTAAGAATAAATTGGCCATTTCTTTTAAATTCTTTCAATTTTTCTTCCCTAAGCACATATTGCCTTGTAACATGAAAACTTTTTGTTAAAGTTTAGAGTTTTTTTGAAAATTTTAACTCTTTAAACTTCTTAAAATCTCGATTTTCTTTTTTTTGTGGGTGGAATGGACTGGTTCTTTTTTTTTGGTGGAATGAACTGGTTTTTGGTTATCTTCAAAAATTAGAATACAAATCTTGTCGCCTAAAACCAAGAAAGATTAAAAAACACAACAAAGGTTGCTCTAACGCGTTTAGATAGCCAAGCTATCATCTTCAGAGAGGTACTGTGGGATACTGTGAGTATTTATCTCTGGAGATGATAGTTTGGCTATCGAAATGCGTTAGAGAGTTTGTTGTGTTTTTTAAACTTTTGTTTTTAATCTTTCTTGGTTTCATGGGACAAGATTTGTATCTCAATTTTTGAAGATAACCAAGGACCAGTCCGTTCCAGCAAAATCTTAATTTGAAATCAAAATTTCATTACTAAAATTAAAATTTCGTTATTGATACAAAATGTCATGAGTACTCAGTAAATTTAACATTTTTTGTCATCGAAAATTCTCGGTTTTTTTTTCGTGATTTTGATTTCTTAAAATTTTGACTTTATTTCAATTTTTTTTAGAAATTCTGAATTTGTTTCTCTAAATTTCTAGTTTTTTTTTAAATTTTGAACTTTTTGAAATAAATTTTGATGTTTTCACAGAATTCGAATGCTTTTTTTTCACAATTCATTTCCTTCTTTTTCTTTTCTTCCGAGAAGAATATTTAAATGACTTTTATTCTGAATTTCCTTTGTTTACTTTTGACTTTTTTGAATTTGAAGTTTTCTTTTAAATTTCGAACTTTTTGAAATAAATGTTGATGTTTTCACACAAATTGAATGCTTCTTTTTTCACAATTCATTTCTTTCTTTTCTTCTTTTTTTCCGAAAAGAACATTTAAATGAGTTTGATGGAACGGACTGGTCCTTGGTTACCTTCAAAAATTGAAACACAGAACTTTTCCCCTGAAACCAAGAAACATTAAAAAACACAACAAAGGTTGCTCTTTTAGAGCAACCTTTGTTGTGTTTTTTAATGTTTCTTGGTTTCAGGGGACAAGTTCTGTGTTTCAATATTTAAATGAGTATTATTCTGAATTTCCTTTGTTTAATTTTGACTTATTTGGGCTTTAAAGCCGTCTTGCCTTTAAAGCCGAGAAAAAGATGAACAATTTTCCATTTCAAAAAAATTCACCCAAAAGATCAAAATTTCGAGTCTAAAAGTCCAAATGTCGAGCTTAAAGTCCAGATATTAAGCTTAAAATCGAAATTCTAAGAATAAAGCTGGGAATTTTTGAAAAAAGTCACTTTTGATAGAACCTGAAATATTACAAGGAAGGATGCCTTTTTTAAAAAATTCTCGACTTGTATTATTTTTCTTTCGACTTTATGAATGTCCAGTTCCATAAATTTGAGGAAAATTGTTTAAAATTTAACGCAAACACTCGACGTTTCAAGTTTTTCTGGAAATTTGGGTTTTTTTCTCAAAATTAACTATCCTGGTTGCTCGTTCTTTGATCCTAAAATGATCAAAATTGTATAAACCTTAATTGGAATTTGCTGCTAGCTTATACCAAGATTTTTGAACCATAAATACTCCCAACTTATTCAGTATGGATTCAATCAATTCCTACTTTTAGAAACCTTTAGAATAGTAATTTCAGGAATGTTTATAAGAAGATAAAATTAGACAGTTATTTAAATTCAGATCTCTGGAATTATTCGCAAATGTTTTGTTCTTCCTTTAAATATTATCTAATTGATGAATCTATGTTTAAATCTGGGGTGTAGGTAAGCCTAAGTTTAATTGGGTGTATCTGCATTTTTTTCTGGTTAAGTTTATACTCTTTTAAAGTTTCAGATGTTGCAGACACTCGTAGCTTTTTCAGCTCATTGCTCAATTAACTCGTATTTCTGAGAAGTCAACAAGGACATATAACTTCTTTAAATCGAGTTAAAAACGAGGAGACATAATGGCATTTCAATCTTAAACGAGGCAAAAATAATGCAATATTGTTGCATAAACTTTGAACTAGTTTACACAGATGACCATTAAAGGTTTAAATGAAATGGTTCGATTCGCATGGCGGATTATCGAAGATAAATCGTAGATTCGATAGTGATACTTTTAACCATGACATTCGGCGTTGGTTTTCAAAGTTTTCTCGAAGTTGTTTACATAAATTTGATACGTTGCCACTCGGATATGCATGACTTTTATATATTTCTAACGAGAAAATGTCAATCATAGAGCGACAGACTATTCCTAATTATTATTTAATGACTTTTATCTTCCACGTAAAATACGGTCACGTAAAATCTCTATTTTCTTTTATACAAACCTCGTTAATACTTTTTTTTTAGCAATTTTAGTCTCATTTTATAATTTCGGCCGTTAATTGATTGTTGTTCTGCAAGTCATCTGATTCAACAGATTTTTTTTCACCTAATAAACGTATTTGTTTTTAAATTAATTTAACTTGTAGGACACATCAAATTAGTTAACAAATCATTAAGGTGATTTCTGTCTAGTGTAATTAAATATGAAAACGAAGATGTGTTGCGTAAGAATAAATTGTTATTTCTCATCACGTGCTACTCTTGAAGCTGTATTTCTGTATAATGCGTCCAACGAGGCATTAGGCAGCAATACAGTTAACGTATCTTGGTCCCATGATAACTGAGGATCTCTTGGACACAACTTAAAATTTGTTCATTTTCATTTCGTTCGATTCGTTCGTTTCATTTGTTTCGTTCGTTTCGTTCGTTTCGTTCATTTCGTTCGTTTCGTTCGTTTCGTTCGTTTCGTTCGTTTCGTTCGTTTCGTTCGTTTCGTTCGTTTCGTTCGTTTCGTTCGTTTCGTTCGTTTCGTTCGTTTCGTTCGTTTCGTTCGTTTCGTTCGTTTCGTTCGTTTCGTTCGTTCGTTTCGTTCGTTTCGTTCGTTTCGTTCGTTTCGTTCGTTTCGTTCGTTTCGTTCGTTTCGTTCGTTTCGTTCGTTTCGTTCGTTTCGTTCGTTTCGTTCGTTTCGTTCGTTTCGTTCGTTTCGTTCGTTTCGTTCGTTTCGTTCGTTTCGTTCGTTTCGTTCGTTTTCTTAGTTTCGTTCGTTTTGTTCGTTTCATTCGTTTCGTTCGTTTCGTTCATCTCGTTCGTAGCACATAGAGTTTTTTCATCATTCTTTGGACCTTGGTCGCAATAGAAATTAGTCCCAAGTTCCTAAGGTGTGCAGTTTCCACACAATTCATCTTTGCCCCAAGTTTGAAAGCTTACAGTTCTGACGTTTGTTTTTTTTGAAGTGATTGTGTGTAGTGCGATTTAGGTGGAAGAGTCCTTGGTTATCTTTAAAAATTGAAATACAAATCTTGTCCCCTGAAACCAAGAAAGATTAAAAAACACAAGGGAGGTTGGTCTAACGCGTTTCGACAGCAAAGCTATCATCTTCAGAGAGATACTGCATTGGAGCAACCTCTGTTGTGTTTTTTTATCTTTCTTGGTTTCAGGGGACAAGATTTGTATTTCATTTTTTGTTGTACGATGTTTTCGAATTCTAACTAAAGTGAGTGTCTTTCCTAATATATGTTAACATTTCTACTTTATGGACTTCATATTCATATGTTGTCAAACATTAAACTTCACATTAAAAGCTATCATCTCGTATATAATTTTATTTAAAATGTGGATATCGAAAGTTCTTTTGATAGATTGGTTGTTATAGTCGCAATTTGTGCAGACGAAGCTTTAGATGCCCTCTATCGTTGACACTCAGCGCCTCCATTTAGAAAATCATGGGGGTGGGCTAGTTTTAGAACTAAGTGAAGCCTCGTATAACTTTTCCAAAGTTTCCTCTTAGTTACAGATGCTTTGGAGGCAGCTTTAGTCAGCTTAAAGCCCCTGCAGCCTTTTTTCTACTTTCGATTAGAGAACTTCATTTAATAATAACAGTTATTACACTTATCTTCACCAAGTAACTTTGTTAAAAAGCCCCCAAATTCGACACTTCACTCGTCAAAGTCTGTAAGTGGAATTTTAATTCGTCAGGTTGTATCTGGCACATAACGGTTGCTATCTGATTTTATAATTTTTCACTTTCTTATTCAGATTATATTTTCAATTAAATCAAAGATAAAAAGTAGTACATGCGTTGCCCAACAGTTATAAATAATACATTTTAATTACAAACTGGCAAAATTAGCGCCTGACCGTTGGCCTTTTTAATTTCTTTATTTATTGCCAAAGGTCAAACTCGTTTTTGTAATTATATCTAATCATAGGTAAGCACGAAAATGCGAAGTTTCTGTCTATTGTAATTATTTTTTATTCAGCACCCTTGGGTGTTGGCATACCCAAGGAAAATAATATTATCACTTCCGAGGTTAGTACCCCGGACTCGCTGCTCCCTTGCGTGGTAGTTATCGCGCTGATATCTGTCTCATTCGCTGCAATGAATGTTTCATTCCTTCCCTTTCACACTGATAAAATTTCGTACCAGTGCCACAAGTGCTGCCAACAGCAAAGGCTAAACAAAATCTGATAGTACTCCATTTTCTTCGTTTTTACGATTCGGGGAATTCCCGTGTTTCCTTTCAGCTGTCAACTGTCGTCGGATTATGCTTTTATGTTAGAGCAGTCGTCATCATTTCTAAATTCCTGATCCTTTTAAGACATTAATGCACCTTATTTATCATGATTAATAGTTTGTTATCTTTTTGTTTAAAAATTGAAGGACAAAACTTGTCCCCTGAAGCCAAGAAGGATTTTTTTGAAGATACCCAAGGACCGGTCCGTTCCACCACAAAAAATCTTTGTGTTTCTTAATTTTTCTTAGTTTCCAATACAATTTTAAAAGTCCAAATATATTTATTTATGTCTTTGCATTTCTAGTCAAGCATCATCATTGAAATTCATAAGCGTAGGCAGGATTTAGTTCAGGCGAGGGGCAAGAATCATTTTGAAAAATTGATAAAAAGAGAAAACCGGAAAACGTTCCGAGTATATGTATATTTTTATTTAACTACATGAACTGAGTAATCGAATTTTCAGATTAACTTAGAAATTTGGAAATAGAGTCGAACTTTGCGAAAATAGTCAGAAAATTGAATCTAAAATAAAAACCGATCCTTTCGGAAAACTTTAAAAACTATCCAAATTTCGAAGATTTAAAAAAATAACGATTTTAAAAAATACCGTCGAAATGTCAAGAAAAAGGTTGAAATCTCCTAAAGAAAAGTGAACATTTTCAAGAGAAATTTTAATTTTGAAAGAGACGAGGAAAAACGAATTTTGGGAATAAGTTGGAATGTTTAGAAATTCGTGTTTAAAATAAAATTCTAACCTTTCGAAAAATCTCAAAAATTGTTGAAAATTCGAGAAAATTCTATTTTTAAAGGTGGAATTTTGTGAAAAAAGATGTAATTTTCAAAAAAAGTTGGAACTTTGAGAAAAATCTTTCGCTGTAAACGGAAATTTTCAGAAGCATAAAACATCCCTATTTCTAGTACGAGTCAAAATTTCCAGAATAAGACAACTTTTGAGAAACATGAAATTTTCGGAAACTTAAATTTGAAAAAAAAATCAGAAAAAAAACGAATATTAAAAAAATGAAAGTTCAATTTTGAGAGAAAAATGTAGAATCAAGTCGTAATTTCCAAAACGACCAATTTTTTCGAAAAAAATCATTTTGGGAAAGGATTTTTTAGAAAACCGAAATTGAATAAGAACCCAACCTTTCAGAAGAACTCGAAATTTCTAAGTATGCCAAAATATTTCCAAAGACCAAATGTTGTGAAAAAATTTGCAATTTTCAAAAACGCTTTTCTTGAAATGTTTACTTTTTTATTTTAATTTTGACATAATATTTAAATATCAATAAAGAAATTGAATGTACAAGAAATCTTGTTCTCGAAATTACCCAAAAATATTTTTCGCAACATTTTTAATTTTTGATAACATGCCGACCTAATTTAGAGGAAACAGACGTATTTCGAGAAAACTGAAATTTAAAGGAAAAGCCAATTTCGAGGAAAAAGTCCAAAAAGTTCCAGAAACTAAAACATGGCATTTTGAAATTAAAGTCAATATTTCGAAAATAAGGCGAAATATGAAGATGAAATTTCTAGTCAAATTTAAAAAAGTCAAAATTTAAAGAAAAGACAAATATTCAGAAAAGTGGCCTAATTTTGATAGAAAAAATGATTTCCGAAAAACGAGCCCAAAAAGTGGAATTTTGAGAATAAAGTCGAAATTTCTGAAAAGACGAAATTAAACTAATTTTAAGAGAAACTCAAAATTTTTAGCTTAGTTGAATATTGAATTTTGATATAATAATATCGGGAAAAAGGCAAATTTTAAGAAACCTGTTAAAAGTTCTGAAAAATCAAATTCCAAACTGATCAAAATCTTCAGAGAAATCTCGATGTTAATAAAAATAAAGTAATTTAAAAAAACAAAATCTCTGAAAAGCAGTCGACATTTCTAGAAAAACTACTAAATGAAGCATCAGAGATCGAAATTTTCCAGAAAAAATTCAAACTTAAAGAAAAAGTGCAACTTTGAGAATAGCCGTCCATTTGTGGAAAAACGAGTCTTGAAAAAAAAGTCAACATTTTAAGAAAGATACGAATTTTCAGGAAAAATATTCAGTTTTCCGGGAACACACAGGATGGGATTTCAGGATAATTTTAAATTTGCGAAAAAAGGCGGATTTTGAGAAAAATATCAAAGTTTCGATTTTTCTAAATTTGTTTTTTTTTTTGTAAATTTCGATTTTTTTCCCTTGAAAAACAAAAAAAAAAGATCGAAATTTTGAGAAAAAAGTCAAAATTTAGTAAACACTCGAAATTCTTCAGAGAGAGTCAAATTTTGTCGAAATTTTGGAAAAAGGACAAATTTTGAGAAAAATGTAATTTCTAGATTTTTGTCTTGAGCGCTTGAATCAGAGGCAGACATGCGCCCTGTTTTGCCCTACCCTGAATCAGAAAATGTCCAATATTGAAATAATGGTCGAAATTTTGAGAAACAAGTTGTATTTCCCCATTCCAGGGGAATTTTCTCGAAATTTTTTGTCTTTTTACAAAATTTCTAAAAAGTCATTATAAAAATTTTCAGATAAATATTGTTATCAAAAAATTGATCAAGTTTTAAGCAAAAGGGTAAAGCTTGATAAAAAAAAGTCGAAATTAAATAAAACGATGCATTTTGAGATAAAAATTCGAAATTTGTAGTTAAATTGAATTCTGATAAAATAAATCGGATTTTAGGAATACATTTGAAATTTCCAAAGAAATTTATGAAAGAGGACGAATATCGTGAAATAAGTCAAATTTCGAGAAAATATCAATATATTAAAGAAGGACGCCTTTTGTCGAATAGAAATTTTTTAGAGAAAGTTTCTTCAGTTCAATATTTCGTTAACCACACGAACTAGGGGGGGGGGGGCAAGCGCCCTGCTCTGCCCTATTCTAACTACGTCTATGTTAAAACTAATTCCACAAAGACGAAGGCCTCTTAAAGACCCACCCGCCCGGAGCCTCGCAATGGCTAAGACCCCCCCTGATTTCTTCAACTAGAAATGCATCCAGTTATCAATTTATCAGTGGCTCGTTCCTATTACCAAATAAAAAAGTACTTCCATGTCTTGAAAACCTTAAAGATATCACCTAGTACGTGCTATTGACTTATTAACTGTAAAAATGTCGCTTACGTTGAACACTCCGTACATTCTATTTCTCCAAATTCTCGAGTTTTGGTACCAATGGTCTACTTCTTCTTCTTCTCGAGCTTCTAAGTTAAAGCTATATTTTACGACCCTTGAATTTTACTGAAATGCCGAATACTTTCTCAAGTGTTTATACTTCAAATTTAAGTATCTTAAAATTTCAGCATTAAGACTTTTTTCCTCAAATTTTCTGTTAAACACTCGAAATCTCCACAATATTATAACAAATCATATTCGTGATTGTGACGTGTAAGGAACCCTCTAGAAACATTTGATAATGGGAGCGGCCGCAGAATGAATCGTACGGCAGATAAACGCCCCAGACGTTTTCGCGAGCGATAATCTTATCTGTACGGAGATCCGTTCTAGATCACCGGAAGGGTATAAATAGGCGATCGTCTTTCCCTCAGGCGTCAGTTGATCAGATAGCTAAACAGTCTGATTTTGGTGGAACGGACTGGTCCTTGGTTATCTTCAAAAATTGAAATACAAATCTTGTCCCCTGAAACCAAGAAAGATTAAAAAATACAACAGATGTTGCTCTAGCGCGTTTCGATAGCCAAGCTATCATCTTCAGAGAGATACAGTCTGATAGTTAAGTGAATTATAATTGTAGTGTTCCGAAATAAGTTTGGAAATAAAGTGTTACAATTCACGAAGTTTTAATTATCGAACCGACAACACGCAAGAATATTCTAGTTTAAAGTTGAAATTTTAAAATTTGGATTCAAATGTAGAGAGTAATTTTGATTAATTAATAAATTTGATAAAATTTTCAATTTCGGTCGAAAATGTTGACACATTAACCCAAAACTTGTGACGTTTTCTGAAAATCGAGTCTTTTTCACTTCAATCGAAAAATTGCAAATTAATTTTCAAATTTTGGCTCATACTAAGGTTTGAAATTTTGTAGAAACTTTCAATTTAGAAGTCAAAATTTTTTACTCAACATTTTTGAGGTTTTTCTCGAAATATCGAGTTTGAATTCCAATACTCGACCAATTCCCAAATGGGGTATAAGAATAACGTAATACAACAGATTGCTGTGCACAGCCTTTAAGAGTTCGTGCAGATTTGCAGAATGATATTTGTTCAAATTCAGCGATACGATAATGTGTGCATTTGGCGGCATGGCCGGTCTCAACTATATATTAGGTAGCAAAGTTGCGCTCTATGGCATTAGATGACGCTGTTGGACTGCCATATTAAAAGAATCCTACGTGACACTAACGTTGTAATCTTGTTTTCTAACGTTAGATGGCCCATAGAGAGTTTTGGGAGTATCTAGAACAGTTTTCCGAAAAAAAAAAACGCATCATATTAACGATCCCACCTTGCAAGGTAGGTCTCTACCAATTTCTGTCAAAATCACTTCAGTAATTGAGCCATGAAATGCAAAGAAACAGGCAGACCAACACCCTTTTGTATTTATCTATTTGTTAGGGTAATTAAATTCTTAGTTTTTCTCGCCATTTTTGTTGAGCTTTTCCAGTTTATACTTCAATAGCGATAGCTGAAAAGGTCAATTGTTTTCAAGCTGTGAAAATCTGATCTGATCAGGATAAACAGTTATAAGATTTAGATAAGATATGATTCATTCAGTATTTATACAGTAGACTGATAACTAAAGAAAAAAATGATTTTTCTGTAAAACTCGTTAATTCAGCACGAAATTAACAAAACATGATTCTTACGCTGGATACAATCGTGTATTAATTGAATTTATTTTTGTTTTAGGTAAGGAAACGCTTCTCAATTCAAGGTATGTACTACATCCGGTTTCAAAGCTGGATATAAGCAAATAGAAAAAGACTCAAGGTTCGTTGTACATCTCAAGTATTAGGAGAATAAGACTGTTTAAATGCGTCCTTTACGCGCACTTCCACACCTGTGGTTATTTCAGGAACAAACAGAAACTCTGGAGCGGGTTAACTCCACTACCAACAATAACCTCGATCAGAAAAACGTCCAACGTGTTGGGACGATCTAATTAAGTAAAAACTTTGTCATATAGTGAGTTGTTTGTGTTCTTTCAGTTTTAGGAGACTGGGATTTTATCGAAATGAGTTTTTGTTTATTAATTTTGACAAATGACCAATTAAATGTTCTGTAATTAAACAGTTAAACGTGCTTAAAATTGAAAATATGTACAACCGCAACCATAAACTAGTTTCGGCCTTCCTTGGCCTCATCAGCATGGTACGGTGGTTGTATACACTTCCAACTAAAGTCACGCCGAGGACGTTTGTATCTAAGGATGTTGCGATGCAACCCGTGACACAAGCTTTGCCTCATCTTCGTGAACTTTACGATTGCAATCTAGTTTACATTAGATTCTAATGAAATTAGATTTCAATTGCATCGTAATAAACTTGTATATATTCGTATATACAAGGCTTATTATCTCAGCAGTTATTAATTTTATTTAACATTTCTGCGACTCAGTTTGGAAATATTTAAATTTTTATTGTTTGTTGATAATATTATAAAACAGTTTTTGAAATATGACTACGTGATATCTAAATGGGTTTGCTAAAAATGTGCAACTTACATCGAACATAGAAATAAACTTGAGCCCTAGAAATTAAACCACCTCGTTTTTAATTGAATACATCTGAAACGTGGGAAATATATTGATCCATTAATAAGTTATTATTATTATAAGTGGATGTCATTATCGGCTTTCTTCTAATTGACCTTCCACTGAACAAATGAGATTAATTGCCACAAATATCCTGGACTTTATTCCACTCGAAGATCGATGGACATTCCTCGCGACAATTAAATGATAAAATCTATATTTTCGCTTCTGAATGACATTATTCAAATGTTGCTCTCTAATGGTTACAGAGTTACTTACTTATTGATGAAGATTAATAACTGTTAAGAATCCTGATCTTGCATCTGTCAAGTTCTATTTTTCGAGGGTACAGACATGATGAAGCAGCTGATCGAGATTTTTCTGCCAAGAACAAATTTTCTAAAAATGTGGTCAAATAAAAATGCTTAAATCAAATGGTAACCCAAACGCTGTGGTGGAAGGGATTGGTGCTTGGTTACTTTCAAAAATTGATATACAAATCATATCTCCTGAGACAAAAAAGGGTAAAAAAGACAACAACAGTTGCTCTAACACATTTCGATGTCTTTTTTAATCTTTCTTGTGTTCAGGGATCAAGCTCAAACGTTTTCTGCCAAGAACGTAGACAAAAGTACCATTTGAAACTTTGTGCCATATTTAGATCATTTTAAAGCCCAAGTTCTTACGCTAAAAACCAAGCAGTCTTTAAGTGTTGACTTCAACTAGAATCTTCAACTTCTAATTTTGGGGATCTAAACTTCCAAAGGAAATTAATCTCTAAGCTTTGAAGGAAATTAATTTAGAACTCTACAGTTGTAATGGTATCCATCTAGTCCTCTGAATTCACAAGGAAATCCATCCAAGTTTTGAAGTTTTAAGAAACCTTTTTTAGGGCTCCAACAGTTAATAGAGTGGATAAGTTCTGAAGTGACAAGTATATTCATGTAGAGTGCTGTATTATCAATAAGATTCATTTGAGGCCCCCAATTTTAAAAGACATCCTTCTAAGGTTTATAGTCCTAATAGAAACTCTCAACAGAAATACTTAAAATGTTGATTTTTTAAAAATTTATTTAGAATTGTGAGCTCTTCACTAACCTCACAATTCCAAGAAAAATTAATCTCTATTGAACTAGAGCACAATTGCAATGATATCCATCGAGTGCTGTGAACTCTCAAGGAAGGTCATCTATTAAAATCTCAAGATAATTCTTCTAGAGCTCCAATAATTTTTAAAGAGGGTATTTTAAACGTCTTGAGTTGTTTTAAGAAAACTTATTCAGAGCTCTAACCTGTTTGGAAAATTGATTTATACTTCAAAATTGACATAGAGACAAATTTAAGGCCCCAATCTCCTAAGCCCCCACATTTCAAAGAATCTAGAGCATATGGAAACTTCCAGAGGTTCCCAAATGGTGCAAAATTTGCTTTTAAGAGTCTTCTTAAGATAATAGAGTTATCGAAATTGTAAAATTATTAGATAAACCTAATTAGGGGTCTAAACCCCCAAGGATCTTTAACTACGGTTGCAAACTTCAAAAAGCAAATTCATTTTAAATTGTATACACCTAATGAAACTCAGTTAGAGGGTGAACTTATCAAGGACCATTCATTTAAAGTTTTAAAGAGAGAATGATGCTGCCTAAAGCATCAAATTATTTACCTACTAAATTTATTTGGAATTTCAAATTTCTGTAGCCATTTTTTAAGAGTTTTAACTGCTGGAAGGAATGTCATTAGATTCTCAAGAAAGCCTACCCGTTCAGCAATAAATTCTCTTAAAGAGCTCTTACAGTCAACATTTTTTAGAGTCTGAATTGGGAAATATTGTCAGAAAGTGAACATTATGGTAACATAAAGATTTCTCATGCTAAAGACATCTATCAAAATTATCTTATAGGTATCTGTTAGATGTCCGTAATCTGACGACTAAGAAAAGTTATCTAAATGTTAACATTTCTGTGGCTCTTAAAGTTATCGCTATAATGATATCTTTAAGATATCTTTCTGATTTAGCTGCTGTATGGGTATCCAGAGCTCTAAATTTCCAAATCGACGATTTTCTTGATTCTGTCTTCTATCTTCCATTAAGTATATCAATTGTGCTGACCTACTGCTGCTGATACGGCATATTTGAGGAAAAATAGATCGCTTTTGGTTTCTCCTGGATATTCTCGCCATATGTTGGCTACTGCTAGGCGGTAAACATAAACAAGCAACAGGTTGAGATCTCGTGCAGAGATCAAACTCCCCCACATTAGAAAGTAGCTGGATTCGTAGATAGCTAGCCGATGGATGGTTTCTTTCTTCCGCGGATATTCGCCGTAATTTCACTCGACCTTCATTTACGCACACGGCTCGTAAGGCAGTTATCTCCCTCATCAAAAGAAATAAATGTTAGATGGGCGTCTAAAGTGTGTTATTATATCGGACAGGTGCGACGTAAATTGATGTTCGACGCGAAACGTTAACGCGAAAATTACTTTTCACACAATCAAGCCGAATATAGGAAGTCAAGGAAGTTTATAAACACATTAAAGTCTTGGAAATCTCGTTTGTTTTCTTGTTTATGCAAATGGTCAATTTCTAGTATTAATCAATGGCTAGAGTTACACATTGTTGGGTTGTTTCAAATGTCAAAGCGAAGATAATGAATTCGTTTATTTTTTTAACTATCTCTTTAGTGGTTCATTGCACTTGCCTTCGGTCTTATTTCATGATGCATGCTAAATTAAAAGGTTCTTTCTAACCAAAGTTCCTAAAGTAGTGTCTGGAACCTTGAAATTCGATGAAAACTTCTGAAATAGTGATCATGACGACGAAAGTTAAATTTTTAGAGGTAAATGAGGTTTTTGTGACTGTGGGCGTAATTTATGTGCAATATTGCCGAAATTGTATTTACATTTCCCAATCGCATTTTTTCACCTATACGCAAACACCTTTACGCATTGTTGCTAAACAATATGATATGTTTACGGTTACTATGAGCTGTGAGTGATAAATGTTGCAAAATTTGTAGAAATAACGCCTAATACCCGACAGCTCGGGTAGGTATACACACGAAGATTACAATTCAATGTCGAAGCCCACATAATTATATTCATTTAATTCATCAAATGCGATGAATAATGGGCATCGTTAACAAACAATAATTTATTTTTACAAATAATGCATTCACGAATAATTTACCTAATGAGTATCTATTACACTCTCGGCATCTTCTGTGACTAATTTAATTCCATTGTACTGGAAGATTATTAAATTGCATCTGGAAGAAAATGGAAATATTTAATTACATTCTCTAACAATTATGTCAAAACTTGAGTTATCTTCCGTTGCATGTTCACATTCACTTAATCTTAATGTCGTAGCTCGGGCATTTTGAACACGACTGAAGATTCCGATTTCGAAATCTTTTCAGAGACATACACGCAGTACCAAATCACTGCAGATTGACTACAGTTGTACTATTTTTAAATAGCTGAGGATTTTCTTATTCAACACTAGAATTTAGTTAGTCAATACTAGAATTTTCTTAGTCCTAAAGTTGGAAGCTTCTAACTTCTCGAGATCCTTCTAGAACGTGGTTGACTTCAATTCATCCAAAGCGCTGTTTTGTCAAAGAAAAACGTCAAGGAATTAACAATATCCTAGTGGACCATAAAATTCCCTCTAGTGGGTTCTGTCCATATTAAAAGTAAATGTAAGCATCAATTTTTTTTGAAATGACCATCCGAACAATCCACCACTTAGAAGCTGGATTCTTTTAAAGAATACTTCGCATCAGTTACTAAAATCCAAATCAGGTCAACACTAAAGTACTGTTCTGTGATTGGATTTTAGCCCTAAAATACACCCTTTTGGATTCAGTATAAAGAAGATAATTCGCTTGATGGTTGATGGGACTTTGTGTCTCTCAGGCACTGCAGTAGGGGCAGTTGTTTGACGACTTGGTCGTTTCTGCGAGTACTATCTCTGAAGATTCTCCCAAGAACTAATGGTTCTAATTCCCCCAAAAGCAACATTCCTAAGACTAAAGACCGTCGGAAGTAGCACGCTTGACTAGCGAGACTTCTTACTTATGAAGACATTTTTTTCTGTAGAACTTCTAAATTCGTTGCCAAATAGAATTTTCCCAGCTAATTATCTACAACTTATTCTCGTTTAAAGCAACCAGTTATCACCAACTCTCTTTATTTTTGCCTCCTAAGTGTGATGCTCTAAGGGAACAATAAGGTTACCTTTTGCGAGGGATTGTACATAAAAAAATAGCGCTTCAGATGTCCATTCTTAGTTTTCTTAAGAATTCAAAAGTCTTGGATAAAAATTAATTATTTAAGGATCTAGATTTTCATTAAAAATTTTGTGGCTAGAGATAAATTTTATTGAGATTAAAGACGTGTAACATCTATAGCTTAAGTTTATGGAATTTTGAAGCACCAAATGAGTTTTGTGCTCCACTGAAAAAATTAAACCCTTTAGTTCCATCGAAACAGTGGAGCTGTTTCTTCAGCAACTCGCACTTCAGAAGCAAAAGCAGAAGACTCGTCTTCTAGAAGTAGTTTACTTGCTTCTATACCAGGGAAGGCTTAAAAGTCTCGTTATCCACTGAAAAATAAAGCGTCCTGTTCTACTGGAACAGTGCAAGATCATCGGCTCATCAACAGTTTGTATTGGTTGCTTTGGTAGCAGAAGAAGCTGAAGTCTAGAATTACTTAGTTTGCTTTTGTAGCAGAGAAGATTTAAAAGTCTTGTTGTCCACCAAAAGAACCACTGGAAAAGTGAAAGACTCCTTCAGCAACTCGTACTCTGTTTGCTTCGACAACAGAAGTCTAGACGCACTTCACCTGCTTCTGTAGCAGAGAAAACTTAAAAGTCTCGTTGTTCGCTTAGAGAATTAAAGCCAGTTCTTTCACTGGAACAATGAGGAACCATCGCTTCTTCATCAGCTCCTTATTTGCTTGGTTCGATAGCAGAAGATTTGGATCAAAAATCTAGACCCACTTCATTTGCTTCTATAGTAGAGAGGACTGAAATATGGTTGTCTTAAAGGCTTTGTTGTTCGCTGAAAAAATTTCTTGTTCCACTAGAGGAGTGAAAATCTGTCGCTTCTTCAGCAGCTGGTACCTTTCTTGATTCAAAAGCAGAAGACCTGGATCAGAAGTGTCGACTCCGGACGTATTTCACTGGCTTCTAGAGCAGAGAAGACTTCGCTTAAAGATTTGAAGCGTCTTCTTCCACTAGAACAATAAAAAATCAGCACCAATGGAAAAATGAAACACTCCTTCAGCAACTCTGTTTACTTCGACAGCAGAAGTCTAGATGCACCCCACCTGGTTCTATTGCAGAGAAAACTGGAAAGTCTCGTTGTTCCCTTAGAAAATTAAAGCGAGTTCTTTCACTGAAACAATGAGGAACCATCGCTTCTTTATCAGCTCCTACTTTGCTTGGTTCGATAGCAGAAGACTTGGACCAAAAGTCTAGAAGCACTTCATTTGCTTCTGTAGTAGAGAAGACTGAAAAATCTGGTTATCCACTGAAACAGGTAAACCTTTTTTTTACTAGAGTAATGAAGAATTATCGCTTCTTCAACAGCTCATGCTTACTTCTAAGTAGGAAGCTCACAGACGAGAAGTCTTTATTTGGTTTGG
Organism: Dastarcus helophoroides; assembly: GCA_028583605.1. Classification (NCBI taxonomy): domain Eukaryota; kingdom Metazoa; phylum Arthropoda; class Insecta; order Coleoptera; family Bothrideridae; genus Dastarcus; species Dastarcus helophoroides. The sequence continues at coordinate 11,623,974 of CM053336.1, read as the reverse complement.
TAGCAGCAAAGACTTAAAGGTTTTGTTGTTCGCTGAAAAAATTGACGTTTCTTATTCCACTAGAGGAGTGAAAGTCTGTCGCTTCTTCAGCAGCTGGTACCTTTCTTGATTCGAAAGCAGAAGACTTGGATCAGAAGTGTCGACTCCGGACGTATTTCACTGGCTTCTAGAGCAGAGAAGACTTCGCTTAAAGATTTGAAGCGTCTTCTTCCACTAGAACAATAAAAAATCAGTACTTTTTCATCAACTCATACTTTGCTTGGTTCGGTAGCAAATGATACTTTGCTTTTATCGAAAGCGGAAAACCTAGACCAGAAATGTAGACTTTAGAAGCATTTCACTTGCTTCTGGAGCAGAGAAGACTAAAAAGTCCTTTTATTCGCACTTCATTTGCTTCTATAGTAGAGAAGACTGAAATCTGATTGTCTACTGAAAGACGTAAACCTTTTTTTCTACTAGAACAATGAAGAATCGACGCTTCTTCAACAGCTCATACTTACTTCTACAGCAGGAAACTCAGACAAAGGTCTAGAATTATTTTATTTGGTTCGGTAGCAGGGAAGAATTAAAGGTCTCGTTGTTCGCTGAAGAAATTAAAATTTCTTGTTCCACTAGAAGAGTCAAAGTCTGTCGCTTCTTCAGTAACTGCTACCTGGATCAGAAGTGTGCACTCCAGATATATTTCACTTGCTTCTGGAGCAGAGAAGAGTAAAAGTCCCCTCGTTCGCTTAAAGATTTAAAGCCTGAAGAGGTGAAAGAGTGGAAGAAGTTCCACTAGAACAATAAAGAACCTCCACTTTTTCATTAACTCATGCTTTGCTTGGTTCGGTAACAGATAATACTTTGCCGTTGTGGAAAGCAGAAGACCTAGATCAAAATGTAGACTTTATATGCATTTCACTTGCTTCTGGAGCATCTTCTTCTTATGGTGCAATGCTTTTCTTCAAACGTGGGCTATCTCCATGACAACTTCGTTGAATCATTCTCTATCTTTCGCAACTCGGACAATAAAAGACTAAAAAGTCCTATTATTCGTTGCCTCTTCTTCCACTGGAACAATTAAGAATTATCGCTTCTTCATCAGCTCCTGCTTTGCTTTGTTAGATGGCAGAAGACTTGGAGCAAAAATCTAGATGCACTTCACCCGCTTCTGTAATAGAGAAGGCTGAAAAATATGGTTGTCAACTGATAGAAGTAAACCTTTTTTCCACTGTAATTCAAACATCATCGCTTTTTCAGCAGCTCGTAATTACTTCTATGTCAGGAAACTTAGCTGTTTTGCTTCTATAACAGAGAAGGCTTGAAGGTCTCGTTGTTCGCTGAAAAAATTAAATCTTTTGTCCCCCTAGAAAAGTGAAAAATTGTTACATCTTCAATAGCTGGTACTTTGCTTGTTTTGATAAAAGACCTTGACTTACACTCTAGAAACATTTTATTTTGGAGCAGAGAAGACTGAAGAATCCTGTTGTTCGCTGCCTTCTTCCACTGGAACAATGAAAAACTCTTGCTTCTTCATCTGTTCCTACTTTACTTGGCCCGATAGCAGAAGACTTGAACCAAAGTCTAGACGTACTTCATTTACTTCTATAGTAGAGAAGACTGATAAATCTGGTTATCTACTGAAATAAGTAAAACTTTTTTCCACTGAAACAATGAAGAGGCATCTCTTCTTCAACAGCTCATACTTACTTCGGAAGACTTAGACCAAAAGTCTAAAATTACTTTATTTGCTCCAGTAGGAGAGACGACTTAAAAGTGTAGTTATTGGGTGGAAAAAATCTCCTGCTCCACTAGAAGAGTGAAAGTCTGCCGCCTCTTCAGCAGCTGGTACTTGCTTGATTTGAAATCAGAAGACCTAGATCAAAAGTGTGGAATCCAAATGCATTTTACTTGCTTCTGGAGCAGAGAAAACCGAAAAATCCCCTCATTCGCTTAAAGATTTAAAGCCTCTTCTTCCACTAAAACAATAAAGAACCCCCACTTTTTTATCAACATATAATTTGCTTGGTTCGGTAGCAGATAATACCTTGTTTTTATCGAAAGCAGAAGACCTGGATCAGAAATGTAGGCCTTAGAGGCATTTCACTTGCTTCTGGAGTATAGAATACTAAAAAGTATTACTATTCGCTGCCTCTTCTTTCACTGGAACGATTAGGAACTATCGCTTCTTCAATTAGGTCCTATTTTTCTTGGTTCGGTGGCAAAGGACTTGGACCAAAAGTCTAAACGCACTTCACCTGCTTCTGTAGTAGATAAGACTAGAAAATCTGGTTGTCCACTGAAACAAGTAAACTTTTTTTTCCACTTGAATTCCAGAATCATCGCTTCTTCAACGGGTTGTCATTACTTCTATGGCAGTAAACTTAGCTTCTTTGCTTTTATAGCAGAGAAGACTTGAAAGTCCCGTTATTTGCTAAAAAAATTAAAGTTTCTTTTGTTCCAAAAATTGAAATACAGAACTTGTTTCCTGAAACCAAGAAAGATTAAAAAACACAACAAACGTTGGTCTAACGCGTTTCGACAGCCAAGCTGTCATCTTCAGAGAGATACTGCTATTTTCAATTCTTGAAGATAACCAAGGACCAGTCCGTTCCACCAAATTCTTTTGTTTCACTAGAAAAATGAATGATTTTCACATCTTCAATAGCTGGTACTTTGCTTGTTTTGATAGAACACCTAGACCGGAAATGTACACTCTAGGAGGCATTTCACTCGCTTCTGGAGCAGAGAAGAGTGAACAGTCCTGTTGTTTGCTGCCTTCTTCCGCTGGAACAATGAGGGACTATATCATCTGTTCCTACTGTGCTTGGTTTGATCGCAGAAGACTTAGACCAAAAGTCTAGACGCACTTCATTGGCTTTTATAGTAAAGAAGACTGAAAAATTTTGTTGTCCACTGGAAGAAGTAAACTTTTTTTCCACTGAAACAATCAAGAGTCATCGCTTATTCAACAGCTCGTACTTACTTCGAAAGACTTAGACCAAAAGTCTAAAATTACTTTATTTGCTCCAGTAACAGAGATGACTTAAACGTGTTGTTATTCAATGGAAAAAATCTCCTGCTCCACTAGAAGAGTGAAAGTCTGTCGCTTCTTTAGCAGCTGGTACTTTGCTTGATTCGAAATCAGAAAACCTAGATCAGAAGTGTGGACTCCAGATGCATTGCACTTGCTTCTGGAGCAGAGAAGATCGAAAAATCCCCTCGTTTGGTTAAGATTTAAAGCCTCTTCTTCCACTAGAACAATAAAGAACCCCCACTTTTTCATCAACTCATACTTTGCTTGGTTCGGAAGCAGAAGACTTAGACCAGAAGTTTAGACTTACATCGCTTGCTTCTGTAGTAGATAAGATTGAAAGATCTGATTGTTCACTTTTTTTCACTGGACCAATGAAAAATCATCATCAACAGCTCAAACTTATGTCGGTAGCAGGAAACCTAGATGAGAAGTCTAGAATTATTTTATTTGCTTATGTAGCAGAAAATACTTAAAGGTTTGGTTGTTCATTAAACAAATTAAAGCATCTTGTTTCTCCAGAAGAGTGAAAGATTGTCACTTCTTCAGTAGCTAGTATTTTGCTTGATTCGAAAGCAGAAGACCTAGACCAGAAGTGCGAACTTCAGACGCATTTCACTTGCTTCTGAAACCCAGACTGGAAAACCCCACTGTCCGCTATAAGATAAGTCTTTTTCCACTAAAACGTCACTTGGTTCGATAGCGAAAGACCTTGACCAGAAGTCTAGACGTACTTCACTTGTTTTTTTAGCAGAAAAGATTGAAAAAACTAGTTGTCCACTGAAAGAATTAAAATTTTTTTTTCATTGGAACAATGAAGAACCGTCGCTTTTTCAACAGTTCTTACTTACTTCGACAGCGGGAGACTTACACCAGAAATCTAGAATTATTTTATTTGCTTCTGTTGGAGAAAAGACCTAAGGGTTTCGTTGTCCACTGGAAAAATTTAAGTCTGTTGTTCCATTAGAATAGTGAAAGATTGTCACTTCTTCAGTAGCTAGTACTTTGCTTCATTCGAAAGCTGAAGACCTAGACCGGAAGTGTGGAACCCAGAAGCATTTCACTTGCTTCTGGAGCAGCGACGGCTGCAAAATCCTACTGTACTGTACTGAGATTTAGACCATAAGTCCAGAATTGTTTTATTTACCTTTGTAGCAAAGAAGACTCAAAAGTCTCGTTGTTCACTAAAAAACTTAAAGTCTCTTGTTCCACCAGAAAAGTGAAAGATTGTCACTTCTTCAGCAGTTGATATTTTGCTTGATTCGAAAGCAGAAAACCTAAACCAAAAGTGTGTACTCCAGACGCATTTTACTTGCTTCTGGAGCAGGGAAGGCTGGAAAATCCCACTGTCCGCTGAAAGATTTAAAACCTCTTTTTTCAGTAAGACAATGAAGAACCATTACTTCTTTATCAACTCATACTTTGCTTGTTTCGATAGAAGACCTAGACCAGAAGTCTAAACGTACTTCACTTGGTGTTGTAGCAGAGAAGACTAAAGAGTCTGGTAATTTACTGAAAAAGTTAAACCTTTTTTACCACCGAAACAATGAAAAATCGTCGCTTCTTCAACAGCTCGTACTTACTTCGGTAGCAGGAGATTTAGACCAGAAGTCTAGAATTATTTTATTTACTTCTGTAGCAGAGAAGACTTAAAGGTCTCGTTAACTGAAAAAGTCAAAGTCTTTTGTTCCAACAGAAGAGTGAAATATTGTCAGTTCTTCAACAGTTAATACTTTGCTTGATTTGAAAGCAGAAGACCTAAACCAGAAGTGTGAACTCCAGACGCATTTTACTTGCTTCTGGAGCAGAGAAGGCTGGAAAATTCCACTTCTTGCTGAAAGATTTAAAGCCTCTTTCTTCAGTAAAACAATGAAGAATCAACACTTCTTCATCAGCTTATACTTTGCTTGGTTCGATAGCAGAAGACGTAGATCAGATGTCTAGACGTACTTCATTTGGTTCTGTAGCAGAAAAGATTAAAGAGTCTGGTTATCCACATAAAAAGTTAAACCTTTTTTACCACCGAAACAATGAATGAAGAATCGTCGCTTCTTCAACAGCTCGTACTTACTTCGGTAGTAGGAGATTTATACCAGAAGTCCAGCATTGTTTTATTTACTTTTGTAGCAAAGAAGACTTCAAAGATCTCGTTGTTCACTGAAAAATTTAAAGTCTTTTGTTTCACCAGAAGAGTGAAAGATTGTCACCTTTTCAGCAGTTGATACTTTGCTTGATTCGAAAGCAGAAAGACCTAAACCAGAAGTGTTTACTTCAGACGCATTTTACTTGCTTCTGAAGCAGAGAAGGCTTGAAAATTCCACTGTCAGCTTAAAGATTTAAAGCCTCTTTCTTCAGTAAAACAATGAAGAATCATCACTTCTTCATCAGCTTATACTTTGCTTGGTTCGATAGCAGAAGACGTAGAACAGAAGTCTAGACGTACTTCACTTGGTTCTGTAGTAGAGAAAACTAAAAAGTCTGGTTATTTACTGAAAAAGTTAAACTATTTTCTCCACCGAAACAATGAAGAATCATCACTTCTTCAACAGCCCGTACTTACTACGGTAGTAGGAGATTTAGACTATAAGTCTAGAATTGTTTTATTTACTTCTGCAGCAGAGAAGACCTAAAGGTCTTGTTGGTCACTGAAAAACTCAAAGTCTTTTGTTCCACCAGAAGACTGAACGATTTTCACTTCTTTAGCATTAGCAGTTAATATTTTGCTTGATTCGAAAGTAGAAGACCTAAACCAGAAGTGTGGACTCCAGACGCATTTTACTGGAGCATAGAAGGTTGGAAAATCCCACTGTCCGCTGAAAGATTTAAAGCCTCTTTTTTCAGTAAAACAATGAAGAACCATCATTTCTCCATCAACTCATACTTTGCTTAGTTCGATAGCAGAAGACGTAGACCAGATGTCTAGACGTACTTCACTTGGTTCTGTAGTAGAGAAGACTAAAGACTCTGGTTATTCACTGAAAAAGTTAAACCTTTTTTACCACCGAAACAATGAAGAATCGTCGCTTCTTCAACAGCTCGTACTTACTTCGGTAGCAGGAGATTTAGATCAGAAGTTTGGAACTGTTTTATTTACTTCTGTAGCAGAGAAGACTTAAAGGTCTCGTTGTTCACTGAAAAACTTAAAGTGTTTTGTTCCACCGAAAGAGTGAACGATTGTCCACTTCTTCAGCAGTTGATACTTTGCTTGATTCGAAAGCAGAAGACCTAAACCAGAAGTGTGTACTTTAGACGCATTTTACTTGCTTCTGGAGCAGAGAAGGCTGGAAAATTCCACTGTCTGCTTAAAGATTTAAAACCTCTTTCTTCAGCAAAAAAATTAAGAATCATCACTTCTTCATTAACTCATACTTTGCTTGGTTCGATAGCAGAAGACGTAGACCAGAAGTCTAGACCTACTTCACATGCTTCTATAATAGAAAAGACTGAAAAGTCTGGTTGTTCACTAAAAGAATTAAACTTTTTTTTACTGGAACCATGAAAAATCGTCGCTTCTTTAACAGCTCCTACTTTCGGTAGCAGGAGATTTAGACTAAAAGTTTAGAACGGTTTTATTTACTTCTGTAGCAGAGAAGACTTAAAAGTCTCGTTGTTCATCAAAAAACTTAAAGTCTCTTGTTCCAGCAGAAGAGTGACAGACTGTCACTTCTTCACCAGTTGAGACTTTGCTTGAAGGTCTCGTTGTTCACTAAAAAAATTGAAGTCTTTTGTCCCGCTTGCAGGGAGAAATATTGTTTTTTTTAGCAGCTGCTTTGCTTGTTTCTGCTTTGATTTGTTTTTTGATTGACGATATCAGAAGACTTAGACTCTATGCTACAGATGCATTTCACTTGCTTCTGGAGCAGAGAAGACTGAAAAGTCTCGTTATTCGCTTGAAGAACTTCTTAAATAATGAAGAACCATCGCTTCTTCATCAGTACCCGCTTTGCTTCCTTCGATAGCAAAATACTAGTATACGTCACTTGCTTCTGCAACAGAGAAGACCGAAAAGACTCCTTATCCACTAAAAGAATTGAAGCATCTTTGTTCACTGGAAGAATAAAGAACCATCGCTTCTTTATCGGCTCGTACCTTGGGTACTTCGATAGCGGAAGATTTAGGACCAGAAGTCTAGAGTTATTTTGGTTCTGTAGGAGAGAAGACTTCAAAAAGTTTCGTTGTTCACTGAACAACTTGAAGTGTCACATTTCATTGGAAGAGTAAAGGAAGTTCAGCAGCTTGCACTTTGCTTGTTTCGAAAGTAGAAGACTTAAAAGTCTCATTTTTTTGTTTCACAAAATTACAGACTCTGGATGCAGTTCTTCTTCAGCAGGAGAGTTAAAACATCTCGCATTTTTCTGGCTTTTGAGGTAGAAGACCTAGAAGTCTTATTTTATGGCTGAAAAACTTAGAAGATTTTCAACCAGCACCAGTAAAATCTGTTGCTTCTCATCAGGGAGCAAGCGTTGGGTGAAGAGTCTTCACCTTCGTCGTGGATCCAATGCCTTCGTTAACAAGAGAATCGAAACCAGTTGTGACTATAAAAATGGCAAGTCTTCAACGAAATACAGTACAAATCTCTTTGATGAAATATCTGAAGGTTTTCAACAGAAATATTAAAATGTTTAGCTTCTTAAATAGAAATAGCATGGAGTGTCTCGTTTCAGCAACAAATGAATGAATCTGTAAGAGAATGGAATTAATTTAGTTCGAGATACAGATGTTCAGATTTAGAATGTTAGCAAATTCCCAGATTATTCTCAGCGCTCGCAACTGAATCATTCATGATGTTAACCTTTAATATTTATTCATTGATTGTTTTTCCAACGAAACCCAAGTTGTGTAAGTGGACATAAAACTATTTACCCAAGTTATTCGCTGGTCTCTTCAAACGATTCAAGGTTAACATGCGAGTAAACAAACATCCTCGTTCTTTTAAAACAAATAGCAACATTTTAATAACATTATGCAAATATTTCACCAATGTTTCCCAACATTTAATTGTCGTAGGTAATTTTGCTTAAATTGCTTAACTGGTTTGACTACCTATTACGCAACATCATCTGTATAAATTGTTAGAAATAAACTCCATTTGACCGATTTGTTAATTAAACAATTAGATATGTTTACCTTGCGGATTTTACCGTTTATGAGGAAAATTGAACAAATTTAACACTTATGTAAAACATCGAACTGTACGAACAGATTAAATATTGGCGGAGATGAGTTCGCGCGTCATTTACTGAAGATAGTACGGTTGATAATGTCAGTGCTGCTGGCGAAATACGATGTGGTAAAGGAGTAATATCACAGAAAGATGAAAGAGGAAGACATTGAGAAGATTCGTCACGTTCTCAGTTTCAAATTGATGCGGAATGGTGGTGGATAAATGTCCCTCGATGATAAAGATCAACAATTTAGATTCAACAACCTCCGTTTTATTATTAACTTAACGTTTCAGTCGTCGTGCATTTCACCTGTTCAATTATGGTATTATGAGATTGTGTTTTAAGTTATAATAACAATTTCTATGGTTCTGTTCATCGCTGTATCAAGATCTAAATTGGTTACGTTTGTTTTATCCGGAAAATTGATGACACGATACTCGTAGGTAGAATGTTATTATACTAACGCCAATTAATCGCCTTGGATGTTATGCGGTTAAACTTTCTTCATTATCGGGCTGAATAATGACTAATAATTGCAAAGTTATCACTGTGACTTCTCAACTCTACCAAGAAAAAACTTTAACAGGAAAAGTAACTAATTGGTAATTGCACATCGCATCTTCTTATTTCATAGAATAATACCTTCAGCAACGACACTGGGACTGGGGCATACTTTTCTAGGGAAAATATTTTGGCAGAACAGAAATATAGTAAACAGATCTGCAACCAATGCGATGATGAACAATAATATCAAACTCGAGAAAAGGCAAAAATTGCTGCCTAGTAACCTAATATCAAGAAAAATGTAAGGGGTGCCTTTGAAATAAATTGACGTGGGGGAGAATGCTAAAAGGTCTTGAAGTAGAAGAGAAATGGAAAAAGGAGTAATAGGCGATTTAGATTAGGGCACAATTCAGCAGTTCTTCTGAAGGGATCGATAGGTCTCAGTTTTAGTTTCTTCTGTCAGTGATGATTTTTAGGCAGCAGCGCGTCAAGCGCGATTTCTCACTTAGATGTGCGATGAAAGTCAATTTCTCCGATATGTTCGCATCGAATTTGATTGACGCCCTGAAAATTCGTGTGATGCCACGCCAATTAAAACCGATTTCCATTAAAACAACAAGAAATATGTACCATAAACTTTCATGTGTATTTATATAATATAAAAACGGAATTATATCGTTGATATCCATCTGAAGTTTATGAGGCGTTAAAAAATCGCCGAAGGGCTTTTGCATTTATCAGCGTACGTCGTACGTACATGTTTTATTGACCTCAGTATGTGCGAAACAACCTATCATTAAACCATGGGAAAGTTTAGAACAGTTACGTATTTGGAATTGGAAATGCGAATATTAAACATTTTGCCAATTTTACTGGCCTTTCTACTGGCTTAGTGGGGCACAAGTTCTCTTCTATGGATTTAGCTGAATTGTCCTATGTTTGTACTCGTTTTATCAATGGAGTAAGATGACTAAAAATCATTATCATTGCTCGAGGGTTTAGACATTTTGTTGCAAAACTCGTCTGGTTCTGTTTATGTGTTTGTATGTGCTAGTATGCAAGACCTGCCTGCTGCCAAAGGTCGTTGTGCAGTAAACAGGCTTATTACCAACTCTTATTTAATACAGAATGTGATTGTAATAACTCGCAAGCGATTTTTGTAGACGGTTTTCCTTGCAAGCAAGACATTGCATGTACACGTCATCTATAACATTTTTTGCATTTTAAACCTTGCAAGAGAAATTAAATTTGCTAGAAGAAATCAAAAATTCAGGATCAACGATAAAATCCGTGGAGATTTTTTCCCTGCAAGCAAGATATTGCATGTACACGTCATCTATAACATTTTTTGCATTTTAAACCTTGCAAGAGAACTTAAATTTGCTAGAAGAAATCAAAAATTCAGGATCAACGATAAAATCCGTGGAGATTTCCATTCTAAATCTCCGATTTTAAGAACAAAACAATTCCAACTTTAGCTAAAACGTTTGTAGAAAAATTGACATTTTGGGAAAGTTTTATAAAAAATCCTGCTTTAACTAAAAATATCCAGAAAAGGAAGATATTTCGAGTAAAATTTAAAATGTTTGAAAAAAAATTCAGTTTTTTAATCCAGTGATTAAAGTCAAAATCTTAATCACAAAAATAGTCAAAATTACAGAAAAAACTCAAAAGCTGAATTCAAACTAAACTTTAAGAAATATAAATATTTTAAATGTATACGAGAAAATTTGCAAAAAAAGTCGACAGTTTTAGAGAAACTCGACCATCTTGTCCACCGAAAGAACCACTGGAAAAATGAAACACTCCTTCAGCAACTCTGTTTACTTCGACAGCAGAAGTCTAGATGCACCCCACCTGGTTCTATTGCAGAGAAAACTGGAAAGTCTCGTTGTTCCCTTAGAAAATTAAAGCGAGTTCTTTCACTGAAACAATGAGGAACCATCGCTTCTTTATCAGCTCCTACTTTGCTTGGTTCGATAGCAGAAGACTTGGACCAAAAGTCTAGAAGCACTTCATTTGCTTCTGTAGTAGAGAAGACTGAAAAATCTGGTTATCCACTGAAACAGGTAAACCTTTTTTTTACTAGAGTAATGAAGAATTATCGCTTCTTCAACAGCTCATGCTTACTTCTAAGTAGGAAGCTCACAGACGAGAAGTCTTTATTTGGTTTGGTAGCAGCAAAGACTTAAAGGTTTTGTTGTTCGCTGAAAAAATTGACGTTTCTTGTTCCACTAGAAGAGTGAAAGTCTATCCCTTCTTCAGCAGCTGGTACCTTTCTTGATTCGAAAGCAGAAGACCTGGATCAGAAGTGTCGACTCCGGACGTATTTCACTGGCTTCTAGAGCAGAGAAGACTTCGCTTAAAGATTTGAAGCGTCTTCTTCCACTAGAACAATAAAAAATCAGCACTTTTTCATCAACTCATACTTTGCTTGGTTCGGTAGCAAATGATACTTTGCTTTTATCAAAAGCGGAAAACCTAGCCCAGAAATGTAGACTTTAGAAGCATTTCACTTGCTTCTGGAGCAGAGAAGACTAAAAAGTCCTTTTATTTGCTGCTTGGTTCGATAGCAGAAGACTTAGATCAAAAGTCTAGACGCACTTCATTTGCTTCTATAGTAGAGAATACTGAAATCTGGTTGTCTACTGAAAGACGTAAACCTTTTTTTCTACTAGAACAATAAAGAATCGACGCTTCTTCGACAGCTCATACTTACTTCTACAGCAGGAAACTCAGACAAAGATCTAGAATTATTTTATTTGGTTCGGTAGCAGGGAAGACTTAAAGGTCTCGTTGTTCGCTGAAGAAATTAAAATTTCTTGTTTCACTAGAAGAGTCAAAGTCTGCCGCTTCTTCAGTAACTGCTACCTGGATCAGAAGTGTGCACCCCTGATATATTTCACTTACTTCTGGAGCAGAGAAGAGTAAAAGACCCCTCGTTCGCTTAAAGATTTAAAGCCTGAAGATGTGAAAGAGTGGAAGAAGTTCCACTAGAACAATAAAGAACCTCCACTTTTTCATCAACTCATGCTTTGCTTGGTTTGGTAACAGATAATACTTTGCCGTTATGGAAAGCAGAAGACCTAGATCAAAATGTAGACTTTATAGGCATTTCACTTGCTTCTGGAGCATCTTCTTCTTATGGTGCAATGCTTTTCGTCAAACGTGGGCTATCTCCATGACAACTTCGTTGAATCATTCTCTATCTTTCGCAACTCGGAAAATAAAAGACTAAAAAATCCTATTATTCGTTGCCTCTTCTTCCACTGGAACAATTAAGAATTATCGCTTCTTCATCAGCTCCTACTTTGCTTAGTTAGATGGCAGAAGACTTGGAGCAAAAATCTAGATGCACTTCACCCGCTTCTGTAGTAGAGAAGACTGAATAATATGGTTGTCAACTGATAGAAGTAAACCTTTTTTTCCACTGTAATTCAAAAATCATCGCTTTTTCAGCAGCTACAACAGGAAACTTAGCTGTTTTGCTTCTGAAGCAGAGAAGACTCAAAGGTCTCGTTGTTCTGCTGAAAAAATTAAATCTTTTGTTCCACTAGAAAAGTAAAAGATTGTTACATTTTCAATAGCTGGTACTTTGCTTGTTTCGATAAAAGACCTAGACTTACACTCTAGAAACATTTCACTTACTTCTGGAGCGGAGAAGACTGAAAAATTCTGTTATTCGCTGCCTTCTTCCACTGGAACAATGAAAAACTATTGCTTCTTCATCTGTTCTTACTTTGCTTGGCCCCACAGCAGAAGACTTGGACCAAAGTCTAGATGTTCTTCGTTTGCTTCTATAATAGAGAAGACTGAAAAATCTGGTTGTCTACTGAAATAAGTAAAACTTTTTTCCACTGAAACAATGAAGAGTAATCGCTTCTTCAACAGCTCATACTTACTTCGGAAGACTTAGACCAAAAGTCTAAGATTACTTTATTTGCTCCAGTAGCAGAGACGACTTAAAAGTGTAGTTATTCGGTGGAAAAAGTCTCCTGCTCCACTAGAAGAGTGAAAGTCTGTCGCTTCTTCAGCAGCTGGTACTTGCTTGATTTGAAATCAGAAGACCTAGATCAAAAGTGTGGAGTCCAAATACATTTCACTTGCTTCTGGAGCAGAGAAGACCGAAAAATCCCCTCGTTCGCTTAAAAATTTAAAGCCTCTTCTTCCAATGAAACAATAAAAAACCCCCACTTTTTTATCAACATATAATTTGCTTGGTTCGGTAGCAGATAATACTTTGTTTTTATCGAAAGCAGAAGACCTGGATCAGAAATGTAGGCCTTAGAGACATTTCACTTGCTTCTGGAGTATAGAATACTACAAAGTCTTATTATTCGCTGCCTCTTCTTCCACTGGAACAATTAGGAACCATCTCTTCTTCATCAGGTCCTACTTTGCTTGGTTCGATGGCAGAAGTCTTGGACCAAAAGTCTAGATGCACTTCACTCGCTTCTGTAGTAGAGAAAACTGAAAACTCTGGTTGTCAACTGAAAGAAGTAAACCTTTTTTTACTGGAATTCAAAAATCAACAGCTCGCTATTACTTCTATAGCAAGAAACTTAGATGCTTTGCTTCTGTGGCAGAGAAGACTTGAAGGTTCTCGTTGTTCGCTGAAAAAAATTAAATCTTTCGTTTCACTAGAAAAGGGAATGAATGTCACATCTTCAATAGCTGGTACTTTTCTTGTTTTCCAATCCAGAGATTAAAGTTGAAATCTTGAAAAGAAAATCCGCCATCAAAATCATAGAGAAAACTCAAAATCTGAATTTAAACTAAACTCTAAGAAATATAAATATTTTAAATGTACATGAGAAAATTTGAAAAAAAAGTCGACATTTCTAGAGAAAGTCGAGCATCTTTGAAAAATGGTTTTAGACTTAATTAGAGAAATGTCGAACTCTGAAGTTTAGTCCCGAAAAATCGAAATTTTGAGGAAATGCATTGAAAAGTTCTAGAAAACACGAAATTAGAACATCTAAACTTAAAATTTGTCCTTTTCTCAAAATTTTAACTTTTTCTTAAAATTCTACCTTTTTTTATCTTGAAATTAAACTTTTCTCAAAATCTTGTCCTTTTCAAAATTTCGATTGTTTTAAACAGATTTCATCTTCTTTTTAATTCGGTTTTTAAAAATAATCTGTCTGTTTCAAAATGTTTGACCTTTTTTCGAGACTACAATTTTTGGTATTGAAAATTTCGATCTTTTTAAAAAGAAACTTAAAAAATTTAAAAAAAGTTATGCTTTTTAAAATCCCGATTTTATAAAAATTTTTCTAGTTTTAAGTAAAAATTTCTACTTTGTAAATTTCGACTTTTTTTCGAAAAATTCGATCTTTTTCGAAAAATTTCATTTTCGAAAAATTTGATTTTCGAAAAATTCGACTTTTTTCTAAAAATTCGACATCTGCTGACAATTTGAACTTTTTTGAAAATTTCAGCTTTGTTAAAAGTGTTGATGATTTCTCATCAACTCATCAACAAAAAATTAATCTATGTTGAAATTTGAACCTAACTCCCCGTGGGACGGTCTGAGTTTCCCTTCCTCCTAGCCAATGATGCAAATTCTCAAGAAGCGCCTTCAGATTTTTAAGTTTCTTGTTGATGTCTTGGGGAAGGAGGACTAGGTGTGAAAGCTGGACGATTTTTCGCTTTTCTCGAAGCCCCATACAATGGTATAAATGCATCGAGCATGCTGCTCGATATTTTGTAAATTTAGATAATAAAATTGGCACTTTTCCAAAATTTAGGCGTTATTTTAAAATTCTGACTGAAATAATGTACTTCTTTTAAAATAAAGACTTTTTTTTAATTTTTGACTTTTTCTTCAAATTCGACTTTTTGAATATTAAAACTTTTTTTTGAAAAATTAATCTGTGTTGAAATTTTGGGCTGTTTATTTGAACAATTCAAGATTTAAAAATAATATCAACTTTTTCTCAAAAATATATAAAAATACATTTTTGAAGCCTTTTTATTAAAACTTTTTGGAAAATTAAGACCAAGACATTGAAACTACCCAAAATTTCAGTTTCTTTTTAAAATTCTGTTCAAAAATCTTAACATATTTTAATGAAATTTACTTTTCTGTTCAAAATTTTTACCTACGTTGAAAATTCGATTTCTTTAAAAATTTGATTTTTTCTAAAATCTACTGTTTTTCGTGACATTTTAAACACTTTTTAAGAATATTTAAGTTTTCCTAAAATTCAACTTAATCTGGAATATATTTTTAAAAATATTGATCGATTTGTTTGAAAATTGGGCTTTTTTCTCGAAAAATTGAATTTTTTATCGAAAGTTCGACTTTTTTCAAAATTTCAATATGTTCTCAAAATTTTGATTACTTTGTGATTTCGATTTTTTTTTAAATACCATTCTTGTTAAAAATTTTAATTTTTTTGAAAATTCGTCTTTTGATAACTTTCGATTTATCACTGAAAATTTTGACCTTTTTAATAATTTAGACATTCCAACAAATTAACTTTTTAAAACCTTGATCTTTTCTTATAATGTCGACTATTTTGATCAGATATTTCAATTTTTTCTGAAAATTCTCGCTTTTTTAAACTGTTGACCATTTTTCGAAATTGTCAACATAATTAAAATTATTAAAAAATTATTAATTATGTTAAAAGTTTCGACTTTTGTGAAAACTTGGTTGTTTCTACAATTTAAAATTTTTCCCAAAATTTTGACTATTTTTAAAAAACTTTTGATAATTTGGACTCTTTTTTTTAAAAGTCCGAAATTTCCGAAATTTCAACTTTTCCTCAAAATTTCCAGTTTTATAATTTTAATTTTTACTTTTTCAAAAAATTGATACTTTTTTTGAAAATTTGGTTTTTTTCAGAATTTTCGAAGTTTCGACGTTCTTTCACAATTTCAACTTTTCCTGAAAATTTTGAATTCTGTTGAAATATTTGAATTTTTTAAAACTTTGAAATATTTAAAATGTTGAATTTTTTGAAACTTTCGACTTCTTTCAAAATTTTTTAATAATTTGAATTTTTTGAAAATTTCGACTTTCTCGAAAAATACATTTACATTTTCTTAGAAGGTCTTTCTTTAAATATTAAAGGTAAAAAGAAAATCTCAGAAAAATATTATTAAGTTACATTTTCTGATTAAAATGATTTTTGTGATTTTTTAACGTAAATTTTAAGTTTAACCTTGAATTCTTTTTTAATTTAGAATTTTAGTTCAGAATTTTGAGTAAAGATCCAAATTTAAAGAACAAAATTCAAAAAAATTCAAAAATCAAATTGAACATCAAAGAATTAATATTCAGAGTTTAACTTTAAATTTGGATGTTTTTAAAATAAATTTGAATACAAATCTGAATTAAAACTGGAAATTTTGAATTTTTTCCAACATTTCTCGAAAAAATTTCTTGTAATTTAAATTTTGTTTTGAAATTCTGAATTTAAATCGATATTTCGACTAATCGAAACACGACAAAAAAACTATTACACTTTTTGAATGACAATACGTTCAAAATATATTCAGCTGAAAGCAAAACTGTAATTAATCTTTTAAAAGGGTTTCCCCATTGATAAGTCACGATACGCTACTGCCACTGGATAATGTGACAAGCATCTGTTGACCTGTGAAGTCGTAAACCATTTGCTTTGAATAGAAGGCCCTCTTAAGCTGTTTATGGGTTTGAAATTCTGAATTTAAATTGATATTTCGACTAATCGAAGCACGACAAAAAAACGTTTATACTTTTTGAATGACAATGCGTTCAAAATATATTCAGCTGAAAGCAAAACTGTAATTAATCCTTTAAAAGGGTTTCTCCATTCATAAGTCTCGATACGCTACCGCCACTGGATATCGCGACAAGCTTCTGTTGACCTATAAAGTCGTAAACCATTTGCTTTGAATAGAAGGCTGTCTATGGGTTTGAAATTCTGAATTCAAATCGATATTTCGACTAATCGAAACACGACAAAAAAACTATTTTACTGTTTGGATGACAATGCATTCAAAATGTATTCAGCTGAAAGCAAAACTGTAATTAATCTTTTAACGGGATTTCCCCATTCATAAGTCACGATACGCTACCGCCAATGGATAATGTGACAAGCGTCTGTTGACCTATGAAGTCGTAAACCATTTGCTTCAAATAGACGGCCCTCTTAAGTTGTTTATGGGTTTGAAATTCTGAATTTAAATCGATATTTCGACTAATCGAAACACGACAAAAAAACTATTACACTTTTTAGATGACAATGCGTTCAAAATATATTCAGCTGCAAGCAAAATGTAATTAATCTTTTAAAAGAGTTTCCCCATTCATAAGTCACGATATGCTACCGCCACTGGACAACGCGATAATCGTCTGTTGACCTATGAAGTCGTAAACCATTTGCTTTGAATAGAAGGCTGTTTATGGGTTTAAAATTCTGAATGTAAATCGATATTTCGACTAATTGAAACACGACAAAAAAAAACCATTATACTTTTTGGATGACAATGCGTTCAAAATATATTCAGCTGAAAGCAAAGCTGTAATTAATCTTTTAAAAAGGTTTCCCCATTTAAAAGTCACGATACGCTACCGCCACTGGATAACGTGACAAGCGTCTGTTGACCTATGAAGTCGTAAACCATTTGCTTCGAATAGAAGGCTGTTTATGGGTTTGAAATTCTTAATTTAAATCGATATTTCGACTAATTGAAACACGACAAAAAAACCATTATACTTTTTGGATGACAATGCGTTCAAAATATATTCAGCTGAAAGCAAAACTGTAATTAATCTTTTAAAAGGGTTTCCCCATTTATAAGTCATGATACGCTACCGCCACTGGATAACGTGACAAGCGTCTGTTGACCTATGAAGTCATAAACCATTTCCTTCGAATAGAAGGCTGTTTATGGGTTTGAAATCCTGAATTTAAATCGATAATTCGACTAATCGAAACACGACAAAAAAACTATTACACTTTTTGGATGACAATGCGTTCAAAATATATTCAGCTGGAAGCAAAATATAATTAATCTTTTAAAAGAGTTTCCCCATTCATAAGTCACGATATGCTACCGCCACTGGACAACGCGACAAGAGTCTGTTGACCTATGAAGTCGTAAACCATTTGCTTCGAATAGAAGGCTGTTTATGGGTTTGAAATCCTGAATTTAAATCGATAATTCGACTAATCGAAGCACGACAAAAAAACTGTTATGCTTTTTGGATGACAATGCGTTCAAAATATATTCAGCTGAAAGCAAAACTGTAATTAATCTTTTAAAAGGGTTTTCCCATTCACAAGTCAGGATACGCTACAGCCACTAGATAACGTGATAAGCGTCTGTTGACTTATGAAGTCATAAACCATTTGTTTCGAATAGAAGGCTCTCTTAGGCTGTTTATGGGTTTGAAATTCCAAATTTAAATTGACATTTCGACTAATCAAACACGAGACAAAGAAATAATACTTTTTGAATGCTACTGCATTTAAAATGAAATCACTTATCAGTTGAAAGCAAAATTGTAATGAATCTTGCAAAAGGGATTTCGTTCAGCTTCCCCCTTAATAAAAGTCGCGACACGCCACTGGAGGCAACATAAATCAGCTTTTTATGCGATGTAAACATTTTGAAACAATATCGGAAATTCGCATTTGAACCTAACTCCCCGTGGGACGGTCTGAGTTTCTTCTTCTCCTAGTCAATGATGCATATTCTCAGGAAGCGCCTTCAGATTTTTAAGTTTATTGTCGGTATCTTGAGGAAGGAGGACTAGGTGTGAAAGCAGGACGATTTTTCGCTTTTCTCGAAGTCCCCATACAATGGTATAAATGCATCGAGCATGCAGATAAACGCAGGCCATTAAATTATCTGTTTAAATACGATCCAATTTATTTAATTAGAGAAACTCAGCCTTAAGCCTTCGGCTTATTTGTCTAAAGGTAATTGATTATTAAAATCGACGAAGGCGCTTTTTTCTGCTTCCACCTCGTAAGTCATAGCGGTTGACAAGTACGCAAGAAACGAGATTCTTTTTAGTTCAAGAACATTGTTGACATCGTAAAATTTTTTCTCGGAAAGTAATATCAAACGTGTGCAGAATAAAATGTATGATGAATATTTTATTATACATTCAAGCGGACAGATGGTTGAGGTCAAATTAAAAGCAATGAAACGTTTAAAATAAATAGTAATAATAATAGTGTTGCTACGGGCTTGTTTTGTCGTTGGTCGAGGCTAATTTAACCAATGGTTTCAAGCATTCAGCCCGTAACCTTTGATCACCTACAGACGAATTGTCCAAAAGCTGAGGTTGTCTTTTTCGGTGACTTCAGCGTACACAACATCCCCTGGTTAAGGTTTTCTTCCCGAACTGACGAGGCGGGAAGGGTGGCAGAGGCTTTCGCCATCACTTGTGGACTATCGCAATTAGTTGAGGAACCCACAAGAATTCCTGATGTAGATACCCATCAACCTAATCTACTCGACCTTTTCCTTACAAATTCTTCAAATTCGTATGAAATCTCTGACATCAGCGCTTGGAAATTCGGATCACAAGCTTGTAGCAGCCTCTCGCTCGCTTCATATACCACCTCCTTCCCAGACGCAGTCCCATAGGGTTTGGCACTTTAACTCTGCAAACTGGGAAGAATTAAGAGACTTCTTTGCATCTTTCCCATGGCAGGAAGTCTGCTTAACTCAGACAACCCTTCCTTAGTCGCGAATCCATCACCCAAACTATACTGATTGGTATGGAATGCTCAATTCCCCACTCCCAAAAGAAGTCTGCTTCCAGTAAATCTTAGTTCAGTAAAAAATGTGTTCGAGCTGTCTCCTGCAAAAATCGCGCATATCATCGTTGGCGAAATAATCCCTCAGTCGAGACTCGGACCATATTTGTGGATGCACGAAATTCTTGTAAACAGGTTATTGACGAGGCAAAAGGTGATTTCGATCATAAAATGCACCAGAGGTTTACCGGCTGTCCAAACGGTTCCAGGTCCTTTTGGGGATTTGCAAAGTCGATAGGAAAGATTCTTACACCTTCAAATTTTCCACCTTTACTCGATGAAAATAGCAATATTGCTACTACCTCCAAGGAAAAGGCTGACATGTTAGCCTTATTGTTTGCTGAACA
The DNA here is from genome assembly GCA_028583605.1 of Dastarcus helophoroides. Classification (NCBI taxonomy): domain Eukaryota; kingdom Metazoa; phylum Arthropoda; class Insecta; order Coleoptera; family Bothrideridae; genus Dastarcus; species Dastarcus helophoroides. The sequence goes on along the minus strand of CM053336.1, from coordinate 11,604,176 downwards.
TTCCAATCTTGATTCTCGAAAGGCAGATCCTCCTATTGTTCCTAAGGTTGGCACTTCGATGCCTGAAGTTGTTTTCAGACAACGCACAATCAGGAAAATTCTCTTTGAGCTGGCGACACCTCGAAAGCTTCTGGCCTTGATGATATTCCCGCTGTTGTTCTTAAGAACTGCGCCCCAGAGTTGACTCCTGTCCTAAGCAAATTATTCGCACTCTCTTACAACAAAGGTGCATTTCCTAACATCTGGAAATCTGCTAGAGTGCAGCCGGTCCCTAAAAAGGGAAAAGGGAATCTGGCTAAGAACTATCGCCCTATATCTTTGTTACTCGTTATATCTAAAGTGATGGAAAAGATTATTAACATCGAGATTCTCAAATATCTAGAGGGAAATAAAATCATCTCCGACAGGAAATACGGTTTTAGACAACAACGTTCCACTGGCGATCTACTGGCATATGTTGCTCATATCTGTAACTCAGCTAGGAAAAACATGGTGAGGCTAGGATTCTGGCATTGAATATCTCAAAGGCTTTCGACAGAGTCTGGCACCGATCTCTTTTCGCCAAATTAACATCTTATGGTCTTCCTCCTGGACTCTGTCATTTAATATCCAAGTTTCTTGCTGACAGACCTCTTCAGGTCTTCGTCAATGGCATCTCATCCCTGCGATTAACGCAGGAGTGCCCAGGGGTCTGTTCTGTCCCCCACTCTATTTCTGTTACACATAAACGATCTCTTAGCTTCAACTTCCAATCCTATAGACAGCTACGCAGATGATAGTAACCTTGTGTCATCTTTTTTCTCCGACAAACTATTATCTATCGCTGCTTCAGATCGACTAAGGGAACAGCAAATACAGACCATTAATCGAGATCTCGAGATTATTCTGGAATGGGGTAAGAACAATTTGGTCGACTTCAACGCTTCAAAAACTCAGGCCGTGGTTTTCTCTAAGAAAACATTAAGGGATAATGCAACAAACATACTAATGGATAGTAAAATCCTTCCGATGGAATCTAATTTATCTATCCTAGGAGTGAATGCGAGCACTAACTTCTCTTGGGACGATCATGTACGTGCCATTACCAAATCCGCCTCTCAGAAGCTAGGCTTTCTTTTTAGAGCTAAAAAGTACTTCACATATCATCAGCTACTAACACTATGCAAAGCTTAGTTAGGCCAACACTAGTCAATACTGTTCTCATGTTTGGAGTTCAGCCCCAAAACACACCTTAGCTCTCTTAGATTCAATTCAAAGAAGAGTGATTCGCCTAATTGATGACGAGAGTCTGACCGATTCTCTCGAAACACTAGAGCACAGGCGTATGGTTGATGACTTGTCTCTTTTCTACAAGTACTATCATGGAAGATGCTCGCAGGAACTAATAGGAATAATTCCTCCAAGGGCAAGATTCTTGAGACGTACTAGACAGTCGGAGACAGCAAACTCCTGTGAGCTCTAGCTTGACACAGTGAGGACTTCTGTCTACGGAGACTTTTTTCTAAAGAACTTCCAAGTTATGGAACTTGTTACCGAAAGGAATTTTCCCCAAAAATCACAACCTATCCTTGTTTAAGAAGGCGGTTCATTGCCATCTACCTCTGTTTCCGCATCCTACTTGCAGTGCTTTGAAAGCATAATGGGGTTACCCTTTGCGAGTGGATTAAACATAGAAAAAAATTGTATCTGGGGCTGACTATAACCGTCAGTGGAGTTTTAGGTCATCAATGGGTTAGTTTTCATTGCTGCACTAAAGCTTTCGTTTAGTGTTGACTCCCCCCCTCTTGTGATGGTGTTTTCACTATTCTCCCTGGTTCAACTAGAATGGTCCAAAAGCTATCTTTGTTTTCTCAAATTGGACATCCACGTGCAATGTATTTACATAATATTTATTTAATGTGTTTCTTTTTTCTCCGCAACCATTCGTCAAGTAGCTACCCCCATTTCCTGATCTTTTTTAGATATTTGATTTAAAAATAAGGGACGATATTTGCGTCGCTTCTCTTATCTTCTAGTTTTGATTAAGGTACTTCACCGGTCAATTGCTTTTTTATAGATTTGCTTTAAATTTTTATCAAATGTTACTAACAGCGTTACCTTCATGCTTTCAAAATTATAAGACGCATGCCGGTGCCTAAGCAGAGATATTTGATGTCAAACCTAGTCTCTGGTCAAACCTCATTTTTATAATATGTAAAGTATAGACGACTGAAGTTTTCGAAGAGATTTTAATTTATTGCGGTCAAACCTTTTTATAGATTTTGATAACAAACTAATAGATTATGTGGAGTGATAATGTTAATTAAATACTAAAATATGAGGATTCCTAATGGTACAGTTTTTGCGTAATCGCAGTCTGAATCGATGCTTCATTATGAATGTTAGGGAAACATCTTGAAATAATGCAGCCTTACTAATCGAATCTTGGGTGGCGCAGATCGACAAAGTACTTGATCTATCGCATAAGTATAACGCTGTGTTCAAAAGAAAAGTTTTAAAAAATCTTCTGCAAACCGGCTTTGGGATGTCTTGTATTCACACGTCTGGCGCATAGATCTCACTTATGCATTAAAGATCTATGTTTAGCTTCGATAACTGTCGATGAACTAACTTAATCTATTCACAGTCCCTTTTATGAATAGGAAATATTGTGGCATATCAGATTTTTTGCTGTCTACACCCCCGTGAAGCAGAAAGCAAAATGTATCTCACACGGTTCAAAAGAGCGGACGTTTTATAAGCAAATTACCTTAAGGTAATTGTTCTTGACCTAAGACTTTCACATCAATGTTCCATATAAGTATTTCGCTTCGAGTCGCCTTTTTTTTGAATATCTAATTTCAATTTATACGATATCAAAACCGTGACATCGCAGTCATGTAAAATTATACATCGGATTGTTGTACAATCATCACTACTCACATTAGTGGACAAAAGAAATTAGAGAGATGCATAAAATACATATTATTAGCCATTGCCAAATCTAGCGTGGGAATAATAAGCGAAAATCTAAAAGAATATTCTTAGTTCTAATAAGAATCTCGAAACTTTACAATAAAATTTCAAGATGCTTTTTCTAGATAGGATGTTGTGGAAGTACAAGTTTTATATGCATACTTAACAGTTCCTTCACGTTTTTGTTTCATTTATATAATTGTTGTTGAGCCAGTCAAGGTAAGTTCCGGCGAAATAATTGCCTGAGAAAATCTAACGCAGGCAAAGCTTAAAGTCCACTTTTGATGAGATGGAAACCAACTATTAAGTGGGTTATCGTTTTTACCCCCGGGTGAAATTTCTACAGTCTCGTTCTCGATATTTATTCAAAATAAACAACTTGTGTTAAAGCTTCCGGTTTTGGTTAAAATTATTCAAAGATAGTCCATTCAAATTTTGTTTTTCAAAGTTTTATATTTTATAGGTCAATAGAATAGCCAAGCTATCATCTTGAAGACGATAGCTTGGCAAAATTTATATTTCAATTTCAAATGTTTATGTTAGCTGTTCCTGATAAGTCCGGGTGAGAATTTTAAGTAAGTATTAAAAACTGCAAATAGAAGTTTTTTGAATGTTTTCTCAACACCCATATTTATCAAAATTTTTACCTCTTTTCGAAATTTCACTTTGAAAATTTCACTTTAAAAATTTTGACTCCCAAAGTTTCGACTTTTTTGCAATGAGTCTAGCCGAATAAGCATAGGGAAGTGGCCCCCATATGAACAAAATTTATGTGTATTTGGGCTCGGTGACTATACAAGAAATTTAAAAAAATCCCTTTATTTTGACATTTTTTTTAAATATCTCATAGTCACGTTGAAATATCGAAACCAAATGCACATAAATGCTCATATGTCGAGGTGATATCTATTCGAAAATATCACTATAGTTTCCCATCTGGAGGTCATTTCATCATGCTTACCCTGCTAGACCCTTTTTACATAATTTTTTTGAAATGACCTACGTTTTTAAAATTTTGTTTTTTTGTACATTCAAAAAATTTCATTTCTTAGTCCTAACCCCTTTATTGAATTTTTTTGTTTTTCGAAATTTCTAATATTTTCAAAATTTCTACTCTTTTTTGAAATTTTTGAAAAAAAAAGTAGAAATTTTCAAAAAGTCAAACGAGAAAACGTAAAGATTCTGAAGAAGATCTAAATCCTAAATAAAAGAAACTTGGAACATGGAAAAGGTGAAAGTTTTCAACAAAGCAACAAAATTTAAAAAAATATTGAAGAGTCCAGACTCTGCAAAAGTCAAAAAGTTTGCAAAAGACAAAAGATCCAAATTTTATAGCAAAATTTTAAGAAATTCGAAATTTCCAAAAAAAGTTAAATTTTTCTCGAATAATCATATTATTATTATTATATATTATTAATTATACAATTCGCCTCAAATTTTAAAAATATGCAATTGAATTGGATTATTAAAAAATTCTAAGTTTTCAGGAAAAAGCCAATTTCGTTAAAAGGTCGAAGTTACAAAATTTCGAAGTTTCAAAAAACTTAAAAATTCTGAAAAAAGGTCGAAATTCTAAAAAAATAAACTGTTCCATGAAAAAGGTAAAAGTTTTCAACAAAGCAACAAATTTTGAAAAAATATTGAAGAGTCCAGACTCTGCAAAAGTCAAAACTTTGAGAAAATATCGAAATTTTAATGATGAATATCGGCGTTTTTAAAAAAAAAGTAAAAATTTCGAAACAATGTCGGGAATCTCAAAAAAAATCGAAATATTTTTCAAATAAAAGTGAAATTGATATAAAATTTGAGACCTCGAGGTTGAAATTTTTGAAAGAAAAGAGCAATTTTTCACAAGTCAAACGAGAAAACGTAAAGATATTGAAAAAGGGTCAAAATTCTAAAAGAAAGCCGAAATTTTTTTCACGAAAATGTTTTCAAAAAACTCGAAATTTTGAAATAATATTGACATTTTAAATATTCCAGGTTCTAAAAGTCAAAACTTCGAGAAAAAGTGGAAATTTTGAAAGAATGTCGAAAATTTCGAAAAAATCGAAATATTCAAAAGTTGAATTTAAAATATTCAAAAGTTGAATTTTTTAAATAAAAGCCAATTTTAGGAAAAATTTGAAACCTTGGGCGAAGGTTGAAATTTAAAAAAAAAGAAATTTTGAAAATAGCTCAAGATGCTAAAAAGACTCGAAATATTTTTCATGAAAAAGGTGAAAGTTTTCAAAAAAATTTGAAGTCAAAACTTCGAGAAAGAGTCGAAATTTTGATGATAAATTGTCAAAATTAAAAAGTGAAAGTTTTTAAAAATCTTGAAAAGTTCTAAATATTCAAAAGTCTAATTTTGCAAATAAAAGTCAGATATACATAAAATTTGTAACCTCAAATAGAAGTTGAAATTTTCGAAAAAAAAAAGAGAAATTTTCAAAAAGTCAAACGAGGAAACATAAAGATATTGAAAAAGGGTCAAAATTCTAAAAGAAAGCCGAAATTTTTTTCACGAAAATGTTAAAGTTTTCAAAAAACTCGAAATTTTGAAATAATATTGACATTTTAAATAGTCCAGGTTCTAAAAGTCAAAACTTCGAGAAAAAGTGGAAATTTTGAAAAAATGTCCAAAAAATCGAAATATTCAAAAGTTGAATTTAAAATATTCAAAAGTTGAATTTTTTAAATAAAAGCCAACTTTAGGAAAAATTTGAAACCTTGGGCGAAGGTTGAAATTTTTGAAAAAAAAAGTAGAAATTTTCAAAGTCAAACGAGAAAACGTAAAGATTTTGAAAAAAGCTCGAAATGCTAAAAAGACTCGAAATATTTTTCATGAAAAAGGTGAAAGTTTTCAAAAAAATTTGAAGTCAAAACTTCAAGAAAAATTCGAAATTTTCATGATAAATAGTCTAAATGAAAAAAAAAGTGGAAATTTTGAAAAAAGTCGAAACATTCAAAAGAGGAATTTTGGAAGATCAAAATTTTTAAAAATGAGTCGAAAATTGGAAAAAGTCGAAACATTCAAAAGTTGAATTTTTCAAATGAAAGCCACATTTACCGAAAAATTGAAACCTCGAACGGACGCTAAAATTTAAGAAAAAAGTAGAAATTTTCAAAGTCAAACGAAATTTCAAATTTTCTACTCTTCTTCAAAATTTCGATTTTTAAAAATATTTTCGATTTTTTGAACATTTTCGACAGTTTTTCAATTTTCGACTCATTTTTAAAAATTTTCCGAAATTCCTCTTCTCATCAAGAATGTATAGTTTTTTCAAAATTTTGATTTTAGTTTCCAGTTGTTGTAAATCTGATTTTTAAAATTCGATTTTTTTAAAAATTATAATCATTTTTGACATTTGAATATTTTGAAAATTTCGACTTTTGGAAACATTTAGTTAGAAATTTGAAATTCTGAGAAGGATTTTCTTTGAAAAACTTCGATTTTTATTGACAAAATTTGATTTTTTTGAATATTTTGACTTTTTTTAATATTTCGATTAGTTTTCAAATTTGCTGGTTTCAAATCTTGATTTAGATACATTTTGAAAATGTCAACTCTTACAATTTCGCCTTTTCTTTAAATTTTGACTTATTTACTAAGTTTCGACTTATGCTTATTTTAATTCAACTTTTTGTGAAAATTTTCAACTTTATTAAAAAATTCTATTTTTTAAAAGTCTATTGAAAATTTCCCGTTTTTGAAAATTTCGAATTTTTTAAACATATTGACCCACAATTTTGATCTTTCTTCAGAATGTCGATTATTTAAAAAATTTTTTAAATTCGATTATTTTGAAATTACTTTTTTGAAAACTCAATTTTCTTAAAAATTTCCAGTTTTTTTTTGAAAATGTCGACCCTTATTCTAAATTTTGATTATTTCTGAAAGTTTGACTTTTTTGAAAATTTCCACTTTTTTTCAAAAAGGGAGAGTATTTCCCTGAAGATGATAGCTTGACTATCGAAACGCGTTAGAGCAACCTTTCTTGTGTTTTTTAATCTTTCTTGGTTTCAGGGGACAAGATTTGTTTTTCAATTTTTAAAGATAACCAAGGACCAGTCCGTTCCATCAAACAAAAAGTTAAGAAATTGCTTAAAGTTCAAATTTTATACAAATTTTACTTTTATTTCAAAAATTCGACCTTTCAACATTTCGACTTTTTTGAAATTTTCCATAATTTTTTAAAATTTTCACTTACAAATTTCGACTGTTCATCATCAAAATGTCGACCTTTCCTCCGATGACTTCTACAGAATTTGGACTTTTCAAAATTTCAATGGTTTTTAAAAACTTCGAGTTTTTTTGAAAACTTTCACCTTTTTCATGAAGAATATCTCGAGTCTTCTTAGAATTTCGACCCTTACGTTTTCTCGTTTGACCTTTTAAAAATTTCTACTTTTCTCCCAAAGTTTTCAACTTTTTCGATGTTTCAAATTTTCTGTAAATTTGAATTTTATTTGAAAAATTAGAATATTTCGACTTTTTGAAATTTTCGACATTTTTTCAAAATTTCCACTTTAAAATTTCGACTGTTTATCATAAAAATTTCGACTTCTTCTCCGAGTTTTTTTACAAAGTGGGCTCTTCAAAATTTCCATATTTTTTAAAAATTTCGACTTTTTTTTAAAAACTTTCACTTTTTTCATGAAAAATATTTCGAGTGTTTTTAGAATTTCGACCTCTTTTTAAAATCTTTACGTTTTCTCGTTTGACGTGTGAAAAAATTGCTCTTTTTTTTCAAAAATTTTAGCTTGTGCCCGAGTTTTCAAATTATATATCAATTTGACCTTTGTTTGAAAAATATTTTAATATTTTTGAAATTCTCAACACTGTTTCGAAATTTTTAATTTTTTTTTGAAAACGTCGACTATTCATCATCAAAATTTTGATCTTGTCTCAAAGTTTTGACTTTTTTAGAGACTGGACTCTTCAATACTTTTTCAAAATTTGTTGCTTTGCTAAAAACTTTCACCTTTTTCATGGAAAAGTTTTTTTTTTAGAATTTCGACCTTTTTTCAGAATTTTTAAGTTTTCTTGTAAGTTCGAAATTTTGTAACTTCGACCTTTTGACAAAATTCGTTTTTTCCATTAGCATATTTTTAAAATTTAAGGCAAATTGTATAAAAACTTATTCGAGAAAATTTTAACTTTTTTGAAAATTTCGAATTTCTTAAAATTTTGCCATAAAATTTGGACCTTTTGTCAACATTTCTCAAAACATTTTTAAAATTTTGAATTGTATAAAAACGAATTAAAGAAAATTTTAACATTTTTTTGAGAATTTTCGAATTTTTTTTAAATTTTCACACAAAATTTCGATTTTTTCTTAAAATTTTGACCCTTTTTGAAAATTTCTACATGCCTTCTCCAAAATGTTAGTTGCCCCCAGTAAGATTGTGAGATAATTACAAGTTTAACATTAATCTCGAAATTTCAACTTTTTCAGGAGGTCAAATTTTGGATTTTTAACTTTGAAAATATCAATTTTTTTAGCAAATTCTAGAAGAATTTTCTTTGTTTACATATTACACAGGAGATTATACATTTTTCTTAAAATTTTCCATTTAATTTTCACTGTTTTCCCCTATTTGGATTTTGAATTCGACATTTCAACATTGATCTCGAGATTTCACTATTTTTATCATTTTTTATTATCTATTTTTTATATGAATTCAAAGGTTCAAAATTTCCTTATAATTCAAAGTCACGCAGATTCAGTTTTTACGTGGTTTACAAGATTTCGGTCACGAACCTGCAATTAAAAAAAAATAACCAAATAAAATTTTTTCCAAAACTTTTATTTTTGTTCTCAAAATTCTGGGCTTACACTTCTGATCCTTAACTTTTTTTAAGTACGTTTGCAAATTCAAAGTTCGACTTTTGCCAGAATTTTTGACTATTTTTGAAATTTCGATATTTTTCTCGAAATTAAATTTTAAAGACAACTGAAAATTTTACCTAAACTTGTTTTTTTACAAATACCGATTTTTTTTTGAAATTTTGGTATATTCCAAGATTAATTTTCGGTTTCTATTTTATTACTAAAATTTCTAGTGGTTTTTTTTTTTACAAAATACGATTTTTTTTCGAAATTTAAAATTTTATCTTAAATTTCAAATTTTTTCTAAAATTTTTTTTGGCTTCAAGTGATCCTTAATGGATTATCGTGGAAGGAAAATCAAAAATTCTACTAAACAGTCAAGAATGGAGATAAATTTTGGCCAAAGATATCGCAATTATCATAATTGATAACAACATGGTACTAAAAGTAGCTGGATCAATAAAATCAGAATCCGGATACATTTCACATTTTATTAATATACAAGGACCGTCGACAACCATAACCAATTAGCGCCAGGACCTTATCTTCCTAGTTCTTTAAACTACAAAGTACCAATCACCACGTTTGATTAGACAAATCTCTTGAAAGATCTAACATTTAATTGCACATTTTCAAGTGCATTGCACACACTATTAGAAAGTGGTCGGCGATAAAGTCGAATCCAGTCGACGTTTCATTAATCATGTCGCTAAATTCCGATGCTTTAATAAACGGCTTGCTTAAACAGTTTGTAGAATATAATAACCGTTTGAATGTGAGTGCACAGAATTCTAAAATGACTGCTTGCATGTCCCCGGTGAATGTTATTCAATACGAGATATTCTCCTCCTGGTTCTGCCAACAATTACGACTCGAATCTCATATTACGGAAGCCGGTAATTGCGCGGAGAAAATGCAAAGAAAACCGTAATGGTAAACGCTCCGGTCTTTCTCTTTCGTCGGTTTTGTTTATTGCAACAAAAGATTTGCAAATGTCTCATTCCTTCATTCAGTATTATTTGCAAACGTGGCAATTTAAAAACATTAAACGAATTTGTAAAACTTTGATCTGTGATTCTAACTAGAGACCTCTCTAAAGCTAGGGTTTCCTACAAAACGGCAACGTAAAAGAACGGCCGTTATTTGACCGCCGCTTTATGCCATGCAGCGGTCGAGGACAGAACGGTCGCCTTGACGGTGAACATTGATGTAAAGTAAGAAAAGCGTTGCAGTAGAGTACGTCGGCCGAGACTAGGGCTGTAAAATTGTCACGATTTGAGCTGTATTGTTCTAATTTCCTATAATTTTTTTATTAGTCACAAACTATATTTGTTGTTTTCCCTTTTAGTCGACAAAGAAATTTTGAAACACATGTCACTTCACTTTTAGTTGATGACAAAAATTATTTTTTATTTTAGTAGACAAGGTTGTATTTTAGGGTGTTTTTTTTTTGGTTATATTTAGAGGTTTTTTGATCGGCAAAAATCATTTTTGGTCATGATGTTTTTTTAATTGGCAACGTAGTTGTAAACTAAAAATTTGTCTCATGAACGTATAAAGTATGTTGTTTTGAAAGACAAAATTTCTCTCTAAAATTGATAACCTCTAATGATTCACAACAGATTTGTTCTTATACTCTAATTGCTTGTTTACAACCATCAGAATCCCCGCAGGCCATGGGGTTATTATTACCATAAATATTTCATAATATTGTTTACACTGACGAATCTGAGGTATTGAAAAAAGTTTCAAATAAAAATTGTTCAGAATGTAATTTTGGAATGAACATGAATAAAAGGTAAAGATACCATATCGATATCTTTTCATTATAATGCAAAATTTCCCAAAAGAAGTATAAATTTCATAAACATCCTTTATTTCTTGGTAAAAATTCCCCCCCAGATTTTTTTCCTAGAACGAAGTTTTCGATTAACATGTCCTTGAACATTTTTAATCAAAATAAAAAGAAAAAAAAATCACGCTACTAATTTTTTTTCATAATAGATAAGGTTTTCATTGATACTTTTTATTCGTTAATAACAAATTTCTTCTTAACTTTTTTTGTCCGATGAATGGTTTTTGATAAAAAAAATAATTTGCATTTCAATGGGCCCTTGATATCCTTTTCTACAAAGTAACATGTCATTTTAAGAGAACTTTGGTCATTATGTATTAGTAGGGAAAATTTATGTTATATAACTTAGATATTCATGTTTTTTTTTGAATAAGTATTTTTAATAATTAATAAAGCCATAGCATGAAATAAGTCAACATAATGGTTTTTTAAAGGTAAATGATTTTTTAATGCAAAAGCATTCGCCACCTAATAAATTCAAGAGAGGATTTTTACCAAGAAGTTAAGGTTGTTTACGAAATTGGTACTTGTATTTAAAAAACACAGTGACTTGCCATTTTTTTCGTTAAGATTACTCAGGGAAATGATATTGCGGACGCCACTGATAGCAGTAGAACAAATATTTTACTCGCAGAAAATGCATTTTTATGCCCAGTTATTATCTACCAAAATTTAAAAAAATAAATCAAACGGTATTGAAGGAAAAACCGAATTTTTTCTTAATTTTTAGCATCCTGCATCTTAAAAATGAAGCGAAGGTATGCAGATATAAACTTTTTTTTCTTAAAATCGTTCAAACATTTTGCCCCTTCAGTTATGGCATTTTTTCGAAAACACCCTGTATAATCTAACTTTCTAATGTTTATTGCCATCAAAATCCCCGCAGGCAAAGGGACTATTGCTATGGTAATTATTTCTAAATATTGTTTACATTACATTCAAATTCCTAGAGAAGACTAAGGTATTGATAAAACTTTCAACAAAAAATCCTTCAAAATGTAATGTTGCAATAAACACGAATAAAAACTCTAAAGATGTCAATTTATAAACTGACATATACCCAGTGGCCGCTCGCGTATATGCACTGAGGAACTGCAACACCGCTAATTCCGCTTTCAAGTTTTTTTTCAAAGTGTTGGGTCTTTTTTAAAGACTTTTCATTAAAAACTTTTTTATTGAAATTTTAAATTTTCTCCGATTCCTTTTATGGGAACCTTATCTTTCTTTTATGTTAGGATCTTCTAAAATGTATTTTATTTTTAATTTTGATGAAAAACGCATTTTCAAAAACTAATTTTTATAAAACTTTTGAAAAAGAAATCAATATTTCAAGAAAGAATTGAAATTTTGAAAAAAATTGTTAAATTTCTCTAAGTGTCAACATTTTGAGACAATAATGAAAATTTCAAGAAACAATATAAATCCAACTCTTCTCACATTTTGATATTTCTCTGAAAAAAAAAATAGTACCAAATCTTCGAGTTGTTACCCGATTTCGCAATTTCCACTGTATTGTAGAAAAATTTTTAATTTTTTCTAATATTTTGATTTTTTTGTTGGAAAAGTTTTTTGGAAAGTTTCTATTTTCCTAAATATATTATATAGATAAATTTTCTCGAAATTTCTACTTTTCCAGCAAATTTGTTTTTAAAATTTTTTCTGGAAATTTCAACCTCTCCCGATTTTTTATGTTCCTCTAATTTGCTTTTAAAAATGTTAGGTTTTTTCACGGCGTTTTGACATTTCAAAGTTTATTTTATAATTTTGTTTAACAACTTTTGGAAAAAAATTCTGACATGTCAAGATTTTGGAAAGAAACGAAAAAATGTTAGGAAAATTTTCCATTGCTTCCGCATTTTGATGTGTTTCTGAAAAAAAGTAATAACCGATGGATTACTTTCCTAAAATTTCGACTTTTTTGTACAGATATTTCAAATTTTTTCTCGAAATTTCGATTTTCTTTCTACGAAAATTGGAATCTTTCAAAATTTTGACCTTTTTCAAGATTTTGAAAAATTTGAAAATTTCCACTTTTGTTAACAATTTCGTTCAGATGTTCCTAGAAATTTTGATTTTTTGTGAGAACTTCCGCATTTTACAATTTATTTTTTGAAATTCGACCGTTTTACTAAGTTTCGACTTATGCTTAATTTTAATCAACTTTTTTTGTGAAATTTTCAATGCTTTTATTAAAAAAATTCTATTTTTAAAAGTCTATTGAAAAATTTCCCGTTTTTTGAAAATTTCGAATTTTTTAAACATATTGACCCACAATTTTGATCTTTTCTTCAGAATGTCGATTATTTAAAAATTTTTTAAATTCGATTATTTTTGAAATTACTTTTTTGAAAACTCAAATTTTCTTAAAAATTTCCAGTTTTTTTTTTGAAAATGTCGACCCTATTCTAAATTTTGATTATTTCTGAAAGTTTTGACTTTTTTGAAAATTTCCACTTTTTTTCAAAAAGGGAGATGTATTTCCCTGAAGATGATAGCTTGACTATCGAAACGCGCTAGAGCAACCTTTCTTGTGTTTTTTAATCTTTCTTGGTTTCAGGGGACAAGATTTGTTTTTCAATTTTTAAAGATAACCAAGGACCAGTCCGTTTCATCAAACAAAAAGTTAAGAAATTGCTTAAAGTTCAAATTTTATACAAATTTTGCTTTTATTTCAAAAATTCGACCTTTCAACATTTCGACTTTTTTGAAATTTTCCATAATTTTTTAAAATTTCCACTTTAAAATTTCGACTGTTCATCATCAAAATGTCGACCTTTCCTCCGAGTTTTGACTTTTGACAGAATTTGGACTTTTCAAAATTTCAAAGGTTTTTAAAAACTTCGAGTTTTTTTGAAAACTTTCACCTTTTTCATGAAGAATATTTCGAGTCTTCTTAGAATTTCGACCTTAACGTTTTCTCGTTAGACCTTTTAAAAATTTCTACTTTTCTCCCAAAGTTTTCAACTTTTTCGATGTTTCAAATTTTCTGTAAATTTGAATTTTATTTGAAAAATTAGAATATTTCGACTTTTTGAAATTTTCCACATTTTTTCAAAATTTCCACTTTACAATTTCGACTGTTTATCATAAAAATTTCGACTTCTTCTCCGAGTTTTTTTACAAAGTGGGCTCTTCAAAATTTCCATATTTTTTAAAAATTTCGACTTTTTTTTAAAAACTTTCACTTTTTTCATGAAAAATATTTCGAGTGTTTTTAGAATTTCGACCTCTTTTTAAAATCTTTACGTTTTCTCGTTTGACGTGTGAAAAATTGCTCTTTTTTTTCAAAAATTTTAGCTTGTGCCCGAGTTTTCAAATTATATATCAATTTGACCTTTGTTTGAAAAATATTTTAATATTTTTGAAATTCTCAACACTGTTTCGAAATTTTTAATTTTTTTTTGAAAACGTCGACTATTCATCATCAAAATTTTGATCTTGTCTCAAAGTTTTGACTTTTTTAGAGACTGGACTCTTCAATACTTTTTCAAAATTTGTTGCTTTGCTAAAAACTTTCACCTTTTTCATGGAAAAGTTTTTTTTTTTAGAATTTCGACCTTTTTTTCAGAATTTTAAGTTTTCTTGTAAGTTCGAAATTTTGTAACTTCGACCTTTTGACAAAATTCGTTTTTTCCATTAGCATATTTTTAAAATTTAAGGCAAATTGTATAAAAACTTATTCGAGAAAATTTTAACTTTTTTGAAAATTTCGAATTTCTTAAAATTTTGCCATAAAATTTGGACCTTTTGTCAACATTTCTCAAAACATTTTTAAAATTTTGAATTGTATAAAACGAATTAAAGAAAATTTTAACTTTTTTTGAGAATTTTCGAATTTTTTTTAAATTTTCACACAAAATTTCGATTTTTTCTTAAAATTTTGACCCTTTTTGAAAATTTCTACATGCCCTTCTCCAAAATGTTAGTTGCCCCCAGTAAGATTGTGAGATAATTACAAGTTTAACATTAATCTCGAAATTTCAACTTTTTCAGGAGGTCAAATTTTGGATTTTTAACTTTGAAAATATCAATTTTTTTAGCAAATTCTAGAAGAATTTTCTTTGTTTACATATTACACAGGAGATTATACATTTTTCTTAAATTTTCCATTTAATTTTCACTGTTTTCCCCTATTTGGATTTTGAATTCGACATTTCAACATTGATCTCGAGATTTCACTATTTTTATCATTTTTTATTATCTATTTTTTATATGAATTCAAAGGTTCAAAATTTCCTTATAATTCAAAGTCACGCAGATTCAGTTTTTACGTGGTTTACAAGATTTCGGTCACGAACCTGCAATTAAAAAAAAATAACCAAATAAAATTTTTTCCAAAACTTTTATTTTTGTTCTCAAAATTCTGGGCTTACACTTCTGATCCTTAACTTTTTTTAAGTACGTTTGCAAATTCAAAGTTCGACTTTTGCCAGAATTTTTGACTATTTGAGAAATTTCGATATTTTTCTCGAAATTAAATTTTAAAGACAACTGAAAATTTTACCTAAACTTGTTTTTTTACAAATACCGATTTTTTTTGAAATTTTGGTGGTATATTCCAAGATTAATTTTCGGTTTCTATTTTATTACTAAAATTTCTAGTGGTTTTTTTTTACAAAATACGATTTTTTTTCGAAATTTAAAATTTTATCTTGAATTTCAAATTTTTTCTAAAATTTTTTTTGGCTTCAAGTGATCCTTAATGGATTATCGTGGAAGGAAAATCAAAAATTCTGCTAAACAGTCAAGAATGGAGATAAATTTTGGTCAAAGACATCGAAATTATCATAATTGATAACAACATGGTACTACCAGTAGCTGGATCAATAAAATCAGAATCTGGATACATTTCACATTTTATTAATATACAAGGGCCGTCGACAACCATAACCAATTAGCGCCAGGACCTTATCTTCCTAGTTCTTTAAACTACAAAGTACCAATCACCACGTTTGATTAGACAAATCTCTTGAAAGATCTAACATTTAATTGCACATTTTCAAGTGCATTGCACACACTATTAGAAAGTGGTCGGCGATAAAGTCGAATCCAGTCGACGTTTCATTAATCATGTCGCTAAATTCCGATGCTTTAATAAACGGCTTGCTTAAACAGTTTGTAGAATATAATAACCGTTTGAATGTGAGTGCACAGAATTCTAAAATGACTGCTTGCATGTCCCCGGTGAATGTTATTCAATACGAGATATTCTCCTCCTGGTTCTGCCAACAATTACGACTCGAATCTCATATTACGGAAGCCGGTAATTGCGCGGAGAAAATGCAAAGAAAACCGTAATGGTAAACGCTCCGGTCTTTCTCTTTCGTCGGTTTTGTTTATTGCAACAAAAGATTTGCAAATGTCTCATTCCTTCATTCAGTATTATTTGCAAACGTGGCAATTTAAAAACATTAAACGAATTTGTAAAACTTTGATCTGTGATTCTAACTAGAGACCTCTCTAAAGCTAGGGTTTCCTACAAAACGGCAACGTAAAAGAACGGCCGTTATTTGACCGCCGCTTTATGCCATGCAGCGGTCGAGGACAGAACGGTCGCCTTGACGGTGAACATTGATGTAAAGTAAGAAAAGCGTTGCAGTAGAGTACGTCGGCCGAGACTAGGGCTGTAAAATTGTCACGATTTGAGCTGTATTGTTCTAATTTCCTATAATTTTTTTATTAGTCACAAACTATATTTATTTGTTGTTTTCCCTTTTAGTCGACAAAGAAATTTTAAAACACGTGTCACTTCACTTTTAGTTGATGACAAAAATTATTTTTTATTTTAGTAGACAAGGTTGTATTTTAGGGTGTTTTTTTTTTGGTTATATTTAGAGGTTTTTTGATCGGCAAAAATCATTTTTGGTCATGATGTTTTTTTAATTGGCAACGTAGTTGAAAACTAAAAATCTGTCTCATGAACGTATAAAGTATGTTGTTTTGCAAGACAAAATTTCTCTCTAAAATTGATAACCTCTAATGATTCACAACAGATTTGTTCTTATACTCTAATTGCTTGTTTACAACCATCAGAATCCCCGCAGGCCATGGGGTTATTATTACCATAATTATTTCATAATATTGTTTACACTGACGAATCTGAGGTATTGAAAAAAGTTTCAAATAAAAATTGTTCAGAATGTAATTTTGCAATGAACATGAATAAAAGCTAAAGATACCATATCGATATCTTTTCATTATAATGCAAAATTTCCCAAAAGAAGTATAAATTTCATAAACATCCTTTATTTCTTGGTAAAAATTCCCCCCAGATTTTTTTCCTAGAACGAAGTTTTCGATTAACATGTCCTTGAACATTTTTAATCAAAATAAAAAGAAAAAAAATCACGCTACTGATTTTTTTTTCAAAATAGATAAGGTTTTCATTAATACTTTTTATTCGTTAATAACAAATTTCTTCTTAACTTTTTTTGTCCGATGAATGGTTTTTGATAAAAATAAAATGAATTTCTTTGCATTTCAATGGGCCCTTGATATCCTTTTCTACAAAGTAACATGTCATTTTAAGAGAACTTTGGTCATTATGGATTATTAGGGAAAATTTATGTTAGATAACTTAGATATACATGTTTTTTTTTAAATAAGTATTTTTAATAATTAATAAAGCCATAGCATGAAATAAGTCAACATAATGGTTTTTTAAAGGTAAATGATTTTTTAATGCAAAAGCATTCGCCACCTAAAAAATTCAAGAGAGGATTTTTACCAAGAAGTTTAGGTTGTTTACGAAATTGGTACTTGTATTTAAAAAACGCAGTGACTTGCCATTTTTTTCGTTAAGATTACTCAGGGAAATGATATTGCGGACGCCACTGATAGCAGTAGAACAAATATTTTACTCGCAGAAAATGCATTTTTATGCCCAGTTATTATCTACCAAAATTTAAAAAAATATTTCAAACGGTATTGAAGGAAAAACCGAATTTTTTCTTAATTTTTAGCACCCTGCATCTTAAAAATGAAGCGAAGGTATGCAGATATAAACTTTTTTTTCTTAAAATCGTTCAAACATTTTGCCCCTTCAGTTATGGCATTTTTTCGAAAACACCCTGTATAATCTAACTGCATGTTTATTGCCATCAAAATCCCCGCAGGCAAAGGGACTATTGCTATGGTAATTATTTCTAAATATTGTTTACATTACATTGAAATTCCTAGAGAAGACTAAGGTATTGACAAAATTTTCAACAAAAAATCCTTCAGAATGTAATGTTGCAATAAACACGAATAAAAACTCTAAAGATGTCAATTTATAAACTGACATATACCCAGTGGCGGCTCGCGTATATGCACTGAGGAACTGCAGCACCGCTAATTCCGCTTTCAAGTTTTTTTTCAAAGTGTTGGGTCTTTTTTAAAGACTTTTCATTAAAAACTTTTTTATTGAAATTTTAAATTTTCTCCGATTTCTTTTATAGGAACCTTATCTTTCTTTCATGTTAGGATCTTCTAAAATGTATTTTATTTTTAATTTTGATGAAAAACGCATTTTCAAAAACTAATTTTTGTAAAACTTTTGAAAAAGAAATCAATATTTCGAGAAAGAATTGAAATTTTGAAAAAAAAGGTTAAATTTCTCTAAGTGTCAAAATTTTGAGACAATAATGAAAATTTCAAGAAACAATATAAATCCAACTCTTCTCACATTTTGATATTTCTCTGAAAAAAAAATAATACCAAATCTTCGAGTTTTTACCCGATTTCGCAATTTCCACTGTATTGTAGAAAAATTTTTAATTTTTTCTAATATTTTGATTTTTTTGTTGGAAAAGTTTTTTGGAAAGTTTCTATTTTCCTAAATATATTATATAAATAAATTTTCTCGAAATTTCTACTTTTCCAGCAAATTTGTTTTTAAAATTTTTTCTGGAAATTTCAACTTCTCCCGATTTTTTATGTTCCTCTAATTTGCTTTTAAAAATGTTAGGTTTTTTCACGGCGTTTTGACATTTCAAAGTTTATTTTATAATTTTGTTTAACAACTTTTGGAAAAAAATTCTGACATTTTATAAATGAATTTTGGAAAGAAACGAAAAAATGTTAGGAAAATTTTCCATTGCTTCCGCATTTTGATATGTTTCTGAAAAAAAGTAATAACCGATGGATTACTTTCCTAAAATTTCGACTTTTTTGTACAGATATTTCAAATTTTTTCTCGAAATTTCGATTTTCTTTCTACGAAAATTGGAATCTTTCAAAATTTTGACCTTTTTCAGGATTTTGAAAAATTTGAAAATTTCCACTTTTGTTAAGAATTTCGTTCAGATGTTCCTAGAAATTTTGATTTTTTGTGAGAACTTCCGCATTTTACAATTTATTTTTTGAAATTCGACCGTTTTTCAAAAATTTGATTTGTTCTCTCAATTTTAACTTTTTTTGAAAATTTTGAAATTTACCAAAAATTCTACTGTTTTGAAAACTTACGGCTTTATTAAAATATTTACTTTTCTGTGAAAATTTAAACTTTTTTAAATGTTGAATCTTTCAAAATTTTGCCTTTTTGAAAATTCGATTTTTATTTTAAATTTGATTTTTCTCGAATTTTGATATTTTTTTTTGTTAATTTCGACTATTCTGATGTGAAGTTTTTTTCCCGAAATTTGGAAAATTTCGATTTTCCAAATTTTTTGGAAAATTTTGATTTTTGATGATTTTCATTTTTTATTAAAAACTCCAATTATTTTTTAAATTTTTGATCCCTTCTCGAAGTTTCGACTTTTGAAAGTTACGACTTATTTTCGAAATTTCGGCTTTTCTTTAAATGTCGACTTTGATTTGAAAAATTTTTTTAAACGTTTCGATTTGTTTGAAAATTTAGATTTTTTTGAAAATTTCGTTTTTTTTTGAAAATCTGGACCTTTTTTAAAATTTCGTCCTGATTAAAAAATTTCAACCTTTTTTAAAAATTTCGACTTTTTTAAAACATTTTACAGTTTTTCAAAATGTTAACTATTAAAATTTTCGATTTTTTTTTTGAAACTTTCGACATTTCAAAATGTTGTCTTGTTGAGCCAAAATTGTTTTAGAAAACTTAATTTTTAGCTTACAAAAGAAAGTGCTGACATTTTTTAATATTTAATAAAACCGTTTGTTACCCCCTTAGGACTTAAAAATGCGTCTGGTTTTGAAATTTTTTTTAAACTTTTTCGAAAGTTTCGACTTTTTAAATGTTGCCTTGTTCGAGCAAAATTGTTTTTCAAAACCCAATTTTTGTCTTGTAAAAAAAATTTTAAATTTCAATGTTCAGTTAAATATCCTTTTTCACCCCGCTTGGGGTTAACATTTTTTAAATCCATTAAGTACGTGTTTAGTGATTGCTTTCATGTGTGTGTGTGGAAATTTTGACAAAAAATTTTTTGAAAAGAACCCTAATATTTCTCTAAAAATGTTAACATTTTGGGAAAAAACGAAGAAATTAAAAAAAAGTATTTTTCAATTTTGAGAAAAATATTGAATTTCAAGAAAAAATGAACCTTCTAAATTTCAACCTTTTTTGCGATTTGATATTTCGCTAAAAAAAACTTACCACTATATTGTACAACAGAAGAAATTCTGAATCGAAATTTCCAATTTTTCTAGAACTGTTATTTTTATTTGTTAAATTTATTCTTGGAATTGTCAAGTCCGTCAAATTTCGATAAAAAATAGATTGAAATTTAAAGATTAACCTCAAAATTTGTATAAAAGCAGATAACATTTCTAGAAAAAAGTTGAAATTTGTTTTTTGGATATAAAATTTTTGAAAAAATAGCAATGTCGGAATCAATGAACAAAAACAATTTTTAAAAATAAATTAATTGTCATAAATATTCGCAAAATTTCGACTTTTAAAGTAGGACTTTTTAAAAATGAATCAACATTTCTAGAAAAGTCGAAATTTCGCAATTAAAAATACTCAACATCTTAAAAAATTCACAATTTAATGTTCTAATTTAAATTTTTTCTAGTAATTTTTAAGTTCCCAGGGAAACTTCAAAGATCAAAATATTTCAGCCGATCCTTTGTAATTAAAATTCACATTTTGGAAATTTATTTGTAATTAAACTGCAAGTTTTTTTTGAAATTTGTTTCAAAACTTCGAACAATTTTAAAAATAGAAACTTTTGTTACTATTTCTTTAATTTTCAGTTTCAATTCGATATTTTTCTCAAAAAGTTGATATTTAAAAAGAAAAAAATATCAGTTTTAATAAATATATATTTCAAGTTCAGGAAAGTGTCTAAAAACAGATAAAATTCGTTATTTAATCACAAAATTCCAATTTTTCCTCGAAATTTTGCATTTTTAAATTTTTCTAAAGCTGAGATTATTGAGAAGCAACAGAGGTGGTTTATGTTATTAATTTTTTTTAACTCATTTGCTTTTACACAATTTTAACGCAAACGTCGTCGCAGCACCCCCTCTAGTTTTAGCTGCGAGCCGCCCCTGCATATACCTAATTAAATATGTTCTTAGTCTTCTACTTTAAAGATTATGTCTGTAAAATTTTAAAATTGTTTCAAAAAGTATGGAAATTTTTCATCATATTGAAGAACAAATTGTATGTCATTTGGTATTTTCAAACTTTTTATTTAATAAAAATTGAATAATATAAAAGGGAGATATAATATTGTAGTAAAACATCTTGCATATGCACATAATAATAAAAAAGTTAAATAAATCATAGTAGCTACATTCCAACGTAAAATGGCAACGTATTAAATCGTGCTTGCAGTATCCTCACCGTATACAGCGGTCGCTTCGAAAGGGGGGGTCGACGTACTTTTTTGCAGCGGTAGCCCCTAACGTTCTGTAGGAAAACACTGCCTATTAGAAGCACGTGCACGGTTTTTGGTAACGTCACTCGACGTAACATTACGGTCGCTCTTTTACGTTACCGTTCTGTAGGAAACCGTAGCTTTAGGGTTACTTAAAATGTAGACTATCAGTGAGATTCAGTGAGTATTTATTGTAGTCACTGTATCTCACTAGGTCAAGCAATTTTAGAATTCACAATAGAGTAGTCGCATCAGTTTCAGTTTCCAAATATGTTGTAGTGATTAATATGTGAAATTTTTAAATTTATGCTCCTGTAACGAAATCAGGCGCCCACCTAGCGCCATTAGACGCATATTTTAGCATAAAACTGAGAACGAAACGAAAACTATGCAAATCTACTTATTTAGCGCTGTGCGGAATGTTTTTATGGCGCTACGTGAAGAAAAAGTGTGGAATTACCATAAACATTGATTGAGGTGAAGCTGCATCGGTGTATTAGCCACGGAAAACGAATAAAAAGCGTATTTATTAAACAACGGAGTACGTGCCTTTTCAAATTAAATTTCCTGGTCTGTTATTTTAATCTTTATTGCGGCGTTTGTTGATACTTATGACTTCTATCAAGATTTTTAATTGGGCTCCATTATTACTTAAAAAAACACTATTAGTAGGCAGTAATATGACGAAATATTTTCCGGAAGGCGGAAAAATTAAGATGCTGGGAACAGTTATTATTTAACCGCTTTTTTTTCCGTCATCGCATTTAGAGATAATTTGTTGTGAGCTATTTATTTTAAGATAAATGTTTATTTTTTTTATTATACTGCAGGTTAATTACATACAGGGGATAAGGTTGCACAGCACTATTTCAGTGACTCCGGGTCTTCGACATTTTTTCTCGTAAATTCATATATCGGGGTTTCTTTACCTGGGATCACTGGCCCCCTTCTGGGTTTGTAGCGTAAGTGTCAGAGGTCTGTGGCTGTCTTTACTTATTTATGAGTACGACAAGAAAAAAGTTGCGACTGGGAGATGATATACTTAATAAGACTGGACGACCTTTTTCTTTATTAGTCGACAGACGCTTCTGTTGGGATCATGAGTTGTTTTTGGTCGGTAAAAAGATAGCGGACTTATTGGAAATGGGGTGTGTATGAACTATTTAGTTCAATAAAACACCACACTTTAATTATCGAGACTTTATTTATTCAAGAGGTCTCGGAAGGTGTGTGTTGTCGCGACGAAATTATAATCTCGACTTCACAGTCGAAAAGGAATCTTTTCGTAATATTTCCAAATACATCTGGTATATTTCATGATACACTGCTAATATACATGTCAACGTTAATCCCTTAAAACCTATATTCAGAAAAGGGACTGACCAGCGTTCTTAGAATTAATCATCCTCCTAAAAGTGTTCCAAATAAGTTGAAGTACCCGTATCAGATTTCACTTCGTAAAAGATACAGCGAAACTCATAAAGCATTCGAGGGTGTCTAATATTTTACTTTAAAATAAGTACCGATAGATTTTTGCTCTCACGTTTTGAACGTGATTTCCAACACGCCCCCTCAAAAATTAATCGGGTTCTCCAATTTTCATTAATTTCATTTAGAACTACTTAACACCTTATTTTGTTCCAAACCAAAGAAAAATACATTCTCTTGTATCTTATTATTTAAATTTATATAATTAATGCAATCATATTTTTATGTAGTATATACATTTCACCTTATTCTATCAAATAATAAAGCATTAACACATATTATACACACACCTACTTTGAACCTTCTGGGGAAATACATTTACATGGTCCAACATTTGTTGCGTGGATTAGGAAAACCCAGAAAAACCTAACCAGACCATTATTCTACATCTACACACATAATTTTAATTTAATGTAACCATCATCCTACTCTAGACCCATTCCACTTCTGAACTGGAGGAATTTCACACTTGGCAACGGCTTTGTTAAAGCGTCTGCCAATTGGTCACCTGTAGGAATATACATTAATTTATTTCCAACTCTGTTAATTCTAATTCCCAAGAAAAGTTTAATTTCTTTTAAATCGACCATACAAAATGTATGCATTAAATACCCTTTAAAACTTTTCATTGTACCATTATTTGCTGCAGTAATGACCAGATCATCTACGTAGAGTACAACATAGATATTTTTATTAATATCTTCTCTGCCTAAAATATAAATGCAACGGTTAACTTCAGAATTTTAAATTTTTTATTTCTTTATTTATTAGTGTCTGTTCAAATGCCTCAAACCAACATCTAGCTGCTTGTTTTAACCCATACAAAGCTTTATTTAATTTACAGACTTGATTACTTTTACATTCTATACCTTCTGGAACTTTCATGTAAATCTCTTCTTTTAAGTCGCCATTTAAAAATGCTAGTTTTCACATCCATATGATGAATTAATAATAATTGATTAGCGAAACCAATCATAATTAAACTTGATATTCTTTTTACTGGTGCAAATGTTTTATTGTAATCTATTAAATATTATTGACTAAACCCTTTATCTACAAGAGGAGCTTTATACTTTAACTGATTACCAAATTCATCGTTTTTAATTGTAAATACCCACTTACACCCAACGATGTTATTATTTTCCGTTTTGTCTACTAATGACCAAGTATTATTAATTAAAAGAGAATTTATTTCTTCTTTTATAGCTTTTTCCCTTTTCTCTTTATCATTCCTATTTTTAATTTCATCATATGATTTAGGAATTTCACATGTAATAGAATAGCAGATGATAAACTATCATCAAACATATCGTCTTCATTATATGATATCACTGGACGATTTTTAATCCTATCACTCTTTCTTAGTTCAGGTAATGTGTTTTTCTTACTTTTATTATTTTGAGATGAAGTCTCAATACTAATAGTTTCAATACTATTTTCAACACATTTACTGTCAAATTTAACCCTTTTATTTGACTTATTTTCATCAACTACTTCAAACATTTCATCTGATGTATTACTATCAGATTTTTCTACTAATTTTTAACTTATTAGTTTCATCTTCACCAGAAATATTAGAATTTTGACTTTCTAATTTAGGTCTTGATAATTCAAACATTTCAGCTGATTTATTATTATCAGATTTTTTTACTAATTTTAACTTATTAGTTTCATCACCAGAAATGTTAGAATTTTGATTTTCTAATTTAGGTCTTGACAATTCAAACATTTCATCTGATTTATTACTATCAGATTTTTCTACTAATTTTAACTTATTAGTTTCATCATCACCACAAATATTAGAATTTTGATTTTCTAATTTCAAACATTGCATCTGATTTATTACTACCAGATTTTTCTACTAATTTTAACTTATTAGTTTCATCATCACCATAAATATTAGAATTTTGATTTTTTTTTTTAATTTAGGTCTTGATATTAAGAAATTTGTTTCTTCAGCTGTTATATCTCTGACTATAGCAAATGTTTCACTTTCCACGTCCCACACTTTATACCCATTCGGTTCATATCCCACCAGTATTCCTTTCCACGACCTTACGTCGAATTTTAATTTACTGGTTTTATTTTACGTACATAAACTGTACAACCGAATACCTTTAAAATTTTAATTGTGGCTTCTTACTATGCCACATTTCATATGGTGTTTTATTTACTTTCAAGGCTTTTATTGGGCTCAAATTAATGAGATACGTAGCAGTCAATACTGCTTCTCCCCAGAAAACCTTTTCTAAACCTGCACCGTTTATCATTGCACGGGCTTTTTCCGTAATGGTTTGCACCATACGTTCCGATACACCATTTAATTGTGGGCTACGTGGAACTGTTAAATGATAACTTATACCTTTCTTAATACAAAGACCTTTCATTTCATTTGACAAATATTCTCGCCCATTATCACAATACAAATTTACTAACTGCAATTTAAAATGAGCTTCACTTTTCGCAAGAAAATCTCGAAAGACTGAAAATGCGTCTGATTTATATGTAATTAAATATGTCACGCAATAAGGCACAAACTCGTCTACGAAAAGCACAAAATAATTTTTGTCATTTATAGTAGAAGGAGTGATTGGACCACAAACATCCGTATGGACAATAAATAATGGTCTTTTCACATGACTTTTGTCTTTAGCTCTGTTAAAAGGTAATTGGACTTGTTTTCCATTTATACAAGTTTCACATAAATTGTCATTAGCCATTACGTGGTTAATTTCACTTATATCATCGAACATTTGTTTGTTCTTTATTTCCAAAAATTTTAATTTTCCAATATTACCTAACCTTTTATGCCATAATTCATAATTACTTTTTTTTTTCAGAGCTACTGACTTTGTTTATTGAATTTGTCATGTTCATTAAAACCATAAATTCAACTGCAATTAAATTATTTAGTGGCTTACCTGTCATTACGACCTTACCACCTTTATTTATTATGATACCATTTTTATTGAAAATCATCGTCATACCAGCCTGCTGCATTTTCCGCACCGACAATAAATTGTACGATACCTCGGAACAATACAGTACTTCTTCCAATTCTCTTGGAATGCCCAAATTGGTTGTCACCTTCAACCTTCACTTTTTCTGTGCTGTGATGAAAATTCCACACACTGTATTTTTTTTTTTTTTTTTACCATCAAAGGGTTCAATTATTTTTCGCACTTTTAACCTTTCCATTATCTTCAAGAAAGTTTAATTAATTGCCCACGAATATAAACCCTTTTAACACTGCACAATTTTATCACAAATATCCTGGGCCCATAACCTATTGGAAATGGGGTGTGTATGAACTATTTAGTTCAATAAAACACCACACTTTAATTATCGAGACTTTATTTATTCAAGAGGTCTCGGAAGGTGTGTGTTGTCGCGACGAAATTATAATCTCAACTTCATAGTCGAAAAGGAATCTTTTCGTAATATTTCTAAATACATCTGGTCTATTTCATGACACACTGCTAATATACATGTCAACGTTAATCCCTTAAAACCTATATTCAGAAAAGGGACTGACCAGCGTTCTTAGAATTAATCATCCTCCTAAAAGTGTTCCAAATAAGTTGAAGTACCCGTATCAGATTTCACTTCGTAAAAGATACAGCGAAACTCATAAAGCATTCGAGGGTGTCTAATATTTTACTTTAAAATAAGTACCGATAGATTTTTGCTCTCACGTTTTGAACGTGATTTCCAACAAGACTCGATAAGAAAGAATTTGGCACTTGATGAGCTTTTTTGGTTATCAATGTTGGGATGATATACTTTTTTTAGTCAATATGGATAGGTACTGGGTCCGTAGGGTTTGTGAAAATTTGAAAGTAGCCCGCAACTATTAAAAGGTTAAGAAACCCTGACATAGGTGTGTTTTTTTTAATTTTTTTAAAGTTTAATCCACGCACAAAGGTTAACCCCATTATTCCTTCAAAGCACTGCGAGTAGGATGCGCAAACAGGGATAGATGGCGATGAACCGCCTTCTGAAGCAAGGATAGGTTGTAATTTTTGGGGAAAACTCCTTTCGCTAACGAGTTCCATAGCTTGGAAGTTCTATAGACAAAGTCTCCATAGACAGAAGTCCTCACTGTATCAAGCTGGATCGCACAGGAATTTGCTGTCCCCGACAATCTTCTATGCCTCAAGAATCTTGCCCTTGGGTGGATCAATCCTATTACTCCCTGCGAGCATCTTCCATGATAGTACTTGTAGAAAAAAGTCTAGTCACCAACTACACGCCTGTGCTCTAGTGTTTCGAGAGAATCGGTCAAACTCTCGTCATCAATTAGGCGAATCGCTCTTCTTTGAATTGAATCCAAGAGAGCTAAAGCCTTTTTTTGGGCTGAACTCCAAACATGAGAACAGTATTGGCTAGTGTTGCCCTAACTTGGGCTTTGTATAGTTTAAATAGCTGATGAGTTGTGAAGTAGTTTTAAGCTCTAAAAAGAAAGTCTAGCTTCTGAGAGGCGGATTTGGCAATGGGGCGCACATAATCGTCCCAAGAAAAATTAGTGCTCGCATTCACTCCTAAGATAAATAAATTATATCCCGTCGGAAGGATTTCACCGTCCATTAGTATGTTTGTTGCATTATTTCTTGATGTTTTCTTAGAGAAAACCTTGGCCTGAGTTTTTGAAGCGTTGAAGTCGATCAAATTTTTCTTACCCCATTCTTGAATGATTTCGGGATCCCGATATCTATGTCTGCTGTTCCATTAGTCGATCTGAAGTCGACAGATAATGATTTGTCGGACACTAGGCTGCTATCATCTGCGTAGCTCTTGTTTGGAAGTTGAAGCTAAGAGATCGTTTATGTGTAATAGAAACAGAGTAGGAGACATGACAGACCCCTGAGGCACCCCTCTAGGATGAAATGCCATTGACGACGACTTGAAGAGATCTGTCAGCGAGAAAATTGGATATCAAATGACAGAGTTCAGGAGGAAGACCATAAGATGTTAATTTGGCGAGAAGAGATCGGAGCCAGACTCTGTCGAAGGTCTTTGAGATATTCAATGCCACAATCCTAGCCCCACCATGTTTTTCCATAGCTGAGTTGCAGATATGAGTAACATATGCCAGTAGATCGCCTGTGGAACGTTGTTGTCTAAAACCGTATTGTATGTCCAAGATGATTCTATTTTCCTCCAGATATTTGGGAATCTCGATGTTATTAACCTTTTCCATCTCTTTAGATTTAACGGGTAACAAAAATATAGGGCGATAGTTGTTAACTAGATTCCTTTTTCCCTTTTGAGGGACGGACTGCACCCTAGCAGATTTCCAAATGTTAGCAAATACACCTTTGTTGTAAGGGAGTGTGCCGCTACTTGGGAAGAGTGGAGGGCTACAGGCGTCTAGGAGGAAGGCAGCTATCGCAGCAATGCGTTCAGCTGCTTACAGGCCACGGAAGATTCCGGGAATATCTGCACAGGATGGGAAAGAGGAATTCGCCACTATGCGAATGCGGAGAACCTGAAGACGCAGATCACATCATATTCGTCTGCAGAAATCGGGAGGAATGGAGGATTAGAGCGGAGCAAACATCGACAAGGAAAGGAATACTATGGCCTAGAAGGACCGAGGAGATTGAGGAAGCGGTTCGCAATCCAAAATTCTTCGAAGTCTTGAATCATGCGGCAAGGAAACTTGAAGAACTCAAGAATTCTTTCGAGGAACAGTAGATTCGGAGTACTGGGGAACTGAGTACCTAGGAAAAGAATCTACGAGAAGTCAGCTGTACAAGAGGAAATCTACTCCGAGACTCCGACCATCCTAATCCGGAATCATCCGAAGCTGAAGGGATTGAGTACCTTGGCGTGGCACAAGCTGGGGGATTGAGTACCTGGCCCTAGACGCAAAACAAATTAGGATAAGAAGATGAATAGAAAAATATTAAGAGAATAGGATAGAATAGATTAGATTAGGTTAAGTTAGGTTAGGAAAGGTGGAGGGAGTTTTACTTAGAATAAGAAATAGGATAGAAACTAAACTTAGGAAGTTTATATAGAATTTTGGATTTATAATTCACTTAGGCAGCAGGAATAGATATTAAAAAACCGTAGAGATATTATGTATTATGTATTATTTAAGGACAGGGGGGGTATGCATGCGTAGGAACCCCCAACATGAAGTGTAAATATCTTCAGTAAATATACGTGTAAGGGAGTGTGAACAATTTGCTTAGGACAGGAGTCAACTCTGAGGTACACTTCTTAAGAAATAATTCTCTATATTTTGGTGCTCTCTAGCTTTGAAATTAATACATTCATATATACTGCACCCTGTTTGGTTCCAGCTTCATTCATATCAAATTGGAAGCCATTACGAGAAACTATACTAAAATAATGTTTTTTTGAAACGCGTTAGAGCAACTTTTGTTGTGTTTTTTAATCTTTCTTGGTTTCGAGGACAAGATTTGTATTTCAATTTTGAAGATAACCAAAGAGCAGTCTGTCAAATAAACATTTGGAAAATTGGAGAAAATTTCTATTTTTTTTTTTCTGGAAAGAATATTAGATGAGTTTAGGGGGGAAGGAGAAACTTAAGCCCCTAAAGCGCCCTCTTGAGAGGACCACGGCTCTGGCAGTCACAGATTCGTAACTTAGTGAAGAAAAATTCAAAATGGACAAAATCGACGATTTCTTGTGGAGTGATGTTGCCCTCTTTGCAAATAGGATTCAAAAGGTTCCGGCCCAGCCCAACGCCATTCTGATAGGAGAATGTAGATCCATGAGGCCTTGCGTTTACCATATCGGTCATAGAAAGTGCACGGTTTGCGTGGACGCCCGTTGTTGCATCTGTTAAACGCTTGGGAAAATTTATTGTTTTGCGTAGTGCACTTAACTATAAATAATAGAGTGTGTAAAATGTTCAAACAGACTTTTATCGAATCGCGCCAATTAAAAAGAAAGTGAAGGCCGTATTTCTTCCAAATTGTCTTATTATGCTTCCGTACCCGCATCGGCTCGACGCTCCTTCATAATTTTTAACGGGCGCGTAGGTCCATTGTGCCAGTTGCCAATAAATCAGAAAATAACCCACTTCCTCCTTGTTTAATTAATATGCATGAAGGCCTAAACTGGCAAGATAAAAGCTGTAATTTCTTCTAATGTTTTATAATGCTATTGTTGGATGCGATCTTCGCAAACTTATCATTATGTTGCCGGCGTGAATAGCGTCTTATTTTACACCGGTGCTGCCACCGACGACCCTGGGACCCAGAAACAAATTTCAGAAACGTAAATCGCAATCTTAAAAAGTACTTGGCGTTATAAAGAAATTGAAATATCGACCAAAGCAACTAGGAATTTTCGTTCCAATTCAATTTTTTTGCAAGGAGTGGTGGAATTTAAAATCCAAAATGCAAAAAACCCAAATTTTTGGGTTCACACTCGAAACTTTCAAAAAAAAGACGACACGCCAAAAAATATCTCTACAAAAAAGTCGACATTGTAAGAAAAAGTAAAAATATAAATGTGCACTGGGAAAGCGTACAAGTTTCTAGAAAATATATTAATAAAATCTAGTTATTTCGAGAGAGAAATCCACAGTTTAAGTTACAAGTCGAGATTCTGAAACAACGTTTTGAGATTTTGTCGGTTCTCGGCGGCCGTGGCCCCTCAAATCTAAAAGCACCACAATTAGAGGATTTGATACCGGGATCCCGGGATCCCAACCACTATTCAATACCGAAATTTTCGGGATTAAATTTTTCTGATCCCGGGATTTTTAGGATTGACATCACCCTGTACATAGCTTAACTTTTTAATATAAAATACAAAGTTTTATTCCAAGCAAGTACCATAAATTAGCCCACCGAGGTTGCTATGCATGCTTGAAATAAAACTTTTTTTTTATTTTGAACTAAAAGGTTTGGTGACGGAAGCAGTGGCGGCTCGTGGCCAAATTTAACGGGGGTGCTGCTTAGCGTTTTAAAATTTTTAAGATTTCGAGTAGAAATTTCGACATTTTCAAAACGTTACTTATCGAAAATTTTAGATTTCTTTGAAAACTTGACAATGAAAATTGAAAGGTTGGATTTTTTTCCAAATTTCGACTGTATTGCAAAATTTAGATTTTTTTTTAATATCGACCTTTTCGGTGTTATTTCTTTTTTTGTAATTTTTTTTTGAAAATTAATTATTACATTTCTTTTAAAAATGTAAATTTTTTCAAAACTGAACTTTTGACTTTTTAAATTTTCGACTTTTTTCTAAATTTCATTTTTGTTATAATTTTTATTGGAAAATTATAATTTTTGTATTGAAAATTTTGATTCTTAATAATTTCGACTGGTTTTTGTTTAAATGTCAACTATTTTTCAAAATTTTGACTTTTTTTGAAAAGTTTCGATAATTTTTTTATTTTTTTGTTGAAAATTTCGCTACTTCTTAATTTTCGAAATGCTTTCAAATTTTGATTTTTTTGAAACTTTTTAAATTTTATGAAATGTTTAACATTTTTAAAAATTGTAATTTTTTTAACATAAAATTACATCTTTTAAAAAAAAGTTCCATTTTGATTGAAAATCTTAACCACCAAAAATTTAAATTTTTCCAAAATTTTAACTTCTCAATATTTCGACCTTTGAAAACCTCAATCTATCTGATAATTTTTACATATTTTCAATTTTCCGGTTTCGAAAATTTTGATTTATATTGAAAAGTTGAGTACAAATTTCTAAACTATTCAAAATTTAAACTTTTATAAAACGAATTATTTCGTAAATTCAATAAAAACTCTCAAATCTTTTGAAAATTTTCATATTTTTTTAATTTTGATTACAAAATTTCGACTTTTTCTTTTTGAAAATTTCTTATTTTGCAAAATTTTGACTTCTTTTGGAAATTTGAAAGATTTTGAAAATATCTGCCTTCTGAACAATTTTATTGAAAATTTTAATCTTTTCTTAAATCCGTACTTTTTTTGAAATTTTCGACTTTTTATTTTAATTCCCAGTTTGTTGACAATTCCGGCACTTTTCAAATGTTCGAATTGTTCAAAATTTTGGTCATTTTCCAAAATTCTAAATTTTTGGAAAACTTAAAAATTTGGACTATTTTTTTTATTTTAACTATCTGTCCAACATTTCTTTGAAAATTATGATTTTTTTTAAAGTTAGACATTTCTTAAAACATTTTATTGAAATTCTCGACTAATATTTACTAAAATTTCGACCCTATTTCAAAACTTGACTTTTTTTTTAAAAAATTTGAATTTTTTTAAAAATGTTATTTATACATTTTTTTAAACATTTCCAATTAAATCTTCGATTTAAAAGAAAAGATTCTTTTTAAACTTAAACTATTGAAAATTTCGATTTTTTTCAAAATTTTACGTTTTCAAAATTCCAACTTTTTTGATAATTACGAATTTTTCAATAATTTTGAGTTTTTTCCAATATTCAAAAAATCCAACTTCTTTGAAAATTAAATTAAAAACTCTGCAATTTACTTGAAATGTCGATATTTTTCCAAAAATTCGTTTTTTATTCACATTCCCAAAATTGTTGAAAATGTCGACCATTTTAAAAATTGAAATTTTTTTTCGATATCCTTATTTTCTTTTGAAAATTTGACTTTCAATGAAAATTTCAAAATTTTTTAATATTTGACTTTTTTTTAAATTCGACTTTTCTTATAACTTTATTTTTTAAAAGTGGTAATGTTTTTCTTTTTAAATTTACATTTAGTGAGAAAAATTTCGAAATAATACTCAAATTTAAAAAATTAAAACCAAAAATTTCTATTTTTAAAATTGTGCAAAGTTTTGAAACAAATTTCCAAAAAAATCTTGCATTTTATATACAAATAAATTGCCAACATTTGAATTTTAATCACAAAAAATTGGCTTCAAGCTGGAATATTTGATTTCTGAAATGTCTCTGGAACTTCAAAATTACTAGAAAAAAAAGTTAAATTGGAGCAGTAAATTGTTAATGAATTTTTTTCTACATTTTGAGTCATTTTGATTTCGAAATTTTGAGACTCTTCTAGAAATGTTAACTCTTTTTCTTAAAAATTTTAATAATGTCCACTTTAAAAGTCGAAGTTATAAGAATACTTTTGACAATTAATTTATTTCAAAAAAATTTTATTTTCTTTAATTCTGAAAATGTTATTCTTTTTTTGGAAAATGTTTACAAATAAGAAATTGTAACTTTTTTTAGAAATATGATCTGCTTTCTCTTGAAATTTTGAATTTAATCTTTAAATTTAGATCTATTTTTTTATCGAAATTTAAATTTTAAATTCGAACTAACTTGAGAATTTCAAGAAATTGGAATTTCCGATTCAGGATTTCCTTTGGTCCTACAGTAGCAGTAATTTTTTAGAGAAATATTAAATCGTCAAAAAGCTTGAAATTTACGTTCATTTTTTCTTGAAATTTCAATATTTTCCCCAAAGTTTTCTTATTTTTATGCAGATTTGAAGTTTATTTTCCCTAAATTTATACTTAACAATTTTCAGTTTCTTACCAAAATTACAAAATAAAATGAACTTTAAAATATAAAAATTTCGTCAAAAAACTCTTAAATTTCCAAAACAAATTAGAGAGAAATGAAAATGTCTACAAGAAAAAATATTTTAAAGACAAAATCTCCAGAAGAGGTTAAAATTTCTAAAAAATATGTTTAGAGATAAACAAAAATTTCATAAGAAAACATTTCGTCAAAAAAATATTAAATTTCCAAAACAAATTAAGAGAGAAATGAAAATGTCTACAAGAAAAAATATTTTAAAGTAAAAATCTCCAGAAAAGGTTAAAATTTCTAAAAAAAAATGTTTAGAGATAAACAAAAATTTCATAGGAAAAAATTTTGTCAAAAAAATATTAAATTTCCAAAACAAATTAGAGAGAAATGAAAATGTCTACAAGAAAAAATATTTTAAAGACAAAATCTCCAGAAAAGGTTAAAATTTCTAAAAAAAAATGTTTAGAGATAAATAAAAATTTCATAGGAAAAAAAGGAATATTTCTTAGAGAAAAAATCGAAATTTGAAAAAGAAATTGATATATGGTTACAAAAAAGTCGAACTATTTTGTTTTTCCAAAAACGTTGAAATTTTTGAAGAGGTTTCGGGGTTTTTTCCAAACATTTTTTGTCAAAACTACAAAATAAAATAAACTTTAAATTGTCAAAGTGTCGTGAAAAACTTGACATTTTTAAAGCAAATTAGAAGAACATAAAGAAAAATCTGGAGAAGTTGGAATTTCTAGAGGGAATTTTAGAAACAAGACTGAAGAAAAATGGAAATTTCGAAAAAATTCCTTTTTATAACATATTTAGAAAAATTTTCTAAAAAAATCGAAATATCTGAAAAAAAACTCAACATTTTTATACAAAATGAGATTTGAAGTAAAAATTCGAAGATAACGTATTAACTTATTTTTTTAGAGAAATAGTAAAATACGAGATGAGTTGGATTTAGATTTTTTCTTGAAATTGTAATTATTTTCTTGAAATGTTGACATTTTCTAAGAAATTTGAGTTTTTTTTCTTAACATTTTAATTCCTGCTCGAAAAATTGATACTGAATACTTTTACAAAAATTAGTTTTTAAAAATGTGATTTTGATCAAAATTAAAAGTAAAATAGGTTTTTAAATGTCGTAACTTCGTGAAAGAAACCTAAAATTTCTATAAAAAGAGATCAGAGAAAATTTAAAATTCCTACAAAAAATTGTGTAATGAAAAGTGTTCAGAAAATTTTAAGAAAAAACTCTTAAGCGAAATTGGGGGTGCTGCAGTTCCACAGTGCCTATATGCCAGCCGCCACTGGACGGAAGTGTTGTTATTTCTCAGGTCATATTTTCCCAATTTAAATAAGAATATTCCTATTAACTTAGTTTTTCTTATATTTAATAGAAATGTGAATACTTTTTGCTTTTTGTTTGCTACTGGGAGGAGTTAAATGAAAGTCATCACTTTATGTTAAAAGTTTGTTAATTTTCAAATTTATTTCCATAGTTAGCCATATAAAGGTTTTTTCAATTCATGTAAGTTTAAAAAGATGTTGAAAAAGAATAATTATAACTGGAGCCCGGAAGTTGTGGGAATAAAAAAGTTTAAGTTTTGGCGCCATAAATAGCAAAAATGGTAGTAAAAACGTATAAAATGGCATTTATAAATTTTTATTATTATAGGTTTATATGTATATATATATATATATATATATATATATATATACATATATGGAAAAAGACCTTTCTCTCCCCCTCCCCCAACTGAAAATAAATAAAATCTGCAGAAGTTAAAATTTCCAGAAATGTTAAGAACAACATTTTCAGAAAAAATAGGAGATTATGAAAAATTTCTTTTTATAAAATATTTAGGAAAAATGGAAAGTTCGCAGAAAAAATTAAAATTTTCTTAAATAAATCGAAATATCTAGAAGAAACTTAAAATTTGTTATACAAAAAAGTTGAAATTGAGATTTTAGATAAAAACTCGAATATTCGCTATTAATTTTTTTTTAGAGAAATATTCAAATGCGAGAAGAGTTGGATTTAGATTTTATTTTGAAATTTTAATTATTTTCTCAAAAATTTGTACAAAAATTAGAAAAAAGAATTAAAATAGATTTTTAAATCCAATAACTTCGTAAAAGAAACTTGACATTTCTATAAAAAGAAATCAGAGAAATATTGATTGGGAGATTTTGAAAAATATTTTTGGAGGTTCTATAAAAAGAGAAAAATTGCTTTTTGTGAAAAGTTCAAATTTATTCTCAAATTTTCTTAAAAATCAGACTGTCTCTGAAAAATTTCAATTCTATTTTAAAAATAACGACTTTTTCATCAAACGTCGTCTTTTTCCAAATTTAGAGTTTTTTTTAATTATTGGTCTTTTTTCTAAAGTTTGACTTTATTCGCAAAATTCGACTTCTGTTGTACCAGATTGATGTCACTTTCCCCCCTCTGGCTTATGCAGTCAACTGAAAATACATATTCAACCAGAAAACGACTTTATCCAGAAATTTTCATTTTTATATTTCAAAACTCGTTTTTTCCTCGAGGTTTCGAGTTTTTCCAACAAATTCGTTTTTTTTTAATTTCAAATATATTTTTTTTTTGGTCCTTGGTTATCTTCAACAATTGAAATACAAATATTGTCCCTTGAAACCAAGAAAGATTAAAAAACAATATATTCCTGAAAATCGATTTTTTTTCCCCTTAAAATCTGACTTTCTCAAAGTTTTGAATTTTTATTTTAAAATTCGTAGTTTTTTGTTCGAAATTTCGTCGTTTCTCAAAATTCAGATTTTTCTGAAAATTTCGACTATTTTTAAATATACGACTTTCCTCAGATTTCTTAAAATTTAGCTTTTTTTTCAAATTAGGTCGATTTTTTGACAAAAAAATAAAAATCTTTAAGAAATATCTATTTACAGATTTCGAGTTTTGGAAATATATTGCATTTTTATAAAAAATATAACCTGCGAGAAAATTTTCTTTCAAAAATTAAACTTTATTCTCAAATTTGGTTTTCTCTGCCAAATTTCCATTCTATGTGGAAATGGCAAATTTTTCCTTCAAATTCGCCTTTTTCTCTAAAGGACTACTTTTGTCAAAATTCGTCCTTTCTTCCAAAATTATAATTCAATTCGCAAAATTCGACTTTTTTCAAATTAAAATTTCAATTTCTCAAAATGTCTCTCTAAAATTCGATCTTTTTCTCTATTATTGCTCCTAAGTCAAGCTTCTTCTGTAAGTTTAGATTTTTTATAGAATCCAACTTTCCAGAATATTTTCAGCTGATTCCTTAATTTTTGCTTTCAAATGTCGACTTTCCTCTCTTAAATTCGATCTTTTTCTCTATTATTGCTCCTAATAATAGATCTTTTTCTCGATTATTTCTCCTAAGTCGGGCTTCTTCTGTAAGTTTAGATTTTTTATAGAATCCAACTTTCCGGAATATTTTCAGCTGATTCCTTAATTTTTGTCTTCAAATTTCGACATTTTTCTCAAAATTTAGACTCTTTTATAAAATTCGTTTTTTTTTTTAAATTCAAAGTACTCCCAAAACTTGTCGTCTATTTTCCTCAAAATTTTGAATTTTTATTTTCAAATTAAAATTTCAATTTCTCAAAATGTCGACTTCTCTCTCTAAAATTGGATCTTTTTCTCGATTATTTCTCCCAAGTCGAGCTTCTTCTGTAAGTTTAGATTTTTTAAAATCTAGCTTTCCGGAATATTTTCAGCTGATTCCTTAATTTTTGCCTTCAAATTTCAACATTTTTCACAAAATTTAGACTCTTTTATAAAATACGTTTTTTTTAATTTCAAATCTACTCCTAAAACTTGTCGTCTTTTTTTGCTCAAAATTTTGAATTTTTATCTTCAAATCCGTCAGTTCTTTTTGAAATTTTCGCCGTCTCTCAAAATTGGTTTTTTTGTGAAAATTTCGAATCTTTTCATAATTCTAATTTCTGCAACTTTCACCTTATTAACCAAAATGTGGTTTTTTGTTTAAATTTGGTCGATATTTTGATAAAAAGACAAAGATTTGGAGAAAAATATTGGTAGAGAGATTTTGAAAAATATTTTTTGGAAGTTCTGTAGAAAGGTAAAAATTGCTTTTTTTGGATAGTTAAAATTTATTATGAAATTTTCTTAAAATCAGACATTCTCCGAAAAATTTCAATTCTATTTTGAAAATAACGACTTTTTCATCAAACGTCGTCTTTTCCCAAATTTAGAGTTTTTTTAATTATTGGTCGTTTTTCCAAATTTTGACTTTATTCGGAAAATTCGACTTCTTTGAATTAAAATTTGACTTTTTGTGAAAAATTCTGGATTTCTTTTCAATTTTAGCTATTTTTCTTATGATGTCGAGTTTTTCCTCGAAATGTTGATTTTTTTTTCGAAATTCAGTTTTTAGAATCCAACTTTACAGAATATTTTCAGCTGATTCCTTAATTTTTGCTTTCAAATGTCGACTTTTCGCTCTAAACTTCGATCTTTTTCTCTATTATTTCTCCTAAGTCGAGCTTCTGTAAGTTTAGATTTTTTTAGAATCTAACTTTCCGGAATATTTTCAGCTGATTCCTTAATTTTTGCCTTCAAATTTCGACATTTTTCTCAAAATTTAGACTCTTTTATGAAATTCGTTTTTTTTAAATTTCAAAGTACTCCCAAAACTTGTCTATTTTCCTCAAAATTTTGAATTTTTATTTTCAAATTAAAATTTCAATTTCTCAAAATGTCGACTTCTCTCTCTAAAATTGGATCTTTTTCTCGATTATTTAAACTCTCTAAAAAAATCTAAACTTACAGAAGAAGCCCGACTTAGGAGAAATAATCGAGAAAAAGATCGAATTTTAGAGAGAGAAGTCGACATTTTGAGAAATTGACATTTTAATTTGAAAAAAGTCGAATTTTGCGAATAGAATTATAATTTTGGAAGAAAAGACGAATTTTGACAAAAGTAATCCTTTCAAGAAAAGGGCGAATTTGGAGGAAAAATTTGCCATTTCGACATAGAATGGAAATTTCGCAGAGAAAACCAAATTTGAGAATAAAGTTTAATTTTTGAAAAAAAATTCTCTCGCAGGTTATATTTTTTATAAAAATGCAATATATTTCCAAAACTCGAAATGTGTAAATAAATATTTCTTAAAGATTTTTACTTTTTTGTCAAAAGATCGACTTAATTTGAAGAAAAAGAGCTAAATTTTAAGAAATCTAAGGAAAGTCGTATTTTAAAAATAGTCGACATTTTCAGAAAAATCTGAATTTTGAGAAACGACGAAATTTTGAACAAAAAACTACGAATTTTAAAATAAAAATTCGAAACTTTGAGAAAGTCAGATTTTAAGGGAAAAAAATCGATTTTCAGGAATATATTGTTTTTTAATCTTTCTTGGTTTCAGGGGACTATTTCAATTGTTGAAGATACCCAAGGACCAAAAAAAATATATTTGTAATTTAAAAGAAAACGAATTTGTTGGAAAAACTCGAAACTTCGAGGAAAAAGCGAGTTTTGAAATACAAAAATAAAAATTTCTGGATGAACTCTATTTCTGGTTGAATATTTATTTTCAGTTGATTGCATAAGCCAGAGGGGAGTCGTTATTTTCAAAATTGAATTGAAATTTTTTAGAGAATATCTAATTTTAAGAAAATTTGAACTCTTCAAAAAAAGCAATTTTTGCCTTTCTACAGAACTCTCAAAAAATATTTTTCAAAATCTCTCAATCTATATTTTCCTCCAAATCGTTGTCTTTTTATCAAAATATCGACCAAATTTAAACAAAAAATCACATTTTGGTTAATAAGGTGAAAGTTGCAGAAATTAGCATTATTAAAAGATTCGAAATTTTCACAAAAAACCAATTTTGAGAGATGGCGAAAATTTCAAAAAGAACTGACGAATTTGTTTTCTTTAGACTCTCTTAAAAAATACGTTTTTTTTAATTTCAAATCTACTCCTAAAACTTGTCGTCTTTTTTCCTCAAAATTTTGAATTTTTAACTTCAAATTCTTCAGTTCTTTTTGAAATTTTCGCCATCTCTCAAAATTGGTTTTTTTTGTGAAAATTTCGAATCTTTTCATAATTCTAATTTCTGCAACTTTCACCTTATTAACCAAAATGTGATTTTTTGTTTAAATTTGGTCAATATTTTGATAAAAAGACAACGATTTGGAGGAAAATATAGATTGAGAGATTTTGAAAAATATTTTTTGGGAGTTCTGTAGAAAGGCAAAAATTGCTTTTTTTGAATAATTCAAATTTATTATGAAATTTTCTTAAAATCAGACATTCTCTGAAAAATTTCAATTCTATTTTGAAAATAACAACTTTTTCATCAAACGTCGTCTTTTCCCAAATTTAGAGTTTTTTTTAATTATTGGTCGTTTTTCCAAATTTTGACTTTATTCGGAAAATTCGACTTCTTTGAATTAAAATTTGACTTTTTGTGAAAAATTCTGGATTTCTTTTCAATTTTAGCTATTTTTCTTATGATGTCGAGTTTTTCCTCGAAATGTTGATTTTTTTTTCGAAATTCTGTTTTTAGAATCCAACTTTCCACAATATTTTCAGCTGATTCCTTAATTTTTGCTTTCAAATGTCGACTTTTCTCTCTAAAATTCGATCTTTTTCTCTATTATTTCTAGTAAGTCGAGCTTCTGTAAGTTTAGATTTTTTTAGAATCTAACTTTCCGGAATATTTTCAGCTGATTCCTTAATTTTTGCCTTCAAATTTCGACATTTTTCTCAAAATTTAGACTCTTTTATAAAATACGTTTTTAACATTGGGTTCTTAGAACCTGACTTTTTGAAAATTTTCATTATTTTTGTTGCCTTTTTCATGAAATTTTAATTTTTATCTCTTTTCCAGATTTAGAAATCTTAGTATTTCCTTGAAATTCGTCTTTTCTTTAAATTTTTAAATTTTTCCCTTAGATTTATTTTATCCCAAAATTCCTTTCTTTCTCTATATACAGGCTGTTTCTAAATTCATGCGACAAAATTCAGAAGGTGATTGCTCGTATGAAATTAAGATGGGTCTTTCCTATAACAAAATTTCCTCAGCCTACCCCTTTCCGAGATATCACCCTTAAAAGATGGTGACTAAAATTGAGTTTTTATTTTTTTTCTAAAATTTCAGTAAAGCAAGAAACTTGAAATTTTGTAATTTTCGTGCACTCCGTGTATCTCTAATTCATAACAGGAACATAACAAAAATGTACTGCAACATACCCAAACCGTAAATGTATTGTAATCAGTTTCCAGTAGATGGCACTCTACCTGTTTTGACTATGGCCCATTTTTAGCGCAGGATTCACCTGGAAATGGGCCAGCGTATTAAATATTTTAATGAAAATTTAATTCAGCTGATGAGTTAATACAATAATTATTAATTCGGAGGTGGTACGAAATTCGCCACTTAAAAATTTTCAGTTTCTTATCAAAATTACAAAATAAAAGGAGCTTTAAAATATTAACATTTCGTGAAAAACTTTAACATTTCTAATATTAGAGAAGTCAAAATTTTCACAAGGAAAAATATTTTAAAAACAAAATCTCCAGCTAAAGTCGAAATTCTAAAAAAATTGAAAATTAAATTTTTTCTTAAAATTTCTTCGTTTTTTCCAAAATGTTGACATTTTTATTGAAATTTTAGGGTTTTTTGCTAAAAAATTTTATCAAAATTAAAAAATAAAATGAACAATGAAATGTCATAGTCTAGTAACATTTTTAAAGCAAATCAGAGGAACAAAAAAATCTGGAGAAGTTGAAATTTCTAGAAATGTTAAAAACAAAATTCAGAAAAGATAGGAGTTTATGAAAAATTTCTTTTTATAAAACATTTAGGAAAAAATGAAAACTTCGCAGAAAAAATTAAAATTTTCTTAAATAAATCAATATGTCTAGAAGAAACTCAAAATTTGTTATACAAAAAGTTGAAATTGAGATTTCAGGTAAAAACTCGAATATTCGCTATTAATTTTTTTTATAGAAATATTCAAATGCGTGAAGAGTTAGTTTTAGATTTTATTTTAAAATTATTTTCTCAAAATTTTTACAAAAATTAGAAAAAAGAATTAAAATAGATTTTAAGATCCAGTAACTTCGTAAAAGAAACTTGACATTTCTATAAGACGAAATCAGAGAAAATTTAAAATCTCTGCAAAAAATTTTTTAAGGAAAAGTCTTCGAAAAATTTTGAGAAAAAACTCGTAAACGAAATTGGGGGTGCTGCACTTCCACAGTGCCTATACGCGAGCCGCCACTGATTTTCAATATTGGGCTGTTTCTGAAGGTTCAGAGTTTTTTCGAATTTGACTTACCAGAAATTTTTACCGATTTCATAAGAGTTCACCATGAAGAATATTCAAATTTTTAACACAAATTCCATATTTAGTTTTGCGTCGAACTAGCATCTCGTAAAATAAGTCTTTTTCCCAAAATTCGCCTTTTTCTAAAAAAGCGTATTTCTGTAAATTTGGACTTTATTTTCAAAATTAAACTTTTTCGACTTTTCTTCCAAAATTCGCTCCTTTTCAAAGTTTCACCACTTTCTTTAATGTATGTTTTTTTTCCGAAAAGTTTGACCTTCTTAAATTTGACTTTCTAGAAATTTCAGCTCGTGTATCAAGATTGGCATTATTCTCAAAGTTTCAGATAGTAATTTCAAAATTCGATGTTTTCTGAAATTTCGATTTTTTCCGAGAAAGAATATTGTATGAAATTACAACTTCTTTTTCAAAATTCAATTTTTCGTGGAACTTGCAACTTTATTTTCACAAAATTTGACTTTTAGAGATTGTGATATTTTCCGAATTTTTGAGGTTTCTTGATCTTTCCGAAATATTAATTTCTTGGTTTAATTTTGATTTTTTATTTTTTTTTCCAAAACTGGTTTTCTTTTTGAAAATGTCACCCTTTTTCTAAATTTCGACTGTATTTCTCAAGAATCGTTTATTTTTTCAAATTATTTTCATTAGTATTTAGCTTTTTCTGAAAATTTGCTTGAAATTTGACCTTTGGGAGTTTTAGCTTAGTTTGCATAATTCGTCTAATTTTCGAAACTTTGACTTCAAAATTATGAACATTTGAACTTGAAATTAGATTTTTTTCTCTAAACACTACCTTCTTAAAATTCGTTTATTGTTCCAAAATTGTATCGAAATTTTAATATAAAGCTAACAATTCTGAGAAAGACTTCATGTAAATTTCAAGATTGTCAAAATTTGAATAAGGTAAAAAATTCTGATTTTTGGAAATTGCTTTTTTTTAAATGCTGCGTTTTTTCACAAAATTTAACCTTTGGAAATTTTGAATTTTTGTTTTTAAAATTTGGATTTTTTTTACGATTGGAAAGTTTCAATTTCTATTTCAAAATGGATTTTCTAACTGTTTAGTTATTTTTCGAAATTTCTACCCCCAGTTCATGTAATTAAATGAAAATATAACGAAGTTAAATGTTTACAAATGCTCAACCGAAAGGTTCTTTACAAATTATGTCTGTTTTCATCGATCTTTCAAGATAATTAAAGCCTCCCCCTGAAACAAATTGGGCCTACACCGCGGTTAATGGACCAGATATTAAAGATTCATTAATCAAATAAAGATCAATTATGAGAATTATAATTATTATAAAATTTTAATTGATGCAATTTAAATCTTTTTTTTATGTCTTTCTTTTTCTGAATATAAGACAAAGAAGTGGCAACAACACCAAAAATGGCAAAGTAACCTTAAAATTGTTAACAATGGCAAATGCCATAATTTCCGAGCTCTAATTATGACGTAAACAGTGAAAGATTTTAAGTCTGGTTGCTTTGATTAGTTAGAAGAGTGAGGAAAATACATTGATTTTTGTCTAAATTTTGATTACGTTGATTGCTGTCTAAGTTTTGATTTGTTAATTAAAAAGCTAACTTCTATAAAATTTTCTTTTCTTTTATTCGTAACTCTCAATACCAAAGTAATCACGGGATCCCGGGATTGACCAAACATAATCCCGAAATCCAGGAATTAGAAATAAGGACCGGGATCGAATTCTCTAACCACAATTCAACTGGCAACAACTTAGTCCTTGAACTATTTTGACTAGAAAACGCCCAAGCAAACTTGTCAAAATTACTAGAAGGGGAAACGTTCTACAAAAGTATTTCGATTAATGAAGGCCCCAGCGGCTGGCATATTTCCGGCAGTCTCACCCGTCAGGAAATAATCAAAATTGTAATCATTCGAATGAAAGTTTTAAAAGTGTTGCTAATTTCGCAGAAATATATCCTGAATAATTTATTACAGTCACGTTCGGTTTTTTGCGGTTTGAAATTGGAAGTTGCGATCGAGCCAATTTAAAATGTAAAAGGAAAAAAAACTCAAGATTACATACATTGAGGGAGAATGATAGATCAATAGGTGAATCGATTTAGCGACTCCGAGGATTTTGCTCGTGGCGAATTCACGGTGCACCTAACAAAATTGTCTCGACGTAATTGTGGTTTATAATAATGCTGTAAACCTGTCCCACAATATATAATTAATTAATTATCTTGTTGTAGTTGAAGTTTATTAGTTCTTGATAATCCTCGTAATGAATGGAAATTGCTATTTATTCATGAACGACTTTTTTCATGGGAATGTTACAGTTTTTTATCTGCACGCTAAAAATCTGGGTCAATAACAATATAAGTTCAGTAATATCTGTCACACCTTTTTATAAATCCGCAGGTTTAATGAATGGGAATTCAACTCTACAATTGAACGATTTTTTTTAGCCAACTATCAGGC
Organism: Dastarcus helophoroides; assembly: GCA_028583605.1. Lineage (NCBI taxonomy): Eukaryota > Metazoa > Arthropoda > Insecta > Coleoptera > Bothrideridae > Dastarcus > Dastarcus helophoroides. The sequence goes on along the minus strand of CM053336.1, from coordinate 11,560,016 downwards.
CACGAGATAACTCATTAGGTCATTTAATTTGATAAGAAAAATATTTTAATTTATTAAACGTCTGTCATTGTGATTAAAATTTCGGTTGTTTGGTGCTGCAACAACAATCACTTCGTTTAACTAACAGTTTTTCTTTATTCTAGGATGGTCACTTAAAATGGATGGAAACTGTTCAAATAATAGGAGCCGAATAGTCTTGCACCAATGTCTGGCGATTATAATACGAAAAGAAGGATGCCATGGAGATCCCGGAGATTTCTGGATGTACGAAAACGGTTACCTCCTGTTTCAGGTAAAGTTTTAGCCCCCAATTTTCTAGAACAAATAATCCAGATTGTTTGAAGCGCGACTTCAAGTGAAAGCGTGGAAATTTTAAACTTTGTTATCCAGTGGAAAGTTGCATTACTTACTATTGCAAGTAATTATCTATTGCAGGGACTACTGTCGGCCAATTCGCTATGTTGGTGGAATAATTCCTTGAACGCTGTCACCAAGAATCTGGAATACAGAGGATATGTAAATCCAGGTGCTCTACTGGTCAGTTCCGAGCCTTGCGCTTTAGATGTTCTCAGAAATGCTTGGTCCAGAAGAGTGTTGCAACCCCCACAAGGCTATCAGATAGTCGGTTTGGGTAAGTTAAGAGTTTTCGAGCAAAGTATTTTGATTCAGTTCCAGAATGATAATGTTGCCAAACTTGCAGAAGAGATAGAGGGGTGTTTTGTTAAACCAGTGACACAGACGCAATGGACACCCTTAAACGAAGCCGTTTGCGCTGTCGTGTTGAGGTTATCAAGTCAAGGGAAACCTGCTGGTATAGAGACCATAAGGGAGACGCTTTATATGGTTTTTCCACACGTTTCACCACCAAGCGAACAAGCGCTGTATGACACTTTGGCCCAGCTGACCACGGAAAGAAAACTGTATCACACATCGAATGGTTACTTTATAGTCACTCCAGAGTAAGCATTTCTTTACGTTCAATTTATCTTACTTTCATATTTTTTTCATCAGTCAAAGTTTAGTGGCAAACTCATCAAACAACTTTAGTAGGAATCAATTTTTTTTTGGTCAAAAAGTTTCTTTTGCAATTTGGTTTCCTGCTTTGTGATCTTCCAACATTATATTCTGATAATAAAATTAAATTAACTGGTTACATAGTTTTTTCATCAATATCCAGATTGCTAATGAAAATTGTTGGCAAATTTCTGAAAAAAAAATTGTTTTGAAATAAGACTAATGCGATATTTAAAGTTTTTCAATCGCCATCTTATGGTATCTGATAAAGTAATGTGGTTTTCTTTACGTAAAACATGAAAACAAAAGTTGACAAAAATTGAAATACAAATATTGTCCCCTGAAACCAAGGAACATCTTTCTTGGTTTCAGGGAACAATTTTTGTATTTCAATTTTTGGAGATAACCAAGTCGATTGAAAAATCAGAAATTTCAAATTTAAATTAAGACTCTGAAGGAAAGCGGAAATTTTTGAAACAAACGAACCGATTTCAAGAAAAAATCTCTGTACCCTCCAGATTCTAAACTCCAAAGTGTCATATTTTTCCAATTTTTTTTTTATTTAAAGATTATTCGACCTTGACGTCAAAATTTAAAAAGTGTATTTTTTGATCTTTCTTGGTTTCAGGGAACAAGTTCTGTATTTCAATCGTTAAAAACGGTTTTTCAAAATTTTTAATTGAAAGGCAAAATTTGGAAATGGTTTAGAAAGTTCCAGAAGAAACTTCAAGATGTTTTAAAAAAAATGTTCCCTTACATTTCAATTTAAACATCGTAATTCATAAATTGTAGCCAAAATTTCGATTGTGCTCTTTTTTTAGCTCGAAAATTGTTCTAAATTTCGACTCCAGTTTCAATTTAAAAAATATTCCTCTTCAAAATGCCAGCTTTCGTAGTAATTTTGAAATTCTGTTCAAACTTTAAGCTTGTTTCTTGGAAGTTCGGCTCAGTTCTCGACATTTCGTTTTTAAAGTCGATTAAAAAATCAGAAATTTCAAATTTAAATTAAAACTCTGAGGGAAAGTGGAAATTTTTTAAACAATCCAACCAATTTCAAAAAAAAAATCTCTCTAGCCTCCAAATTCTAAACTCCAAAGTGTCATATTTTCCAAATTTTTGATTTAAAGGTTATTCGACCTTGACGTCAAAATTTAAAAAGTGTTTTTTTTTATCTTTTTTGGTTTCAGGAAACAAGTTCTGTATTTCAATTTTTAAAAAACTTTTTTTCAGAATTTTTAATTTAAAGGCAAAATTTGGAAATAGTTTAGAAAGTTCCAGAAGAAACTTCAAGATGTTTTAAAAAAAATGTTCCCTTTTATTTCAATTTAAACATCGTAATTTATAAATTGTAGCCAAATTTTCGATTGTGCTCTTTTTTCAACTCGAAAATTCTTCTAAATTTCGACTCTTTTTTGAAACTTTCCAGTTTAAATTTAAAAAATATTCCTTTTCGAAATGCCAGCTTTCGTGGTAATTTTGAAATTCTGTTCAAAATTTAAGCTTGTTTCTTGTAAGTTCGGCTCAATTCTCGACATTTCGTTTTTAAAGTCGATTAAAAAATCAGAAATTTCAATTTTAAATTACAACTCTGAAGGAAAGTGGAAATTTTTTAAACAATCCAACCAATTTAAAAAAAAAATCTCTCTAGTCTCCAAATTCTAAACTGCAAAGTGTCATATTTTTCCAAATTTTTTGATTTTAAGATTATGTGACCTTGACGTCAAAATTTAAAAAGTGTCTCTAGTAATTTCGATTTAGATGAAATTTAAAAAAATAGTATTTCCCAATTAAGGTGAAATTCTAAATAAGATGAGATTTTCAAGTGAGAGTTGATGCTTTTTTCTTACTAAAAGTCCGTTTTTTATTAAAACGTTTTCCAGAAACCATCTCAGTTCCCAAAAGCACTCAGTTCTGACAATCTTGACGTAGCACCTCCAAATTTGATTTTTTTTTGTTTCCTTGATTAAACTTGATATTTTTTCTAAGCAGCTGACACTCTAAGCTTTAAAATTCAAAATGTGTGTTGGTGGAACTTCCCCTACAACGCATTGTATAGTTATGCAGATCTAAAAGTGTCCCATCCTTTCAAATTTTTCAGCTATATGCTGAAACAGTTTCTTATTCGAATATGTATACGTATACGAATACGAATACGCATATTGTTGACGATGTTCCTTGTTTGGCAACTAATTAACCAATCCTTTGTTTAAATAGAAGAAGACGATCAAGAAGTTTATCTCGCGGTGGCCGAAAACGGAACGAAGATGATGCTTTCGCTGGCAAAAGCATGCTCATGTCCAACGAGGAGGCTCTTGTTATGGTACATGGAGACATGGCTACCATTAGAGACGGCGACGTCACACATCAGTGCATACAAACCAATTTGGCCGATGTTATCAGCGGAGGTAAGTACGAATCTAACACCAATTGAGCTAGAAATGAAGGAGAACCCATTTTAACAAATATTGAGCCTTTAAATGCCCCAACAAAATATCTATGAATATGGATAGTTTTTTATCCAGCAATTTCTTCAGTACTTACACCCAATTGATCCACATCTCATTTACCTCCCGTACAGCAGTTAAATCAGAAAGATATCTTAAAGATATGATTTTAACGATATCTTTCAGATGATGTTAGATGTCAGATTACTGACATCTAACAGATATCTATAAGATGATTTTGATAGATGGCTTTAGGATGAGAAATCTTTATGTTAATATAATGTTAACTTTCTGTCAATACTTTCCGAAGTCAGACTCTAAAAAACGATGACTGTAAGAGCTCTTTAAGAGAGCTTATTGCTGAGCGGACTCTAAATGCACCAGAATCGAAAAGTATTCAAAAAAATACGCATTTTGAAAAAGATCCGAATTTTAAGGAGTCGAATTTATGAAAAAATCGAAATTTTAAAAGAATCAAAATTATTAAGAAAGTAACAATTTTGAGAAAAAGTCGAAATTTTGAGAAAAAGTCAAAATTTTTAGAAAAGTCTAAATTTGGAGAAAAAGTCGAAATTTTAAGATAAAGTCGAAATTTTGAGAAAAATTCGAAATTTTGAAAAAGGGGAAATTTTGAAAGAGTCGAACTCTTAAAATGTTGGGTCTTCAGATGTCGGATTTTTCAAAAGGTTGACATTTTGAAAGTCAATATTTTGAAAAAAGTCGATATTTTGAATAAAGTCGATATTTTGAATAAAGTCGATATTTTGAAAAAAGTCGATGTTTTGAAAAAGGTCGAATTTTTCAAATTCAAATTTCGAGTACTTTAATAATATTCTGGGAATATTTCTTGGGACTATTTTTTGTTCATGCTGCTTTTAACTTCGTAGGTAATGCAAGCGATAAAATCTTGTATCCTCGCCCCGGGAAACAGTGGACTTCAATCCACACGTCCAGAGGTCAAGAAAGGAGCTCCTTTCGATTATGGAGCTCCAATAGAAGAATCAGAAGATCGGCTTCCACGCGAACGTTAGCCAAACATTACATTGATACTAGCAGCAGCACTGACGGACCTCACAGCGACACCTCCCCAACACCGAGTAAGAAACTTCTATTTCTATTTTCTATTTAGCACCGACTGGTTTATCAGAAACGATTTCTAGAGTATTTTTTTCAGAAAAAGCCTCACTGTTTTCGAGAATATTCAGAAAATCCAAACGTTCCCAGTGTCAGATTCACACCTACAGCGACCAGTTTCCACCGACGGAATGGTTCAATTCGAAAGCGGTTCATCTACATTGCGTTGGGACGCAAACAGTCACTGAAAAGGTAATCGGATTTTTTTTTGGATATTGGGACCAATTTTATTCAGATTATTGACTGCGTGCCAATTGTAGCAGTTTTTTCGAGTTTAGTATTTTGGAGAAAGTATAAATTGTTAATTTTATACGAACTGGATTAATATTGTGCAATTCACTAGTGGGGGCCCTTTAATTATTTTACAAAAATATAACAAAACCTAGTTGTGCCCAATTTAAAAAAAACAGGTGGTCCTTGTCTGTCCCTGTTAACTTATATCTCCGGCAACGTCTGAGATGGTTCAACTTCATACGATTTGAATAAAAACTAGATGAAAACCTCAAGACGGATTTTCGTTATTTATATGATTTTCAAATTATAAACAATTTTATGAAAACAACTAAAATTATTTGCAGGAAACGGTTCTGCCATACGACAAATATGATACGAGTATCCCCAGATCCGCCACGTTGCCAAGACGACACAGACGGCATCTCTCCGGCGACCTCACCTACGTCTCCTCCTACAGCGCTTCCAGAGAAAATTCTCCAGTCTCCAAATCGACTCCAAATACCTCAGCCAGCTTGAGCAAACTGTCCAAAAACAAGCACGCCGCCAGAAGTCGCGAAAACTCCAGAAAAACCAGTCGTTCGAGCCTACACAAACCCCCTAACCATACCCCAGACGAGAAGGAAGTCGAGGAGAAAAATATAGAAGCGAAACAGAGCGTCAGTTCGAGCCACGATTCGATACAAACGAGGGAAAGCGCTCCAGCTTTCGACCCGACTGAAAGCAAAAATTTTCTCAGCGTTGATAACAGTGGTCCATCTAGTATCGAGTCGCAAAAAAGTTCGAGGACTGGTAGCTCTCTCACCAGTGGTCCATCCAGCATTGAATCGCATAAGACCGTAATTCACAATCGATCACCTACTAGCTGTGTGGAAACGAAAAGAGATGTTGGGAAGAAAATTACAAGAGCGGTCAACGGTGGAAATTCCTTTGTTTTGCAAGTTACAACAAGCCAAGGGAACTCAACCGCTTATACTAAATCCAATACAACGACCACAGCAACGATAAATAGCGGAACTGGCAATAATACAAAAATCTATGTGCAGAATTCGCCCGTGAGATCAGTAATAACCTTCGAAAACGCACAAAATCTCGCAACCAAACCAAACTTAGTTATTATAAACGGAGCTGAACCAACAATGAACGACAGCGAAGTCATAACCACTAAAAATACAAATCAATTTAAAGAGACGTCGACGAATTTGAATAATACGAAAGATCTGGATGTATCAAATAATGACAACCAGGCGGAAACCATGAATAACATTCGGAAGCTTTCCCTGCAGATGCCAATGAAAGAAAATTTAAACTACCACAATCTCATTAAAAATGTTTCACTTAAAAACCCCGATTCACCGACGGCGAACAACCCGCTTAGAGACTTCAAACGCAACAGCATCTACGATAGCGTGCCATCAAGCCCAACGAAACAACAACAGGAGAATTTCTCTTCGTCCAGCAACGTCTACATCGAAGATAAAACTTTCAACAACTCCCACAAACTGGAGAAGAATCTTCTAGGTTCAGAACCGAACATCTACTGTAAAGACAAAGACGCTTCATTGGCGAAAAACGAGAATATAGAACAGTACCCCAGCTTGAACGACCTCAGCTTCAATTTCACCAGTCTGGCGGCCCAAAAGATCCTGAAGGGAGTCAGCATCAACAGCGTGGACACATTGGTGGAGCTCAGCATGGCCGCCAACGCGGAAAAGCAGAATAACTGCGACGTGGTCCATACCGATTTCGGCATGTTCTAATCCAGGTCAACATCTTCGAGATTTCGGAGACTATGCCAGCTTTTTCATTAAAGTTGGTTTTAGTTCTTGGGGCATTGTCGATTTTTTTTGGCTAAATCTTTCCTGCAACCTAAAATTTGACGTCAGTAATTTTTTATTCAATTATTCAGAGTTTATTGTAGCTCTTTTAAAAAACGCCGAATTAATAAATTGTTTTGAATTAATCTAAATTGACGCCTCAGTTGAATCCTTCAAAATATTGAGTCATCCTGTAAAAAAATAAAAATAAACGGAAATAAATATTAACAACTGCTACATTAACTTGTTTTTTAAACCATTTGCATCTGTATTTTGTTTTTCTGATTGACGCAAGCAACAATGACAATAATGTTTTACGATAAGAGAGTAAAATTAACTGCCAAAATGTGTATATTTAGATAAAATACCTATATAAGCTTTTTATTATGTCAATATGTATTTAATGTATAGAGTTTTATGTAAATAAAAAAGGTTTGGTGTAGTTTGGGCTGTTTGTTTCCAACTCGATAAATGTTTATAGCATCTCGGGATAAAAGAGGGGGTCTTGGAAGCTGTACCCTAGGATTTTGGCACCCAAAGGCCCCAGAAGAACCGTGAGGCTTTTTTTCCCAACAATCAAAAAATGTTCTCTTCCTGTTATATCTAGAAACTTAAAAATTAGACTATTTTAGAATGTTGATTTTTTTCTCTAAAAATTTCGATTTTTTTCTAGAATACAATAAAAGATAAACCAAAGTTGAAATTTATATAACACAATTTTTTAAATGAAACTAAAAATGTTAAGTTTTTACTAGAAATTTTGATAAAAACTACAATTGTTTACTATTTTTTGCTTGGACATTTCGTTTGGAGCTTAAAATTGTCAAAAAAATATAGATATGTTAAGACTAGAGTTGTTCACATTCAAGGAAAACGTCAATATTTAAGAGTTAAAGTTAAAATATTGACAATTTCTATCTTAATTGATCTTGAACATTTATAAAAAAAATTAAAACTATCGAGCTTAAAAAATTTAAGATTACGCTCCAAATTTTAAGAAAAAATATCAACTTTCGAAAAAAACCTAAAGATTTATAACAATCAAATTTGGAAGCTTGGTTTAATATTTAATTTGACGAGAAAAATCTGAGGAAAATTTGAAGTTATAAAAATATGCAATTTTCAGTTAAAACATGGAATACGTATTAAACTTTTTACTTAAAAATTGACAACTTTTAGACAATTTGGAATTTGGAAATTCGGGTCGAAATTTTAAGAATTCTGTTTTAAATTTTATTTGGCTTATTTTTGACTTTTCTTTCGTTAAGAATTCTTTAAAAAATTACGCTCTTATGCCTAGTTGATCATTTTCTAAAAAAAATTTTAGAGGCTTTGAATTAAAATGAAACTTCGATAAAAGAAAATTTATGTAAAAAAAGTAGCCTTAGTCATCGAATTATCATTTACATCCTTAGTCCTCACACGAACTTATCCAAATTTTTGCAGGTGACCTCAAAGTGTCTTTGAATTTTTTTTTAATTTAATGTTAAAATTTCATATCTAAAGTTAAAATTTTTCAATGACAGTTAAAATGCAGAAATTAGGGTCAAAACCACTTTTGAATTTCCAAAAAACCCTTAGTAGCTTTCTGAAGTTGACGATTTGACTGTCGAAAGGCGTTAGAGCAACCTTTGTTGTGTTTTTTAATCTTTCTTGGTTTCAGGGGACAAGTTCTGTATTTCAATTGTTAAATAAATTTATTAAAAAAGTTCAAATTTCAAATCAGTTAAAATTTTCAGTTAGCAAAATGTCTAGAAAATGAACCAAATTTATTAATACAATTTTTAGGAAATTTCGACTTTCAAATTTAAATTAAATGAATACTCTGAAGGAAAGTGGAAATTTTTGAAGCAATCCAACTGATTTCAAAAAAAAATACCTCTATCCTCCAAATTATAAACTCCAAAGTGTCAATTTTTTTTATTTAAAGATTATTCGACCTTGACGTCAAAATTTAAAAAGTGTATTTTTTGATCTTTCTTGGTTTCAGGGAACAAGTTCTGTATTTCAATTTTTTAAAAACTCTTCTTCAAAATTTTTAATTTAAAGGCAAAATTGGTTTAGAAAGTTCCAGAAGAAACTTCGAGATGTTTTTAAAAAAATGTTTCCTTTCAATTTAAACATCGTTATTTATAAATTGTAGCCAAAATTTCGATTGTGCTCTTTTTTCAACTCGAAAATTCTTCTAAATTTCGACTCTTTTTTGAAACTTTCCATTTTAAATTTAAAAAATATTCCTCTTCAAAATGCCAGCTTTCGTGGTAATTTTGAAATTCTGTTCAAAGTTTAAGCTTGTTTCTTGGAAGTTCGGCTCAGTTCTCGACATTTCGTTTTTAAAGTCGATTAAAAAATCAGAAATTTCAAATTTAAATTAAAACTCTGAAGGAAAGTGGAAATTTTTTAAACAATCCAACCAATTTCAAAAAAAAATCTCTCTAGCCTCCAAATTCTAAACTCCAAAGTGTCATATTTTCCAAATTTTTGATTTAAAGGTTATTCGACCTTGACGTCAAAATTTAAAAAGAGTTTTTTTTATCTTTCTTGGTTTCAGGAAAAAAGTTCTGTATTTCAATTTTTAAAAAACTCTTTTTCAGAATTTTTAATTTAAAGGCAAAATTTGGAAATAGTTTAGAAAGTTCCAGAAGAAACTTCAAGATGTTTTAAAATAGTAGTTTGTGCAACAAGAGCGGATATGATGTCCATATCGCACGAGAACGAAGTTTGAGCACGACGCCGAAGGCGGAGTGCCTCAATCGTTCGAGTGCGATATGGACAATCCGCTCGAGTTGTACAGCGTATTTTTCCCACGACTACGATCTATCAAAGACTAAAGTACGATTTAGCAAATTAATAATTTTTCATGTGACATTTGCAGTTTCTAATATATTTTATATAGTGTCCATGTGTCAATGAAATGTCATAAATTTATGGCAACAAAATTCATATTTACTATTTGATTTTTAAGGTAATGATATCTTGAATATTTCATTTGCAGCCTCAGAAATGTCCGCTGGGATAAAGTTTACTGATTCTGCACTAAAAGCACTCATTTTAAATATTTTCTTTGGTAAATACCGAAGTCAGTTTGACAGATTCTATGGTATAATTCTGAATCTAAAAATGACATTCGTCTTTATTGCATGCCGTGATTGGTCAATTTCATATCCACACTAGTGTGGATATGAAATCGACCAATCACGGCGCGACTTTCATTATATCCGTTCACTAGACTGATATGGTCTATCTATCCTGCTCGTAAGGTATAAAGAAAACAGTGAATATACGGGTGGGAGTGGGAAAAAAATGTTCCCTTACAATTCAATTTGAACATCGTAATTTATAAATTGTAGCCAAAATTTCGATTGTGCTCTTTTTTCAACTCGAAAATTCTTCTAAATTTCGACTCTTTTTTGAAACTTTCCAGTTTGAATTTAAAAAATATTCCTTTTCAAAATGCCAGCTTTGAAATCGAAATTTAGTTAAATCTCGAAATCGTTTTATAGAATTCGTTCAAACTTTAAAATTTTGCAATTTGGGAAATCGGATTCTTCAAAAAAAAATTTAGGAACAGGCGAATTTTTCAAAAAGTCGAAGTTACAACAATTGAGTTTCGTGACGGTAACTTTTCCAAAAAAAAAATTGAAAAAAGTCAAAATATTCACACAAAAATCGAATTTTTAAAAAAAGTGGAAATTTCCAAGGAATTAATTTCGAAAAATGTCGAAATTTTTAAACTAAAAGGTTGAAATGTCCAAGAAGAGTGAAAAGTGAAAATAGTTCAAAAATTATAAAAGTCGAAATTTTGAAAAAAAAATCCAATTTTTCAAACAAGTGAGGCTTAAAAAAATCAAATTTTTCGAAAAAAAAGTTCAATTTACGACGTAAAAGTCAAAACTTTGAACAAAAATCGAAATTTTTGGAAAAAAGGTCTCAATTTTCATAAATTGCCGAAAAATTGTCAAAGGTTTGACATAGGTGGAAATTTTCAAAGGATAGAAGTTTTCAAAAATGTTTAACATATTAAGAACAAAAGATAATAACAACAAATTTATAGAAAATAATCAAAATTATGAAAAAAAGTCCCATTTTGAGAATAGATTAAAATTTTGTGTAAAAATTCTTAAAAAGTTCGGATTTAAAAAAATAAATCAAACTTTCAAAGAAAGACGAAAGTGAAAGTCTTGTAATTAACAAAATAAATTAACGTCTTAAAAAATTGGCAACGAAAAAATAAAATGGGAAAATTTCAAATTCGAAGTTTTCAAAATGTTGTAACGCAATGTAAATAGATGGAATAGAATTTAGAATAGAATTGTAGAATTTAATGAATAAAAAAAGTTTCTAGAAGGATCTGATAAGGGGAAAGCGGCCGCGATAACGAAAAAGCGGCCGCGATAACGAAACAAACGGCAGATAAGCGTTCTAGAAATTTCGGCAAACGATAAGCCTTATCTGCCGAAAAGTTGTAGAAGCCAGGAGCCAAAACTATAAAAGGCGGTCAGCTTTCCCTCAAGTAAGTCAGTTAGAGTTAGTGAGTTAGTAGAAGTCAATAATAAGTGAGTTAATTGTCCAATTGTGATGATCCAAGTTTAGTTTAGTATGAAAGTGGGTATTACTTTCAATTCAATGTGTTAATCAATTCGAACCGATAAGCCCGTAACAATATTGTTACGTGCGTTATCGGTTCGAATTAATACACGTGATAGATTATACCCACTTTATTACTGAATTAACTCGGCACACTTCAACTGAACAGTAACTCACTAATTATTTACTAATTGCCAACCAACTTATTGCACTTGCTTCTAACTGACTGACTCGAGGGAAAACTGACCGCCTTTTTATAGTTTCGGCCCGCGTTCTTCCAGAATTTTCGGCAGATAAGGCTTATCGAATGCCGAAATTTCTGGAACGCTTATCTGCCGTTTGTTTCGTTATCGCGGCCGCTTTCCCCTTATCAGAACCTTCTAGAAATCTTTTTTATTTACTAAATTCTACAATTCTATCCTAAATCCTATTTCATCTATTTACATTACGTTACAATATAAAGACGAAAAGTTAAAGAAATCGAGATGCCAAGATTTTCAAAAAAAAATCGAAGCAGTGCTCGATTTACAAGCTTACAAGCTATAACTTAGGGCCCCCAAAAAAAATCATATTTGGACATGCAATGTTGCCCAGAAGAAGTTGTAGGAAAAAAAGGGAAAAGTAGGTTTGATGATTTTTTTTCTAGTCATCGTTGGTATAAGGAAGGCCCATGCGGAATAACTGCTTTGAGTGAAGAATTTTTCTTTGGTCACTAAAATTCTAAAGCCTCGTCAAAACGTTAAGTAAAAAAATTTTTTTTAGATAACCAGAAATTTTCGAAGCAGTATGACGACTTTTTCCCTCGCTAAAAAGTTCCAGCAAAGTAATAAATTTAATATTCACTTGGCTACACTGGCCCCATATCTCAAACAATTTAGGGTCTCACCTAAATGCAGCCCTGAATCGAACTCGGACTTTTCAAAAAAGACGTCATTTTCCGAAAATCGAAATTTTGAGAAAGAGCCAAAATTCTGAGAAAGGAATTTAAAAAAAATCACACAATCAAGAGAGTCAATGTTTTCAAAAGTGGAAACTTTCGAACCATTGAAATTTTCTAAATGTTGCCAAAAAATCGAAGTTGAAACAGATTGGAGAAAACATTGAAATTTAGAATCGAGATTTCGAAAAAGGACACTACTTTCAACAATAAGGTCAAAGATTTGAACAAGGTCAAACAGTTGAACAAGGTTAAAATGTTCTTAAAAATTCAAAACTTCGAGATAAAGTAAAGATAATTAAAAAATTTTGAAATATTGAAAAGGAAACTTCAAAAAAGTCGAAATTTCCAAAAAAGAAAATTTTAATAATAAGACAGAAATTACAAAGAGGGTAACAAATTCAAAAAATCAAAATATATCCAAATAAGCCAGAATTTTAAATAGTTTGGGATTTTTAAAAGGACAAAATTTCGAAAAATGTACAAATCTTCAAAATCAAATCAAAATTTCCTGAAAAAGTTGAAATTTTGGGACTCAGGCCAGAAAAAGTTAACATTGTAAAATAGTGGGTATTTTGAAGTGCCTAAATCTTCTAACAATTTTTAATTAATATCGAATTCTTCAAAAAAGATCGAAATTGTCAAAAGGGTGACACAAGATCCTTTCTCTTTTTTCACGTAGACGAGACGTGTGTATCAGCTAGTGTTAAATAAACTTATCCACTTCTTGACAAAATATGCTTATTTCACAGAAAACATGAATGAAAAATTAATATAATGTTTAAATTTGAAATCCAGCCTTGAATCGAAGTCAGACTTTTCAAAAAAGACGTCATTTTTCGAAAATCAAAATCTTGAGAAAGAGCCAAAATTCTAAGAAACGAATTAAAAAAAAAATTACAATCAAAAGAGTCAATGTTTTTAAAAGTGAAAACTTTCGAAACATTGTAATTTTCTAAATGTTTCCAAAAAAATCGAATTTTAAACAGATTGGAGAAAAAATTGAAATTAGAGTCGAGATTTCGAAAAAGGACACTACTTTCAACAATAAGGTCAAACATTTGAACCAGTTCAAATATTTAAACAAGATCAAAATGTTCCTAAAAGTTCAAGACTTTGAGATAAAGTCAAGATAATTAAAACATTTTGAAGTATTGAAAAGGAAACTTCAAAAAAGTCGAAATTTCCAAAAAAGAAAATTTTAATAATAAGACAGAAATTACAAAGAAGGTAACATGTTCAAAAAATCAAAATATATCCAAATAAGCCAGAATTTTAAATAGTTTGAGATTTTTAAAAGGTCAAAATTTTGAAAAATGTACAAATTTTCAAAATCAAGTCAAAATTTCCAGAAAAAGTTGAAATTTTGGGATTCAGGCCACAAAAAGTTGACATTGTAAAAAAGTGGGTATTTTGAAGGGCCTAAATGTTCTAACAATTTTTAATTAATATCGAATTCTTCAAAAAAGATCGAAATTCTCAAAAGAGTGACACAAAATCCTTTCTCTTCTTTCTCGTAGACGATGCGTGGGTATCAGCTAGTGTTAAATAAACTTATCCACTTCTTGACAAAATATGCTTATTTCACAGAAAACATGAATAAAAAATTAATATAATGTTTAAATTTAAAATCCAACCCTGAATCGAAGTCAGACTTTTCAAAAAAGACGTCATTTTTCGAAAATCAAAATCTTGAGAAAGAGCCAAAATTCTAAGAAACGAATTAAAAAAAAAATTACAATCAAAAGAGTCAATGTTTTTAAAAGTGAAAACTTTCGAAACATTGTAATTTTCTAAATGTTTCCAAAAAAATCGAATTTTAAACAGATTGGAGAAAAAATTGAAATTAGAGTCGAGATTTCGAAAAAGGACACTACTTTCAACAATAAGGTCAAACATTTGAACTAGTTCAAATATTTAAACAAGATCAAAATGTTCCTAAAAGTTCAAGACTTTGAGATAAAGTCAAGATAATTAAAACATTTTGAAGTATTGAAAAGGAAACTTCAAAAAAGTCGAAATTTCCAAAAAAGAAAATTTTAATAATAAGACAGAAATTACAAAGAAGGTAACATGTTCAAAAAATCAAAATATATCCAAATAAGCCAGAATTTTAAATAGTTTGAGATTTTTAAAAGGTCAAAATTTTGAAAAATGTACAAATTTTCAAAATCAAGTCAAAATTTCCAGAAAAAGTTGAAATTTTGGGATTCAGGCCACAAAAAGTTGACATTGTAAAAAAGTGGGTATTTTGAAGTGCCTAAATGTTCTAACAATTTTTAATTAATATCGAATTCTTCTAAAAAGATCGAAATTCTTAAAAGAGTGACACAAAATCCTTTCTCTTTTTTCACGTAGACGAGACGTGGGTATCAGTTAGTGTTAAATAAACTTATCCACTTCTTGACAAAATATGCTTATTTCACAGAAAACATGAATGAAAAATTAATATAATGTTTAAATTTGAAATCCAGCCTTGAATCAAAGTCAGACTTTTCAAAAAAGACGTCATTTTCCGAAAATCGAAATTTTGAGAAAGAGCCAAAATTCTGAGAAAGGAATTTTAAAAAAATCACACAATCAAGAGAGTCGATGTTTTCAAAAGTGGAAACTTTCGAACCATTGAAATTTTCTAAATGTTGCCAAAAAATCGAAGTTGAAACAGATTGGAGAAAACATTGAAATTTAGAATTGAGATTTCGAAAAAGGACACTACTTTCAACAATAAGGTCAAAGATTTGAACAAGGTCAAACATTTGAACAAGGTTAAAATGTTCTTAAAAATTCAAAACTTCGAGATAAAGTAAAGATAATTAAAAAATTTTGAAATATTGAAAAAGAAACTTCAAAAAAGTCGAAATTTCCAAAAAAGAAAATTTTAATAATAAGACAGAAATTACAAAGAAGGTAACAAGTTCAAAAAATCAAAATATATCTAAATAAGCCAGCATTTTAAACAGGTTGGAATTTTTAATAGGTCAAAATTTCGAAAAATGTACAAATTTTCAAAATCAAGTCAAAATTTCCAGAAAGAGTTAAAATTTTGGGATTCAAGCCAGAAAAAGTAAACATTGTAAAAAAGTGGGTATTTTGAAGTGCCTAAATGTTCTAACAATTTTTAATTAATATCGAATTCTTTAAAAAAGATCGAAATTCTCAAAAGGGTGAGACAAAATCCTTTCTCTTCTTTCACGTAGACGAGGCGTGGGTATCAGCTAGTGTTAAATACACTTATCCACTTCTTGACAAAATATGCTTATTTCACAAGAAACATAAATAAAAAATTAATATAATGTTTAAATTTGATTCTAATGTATCTTCATGACATCTGCTATCGAAAGAGAACCAAAAAAATGAGACAAAAAATTTAAAAAATATATAAAAACTTGGTAACTTTGTAATCTTTACTTTTTTCTGAGATTTTAACTTTTTTAGCTACCGTAGCTGTACTATTTGTTTAAAAATCAGTGATTAGAACAAACATGTTCAAACATACAAAAGAATTTTGGTGGAACGGACTGGTCCTTGATTATCATCAAAAATTGAAATACAAATATTGATCTCTGATACCAAGAAAAATTAAAAACACAACAAAGGTTGCTCTTGAGAACGGTTTCAGGGGGACAAGATTTGTATTTCAACTTTATTGACTACTTTTAGCTATTTTAAGTAATCTTTCACCCGTTAATATTAGGAGATTGAAACTTGACGTGTGCTTATTCATCAACTAATCTACTTATTTCAGATTTGGAAATCCGGAGAAAAGCACAAGAAAGAGAAGTTCTTCAGGAAATACTGCAAGGTCCGGGAACTTTGTCAGAAGCACATCTACTTGAGGAATACTCTGAATGCTAGATCGAAAAGATAGGACGACAATCGAAACCTATCTTGGTTTAAAGGGAGAAGATTTGTTTTCAATTTTTCTACAAAATATTATTGTTCCAAATAGGATTCTAATGCACAGACCAATGACCAATAGGTTTGAACATTTATTAGATTCAAAGTTTGGAAACCAAAGACCGATTTCGATCTTGTTAGATCTCGTCAGTTTGGTATATTCAACTCGAATGCTAACAAATGGTCCGACAAGTAAGTACTAAAGAATTCACAGACGTCAAGCGTGTGACTCTTAGTACTACCACCTATTGGTCCATAGAGAAACTATGGCCATCGCGAATAATATCGCATTCAAGTAGAATGCAACCTAGACTACAAATTCATGCAGCCCTCCAGGCGTGTCTAATGAATCATAGGTAGCTGAACTACCAACAGTTGAAACACTGCCACCTAGCGAAGCGGTTGCTCTCTAGGAACAATGTCCCAGAAGACAAGGATTCTAATGCACAGACCAATAGGTTTAAACATTTATTAGATTCCAAATAAAGCGAATTTTTTAAGAATTTGTCTTCTGCTTGTCTTTGCTTTAAAGTATATACATTATACAATTAAAGAAAACCAATTTCAGGATAATAAAGGACAATCAAAAGCCTAAAATATGTGCACATTTTTTATTTACATTTACCAAATTGGCAAGGGGTACATGATTTGAGACCACTGAAGAATGTTGTAATTGCGGGCCATTTGCCACGGAATATGCTGCGTGTCTTCCATTCCATAACCGTAGTGTTTATTCCAACAACTTTCGCTTAAATTCAGCCAAGCTTGCTCCAACAAATTTCCGTTTTTGATAGCGCATTTATGGGCAATTTGAAGGCAGTGACGAGATGCGTTCGACTGCCCCGTCAGCTGGTAGAAGTAAGCAGAATAATGGTGCACCCGCGGATGGAAGATATTCCAAAGATTGGCCTGAGTTTGACACTCGTTCAAATTAAAAAGAATTCGTCCTTAAGAAACAAGGATACTTAAAAATTTCATTGCACTTCAAGTAAACCTACCTGTTGGTGTTGTTAGGTCTTCGTTTGTAACCCCAACTTCATTAAATTTGTTCAGAAGCAAACATTCTAAATATTTAATGCTGTTCAAGACGGTGAACATTGTGACTTGATTAACTAAAATTGGATTGAAATATCGCTTCCAGAAACTCGCCTTGTCAGTTGATCCTTCCCTAAGAAAGTAATTATACAAGTGAAGCGTAAGACACCTTTCCATGTAACTGTAACTGCCACCGTCATGTATTTGAAAGTAATCCCTAGCAAACTCCTCAATTCTATGAATTGGTTCAAGATAGAAACCAGTTTCGAGAATGAGAACCACGCAAAAAGTATAATAAGGGACATCTCCACTTCTATCGTACTTTTTTCCAACGTTTCGCAAAACCCTAACCATTTGTACCGCTTCTTCCAAACGCTTCGCTTGAAGTAGAAGATAAGCCAACACCGGTATCACTTCAGTCTGGTATAAGTAGGCGTGAATGGTCTGATTCACATCAAAAGCTCGAAATCCCAAACGAACAGCTTTCACCAATTCACCGCTTTTGGCTCGAATTTGGAAAAGCACCGTCATCAACTTAGCAACACCGTAAAACTCTGAGGTGAGATTATACGCATACAAGCGCATCATTTCCCGCCCTATACACCTCTGCAGCTGCTCACAAAGGTGGGCATCCACTCCATAATTATAAAAATCCAAAACTGATGAGTAAATATCGCAGAGGATCCTAATATTGGGATTGATGCTTTTGATGAGATTGATGGCGCCATCGGCGGCGATTTTGGCGAATTCTCCGTGGCCCTCTTTGTAGAAGATTCTGCTGACGATGGTGAGACATTTGCCAGCGCAATCGCGCATCTGTTCTAAGAAATAGCTATTCGCCTTCTTGCATTTGTAAGTTACTGTCATTTTTTTCAAAGCCACCAAAAAGGGGGTTCTGTAATGGAAAGCAACAAAGGGTATACCATGCTGCCTCAAAGCCAAATGGGCGTAATTTTTAGCCGCTTCAAAATTATTCAACCTGTAGTAGCATTCTGCCAAAAGGGTATTAGCTTTGGCGAAGATTAACTTGAAAAAATTAACGTTAGTGCCAATAATATTGGCCTCGTTGTCACCAATGCAACTAGAGCAGAACTCAGTGGTCTCTTTTAAGAAAACTATTGAATCTTCTTCTTCACCTGAAAGCAAATCAGCATTCCTAGATGCAATTAATGGTAGCTAGGAATACTAACCTAAAAGACATAATATAACTCCATTTACGTAGAGATAAAAGACTCTTTTGGCCAAATGTTCACCTTGTTCGCTATGATAGATTAAATCGCTGTAGACTCTCGTAAATATTTCCAAACAAAAACAAACGCTTGGATCCCATAGTTTCCTTTTTGGAATTATAACATCTCCAGAAGATGATTCCTCTATCCCTAACTCGCTATCTTCCTCAATAACGATAAAACTACGAATTATTCTCTTTACGTCCTCCCCATCAACCTTATTATCATCCAAATCCCTTCTATCCTTCCCCTCGTAAAAGTACCCATACATTTCCCCAAATCTATCCAATCGAAACAACGAGGCGGACTTATCCCGCAAACAACTAGGACAAGAATTGTTCTGGTTCTCTATAACATCGGTGATTTTCAAATGTAACTCTTTTCGCTGGTTAGCAGGAATCAGCTCATAGGCGACCGCTCGAAGCGTCTTATTTTTGAAGTGCAGCAGCTTACAGAGACCGTATTTAGGGAACTGATTTAGCAGTTCCGTCTCGTCTTCGCTACCAAAGCAGGCGCACGTAATTTCCCGGCTGTATGCGCCCCCATGGGTTATGTATTTCGAACCGCAATCGAAAACCTCTTCTTCGAAGAGATGCGCCACTGCTTTCGTGAGGACCGGCACCTGAAAACCACATTAACATCACTTTTAGGGAACTGTGTCCAGTCATTTGCGGGCACCTTAAACAAGTTTTCACTTTTTAATTTTTTAACATTAATAAGTTCGAGTGAATTGATCGCGGCTTTAATTCAAAATTTTGGGAAAAAATCCAAATTTAAGGAAAAAAACATGAAATTTCAAAAAAATGAACAAGATGAGAGAAGAATATTTTTTTTTTGATCAAAGATGGACCATAGAAAGAGTTTGTTTAAATGTTCTTGAAGGAGGATGAAAAAATGAAAACACTAAACATTATACCTTGGGATACTTCAGTAAAATAGTGAGAAGGGTTCTTGTGAAGATATCTCCTAGTATGGAACCTGTTTTTATAATTAGCTGCTCATATGGAGTAAACGAATCGAATAAATCCAAGCTAATAGCAGCTAAACTGAACTCTTCGTCAGCCTCGCTAATCTGCTTGGTCCAAGTGACAACTGGCACGATGCTACCAATGACGACAGCCGTTACCATGCCATTAGCATTTAATACATCAGAAGTGGGAAAAACATATTCATTGATGACATCTTCGGTAACTTTAACAAATTCCATCTTTATTCCGTTATTGTTGACTAACTTCAGAAGGCAACTCTGGATCCATCCCGGTCGACCCTCGCAGGTGTTCTCGATTAGAGTACAAAGCTTCCCGGTGACCCCGTGCACTTTAAGAAACTGACAAACTAAAAGTGGAACGAATTGAGCGTCTAGTGGTTCCAACTCCAAAATTTTAATCTGATTGTTAAGAGAAAACTTCCATAGTGTATCCCAGCTATCCTCCTCGAAGTTCCCAGCGCAAACCAACTTGACAACCCCCATCTGCAATGAACGTTCTATGACCGAGAAACTCCTATGGTCGATATACTGGGCGTTATCAATGAAAACAACTGGCTGCTTCCCACCACTTTTGCATAGTTTTATAAATAGATTTGAGGCTGTTTCCCTCCCGTTGACGCTTTGCGTTGAATCCAGCGTGGACCTAGACTGAAGAATATCGTTCAAGTCCCACAAGTCTCTCTCCAAGTTGGACTCAGAAGCTTCCGATTGGCGCGACATCCTTAAATCGTACAACTGTCTATAGACGGCATGGGCGCAGAAAAACGGTCGCTTAGAAGCCGCAAATAACACCACTGATGCAATATCAAAGCCTTCACTTTTACAATGAGACATGGCTGCTTCCATAATGTAAGTTTTTCCGCTTTTTGCTTTCCCTTTGATGCAGACTCCAGCCGTACCGTCTCGCTCGGCCCCCGGCTCCAGAATATTTTGATAGATGTAATCGAGCTCGTCTTGGCGACCGATCAAAGGCGATTTGTCTTGATGGGATGTGAAACCTTCTTGGAAATTCTCGTTGTACTCGAAGATGTGACCAGGATTTTCGATACCTTTGAGCTTTTGAGGTAGCTGCAGTTGGAAATACGTTGATGGTAACTTTGAATTTTTGTAGGTTTGGTGGTCGCATGTCACTTTGTGCTTGTAGGCGCACATGATTCTCGCGGCTTTATTCACAGCGCCTCCTATTACCTACAAAGTAGAATAATATCAATATGGATCATATAAAATAAGGGAGGTTTTAAAGTAAAGTGTCACAAGTTTTTTGCATGGGGGTTAATTGTCTAAGGCAGAGATCCCCAAACTTTCCAACCTTTGGGCCATACTGAACGCTCCAGTAAGTTCCCAGGGTTAAAATCGTGTTAATTTTCGGGACATCTGGTGGTCAAAAGTGGAAATAGGTAGTACCTTCAATACTCTATCTGTAAGCTAACAGATGACGCTAGTGGTACTTTCGAAAGCACCGTCGGTGTTGCCGGATTAGTAGAATTTCTGCTAGATTTAGTAGAATTTTTGGTGTCTTGTAGAAGATTTAGTGGATCAGTTTATTTAGTAGAAACGTTTGGTAGAATTTCATATTACATTGACTGGGGTCGAATGGCGTTGACTCGAAATTGAGAATTTTTAAAGTAAAATAAAAACCAGGTTAGGTGGATAATTTTGTTATGTCGCAATGGATAACCCTTCAAAGCACCTCGAGGAGGATGTCGAATCAAGGAGAGATGGCGATGAACCGCCTTCTTAAACAAAGATAGGTTGTAATTTTTGGAGAAAATTCCGTTCGATAACGAGTTCCATAACTTGGAAGAGTCTCCGTAGACAGAAGCCCTCATTGTATATAGGACTGTATACAGGACACTGTGGCATAATGAAGCACGTCACAGTAGTTGACCTAAACTAAATCTACTTATAGAATGTGTGCAGATATCGGGTTGTTCGGAAAGTAATTTGGTTTTTTCCCGACAGAGGATTTAATGGTATTTTTTGCACCCAACTTCACACTTAAGCCGCATAATCATAAGTATTTTGACAGCTGACATGGTTGTAAAAAATTTGATTAATTCTGCACAGTAGTTTTTGGTTGGTGCCCTTTTAAATATGGAGAGCGATAAGCAGCATTTTCGATATATCTTGCTGTTTTACTACAAAAAGGGTAAAAATGCTGTTCAAACCAGAAAGAAATTGACCGATGTGTATGGAGAAGGTGTGTTGACAGTACGCTAGTGCCAGAACTGGTTCGCTAAATTTCGATCCGGCAATTTTGATGTCGAAGATGCACCACGTTCGGGAAGGCCGGTTGAAGCTGATAAAGACGCGATAAAGGCATTAGTTGATGCGAACCGGCCAATAACAACACGTGAGATTGAATTGAGGTTAAATTTATCAAATTCAACAGTTTATGACCACTTGAAAGGCCTGGGATTATCCTCGAAGCTCGATGTATGGATTCCCTATGTTCTCGCAGAGAGAAATCTGTGTCGCCGCATTGACGTCTGCGATTCGCTTCTCAAACGTCACGAAAGCGCATCATCACTGGGGATAAAAAATGGGTTGTATACAACAACGTCAAACCTAAGAGGTCATGGAGCAAAAAAGATGAACCGGCTCAAACCATTTCCAAAGCTGATATTCACCAAAAAAAGGTGATGCTGTCTGTTTGGTGGGATTTTAAAGGCATCGTTTTTTTTTAGCTTTTACCGGATAACACAACGATTAATCGGAAGTCTACTGGACAAACTGAATGATGCACTTCAACAGAAAAGGTCAGAACTAATCAACAGGAAAGGTGTAGTGTTTCACCAGACAACGTGAGACCTCACACAAGTTTGGTCACTCGCCAAAAGCTTTTACAGCTTGAATGGGATACAATACCACACCCACCATATTCTCCAGCCCTGGCACCATCGAATTATTATTTGTTCCAGTCACTCCAAAATTTTTTAGACGGTAAAACCTTCACCTCAAATGAGGAGGTCAAAAACTACCTCGATCAGTTTTTTGTCAGCAAAGACCAAAAATTTTATGAGCGTGGAATTATGCTACTACCAGAAAGATGGCAAAAGGTGTTGGACCAGAACGGCCAATATATAATTTAATAAAGTATTTGTTTACTATACGAAAACTGTCTTTTATTTCCACAAAAAAAAACGAAATTATTTTCCGAACAACCCAATAGAACATATCATATGCCAGGAAAGGCTTGGAATCTATTCTGTGGACTAGTGGAAACACCCATGGGGGGGCTCAAGAACTTTTCAAGGTTAAACATGGTGGTGCACAATAAGTCAAATCTTGGGCGCAGCTGCACAACTCAGATGAGATGATTTGAGGAAATATTGGTATCTAGCAGAATTGGTTAATGGTGGATACTGACAATTCTGATTAGAGACTGCATCGGCTAGTAGATAATCGAATTAAAAGAAGCTAATGCTTCTGATGAATGTCCACCCAAAATTTGAGCATTTAAATTCTTAAACTTACTGTATACTCCTTGCGCAGAGGGTGACCAACGACCCCACAATACACCAAACCATTCGTTATTCCAACTGACACGCTTTTAACGCCATCCAGCTTAGACACGCAGCTTCGTATCTGGTGAGCAGACTTGAGAGCATTTTGGCTCTCCAGCTCGTGCTTTACGCCTTTTAAACCGAATAAAACGAGCAGCATCGCATCCTTGTCAAACAAAGACGCCTTATTGACAACCCCCAACACATTCGACACGATTTTGCAGATTATCCGATACGCATTATCCACCATCATCACCAGATTTTTCCCCTTGGAGACAATGGGCACGATATTGATAAATTGTATGGTAACTTCCCTCATTTCCGTCAGATACTGCAATGGTTGTCTCTCTTCTACTTGATCTTTAACCGGTTTAATGACAAATGGATTCAGTTCGCTGGCTATCCATTTTTGTAAGGCAACTTTCGCAGAAGCTCTTGGTGGTAGTGATTGAATGAAGAGCTCCACCACTTTACTATCAGTCATATTGTCGTCCAATCTTTTCGATCTAGCGTTCAGAGTGTTCCTGAGGTCGAGGTGCTTCTGACAAAGTTCCCGCACCTTGCAGTATTTCCTGAAGAACTCCTCTTTCTTGTGCTTTTCTCCGGATTTGTAGACGCATTTCCAAATCTAAAATAGGACGATTGGTTGATGGATTAGCCTACGAATTTATGAGACTTAAGGCCAAGTTTCAATCTCCCACCATTGACAGGTGAAAGATTGCTCAAAATAGCTAAAAATAGTCAATAGAGTTAAAATACAAATCGTGTTCCCTGAAAACACTCCCAAAAGCAACCTTTGTTGTGTTTTTTATTCTCTCTTGAATTCAGGGGACAATATTTGTATTTCAATTTTTGAAGATAACCAAGGACCACTCCGTTCCACCAAAAAGAAAAAAATAGGCAATAGAGGATTGTGAGCATAAATCATTTTGGTATTTAACTTCTAAATAAGTAGCTACTTTCTTTTTAATACATATTTAATTTTGACATTAACAATATCGTGCTTGAGCGCCAGTTCAAAATTTTCCTCACTCAGATTATTGTCGAAAAAGCACTCATTCGAATTTTCAGGTTTCAACCAAAAAGAAGTTTTTTTTTGGCAATCTCTTTAGATTAAAATTTTCTACTTTTTTCAGAAGTCCAAGTTTATACTTTCAATTTTATATTTTTTCAATTTTTTCGTAACTTCAATTTGAAAATAAGTAAGTAGACTTTTTCTTTAAATTTTATCTTACATTTTGCAAAATCGAGATTTTTCGAGAAATATCGAGTTCAAGATTAACGCTTTTGTTACATTTTTTTCTAAAATGTCGACTTTAAACTAGAAATTTCGAAAAACTTTGATTTGGAAATAAAAAGCTAAACTTTTTTTCTGGAAATTTTATCTTACATGTTGCAAATTCGATCTTTTTCAAGAAATATCGAGTTCAAGATCGACTGTTTTGTTATATTTTTTCCCTGAAATGTCAACTTTAATCTTGAAATTTCGAAAAACGTTGGTTATTTAAATTTCCAATTTTTAAACTTTTTTAAAATTTCGAATATTTCGTAAATTCGATAAAAATTCTTAAATCTTTTGAAGATTTTGATATATTTTTAATTTCGACTATAAATTTGGACCTTTTCTTCTTGAAAACTTCTTCTTTTGCAAAATTTTAACTTATTTTGGAAATTTAAAAATTTTGAAAATTTTTGCCTTGTCAACAAACTTTGACTTTATTGCAAACTTTAACTTTTTCTTAAATCTGCACTTTTTTGAAATTTTCAACTTTTAATTTTAATTATCACTTTGTTGAAAATTCTGGTCTTTTTTAAATGTTCGAATTTTTCAAAATTTTAGTCATTTTGCAAATTTTGCAATTATTAGAAAATTTTGACTATTTTTTTAATATTTTCTGTATCGTCTTTACTAAGTTTCGTTAATTCCATTCCTGCTGATTGGCATTCTTTTAATTTTAACTATTTTCAAAATTTCGACATTGTTTGCAGACTGTCGATCCTTTATTTAAAAATTGTGATTTTTTTTAAATCAGACGTTTCGTAAAACCTTTTATTGAAATTTTCGACTAATATTTCGTAAAATTTCGACTCCATTTCAAAACCTCGACATTTTTTTCAAAATTTCGACTCTTTTTGAAAACTTGACTTATTTTGAAAAGTTAGAACTTTTTTTAAAATTTTATTGATACATTTTTTTAAACATTTTTAATTAAATCTTCAACTTAAAAGAAAAGATTATTTTTAAACTTGAGCTATTGAAAATGTCGACTTATTTCAAAATTTTACCTTTTCAAAATTTCAACTTTTTTAATGATTACGAATTTTTAGATAATTTTGAGTTTTCTCTTATATTCAAAAAATTCAGCTACTTAAAATGTCGATATT
Source organism: Dastarcus helophoroides (assembly GCA_028583605.1). Taxonomy (NCBI): domain Eukaryota; kingdom Metazoa; phylum Arthropoda; class Insecta; order Coleoptera; family Bothrideridae; genus Dastarcus; species Dastarcus helophoroides. The sequence goes on along the minus strand of CM053336.1, from coordinate 11,534,812 downwards.
TTTTCAAATTTCGTCTTTTATTCACATTCCCAAAATTATTGAAAATATCGACCATTTTAAAAATTGAAAATTTTTTTCGAAATGTTTATTTTCTTTTACAAATTTGAGTGTTTACGAAAATTTCAAAATTTTTTAGGATTTGACTTTTCTTTTAAAAGTTCCACTTTTCTCTGAACTTTAGCTTTATTTTTTAAAAGTGGTAATGTTTTTATTTTTAAATTTACATTTTCTGAGAAAAGTTTTGAAATAGCACTCAAATTTATAATTGTGCAAAGTTTTGAAACAAATTTCCAAAAAAACTTGCATTTGATGTACAAATAAATGGCCAAAATTTGAATTTTAATCACAAAAAATTTGCTGAAATATTTGATTTTTGAAATTTCTCTGGAACTTCAAAATTACTAGAAAAAAATTAAATTAGAACAGTAAATTGTTAATGCATTTTTTTAACATTTTGTTTAATTTTAATTTTGCAATTTTGAGACTTTTAGAAGTATTCTTCATGGTAGACCCTTATTGACCGGAAATATTATGTTTTTTTTTAATTTATTTAACATTTCTTCGGCCCAAAAAAAAATTTAAATATTTTCAAACTCGGCCGAAGAAATGTTAAATAAATTGAAAAAAACATCTTCTAGAAGTGTTGCCTCTTTCCCAAAAATTAACAATTAAATAATAAATAATAATAAAATTAGTAATTCCCACTTTAAAAGTCGAAATTATAAGAATATTTTTGACAATTAATTTATTTGAAAAAAAAATTGTTTGTCTTTAATTCCAAGAATGTATTTTTTTTTTGAAAAATGTTGTTACTAATAAGAAATTTCAACTTTTTCTAGAATTATGGTCTGCTTTCTCTTGAAATTTTGAGTTTCATCTTTTAATTTTGATCTTCTTTTATCGAAATTTGAATTTTAAATTCGAACCTTAGAATTTCAAGAATAAATTTAACATTTCTAGAACAATTGGAAATTCCGATTCAGAATTTTCTTTGGTCCTAGAGTAGTCGTAATTTTTTGGAGAAATATCAAATTTTAAAAAAGTTCAAATTTACAAGGTTCAGTTTTTCTTAAAATTTCAATATTTTTCTCAAAGTTTTCTTACTTTTATTCAGATTTGCAGTCTATTTTCCCTAAACATATACTTAATAATTTTCAGTTTCTTATCAAAAGTACAAAATAAAATGAACTTTAAAATATTGATATTTCGTTAAAAAACCTTTAAATTTTTAAACCAAATTAGAGAGAAATGAAAATTTAGAGAGAAATCAAAATTTCTACAAGCAAAAATATTTTAAAGACAAAATCTCCAGGGAAAGTCGAAATTCCAAATAAAATTCTTTGTATAAAATGTTTAGAGAAAACACAAATTGCAGAGGAAAAATAACCAAAATTTCTATGAGAAAAAATTGAAATTTCAAAAAAAATTTAAATATCTTTACAAAAAAGTCGAAATTTTTTGTTTTTCCCAAAATGTTGAAATTTTTATAGAGCTTTCAGGTTTTTTCCAAACTTTTTCGTCAAAACTACAAAATAAAATGAACTTTAAATGGTCAAAGTGTCGTGAAAAAACTTGACATTTTTAAAGCAAATTAGAGGAACACAAAGAAAAATCTGGAGAAGTTGGAATTTCTGGAAGAAATTTTAAGAAGAACACTTTCAGGAAAAATAGAAATTTTGAGAAACATTCTTTTTGTAAAATATTTAGAAAAAATGGAAACTTTGCAGAAAAAATCAAAATTTCCTAAAAAGATCGAAATATCTGAAAAAAACTCAACATTTTTATACGAAATGAGATTTAAGGTAAAATTCAAAGATACCGCATTTTACTTATTTTTTAGAGAAATAGTAAAATGCGAGATGAGTTGGATTTAGATTTTATCTTGAAATTGTAATTATTTTCTCAAACTGTTGACATTTTCAAAGAAATTTGAGTTTTTTCTTAACATTTTGACTCCTGCTCGAAATATTGGTTTCTTCATAAAAACTTTTACAAACACTACTTTTTGAAAATGTGAAAGAAGCCTAAAATTTCTATAAAAAAAAATCAGAGAAAATTTTAAATTTCTACAAAAAATTGTGTTATGAAAAGTGTTCAGAAAATTTTGAGAAAAAACCGAAAACGAAATTGGGGGTGCTGCAGTTCTAGAGTGCTCATACGCCAGCCGCCACTGGTTTCAACCAAAAAGAAGTTAATTTTTTGGCAATCCCCTTAGATTGAAATTTTCTACTTTTTTCAGAAGTCCAAGTTTTCACTTTCAATTTTATATTTTTTCAATTTTTTCGTAACAACTTCAATTTGAAAATAAATAGCTAGACTTTTTCTACAAATTTTATCTTAATTTTGCAAAATCGAGATTTTCGAGAAATATCGAGTTCAAGATTAAAGCTTTTGTTACATTTTTCCAAAAATGTGGACTTTTGAAAATTTTGAAAAACTTTGAAAATAAAAAGCTAAACTTTTTCTTTTTTCTGGAAATTTTATCTTACATTTTGCAAATTCGAGCTTTTTCGAGAAATATCGAGTTTAAGATTGACTATTTTCTTATATTTTTTCCCTAAGATCGTAACAACTTCAATTTGAAAATAAATAGCTAGACTTTTTCTGCAAATTTTATCTTACATTTTGCAAAATCGAGATTTTCGAGAAATATCGAGTTCAAGATTAATGCTTTTGTTACATTTTTTCCAAAAATGTGGACTTTGGGAAATTTTGAAAAACTTTGAAAATAAAAAGCTAAACTTTTTCTTTTCTCTGGAAATTTTATCTTACATTTTGCAAATTCGAGCTTTTTCGAGAAATATCGAGTTTAAGATCGACTATTTTGTTATATTTTTTCCCTAAAATCGTAACAACTTCAATTTGAAAATAAATAGCGAGACTTTTTCTGTAAATTTTATCTTACATTTTGCAAAATCGAGATTTTCGAGAAATATCGAGTTCAAGATTAAAGCTTTTGTTACATTTTTTCCAAAAATGTGGACTTTTGGAAATTTTGAAAAACTTTGAAAATAAAAAGCTAAACTTTTTCTTTTTTCTGGAAATTTTATCTTACATTTTGCAAATTCGAGCTTTTTCGAGAAATATCGAGTTTAAGATTGACTATTTTGTTATATTTTTTCCCTAAAATCGTAACAACTTCAATTTGAAAATAAATAGCTAGACTTTTTCTGCAAATTTTATCTTACATTTTGCAAAATCGGGATTTTCGAGAAATATCGAATTCAAAATTAATGCTTTTGATACATTTTTTCCAAAAATGTGGACTTTTGGAAATTTTGAAAAACTATGAAAATAAAAAGCTAAACTTTTTCTTTTTTCTGGAAATTTTATCTTACATTTTGCAAATTCGAGCTTTTTCGAGAAATATCGAGTTTAAGATTGACTATTTTGTTATATTTTTTCCCTAAAATCGTAACAACTTCAATTTGAAAATAAATAGCTAGACTTTTTCTGCAAATTTTATCTTACATTTTGCAAAATCGGGATTTTCGAGAAATATCGAATTCAAGATTAATGCTTTTGTTACATTTTTCCAAAAATGTGGACTTTTGGAAATTTTGAAAAACTTTGAAAATAAAAAGCTAAACTTTTTCTTTTTTCTGGAAATTTTATCTTACATTTTGCAAATTCGAGCTTTTTCGAGAAATATCGAGTTTAAGATCGACTATTTTGTTATATTTTTTCCCTAAAATCGTAACAACTTCAATTTGAAAATAAATAGCTAGACTTTTTCTGCAAATTTTATCTTACATTTTGCCAAATCGAGATTTTCGAGAAATCTCGAGTTCAAGATTAATGCTTTTGTTACATTTTTTCCAAAAATGTGAACTTTTGGAAATTTTGAAAAACTTTGAAAATAAAAAGCTAAACTTTTTCTTTTTTCTGGAAATTTTATCTTACATTTTGCAAATTCGAGCTTTTTCGAGAAATATCGAGTTTAAGATTGACTATTTTGTTATATTTTTTCCCTAAAATCGTAACAACTTCAATTTGAAAATAAATAGCTAGATTTTTTCTGCAAATTTTATCTAACATTTTGCCAAATCGAGATTTTCGAGAAATATCGAGTTCAAGATTAATGCTTTTGTTACATTTTTTCCAAAAATGTGGACTTTTGGAAATTTTGAAAAACTTTGAAAATAAAAAGCTGAACTTTTTCTTTTCTCTGGAAATTTTATCTTAAATTTTGCAAATTTGAGCTTTTTCAAGAAATATCGAGTTTAAGATTGACTATTTTGTTATATTTTTCCCCTAAAATGTCGACTTTAAACTTGAAATTTCGAAAATCTTTGGTTATTAAATTTCCAGCTTTTTAATCGAAATTTTGATTCTTTTTGAAATTGCCAGTAAAAACTTGAACTTCATCTATTTTTTTTCTAAAAGTTTTCTTCTCCAAAGTTCGAATTTCTTCTTGATATCGTGTCTTTATATTTTGAAATTTATGCTTTTTTTCAAAAATGTTGGTAAACTTTTATCTTCTTTTGTAATTTCGACCTTTTTTTTCAACGATTTCAAGAAATTTGTTTACCTTCTTCCTAAAATTTGAACTATAAAATTAATTTTGGTGGAACGGATTGGCCCTTGGTTATTTTTAAAATTGCGATACAAATCTTGTCCCCTGAAACCAAGAAAGATTAAAAAGGTTGCTCTAAACCTTTGTTGTTTTTTAATCTTTCTTGGTTTCAGGGGACAAGATTTGTATTTTAATTGTAAAATCAATATTTCTAATTTAGAACATTTTCTCTTTTATCTAGAAGTGTTATTTTCTCAAAATTGTGTCTTTTCGGGGAAATTTCACGTTCAAAAGTCGAATATTTGACTAGTTTCCATTCTCTTCATTAAAATAAAGAACTACATACTGTTTCAGAAGAATATTTATTTCTGTACTGTTTCAAAACTTTCAATAAAGAGTCGATTACTTTTTGCCAACATGGAAGCTCAATTTTTTGGTCATAACATTTTATTTTTGGAAATAACATGGCTTGTTTTATACAGAGTAATATCGTTGTTTGGCATATTTTAGCACATTGATATTAATGTTTCGTGAACATCCATGAACACGGCTCGCACTTATGAATTGATCGAACATGATCAGGATGTCAGGATTGCATTCTGTTATTTATATTATCATTGCCAAGCAACAAAGGTTGACATGCTGCTGTGAAATTTGATAAATCAAAATTTTACCTTAATATTTCCGCCTTCGGCGTGAGTGTACTCGTAGCTTTCCTCGGCCAAATGCCCCCAAGCGCAAGGTGCCACCATGACGTCCCCCGAGACGCTGGCATGCTCTGCAGCCTTAACATCGTTAATGGCTTCCCCCAAGATAACGTAATGCTTAAACTCGTCGTCCCCGATGACGGAAAAAGTCATGTTACCGCAAGCTATGGCCAATTTAACCTTCAATAACACATTGACTTCCGTCTCGAAGTGTCCCAAAAGACTCTGAATGGACAAGGCGCAAACTATCACCTGATGGATGACTTCGAAAAGGCAAACATTGAGGTCGGCTTTCCAGAGAGCCAAGAAGGCATCACCGGAGAATTTCAGAACGTCACCACCAAAGAAATAAATTACTTCCACGATTGCACCAATGTAGGCGTTTAGTGTGGCTGTTAACCTGTAGATACCCCCTTTGCCTGTCTTGTTATATTTTTCGCATAGAGGGGTAAAGCCTGAAACATCGGCGAAGAGGAGGACGCCTACAAAATGGTGCATCTGACTTGATTCACTCTTCTTAAGGTGGAGGATTTCGTCCGGGAGAAAAGTCAAAAGAATTTCTATTTGCTTTTTGACTTGAGTCACTTCTAGTTTTCGAAGTTTCAACTGGGCATCCAAATTAGGGACTTCTATCCCTATAGACTCCAATCTTCGGGTCATTTTTTATTTATCGTTTTTATTTACTTTATATGTGGATTGGAATAAAAAAACCTGGATTAGCAAATGTTTGTTTTTTTATTCCTCAGCAACTGAGTATTAAAATTGATGGGACTTAGAGACACAATAGAAATGAATAAATGTTCTAGAATTATGTTAACTTGTAAGCGTAGTGCTGGTTCCATTATTGCTTTATATATTGAGTCTGATGGATTTCCAAATTTGCATTTCTTTGCAAAAGCACCCTTTGTCTTTTGAGCAGAAGGAAAACAGTTATACAGATATCAATCGGTTGTTTATGTTTAAATATAAACGTCACATGGAAATCAACGTCATTGGAACGCTCTAAAATGAAAATTTAATCATATTGTCTTACAATATCGTCGTAATGTGAAGGGGTTTAATGTAAAATTCAAGTCATGCAAAAGTTGATCTATTTGCACTACTTCTACCAGTCGCAAATATTCCAAAAGTTGTTATACGGCCTCGAAAAAAGTAAGTAAATTTTCACAGTTTCCTGGTGTAATTGTACGTTTCTAGCGGAAACTTTACAAATTATTTTCTTGCATTGGGTGAATCTAAGTAAACTCGAAAGAAACGTATTGAATTTTACGGTGATGTCCAATCTTTCTCTGCACGGAAACTGTTGTTATTTCGCCATAATACGCAGCTTTTCTTATTGGGATTACCTGCAGGAGCATGAAGGTGCATTTTGTTCATTATCGGATGCAATTGTTAATCTTTTAACATCTTAGGGGCGTGCGGAGTTAAGACCAAAGCGTTGAAGATTTACATAAGCAAAGAAGAAGAGAAATTCTTGGCTTCGCTGATATCGTTTGTATTCGCGATCATTCAAACAATGAAAAAAAAAACTTTGTTGGTTCAAGAAATAAGAAATTTCAGTCCACGCACCTTGAAAGCTCTTAGACGACGGTATCCAAAATATTTACATTTTGGGGACTTCCAATTCCCGTAATGAAACAAATTCGAGTTTGAAAAAATGTTTGGGAAAAGTTGGAACGCTTATCAGATTATTAAAATAATAAAATATTAAAAACAGACACATTCTAGTTTATTAAAGCCAACACAACATCTTAGGGCAAAACACGCTTAAGTCCAGCGGTACAGCTGCTTCCACATCAGTGAAAATTTCTGTGTAGGGTTATATTTTGGAATTTAAAAAACAAATATATATTTTGTGTGTTACCGAATCCATTTGCGACCTAAACTCTTCAAGTTGAAAAACCGCGGATATAACTTAAGTGTCTGCAGCGGCGGCCTTTGGGGGTGGCAAACAGGGCAACCGCCCGGGGCCTCGCTCTTGTAGGGGGCCTCGCGCACTCGCGCAATAGCACGAATTCTAATGTTCATTTGAATTTCGAGCTTGAACCGCGGGTTATAAAACTGGACTCGCTGCTCCCTTGCGTGGTAGTTATCGCGCCTGTCTCATTCGCTCCAATGAATGTTCCTTTCCTTCTCTTTCACATTGACGAAATTTCGTACCAGTGCCACAAGTGCTGCCAACTGCAAGGGCTAAATAAAATCTGATAGTACTCCATTTTCTTCGTGTTTACGATTCGGGGAATTCCCGTGTTTTAATTCAGCTGTCAACTGTCGTCGGATTATGCTTTTATATTAGAGCAGTCGTCATCATTTCTAAATCCCTGATCCTTTTAAGACATTAATGCATCTTATTTATCATGATTAATAATTTGTTATCCTTGTGTTTAAAAATTGAAGGACAAAACTTGTCCCCTGAAGCCAAAAATGGTTTTTTTGAAGATACCCAAGGACCGGTCCGTTCCACCAAAAAAAATCTTTGTGTTTATTAATTTTTCTTAGTTTCCAGTAAACAATTTTAAAAGTCCAAATATATTTATTTATGTCTTTGCATTTCTAGTCAAGCATCATCATTGAAATTCATAAGCGTAGGCAGGATTTAGTTCAGGGAGGGGCAAGAATCATTTTGAAAAATTGATAAAAAAAAGAAAACCGGAAAACGTTCCGAGTATATGTATATTTTCATTTAACAACATGAACTGAGTAATCGAATTTTCAGATTAACTTAGAAATTTGGAAATAGAGTCGAACTTTGCGAAAAGAGTCAAAAAATTGAATCTAAAATAAAAACCGATCCTTTCGGAAAACTTTAAAAACTATCCAAATTTCGAAGATTTAAAAAAATAACGATTTTAAAAAATACCGTCGAAATGTCGAGAAAAAGGTTAAAATCTCTTTAAAAAAAAGTGAACATTTTCAAGAGAAATTTTAATTTTGAAAGAGACGGGGAAAAACGGATTTTGGGAAAAAGTTGGAATGTTTGGAAATTCGTGTTTAAAATAAAATTCTAACCTTTCGAAAAATCTCAAAAATTGTTGAAAATTCGAAAAAATTCTACTTTTAAAGGTGGAATTTTGTGAAAAAAAGATGTAATTTTCAAAAAAAGTTGGAACTTTGAGAAAAATCTTTCGCAGTAAACGGAAATTTTCAGAAGCATAAAACATCCCTATTTCTAGTACGAGTCAAAATTTCCAGAATAAGACAACTTTTGAGAAACATGAAATTTTCGGAAACTTAAATTTGAAAAAAAATCAGAAGAAAACGAATATTAAAAAAATGAAAGTTCAATTTTGAGAGAAAAATGTAGAATCAAGTCGTAATTTCCAAAGCGAACAATTTTTTCAAAAAAAATCATTTTGAGAAAGGATATTTTAGAAAACCGAAATTGAATAAGAACCCAACCTTTCAGAAGAACTGGAAATTTCTAAATATGCCAAAATATTTTCAAAGACCAAATATTGTGAAAAAATTTGCAATTTCCAAAAACGCTTTTCTCGAAATGTTTACTTTTTTATTCTAATTTTGACATAATAATTAAATTTCAATAAAGTAATTGAATGTACAAGAAAGCTTTTTCTCGAAATTACCCAAAAATATTTTTCGCAATTTTTAATTTTTGATATGTCGACCTAATTTAGAGAAAACAGACGTATTTCGAGAAAACTGAAATTTAAAGGAAAAGCCAATTTCGAGGAAAAAGTCCAGAAAGTTCCAGAAACTAAAACATGGCATTTTGAAATTAAAGTCAATATTTCGAAAATAAGGCGAAATATCAAGATGAATTTTCTAGTCAAATTTAAAAAAAGTCAAAATTTAAAGAAAAGACAAATATTCAGAAAAGTGGCCCACTTTTGATAGAAAAAATGATTTCCGAAAGAAGAGCCCAAAAAGTGGAATTTTGAGAATAAAGTCGAAATTTCTGAAAAGACGAAATTAAACTAATTTTAAGAGAAATTCAAAATTTTTAGCGAAGTTGAATATTGAATTTTGATATAAAAATATCGGGAAGAAGACAAATTTTAAGAAACTTGTTAAAAGTTCTGAAAAATCAAATTCCAAATGATCAAAATCTTCAGAAAAATCCGATGTTAATAAAAATAAAAGAATTAAAAAAAAACGAAATCTCTGAAAAGCAGTCGACATTTTTAGAAAAACTACGAAATGAAGCATCAAAGATCGAAATTTTCCAGAAAAAATTCAAACTTAAAGAAAAAATGCAACTTTGAGAATAGACATCCGGCTGTGGAAAAAACGAGTCTTGAAAAAAAAGTCAAAATTTTAAAAAAGATAAGAATTTCCAGGAAAAATATTCAGTTTCCCGGGAACATACAGGATGGGATTTCATAATTTTAAATTTGCGAAAAAAGGCGGATTTTGAGAAAAATATCAAAGCTTCGATTTTTCTAAATTTGTTTTTTTTTGAAATTTCGATTTCTTCCCTTGAAAAACAAAAAAAAAAAGATCGAAATTTTGAGAAAAAAGTCAAAATTTAGTAAACACTCGGAATTCTTCAGAAAGAGTCAAATTTTGTCGAAATTTTGAAAAAAGGACAAATTTTGAGAAAAATGTAATTTCTAGATATTTCTCTTGAGCGCTTGAATCAGAGGCAGACATGCGCCCTGTTTTGCCCTACCCTGAGTCAGAAAATGTCCAATATTGAAATAATCGTCGAAATTTTGAGAAACAAGTTGTATTTCCCCATTCCAGAGTAAATTTTCTCGGAATTTTTGTTTTTTTACAAAATTTCTAAAAAAGTCATTATAAAAATTTCCAGATAAATATTGTCACCAAAAAATCGATCAAGTTTTAAGCAAAAGGGTAAATCTTGACAAAAAAAGTCGAAATTTTCAGAAAATCAAAGTTTAAAGAGGAGTCGAAGTTTCCGGAAAAAACTAATTTTGAGAAATGATAGAATTTCGAAAAATAAAACGATGAATTTTAAGATAAAAATTCGAAATTTTTAATTGAGTGGGATTCTGATAAAATAAATCGAATTTTAGGAATACATTTGAAATTTCCAAAGAAATTTATGAAAAAAGACGAATTTCGTGAAATAAGTCGAAATTTCAATAGCTTAAAGAAGGACGACTTTTGTCGAATGGAAATTTTTTAGAGAAAGTCTCCTCAGTTCAATATAAATTTTCGTTAACCACACGAGCTGGGGGGGGGGGGGCAAGCACCCTACCCTGCCCTATTCTGACTAAGTCGAGGGCCTTTTAAAGATCTACCCGCCCGGAGCCTCGCAATGGCTAAGGCCGCCCCTGAGTGTCTGTGACAAATACAACGCACAACACACGTTATTCACGTGGATCCAGCGTCTAGTTTGAATTTGAAATCGAAATTTTGAGTTTCGTATGGAAATTTCGAGTCCATTTAAAGCACAATTCAGTCAGCCCACAGTGAGACCGGTCCATCGTACTGGGCATTTGCAAGATCCGCTGTGTTGTCTGTCCGGTCCCGCTATAGACACTCGAGAAGTCAATAATCTGTTTTTTCCGAAGAGCAATCAGCAGCAGTGAGAATGGAAAAAAAGACTAAAGTCAGAATGGACTTGGGCGCCCCTGGGCCATTCTTTATGCTGATTCGGCCCTGGTAACTGGAAAAAAACTGTCTCAGTTCAATTCAGATATCTGTCTATTTATGGACGGCCCCCCGTACGCGTCGGTATGTTGGTACACAAAGCCGCCCCCGTTTTCCGCAAAAGTGCGACGAATCTCATGATATTACGTGACGAGTTGCATATCCTATGCGCAGTGGATAATGCGTAGAAAAGCCTAGAGTAATATCGATCGGAAAGGTCCAAATATTCGGCGTTATTTACACGCTAGAAGTCGTCAGATTGGAGTTTTGGTGCCACTGAAGCGACGAGAAAACCTCATGTCAAGGTAAGACTTTGGCATTTTTGTGGTACCACTCGACCGGCCGTTGTGATGAGGTGGTTTCACCTTTCTTTGGTGTTTTTTATCGGCCGGCTCGTTGTTGATCGTCGTCGCCTACGTTATGTTTCCATTCATTAGAGAATTTATTTTTAGTTTTATCAATTAAATTTGATAGCACGCTTATTCTAGAAAGACACATTGTATAATAAGCTTAATTGGGTGTCTCGGTTGAGAAATTACGATTAAAATTGATGTTAGGCTTTTTGCGTTCTAATTTTTTAATCGATTAACCATTTTAGCCATTTGAAATTTTCGGCGCATCTAACTTGAGGCACATATTTAGTGCCCCACTTTTTTTAGACGCATATTCCAACAATTTAGTCGTAAAAAAATTGCTTTGTTATAATAAATTTTTCCCGTTTAATTTTAACGAATAGTTCTTTTCAAAAACCAAAAAAAGATCGGTGCCGACAACTTCAACGTTGCAACTCAATCGAATTTCCCCCATGGGAGTTGGGGTTGTCGAAATTTAGAAATTATTGGTAAACTTAATTATTTTTATAGTGGCCTGGGCCCTTGGGTGCCGGGCGCCCAATATCTGTTGATTTTTACTCACTTGATCTCAGACATTAAAAAAAAAGTTGGAGGCTGCCGACAGAAGTGAAAACATAAAAAGTATTCTAATATTAACAGTAGAATATACTGATAACATTAGGGCATGTTGGTAACACGTAATGGTGACGCGTGATGGTGACGCATGACCAGGTCCGCTAAGTATAGGTGTGCAGTTGTTCGTAGCCCAAAGGCGGCGATTTAACCGATTGTCTATGACAGTATTTCCCAAACTTTCCACAGATGGCAACTTCACAAATCATGAAATTTTGACAAAGCACTTTATTTTGCAGAGGGCGCGGATCATTTTAAAATATTGCTTTAGCTTCTCATTCTTTTAAAAAAATTCGACTTTTAAAATCGAATTTCAAGTTCAACATCGAAGTTGCAAAGAACACCAAATTAAATAGGAAATCTCGAGTCGAATTATTTTAATTTAAATTCAAAATTGTACCATAAATATTAAAATGTTAAGGTCAAGGTCTAAGATTAGAGAAAAAGTAACATTTTGCGTTTGAAGTCGAAAAGGAAAGATACGTAAAAGTTTAAAGACGAAATTTGGAAAAAACAAGTCAAAATAAAGAAACAATGATTTTAAAAAAATATCAAAATTTCTAGTTTAAATTTTACAACCTCGAAATGTTAACGTTAGCTTTGGATTTCAAATTTTCCAACATTCATTTTCAAGTTAAAAAAAAAAAGTAATAATTCGAAATTCCAGCGAGTTTCAAAGTCCAGATGTTAAAAAAAAGTTTTACTGTCATTTGAGTAACAAAATCTCAATCTTTTTCTGTTCAAAATTTTGACTTACAATTCCGAATTTATATTTTTCTTTCAAGCTGAAATTCGAACAAATTTCGAGTCTAAAAATTCAAAATTTCTAGAAAAAGTCGATTGATGTCGAAATTTCATTAACAAAAGTTAAAAGTTCAAGAACAAAATCCAAATGCTTCATTTATTTCACATTTTGAGGTTTATTTTGGAAATTGGATGTTTTTTCTTAAATTGAGACTTGAAACTTTTGTTTTTTCTAAAATTCTTGTTTTTCTAGTGCGAAATTTTTTGAATGTTCTAATAGTTTAAATTTAGATTTTTTTCGTTTTCCTTCGACACAAAATTTTGTGTCGCATAATAGGTTTTGACAGCTATTAAATTCGAAGTTTGGAAACCAAAGACCGCTTTTGGTTTCGTTAGTTCTCTTCAGTTTGGCATATCTTGCTCAAATGCCAACAAATGTTCCGGCAATCAGCGGCCGTCGCCCGTGTGATTCTTAATGCTACCGCCATCTATTGGTCCATAGTGAAACTATGGCTAACGCCAACAGGTGTCGTATGCAAATAGAATGCAACTTGGACCACAGTTATGCAGCCCTATTGCATCATACAACTTCTGGGACTTTCTGGAATTCGCTTCGTTTGATTTTCAGAATGTCAAAATTTTGGTAAAAGAGAATTAATACCTCAAAATGTCTATTTTAATTTCGATATATGAACCTTACATTCGAACTTTTCGACTATGTTTTTTTAAACTTTTTTTCTTAAAATTGCTAATTGAAATGTGTCGTTTTGATATTTTTTTCTGAAATTACGACTTCAAACGAAATCTTTTTCTACAAATTATATCTTCTTTTTAACGAAGTTAGACTTTAACATCTAAATGCCGACTTTGTTATCTAAATTTCGATTTGAAACTCGAAAGAAACTGAAAATTGCAAGTCCAAACTTCGAATGCTGTTAAAACTAGAATATTCCAGTTTATGTTCGTAAGTTCAAAGATTAAGGTTGAAATTAAGAAAAAAGTATTAATAAATTCTGTTTCTTCGAAGTTTTGACTGAGTCAACTGGCTGACTTTTTGTAAAAATTTGATTTTCAGAATGTCAAAATTTTGGTAAAAAGTATTAATGCCTTAAAATGTCTATTTTAATTTCGATATATTAACCTTACATTCGAACTTTTCAACTTTGTTTTTTTTAAACTTTTTTACTTAAAATTGCTAACTGAAATGTATCGTTTTGATATTTTTTTTGAAACTACGAGTTCAAACGAAATCTTTTTCTACAAATTATATCTTCTTTTAAACGAAATTAAACTTTAACATCTAAATGTCGACTTTTTTTTGTCTAAATGTCGACTTTTTTGTCCAAACTTCGATTTGTAACTCGAAGGAAACTGAAAATTGCAAATCCAAACTTCGAATTTTTTTTAAGTGTAATCCACTCGCAAAGGGTAACCCCATTATGCTTTCAAAGCACTGCGAGTAGGATGCGGAAACAAGGATAGATGGCGATAAACCGTTTTCTTAAACAAGGATAGGTTGAAATTTTTGGGAAAAATTCCTTCCGGTAACCAGTTCCATAACTTGGAAGTTCTATAGAAAAAAGGGTCTACGTTGACAGAAATCCTCACTGTGTCAAGCACAGGAATTTGCTGTCTCCGACTGTCTAGTACTGATAAAACTAGAATATTCCAGTTTCTGTTCACAAGTTCAAAAATTAAGGTTGAAATTAAAAAGAAATTATTAATAAAGTCTGTTTCTTCGAAGTTTTGATTTCATTAACTGTTTTGTAAAAATGTTGATTTTCTTCTCTTAAAATCTGAACTTTTTTCTAGAGATTTTGAATTAAATTTCAAAAAAAGTTTGGAAATTTTGAAACCAAAATCTTCAAAACATAGTTTTTTTAATAAAAATGCGAAATTGTTAAATTCAACTGAAAACCTTGACATAAAAAGTTAAAAATTATATAAAAAATGTAATTTTACATTTTAAATTGGAACATTACAATTTCCGGTGGAGTTAATTGAAAAAAGACGAAATATCGATCTAAAAGTTGAAATTTTTGAAAAAAAAAACAAAAAGTTTTAATCTTTTTCTTAAATAAAGCCCAAGAATTATGAAAATGTGACAAAAAATGTATTAATTTCAAATGCACCGTAACCAAAGTGCAGATGTTTAACAGTTACTTAATATTTAATCATATTCATTATTGAAGAATGTAAAAATCACAGGATTTCACACCTGGTGCATAAGGTGGACTTACAATTATAAAATTGCTTCTTTAGATACTTCAATGGGTAAATAGTATGGATTTGACTTTATAAATGTAGATTGAAATACAAATTTTGTCCCCTGAAACCAAGAAGGATTAAAAACACAACAAAGCTTGCTCTAACGCGTTTCGATAGCCAAGGTATCATCTTCAGAGAGACACTCCCTTCTTGGTTTCAGGGAACAAGATTTGTATTTCAATTTTTGAAAATAACCAAGGACTAGTCCATTCCACACAAAAAATTATAAATGTAAATTTGCATTTCTTTTGTTTGGTGTTTCCACCATCCATTCTACCAAAACATTTCCTAATGTTTCGTTCTGAATAATTACAACAGTTTTCAAGATTGCCTCTAGCACCAAATTTCTAATTTGTCACCGACATGCCATCTAAAATATCATTGTTTCAGGCAATCACAGGAGTAAGAGGAAGCCTTCCAGCCATTTCAGGGCTTTCCACGACACTTCATGCTAAACTGAGGCTGGTTTCGACTCATTTTCTTAAACAGCCATAGTTGCGATGTGTCGAGACCGAGATATGAAATAAGCGTGTTCAACATTTCATTCCCGATTTTTTAGATTAAACTGTCTTGTATCTTTGCATTAGATTTATTAGTAAGTAACCGTCACACCTCAACGAATCAAAAATTAAAATATCCGTTTACAGTGTAAAATATCAGACGTGATGAAAGGACCAACAAAGAAAGAAGAACAAAAGAAAGAAATCGTACCAAAGAAGGAACAGAAAGAGAAGAAGGTTAAGCCTAAAAGTGTCCAATTAACCACTTGGATTAAAGGTGACGTAGTGACTAGTTTTGATGAATTTAAAGCTGCGTGCAAGACGAGAAAAAGAAAAGAGAGACAGGAGAGTATTAGCTCCCTCTGTCAAGAACGTAAGGTTATCAGATCTAATTCGGAAGAACGACCAAAAACTAAAAAATCTTCGGAAATGATAGCAATATCCGCCGAGTTTCCAGCAGTGAGGATTTCCAAAATGCCCGCAATAGCGTTAAAAACAATCGCCCCCCGGAGGCAAAATCAATTGCCCCTTTAACCGAAATCCTCGCGGAAAGTAACATCGATGTCATCTACGATGAGTTCGAAAACGAACGAAGAAGATCCCACGAACGCTTCGCGAAACCCCTGACATTAAAATGTAAAAGGACTCGTAAATATCACAGAGGACGTACTTTCCCCAAAGTTAAATACAAGGACGCCACCACCGACTTAAACTGCAACGAACAAATCCCATCAAGGGAACTTCAAGATGAAGCCGCTTCAACTAGAGATATCGAGAAGAAACTATCGACTTTTCTCCAGCTCAGTCAAAGTTCGGAAAAAGAAAGATCCCCAAGTCCGGTCCACACCCCATCGCTGGACCTTACAACCCTCCATCAGCAATTTGACGATTCCGAACCGCTACTTCGTGCTCCAACCGAGGAATCGACGAAGAAGAACCAAATCTCTCCGTCGTTTCCAAACGTTTGTTGTCTTCCCCGAGAAACTCCATCATAGCCACCCATTGCATCCATTTGGATCCAAACATATCCTACCCTTCCGTCAACAAAACGCTGAATCCAATCGAGCAGAAGCTGCAGAAGGTCAGCAAGCACATCAACGGTATCAAGAAGAAGATCAAAAAGTTCGAAGCGGACTTTCTCTCTCAAAAGGGCTACAAAACCGACCCAACTGGATAAGATGAGTGACAAGAACGTGAAGCAACTCTACGCGGACTTGGCAAATCCAGGAAGGAAATGAAGGCCCTGCAGGAGAACTCTGATCCAGACGGTTTAAAAGATGATAGACCGACCGTGGAAGGCTCCATTAAAGAGTGCCTGATTGAAATAGAAATCGTAAGTATGCTTTCTAAGCCGGAAACGTTCAGAGGTTTTAAGTTGTGATGACGCTTGAGCAATTTCTAGCGCTTAGGTTTTAGGAAGATTTGTCTTCTGTCTAATTTCATTTGGATTTAAAATCCATCAATAGAATATTAAATATTCCCGACATTTTAGAAAATTTAATTCAAGTAATTTTGATTCGACTTTTTTCACGGTTGCTTTCGTTGCAAATCCAGTTACCTTTTTGTTAAGGATTGACAATATCTTTAAGATTTCCCCAAGCGGTGATTCCGTTAGATTTGCCAATCGCTGATTCTGGCTCGAGTAGTGGAGGTTCGTAGCTAAAATTGGTGGGGGTGCTGCGAAAATATTCAGCTTTTCTCTTAAAATCAAGGATTCGCATCATTACTTTTTCTGTTTCGGCGTAAGTTCCGGTATTATTAAGTAAAAATCGATTCGGGAGCCAGTTTGCATTTCGATAAAAATAACAGTTATTTTTGCTTTTCGGTTTATTTCAGATTGATTCATTTTGATTTTTGTGGTTTTTTATTCATATTATAAATTTATTTTCTACATAATTTAAAAGACGTTTAAAATTTCGGGGAAAAAAGTCGAAAATTACACGATTAAAGTTAGGGTAAAAAAAAGATCGAAATTTTGAGAAAAAAGTCAAAATTTAGTAAACACTCGGAATTCTTCAGAAAGAGTCAAATTTTGTCGAAATTTTGAAAAAAGGACAAATTTTGAGAAAAATGTAATTTCTAGATATTTCTCTTGAGCGCTTGAATCAGAGGCAGACATGCGCCCTGTTTTGCCCTACCCTGAGTCAGAAAATGTCCAATATTGAAATAATCGTCGAAATTTTGAGAAACAAGTTGTATTTCCCCATTCCAGAGTAAATTTTCTCGGAATTTTTTGTTTTTTTTACAAAATTTCTAAAAAAGTCATTATAAAAATTTCCAGATAAATATTGTCACCAAAAAATCGATCAAGTTTTAAGCAAAAAGGTAAATCTTGAGAAAAAAAGTCGAAATTTTCAGAAAATCAAAGTTTAAAGAGAAGTCGAAGTTTCCGGAAAAAAACTAATTTTAAGAAATGATAGAATTTCGAAAAATAAAACGATGAATTTTAAGATAAAAATTCGAAATTTTTAATTGAGTGGGATTCTGATAAAATAAATCGAATTTTAGGAATACATTTGAAATTTCCAAAGAAATTTATGAAAAAAGACGAATTTCGTGAAATAAGTCGAAATTTCGAGAAAATATCAATAGCTTAAAGAAGGACGACTTTTGTCGAATGGAAATTTTTTAGAGAAAGTCTCCTCAGTTCAATATAAATTTTCGTTAACCACACGAGCTGGGGGGGGGGGCAAGCGCCCTACCCTGCCCTATTCTGACTACGTCGAGGGCCTCTTAAAGATCTACCCGCCCGGAGCCTCGCAATGGCTAAGGCCGCCCCTGAGTGTCTGTGACAAATACAACGCACAACACACGTTATTCACGTGGATCCAGCGTCTAGTTTGAATTTGAAATCGAAATTTTGAGTTTTGTATGGAAATTCCGAGTCCTTTTAAAGCACAATTCAGTCAGCCCACAGTGAGACCGGTCCATCGTACTGGGCATTTGCAAGATCCGCTGTGTTGCCTGTCCGGTCCCGCTATAGACACTCGAGAAGTCAATAATCTGTTTTTTTCCGAAGAGCAATCAGCAGCAGTGAGAATGGAAAAAAAGACTAAAGTCAGAATGGACTTGGGCGCCCCTGGGCCATTCTTTATGCTGATTCGGCCCTGGTAACTGGAAAAAAACTGTCTCAGTTCAATTCAGATATCTGTCTATTTATGGACGGGCCCCCGTACGCGTCGGTATGTTGGTACACAAAGCCGCCCCCGTTTTCCGCAAAAGTGCGACGAATCTCATGATATTACGTGACGAGTTGCATATCCTATGCGCAGTGGATAATGCGTAGAAAAGCCTAGAGTAATATCGATCGGAAAGGTCCAAATATTCGGCGTTATTTACACGCTAGAAGTCGTCAGATTGGAGTTTTGGTGCCACTGAAGCGACGAGAAAACCTCATGTCAAGGTAAGACTTTGGCATTTTTGTGGTACCACTCGACCGGCCGTTGTGATGAGGTGGTTTCACCTTTCTTTGGTGTTTTTTATCGGCCGGCTCGTTGTTGATCGTCGTCGCCTACGTTATGTTTCCATTCATTAGAGAATTTATTTTTAGTTTTATCAATTAAATTTGATAGCACGCTTATTCTAGAAAGACACATTGTATAATAAGCTTAATTGGGTGTCTCGGTTGAGAAATTACGATTAAAATTGATGTTAGGCTTTTTGCGTTCTAATTTTTTTAATCGATTAACCATTTTAGCCATTTGAAATTTTCGGCGCATCTAACTTGAGGCACATATTTAGTGCCCCACTTTTTTTAGACGCATATTCCAACAATTTAGTCGTAAAAAAATTGCTTTGTTATAATAAATTTTTCCCGTTTAATTTTAACGAATAGTTCTTTTCAAAAACCAAAAAAAGATCGGTGCCGACAACTTCAACGTTGCAACTCAATCGAATTTCCCCCATGGGAGTTGGGGTTGTCGAAATTTAGAAATTATTGGTAAACTTAATTATTTTTATAGTGGCCTGGGCCCTTGGGTGCCGGGCGCCCAATATCTGTTGATTTTTACTCACTTGATCTCAGACATTAAAAAAAAGTTGGAGGCTGCCGACAGAAGTGAAAACATAAAAAGTATTCTAATATTAACAGTAGAATATACTGATAACATTAGGGCATGTTGGTAACACGTAATGGTGACGCGTGATGGTGACGCATGACCAGGTCCGCTAAGTATAGGTGTGCAGTTGTTCGTAGCCCAAAGGCGGCGATTTAACCGATTGTCTATGACAGTATTTCCCAAACTTTCCACAGATGGCAACTTCACAAATCATGAAATTTTGACAAAGCACTTTATTTTGCAGAGGGCGCGGATCATTTTAAAATATTGCTTTAGCTTCTCATTCTTTTAAAAAAATTCGACTTTTAAAATCGAATTTCAAGTTCAACATCGAAGTTGCAAAGAACACCAAATTAAATAGGAAATCTCGAGTCGAATTATTTTAATTTAAATTCAAAATTGTACCATAAATATTAAAATGTTAAGGTCAAGGTCTAAGATTAGAGAAAAAGTAACATTTTGCGTTTGAAGTCGAAAAGGAAAGATACGTAAAAGTTTAAAGACGAAATTTGGAAAAAACAAGTCAAAATAAAGAAACAATGATTTTAAAAAAATATCAAAATTTCTAGTTTAAATTTTACAACCTCGAAATGTTAACGTTAGCTTTGGATTTCAAATTTTCCAACATTCATTTTCAAGTTAAAAAAAAAAAGTAATAATTCGAAATTCCAGCGAGTTTCAAAGTCCAGATGTTAAAAAAAAGTTTTACTGTCATTTGAGTAACAAAATCTCAATCTTTTTCTGTTCAAAATTTTGACTTACAATTCCGAATTTATATTTTTCTTTCAAGCTGAAATTCGAACAAATTTCGAGTCTAAAAATTCAAAATTTCTAGAAAAAGTCGATTGATGTCGAAATTTCATTAACAAAAGTTA
The DNA here is from genome assembly GCA_028583605.1 of Dastarcus helophoroides. Lineage (NCBI taxonomy): Eukaryota > Metazoa > Arthropoda > Insecta > Coleoptera > Bothrideridae > Dastarcus > Dastarcus helophoroides. The sequence continues at coordinate 11,514,602 of CM053336.1, read as the reverse complement.
AAAGTTCAAGAACGAAATCCAAATGCTTCATTTATTTCACATTTTGAGGTTTATTTTGGAAATTGGATGTTTTTTCTTAAATTGAGACTTGAAACTTGTAATTTTGTTTTTTCTAAAATTCTTGTTTTTCTAGTGCGAAATTTTTTGAATATTCTAAGTTTAAATTTAGAATTTTTTCGTTTTCCTTCGACACAAAATTTTGTGTCGCATAATAGATTTTGACAGCTATTAGATTCAAAGTTTGGAAACCAAAGACCGCTTTTGGTCTCGTTAGTTCTCTTCAGTTTGGCATATCTTGCTCAAATGCCAACAAACGTTCCGGCAATCAGCGGTCGTCGCCCGTGTGATTCTTAATGCTACCGCCATCTATTGTTCCATAGTGAAACTATGGCTAACGTCAACAGGTGTCGTATGCAAATAGAATGCAACTTGGACTACAGTTATGCAGCCCTATTGAATCATACAACTTCTGGGACTTTCTGGAACTCGCTTCGTTTGATTTTCAGAATGTCAAAATTTTGGTAAAAGAGAATTAATGCCTCAAAATGTCTATTTTAATTTCGATATATGAACCTTACATTCGAACTTTTTAACTTTGTTTTTTTAAACTTTTTTTCTTCAAATTGCTAATTGAAACGTATCGTTTTGATATTTTTTTCTGAAATTACGACTTCAAACGAATTCTTTTTCTACAAATTATATCTTCTTTTTAACGAAATTAGACTTTAACATCTAAATGTCGACTTTTTTTGTCCAAAGTTCAATTTGTAACTCGAAAGAAACTGAAAATTGCAAGACCAAACTTCGAATGCTGATAGAACTAGAATATTCCAGTTTCTGTTCGCAAGTGCAAAGATTAAGGTTGAAATTAAGAAAAAAGTATTAATAAATTCTGTTTCTTCGAAGTTTTGACTGAGTCAACTGGCTGACCTTTTGTAAAAATGTTGATTTTCAGAATGTCAAAATTTTGGTAAAAAAGAATTAATGCCTTAAAATGTCTATTTTAATTTCGATATATTAACCTTACATTCGAACTTTTCAACTTTGTTTTTTTAAACTTTTTTACTTAAAATTGCTAACTGAAATGTATCGTTTTGATATTTTTTTTGAAACTACGAGTTCAAACGAAATCTTTTTCTACAAATTATATCTTCTTTTAAACGAAATTAAACTTTAACATCTAAATGTCGACTTTTTTTTGTCTAAATGTCGACTTTTTTGTCCAAACTTCGATTTGTAACTCGAAGGAAACTGAAAATTGCAAATCCAAACTTCGAATTTTTTTTTAAGTGTAATCCACTCGCAAAGGGTAACCCCATTATGCTTTCAAAGCACTGCGAGTAGGATGCGGAAACAAGGATAGATGGCGATAAACCGTTTTCTTAAACAAGGATAGGTTGAAATTTTTGGGAAAAATTCCTTCCGGTAACCAGTTCCATAACTTGGAAGTTCTATAGAAAAAAGAGTCTACGTTGACAGAAGTCCTCACTATGTCAAGCACAGAAATTTGCTGTCTCCGACTGTCTAGTACTGATAAAACTAGAATATTCTAGTTTCTGTTCACAAGTTCAAAGATTAAGGTTGAAATTAAAAAGAAATTATTAATAAATTCTGTTTCTTCGAAGTTTTGACTGCATTAACTGTCTGACCTTTTGCAAAAATGTTGAATTTCTTCTGTTAAAATCTGAACTTTTTTCTAGAGATTTCGAATTAAATTTCAAAACAAAAAGTTTGGAAATTTTAAAACCAATATCTTCGAAATATAGTTTTTTTTCTAATAAAAATGCGAAATTGTTAAATTCAACTGGAAACCTTGACATAAAAAGTTAAAAATTATATAAAAAATGTAATTTTACATTTTAAATTGGAACATTACAATTTCCGGTGGAGTTAATTGAAAAAAGACGAAATATCGATCTAAAAGTTGAAATTTTAGAAAAAAAAAACAAACAGTTTTAATCTTTTTCTTAAATAAAGCCCAAGAATTATGAAAATGTGACAAAAAATGTATTAATTTCAAATGCACCGTAACCAAAGTGCAGATGTTTAACAGTTACTTAATATTTAATCATATTCATTATTGAAGAATGTAAAAATCACAGGATTTCACACCTGGTGCATAAGGTGGACTTACAATTATAAAAATTGCTTCTTTAGATACTTCAATGGGTAAATAGTATGGATTTGACTTTATAAATGTAGATTGAAATACAAATTTTGTCCCCTGAAACCAAGAAGGATTAAAAAACACAACAAAGCTTGCTCTAACGCGTTTCGATAGCCAAGGTATCATCTTCAGAGAGACACTCCCTTCTTGGTTTCAGGGAACAAGATTTGTATTTCAATTTTTGAAAATAACCAAGGACTAGTCCATTCCACACAAAAAATTATAAATGTAAATTTGCATTTCTTTTGTTTGGTGTTTCCACCATCCATTCTACCAAAACATTTCCTAATGTTTCGTTCTGAATAATTACAACAGTTTCAAGATTGCCTCTAGCACCAAATTTCTAATTTGTCACCGACATGCCATCTAAAATATCATTGTTTCAGGCAATCACAGGAGTAAGAGGAAGCCTTCCAGCCATTTCAGGGCTTTCCACGACACTTCCATGCTAAAACTGAGGCTGGTTTCGACTCATTTTCTTAAACAGCCATAGTTGCGATGTGTCGAGACCGAGATATGAAATAAGCGTGTTCAACATTTCATTCCGATTTTTTAGATTAAACTGTCTTGTATCTTTTGCATTAGATTTATTAGTAAGTAACCGTCACACCTCAACGAATCAAAAATTAAAATATCCGTTTACAGTGTAAAATATCAGACGTGATGAAAGGACCAACAAAGAAAGAAGAACAAAAGAAAGAAATCGTACCAAAGAAGGAACAGAAAGAGAAGAAGGTTAAGCCTAAAAGTGTCCAATTAACCACTTGGATTAAAGGTGACGTAGTGACTAGTTTTGATGAATTTAAAGCTGCGTGCAAGACGAGAAAAAGAAAAGAGAGACAGGAGAGTATTAGCTCCCTCTGTCAAGAACGTAAGGTTATCAGATCTAATTCGGAAGAACGACCAAAAACTAAAAAATCTTCGGAAAATGATAGCAATATCCGCCGAGTTTCCAGCAGTGAGGATTTCCAAAATGCCCGCAATAGCGTTAAAAACAATCGCCCCCCGGAGGCAAAATCAATTGCCCCTTTAACCGAAATCCTCGCGGAAAGTAACATCGATGTCATCTACGATGAGTTCGAAAACGAACGAAGAAGATCCCACGAACGCTTCGCGAAACCCCTGACATTAAAATGTAAAAGGACTCGTAAATATCACAGAGGACGTACTTTCCCCAAAGTTAAATACAAGGACGCCACCACCGACTTAAACTGCAACGAACAAATCCCATCAAGGGAACTTCAAGATGAAGCCGCTTCAACTAGAGATATCGAGAAGAAACTATCGACTTTTCTCCAGCTCAGTCAAAGTTCGGAAAAAGAAAGATCCCCAAGTCCGGTCCACACCCCATCGCTGGACCTTACAACCCTCCATCAGCAATTTGACGATTCCGAACCGCTACCTTCGTGCTCCAACCGAGGAATCGACGAAGAAGAACCAAATCTCTCCGTCGTTTCCAAACGTTTGTTGTCTTCCCCGAGAAACTCCATCATAGCCACCCATTGCATCCATTTGGATCCAAACATATCCTACCCTTCCGTCAACAAAACGCTGAATCCAATCGAGCAGAAGCTGCAGAAGGTCAGCAAGCACATCAACGGTATCAAGAAGAAGATCAAAAAGTTCGAAGCGGACTTTCTCTCTCAAAAGGGCTACAAACCGACCCAACTGGATAAGATGAGTGACAAGAACGTGAAGCAACTCTACGCGGACTTGGCCAAATCCAGGAAGGAAATGAAGGCCCTGCAGGAGAACTCTGATCCAGACGGTTTAAAAGATGATAGACCGACCGTGGAAGGCTCCATTAAAGAGTGCCTGATTGAAATAGAAATCGTAAGTATGCTTTCTAAGCCGGAAACGTTCAGAGGTTTTAAGTTGTGATGACGCTTGAGCAATTTCTAGCTCTTAGGTTTTAGGAAGATTTGTCTTCTGTCTAATTTTATTTGGATTTAAAATCCATCAATAGAATATTAAATATTACCGGCATTTTAGAAAATTTAATTCAAGTAATTTTGATTCGACTTTTTTTCACGGTTGCTTCCGTCACAAATCCAGTTACCTTTTTATTAAGGATTGGCAATATCTTTCAGATTTCCCCAAGCGGTGATTGCGTTAGATTTGCTAATCGCTGATTCTGGCTCGAGTAGTGGCGGTTCGTAGCTAAAATTAGCGTGGGTGCTGCGAAAATATTCAGCTTTTCTCTTAAAATCAAGGATTCGCATCATTACTTTTTCTGTTTCGGCGTAAGTTCCGGTATTATTAAGTAAAAATCGATTCGGGAGCCAGTTTGCATTTCGATAAAAATAACAGTTATTTTTGCTTTTCGGTTTATTTCAGATTGATTCATTTTTGATTTTTGTGGTTTTTTATTCATATTATAAATTTATTTTCTACATAATTTAAAAGACGTTTAAATTTCGGGGAAAAAAGTCGAAATTACACGATTAAAGTTAGGGTAAAAAAAAGGGTTTTATTTTTCAGATAACGGCAAAGATTAATCAAGATTTGATTAAAAAAAATCAGTCCTGGAGACAGCCGACAGAAGTGAAAACTTAAAACTAGGAAATATGTAGTGTTGCAGTTCGAACCCACACTAGTCGAAATTTGAATGTCCATGTGAACATTTTTGAAGTATCAGAATCCCAAATCCAATCTCAAAATGTCGATTAGATTTTCTGCAATGAAACAGTCGAACGTGCTAAAAGTTAAAAATATTTCCAACCATTGACTAATTTTGTCCTTTCTTGGCCTCTCAGTTGTTGTAAACGGTTTGAAATCTGAAAATAAATTAGACACCTGAAGTTTGAACTTGAAGATCTGAAAAGATATCATTTCAAACAAATATCAGTGAATTGAGTATCATTGAATGAAATATCAATATTTCTTCAGCTAATTTGCAGGTTTAAAAAAAATTACTTTCAAATGTACCCATTTTATTAATTTTAAAAAGTCGGAAATTCTTTGTTTTTTAATTTTATTAAACTATTTATATTTTTTTAAAAAGGTTACAAAAAAGTCTAACTTATTTGTTATTGTTTTTATTCTCAGAGACTGAAGGATAAAAGGGAGCTAGCCGATCGCAGCGAGAATTTGGAAGAGATGTCCAGTGACCAACTAATCGAGGAGAAGATAGCCGTACAAAAGGCCCTCTTGTATTTGGAGTCTTTGTACGGTCGCCCCAGCAATAAAGAAGACAGGGATTTGGTTCGACCTCTTTACGATCGTTACAGAACTTTGAAGCGAATGGTCTGCAAAATTTCCATGGTTAGTTGAAATTTAATTCTAACAAACGATAGTCCACCTGATGGTGGATCAATTTAAGTAGGGGGCCCCCCATGGTGAACATTTTTTGAGATTTGAATAGTTAAATTTTGAAAATGTCGAGTAATTTTCGTTATAAATTCCAAATTTCTTTTGCGATTTAACTATCTCTTGAAAGATAGAGGGTAAAAACGATGAAAATCAGCGTTACGCAATCCATGGCCCCAAGTACTATGATATCTAAGCCCATTTTGTAGAAAATTTTTGGCGTCCACAATTCATTATAGAAAAAAATTAGGGTGGCCAAATTCTAACAGAACCGCTGCCTTGCGTTTGCCCAAGCATCAATATGCGATGCGACGCATCTGCTGCAACGAAATTTCATTATTGTTTCACCAAATACTTTATTGTACACATTATAGTCAACAAAATGATATCAATAAAAAAGTAATAAACAATAATTTGGTACAAATTATAATTAAACTGTTTAAAACCTCAAGATACATTTGGGGGCACCCTACGGGCCGTTACATTGCCCCACGTTCATCAGCTAAACTGACATCGTCGAGCATACTATTTCAGGTTTTGTTTTCAGTCGAGTAGCAATACGATTGATTTGGAGACGATTCATGAGGATGAAGCGATGACGTTCGTGGCGGATTCCTCGGTGAAATCCAACGAGACTCCGACTGATAAAACTTCGACGTTTAGTACGATAACGGATAGTGATACTGATGTTTCGGTCAACGAGAATCTCCATGCGATGTCACAGAGCGAACTCGAAGAAGAATTAAGGGGCGCAACTGAAGAAAAAAAGGTTTTAAAACGTATGATTAAGGAGTATGAAACGGAAGTCCAGTTAAAAACTGGGAAAATGTTACAGAAAGATGATAAGGTTGCTGTGCAACATTTGTATATGAATTATAAAAAGACTAAGGCCAAACTTAGATTGTTAGATGCTTTAATATCTAAAAATTCTAGTTAGTGGTTGGCAGATTTAAAATCTGATTTAGTTGAACTGATGCAAAATAATCTTTAAAATTATTGTCATTATTAATTATTCACAGTCATCGTTAAATATTACTCAGTCATTATATACATGTATAATAAAATGGATACCATTTATTAAAATAGTTTTATTGTACCTACAAATTTTACTTATACCAGCTAAAGTTAAAAAAAAGTTAGTATGAAAAGTCATCATTGCAAAAAATTGTAATCGCCAACTCCATCACAACTTTACAATAATTAATAACGTTTTTTATTTGATGAACACAATTTTTTTCTAAATTTGAATTAAAAAGAATAAAATATCCATATTTAGGCTAGAATTTTTTTTTAAGCAAATGTTAGTAACTTTGAATTTTTAACTTTTCATTGTAAACTTTTAAGTTAAAGTCCAACTTTTTTTACCTAATAAATATTTTGTATTAAAAATTATGAGAACCAAAAGAAGAAAAAAATCAAAACAAAAATTCAATAGTTTCAACAATTTTAATATTATTATTAACAATAATATTAAGGATTCCACAGTTGGCCACATATCACAGTCGTTTGGGGCCTCAGGGGTTGCACCTGGAAAATAAAAACCCAATTAATTTTGTGCTCGTCAGCACTTCATCGGTCAGTTTGGAAATTTTGCTGTCAGTTGGTGAATATCACAACAATCAGATAAACCTGACAGTGAAGGGAAAAATGTGAAATTGGGAAACATTCGAAAATAGTAATTATTTCTATCTGACTGGATTTTAAGTTACTCTACAGTCTAAGTCATTTTAGAGTATGTCAAAAAAGGAAAGGTTCTTTTTTGTAAGATATCTCAATAAGGATCTAGTTACAGAATATAAAAATTCAAATAAAATCCTGGTACAATGTAAATGCCGAAATTTAGGGCCCCCAATTCTAGGAATGAATCTGAAGTAAATTCAAGCAGTGGTTTACGTGCCTTTTTAAATTTTTTAAAGTTTGGGACTGTGGAATCGCCCATGGTGATTCCCATATTTGCCGGTTTCTCCTTTTTGACAATAAGAGATGTCTTAACTATCACAATTGAATTTTTGAATTTTTCCCCAATAGCCCTCATTTGAGCATCATCCTCCTCCGATATCCTACGAACCCCGCAGTGACTCTTCTTGGATAACCAGCCACTTGTATTCGTGGTGACATCTCCGAGTTCAAAATTGGAAACCGTCATCGGTTTAACATCATCATCTCTTTGCGAATCAAATTCATCGAAGATGTTTTCCTTTTTTGGTTTCTTTAGATTTATATCTACTAAATCTCCAGTTACGAACGGGTTTGGTCTTTTTCCAGTCAATTTAACATCATCCTTGGTTTCTTCAAACGATGGCTCCTCATCGATATTATTCCTGATGACGACATCTCGCTGTGTGCTAGCTTTAAACCCAACCCTTTCAGACGGTTTGGGTGAAATCCCCGATAGGTCAGCTGAGGTGACCTCAAATGGATTATCCGCTTTGTTAGGTTTTTTGATCATTTCGAATGGATTGGAGGCTTTCTGGAAGGGATTCTGTAAAGGTTTCTGTTTCTTTGGTGGGTTTATTGCGAAAGGGTTGGCGACCTTCTTAGTGCTCAAACTAAATCCACCATCAGGTTTTTTCCGTTTACTGCTCACCTAAAACGAAATCATCGTAAAATAACAATACGCGAATCTTAATGAACTGAAACTTCCAAAATAAAACTCTAAATGAATGCAATTTCCTAATTTTTTATTCAAAAATGCAACATTTATTTCTGAACTTCATTTTTAACTTTTGAAATTATTTTTAGAAACAAAATTTCGAATTTGAGCCGGAGATTTTGACCGTTTTCAGGGAAACTATTTTAAAAAAGTCTTTAAATCCAAAATTTCAAAAACAATAAAAGATTGTAAGTCATGAAATGACTAAAACGACATAGCTACCAATGTCTTGAGCAAAGCAGAAATCAAAATCCTAGTAGTAATTAATACGACAGTCAATTTGATGCACAAAACAATGAAATTGGTGAAACTGAGCTTAAACTTACCGAATTTTCAATAGTCGTCGCAATCTTGGCCTTCTTAGACACAACTCCAGCTGCCTCTTGCCCTCTAGAAGCTTCCCCCCCAATTCTTTTACCTTCATTTCGACTTTCGGTCTCAACAAACCTCTTACAACCGCTCGTTGAAGGCAAACTAAACTCGCTAATTGTCTCGGCGCTACTAGAGACGCCAATGCGCTCCTCCACTGGCGTCAACCCTGCAACCCCATCGAAATGATCCTCGAAAGTGTCCCGGATATTAATATTGCAACTCGGCGTGAAGTACTGGCTGGATTGTGATTGAGTTTCAGCGGCTAATAAACGTCCTGGTCTGTCTTCGTGATGACTTTCTTTGGTGAAAACGGCTTTAGCTCGGTCGAAGCTCGGGTTGCAGTCTTTTTCGCATGAGCAGTGAAGGACTGCCATGACGATTTCTTGATGAGAAATCGTACGTTTGCCGGTTTTTTCCAAGTGGTCGACAATGGGTTTTAGTTGCTCTGGTATTACGTTGTTTTTTGGCTGAACAATTAAGAATTCTTCCTTCGAGGAAAGAAGTTCTTTCAATTTAATCGGACTAACTTGAATCGAGATCGCTTTTCCACCTATAGAGAATGCAGAAACTAATTACTTTAAAAGTACTAGCAGCTGAACTACTTCATTTGATTGTAAATGTATTTACAATCAAAATACCAAATTAGAAAATAAAATATGCAATTTATAAAAAATGAAATTTTATATTATAAATACTGCTTTGTTTATTTATTACAGCTTTATTATTTATTTATATATTACTTTAAATTAGAGGTACCTGCTTTAGAAATAATGTCCTTCATGCTAATATAATCCTTCATATTTTTGCCTTCTGTGCTAAAAATAAACACTTTTCCTTTAAAAACCGTCGCCCTTTCTGGCTTAAATTGAATGACACTGGCATTAATTAGAGATTCCTCAATATTAGGGACAAATTTCGAAACGTCGGGAAGGGCCAAATTAGATTCCACACTTCGTAAGCATGCCTCCCAATACCCTACACCAACGATGGGCGTATTGTCCAACAAAGCATGTAAAACCTTAAACGTTATCATAACAGCCTCAACGGTCAAATGTGTACAACTGCTATCCCAGGTTTCGACAACTTTACCACCAAATTTTTCGATCATTTTAACTAATTCAGCTTTACGATTACTTGACATATTGGACGTGACCACTACTGGGGCGAATTTTCCAAAACTAGAAAATTCAAAAATTAAATTATAAAATTACGCCAACTGTACTAACCTGAATTCTGAAACCATGACACCTAGTTTGAATAAGTCTCCTGCTTTTAACATTACTTTGGTGTTCAAAGGGATCTTTTCGCCCCTGTAAAACGTATAATAGCGCGAGCCACAATCCTCCAAAACGGCCGAGTCCCCCTGTTGATTTAGACACAAATTTATTTAGAGAATAGAAGGCACAAATTTATTTGGAGAATAGAAGGCACAAATTTAACTTACTGTTATGGTTATTTTGGCATGTTGTTTACTAACAGAACGATCATCTGTAATAACTATGTCACATTCGCCACTCTTTCTACCTAGCAAGTATTCCCGGTTCTCGGTAAAATAAAATACTTCACCTGTTAAGACATAATTAGTACTTCGATTACAAACGGCTAAAACTTTTTACCTTTCTGGCTAGTTACAAAGTATACCATGTTGGAGCAAAATTTTACACTTTACTCATGAAATTTTCCTGCATCGAAAACAAGTCGCCCCTCTCACAAACTTTGGCCATATTCACAAAACATTGTTCTTAAAATTACCGCTAAAATGTAATTATCATACAACTGTGTACATAAACAACTGTCAACCGAGATTTTAAGAGGTTAGAATTGAAAATTGAAGCACAGAATGCAGAAGAAAGGTGACATCAAACCTACGAATGTCAAAAACAAATCGAACGAGTGAATGAACTAAAAAACATCGACAAATTTGACATCCCCAAGATTAAAGCCCAAATTTCGAGAAAAAAAAGTCGAAATCTCGGGTTTAAAGTCGAAATATAGCGAAAAAAGCCGAAATTTCGAGGTCAAAGTAGAGCTTTTTACTTTAATTTCGTAATTTCCAGAATAACGTCGAAATGTCGACTTTAAACTCAAAGTTTAAAAAAACGATTTTATAAATCAATGCCTTTTCTTCGCCTTCGTAAAAAACTAAAAGTACATAAAAAGCAAAGCAAAATATGAATATAAGTCTCGGATCTTTCTAATTATGAATAAATATATTAAATATGAATATTGATGTATAAAATCAAAGAAAAATCGTGCAAAATCAAACTAAAATATTTCTACTTTTCACGAGATGTCATGGTGGAAATTTTTACTTGGTTGTAAATTGTTGAACTGTGCGTAAAATAATATTGGTGAATTACTTAACAAACTTATTGTTATTAAATAGAAAAACACAAATTACCGCATTTTTGGTACGGTATTGGTATTTGGACCGTCAGAATTACCGTATGGCAACACTGCTGTGGACTCCTAATTTTGTAGTGGCAAGACAAGAATACTTTAGATTAGGGATGATCGATATTAGAAAAACATCGATATTGACATCAGTTCAAAAGTATCGATGTACGATGAATATCGGAAGAAAAATATCGATGTCCGAAAACATCGATGTTTTAGCTAAGAAAAAACAATCCATTTTATTATAAGGTATACATAGAGTAAGCGACGTAAGCAAATTCATGGTGGATTATTGGGTTACATTACTTCAAAAGTTTGAGTTTACTGGACAGACATAGAGTACAAATATAGAGTATATTTACTATACCTATTATTTCGTTTTCGAAGTTTCATTAGTAAAAAAACATTAAGTTCTACTAACACTCGCTCCTGCTTTATTCTTAGATAAGAAAAAAAGTTGACCATGGCTTGAAATTGACAGTTTTTTATTTTGTTGGTTTTAATTTGGTAACATCGAGTAGCGACATCTAGTTTAAATTGGGTGAAGGTGAAATAATACTAATAGCAACCTTTCTCTATGAATAGCAACATTAATCCGCAACATTTGTTACACCTAATCACGCTAGATGGCCTAGCCCTAAACTAAGATATCAATGTTCCGATTTTATTCTCATAGCATCGATGTGTCAATATTATCGAAAACTTTACATCGATATTAAAACATCGATGTTTTTCCACTAAACATCTATGTTCATTCACCATCGATGAATATCGATCATCCCTAGTTTAGATATGATCGTGTGACAGTTCTCTGACATTTCTTAATGGTGTTCTGTGTTCTTAAAATCCTAAATATCGATTTATTATCGGTTGTTTTAAGAGTGATTCTTTTATATTTGGTGTCAATTTCTGCTGAAAAATATTAAATTGTAAGTAAGAGTAACAAAGATAATATGGAAAACATTTATTCTGATTGTTTCTACCAAACAACCCCTGAAATATAGGCAACACACTAATCATCATAATGCTTACGCGTGAAGCTATCTTCAGTTCTAGTGATTTTTTTAGTGACTTTTTAGAAGGGTAATATATACCTCATAGCATACTTTTATGCAGATTTATCTGACATGCATTCGCATAAAAACCGTGCATTCGTGGAAAATTCTAAATACAAAATCCGCTTTTTGTTAAATATAATAAACAAGATATTTTGGCTCCTAACTCTCTCGACGACACGCCACTGACCACCGGTAAAGTTGAATCTATGCGGATACGAGAGAATCAATGATTAGCGCTATCATCGAATTTCAGACGAATAATACGATGGAATGCGGTCTATTTTTAATAACTGAACGTTTTAGAAATCAGTCATCGTTACACGCATTCAGGTAAAGGTAAAATCGATGAGGGATTCCGAATCTAGAAGCGCGAAACTTTTTCGCTTAGTTTTGAATTTTGACAGCTAGTCTGGGAAAATGGCGATACCACGGATGTTGTGTCGGTTTCGGTTCCTCATAAATAACGATTTTACTGTAGTTTCCAAATATTCCTCAATTATAACGAGTGTAAATGTAAATAAGGTAAGTTGTTACCTGTCCTATTTTGAGGAAAAATCGGAAATTTAACCTCTCCAGTGGCGGTAACTTTTTTTTACTGGATATGCCCATTGGCAGCCTGAGATTGTTGACTGGTTAAACCCCCTTTTGGGGTTCCTCAAATTAGAGGCGATTTGTGTTATGAGTTTGAGTTATTTGAAGCCAATGGGCTCGACTTCGAAATATAAAAAATGTTAGGTTATTTTGCGGTGATCCGTAAAGTTCGTGTATTTATAAATATAGCATATTTATTCTCCCGCGGTGCTGCTGTTTAATTGAGTTTCTGTGTGACAGTTTAATGCTAACGTGACTTAAATTAAAAATTTAGCAGGAGCTAGCTTGATTTTTCTTTAATTACATATAACGAAGCTGTTAAATCGATGAATATTTCTGTTGAAAGCGCGGACATAATTTTTAATTATTGATGTGACCAAGGGTTTAAATTGATAGGATGTTTTATTCATTTTGATACGTCGGCTAGGTTATAACCGCTATTTTCCGGGGTGGTTGAAATCGCCATTTATGTTGGTTTTTTATTTTTAAAAAAGTCAAAAGTTCTAAAAATATTAAGTTTGGCAGTAAAGTAAAATCACCAAGTTAAAATTACAAAAAATACGAAATTTGGAATTAGCGTTTAAAAACCTATCGATAATTTCAAAAAAAGAAAATTTTTGAAAAAGTCGAAAATTTCAAAAATGAAAATTTTGAAAAAATTTCATAAAACAAATTGAAAACTTCAAAAAGTTTTTAAAAAGGTCGGAAATTTCAAAAAATGTTAACATTTTTAAATACAAAGTCGAAATTTCGAAAAAAGATGAAATTTGAAAAAAAAACGGTTGGAATTTCGAAAAGGTGAAAATATTCGAAATGGTCGAAAACGCATTAAAAGTCAAAAAAAAAGTCAATTTTCAAAAATTCAAAATTTTCAAAAATTAAATTAAAAAAAAAAACAAATCTACAAAGAAGTCGAAATTTCGAGTCAATGTTTAAAAAAAGGGAGAAAAATTTCAAAAAAGGAAAAACGTTGAAAAAGTCTAAATTCTCAAGAACCGTAGTCTTGAAAATTTCATAAGATACATCAACAAAATTAGAAAAAAGAATTCAGTTTCAAAAAAAAAAATTTGGAAAAAAGATCGAAAATTTTAAAAAAGTGGAAATTTTCGAAAAAGTCGAAAACAGTGTTTTAAAAAAAGGGGGAAAATTTAAAAAAGGGAAAAATTTTGAAAAAGTCGAGAACCGAAGTTTTGAAAAAATTGAAAATTTCATCAAATAAATTAACAAAATTAGAAAAAGTCGAAATTTCGAAAAAGGATGAAATTTTGGAAAAAAAAATCGAAAATTGCAAGAAGTTGAAATTTTTCCTGATCAAAACTTTGGGATGCCATATGTTTTAAAAGGGAGCGAGTTTCTATTTCGAAAAAATGTGCAGTTCTAAAACCAAATTTAAATTTTTCAAAAAAACTTGGCCCGCGCCGTAAGGAGCCTCTGGAGTAGGTTTTATGTGTCTCTAGTCCTATTATCAACAGTAACCGGTAAAATGAGGTTGCAGTGGTTCTAGGAAGCTGCCACAATCAGCTTTGATGGTGTTCCGTTTGACATTAATTTGATAACAAGGTCATTTTTATCTCTTGTTTCAGTGTATACAAGTTCACGCCGTAAGACAATTTAGAACAAATTTAACCATTAGTTCGGTAGCCAATGAAATGGGCAAAGAGAAAAAGGAGGAATCGTCCTCTTCATCGTCGTCATCTTCGTCGGACAGCGATTCCGACGATGACGGTAAGTACGCTCGCCGAGGGGAAACTTCTGGATCACCCCCTACGCCACGTTTCGATCACCTTGTTTATGAAATTATTTAAACATTTAATAAAATCGGTGGCGAAATTCGGAAGAGGCGTACATTTGGGGATCACCTCGTAGGGGCACGGGTCGTTTATACAAGGTGGGAAGATTAAGGGAATAAATTCAGTAAAGCTGAAGCAACATTTTTTTTAACAAAATTCGTTTTTTGGATATTTTGCTTTATAGGGGGCAGTCAAGCAAAATACAGGTTATTCGGAAAGTAATGGGATCCGGCTTAAATACAGCTTCCTGTGATCAAATAGAACCGAAGAAGTTTTTTCTAGAATTTTAGAGTTTTGTTCCAAATTAGATTTTCCCAAAAAATTCTTTTTCAAACTTCGACTTTATCTCGATATTTTGAATTTGCCGAAAAAAGAATTCTTTCAACAAATGACCAATTCTTTAGAATTATTTAGAAAATTTATTCTCTTCGGGAAATTTTGACTTGTCCCAAATTTTCGACATTTTTTTAAAAATTAGTCGGATAAATATGACAATTTTTTTTTTTCAAAATTTCGTAACTTAAAGTTTTTGTGAATCTGATTTTCTGGAAATTTTGCTTTATGGACCATTGAACCGATGATTTTAAATCCTCATCGATGCCTTTGGTGATGAAAATTTCAATAGAAAAGGAAAGTTCATCAGTAATATTTTCTTTTTCCAATGTAATTTTGCCTTCACATGGAACATACTTCTAAGCTGTACCTTTGGTTCATCCTTGATCCCTTTGGTGGTCAAAATTTCAATGAAAAAGGAAAGTTCATCAGTAATATTTTCTTTTTCCACCATAATTTTATCTTCATACTTCGAAAGTTCTACCTAATCGATTGAATATGCTACAGATTCTATGAACTCACCAGATGCTTCGTCTGAAACTAAATCGTCGAAATCTTTCGCATTCAGTCACAATCTATCCTTCTAAATACTCATCGATGCCTTTGGTGGTCAAAATTTCAATGAAAAAGGAAAGTTCATCAGTAATATTTTCTTTTTCCAATATAATTTTGCCTTCACATGGAACACATTTCTAAGCTGTACCTTCGATCGATCCTTGATCGCTTTGATGGTGGAAACCGATCCTTCTAAATACTCACCGATGTCTTTGGTGGTTAAAATTTTAATGAAAAAGGAAAGTTCATCGGTTATTTTTTCTTTTTCCAATATAATTTTGCCTTCACATGGAACACATTTCTAAGCTGTACGTTCAATCGATCCTTGATCCCTTTGGTGGTAAAAATTTCAATGAAAAATGAAATTTCATCAGTAATATTTTCTTTTTCCACCATAATTTTATCTTCATACTTAAAAATTGTACCTAATCGATAAAGTATGTATAAATTCTAAGAACTCACCAGATGCTTCGTCTGAAACTAAATAGGATATCTTCGACGAAATTGTTCGCCTCCAGTCAAAATCGATCCTTCTAAATACCCACCGATGCCTCTGGTGGTCAAAATTTCAATGAAAAAGGAAAGTTCATCAGTAATATTTTCTTTTTCAAATATAATTTTGCCTTCACATGGAACACATTTCTAAACTGTACCTTCGATCGATCCTTGATCCTTTTGGTGGTGGAAACCGATCTCTAAATACTCACCGATGCCTTTGGTGGTCAAAATTTTAATGAAAAAGGAAAGTTCATCAGTAATATTTTCTTTTTCCACCATAATTTTATCTTCATACTTTAAAAGATCTATCTAATCGATTGAATATGCTACAGATTCTATGAACTCACCAGATGCTTCGCCTGAAACTAAATAGGATACCTTCGTCGAAATCTTTCGCATTCAGTCAAAATCGATCCTTCTAAATACTTGCCGAAGCCTTTTGTGGTCAAAATTTCAATGAAAAAAGAAAGTTCATCAGTAATATTTTCTTTTTCCAATATAATTTTGCCTTCACATGGAACACATTTCTAAGCTGCACCTTCGATCGACCCTTGATCCTTTTGGTAGTAAAAATTTCAATGAAAAATAAACGTTCATCAGTAATATATTCTTTTTCCAATATAATTTTGCCTTCACATGGAACATACTTCTAAGCTGTACCTTCGGTCCAACCTTTATCCCTTTGGTGGCAAAAATTTCAATGACAAATAAAAGTTCATCAGTAATATTTTCTTTTTCCGCCATAATTTTATCTTCATACTTGAAAAGTTGTACCTAATCGCTTGAATATGCTACAGATTCTAAGAACTTACTGGATGCTTCCTCTGAAACTAAATAGGATATCTTCGTCAAAATCTTTCGCATTCGGTCAAAATCGATCCTTCTAAATACCCATCGATGCCTTTGGTGGTCAAAATTTCAATGAAAAAGGAAAGTTCATCAGTAATATTTTCTTTTTCCAATATAATTTTGCCTTCACATGGAACACATTTCTAAGCTGTACCTTCGATCGGTCCTTGATCCCTTTGGTGGTGGAAACCGATCCTTCCAAATACTCACCGATGTCTTTGGTGGTCAAAATTTTAATGAAAAAGGAAAGTTCATCAGTAATATTTTCTTTTTCCATTATAATTTTGCCTTCACATGGAACACATTTATAAGCTGTACCTTCGATCGACCCTTGATCCCTTTGGTGGTCAAAATTTCAATGAAAAATGAAAGTTCATCATTAATATTTTCTTTTTCCACCAAAATTTTATCTTCATACTTAAAAATTGTACCTAATCTATAAAGTATGTATAAATTCTAAGAACTCACCAGATGCTTCGTCTGAAACTAAATAGGATATCTTCGTCGAAATTGTTCGCCTTCAGTCAAAATCGATCCTTCTAAATACCCACCGATGCCTTTGGTGGTCAAAATTTCAATGAAAAAGGAAAGTTCATCAGTAATATTTTCTTTTTCCAATACAATTTTGCCTTCACATGGAACACATTTCTAAGCTGTACCTTCGATCGTCCTTGATCCCTTTGGTGGTGGAAACCGATCCTTCCAAATACTCACCGATGTCTTTGGTGGTCAAAATTTTAATGAAAAAGGAAAGTTCATCAGTAATATTTTCTTTTTCCATTATAATTTTGCCTTCACATGGAACACATTTATAAGCTGTACCTTCGATCGACCCTTGATCCCTTTGGTGGTCAAAATTTCAATGAAAAATGAAAGTTCATCAGTAATATTTTCTTTTTCCACCAAAATTTTATCTTCATACTTAAAAATTGTACCTAATCTATAAAGTATGTATAAATTCTAAGAACTCACCAGATGCTTCGTCTGAAATTAAATAGGATATCTTCGTCGAAATTGTTCGCCTTCAGTCAAAATCGATCCTTCTAAATACCCACCGATGCCTTTGGTGGTCAAAATTTCAATGAAAAAGGAAAGTTCATCAGTAATATTTTCTTTTTCCAATATAATTTTGCCTTCACATGGAACACATTTCTAAACTGTACCTTCGATCGATCCTTGATCCTTTTGGTGGTGGAAACCGATCTTTCTAAATACTCACCGATGCCTTTGGTGGTCAAAATTTCAATGAAAAAGGAAAGTTCATCAGTAATATTTTCTTTTTCCAATATAATTTTGCCTTCACATAGAACACATTTCTAAGCTGTACCTTCGATCGATCCTTGATCCCTTTGGTGGCAAAAATGTTAATGACAAATGAAAGTTCATCAGTAATATTTTCTTTTTCCACCATGATTTTATCTTCTTACTTCAAAAGTTGTATCTAATCGATTAAATATGCCACAGATTCTAAGAATTCACCAGATGCTTTCTCTGAAACTAAATAGAATATCTTCGTCGAAATCTTTCGCATTCAGTGAAAACCGATCCTTCTTAATACTCACCGATGCCTTTGGTGGTCGAAATTTCAATGAAAAAGGAAATTTCATCGGTAATATTTTCTTTTTCCAATGTAATTTTGCCTTCACTTGGAACATACTTCTAAGCTGTACCGTCGGTCCGTCCTTGATCCCCCTTGGTTGTAAAAATTTTAATGAACAATGAAAGTTCATCAGTAATATTTTCTTTTTCCACCATAATTTTATCTTCATACTTAAAAAGTTCTACCTACTCGATTGAATATGCTACAGATTCTATGAACTCGCCAAATGCTTCGCCTGAAACTAAATAGGATATCTTCGTCGAAATCTGTCGCATTCAGTCAAAATCGATCCTTCAAATACTCACCGATGCCTTTGGTGGTCAAAATGTCAATGAAAAAGGAAAGTTCATCAATAATATTTTCTTTTTTCAATTTAATTCTGCCTTCACATGGAACACATTTCTAAGCTGTACCTTCGATCGATCCTTGATCCCTTTGGTGGTAAACATTTCAGTGAAAAAAGAAAGTTCATCAGTAATATTTTCTTTTTCCACCATAATTTTATCTTCATACTTGAAAAGTTGTACCCAATCGCTTGAATATGCTACATATTCTAAGAACTTACTAGATGCTTCCTCTGAAACTAAGTAGGATATATTTGTCGAAATCTTTCGCATTCAGTCAAAACCAATCCTCCTAAATACTCACCGATGCCTTTGGTGGTCAAAATTTCAATGAAAAAGGAAAGTTCATCAGTAATATTTTCTTTTTCCAATATAATTTTGCCTTCACATGGAAAACATTTCTAAGCTGTACCTTCGATAGGTCCTTGATTCCTGTGGTGGTGGAAACCGAACCTTCCAAATACTCACCGATGTCTTTGGTGGTCAAAATTTTAATGAAAAAGGAAAGTTCATCAGTAATATTTTCTTTTTCCATTATAATTTTGCCTTCACATGGAACACCTTTATAAGCTGTACCTTCAATCGACCCTTGATCCCTTTGGTGGTAAAAATTTCAAAAAAAAATTAAAGTTCTTGAGTAATATTTTCTTTTTCCACCATAATTTTATCTTGATACTTGAAAAGTTATACCTAATCGATTGATTATGCTACAGATTCTAAGAACTTAGTAAATGCTTTCTCTGAAAATAAATAGGATATCTTCGTCGAAATCTTTCGCATTCAGTCAAAACGGATCCTCCTAAATACTCACCGAGGCCTTTGGTGGTCAAAATTTCAATGAAAAAGGAAAGTTCATCAGTAATATTTTCTTTTTCCAATATAATTTTGCCTTCACATGGAACACATTTCTAAACTGTACCTTCGATCGATCCTTGATCCCTTTGGTGGTGGAAACCGATCCTTCCAAATACTCACCGATGTCTTTGGTGGTCAAAATTTTAGTGAAGAAGGGAAGTTCATCAGTAATATTTTCTTTTTCCATTATAATTTTGCCTTCACATGGAACACATTTATAAGCTGTACCTTTAATCGACCCTTGATCCCTTTGGTGGTAAAAATTTCAATCAAAAATTAAAGTTCATCAGTAATATTTTCTTTTTCCACCATAATTTTATCTTGATACTTGAAAAGTTGTACCTAATCGATTGATTATGCTACAGATTCTAAGAACTTAGTAAATGCTTTCTCTGAAATTAAATAGGATATCTTCGTCGAAATCTTTCGCATTTAGTCAAAACGGATCCTCCTAAATACTCACCGATCCATTTGGTGGTGAAAATTCCACTGAAAAAGGAAAGTTCATCAGTAATATTTTATTTTTCCACTCTAACTTTATCTTCATACTTGGAAAGTCCTACCTAATCAATTCAATATGCTACAGATTCTATGAACTGACCAGATGTTGCGTCTGAAATTAAATAAGATATCCTTGTTGTAATCTTTTGCGTTCAGTCAAAATCTATTCTTCTTGATACTCATCGATGCTTTTGGTGGTCAAAATGTCAATGAAAAAGGAAAGTTCATCAGTATTATTTTCTTTTTCCTCAATAATTTTGTCTTCATGTGGTACATTTTTGTAAGCTTTACCTTATCGAATGTTTACGCCAAAGATCCAATAAATTAATCAGAAGCTTCATTTGAAAACAAACATCGTATCGCTATCATAATCTATGACTTCGGACACGATACATCCATCTTAATAATCATTTGGTGGTCAAAATTTTAATAAAAATGGAAAGTTCACCAGTAATACTTTCTTTTTCCACTACAATTTTGTCTTCATTCACCATTTTTCTAAGCTGCATCTTACTGGATGATTATGCCAAAGACCCTAGAAACTAATCAGATGCTTCATTTGGAACTAAATAGTGGATCGTCATCATAATCTTACAATCGATCCAACTTAATAGTCATTTGGTGACTAAGATTTCATTCAAAAACGAAAGTTCATCAGTAATATTTTATTTTTCCACCATAATTGTACCTTTATACTTCGAAAGTTGGAGCTAATCGATTGAATATGCTGCGGATTCTAGGAACTGATCAGACGCTTCTGAAACTAAATAGGATATCGTCGTAATTTTTTCGTCCAATCAAAACCGATCATTCCAAATAGTCATCGATGCATTTGGTGGTCATAATTTCCATGAAAAAGGAAAGTTCATCAGTAATATTTTATTTTTCCACTATAATTTTGCCTTCATATGAAACATTTTTCCAAGCTCCATTTTATCGAATGGTTATGCTAGAGACCCTTGAAACCGACAGAAGCTTCATTTGAAACTGAATGGTCACATGTAGTCTTGGTTCGTCTCTAGCGTCCATAATCCCCATATTCATCATCGGAGACCTCTTGGATACGCCGCCTCATCACCGTAGACCGTGCAACGTGCATCAACATTCAGACGAAGGCCCAGCATATCGCCATCAGAATCTTACGTCTTCAGGTACAATTAATCCATCCTCTAATCATTTGGTGGTCAAAATTTTAATGAACAAGGAAAGTTCATCAGTAATATTTTATTTTTCCACAACACTTTTCTAAACTCCATCTTATCGAATGGTTATGCTAGAGACCCTTGAAACCGACAGAAGCTTCATTTAAAGCTGAATGTCCAGATCTAGTCTAGGTTTGTCTCTAGCGTCCATAATCCCCATATTCATCATCCCGACACCTCTTGGATACGCCACCTCATCACCGCAGACCGTGCAACAACGTGCGTCAACATCCAGACGAAGGCCCAGCATATCGCCATCAGAATCTTACGTCTTCAGGTACAATTAATCCATCCTCTAATCGTTTGGTGGTCAAAATTTCAATGAAAAAGGAAAGTTCATCAGTAATATTTTATTTTTCCACTATAATTTTGCCTTCACATGGAACACTTTTCTAAACTCCATCTTATCAAATGGTTATGCTAGAGACCCTTGAAACTGACAGAAGCTTCATTTAAAGCTGAATGGCCAGATCTAGTCTTGGTTTGTCTCTAGCGTCCATAATCCCCATGCTCATCATCTCGAGACCTCTTGGATACGCCGCCTAATCACCGCAGACATGCAACAACGTGCGTCAACATCAAAACGAAGGCCCAGCATATCGCCATCAGAATCTTACGACTTCAGGTGCAATTAATCATTTGGTGGTCAAAATTTCAATGAAAAAGGAAAGTTCATCAGTAATATTTTATTTTTCCACTATAATTTTGCCTTCACATGGAACACTTTTCTAAGCTCCATCTTATCGAATGGTTATGCTAGAGACCCTTGAAACCGACAGAAGCTTCATTTGAAGCTGAATGGCCAGATCTAGTCTTGGTTTGTCTCTAGCGTCCATAATCCCCATATTCATCATCGTGAGACCTCTTAGATACGCCACCTCATCACCGCAGACCATGCAACAACGTGCGTCAACATCCAGACGAAGACCCGGTATATCGTCATCAGAATCTTACGTCTTCAGGCGCAATTAATCCATCCTCGTAATCATTTGGTGGTCAAAAATTCAATGAAAAATCAAAGTTCATCAGTAATGTTTTCTTTTTCCACAACAATTTTGTCTTCATATGATACATTTTTCTAAGCCAGCGTTTCCCAAACATTTTTGTCATGCCCCAGTTATTTTTTATGCTTTCCTTTCGTAACCCACTAAAAGATTTTTCAACTTAATACTTTTTCTTCACAAAATTTCGACCACATTTTCAGTTTGAAGTAAAAATTTCGCCTTTTCTTTGTAGAATTTTTAATTTTCTCAAAATTTCGACTTTGAGGCGAAATCCCGAGTTTAGGTTTCAGTGTTCGACCTATTTCTCTACAATCTTACAATTGGATTTTTCTATGTTGAGGTTCTTTTAAAAGTTTCGGTACTTTTCTGAAACTTTTTCGAGCAGATTTTACTCTTTATATTTGACTAAAAATTCGACGTTAAATAGAGACGTTATTTTCTCAAAATTTCGATTGAAATGTTGCTGAATTCGAATTGAAAGAAAAATGTAGAGAATTTTGAAAATAAGGGCAAACTTTGGGGAGGAAAATTTTGAAAATACGGTCAAACTTTTGAGGGGAAACATGACAAAACTTTTCTAAAAAAATCGGAATTCAAACTTCCAATTTTTAATGTTCATCTGAAAATTTTGTTTTTTTATATCCACTTTTTTCTACAGATTTTTCACTTTAAAAATCGTAGGGTGTTTTTTTCAGTTTTTATCAGTTCCGAGTTAAAATGTAATTTTTCCAAGACAAACGTTTCATTTTTTTTTTCGAAACTTGGGTCTAAACTCAAAGTTGTCTTTTTCCTAGAGCCAATTTTTACTGGAATTTTTCTCAAAATTGAAATTGACATTTATTTTTTACAAAATTTTGGTGAAAATTAAAAAATTTTTAATCCTACGATATCGACTTTAATAGTAATTAGAACGTTACTTCTGAAATTTAGAAATTAGAAGTTATCGTTGAATTTTTTTTCTAGAACTTTTCCTCATTTCTCTTAAAACTTCCATTTTAATTAAAAATGTCCATCTCTAGTTAAGAATGGAATTTTTCAAAATACGAGCTTAAACATGCTCTTTTAACTTTTTTGTTATGAATCCATAATGCGATATTTCCATTTTTCTCTATGCTTCAAGTTTAAATCTTCAATTTTCAATTTCTGTGCATTTAAACCATGAATTTTGAAAAAATTATTAACATGTGATATTTCAAAAATTAACTTTTTAAAACTTTTTAAAGGAAGTTGAAATTTCGAAAAAAAAAGTGAAAATCCCCAATATAAATCACACTTTTTAAAAAGTCGGAATTTTATAAAAATTCAAAATTTTTAAAATCAGTGGAAATTTTGAAAAAAGTGGAAATTTTGAACAAAGTGAAGATTTTAAAAAAGTGGAAATTTTGAAAATGTGGAAATTTTGAAAAAGTGGAAATTTTAAAAAATTGGAAATTTTGAAAAAAGCCGAAATTTGGAAAATAGACACTTTGAAAATAAAAGTAAATATTTTGAAATATCGAAATTTTCATAAAGTCAAAATTTTCAGAAAAAGTTAAATTTTGAGAAACACTCAAATTCTGAGAACCGAAATTTAAAAAGTAGACGAAAAAAAGATGTTGGTAATGTGCAAACCGTGGACTTACCAGGTCATTCAACAAGTCCGTAGGATAAGAAAAAAAACAAAATTTCGACAAAACTCGATTTTATTATTCAACATAGTTGAGGGCGATACAACGACTATATCGATTTTCCAACTTTTCGATACCACTTTTATAGTACGATTTCTTTTTCTCGTCAAAATATCAGTTTAAGCGATTATTACATCATTGGATTTTTTCCAACAAGCATTTTCTTGAGATCTGAAAACAGGAAAAAGTGGCTGTGGGCTAAATCTGGAGAATACGGTGGGTGGGTAAGCAATTCGAAGCCCAATTCATTCAATTTTGCCATCATTTTCATCGATTTGTGACACGGTGCATGGTCTTGGTGAAACAACACTTTTTTCTTTTGCACGTGGCCGTTTCTTTGCGATTTCAGCCTTCAATCGATCCAAAAGTGCACAGTAATAGTCGATGTTGATGATGGTTCCTTTTTGGAGATAGTCGATGAATATTATTCCGTTCGCATCCCAAAATACAGAAGCCATCACCGGCCGACTGTTGCGTCTTTGCTCGCTTTGCATTCGGTTCATCGACTGCTGTCCACTCAGCTGACTGTCTTTTGGATTGTGGTGTGTAATAGTGAAGCCATGTCTCATCCATTGTCACATATCGACGATAGAATTCCATTTTATTGCGGTTTAACAGCGCCAAACACTCCTCTGAAGCATCGATTTGTTGTTTTCGGTGACTGTAAGCTCATGCAGCACCCACTTTGCACAGAGCTTTCGCTTCGTGTGAAATGTAAAATGTGTTCGTGTAAAATGGCAAAAACACTACAATCTGATATCTCTACAATGTCAGCTAGCTCGTGCACTTTCAATTTGCGATCGTTCATAACCGATTTGTTGATTTTTTTGATGTTTTCTGGAATAACAGTCTCATTTGGGCGTCCACGGCGCTCTGCATCATTTGTGCTGGTACGAACACGTTTAAATTCAGCAATCCACTTATCTACCATTTGTCTCGAAGGGGCAGAGTTCGGATAATGTTTATCAAACCATTGTTTGGTTTCCACTGTATTTTATTTATCAAAAAGCAACGCTTTATGAAAACTCGAAATTCACTTTTTTCCATTTTTTTTTCAATAACAGTAGTTGCTTCACACAAAATGGTATAACTCACGAATCAGTAGTCAGATTGCTGTCAAATTTATACACGTATCGTTTGAAGGTTAGTACTAAATAAAAATCATATAGAAAAAATTCTGGTAACGCCATCTATGTGTCATCCTATGGACTGTTACGTATTTGGACAGAGTCGATCCATCTTTGATCCATTTGGTTCTACCTAATCGATTGAATATGCTACAGATTCTATGAACTCACCAGATGGTTCGTCTGAAACCGAATAGGATATCTTCATCGAAATCTTTCGCATTCGGTCAAAATCGATCCTTCTAAATACTTACCGATGCCTTTGGTGATCAAAATTTCAATGAAAAAGGAAAGTTCATCAGTAATATTTTCTTTTTCCAATATAATTTTGCCTTCACCTGGAACACATTTCTAAGCTGCATCTTCGATCGACCCTTGATCCCTTTGGTGGCCAAAATTTCAACGATAATCGAAATTTCATCAGTAACAAGTTCTTTTTCCCTTATAATTTTATCTTCATATTGTACCTAATTTTCCAATAGTAGATCATCACTTGGATGATGGAAGAGTTGAAGGAAGAGGAAAACGTTGAACAGAACCTTCGTTTAAAGCAAAACCTTTTCATATTTTCTGCATTCAGTTAAAATTTTGACCGTTATTAGTTTTATTTTGGTAATAAACTAAAGTTTTATGCTTTGTTTTTTCACTATTATTTTATTTTTAAAAAGTGGAAGTTTCACCATATTTGTGCTGCACAAGTATATGAATTACGTGACATCGTCCTCTGTAATGGGATTTTTCAGGAGTCATGGATATTTTGGATGTTCATGAAGCTGTAAATAACTTAATCTATAAATAGGGCGGATTTAAGTTTATTTTTATAGATTAAGTTTGATTGTTGAATTCCATTCAGGTGTACAGATAGCTGTAAATTGTTTTGTTTGGTTTGTTTACACTGCAGGAATGATAAACAAATTTGCATTGTGTGACATAACTTCTAAAGATAAGTTTCATTCTTATTTACTTTCTTTTTATATCGATGAGTATTAGATAAGATAAATTGATAACGAGGGTGGGGTCGAAACTGAATCAACAGAAACCTGAATTGTCTTAACAGTTATTGATTTATTGTAAAAACGCGGCAAGTATTTTTTTTTATATTTTGTTCACCTCCACGTTTACAAATTATAAAGCCAATAACTCTGGCGCCGGATTATTGTCAGCTACCAAAGTTAACATATAACTTCTAAGAAGAATTATTTTGCTTTCATGTGTTTTGACACCTTCAGCCTCGGCTAATAATAATACAAGTAATCCCGCCTTATATTTTCCCGGCTGAAGCGTCGACTAACACAAAAGTCGACTTTTTACACATTTTAATTTAGAAAATCGAGGAAATTCGATCGATATATAAGCCCTCTGAGTTAATTTAATGCAGGCGATTTCTCACGAAAATTCGCCCTAATGATTTACATAATATACTCCGGATAAAGTCAGTTAAGGAAGTTTGTTAACCGCGATAATGAACGTGTACAGTGACACTATCCAGGAAATTAACGAGGCGATCGGACTGTAATTGGCACGCTTTTCGCCTACATGAAATACAGTACGGATAACGCTTGCAAAATAACACAAATGGTAACCTATTTGGTGGAACTGGGGGCACCCATGTTAGCGCATTTGGCCGCCTTATCAGGCAGATTTGGCGCTTGTTGATTCCGTAAATCCGTGGTTGAAGTTAACCCGAATAAAAACGTATTTTGTGAAACTGGAACTCGGTACGTTAGATTATAAATCAGGCCACCGTATCAGGCAGGTTTGGCCCTTGTTGACTCCATAGCTCAGCAGTTGAACTCTGGTGCAAATTAACGCCAATAAAAACCTATTTGATGGAACTTTAATTAAAGGCTCACAGTATGATGTAATATCAGGCCATTGGCCTCCTTATCAGGCAGATTTGGTCCTTGTTGACATCATAGAGCAGAAATTAGATTCTGGTGCAGATTAACGCTGATAAAACCCTATTTGGTGGAACTTTGATTATGTGCCCACCCAATATGATTTAATATCTTATATATCAGGCCATTGGCCTCCTTATCAGACAGATTTGGCCCTTGTTGATTCCATAACTTAGAAATTAAATTCGGATACAGATTAACGCTGATAAAAACCTATTTGGTGGAATTTTTATTAAATGTCCACCCAGTATGATGTAATATGTTATATATCAGGCCATTGGCCTCCTTATCAGGCAGATTTGGCCCTTGTTGACTCCATAGCCGAGAAATTAGATTCTGGTGCAAATTAACGCCGAGAAACAACCTATTTGGTGGAACTTTGATTAAGGACCAACCCAGTATGTTACAATATTTTGAATATTAAGCTATTGGCCGCCTTATCAGGTAGATTTGGCTCTTATTAACCGCATACCCCAGCAACTAGAACATTAGATTACGGTGTATGTTTGCTTCATGTAATTGTAAATAAAACAACGTCAACACTTATACCTCGTGCGATCTTCCACCTTATCAACCGGATTTGACCCTCACAGATTCTGATTTCGTGTAATATAGACTTTATCTTTTGTGTATTTGCTTCTTTTGCCGATTTTTTCGTTTAAAGCAAGCACTTAAAAGGGAAGAACGATAATCCCTTTCCTCTTTCTTGAGTGTTGCAAGTTTCACATAAAATATTTTTTTTAAACGTGATTCCAATTCAGTTACTCTTGTAAGCGTTTGTCCTTAATACTTTTACGTATTAATGGTTGTCTATCTGCAATAATGCGATTACTTGTGATGAGATGAGAACGAGACGTAACTAACAGCGGCGGCTCGTAGCCAAAACTAATGGGGGTGCTCCGACAATTTTTTGCGTTTTAACATTTTTAAGATTTCGACTGAAAATTTCGACATTTTCAAAACGTTACTTTTCGAAAATTTTAGATTTCTTTGAAAACTTGACAATGAACATTTTTCATAATGTCACGTGTTTTGAAACGTTGGATTTTTTCCAAATTTCGACTATATTGCAAAATTTAGATTTTTTCTTGTAATCTCGAACTTATTTTATTTTTAAATATTGACTTTTCTGAAATACTGTGAATACTCTTTTAAAAATTTCCGTATTTTCGTAAATATTTAGACTTTTTGGTGTTCTGTTTTTTTTTGTAATTTTTTCTGAAAATTATTACATTTTTTTTTATTTTTACCATCTGAAAATTCTTATTTTTTCTGAAAATGTAAATTTTTTCAAAACTGGACTTTTGACTTTTTAAATTTTGGACTTTTTCTAAATTCCATCTTTGTTTATAATTTTTTTTGGAAAATTATAATTTTTCTATTGAAAATTTCGATTCTTAATAATTTCGACTGGTTTAATAATTTCGACTGGTTTTTATTTAAATGTCAACTATATATAAAATTTCGACCTTTTTTTGCAGTTTCGATTATTTTTTGATTTTTTGTTTGTTGAAAATGACGCTTCTTAATTTTCGAAATTCTTTCAAAACTTCGATTTTTTTGAAAATTTTGAAGTTTTATGAAATGTTTGACCTTTTTTCAAAATTTTAATTTTTTAGCCTAATCAACTTTTTAAAAAATGTTCCACTTTGATTTAAAATTTTAAGTACCAAAAATTTAAACTTCTCAATATTTCGACTTTTGAAAACCTCGATCTATCTGATAATTTTCACTTGTTTTCAATATTCCGGTTTCGACATTTTAGTTTTTATTGAAAAGTTGAGTGCCAATTTCCCAACTATTCAAAATTTAAACTTTTTAAAATTTCGAACTATTTCGTGAATTCGATAAAAATTCTCAAATCTTTTGCAAATTTTGATGTTTTTTAATGTCGACTATAAAATCGAACTTTTCTTTTAAAAAATTTCTTTTACAAAATTTTGATTTCTTTTGGAAATTTAAAAGATTTTGAAATTTTTTGCCTTGTCAACAAATTTCGACCGTCTTTACTGAAAATTTTAATCTTTTCTTAAATCTTCACTTTTTTTGAAATTTTCGACTTTTTATTTTAACTCCCACTTTGTTGAAAGTTTCGGCCTTTTTCAAATGTTCGAATTTTTCAAAATTTTAGTAATTTTTCAAAATTTAAAATTTTAAGAAAACTTAAAAATTTTGACTACTTTTTTTAATTTCAACTATTTTCAAAATTTTGACATTTTTTGCAAACTGTCGATCCTTTATTTGAAAATTGTGATTTTTTTTTAAGTTAGACATTTCTTGAAACCTTTTTTTGAAATTTTTTACTAATACTTCGTAAAATTTCGACTCTATTTTAAAACTTCGACTTTTTTTTTAAGATTTCGACTCTTTTTGAAAACTTAACTTTTTTTTAAAAAACTCGAACTTTTTTTAAAATTTTATTTATACATTTTTTTAAACACTTCCTTATAAACTTGAACTATTGAAAATTTCAACTCCTTTCAAAATTTTACCTTTTCAAAATTTGAACTTTTTTAATAATTACGAATTTTTCAATAATTTTGAGTTTCCTTTAATATTTAAAAAATTCAGCTTCTTTGAAAATTTAATTAAAAACTCTGTAATTTATTTTAAATGTGAATATTTTTCCAAAAATTCGTCTTTTATTCACATTCCCAAAATTATTGAATATGTCGACCATTTTAGAAATTGAATTTTTTTTCCGAAACCCTTATTTTCTTTTGAAAATTTGACTTTCTATGAAAATTTCAAAATGTTTAAGATTTGACTTTTTTTTTAAATTCGACTTTTCTGATAGCTTTAACTTTGTTTTTAAAAGTGATACTGTTTTTCTTTTTAAATTTACATTTTTTGAGAAAAATTTCGAAATAACACTCGAATTAAAAAAAAATAATAACAAAATTATCTATTTTTAAAATTGTGCCAAGTTTTGAAACAAATTTCCAAAAAAAACTTGCGTTTTATTTAGAAATAAATTGCCAAAATTTGAATTTTAATCACAAAAAAATTGGCTTCAACCTGAAAAATTTGATTTTTGAAATTTCTCTGGGACTTCAAAATTACTAGAAAAAAATTAAATTAGAAGAGAAAATTGTTTATGAATTTTTTTCAACATTTTAAAAATTGAAATACAAAAATTGTCCCACTGAAACCAAGAAAGATTAAAAACACAACAGATGTTGCTCAAAAAAAATTGTGGCTTCAACAATTTGCTTAATTTTAATTTCGAAATTTTGAGACCCTTCAAGAAATTGTTTACTCTTTTTCTCAAAAATATCAATAATTTCCAGTTAAAAAGTCGGAATTATAAGAATATTTTTGACAATTAATTTATTTCAAAAAAAAGTGATTTCTTTATTCCGAAAATGTTAATTTTTGTTGTTGTTTACAAGTAAGATTAACTTTTTCTAGAAATATGATCTGCTTTCGCTTGAAATTTTGAGTTTAATTGTTAAATTTTTTATCTTTTTTTTTATCGAAATTTGAATTCATTCGAACTTGAGAATTTGAAGAATAAATTAAACATTTTTAGAAAAATTGGAAATTCCGATTCATATTTTTTTTGATCCTACAGTAGTAGTAATTTTTTAGAAAAATATCAAATTGTAAAAAGGGTTGTAATTTAAAAGGTTCATTATTTCTTGAAATTTCAATATTTTTCCCAAAGTTTTCTTATTTTTATGCAGATTTATAGTTTATTTTCCCTAAATTTATACTCAATAATTTTCAGTTTCTTATCAAAATTACAAAATAAAATGAACTTTAAAATATTAAAATTTCGTTAAAAAACTTCATTTCCAAAATAAATTAGAGAAAAATCAAAATTTCTGCAAGATAAAATATTTTAAAGACAAACTACCTAGAAAAAATTGAAATTTAAAAAAAAATATTCCTTTTATAAAATGTTTAGAGAAAAACACAAATTTCATACAAAAAAAAAATTCTTAGAGAAAAAATCGAAATTTAAATTTGAAATATCTACAAAAAAGCCGAAATTTTTTGTTTTTCTCAAAATGTTGAAATTTTTATAGAGCTTTCAGGGTTTTTTCCAAACATTTTTTGTTAAAACTACAAAATAAAATGAACATTAAATTGTCAAAGTGTCGTAAAAAATTGACATTTTTAAAGCAAATTAGAGGAACATAAAGAAAAATCTGGGGAAGTTGGAATTTCTAAACGAAATTTTGACAACACTTTTAGGAAAAATGAACATTTCGAGAAAATTTATTTTTATAAATTTAGAAAAATTTAGAAATTTGAGTTTTTTCTTAGCATTTTAATTCCTGCTCGAAATATTGGTTTCTTCCTTAAAACTTTTACAAAAATTAGTTTTTGAAAATGTGATTTTGATCAAAATTAAAAATAAAATAGGTTTTTAAATGTCGTTACTTCGTTAAAGAAACCTAAAATTTCTATAAAAAGAAATCAGAGAAAATCTAAAATTTCTACAAAAAATTGTGTAATGAAAAGTGTTCACAAAATCTGGAGAAAAAAACTCGTAAGCGAAATTGGGGGTGATGCAGTTCCACGGTGCCTATACGCCAGCTGCCACTGGTAACTAATGTATAGTTACGCGTCCGACGAAACGAATTAAGTTATTTCGTTCTAATTTGTTCGAATGTTTATCTACATGTGCCAAATTCAACGCCGTTCTTCGGTAATGTTCCTCGTTTGTTTAATTTAAACCGTTCGTTAGAGGACCGGATCCAGAAATATTTTTGGCTAGCGAAAGTGGGTTTTGCTACACTTTACCACGTGCTTTTATTATTATTATTTTCTATTTCTTCACTTTTCAGATCTTATGCTCTTGTGCATTCGTTGTCTCTGCACCACTGAAGCTTTTGCTTGTTGTGCCCCCTTTACTTTAACCCACGTATTTACGAATGGTTTTGGGGATTTCAATTTTAAAAATTCAACTTTCACTGCTAAGCGAATTTTGAAGTTGACTTTTGACGCAATTTTCAAAAAAATAGAAATATTTTGCATAAGGTGAATGAAGTTTCGATCTTTTTGGAGGAGTTTGTCTTCTTGAAATCTTTAAAATTTTGGAAGTTTTAAAAATATCGATATTTGTGAAAATCTCGACCTTTTTCAAAATTTAAACTTTTTTAAAAATTTTGAATTTTTCTCGAAATGTTGGGTTTTGCCGAAAATTATTTTTGACTTTTTCCTGAAGAGTTCGACATTTTTGGAGATTTCGACGTTTTGAAAATTTTGAATTTTTAAAAATGTCGACCTTTTGAGGATTTTGACTTTTCGAAAATTTCGATTTGATTTGAAAATTTTGACTTATAAACGAATTAATTTTAAAAAATTCGTCTTCGAAATTTCCACCTTTTTGAAATTTCCTTTTTTATTACAGTTTTTTTTTAAAAGCTCGACTTTTTGAGAATTTCGACTCCTAGTTGGTGTTTATTGGTTTCAGCTCTTTCAAAATTTCGCCTTCTTGTTGAAATTTTGGAATTTGTAAATCTTGAAAAATTCGTTTTTATAAGAAAATCACGATCTTTTTCAAAATTTGGACTTTTTTCTCAAAACGTTGATTTTTACCAAACATTATTTCGACTTTTTTGAAGAATTCGATAATTTTGGAAATTTCGACCCTTTGAGAATTTTTGACTTCGAAAAGTTTTTTTTTTGAAAATTTGGAAATTTCGACTTCTTGAATAAGTCAAATCATTCAATATTTCGAGTTTTTAAAATTTTGACTTACAGAAAATTTCGTCTTTTCTTAAACTGTTTCTTGAAATTTTGGATGTTTTTTTTTTGTAAATCTTGGTTTCTGTTTTTTTGGAAATTTCCGTTGTTTTGAAAATAAATACTAGTTTGAATAATGAAGAATAACGTTTTATTTTTATTTGGAAATTAAAAATAGATTGAATAAATATGTTGAAAGAAACATAATTTTTGTAAATATTTATTAATTACATCAATCATCCTGATGCCTTAAAGCTCCTACAGCGATATGGTTTTAGAAATGGAAATATACATTGAAGCAAAAGGATCTTAATCTAAACCTAGAACCTAATTTTATAGTACTCCTTTGAGCAATTAATGTTACTTATTGACTTCACTTACTCAACATATTACAATAGACGAACTTAGACAATAATTCACCCTTTTTTAATCATTCAATTACCAGCTATTTCGTAAGGTTCAAATTCCATGTCATCGTAAACCTTTGATTTTCGTTTAACCCTGTCAAAATTATGATATCCATACTCAATTTTTTTCGAGTTGGTGTAAGTTATGTTATTATGAGTTTTTTCTAAGGTCGTATCGCTCCAAGTGGTCATTACCCTTTCCGGATTCTTCACTAATTCGGAATTCTTCTTTATATTTTCGTTGATAATATCCTTGCTTTTTACGTTGTCAGCGACATTAAGAACAATTTTATTATCATTTGCATCAACGTATTTACCTTCACTTTTCCGTCTATTTGACCATTTCGACTTCAAATTGTGAGCACCCACAAGTTCCAATCGACTGTTGCAGCTATTAGACTTGACAAGTTTAAATTTGAGCCCTTGATAGGCCCCACGCTCCCCTCGATCGCGACAACTGCACTCTTTGGTCCGCTCTTCGTTGTCCCTTATTTCATCCATTATGACTTTCGTCAGAACCGGTTGACTGCATTGTTTATTAACCACTCGCCCGCCGTAATAAGTCACCGTCGTACCACACTTCCGTATTTTCTCCATGACGTCCTCGCTGACATATTGCTGTTCGCAGCAGTGCTCTTCCCCTCGACTCTCCTCCGAATTATCTCGACTGTAACCCGAATCACCAGTCGCTGAACAACTATCTTTATCAGGATCCTTCAGAGTTGTCTTCGTAACATTATCCGAGCTTTGCGACCTCGCCAAACTTTTTTCAAATAACTGTCTTACTTGCTTCACCGTGTCAGGATTGGGCAACTCGTCATCATTAACCTCTTTATTCACTCGAATCGGATGATAAAAGAAGTGCTTTCTGAGCCCACTTTCAGTACAACTTTCAGGCTTCTTATGTAACAGCGGGGTAACGTTACGAGATATTTTGGCGGCCTTAGACGCCTCATGCACCACCTTAGACCTAATAGGTTCTATAATAACAATGTTATTATCAATTAACAACTCTTGAAAACTGTAGTCTTGCAAGTACTGCATCAGACCGTCAAATTGGGATTCTTTCTCGCACTTTGCGAAAATCTTCTTTTGGAAAAGATCCGATTTGACTACGCGATATCGAACGTGGTCGAACTCTGGACATGTCAAACTCATCGATTTCGTTATGGGCGATTTTGGTTTCTTCTTGGCGCAGCTGTCGTTCTCTACTATCTCGACGATGTTCGGATTGAGGCTCTCCAGCTGATCTCGATGGTTGAAAAACGGGTTTTCGAAGTAGTTGCAGCTCTCTTTGATCATGGGCGAAATCTTTTCCTTCTCGATTTTCGGCTCGAAGAGCTTTTTCGTTTCCTTGACGATGCTGGGCGGTTTCTCCTCGATAACGGCGTCGGGTTCGAACTTTTTTTTGACTTCTACGATTTTGGTTTGAATCTCGATCTTGGCGCTTTCTGCCGCTGTGGTGGGGGCTTCTGCCACTGTGGTGGGGGCTTCTGCCGCTGTAGTGGGGGCTTCTTCCGCTTTGATGGGCGAACTTTCTCCTGCTTTGGTGGGCATATGTCCTTCTTTGATGGGCGCGTGTGCTTTGGTGGGAGAGTTTTGCGCCGGATTAGATTCGTCGCGTTTGTCTCCATTGCATTGGTTGGCGTCAGCGGCCAGTTTGCCCCAGTAGTGACGCATGGTGTCGACCTTTTCTTGGTATTCTTTTTCAGCTCGGTCAAAGTCCATGGTCACCTCTATTTCGCTTTCGGTTTGAGGTTTCTCAGTGTTTGAGTGGTCGGGGTCAGTTTGGGGATTTTTGGTTGTGACGGCGATGATCTCGGGTTTTCTGTTTTCTGTCAGGGTGTAATTCAGGTTTTTGACCGCTTCCGCGAAATTGAGCTGATTGTTGACGGAGTTGCTCTTACGGGAGGTTTTCTTGGGTATTTTGGCGATTTTTAGTTCGAAGTCTACCGGAATGGTACTGTTTGCTTTAATATCGAAATATTTCCCAATGTTAACGATGAATCTGCTTTCGGCGGATTCTTTTTTGTTTCTGTCGCACTTTCTTAGCTTTCTATCGATTTTGTTGGATTTGATTAAGCTTTTGCAAGCGGTTATGTCGGGTAGCGAGCAGAAATGGTTCTCTTGAAGATCGGTGGAACTTCTGGAACTGCGTCTGGATAAATTCGAGAGTTTTTTAGCTAGAAAATTCTGTAGTGGCTTTCGGGAACCTTTCTGACTTTCTAGAAATTCCCTTAAGTAATTATGGCTGTGCTTTTTGGCTTCTTTACTGTCTTCGCTGCTCGTTTCGTTGTCAGTACCCTCAACTTTGATTATGGTGGCGAAATTTTCGTTTCCATTCGCTGAGATAGTGATTTCGTTTTCGTCGTTTGGTTGGGTGGATTCCCGCTGATTTAGTTGTGCGTAAATAGGGCTGATTTCCACTTCTGGATAATCGTAGTAATTCGGGTCGTCGACTTCCGTTAGGACGTGATTTTTGTGCTTTATCTCGTTTATGCCACTCTCTGTTTCCGGCTGATGTTCGCAGCTGAGTCGTTCTTGAGTTGTCCTACTTGGTACCTTAAATCGAGATTTTTTGGTTTTAGTTGACGTTTTAAACACAGCTTGGGTTGGTGCTGGCACTTGGGATCGTGTGGATGCCCGGGAATCAATTAGTGATGGTTTAAGCGAGACTTTTGCTGATGCTTTACCTGGATATTGTACTGATTCTTTAACCTCAGTTTGTGTTGATTCTTTAGCCTTATACTGTGCTAGCGTAGGTGTTTTGGTTTGTGCTGTTGTGGATGCTTGGGTCTGAGACTGTGCTGATTGTAGTACTGATCCTGCAACCTCAGTTTGTGCTGTTCCTTTAACCTGATACTGTGCTAGTGTAAGTGTTTTGGTTTGTGTTGCTGCAAGTGCATTGGTTTGAAACTGTGCTGGTTTTAATGCTTGGGATTGTGTTGAGCTTAGCCCTTGAGATTGTGCTGGTGGTATAAATTGAGATTGTTCTAAGTTTGATGGCTTAAGCGAAAATTGTGCCGAAGCAGTTCGAAATTGTGCTGATGTTGATGGCGCTAATTCTTTTGTCTGGCAGTGTGGTGATGCAAGTGTTCTAGTTTGATCAGATTCTGATGCTTGGAAGTGTTCAGAAGGAGTGAATTTGGCTTGAGATTGTTCTAGCTTTGATGACTTAAGCGCATAACGAGCTGCTGCAACTAGAAATTGGGTTGATTTCTGAAATAGTTCTTTAGTTTGAAATTGTAATGATTCTTCAATATGCTCTGATGCGACAGCTTTTGTTTGTTCTGATGTTGGTGCTTCAGCTCGAGATTGGTCCAATTCTTTAAGACGAGTCTGTGCTGATTCAAGTGTTTTGGTTTGTTCTGATGTTTGAACTAAAGATTGTAGAGACGCTTTAAACTGAATTTGTGTTGATTCTCTGGCCTGGAGGTTTGCTGATTCAGATACTTTAATTTGTGATGATGATGCTGATGCTGCAACTTGAGATTGTGCCGACTTACTAATCTGACATTGTGCTAACTCTCTAACCTGACACTGTGCTGATTCTCTAACCTGACACTGTGCTGACTCTCTAACCTGACACTGTGCTGACTCTCTAAGCTGACCCTGCGCTAACTCTCTAACCTGACGCTGTGATGATGCAAGTGTTTTAGTTGGTACTACTTCTGATGATTCTTTAATCTGATATTGTGTTGATTCTTTAGCCTGTAATTGTGCTAATCTAAGTGCCTTTTGTACTGGTGTTGATGATTTAGCGTGATGTTGTGCAAGTGCTTTGGTTTGTGATGAAGTTGGTGCTTTAGTCCAATGTTGTGCTAATTCTTGTTTCTGACACTGTGATGGTGCAGGTGCTTTGATTTCTGCTAGAAATGGTGCTGATTCTTTGACCTGAAGGTGTGCTAATTCTTTAGCCTGAAATTGTAATGGTGCATCTGCTTTGGTTTTTATTGGTGATGGTGATCTAACTCGAGCTGACTCTTTAGCTTGCAATTGTGATGGTGCTGATGCCTTGGTTTGTGACGATGTTCGATTTTCTTCAACTTCACGTTGTGCTGATGCAAGTGCTTTGGTTTCCGAATGTGCTACTGTGAGTGCTTTAGATCCAGCTGGTGCTGATGCCTTCGCGTCGCCTTCAGTTCGTGTACATGGTTTAGTTTGAGAGTACGATGCACTATTTTGAAATTGTCCTAATGTTGGTGCTTCAGTTTGCAAAGAATAAGTGGGTGCGTAAGTGCGAGTGCAACCTGTATCTTGACGTATTACCCCTAAATTTCCTTTATCTTCTGATTCGATTCCCTGGGATTGGAAGGTTGCCTTAAGCGAAGATTGTTCTTCCCCGTCTTCTACCTTAAAGTCAGTTTGTGCTAGGCCCAAAGTAGACCAAGATTCTCTTCCAGACCAGGTTTCCTCTGCTCCAGTTCTCGCTGCTATTCCTGGTGGAGTCCGAGGTTGTGGACTTTCTACTCCAGCTTTAGAAACTGTTGTTCTAAACGTTTCTGTTTCGGGTGCTCCAGTACCAAATAAATTTCTATCGTGCGCTTTAGTAAAAGTTGGATCTGGATTAGCTGTTCTGAAATCCCCAATCAAGTAATCCAAACGAGGGACCTCAATTTGAGCTAGTGCCCCACTAGGAAGAGTCAACGATGAGAAATTTGGCAAACTCTGCGGTTTACCACTGAAGTAGTTATCTGAATAATTAGTGGGATTCCTTATCGTTCTTGGGCGAGCGTAATGTGTTTCCGTCAAAGTTGAATCGTACAGCGATTTGTTCGTGCTCAGAATTATGTTTTCATCGTATGGTATGCTGTTTTCGTTAAAGTAATCGTTTTCCTTTTCGTTGTATCGGCCACCTATTGGATTTTCCGACGATTGCACTGAAATGTTATCTCCTAGTGATCCATTGTCTGTAAAATCTGTGTCACACTTGGAGTTCGGATAGTAATTTGGTAAAGTTAGGCCATTTATCTCCTCGTAGGATGCCCTTTTGTTCTCTATTGATTCGGACGAACTAGAGGAGTATTTCCGATGAGTAAACCTACAAGTATCCTCGTTGGGCTTCACGGGGATCTCGGTGGATTTCAACAGGGTGTCGCTAGGCTTCAGTGGAGTGTACTTGTAATTTGCCGTGGAATATCCGTACTCGGTAGAGCGCACTCTAGAATAAATTCGATTTGTTTCGTTGAGATTTTCAATGCTCACTCCTCGACTCAAGTGTCTGAAAAAGACATAACAATTTAACAATGAATAATGCCATTATAATGTTAAAAGCTTTCCACCCAAAACAGTAAAAAATGGAAGAATAATCTCGAAATTAAAATACTGAAAAGGACATTTCAATTTAAGACCTTATTGATGACAGACATCGTGAAATCCATAACGTAAATATAAGAGAAAAAGGAGAGGAGAAGACTGAAAGAGACTCACGGTGGAAAGGACGTGACAAGTGTTTGAAAAGAGACAATTCAGTTTACGATTTCATTATTGAATTTTAACAACTTTTAGAGCAATAAGGGCCCATCATTGAAAATGTACTGAAAAGCTATTCACGATTAAATGGAGTTACGTCCTGAAAAGAATATTTCAGTTTAGGGTTTTATTGCTGAATAACTGAGAACCTGAAAGTATCTAATAAAGTAAAACAAAGATGGAGATCAAACTTGAATTAAGCCTCCAGCTACCATTATGGGCCCTCAAACTCAAATTTCTCTTCTTTCTAAATCTCTCTTAAGATTCCTGAAAGTTCTTTTATTACCCAAAAATAATTGGTGAAGATTACTGAACATGACTCCTGATTAAAGTATCTTCAGTGTTTGAAAAGAAGTGAATTAAATATTGAATTTTAATGTAGTCATGAAAGCAGAAATTTCTTTTTAAAAAGGCTTCCTCACCGAAGTTCTCTTAACGACGGCTTATCTATTAATTTCGCCCTTGGTATAAGCTGCTTTCTTCTTGTATTTCCGCCGTTGATGTCCAAGCTGGTGAAAAGGTCGTCTCTCGAGAGCGCGAGACTTCTACATCTTCTGAGAGTGGAATGTTCTTCTCTTCTTGGTTCTCCCAAAGGGTGACTGGAGACGTTCTCCAAGCTGCCTCTCTTGTACTTGGTCTTGGAGGTACGTCTGGTGTAAGTGTTGTGATTGGGTTCTTTTTTGGCGCGTCGAGTTTTCGCTGATTGGTGGTTCAACTTCGAAACGGGGGTTTCCCTGGAATAAAACGACTATTACTATGAGGTCAATGACCTTTAAATATGTCGAGACAGTGCAGGAGTACAACTTCTGCATGTATACATCTCGTAGTGTTCCCTCGACAACAGAATCTGTTAAAGTAATTTAGTTACTTAGTGATCTGAGCTATAAAGGAAATGCAGCTGTCAAAGCAGCTAATTTATCTTTTTAGATTGTAAATTAGGGGATTCTGGGGGAAGCAGACGATGAGGTAGTTACATTTAAGTCACGAGTTTAACGTCAGCATGAACTGGCGTGGACTAGAGTGGATTAACTTTAAAATGCGATTGCGTGCCCGCGAGCATTACCCGCAATTATTCTAATGCAATTAAAGTAATTTGAATAATTACAAAAAATTGTTCCATATTAAATTTCTTTTTTTACTGGAGCATTGTACCAAATGACTGTCTTAATTGAAACGCCACGTAATTACATATAAGCACCTAACCGTCTGCTGTCTTAGTTATGCAACGTTTAAACGAATTTGATCCTCGAAACTGTTAATTGGAAATCGCTTTCGATTGCAAAATAAACTGCTGTTTCAATTTCAGAGGACCAGCGGACACCGGAGAAAATTTTCGAACCCTCTAAAGGTTGGAAATGAGTGTTGCTTTTTATTTGCCACTAACAACGAGCAGTATTGATCTGTGCTTATTAGAATTGCAAAATTTGACTTTGTTTTAAAGCTCAACACTGTTTGTCGCGTGCTAACACCATTAACTTTTTTTGTGTTTAATAACACAAAATTTGTTATTTAATAACAACAAATTTATTAATTAAATGACTTCAAAATTCAATTTTTTAAAATTTTGAAGTTATGAGTTATATTTTCAAAAAAAATCAAATTTAAGATCAAGCTAATCGAAACAGAAATTTTGAAAAATATGTTTACATACATATGGAGTTTTTTTTCGAAATTCTGTAGTGGTTTCTTAAAATCTCGTAAGGTGAACTTTTTATCTTTTCATTTAATGTTTTATTTCGCAATTTTTAGAAAAACATTTTAAGAAAAAGTCAGAGAGATTCCACATTTCTTGAAAAAGAAATCATAATTTGCAGAAAACGATTACCTTTCGCGATTTTATGGAAAAAAATATACAAATTGAAAATTTTAATTGGAGATTTACAGAGAAAAATTTGAAGAAACCTAAGTTCATTAACAAGACTGTTCTCAAAAATTTGAGTTATTTTGAAAATTCTAAAGTTTTGACCGACATTTGCAGAAAAAAATTGGATTCGATGTCAATATTTTTAAGTTGAAGTAATTTGACACGAAAATTTTAATAACTTCGAAAATTGGAATGAAAATCGACAAATAAAAAGGTCAAAATTTTAAAAAATATCCCAAATTTTTAATTAGAAAATTTGAAAAATAAGACGATATGTTCAGAAAAATTTCTCATAAGGTCAAAGTTTTGACAAATGTCCGAACTTTTCATAAAGTTAGTTTTCAAAAAAAAACAAAGTCTGCAAAAAGTCAAGACTGAAAAAAATCGAAATGTTCAAAAGGAGTTATAGGTTTAAAAATATTAGACATTATTTAAAAAATGAAATGTTCAAGGTAATTCGAAAATTTTGAAAAATTTTGCAAAAAACTTTCAATTTTTGAAAGTCAAAATTTTTAATAATAGATGCATTTTGAAAAATGTCGAATTTATTTAAAAATACCTGGCGAAGTTTTTGAAAAGGTAAAATTTGAAATTTTGATAAATCTGTTTTCATAAACAGTTCGTTTTTCAAATTTTCGAAAGTCACATTTTTTAATTAACATATTGAAACATGTCGACATTTTTGAAATATCGGAAATTTTGCGCAAGTTACAATTTTGGAAGAAGGCAAAATTTGAAAAATGAAGACAACAATTTTTTCAAAATTGAAATTCAAGAAAAAAAAACAAAACTTTCAACATCATTCGAATATTTCGAAGTTTCAAAAAAAACGTCGAAATTTAAAAAAAAAGCCAAAGTTTTCAGAAATAAGCCAACATTTTGGGAAAAACGTAAATTTGGAAAAAATCGAAATTTAAAAGAGAAAAATTTCAAAAATCAGTTAAAATAAAAAAAAGTCGATAACTTAAAAAGAAATCAAGATTTTGAAAAATGTCCCAATTATGAAAAAAGTAGAGATTTTAAAAAAAAATCGAAATTTCCGAAAAACTTAAGTTTGAAAAAGTCCAATTTTTCAAAAAAGTCGAAATTTTTGAAAAACTAAAGTTTGAAAAGTCCAAATTTTTAAAAAAGTCGAAACTTTTAAAAGGGTGATCACTAAAATAGTCGAAATTTGCAAAAAATAAGAATTTTAGAAAACTCGAAATTTTGAGAAAAAAGTCGAGAGAACTTCAAAATTGAAATAAATCCTAATTTTTAAATAAAATCTTTGAAAAAATTTCAACCTTTTAAAAACATTGTAAGTTCTCCAAAATCAAAATTTTTAAAAAACTGAAGTTTGAAGCCCAAATTTTCAAAAATTGAAAAGCGAACTTTGCAAAAATAGGAGTTTTTGAAAACTTGGAAATTTTGAGAAAAAGTCGAAAGAACTCCAAAATTGAAATAGATCCTAATTTTGAAGTGCAATTCTTGAAAAAATGTCAACCTTTTAAAAATTCGACATTTTCATAAAAAATGAAAGCTCAAAAACGCGAAATTTTGCAAATGGTTGCAATTTTCGAAATCAA
This sequence comes from Dastarcus helophoroides, assembly GCA_028583605.1. NCBI lineage: Eukaryota > Metazoa > Arthropoda > Insecta > Coleoptera > Bothrideridae > Dastarcus > Dastarcus helophoroides. The sequence goes on along the minus strand of CM053336.1, from coordinate 11,472,827 downwards.
ATTTAAAAAACTGAAGTTCTGAAGAAGAGCCAGTTTTGTAATAATTTATTACTAATCAGGTCAAAAAAAATGAAAAATTCTGGGAGAAGATTTATATTTCAATTTTTGGAAGTCGAAATTTTAAAATGCGTAAAAAATTTGTTTAAAAAGGCGAAAATTTGAAAAATTGAAGCATTTAAAATTGTATCTAATATTTTTAAAAGTGATGAAAATTTTCAGATAATTCGAAGTTTTGAAAAAAGTGGGAATTTTCAGAGTCGCGCTGTTAAAAATAACAGACATTTTTCGAAAAATATAACTTCTGAAAAAGTTTGAAAATGTGGCAATTTTGATCAAGTCAATTTTGGAAAAATAAGTTTTAAAAAAGGAAAAATTTTGAATAATCGAAATTTTGTGTAATCGAAATTTTAAATAATCGAAATTTTATATAATCGAAATTTTGTATAATAGAAATTTTGAATAATCGAAATTTTGAATAATCGAAATTTCGAATAATCTTAAATTTTGAAAAATCGAATTTTAAAATACTTGAAATTTTGTATAATCGAAATTTTGAATAATCGAAATTTTAAAAAATTGAACTTTGAAATAATAAAAATTTTGTGTAATCGAAACTTTAATAATCGAAATTTTAAATAATCGAAATTTTGAAAAATCGAACTTTGGAATAATCGAAATTTTGAAAAATTGAACTTTGAAATAATCGAAATTTTGAAAAATCGAAATTTTGTATAATCGAAACTTTAAATAATCGAAATTTTGAATAATCGAAATTTTGAAAAATCGATCTTTGGAATAATCGAAATTTTGAAAAATTGAACTTTGAAATAATCGAAATTTTTAAAAATCGAACTTTGGAATAATCGAAATTTGAAAAATTGAACTTTGAAATAATCGAAATTTTGAAAAATCGAACTTTGAAATAATCGAAATTTTGTATAATCGAAACTTTAAATAATCGAAATTTTGAATAATCGAAATTTTGAAAAATCGAAGTTTGGAATAATCGAAATTTTGAAAAATTGAACTTTGACATAATCGAAATTTTTAAAAATCGAAATTTTGTATAATCGAAACTTTAAATAATCGAAATTTTGAATAATCGAAATCTTGAAAAATCGAAGTTTGGAATAATCGAAATTTTTAAAAATCGAACTTTGGAATAATCGAAATCTTGTATAATCAAAATTTTAAATAATCGAAATTTTGAAAAATCGACTTTTGGAATAATCAAAATTTTGTTTAATTGAAATTTTGAAAAATCGAACTTTGAAATAATGGAAATTATGTATAAACGAAATTTTAAATAATCGAAATTTTAAATAATCAAAATTTTGAATAATCGAAATGTTGAAAAATCGAACTTTGGATATGGAAATTTTGAAAATCGAACTTTTGAAATAATCGAAATTTTTATAATCAAATTTTGAATAATTGAAATTTTGAAAAATGAACTTTGGAATAATGGAAATGTATAATCGAAATTTTAAATAATCGAAATTTTGAATAATCGAAATTTTGAAAAATCGAACTTCGAAATAATGGAAATTTTGAATAATCGAAATTTTGAAAAATCGAACTATGGAATAATCGAAATTTTGAAAAATCGAACTTTGAAATAATCAAAATTTTGTATAATCGAAGTTTTGAATAATCGAAATTTTGAATAATCGAAATTTTAAATAATGGAAATTTTGAATAATCTAAAATTGGAATAATCGAGATTTTGAATAATCGAAATTTTGAATAATCGAAATTTTGAAAAATCGAAATTTGGAATCATCGAAATTTGGAATAATCGCAATTTCGAAAAATCGAAATTTGGAAAGGCAAAATTGGATGCCTTAATGATCTCTTTACGCCCCCTGGGGAAACGAGCCCCATTGGTGGGGAAATCTTGTACTAGAAGGTCTTTAATTTTGTCAGGAGTTATAGAAGACATCTCTGCCTAAGAATAGAAATTCCATTCTTTTTTAAATAATAGTGTAACCACTGATTTGTTCTAATTAGCGCTGGGGTGTTTGTTTATCAATTCCGTAAGAATTGAAGAAAAAAATTATCCTAACGTTGATTATGATCATTGAAACTTGGGCGACTACGTGTTCGTTTCTAAATTTATTTACCAGCGTAATTTTGTTAACACAAATGGAGCGGAGGTTTTAAATAAAATTATCGCTAAATATGTAATTAAATTGTTTACCTAAGTTATATTCACTTTTGCTAATGTTGACACAACCTTTTACTTTCGTAAAGCTATGGTGTCATTTTATTGAATATGGTGCTACCTTGGAAACAATACAGCCCCCCAAATGTCCAGAATATATATTTTTCAAGTAAAAATTTGAATATCAGTTAAGACAAATAAATTTTGTCCAAAGTTGAGAAAAATAAACCTGTTTAAAGTTCTCTTTCTGGTTCAGAATCATCTCGACAGTTACCTTCTTAATTAAGTGGACTGATCTTGCAGAATCTGCACTAACTTAGTTTTCAGAGTTTTCGACGCTGCTCATAAATTTTCCGGCATTTCCAGCTGACATCGCGATAAGCTTTCAAGTTGGCTTATCTTTCGGGTGCTCCAAAGGATTCAGATATAACCGATGAAGCAAGATACAATTTAATCTAGTTTACGAACGTACCAGGAGACGAGCTAAGATAATGAATGTTTGCATCAGATTCGGCACAAACAGGCGAATTTCATAATAATTGTGCAGTAATACTGGTTTATTATAAACGTGCAAAGTGCTTCTCTTGCTTTTCCTTGATCGTTTACATGTCTATTATTACGTAAGGTTAATTACATTGACATTGAAAAAATAATTCGCTGTTTTGTGCTATTGTTAGGCAGCGTCTTAGATTTTGACGAGTTTCCCGACGATTTTCTAACGTCGATTTTCTCCTGTTTTATCAATCTTGGTACTTTCCTATTTCAAATATATTTTTTTCTATTTAAATCCTTGGTAACTAGATGTAGCAAGGACAACCAGACACTTGACAATTTTTTTATTCATATTTCTTATAGCATCTAGAAGTTTGGTTCCCATGAACATAATTGGGACTTGGGGAAAATTTAATTCAATTTCAAATTGGCCACTAAACTGATGCAAAGGAAATTTTCACTTACCACGCCTATCTCTTTTTTTTTTCAAGACAAAAGCGAGTTTCGTTGTCAAATTTTTGTTTCAGTGGTAACAAAAATGACTAGATCCACAATGACTTACAAGTAGTTTCCCCCTGGGAAATTTTGGTTGCTTGAATGTTGGAAAATGCACACAATCAGTCACTTTGAAACAAGCGCGCCCGAGATGTTTTAATTTAAAAGTGACTACGCGAAATGAGTAATAATCGTCACGGTTGGGTTTCGACGTTGTAACGCCGCTTTTTTACAGCAAACAGAACTCCGTCCTTGTCCCCATATTTACATGACTGCTGTCCCCCGCCGTATCGGAATCATCCACTTCCGACCAGTGGTCACTGGACCCGTAACTTTTATGGAGAGAGGGTGCACATATTACGAGTGAAAGATACGAACTTTTGACCAAAACTCATTAGAACCATTCAAAAAAAGAGTCGACAGGAGTCTCAGAAAAAAAAAAGAAGGAAACCAGCGTTGGGAAAACATTTATTTGACGATTAATTTTAATTGTAGCTCATGATTATTTTAGTTATATGACAACTGAATTAATTCTGTGATCTGATTGAAATAATCACTTACTTTTTAATAGTGACTAAAAATTTTAATCGAGAATTTAGCTGAGGAAATGGGGCATCCGTCGAGTCACAAGTTGACACTCAAGGAACCATCGATTCGAGAAAAATCTGGACAAAACAAGAATCTCCAGGTTATTGCCAATAATTTTTCTTTTATAAAATATTTATTCTGAAAATTGTACTAAAAATTTCGAGATCTAAGACGAAATTTTGTAAACATTTCTAAATATTCTGGAAGTTTTCTGATTAAAATCGAACTTTTAAAAAGTCAATGTCGTCTTTCCCAGTAACAATTTAAATTTTGATTTCGTAATTCAACTTTTAGAAAAAAATGGCCACCAGAAAAAACCAGGAATTTTAAGAAAATACCCCCAAATTTTCAAATTAGGACATAATGTGTATGATAATTAAAGTTTCGTCGAAATATCCAGCTTAAAATCGAAGAAAAAATCTATAAACTTGGAGTGATAAAATACAGCAAAAAAATCGAGTTGAAATTTCCCCAAAAAATTCGAAATTTTGAGAATAAGCAATATCAATGTTTTTTAAGTATTTGGTATTTTTTGAATGTTCCACTTTTTTCAATATTTCGCCTTTTTTTAATTTTGAATTTGATAATTTTGATTTTTTCTTGAAATGACGCTTTTTGAAAATTTGGGATTTTTTGAAAAATTCTCTTTTAATATTTAAACATTTTCAGGTATCCACTTAAATTTGTCAAAAATTTCGATTTCGAGAAAAAGTTAACAACTTTTAAGCTCGTCGGAGTCATCAAAGAAGTAAAGATTTGTCGAAAAAAATTTAAAATTTTGAGAATAAACAATATCGATATATTTTATTTGAGTTGTTTCGCCTTTTTTTGAATATTTCCACTTTTTTGAATATTTTCACTTTTGAATATTATTACTTTTTTATTTCCACTTTTTTGAATATTTAGACATTTTCAGATATCCGCTGGTTTTCAAAATTTCCAAAAAAATTCGATTTCGAGAAAGTTACAATTTTCAAAAACTTCGGAGTCATTAAAAAAGTAACAATTTTGATAAAAAATAGTAAAATTGACTTTTTTTAATTTCGAATTTGATAATTTTTATATTTTCTTGAAATGACGCTTTTTGGAAATTTCGACTTTTTTAATATTGAATTTGATAATTTCGACTTTTTCTTGAATTGACGAATTTTGAAAATTGAGGATTTTTTGAAAAATTCTCTTTTAATATTTAAACATTTTCAGATATCCGCAGGTTTTCACATTTTCCAAAAAATTCGATTTCGAAAAAAAGTTAACAACTTTCAAGCTCGTCGGAGTTATCAAAGAAGTAAAGATTTCTCCAAAAAGTTTAAAATTTTGAGAACAAACAATGTCGATATATTTTTTTTTTTAGTTATTTCGCCTTTTTTTGAATATTTCCACTTTTTTGAATATTTAGACATTTTTAGATATCTCTGGTTTTTAGAATTTTCAAAAAAATTCGATGCGAGAAAGTTACAATTTTCAAAAACTTCGCAGTCATTGAAAAAGTAGCAATTTCGATAAAAAATAGAAAAATTGACTTGTTTTAATTTCGAATTTAATCATTTTTATGTTTTCTTAAAATGACGCTTTTTGGAAATTTCTACTTTTTTAATTTTGCTAGTTTTGACTTTTTTTGAAATGACGAGTTTTGAAAATTTGGGATTTTTTGAAAAATTCTTTTTTAATATTTAAAAATTTTCAGATATCCACTGTCTTTCAAATTTTCCAAAAATTTCGATTTCAAGAAAAAGTTAACAACTTTCAAAATCGTCGAAGTCGTCAAAGAAGTAAAGATTTCTCCAAAAAAATTAAAATTTTAAGAATAAAATTTCCAAAAATATGCGATTTCGCGAAAGTTACATATTTCAAAAACTTCGGAGTCATTAAAAAAGTAGAAATTTCGATAAAAACCTAAAAATTGACCTTTTTTAATTTTGAATTTGATAATTTTTATATTTGCTTGAAATGACACTTTTTGGAAATTTGGGATTTTTTGAAAAACTTTCTTTTAATATTCAGACATTTTTAGATATCCACTGGATATCAAATTTGCTAAAAATTCGATTTCGAGAAAAAATTAACTTTCAAAATCGTCGGATTCATAAAAAAAGCAAACATTTCGATGAGAAACAGAAAAATTGGTCTTTTTTAATTTGGAATTTGGAAATTTTGACTTTTTCTTGAAATTTTACATTTTGGAAATTTCAGATTTTTTGGAAAATTATTTTTTTTTAATTCGCTTTTTTTTCAAAATTGACAGTTAAAATGTTCCACTATTTTGAAAATTTGACTCAATATGATGAAATAAAGACAAAGAGAAAAGAACATCGAATTAAAAACCCCAAAAAATACGATATTTGATCGATATTTTTGTTGTTGTATATTTCGACCTTTTGAATATTTTGCCATTTTTAGATATCCCTTGGTTTTTAGATTTCCAAAAATTTATATTTCTAGAAAATTACGATTTTCTAAAATGTTGGAATGGTAACAATTTCGAGAAAAAACAGTGAAATTGAAATTTTTTAATGTTGAATTTGATAATTTTGACTTTTTCTTAAAATGACAATTTTTGATTTATTTTTAAAATGTTATTTTTTGAAAATTTCGACTTTTTAAGAAATTTACTTTTAAAAATTTGGGCCCTTTTTCAAAAATTTAGGATTAAAATGTTCGACTCTTTTGAACATTTTACTTAATATGATAAAATACAGAAAAAAAGAAATAAAATCGAGTTGGAATGTTCCAGAAAAACATAAAATTTTGAGAATAAGAAACATCGATATTCTTCAATATTTCGACTTCAATACATTTTCAGATATCCACATCCTTTTGCCAATTTTCGAATTTTGGTAAATTTTGAATCTGTTTTGATACTTGTTGAATATTTCGACTTTATTGAAATTTTTGAGATATCTATTGGTTTTCAAAATTTCCAAAAAAAATTGGTTTCCGAGACACAATTTTCAAAATATTGGAAATTACTGAAAAGCCAAAATTTTGAGAAATATCATTTTTTTTAATTTTGACTTTCTTGAAATATTGTCTTTTATTGGATTTTTTTAAAACAATTATGTGTTTATTTCAAAAAGCTTAACTGTTTTTTTAAAATTTGGACTCTTGAAAATTTGACCCCATTTTAAAATTTCGACTTTTTTTTCAAAGTTTTTTGACTGTTTAAAAAGTTATATATTTTTTTTTCGTAAACATCAACATTATTTTGAACATATTGACAAACTAACTTCCAAAGAAGTCAACCCTTTTTGAGTATTTCGGGTCTTTTTTGATAATTTTTTATTAATTTAGAGATTTCAATATTTCCATTTTTTCAACAAGTTTCCAAAAAAGGCAATAATTCAATAAAAAAGAGATAAAAAGTAAGTCAAAATTAAAAAATAACATTTTCAATTTTTTCTTAAAATTTTGACTTTTTGATAATTCCAACCATTTGAAAATTGTAACTTTTTCTCGAAAACGAAATTTTTGTGAAAATTACAGAATTCTTTGATATCCACTTTTCAATAAAAAAAAATTCAAATCTTAAAAACCAAATTTCTAGAGACATTGAAATTTTCATAAATATTAAAATTCAAAAAAAAAATCAGCATTTGGAAAGTATGAAAAAAAGTCGAATTTAATTTTTAAAAAAGTCCAAATATTTGAAAATAGTCCAAGATTTTAAAAAAGATGAAATTTTGGGAAAAAGTCAAAATTTTGTAAAGAAGTCAAAATTTTGGAAAAAAAATCGAAATTTTCTAAAAAAAGAATTCGAAAACTTTACAAAATGGTCAAACCTTCAAAATTCTAAAAAAAGTAAAAATTTCGAAAAACAAAAATTGTGAGAACAATTCGATAATTTTAAAAAAGTCTAAATTTGGAAGAAAGACTAAAATAAAAACCTGAAAATGTTTCAGTTCCTTAAAAACTCGACATTTTCAAGAAAAAATTTAAATCTTAACAAACCAAATTTTTACAAACAAAGTTGCAGTTATTGAAGTCAAATTTTAAAAAATCTCGGAAGTTTTGAACAGGAGACATTTTTAAATAATGTCGAAATTTCGAGAAAGTCAATAATTTGAAAAAAGTCAAAATTTTGAGATAACTTATTTTAAAAAGTAGAAATTTTGAAAAAGGCGAAATTCTGAAAAAGGCGAAGTTCTGAAAAGGACGAAATTTTGAAAAAGGCGAAATTTTGAAAAGAAAAGTCGAAATTTCGGAAAATTCAACTCTTTCGTAAATGTTACATTTTTGAAAATATATCCGAATACACATTGGGTCACCGTTGGCGTTCTCTTGAGTCCGTTGGTTGGGAAGTTCTGTGTTTTTGGGAAAAAATTCGCGTTTTTAATGGTCGACGGATTTTATTTAATGGTAGCATATTTGACGTTGGACTTATTAGCAATACTTTTATTGCTCGTTAAAACTCACCTGAACTTACTCATTAAGTAAGCGCCGTTCCATAATTCTCCACTCTGGCAATTATTCGTTACGTAAATTCCAGATTTTACCTCTGCTGGTATAACTTAACGTTATTTTATTTTATGTCTTGCTTAACGCTGCGATTTACGTGATCAAGTGATCAAGGATCATTCGTTGTTTTTCTCATGTTTTTATTTCTCGGATTCGATCGATCTGTTTTTGTAATGATGTTCGTCCCCGGTTTGTTATTAAAATTCAATAACACGTTTTGAATTTACAATCAATAACGATTTCGCCAACTGTCCCCTTCCAATTCTTAATTTTTTGAACTGATGAAAAAGAGAATTCGGCCAAAAATATCAACCACAATGTATTAAGGATGTCAGCACTCCTTACAAAACTCAATGAAAGATCCATCAAACGCGTCAAGCATATGGCACAGCGCGTGATAGAAATCAAGATGCCGTTGCCTTGCACACTTGAGCGTCGATTGTTAAACAAATTTAATTACAACTCCGATAATTAGAATTCTAAGAAATTTGCATCTTAAACGGCAACCCGCCTACTAGTTTCGATGCATATTGAGCTTGAAATTAAAGCTACGAGACTCAATCAATTAATACGTCAAAGTGGAGCCACAGTTCTGCTGATGAAGCGAGATTCTGGTTAGGAAATATTCGCCACTATTTGCTTCCCAATACGAGAAATTTGGAAATGTTGACCAAATTGATGCAACTCTGTTGATTCACCGGAGGCATCTTAGATTGAAAGAGATTCATCTTGAACTTGGCTCTTACCGTTTTTTTCTTTGGCCTTTGGATACGCTCTCGTCGACCAGCCAAAGGGCCTCCAGCGCTTCGTACACCGTTTCCCCATACTGGCAGTTGCTTGCTGCTACTCCTATTTTGGCACCCGCCCTACAATCCTTGCAGAAGACCACCACTTTGAAAATTCTCCCTATGGCACCCTTCGCGCGCGTCTTTTGAACGATTCAACGATCTGAACGTACAATGACTGGATGATTAAATCGGGGTATTGTGCGCCAGAAGTGCAATTAACAATCCGGCTGTTCGTTGGTTGGTTTCTAATAACACACTAAAACACGGCAGGATGTTGAACACGGCGAATGTATTAGTATTAATTAAATATCATAACGTTTCTTGTTAGTTTCTGCTCCAAAGATTAAATGGAGTAACGGAATGTGCACGGGCTTAGACAAACACTGTGAAGTTGCTTTGTTATTTCTTCTTCGAGCTCGGAGAAGCGGCCACTAATTGAACTGGCTGCGTGCATTTGATGGCTTATTGACACGTATTACTCAATGGGATGATGCCACTTGGGTTATTATAATCGCTTTGTCCCAATTAAATGGGTTCTTTCCTTTAGTCTAACCCAGTACAACTCGATGCTGTCTGCTCTTATTGTACTATTAGAGCGTTGTCAAACTTAAATGCTCTAGCTTCCAAAAAAATGTTCCAAATTAACTTGGGGCAGTTCCCAAATACAAAAAAAGCTAGAAATTAAAAATGCATCATTTCCACTTTCGGCCTGACTTCTTTTACCTTAAAACCTCAGACCAAATCCCAAACGAGACATTTCATTCATTTCGTGTAGGATCTTACAGTCATAATTCCATATCGTTCCAAACAACGATTTTGGCCTAGAAAACGAAACGTTCAGGATCCATAAAGCCAAAAATTCTGAATTTGGGAACGCAGATTTTGAGGTTAGGAAGCGAAAAATGTTGAAGCTAGAAAATCAAAGATTTTAAGCGAGAAAGCTAAGACGAGAAATCGAAAGTTGAATAACAACAATTTTCAATCCCAAAAAACGCCAATTTTTTCGGTGGGACAACTCCAACGAAAAAGCGAAGGTTTTAAACCTAGAAAGCTTCCGAGTTTGAATAAGAAAGATTCGAGATGAATGTAGAAAACGACATATTTTGAAACTAGAAAGCGGCAAATTGTGAAGCAAGAAAGCGAAAAATTATGAAGTTAGAAAAAGAAAAATTTTGAAATTGGAAGATGAAATATTTTAAAATGAGAAATCTAACAATAAGAACCATTAAAGGGGAAGTGAGAGGAGTTGAACCTAAAAAACGATATCAAGCGAGATAATTTGAAAGATAATGTGGGCGAGATAATTTGGGACTCAAAATCGAAACATTTTGAAGCGAGATTCGAAGTTTGTAAGGGAAAAGGGCGAATGTTCTTCCGACACAGACGAACGATATTGAGCCCAGAAAACGATATATGATGAGTCCCAAAAACTGATCCCAAAAGTTTCAAAATTTTGAGGTGATGAATTTGAGTGCTGAAAAAAAATAATTTGAAAGAAAAAGCATCTAAACACATAAATTCTGACCCACAACTGCGACCCTATTCTGTCTTGTCCTTTGTGCCATTTTGATTGTGAATTTTCTGAAGAGTTTCGCCTCTCGAATGGTGGGCATACTGACTTATCATGGTCTTCTGTCTATAAACACTCTTGGCCTTTGTACCATTTTCATTTCAAACGGGTTTCGCCTCTGGACATATTGAGCTACCTTGCTCTGGTGTTTTGAATTCGGTTTTTTTCTCTTCTTTTCTTGTATATTTTCAAAAATTGAAATACAAATCTTGTTCCCTGAAACCACGAAAGATTAAAAACACAACAATGGTTGTTCTAAGCGGTTTCGATAGCCAAACTATCATCTTCAGAGAGATAGTATCTCTCTGAAGATGATAGCTTGGCTTGGTTCCAGGGAACAAGGTTTGTATTTAGATTTTTGAAGATAACCAAGGACCAGCCGTTCCACCAAAATTATGTATATTTTCCTTGTATTTTATTGTAATGTCATTTATTATTTCTTTTCTTCCTGAAGAAACCCCCTGCGATGTTGGGCAAAACCTAGTACACTTGGCAGCTCTTTGACACGGTCATTTCTCTCCCCTTTTAGTCTGGCCATGGAAGCATTCGTTATCACAACCAACCTCAGTGAGATTGTAAATTGAAACAAGAACCAATCTTGAGCTCCTACAAACCCAAACAATTTGGGTTCACAAATCATTACATAAGGAGCCCAGAAAACGAATTAGTTTGAATCTGGATGACCAAAGCTTTTGAAGATAAAGATGATGGGCAGAACCTTGAACACTTGGTAGTTCAGTGACATGATCATCTTCCGGAAGAAGCATTCTTTTACTGAGTGTGGCCGTAGAAGCCTTCATCATACCAAATCCCAACGAGAGATCGTTAATTGAGAAAAGAACCAATCTTGAACTCTTAGAAACCCAAACAATGTGTGTTTAGAAATTGAGCTCAAAAAATTAGTTTAAATCTAAATGACCAAGAATTTTGAAGATGAGGAGACGCTGGCGGACAAAACCTTAAACATTTGGTAGTTATTTGACATAGTCATTTCCTGGAAGAAGCATATCTTTTACTGAGTCTGGCCAAAGAAGTCTTCGTCATCATACCCAACATTAACGAGAGATCGTAAATTGGGAAAAGAACCGATTTTAAGCTCTTAGAAGCACACACAATTTGTGTTTAGATATTGAACCCATTAGTTTGAATCTGGGTGACCAAAGATTTTGAAAGCGAGGAGACGATGTTGGACAAAACCTTGAACAATTGGTGGTTCTTTGACATAGTCATCTCCCAGAAGAAGCAGCTCTTTCTGAGTCTGGCCGTGGAAGCCTTCGTTATCATACCCAACCTCTAAGAGATCCTAATTGACAAAAGAACCAATCTTGAGCTCCTAGAAACCCAAACAATTTGTATTCAGGAATCAACATATATCGAGCCCAGAAAACGAATTCTGGATTACCAACGTTTTCGAAGGCGAGGAGACGATGGTGGACAAAACCTTGAACATTTGGTAGTTCTTTGAGATAGTCACCTCCCGGAAAAAGCATATCGTTTCCAAATTGGAGCGTGGAAACCTTCGTTATCATACCCAACCTCTAAGAGATCCTAATTGACAAAAGAACCAATCTTGAGCTCCTAAAAACCTAAACAAATTGTGTTCAGAAATCAACATATATTGAGTCCAGAAAACGAATTAGTTTGAACTGGATGACCAAAGATTTTGAAGACGATGAAAATTATTTTAAATTTTAAACTCATAAAACAAGAATTGGATCACCAAAAGGCTTTAACCTTTTGGTGGCTCAATTCTGAGCTCAGTGAACGAAAGATTTTAAGGCAAGAAGGTGAAAGGTTCTCAGAAAATGGATATTTCAAACTAAAAAATCAGAAATTCAAGTCGAAAAAGTAAACCATTTTGTGCCTCGAAGAACGATCATTTTGGGTCAGAAGTCACCACATATGAGCTCAGAAGGATATTAAACCCAGAAATATTTGAGCATATAAAACAGGGGAGTTTAAAGTGCCGTCTTTGGATCGCCCAATTCTGGGCTCAATAAACGGAAGATTTTTTAAGCGAAAATGCGAAAGATTTTGAGGGTCCAGAAGACGGAAGATTTGAAGGTAAGAAAGCGAAAAAGTCGACAAAATCATGGAGCGAGAAAGTAACAATTTTCAAATCTGGAAAACTGTTACTTGGACAGATCTCGGTTCTGGAAAAAGATTCTGAAACGAGAATGCGAGAAACATTAATTTCGGAAAACGAACGATTTGGTCCCGGAAAACGAAAAATTTTGGTCCCAAAAACAAAAGAGTTTAAGGCAAGAAATCGAAAAAATTAAAAACCGAAAACACAAAATTATGGAGCGAGAAAACGCCAAATTCCGAATTTGGAAACGGACAGAGTTCGAGTCTGGAAAATGACAGATTTCGATTCTGGAAAAAGGCGGATTCTGAAATGAGAAAATAAAAAACATTGATTTCGGAAAACGAAATATCTTGATCCCGGTAAAGGAAAAATTTTGATCTGAAAAACAAGATTTTAAGGCAAGAATACCAAACAATAAAAAGCCGAAAAGACAAAGTTATGGAGCGACAAAGTAACAGGTTTCGAGTCTGGAAAACGACAGATTTCCATTCTAGAAAAACATATATTCTGAAATGAGAATCTGAGAAATATTGATTTCGGAAAATAAAAAATTTTGGTCCAAGAAAACGAAACATTTTTGTCCCAAAAACAATGAATTTTAAGGCAAAAAATCGAAAGAATAAAAATGAGAAAAGACAAAATTATGGAGCAACAAAGAAACAGGTTTCGAGTCTGGAAAACGACAGATTTTCATTCTAGAAAGGTAATATATTGTGAAATGAGAATCTGAGAAACATTGATTTCGGAAAATAAAAGATTGTGGTCCAAGAAATCGAAACATTTTTGTCCCAAAAACAATGAATTTTAAGGCAAAAAATTAAAAGAATAAAAAGGCGAAAAGACAAAATTATCGAGCGATAAAGAAACGGGTTTCGAGTCTGGAAAATGACAGATTTCGATTCTCGAAAAAGACGGATTCTGTAATGAGAAAGTGAAAAATATTGATTTCGGAAGGCAAGAAATCGACAGATTTCGAGTCTGAAAAATGACGGATTTCGAGTCTGGAAAACGGCAGATTCGATTCTGGAAAAGACGGATTCTGAAGTGAGAAATGAAACGAGTATGGAAAACGACAATTTCGATTCTGGAAAAAGACAGATGCTGACATGAGAACGCGAGAAACATTGATTTCAGAAAACGAAAGATTCTGGTCCCGGAAAACGAAAGACTTTGGTCTCAAAAAACAAAAAATTATAAGGCAAGAAATTGACAGATTTCGAGTCTGAAAAACGACAGGTTTCGAGTCTGGAAAACGACAGATTCGATTCTGGAGTGAGAAACATTGATTTCGGAAAAGGAAAGATTTTGGTCCCAGAAAACGAAACAATTTCATCCCAAAAACAATGGATTTTAAGGCAAGAAATTGAAGCAGTAAACAGGCCAAAAAGCAAAATTATGGAGCGACAAAGAAAGAGGTTTCGAATCTGGAAATCGACAGATTTCGATTCTGGAAAAAAGGCAGATTTTGAAATAAGAATGCGAGAAACATTGATTTCAGAAAACGAGAGATTTTGGTCTCGGAAAACGAAAGATTTTGGTCCCAAAAAACAAAAGATTATAAGATAAAAAATCGACAGATGTCGAGTCTGAAAATTGACTGTCTGGAAAACTACAGATTCGGTTCTGGAAAAGGCGGATTCTGAAATGAGAAAGTGAGAAAGATTGATTTCTGGAAACGAAAGATTTTAATCCGCTAAAACGAAAGATTTTGGTCCCAAAAAACAAAAGATGTTAAGGTAAAAAATCGAAAGAATCTAAAGGCGAAATTATGGAGCGAGAAAGTAACAGATTTCGAATATGAAAAACTCCAGATTTTGATTCAGGAAAATGACAGATTCTGAAATGAGAAGTGAGAAACTGATTTCGGAAAACGAAAGATTTTGATCCCAGAAAACCAAAATTTTTGGTCCCAAAAAAACAGAAGATTTTAAGGCAAGAAATCGAAAGAATAAAACAGCCAAAATACAAGATTAAGGAGCGTTACAGAATTCTAATCAAGAAAAAGACAGATTTTGAAATAAAAAGGTGTTTCAGAAAAGGAAAGATTTGGTCCCAAAAAACGAAAGATTTTGGTCCCAGAAAACGAAAGATTTTGGCCCCAGAAAACGAAGGATTTTGGTCCCAGAAAACGAAGGATTTTGGTCCCAGAAAATGAAGGATTTTGGTCCCAGAAAACGATATATTTGAAGGCAAGAAATCGAAATATTAAAGAAGCGAAAGGATGAAATTTGGGGTGAAAAAGTAGCAGATTTCAGTTCGTGAAAGCGACAGATTTTGAGGCGAGGAAGCGATATTTTGCCTTCAGAAAACGAAACATGTTACGCCTGAAAACAACAGATTTTGAGGGAGGAAAACGAAAGATTACGAGGCGAGAAAAAAGCAGATTTCGAGTCTGGAAAAACCTATATTTTGATTCTAGTAAACGACAGATTTTAAGACGAGAAACTGATTTTGAGTTTAGCAAACAAAACGCTTTGGGCTTGAAGACGAGAGAGTTTAAGGCAAGAACGCAAAAAGAGAAAGAACCTAAACTATGAGGTGAGAAAGCAACAGATTTCGGTTCGTGATAACGACAGATTTTGGAGGCATTATATATATTTTGAGTTAGGAAAATGAAAGGTATTGGCCCTTGGAAGAAACATTTTAAGAGAAAAGTACGAAAGATTACGAGGCGAGAAAATAGCAGATTTCGTGTCTGGAAAACGATGGATTTTGATTCTGGTGAGTGATAGATTCCTAGACGAGAAAGTGCGAGATTTTGAGTTAGGAAAACGAAAGATTTTGGGTCCAAACACCGAAATATTTTAAGGCAAAGAGATGGAGGCGACCAATCAAAATCGTCGGATATAAAAGCTATAAATTTCGAGTTGTAACAACGTCAGATTTTGGTCCCAAAGAAACAGAAGATTTTAAGGCGAAAAATCGAAAGAATAAAAAGGCCAAAAGAGAAAATTAAGGAGCGTAACAGATTTCTAATCAAGAAAAAGACAGATTTTGAAATAAAAAGGCGAGAAACTTTCATTTCAGAAAAGGAAAGATTTGATCCTAGAAAATGAAAGATTTTGGTCTCAGGAAACGAAATATTTTGGCCCCAGAAAACGAAGGATTTTGGTCCCAGAAAACGATATATTTGAAGGCAAGAAATCGAAAGATTAAAGAAGCGCAAAGACGAAATTTAGGGTGAAAAAGTATAAGATTTCAATTCGTGAAAGCGACTCATTTTGAGGTGAAAAAGCGAAATTTTGCCTTCAGAAAACGAAACATGTTACTCCTGAAAATAACAAATTTTGAGGGAAGAAATCGAAAAATTGCAAGGCTTAAAGACCAAAGATTTTAAGGCAAGAACGCAAAAAGAGAAACAACCTAAATTATGAGGTGAGAAAGCAGCAAATTCCGGTTCCTAAATAATGACAGATTTTGGAGGCATTGTAGCGAGATATTTTGAGTTTAGAAATTGAAAGATATTGGCCCTTGGAACAACAAATTTTGAGGGGAAGAAAACGAAAGTTTGTGATCCCAGAAAATAGCAAATTTCGTGGTTGGAAAACGATCTATTTGGATTCTGATAAAAGACAGATTTTGAGACGAGAAACTGATTTTGAATTCAGGAAACAAAACATTTTGGGCTTGACGACGAAAAATTTTGAAGCCAGAACGAAAAGATAGAAAAAACCTAAATTATGAGGTGATAAAGCAACAAAATCCAGTTTGTGATAGCGACAGACTTTGGAGGCATTATATCGAGATATTTTGAGTTTAGAAAATGAAAGATATTGGTCCTCCGAACAACAAATTTTGAGGGGAAGAAATCGAAAGATTGTGATGCCAGAAAATAGCAGATTTCTTGGTTGGAAAACGATCTATTTTGATTCTGGTAAAAGACAGATTTTGAGACGAGAAACTGATTTTGAATTCAGGAAACAAAACATTTTGCGCTTGAAGACGAAAAATTTAAGAGGCCCGAATTAAAAGAGAGAAAAAACCTAAATTATGAGGTGATAAAGCAACAGAATCCGGTTCGTGATAACGACAGACTTTGGAGGCATTATATCGAGATATTTTGAGTTTAGAAAATGAAAGATATTGGCCCTCGGAACAACAAATTTTGAGGGGAAGAAAACGAAAGATTGTAATAGGAAATTTCTTGGTTAGAAAACGATCTATTTTGATTCTGGTAAAAGACAGATTTTGAGACGAGAAACTGATTTTGAATTCAGGAAACAAAACATTTTGCGCTTGAAGACGAAAAATTTAGAGGCCAGAACGAAAATAGAGAAAAAACCTAAATTATGAGGTGATAAAGCAACAGGATCCAGTTCGTGATAGCGACAGATTTTAGAGGCATTATACCGAGATATTTTGAGTTTAAAAAATGAAAGATATTGGTCCTCGGTACAATAAATTTTGAGGGAAGAAAGCGAAAGATTGTGATGCCAGAAAATAGCAGATTTCGTGTTTGGAAAACGATACATTTTGGTTCTGCTAAAGGATAGATTTTGAGACGAGAAACTGATTTTGAATTCAGGAAACAAAACACTTTGGGCTTGAAGACGAGAAATTTTAAGGCAAGAATACAAAAAGAGCTAGCAGATTTCGTGTTTGGAAAACGATACATTTTGATTCTAGTAAACAACAGATTTTGAGAGGAGAAACTGATTTTGAGTTCAGAAAACTCATTTTGGACTTGGAAGACTGAAAGATTTTAAAGATCGCAAAAAGGTAAAGAAACTAAAGGTGAGAAAGCAACAGATTTCGGCTCGTTTTAGCGACAGATTTTGAGGCATGAAAACGTAAGATCACGTGTCGAGAAAACAACAGATTTTGTGTCTGGAAAACGATGGATTTTGATTCTGGTAAATGACAGAAAGTACGAGATTTTGGGCTAGGAAAACGAAAGATTTTGGGTCCAAACAGCGAAATATTTTAAGGCAAAGAGGTGACAAATCAAAATCGTCGGATATAAAAGTTATGAATTTCGAATTGTAAAAAGGACAGATTTTGAGATGAGAAGGGAATAGTTGACTTCAGGCCCCTAAAAACACCAGATTTTGTAGTTTGTGGTTAGAAATCCGAAGGTCAGTTAAGAAGACACAAATTTTGTGGCAAATAATCCGAAGAATGTTAAGAAGACAACTAATTTCAAGTCTGTAAGACAGAATATTTTGACTCTAACGGACTTTGAGACGAAAGGGTGAGCGGTTGGGTTCATAAAACGACAAATATTAACCCCTGAAAACCCCTAGAAACCCAAACATTCTTAGTCAAAAAAGACTAGAAAGTCCGGAAGACTATAGATTTTGGCTCTTCAAAACAGATTTTAGAAAAAGGTGAGAGATTGGGATCAAGATTTTGGATACCGAAAACTATGGATTTTAAGGCAAGAAGACCAAAGATTAAAAGGCGAAAAAGAAAAATTTGAGAAAAAGGTGGAAATTTTGAAAATAAATCCACAATGTAATTTTCTTGAAATTTCGAGAAAAAATCGACATTTCCAGACTAAACCTGTTTTTTAAGAAAATATAAAAAATGAAAACCTCTCAGTCTCAACATTTCGAGAAAGTAGATAAAATTTCGGAAGTAAAGTGAAAGCTTTAATTCGAAAATATAAAAAGAATTACGATTGCTGAAACTTTAGAAAAAAGTAAAATTAAAAATATAATTTTAAAATCGGGAAAAAAAAATTCAAAATTTGGAAATGTCACATTAGAAAAACTTAGGGAATATAAATTCGTTCCCAGATAAAAATCGAATTTCCTTTTTAGGCTCCTATCAATTTAATTCATTAACTTTTATTTACAAAGACCAGTTTTGGGGAAATTGTTATCGAGTCAAAATTTCTACAAAAAGTCGAAAATTTGAAGTTGGTTTCAGAGACTTCTGTATCTGCAAAGTTGCAAGCTATAACACATTCAGGAGTTTCGTGTTAAGTGTGCGATTATCGACGGTTTCAGCAGATTATTTATTCATTGGGCTTAAAGTGGGACCTGCATACAACATTTCCATAATCTCCGACAGTCAGTCACCTAAATATTTACCGTAGCGTGTTGTTTTCATAAAATTCTATTATGTATTTTCGTTATGGAAACTGATAAATCATTTCTAGCGTGCACGAACTGGGCGCGCATAAGTAGAAGACTCCGTTTTTATTAACATATATTAACTGTAATGAAAAATTTTATTCAGAACTATGAAATCAAAAAAAAAAAAGTTTCGCAAGATATTAAGTCATAACAATGGATTATTAAGAGAATTATCAATTTACTAAGCGAGTTTTATTATGATAGATCCTGAAAGTTGAAATTGGGTGGAGGCTTTTAAAACGAAAAAATATCTTTATTCATGTTGTTACTGACTGTCTTTTTACGTTATCCATTAGGAATATTAAAAAAACATTCGCTGGTAAAAGCATAAAGTCCCAGGACTTTTGCTCTTTCACTCGATTTGTCCAATATCTCAAGTGAAACGCAGTATTATCTCCGGTGTCTATCGATTAAGTCTCGAAATTCAGCGCACTCGATTTAATTCACCACACGTATACCAAATTTTATTGAGTGCAACTAAGGCAAAATCTGGCCTAATTGATCTACATACAGTTTGTCGACATATTTGATTCTCTTTCTATTTTTTTCTCGCTATCTATTTCCCTCGGATTCCAGTTTTTCATTAACTCCATTTTTTCGCCTCAATGTCTGTCATTTTTTTCGTCTCAAAAATTTTCCTTTTTCGCCTCTTAATCTTTGGCTTTCTTGCCTTAAAATCCATCGTTTTCAGTATCCAAAATCTTGGACCCATCTCTCACCTTTTTAAAATCTGTTTTGAAGAGCCAAAATCTATAGTCTTCCGGACTTTCTAGTCTTTTTTGACTAAGAATGTTTGGGTTTCTAGGGGTTTTCAGGGGTTAATATTTGTCGTTTTATGAACCCAACCGCTCACCCTTTCGTCTCAAAGTCCGTTAGAGTCAAAATCTTCTGTCTTACAGACTTGAAATTAGTTGTCTTCTTGAGCGTTCTTCGGATTATTTGCCACAAAATTTGTGTCTTCTTAACTGACCTTCGGATTTCTTACCACAAACCACAAAATCTGGTGTTTTCAGGGGCCTGAAGTCAACTATTCCCTTCTCATCTCAAAATCTGTCCTTTTTACAATTCGAAATTCATAACTTTTATATCCGCCGATTTTGATTTGTCATCTCTTTGCCTTAAAATATTTCGCTGTTTGGACCCAAAATCTTTCGTTTTCCTAACTCAAAATCTCGCACTTTCTGTCATTTACCAGAATCAAAATCCATCGTTTGTTTTCCAGACACAAAATCTGTTGTTTTCTCGACAAGTGATCTTACGTTTTCATGCCGCTAAAACGAGCCGAAATCTGTTGCTTTCTCACCTTTAGTTTCTTTACCTTTTTGCGATCTTTAAAATCTTTCAGTCTTCCAAGTCCAAAATGAGTTTTCTGAACTCAAAATCAGTTTCTCCTCTCAAAATCTGTTGTTTACTAGAATCAAAATGTATCGTTTTCCAAACACGAAATCTGCTAGCTCTTTTTGTATTCTTGCCTTAAAATTTCTCGTCTTCAAGCCCAAAGTGTTTTGTTTCCTGAATTCAAAATCAGTTTCTCGTCTCAAAATCTGTCCTTTAGCAGAACCAAAATGTATCGTTTTCCAAACACGAAATCTACTATTTTCTGGCATCACAATCTTTCGCTTTCTTCCCTCAAAATTTGTTGCACCGAGGACCAATATCTTTCATTTTCTAAACTCAAAATATCTCAGTATAATGCCTCTAAAATCTGTCGCTATCACGAACTGGATTCTGTTGCTTTATCACCTCATAATTTAGGTTTTTTCTCTCTTTTCATTCTGGCCTCTAAATTTTTCGTCTTCAAGCGCAAAATGTTTTGTTTCCTGAATTTAAAATCAGTTTCTCGTCTCAAAATCTGTCTTTTGCCAGAATCAAAATAGATCGTTTTCCAACCAAGAAATCTGCTATTTTCTGGCACCACAATCTTTCGTTTTCTTCCCCTCAAAATTTGTTGTTCCGAGGGCCAATACCTTTCATTTTCTAAACTCAAAATATCTCGATATAATGCCTCCAAAGTCTGTCGTTATCACGAATCGGATTCTGTTGCTTTATCACCTCATAATTTAGGTTTTTTCTCTCTTTTCGTTCGGGCCTCTAAATTTTTCGTCTTCAAGCGCAAAATGTTTTGTTCCTTGAATTCAAAATTAGTTTCTCGTCTCAGAAATCTGTCGTTTACCAGAATCAAAATACAAGGTTTTCCAGACCCGAAATCTGCGCTTTTCTCGCCTCGTAATCTTTCGTTTTCCTCCCTCAAAATCTGTCGTTTTCACACATGTTTCGTTTTCTGAAGGCAAAATTTCGCTTTCGCGTCTCAAAATCTGTCGCTTTCACGAATTGAAATCTGCTACTTTTCACCCTAAATTTCTTTGCGCTTCTTTAATCTTTCGATTTCTTGCCATCAAATATATCGTTTTCTGGGACCAAAATCTTTCGTTTCCTGGGACCAAAATCTTTCGTTTTCTGGGACCAAAATCTTTCGTTTTCAGGGACCAAAGTCCTTAGTTTTCTGCGACCAAAATATTTCGTTTTCTAAGACCAAAATCTTTCCTTTTCTGAAATACATGTTTCTCGCCCTTTTATTTCAAAATCTTTTTTTTTTCTTGATTATAAATCTGTTACGCCTCTTATTTTTCTCTTTTGGCCCTTTTATTCTTTCGATTTCTTGAATTAAAATTTTCTGTTTCTTTGGGACCAAAATTTGTCGTTGTTACAACTCGAAATTTATAACTTTTATATGCGACGATTTTGATTGGTCATCTCCATCTTTCCGCCTTAAAATATTTCGCTGTTTGGACCCAAAATCTTTCGTTTTCAGGGACCAAAGTCCTTAGTTTTCTGCGACCAAAATATTTCGTTTTCTAAGACCAAAATCTTTCCTTTTCTGAAATACATGTTTCTCGCCCTTTTATTTCAAAATCTTTTTTTTTCTTGATTATAAATCTGTTACGCCCCTTAATTTTCTCTTTTGGCCCTTTTATTCTTTCGATTTCTTGAATTAAAATTTTCTGTTTCTTTGGGACCAAAATTTGTCGTTGTTACAACTCGAAATTTATAACTTTTATATGCGACGATTTTGATTGGTCATCTCCATCTTTTTGCCTTAAAATATTTCGCTGTTTGGACCCAAAATATTTCGTTTTCCTAACTCAAAATCTAGCACTTTCTCGTCTTGGAATCTATCATTCACCAGAATTAAAATCCATCGTTTTCGAGACACGAAATCTGCTATTTTCTCGCCTCGTAATCTTTCGCACTCTTCTCTCAAAATTTTTCTTCCAAGGGCCAATACCTTTCATTTTCTTAATCCAAAATATTTCGCTATAATGCCTCCAAAATCTGTCGTTATCACGAACCGAAATCTGTTGCTTTCTCACCTCATAATTTAGGTTCTTTCTCTTTTTGCGTTCTTGCCCTAAACTCTCTCGTCTTCAAGTCCAAAGCGTTTTGTTTGCTGAACTCAAAATCAGTTTCTCGTCTTAAAATTTGTCGTTTACTAGAATCAAAATATAGGGTTTTCCAGACTCGAAATCTGCTCTTTTCTCGCCTCGTAATCTTTCGTTTTCTTCCCTCAAAATCGGTTGTTTTCAGGGGTAACATGTTTTGTTTTCTGAAGGCAAAATTTCGCTTCCTCGCCACAAAATCTGTCGTTTTCACGAATTGTAATCTGCTACTTTTTCACCCCAAATTTCATCCTTTCGCTTCTTTAATATTTCGATGTCTTGCCTTCAAATATATCGTTTTCTGGGACCAAAATCCTTCGTTTTCTGGGACCAAAATCTTTCGTTTTCTGGGACCAAAATCCTTCGTTTTCTGGGGCCAAAATCTTTCGTTTTCTGGGACCAACATTTTTCGTTTTTTGGGACCAAATCTTTCCTTTCCTGAAATGAATGTTTCTCGCCCTTTTATTTCAAAATCTGTCTTTTTTTTATTAGAAACCTGTTACGCTCCTTTATTTTGTCTTTTGGCCTTTTTATTCTTTCGATTTCTTGCCTTAAAACCTTCTGTTTCTTTGGGACCAAAATTTGTCGTTGTTACAACTCGAAATTTATGACTTTTATATCCGAGGATTTTGATTGATCATCTCTATCTCTTTGCCTTAAAATATTTCGCTGTTTGGACCCAAAATCTTTCGTTTTCCTAACTCAAAATCTCGCACTTTCTCGTCTTGGAATCTATCATTCACCAGAATTAAAATCCATCGTTTTCCAGACACGAAATCTGCTATTTTCAGGCCTCGTAATCTTTCGTACTCTTCTCTCAAAATTTTTCTTCCAAGGGCCAATACCTTTCATTTTCTTAACTCAAAATATCTCACTATAATACCTCCAAAATCTGTCGTTATCACGAACCGAAATCTGTTGCTTTCTCACCTCATAATTTAGGTTGTTTATCTTTTTGCGTTCTTGCCTTAAACTCTCTCGTCTTCAAGCCCAAAATGTTTTGTTTGCTAAACTGAAAATCAGTTTCTCGTCTTTAAATCTGTCGTTTACTAGAATCAAAATATAGGTTTTTCCAAACACGAAATCTGCTCTTTTCTCGCCTCATAATCTTTCGTACTCTTCTCTCAAAATTTTTCTTCCAAGGGCCAATACCTTTCATTTTCTCAACTCAAAATATCTCGCTATAATTCCTCCAAAATCTGTCGTTATCACGAACCGAAATCTGTTGCTTTCTCACCTCATAGTTTAGGTTCTTTCTTTTTTGCGTTCTTGCCTTAAACTCTCTCGTCTTCAAGCTCAAAGTGTTTTGTTTGCTAAACTGAAAATCAGTTTCTCGTCTTAAAATCTGTCGTTTACTAGAATCAAAATATAGGGTTTTCCAGACCCGAAATCTGCTCTTTCTTCGACTCGTAATCTTTCATTTTCCTCCCCCAAAATCTGTTGTTTTCGGGAGTAACATGTTTCGTTTTCTTCAAATGTTCAAGGTTTTGTCCACCATCGTCTCCTCGTCTTCAAAATCTTTGGTGATTCAGATTCAAACTAATTCGTTTTCTAGGTTCAATATCTGAACACATATTGTTTGGGTTTCTAAGAGCTCAAGATTGGTTCTTTTCTCAATTAACGATCTCTCGTTGGGATTTGGTATGATGAAGACTTCTACGGCCAGACTCAGTAAAAGAATGCTTCTTCCGGGAGATATTCATGTCACAGAACTACCAAGTGTTCAAGGTTTTGCCCACCATCTTCATCTTCAAAATCTTTGGTCATCCAGATTCAAACTAATTCGTTTTCTGGGCTCCTTATGTAATGATTTGTGAACCCAAATTGTTTGGGTTTGTAGGAGCTCAAGATTGGTTCTTGTTTCAATTTACAATCTCACTGAGGTTGGCTATGATAACGAATGCTTCCATGACCAGACTAAAAGGGGAGGGAAATGACCATGTCAAAGAGCTGTCAAGTGTTCGAGGTGTTGCCCAACATCGCAGGGGGTTTCTTCAGGAAGAAAAAAAATAATAAATGACATTACAACAAAATATAAGGAAAATATACATAAGTTTGGTGGAACGGACTAGCCCTTGGTTATCTCCAAAAATCGAAATACATACCTTGTCCCCTAGAACCAAGCCAAACTATCATCTTCAGAGAGATACTATCTCTCTGAAGATGATAGTTTGGCTATCAAAACCGCTTAGAACAACCATTGTTGTTTTTTAATCTTTCGTGGTTTCAGGGAACAAGATTTGTATTTCAATTTTTGAAAATATACAAGAAAAGAAGAGAAAAAAACCGAATTCAAAACACCAGAGCAAGGTAACTCAATATGTCCAGAGGCGAAGCCCGTTTGAAATGAAAATGGTACAAAGACCAAGAGTGTTTATAGACAGAAGAGCATGATAATTCAGTATATCCACCATTCGAGAGGCGAAACTCTTCAGAAAATTAACAATCCAAATGGCACACACTACAAGACAGAATAGGGTTGCGGTTGTGGTTCAGAATTTATGTGTTTAGATGCTTTTCCTTTCAGGTTATTTTTTTTTCAGCACTCAAATTCATCACCTCAAAATTTTGAACCTTTGGGATCAGTTTTTGGGGCTCATCATATTTTTTTTTTAAAAATTCTGACATTTTTGAATATGTCAATTTTTTTGTTTTGAAAACTAGCTTCAAAAATTTCATTTAATTTAAAAATTTTAATTTTTTAAATATCATTTTTTTTTCTTTTTTAAAATTTCGATTTTTGAAAATTCGATTTTTCTTTGATAATTTGAGACTTCAAAAATTCCGATTTTTTTAAAAATGTTGTTTTTTTTAAAGTTTGGTGTTTTTTCCAAATTTTTCCTTTTTGAATTTACGACTATTCTTCAAAACTTCAACTTTCTTAAAAATTTCCAACCTTTTCAAAATTTCGCTTTTTTTAAATATAGTTGAACTGCAAAAGCATCTTTTGTTTGGAAAGTTTACGTAGAAAAAAAATCCCAAACCACAAATTATGTTGTGCCAGTATGAAGGTCGAATTATCCGGAAACTCGAAATGTGTGAGGTCGAATTAACGGAGTATGTATTTACTTTCCTAAAAAGCTCAACTTTCAATAAGCTTTTTTCAAAATTTTTGAATTTTAAATTTTCGACTTTTTTCAAACTTTTTATCTGAAAATTTGGAATCATTTTAAACATGACTGAGAGAAGGGGTGGATATTTTAGAATGACGTAATTTTTAAAGAAAGTTAAAATTTTCAAAATTAGTCGAAATTTTTAATAGTCCAAATTTTCTATAAAAATCGAATTCAATTTCCAAAAAGTTTATATTTTGATATGTCTATATTTTCAGTAGAAGACGGTATTAAAAAAAAAAGTAGGAATTTTAAAAAAGGCGCCGAAATTCCAAAAAAAAATCGAGAAAAGTCCAGGTTTGAAAAAAAATGTATCAAAAATATTTAAAATTTGACGTCAGACAGGGTAGTACTATAGGGGCCCGCGCGTACAATAGACGGAACGTTGGGCCTCATAAGTGCCCCTGGGCCCGAAAATTCTTTAGCCGGACCTGTCTCATAATTCTGAGTTTCGCTGTCCTACAAAAATATAAAAGTTTCTTCAAATGTCGATTTTAAGCTCTAAATTTTAAAACATTCTTATCGTTGCGATTTTTGTTGAAAATTTTAGTTTTAAACCAGAAATGTCGCCATTTTTCTCCAAATTCCCAAATTTTGTTATTCATTTTAAACTTATTTCGTAAAATTCCTACCTTGCCTTGACAATTTGTTAGAGAAAAATAATCTGGGGTGGGGAAATATTAATAGACACGCAGACGGCTGAACGGGGTGAACGATTTGGGCAGGGGCTGCTTTTTACTGTTAATGCAGTACTATATAATGTACCAAGTACACTCTGTTTGTTTCAGATGTAACGGTGGAGTACTACAGGGGACTCGTCAACATTACCTTGCCTCTCCCCGGTAGAGAAGAAAAGGTTGTTTTCGCCTTGAAACCCATCACGCATTGCGTGGGTGATTTTCGAAATATGATCGAACACGAAGACAAAAAAGTGGAAAAAGTGATATTTAAACGATGTGATGGTACAGTGATCGCGTCTTCCAATACGATAGAATCGTTATTAGATGACGATTTTAGGTTAATCGTGAACGATAAAAGCTACAATGTCAGCACGCCCAAACCCGAACGGTTAGCTGCTGGGACCGAAGTAGAAAAGTACGTTTTCAAATTATTATTTTTTTTTTTCGAGAACTTTGAAACGTAATATTTACTAAAGTACATTTTTAATAAATTCGTTCTTAGTCTCAGCATGTTTCGGCTTCTGTCAACATCCCCCCCCCTCAATCTATCGTTTGGTAGACTGTTCGCAGCTATATCTAGCGTTACCCGCCCCAGGATCTTTATATTTTTACTAGCCGTGTACCTAATGAGATTTGTCACTGGTCAGTGACGTATTTTATGTTTGGTTTTATCCAATTTTATATTTGATTCGTGCTTAAGGAATGAACTTTAATAATGAATCGTTTTATTCATCGAAGGTAACCCGCATAAAATTTGATGACCATTTTTACCCTTTTAGAGGCGGATTTAAAAAATCCTCTCTCAGTGCACACCTAGGTTTTAAAGCGAACACCTTTGCGAAAATTCGTGTTTCTAGACCCACAGGTTTAGGCTGCGTGTCGTCTGTTACTCGGTACCAAATAGTACTTTGAAAACATTTTTTTTATTCTTTTATTGATCAACTTTAACATCTTTTTAAATATAGATTTGGAAATAAAATTTCGCAGCTCGCCCCACAGTTCCGAAATATTTTAACGTTTCCTCTGTGTGCTGAAATTTTCTATTTACTCTATACTAAGATATGTCATATACTTGGAAAGTGATAATTTGTTTCTTGTTTGCACGAAGCAGTAAAGATATAATCATCAGCTTTCGGGCGCTTTCGTGAATGGGCGCAACTAATAGAAAACCCTGGCGCCCTATCAAATTTATGTTTAAAATATTTGGGTCAGGAGGGCGTTTTTCGGATCTTGATAAAATACATAGAGCAGATCCGGCTTCGAATTTATCGGGTTTTCTCCTTTAATCCACTACACATTCCTACGCATTTTACCGAAAACGTGCTTTAGTTCAAACTTCGTTAGAAAAAGGGGGTCAAAAATCTCCATTTATCGACGAACTGCCATCCACTTCGGGGATCTGACCACTTTGATTAAAGCTGCAATATTTATTTTTTGCCCCAAAACCAGACATAACTAGCTAAATTTATGCAACACAATCGTGACATTTGTTTTCTCAAAATTTCAAATTTAAACCTTTAGTTGTTTTCATCCCCAAAAATTTCAAATTTAAGTTGGGAGTTAAGGACTTTTTCTAATCGTTTTCAGTTTTGTTTTTCTAAATTTCATTTTTGTTCTCAAAATTTCGACCACCTCAATTTTTTTTTTTAAATACTGCTTTTATTTCTTAATTGACTTGAAACTTAGAATTTTGATTGTCCATCAATTTTGATTTATTTTGAAATTTTCAGTCATAATGTCAAAAAATTCGATTTTTTCGCCAGACCTGTTGCTTCTTTTTGACAATTTTGAAGTGTTGCTACTGCAATTTTCGACTCTGTCTAGAAATTTACGATTTAAAAAAAAATTGAAAAGGGGTCAAAATTTTGGGAAAAGTTGAACCTTTGGAAAAAGTGGAAGGTTTAACATGTTGAAATTTTTGGCTACAAAGTCAAAATTAAGAAAAAATGGAATTTTCAAAGAAAAAGTACCTAAATTTTTTCCAAAAAAGTAAAAATTTGGAGAAATCAAAATTTTACGAAAAAGACTAAAAATTTTTCCCCAAAACCTTTGCTTTTTTTGGCGATTTTAAAGTTTTATTACCTTTTGAAAAGGGGTCAAAATTTTTGGAAAACATTGGTTTTGAAAAAAGTGGAAGGTTTAAAATGTTGAAATTTCTATCTGCAAGTCAAAATCCGAAAAAAAAGGAATTTTCAAAAAGGTGCCCAACACTTTTCCACAAAATTAAAAATTTAGAGAAATCAAAATTTTACGAAAAGAGCTGAAAATTTTTCCTCAAAACTTTTGCTTCTTTTTGGCAATTTTAAGGCCTTGATACTTTTTCAAAATTTCGACTTTTTCTAGAAATTTCGATTTTTTTGTAAATT
Organism: Dastarcus helophoroides; assembly: GCA_028583605.1. NCBI lineage: Eukaryota > Metazoa > Arthropoda > Insecta > Coleoptera > Bothrideridae > Dastarcus > Dastarcus helophoroides. The sequence continues at coordinate 11,444,510 of CM053336.1, read as the reverse complement.
TTGAAAAGGGATCAAAATTTTGGAAACAACTTGAACCTTTAAAAAAAGTGAAAGGTTTCAAATGTTGAAATTTCTATGCATAAAGTCAAAAGCCGAAAAAAAATGAAATTTTGGAAAAGAAGTACCTAAAATTTTTCCAAAAAATTAAAAATTTGCAGAAATCAAACTTTTACGAAAAAGGCTGAAAGTTTTACCCCAAAACTTTTGCTTCTTTTCGGCAATTTTAAAATCTTATTACTTCTTGAAAATGTCGATTCTAGAAATTTCGATTTTTTTTAAATTTTGAAAATGAGTCAAATTTTTGGAAAAAAATAGAACTTTTGAAAAAGTGGAATTTTTAAAATGTTGACATTTCTATCTACAAAGTCAAAATCCGAAAAAGATTGAGGTTTTCAAAAAAAGTACCTAAAATGTTTCCAAAAATTGAAGAATTTGGAAAATCAACATTTTACGAAAAAGCCTGAACATTTTTTCCCCAGAACTTTTGCTTCTTTTTAACAATTTTAAAGTATTGTTACTTTTTGAAAATGTCGACTCTCTCTAGAAATTTCGATTTTTTTTTAATTTTGAAAGGGGGTCAAAATTTTGGAAAAAAGTTGAACCTTTAAAAAAGTGGAAGTGTTGAAATTTCTATGTATTTCTATGTAAGTCAAATACCGAAAAAAAAATGAAATTTTCAAAAAAAAGTACCTAAAATGTTTCCAAAAATTAAAAAAATTGGAGAGATCTAAATTTTACGAAAAACGCTGAACATTTTTCCCCAGAACTTTTGCTTCTTTTTGGCAATTTTAAAGTTTTGTTACTTATTGAACTTTTGAAAAAAGTGGAAGTTTTAAAATGTTGACATTTCTATCTACAAAGCCAAAATCCGAATAAAAATGGAATTTTCAAAAAAAAAAGTACCTAAAATTTCTCCAAAAATCAAAATTTTACGAAAAAGGCTGAAAATTGTTCACCAAAACTTTTGCATCTTTTAGGCAATTTTAGTCTTGTTACTTTTTGAAAATTTCGACTTTTTTCTAGAAATTTCGATCTTTTTTTTGGTTTTGAAAGGGGGTCAAAATTTTGTAAAAAAGTGGAAGGTTTAAAATGTTGAAATTTCTATCTACAAAGCCAAAATCCGAATAAAAATGGAATTTTCAAAAAAAAGTACCTAAAAGTTTTCCAAAAATCAAAATTTTACGAAAAAGGCTGAAAATTTTTCTCTTTGCTTCTTTATGGCAATTTTTAAGTCTTGTTACTTTTTGAAAATTTCGACTTTTTTCTAGAAATTTCGATCTTTTTTTAGTTTTGAAAGGGGGTCAAAATTTTGTAAAAAAGTGGAAGGTTTAAAATGTTGAAATTTCTATGTAGAAAGTCAAAATCCGGATATAAATGGAATTTTCAAAAAAAAGTAGCAAACATTTTTCCAAAAATCAAAATTTTACGAAAAAGGCTGAATATTTTTCTCTTTGCTTCTTTATGACAATTTTTAAGTCTTGTTACTTTTTGAAAATTTCGACTTTTCTAGAAATTTTCTATCTTTTTTTAGTTTTGAAAGGGGGCCAAAATTTTGGAAACAAGTGGAAGGTTTAAAATGTTGAAATTTCTATGTAGAAAGTCAAAATCCGGATGAAAATGGAATTTTCAAAAAAAGTAGCAAATATTTTTTCAAAACTCAAAATTTTAGGGTGAAAATTTTTCCCCAAAATTTTTGCTTCTTTTTGCCAATTTTAAAGTCTTATTACTTTTTGAAAATTTCGACTTTTTCTAGAAATTTCGATTTTTTTAAAATTTTGAAAACGGGTCAAAATTTTGGGAAAAAGTTGAACCTTTTAAAAAAGTGGAAGGTTTAAAATGTTGAAATTTCTATCTACAAAGCCAAAATCCGAATAAAAATTAAATTTTCAAAAAAAAAGTACCTAAAATTTTTCCAAAAATCAAAATTTTACGAAAAAAACTGAACATTTTTCTCCAAAACTTTTGCATCTTTTAAACAATTTTAAAGTGTTGTTACTTTTTGAAAATTTCGACTTTTTCTAGAAATTTCGATTTTTTTTTAATTTTGGAAACGGGTCAAAATTTTGGGAAAAAGTTGAACCTTTGAAAAAAGTTTAAGCTTTAAAATGTTGAAATTTCTATCTACAATGCCAAAATCCGAATAAAAATGGAATTTTCAAAAAAAAAGTACCTAACAATTTTCCAAAAATCAAAATTTTACGAAAAAGCCTGAAAATTTTTCCCCGAAACTTTTGCTTCTTTATGGCAATTTTTAAGTCTTGTTACTTTTTGAAAATTTCGACTTTTTTCTAGAATTTTCGATCTTTTTTTAGTTTTGAAAAGGGGTCAAAATTTCGGAAAAAAGTGGAAAGTTTAAAATGTTGAAATTTCTATGTATAAAGTTAAAACCCGGATAAAAATGAAATTTTCAAAAAAAAGTAGCAAAAATTTTTCCAAAAATCAAAATTTTACGAAAAAGGCTGAAAATTTTTCCCAAAAACTTTTGCTTCTTTATGCCAATTTTAAAGTCTTGTTACTTTTTAAAAATTTCGACTTTTTCTAGAAATTTCGATTTTTTTAAAAATTTTGAATAGGGATCAAAATTTTGTAAAAAGTTGAACTTTTGAAAAAAGTGGAAGGTTTAAAATGTTCAAATTTCTATCTACAAACTCAAAATCCAAAAAAAAAATGAAATTTTTAAAGAAAAAGTGCCTAAAATTTTTCCAAAAAAGTAAAAATTTCGAGAAATCAAAATTTTACGAAAAAGGCCGCAAATTTTTCCCCAAAACTTTTACTTCTTTTTGGCAATTTGTTAAAAAAGTAACTTGTTCCAAAAATTCAAAACAAAAAATTAAAAATTTCCAGAAACCAAAATTTTGCAAAAATGTTGACCTTTTCCTGAAGTTTGACTTTTGGAAATTTTGACCATTTTTCAGAATTTTGACATTCTAGAAATTTGTTTTTTTTTATTTTCTCCCTTTTTGAAAATTTCGATTTTTCAACTTTTGACTTTTCTAAAATTCGACTTTTCCAATGTTTCGAATTTTTCCCAATTTTGACTTTGTTCGAGGTTTTGAACTTTTTGGAAATTTGCACATTTGTCAACATTTGGACAATTTTTATAAATTTTACATTTTCAAAATTTCTACATCTTTTTTTGACTTTCGGTAATTTTTAGTTTAGACCATTTTTTGAAAATGTCGATCTTGTTGAAAATGTGCCTATCCTCAAAATGTCGATTGTCTGCATATCGACATTTCTCATTTTGAAAACTTTGGTTTTTCAACTTCTTATTTTTCTAAAATGTCGAACTTTTTTCAATTTTGGGTTTTTTCGAAGTTTTGACTTTTTGGAAATGTTGACATTTTTCAAGATGTGGAGAATTTTAGAAAATTTGCACTTTTGCAAAATTTCTTTTGAAAATTTTTTACTTTTCCGTAATTTTTGGTATTGATTTTTTTGAAAAACTGGATTTTAAAAATTTTGCCCATTTTTAAAATTTAAACTTTTTTGAAAATGTCAATTTTTTTTCAAAATTTGGGCTCGTTTTAGAAAGTTAATTTCTTAGCATCATTATTTTGACTTTTATTCTCAATTTTAACTTTCAGTTTTGATTTTTTTGAACATTTTGATTTTTTTCTAAAACTTGGCTTTTTTTTGAAAATTTTGCCTTTCGAATTTCCGATTTTTTTTTGAAAATTCCTCTTTAGTGACTTATTTTAAAAATTTTATTTTTTTGAACTTTTTAACCTTTTTAAAATTTCGGTTTTTTTCCAAGATTTCGAATTTTTTATCGAAATTTTAAACTATTTTAAAAATTTTAATTTTTTATTGGAAGTTCTGACTTTTTTGAAAATATCGACTTTTGGTCAAAATTTCAATTAGTCTATCAAATTTTTACGTATTATTTCATCATATTTCCATTATATTTCAAAAAAAGTGTTCAAATTTAAAAAAAAATAGAATTTTTCAAATAGTCGACATTTACAAAATAGTCGAAATTTTGGAGTCGAATTTTTTTTAAAATCAAAATTTTTAAAATGTTGCAATTTTAAGAGTCGAAATTTAAAAAGAAAATCAAAATTTAGGAAAAATAAAAACTTTCGAAAAAAAATCGAAAGTTTTAAAAGACGAAATTCTTAAAGAAAACAAATTAATAACTAAAATTCTTCAAGAAAATTAAAATTTTTAAAAAAGTACGCTACAAAAAGGTCGAGATTTTCAGAAAAGGTCAACATTTTGAAAAATAACAATTTCTTGAATAAATGAAAATGTTTAAAAAAAGACGAATTTTTCAAATGAATTCAAAATTACAAAAAAGTCAAAGCTTTAAAGAATCGAATTTTTTTAAAAAATTAAAGTTTTGAAAAAGGTCAAAATTTAGAAATTTAGAAAAAAGGTCAAATTTCATCGTTTTTGAAAATTTGCTTTTTCTAAATTTAGAATTTTTCAATCAAATTTTAAAATTTAAATGTTTACGTATTATTTTGCCGTATTTTCATACAAGTAATTTCAAAAAAAGAATTCAAAAATTTGAATTGTCGCAATTTTCAAAAAGAGAATTTTTCAAATAGACGACATTTACAAAATAGTCGAAATTTTGGCGAATCGAATTTTCAAAATATACAAAGTTTTAAAAATGTTGCTATTTTGAGGTTCAATATTTAAACAGAAAATAAAAATTTAGAAAAAAGTAACAACTTTTGAAGAAAAAAATCGAAATTTGGAAAAGTCGAAGTTTTAAAAAAGTTGATATTGTTGAAACAATTGATATTTTCAAAAAAAGTAGACCAGAAAAAAGTCGACATTTTCAGAAAAGGACAAAATTTCGGAAAATACCGATATCTTGAGCAAATGAAAATGCTTAAAAGAGTCGAATTTTTCAAATGAAGTGAGAAAACTACAAAAAGGTCAAAATTTTAAAGAATTGAAATTTAAAAAAATCAAAATTTTGAAAAAGGTTAAAATTTTGAAATAGGTTAAAATTTTGGAATTTGGAAAATGGTTAAATTTTAACTTGTTTGAAAATTTAATTTTTCAAAATTCATGTTTTCAATCAAATTTCAAAATTCAAATTTTTACGTATTATTTTGCCGTATTTCCCTACATATTAAATTTCAAAAAAATCTAGAAAGTTTGAATTGTCGAAATCTCAAAAACGGAATTTTCAAATGGTCGACATTTACAAGATAATTAAAATTTTGGCGAGTCGAAATTTTCAAAAAAATCTAAAGCTTTAAAAATGTTGCTACTTTGAAAGTCGAAATTTAAAAAGGAAATCTAAACTCAGAGAGAAATAAGAACTTTTAAAAAAATCGAAATGCTGAAAAGTCGAAGTTTTCAAAGAGGGGACATTTTCAAAAAATTGAAATTTAAAAAAATTAGACTACAAAAAAGTCGAGATTTTCAAAAAAGGTTAAAATTTCGAAAAATACCGATGTTTTGAAGTAAGTGAAAATGCTTAAAAAATTGGAATTTTTCACATGAAGTCAAAATTACAAAAAGTCAAAATTTTAAAGAATCGAAATTTTAAAAACTCGAAATTTCAAAATAAATTTATTTTTTAAATAAAATTTTGAAAAAGGTTTAAACTTTGAAATTTAGGTCAAATTTCAGCTTTTTTCGAAAATTTGATTTTTGAAAATTTGACTTTTCAAAATTCGACCTTTTCTTTGAAAATCGTTATTCTCTTTTTTATAATGAAACTTTTACCATGAAATTATGTCAAAAATTAGGCAAAGGTAACAATTTTCAGTTTTAATTCAAGATTGCAAATTATTTTCAAACATTTTGTTTTAAAAGTTTAAATATTTAGTTTAAAATTGTGAATGAAAACGAAATTTGAATTTAATCTCGGAAAGCTCTAACAATATGGACTGATATTTTCCTTCATTGTTATTAATTTCAACGTCGGATGTCAGTTTGCATTTTAAAGCCTCAATTCTGTTTCAGATTAAACGAAATTAAAACCTTAGTTCATAATTTATACACAGCTTTAAATATCCAAGATCATCAGGTGAAAAAAGAAGTGGAAATGAACGCCGAACTGGAAACTTTATTACAAGAATTGCAACCGTTAGAAGAGGTAAGATACATTCGACTGATGCGCTAATTTTTCCGATTAAAAGGTAAATGTAAATTCGAATGGAAAAAGGGACAGTCGATACATCTATGCGCAGATCACGGGAAAATTTCATGGCCTACGCTGTACTGAAAACCGAAGCAAGTTGCGGTGACCTACTTGGGGCGTAATGGAAAACGGAATTTGGGCAATGCAGATGCATTTGTCATGTATTCATACGCGTTCACTATTTTTACTTATTAATTTTTCGTCCCAAATCTGTCACGAATGGAGATGAATGTTTTCCTGTTGAATCCTAACGTCTTCAGCTTTTCCCCTGTTGGATCAACGTTCACAATAAATCGAACCTTTTCAATTTAAATGCCAACAAATTCGAAAATTTGAGTTTCTAATTAAGTTTAATTTTGGGATTCAGTTTTCTTTTGGAATTTCTACTCTTCTACCATAAATCTGAAATTTGCATTTCGTTTTTGGACGATTTCTTTCTTGTTTGGTGCTCTGAATGTATATTTCAAGCGCTAGGCACTCTTCTTCGGTGGTCTAGCAACTATAAAATGTTGGAAGTTACAAGATTGAATAATAGTAATTTTATAGCACACGTCTTACTGATTTAATATCTCTATTTCCTTAAATGAATTACTTTATTAAGAGAGTAAAATCTTGTATCTTCAAGTCAATATTTATCTTGCTCAAAGTGTACCCTTAATCCAAGTCGAAAACGTTTATAGAAATGTCGATGTTCCAAATCTGTTTGCTCGAGAAATAATAAAATAAATCTACTTCTCTGGCTTTTACGGAAAATAATTTATTGTCGTGAGTGAAAAGCGTTTCAATTTCAGAAGTTTTCGTCGTTAATTTTCAATAGAAACGCCTTTTCTTGTTCGATTAAACCAAGAACTAGGCGAAGTGAAAATATGACTTGATTAATATTCTAACTTGATTCGATATTACCCTTTTCTTGCAACTGATTAATTTCATTAAAATTAATTTAAATAAAGAACTTTCCCTAAGGGACGTCAAAAGGGACCATAGATTGGTTTTTTAGAAAAAAACTTGTTACGATAGGTTATAAGCTCTCTTATTATTATTTTTTTAATGGCTAAACCATTTCCAGATGATTGTCATCAAAATATCTTAAACAATCCTCCCTTTAAAGCCAAAATTTTGCCTTTTTTTGAAAAAGTCGAGATCGATTTTTGCAAAATGTAGATGTTTTTGAAAATTTAAACTTTTTTCGAAATTTTACCATTTTTTCAAATTTTCGATTCCTTTTGAAGCTCCAGTCTTTTATTCGAAATTTCCATTTCTTTCAAAACTTCGACTCTTTTTTTGAAACATTGACTTTTTTCAAAATTTCGATTCCTTTTGAAGCTCCAGTCTGTTATTCGAAATTTCCATTTTTTTCAAAACTTCGACTCTTTTTTTGAAATATTGACTTTCTTCAAAATTTCATTGTTTTGAAAATTGAACAACTCCAAAATTTCGATTTTTAACAAATTTTAGGTTTCCCAAATTTCGATTTTGGTTCTTTTTTGAAACTTTTGTCTCTTTTTCAAAATTCCTACTTTTTTTGATAATCTTAAATTTTTCAAAAATTCGATTTATTTTTGGAAATTAGTACGACTTCGAAAATTTCGATTTCTTTCGAAAATTTATGTTTACATTTTTTTTAATTGCTTCTTTTTGAAATTTTCGACTGTTTTTTAAAATTTCGACTTTTTGAATAATTTAATTTGTTTCATAATTAACATTTTTTTGAAATTTTCGACTATTTTGCAAAATTTCGACTTCTTGAAAAACTTCAATTTTTTTCATAATTTTGACTTTTTAAAAGCCTTGTATTTGAAATATTTTGACTTTGACATTTTCAAAATCATTTACTTTTTACAAAAGTTCTTTTATTTTCGACTTTTCCTTTTAAATTTTCAAATTTTTGTTGAAATTTCGACTAGTTTTCAAAATTTGAACTTTCAAAAATTTCGAATTTTTCAGAATTGAAAGTTTTAGAAAACTAACTTTTTCCAAATTTTGGTTTTTCCAGATGTTTTTGTTTTTTAAATTTCGGTTTTTTTTAAATTTGTCTACTTGTTAAATTTTTATTTTTCAAAAAATTTGTAGTATATTTAAAAAATTTCGTCTTTTTTCCGAAATTGGATTTTTTTTTGGAAAGTAATACTTCAAAAATTCTGATTTCTTCTGAAAATTTATGTTTTTGATCTTCGAATTTTTTTTCAATTTCGCCTTTTTTATATTTTCGCCCATTTTTTAAAATTTCGACTTTTTGATAAATTTAAATTTGTTCACAATTTTCATTTTTTAAACATCTTTTCAAAATGTTGACTTTTATGAGATTTTCGACATTTACTTTTTACAAAATTTCGCCTTCTTTTATTTTCGATTTTTCTTTTCAGGTCTTCCACATTTTTTGAAATTTTCGACGATTTTTCAAAATTTCGACTTCTTGAAAAACTCGAATTTTTTCATAATTTTGACTTTTTAAAAGCCTTGTCTTTGAAATATTTTGACTTTGACATTTTCAAAATCATTTACTTTTTACAAAAGTTCTTTTATTTTCGACTTTTCCTTTTAAATTTTCAAATTTTTGTTGAAATTTCGACCAGTTTTCAAAATTTGAACTTTCAAAAATTTCGAATTTTTCAGAATTGAAAGTTTTAGAAAACTAACTTTTTCCAAATTTTGGTTTTTCCAGATGTTTTTGTTTTTTAAATTTCGGTTTTTTTTTTAAATTTGTCTACTTGTTAAATTTTTATTTTTCAAAAAATTTGTAGTATATTTAAAAAATTTCGTCTTTTTTCCGAAATTGGATTTTTTTTTGGAAAATAATACTTCAAAAATTCTGATTTCTTCTGAAAATTTATGTTTTTAATCTTCGAATTTTTTTTCAATTTCGCCTTTTTGATATTTTCGCCCATTTTTTTAAATTTCAACTTTTTGATAAATTTAAATTTGTTCACAATTTTCATTTTTTAAACATCTTTTAAAAATGTTGACTTTTATGAGATTTTCGACATTTACTTTTTACAAAATTTCGCCTTCTTTTATTTTCGATTTTTCTTTTCAGGTCTTCCATATTTTTTAAAATTTTCGACTATTTTTCTAAATTTCGACTTCTTGAAAAATTCAAATTTTTTCATAATTTTGACTTTTTAAAAGCCTTGTCTTTGAAATATTTTGACTGACATTTCCAAAATCATTTACTTTTTACAAAAGTTCTTCTTTTATTTTCGACTTTTTCTTTTAAATTTTCAAATTTTTGTTGAAATTTCGACCAGTTTTTAAAATTTGAACTTTCAAAAATTTCGAATTTTTCAAAATTGAAAGTTTTTGAAAACTTTAACTTTTTCCAAATTTTGGATTTTCCAGATGTTTTTGTTTTTTAAATTTCGAATTTTTTAAAATTTGTCTTGCTATATTTTTATTTTTCAAAAAATTTTTAGAGTATTTAAATAATTTCGTCTTTTTTCCGAAATTGGATTTTTTTTTTTTTGGAAAGTAATACTTCAAAAATTTTGATTTCTTTTGAAAATTTGTTTTTAATCTTCGATTTTTTTCAATTTCGCCTTTTTGAAATTTTCGACCATTTTCTAAAATTTCTACTTTTGGAAAATTTTAACTTTTTATAAAATGTTCGACATTTACTCTGCATAATTTCGCCCACTTTTACTTTCTATTTTTTTTTTCAGATCTTTAAAATTTTTTGAAATTTTCTTCTAGTTCTCAAAATTTCACCTTTCAAAAATTTAGAGTTTTTCTTAATTTGTAAGTTTTTAAAAATGTTAACTTTTTCCAAATTTTTGATTATTTAGATTTTTTGGTTTTTTAGATTTTGGAGTTTTTTAAAATTTGTCTACTTGTTAAATTCTTATTTTTCAAAAAATTTGTAATACATTGTAAAAATTTTGCCTTCCTTCCAAAACTGGATTTATTTTGGAAATTAATACTTCTACTTAATAATTTCGATTACATTTGTTTTTTAATTTTCCAAATTTTTTCCAATTTCGCCTTTTTGAAATTTTTTACCAGTTTTCAAAATTTCAACTTTTTGAAAATTTTCACTTTTTATGAAATTTTTGACATTTACTTTTTGCAAAATTTCGTCTTCTTCTATTTCCAATTTTTTTCTCAAATCTTCAATTCTTTTTGAAATTTTCGACCAATTCTTAAAATTCCAACTTCCAAAAATTTAAAATTTCGATTACATTTGAAAATTTGTTTTTTAATTTTCCAAATTTTTTCCAATTTCGCCTTTTTGAAATTTTTTACCAGTTTTCAAAATTTCAACTTTTTGAAAATTTTCACTTTTTATGAAATTTTTGACATTTACTTTTTGCAAAATTTCGTCTTCTTCTATTTCCAATTTTTTTCTCAAATCTTCAATTCTTTTTGAAATTTTCGACCAATTCTTAAAATTCCAACTTCCAAAAATTTCGAGTTTTTCAAAATTGGAAGTGTTTGAAAATTTTGACTTTTTCCTTTAATATCATCAACATTTTTTTAAATTTTCGACTGATTTTCAAACAATTTTCAACAATTTCGGGTTTTTCAAAATTTGAAAGTTTTAACTTTTTTCAAATTTTCGATTTTTCAAATTTTTCGTTTATTAAATTTCGGAGTTTTTTAAAATTTGTCTACTTGTTAAATTCTTATTTTTCAAAACATTTGTAATATATTTTAAAAATTTCGTTTTTTTTTCCAAAATTGGATTTTTTTGGAAGTTAATACTTCAAAATTTCGGCTTCTTTCGAACCTTCGACTTTTTTGAACATTTCAAAGGTTGTAGAAGTTTCGATTATTTTTTTGAAAACATCTTCTATAGAATTCAGTTATTGGACATACACGTATGCCTTCCTGACGTTGCTAGAAATTCAAAGTTCATTTCAATGCTCGAATCTGAATCCCTGATTCGGAAACGTACCGCTGGTCTTAAAGTTTCTGTTCCGGCTTAAGAACGGAGATGGAAATTGGGTTTCCAAAAATTCAGCTGCGGTCGACCTTAAGTGGTAAATTTTCCTGATTAGAATGTCGCCGGTTAAACTGAAAGCTTAGCGGCTGTCAAAGTTTTAACATGAGACAACTGAAGTTTTCGTGTTTTCAGAAGAGAATGCAGCTGGAGATAGCGGCGGAAAAAAGAGGAAATTGGCTGGCGTGGGTCGGCCTTGGGTTAATGTCTGTCCAATTCGGCATTTTGGCCCGACTGACCTGGTGGGAGTACTCCTGGGATATCATGGAACCCGTTACATACTTCGTCACCTATGGTACCGCGATGGCCTGCTACGCTTACTACGTACTAACTAGGGAGGAATACATATTGAACACCGTTAGGGATAGACAACATCTTCTAGTTTTACATAAGAAGGCCAAAAAGTTAGGGTTGGACTTGGGGCAGTACAACGCGCTCAGGGAGCGAATCAGCAGGTTGGAGTTCGACTTGCAGCGACTGAGGGACCCGATTAAGATGCGGGTGCCACCGAAGGCGGCGACACCACCGGCGCCGGCGGAAGCTTTACTTAAAGCGGCGATTGCGGGCAAGTCGACCCCAGCGACTGAGGTGGTCACTGCGCAAAAGACGGACGTGTCTAGTGAAGAAATTACGCATAGTTTAGGGACCAAAAAAGAAGACAAAAAAGTGAAAGAGTCTAAAGCACATAGTTAGGATTTAATTCGTTAGGATCTTCAGCTTGATTTCGAGTGCTCAACTTTTGGTCCAATTCTACGATAAGATAGTTGAGTTACTCGTGCCGAGTGCTCTGTATATATAGCGTTTCATATCAATTTTTCAACATTAGCATTTGCACTGATGCCTTAAGCTACTGAATTGTTTGCCATAATTGACGGAGAATTTTTTAAATTTGATGTAATTTTTTTCGAACAACTGAAACTTCTTGAGGCGGTTCGCAGTAATTCCGTCCCTTCTTTCACAGAGTCAACGCCCCTAAAGTTACGTTATTAACTGGTGATGCACAAACGGCTGCGCAACTATACTATAAAATCTCTAAATATTGGCGATACTGCTAGTTCTACCTCTGCTGAAGAGCCTGCGTTTGTCTTATTTTCTATTTTAATGTAATGTGAGTCTAGAATCTATTTGAATGACCCGCACGCTATTATGGTGCTATTTTATTTTGAAGTTCCAAAAGCACTGTATATTTTTGCACTTTTGCTGTGATTATAAGCGCTGTTGAGATATACCTTTGTGAGATTCTTAAACAATCATTTTGCATGTTAGATTTCTAGGCTTTTTATATTTCCTGAGGGAATTTCTTCAACAATCGAGCTTCTAGTATTCAGTCTCGGCTAGTTTAAAGTCGGTTTTTGCAAAGATAATATCGTCAGATTGATATATTTACTATTAGGATCATAATTGCACTTATTTATGACTATTAATAATTTAATTTGCATTTGATACGTTTTATGATTACTGTGGTGCCAAATTTTTTACTTAACTGCTTCCTATCGATCAAAGGCTTAATTAAGGCAACGTTTTCCTCGTTGCTATTTCATAATAGTACTACTTTCCAATCTGTCTCTTCTGTCTTCCATTTTGTTTATCCTAATGTTGCTTCTTCTTTCTAAATAGCCAAGATTACTACTACTAAGTCAAAGTTCCTAGATTAAGTCACTATTCATACAACATGTGTCATTAATTTATTTTACAATAATTTTAAATTTGAGATTATAGTGATAACTTTCAGTTACTATTTAAACGTTGTTTATTGATTTTATTTAAAATATCCATTTGTGAATGTTTTATCTTCTAAATTTTATATATTTTTTGACATTTGTAAATAAACTTATTGTAAAAAAATATTTCAAATATAATATTGTTGCCATTGTCTACTTTTATTTAGAAAAACCGTCTCTCTGAGATAAAATGTTTAGAATACTAGCTATTACCCATGACTTCGTCTGCGAATTTAAATGAATAATTATGATTTATTAGGAAAACTGTCCAAAATGAAAGAAAGTTTTTAAGTTTCTTGATTGATGGATCAGTTTATTTGTTTTAATGTTTTTATTTGTCTCTGCAATAGATGATACTGCCGATTAAATATGCTTTTTTATTTATAAAATTTGTTGCCGTGGCATTCTTTAAAATACAGGAGATTTCTTTTCAGACACGGATTTACCAAAATATGGAAAAAACCGAAATTGGGCTTTCTTCCTAAAATTTGAATTTCTCTTGAAAGCGATCTATTCCCCCTTTTCCCAAATTTCTGCTTTTTCTGAAAATTGCGACCTTTTGTAAACACCACTTTTTAAAAATTTGGAATTGCTTTGCATTATATTCGTCGTTTTTTATGTTTAATTTCGACCTAATTCCAAAAATTCAACATTTTTGCGCAAAATGGGTGATTAGGAATTCAAGATCTTTCATAAACAAGATACAAAAAATTAATTTTTCTTTAAAATTCTTTAATTTTCAATTATTTCAATTTTCTTTTACAATACTAATTTTTCCCTCGAAATTTCGACTGAAAACTATGCGTTTTGTTTTAATTTCGCCATATTCTTCAAAATCGATATCGACTTCAGTTTTCTTTAAATTTCGACTTGTTTCTTAAAATTCATATTTTTTTCTAAATATTGAGGACTTTATTTTCAAAATCAGGCTCCTTTCTCAAAATGTAACTTTTTTTGGTAAGTTTGGATTTTCTATTGAGATTTATAACTTTTTCTTCAAAATATTGACTATTTTAAAAATTGAAATACAAGTCTTGTCTCCTGAAACCAAAAAAGATTAAAAAACACAACAAAGGTTGCTCTAATGCGTTTCGATAACCAAAATATCATTTTCAGAGAGATACTGAAAAAAAAAAGTTGACTATTCGAATTTCTTGAAAATGTTCACTTTTCTCAAAATTCGGTTTTTTCCAAAAATGTTTACTAAATCCGACTATTTGAAAATTTACCTTTTTTGGAAATTTTGCCTTTTTTTCTCAAGATTCGATTACTCTCTAACTATAATCTTAAAATTAAAACTTTGTGACAAATATTTCTAGAAAATTTCAGTTTTTTCCCAGATTTTATGATGGCGTCAAATTTTAATTGAAAAAGGAAACAAACTCAATCAAAAGTTGAGTTTTGTCGCATGTTCAAAACTAGACATATTTTTTCAAAGTTTTGACTTTTTTTTTTCGAAAGACGAACTTAAGGAAAAAAAGTCGACATTTTTAAAAGAAAGAAAATAGTCGAGAAAGCCGAATTTTCAAACGAATGCCAAAACAACTTCTGCTGATAATGTTGACATTTTGGTCGAAATTCGGTTAATATTTGTTTCTCGATAAAGATAGTTCGGGGAAAATCGAAATTTCGATTTTAAAATTAAAGTTTAACTAAAAAGTTTGGAACGAACGCGGGAAATTATTCAAAATTTAAACTTAAAAAAAAGGTCGAGATTTTTCAAGAAAACAGAGTTTCGAAGAAAACGTTCAATTTTGAGAGAGAAAAAGTAGAATTTTCAAGAATAAATCGTAATTTCAGAAGCGACGAATTAAAAAAAAACTCAATATTGCGAAAGTCGAAATTTATATAAAACCAAATTTAAAATAAAAACCCAACCTTTCGGAAAAACTCAAAAAATGTTGAAAATTCGAAAAATGTCAAAATAATTCTAAAGATTGAGTATTGTGAAAAAAATTTCGCAATTTTCAGAAACAGTCGTATTTTGAGAAAAAAAACCGATTTCTAAAAACAATTTTATCTTTTTGTTTTAATTTTGACATAATATTCTTTCAGTAAAGAACTTGAATTAACAAGAAAACTTTTTCTCGAAATTTACCAAAAATTTGTTCTCAAGATTTTTATTTTCTAATAACGTACCGATCTAATTTAGTGAAAACAAGGAATTTTGAGAAAATCTGGATTTCAAAAAAAGTCAATATCGAGGAAAAGTCGCCAATCCCAGAAACTAAAACATGTTCTCAAAATCTTTATTTTCTGATGACGTACCGATCTAATTTAGTGAAAACAGCGAATTTTTGAGAAAATCTGATTTCAAAAAAAGTCAGTATCGAGAAAAAGTCGCCAATCCCAGAAACTAAAACATGTTCTCAAAATTTTTATTTTCTGATAACGTAACGATCTAATTTAGTCAAAACAGCGAATTTTGAGAAAATCTGATTTCAAAAAAAGTCAATATCGAGAAAAAGTCGCCAATCCCAGAAACTAAAACATGTTCTCAAAATTTTTATTTTATGATAACGTACCGATCTAATTTAGTGAAAACAGCGAATTTTTGAGAAAATCTGGATTTCAAAAAAAGTCACTATCGAGAAAAAGTCGCCAATCCCAGAAACTAAAACATGTTCTCAAAATTTTTATTTTATGATAACGTACCGATCTAATTTAGTGAAAACAGCGAATTTTGAGAAAATCTGGATTTCAAAAAAAGTCAATATCGAGAAAAAGTCGCCAATCCCAGAAACTAAAACATGTTCTCAAAATTTTTATTTTATGATAACGTACCGATCTAATTTAGTGAAAACAGCGAATTTTTGAGAAAATCTGATTTCAAAAAAAGTCAGTATCGAGAAAAAGTCGCCAATCCCAGAAACTAAAACATGTTCTCAAAATTTTTATTTTCTGATAACGTACCGATCTAATTTAGTGAAAACAAGGAATTTTGAGAAAATCTGGATTTCAAAAAAATTCAATATCGAGAAAAAGTCGCCAATCCCAGAAACTAAAACATGTTCTCAAAATTTTTATTTTATGATAACGTACCGATCTAATTTAGTGAAAACAGCGAATTTTTGAGAAAATCTGATTTCAAAAAAAGTCAGTATCGAGAAAAAGTCGCCAATCCCAGAAACTAAAACATGTTCTCAATATTTTTATTTTCTGATAACGTACCGATCTAATTTAGTGAAAACAGCGAATTTTGAGAAAATCTGATTTCAAAAAAAAGTCAATAAGCCATTTCCAGCAACTAAAACATCGCATTTTGAGTCTTTCGAAAATAAGGCAAATTTTAAAATACAAGTTAAAATGTCCGGAATCAAATTTTTAAAAATCGAAATTTTTAAGAAGAAAAGAGGCGGAATTTTGAAAGAAAACGTGATTTTTGAAAGAGTCCAAAAATAGAATTTTGAGAGAAAAGTCGAAATTTTGAATAAGATGAATTTAAACTAATTTTAAGAGAAAAAGTCGAAATCTCCAGAAAAGTTGAATATGGAGTTTTGTATAATGCACAGACCAATAGGTTTGAACATTTATTAATTTGAAGTTTGGAAACCAAATACCGGTTTCGATCTTGTTAGATCTCGTCCGATCGAAACCGGTATTTGGTTTCCAAACTTCGAATCTAATAAATGTTCAAACCTATTGGTCTGTGCATTATAGAATCCTTGTCTTCTGGGAACTCTCCTAGAGAGCAACGGCTTCGCTAGGTGGCAGTGTTTCAACTGTTGGTAGTTCAGCTACCTATGATTCACTATATACGCCGCCTGGAGGGCTGCATGAATTTGTAGTCTAGGTTGCATTCTTCTTGCATCGAGTTTTGGGCAAAATGAAATTTCTCGAATTTCCTCTTGACTATTTGAATCAGAGGCGGTTCCGATCTGCCCCACCATAAGTCAGAAAATGGTCAATATTGAGATAAACGTCACAATTTTGAAAAAAACAAGTTGGTCTAGAAAGTATTTCAACTATAAACAGTTCCGGTAAAATTCCGCAGCAAATTTTCTCGAAATTTTTGTCATTTTACAAAATTTTTCACAAAATCATCAAAATTTCCAGATAATTACTATTAATTATTTATCAAAAGTCGACCAAATTTTAAGGAAAAAAGTGAATCTTGGTAAACAAGTCGAAATTTGCATGAAACCAAAATTGAAATAAGTCGAAATTTTTAGAAAAAATCGAATTTTTAGAAATTGTTAAATTTCGAAAAAAAAAGATGAATTTTAAGATAAAAATTCCAAATTATGAGAAAAGTTGGATTCTGATAAGACAAGTCGATTTCTAAGAGAAGTCAAATTTTAAAAGAAATTTTCGAAAAAAAAAGAATTTTTTTGAAAAAAAGACGAATTTTAAAAGGTACGTCGAAATTTCGATATTTCAAGGAAAGTACGAATTTTGAAGAAATTGATGTGGTTTAGAAAAGGCCTCCTCAGTTGAATAAAACTGCATGTGCCGGGGGGGGGGGGGGGGGTTCAAGTGCCTCACCCTGCCCTATTCTAGTTAGATCTATGGTTACACGTCTTTAAAAGGACCAGGAACAACATGATCGTCACCTGCATCGAGAATACGCTCGGTGATTAATCCGACTTAGAGTAGCATCGAACTCTTGCGTAGATCAATTCAACGATTTCGCTACTAATCGCTTGAAAATCCTACTTCAGTTGTCGAAATACCTAGTAAAGAGGTAAACACTTCCGCAACCATTTGAATAATCGTATAAAACTCGGATTGTTTCAAGAGGACAAAACGGCGCAGTTAAAACGCAAAAATGACCCCAAAGTACGCCTCACACGTATTGATTCCACCTGCAATACCTTCTTTATATTACCATTACATTAATAATGACCACCACGGTTTTATGGACCTGAGATCATTAAATGTTGTTGACCAAGTATCGAATTTGGCGCTCATCGAAGCGCTTTCAGTATCGATTGGGGTCGCCACACAATGAGGTAGTCGACCAGACAAAAAGTAATCTCGGAAAATCGATGGAAAGCGTTCGAGACTTCGACGTGGTCGGCAATGTCATGGGGCGTGGCGAAGAGGTTAAAATACATCGGGTAATCTTTTTTTTAGTTACACAATTTAACAAAACACGATGACGGGGCGGAAAACGTCAACTGCCGATGAAGAAACATTTTTCTTCTATTACCTGTTGGTCTCTTAGGCGTGTCAACATTGCCCAATCTCAACCGTTGATAATGCGCTTGATTTCAAGGTAAGGGAACTTTGGAAAATATTGTGCATGATATGTTTACATTTGGAAAGCCGCTCGGCGCGACCAAAATAAGTGACAAAAAAACTTGAATTTGGTCCGAGTGACGTCTCATGACGAAGTTTTCCTTAACCGATATTTCTGTTACGTTTTTGGAATATGTTTTGGCACAAACAATTTTCACTTAAATCATCTTAAAAGCAGCTGATGCTGAATGGGTAGGATAGAGCTTCAGGACCCACATCTAATAATCAAAAAACTGGGCTCTTGACGTCCGCGAATGTTCTCATTCAGATTGTCTGTTGCATCTTTACAATAAATTTTGAGTTCTTCAAAAAATTATCCAAGTGTGGTCTTTATGATAGACATTTTTGTTAAAGACTCACTTTCCAGAAGAAGTTTATCTTCTTTACACAGTCGCTGTGATAAAGACCTGTCGAAACATTTTCCATCAACTATAAGGTCTCCATTGGTGGTGCCTACTCTTCTGAATTAGAAAAAATTTACCAACGTTCAGAATTAAACAGTTTTGTTTTAGATGTGATAATGGAGATACAAATTCTTCAATCAAGCACGCATTTTTGGCGCCCCATCGTAATAAAGCCCAACGTTAGCGATTCGAGGAACGATTCGAAAGCAACGATGTCTTCGCCAGCGGAGTTTCTGCAGAAGGTGCCGAAAAATCAGAGTTTCTCAGCGGAGAATACCGCTCTTTGGAACAGCACGAATTTTTCGTACAACTTGACCAATGGCTCAGATTTGGAACTCGACTATCAAATGCACAACGGTACCGGTTCCAGTAATGGTAGTTCGTGGGCTTTATGTACTGAATGGACGCCAGCTCAGCACAGTCTCTTCCAAACTGCCAATTTCTTTTTCGCCGCTGCGTTCTTGGTGCCTGGTAGCTTTAAACAGAGTGTTTTGTTAGTGAGGTAAATATGAATTCAGGAACATTTTTGTGGTGTTAATTATATTATTCGTTCAGAGCTCTGCTTTCAATTGGATATTTTTTTATCACCATATGGGGGGGCGTTGAAATTTGTGCACCGGACATCCTCTTGTGGAATGCCGTCATTGTTTTATTAAATCTCATTCACACCGGCTTGCTAACATGGAAATTTCTGCCTCCTACACTGTCGCTGGAAATGACTGATCTATACCTTAAGGTAAACCTACTTAAGATACAACCCCAAGCAGTGTCGTTCCTGGAACTGTTGTCACCTCGGACAAAAAGAGGTGGCCGCCCCCGCCTCGAATCAAATTCGCGCAAAAAGAGGTGGCCGCCCCCGCCTCGAATCAAATTCGAAAATGAGAAAAATCATTTACATCGTAAATCGACACACCATCAACTTTAGGCAAATTATTACAGGGGCGAATCCACGAATCCGGAACCCCCTTTGGATTACCCCGAAATCCGAAATTCTTGTATTGACTTGTAAGCAATCTAATGCAAACATTTAAAATAATAGTAAGAAAAAATTCGACTTTTTTTTTACAAAACATCTTCAAAATTTTCTTTAAGTTGGACGAATCCGATCATTTTTAAAAATTACGATTTCTCTTTGAACATTATATTTTCTCGAAATTTTTAATTTTTTGAAGATTTTCAACTAACAAACAAATGCATTTAGTTATCTGCTAACATGCCTAATGTACGTAGAAAAATGTTGAACTATCGTGGTTTGCGAAAAAAATGTCCTCAAATAATGATTAGAGCGCTACGGGGGCGAAGTTGTTGATTTGTATTTCAGTTACAAATAAAATGCATCCTACGTGCAAGTTTACGTGCTGCACCCCCGCCAGGAACGACGCTAACCCCAAATATTGGATTTCCCGGAAAGTTGTACGGATTTTTTGGAAAAAATGTTTAATTTTTTAAAATGTTTGTATAATGTACGTGGCATTCTAGTCTTCAGTCATCTTTCATCTCTCAGGTAATTTAATAATTCCATTTTTCTAAATTGTTTGCTTAACAAAAATCCATCAAGTATTCTACCGAATTTTTTCCCCATTGACAAAATTCCGTAGCCAATAAAACAAATGGAAATGTGACGATACTATCCCAAGCAACACTGAATGGTATATAATAGTTATTTATGATACAAGTGTTAAAAGTGACATTTTATTTTGTGAGTGGGGAGTATTGCGGAACGAGCGTAGCGAGTGGAGCAACCCCACGAACAAAATAAAATCACTTTTAACAAGTGTATCATACAATATTTTTTGTAAAACTGTTAAATTAAAAGAAAAAATGCTGTCCCTAGGGTTGAATTTTAGATTTATTGTTTGCGTGTTGAATTACATATTTGACATTTACATCTGACAATCAAGTCAGGTATTGGATAGAGTGTAACTAAGTAAAACAATTGTAAGTTGTTTAATGTTAATTAGTAACCACAATTGAACCTGTCCTAAAATATTGTAGATTTTATGGCTAATAAACATGAATTTTGAAGAAAAGATTGGAAATTAAAGCAATTTTATTATTCCATCTGATGTTGAAGAAACAGCAAATACATCAACTGAGATTTATTGCTCCAGAAATCGGGACAAAAATATGATGGTATGAAATAAAGAATCTAGCGGATAACTTCACTAAAAATATATTTTTGGTTTACGCCGAAGGAAATTCTAAGTTATGGAATCTCTCTATGATAAAAGCTAGTTTTTAAATCAAACTAGGATATAAGCAAGTATTAAAACCAGCGTACAAGATTTTTTTGAATGAAGCTCCAGACACCAAATATGCAGTAAAAAGTTGCGTCAGTTTTTGGATTATTTGGAGTCTGTCGCTCTCAAGAATTTTGTAAATTAACACTGGATGATATTGAAAAATCTTTGTTTTATATTATGAAGACTAAAAGCAACATCCGTCCTGGTTTTTGCACGGATTACTTTGCATAAATACTTCTGCAATTACTTCTCAGGAAAACTAAAATAAGTAACCGTTCAGATTGTAATAGTAATATTAATATTATAAATAAATAATTAGCTATTTTGAATGTTTTAATGTTTGGAAACACAATATTGTTGGACCAGTCCGTTCAACCAAAAAAATATCTTTCTAATTTTACCAGTACAGCTTTCTATTTTATATTGCATATTGCTATATATCAGTGTTTCCTAAACAGTGGGTCACAACCCGGCAGCGGACCACAAAAATAAAATACCAGGCTGCAGAATTGTCTTCATACTCACAAATGATTAGTTCTTTCCAGCATTAAGATATAATTAAAACATCTTTTAGTGGGTGACGAAGGGAAAATATTAAAAACAACCGGGTTAGGGCAAAAAAAGTTTGGGAAACACTGCTATATTTACTTTTAACACTAGTGCGAAAAAACTTTTTCGCACTAGTGTTAAAAGTGTTTTTGTCACGTGTCATTGTAAAAGTCAATTTTTAGTTCACTTATCAATGAACTAAAAATGTCACTTTTAATAACAGTTTTACAAAAACGTTTTTTAAAGTTAAAATAAACGCAATTTCAATTTAATAAACGTTTATTATACTAATCAATGTTGCTTGGGATGTCATGTAAGTATGGTGTTTGGGGTAATAGATTCTATCCAAAATCCATTGATTTTTTATGAACCTAAACCACCAGCCACATTTTGAGTGTTGTTAAGCTGAGGGGCTTCTTTTGCGCTAATGAAAGTTTCACTAAATAATCTTAAGCGCTTGTTTTGGAAATTTTTATCAGTTCCCTCACAGTATGTCAAGAATTTTCAATAATTTTAACTTTGTTCATGCGTCATCAGTGCTGAATAAACGTCCAAAACGTTCCGTATCGAGACTTTTTTCACTTTAAATCTCGCAAATGATTTGTCAACTCTTATTTTCCAAGCCCAATCTACTCGCAAAGGGCAAGCCTACTTTGCCTTTGGGCCATTGGAACACTGCGAGTAGGATGCGGAGGTAAAGATCGATGACCTTTTTAAATACGATTAGGTGGTAATTTTCGGAGAACGTTCCGTCCGATAACAAATTCCATAATTTGACAGTTCTACAAAAAAAAGTCTCCCTTAACGCATACCATGCTAAGAACGCGCTTAGCGTGCCCATAGGAACAATCGCTTCGTGCTCAAAACACGCGCAGCGTGTCTGGGCCTCAAAAATTCCGCTTAATATAAATAATGTTATAAAATTGTTCATATTTACTTCACTTGTTTTTGTACACTTTTTTTTCATATTAACGTTGCATCGCATTGTAAAGTTAAATTTACACGTTCAATAATAACCTATATTTCTTTAAAGTTTTGTTCAATTTATTATCATATAATTATAGTATGTTCTGTCAAATTTCACAATTTTACAATATTTGCCCAGCCTTATGCCCAGGAGGACGCAAAAAATAACGATTTTTGATTCTGGATTCGTTGTGGGTTGCCTAAAGTTTAGGCCAGCACTTAGGCCACCCTTTACGGGCCCATTGTGCTATCCCCGTGATTGAGGTGTCCTTGGTCATTCATTCAGCCACCCAACCTTGTTGAGAAACTGAAGAACGTCCCTTGGATAGCTTCTCTCAAACTGGCCACACTAGGCCAGAAGTCCCCCAGCGTGGATCCTCTGATTGATGCTAGTGCCGGGCAGTGACACATCACCTGCTCGACACTCCCATCTTCTTCTAAACACCCTCTGCAGCTCGGGTCGTTTGGAAATGTGTTGAATGGCAGTGGGTCTTCGAAACCAACTTTTGATGAATCAAGTAGATAGAAGTTTTGGAGGATCTAAGATTTGAGTCTTCAAAATTAATAAATAATTGGAATAATCACAGTCGGAGACAACAAATTCCTGTGGTGTCCAGCTTGACACAGTGAGGACTTCTGTCTACGAAGATTTTTTTTTTCAATAGAAATTCCAAGCTATGGAACTTGTTACCGAAAGGAATTTTCCCCAAAAATTACCACCTATTTTTGTTTAAGAAGAAGGTTCATCGCCATCTATCTTTGTTTAGGAAGGCGGTTCATTGCCATCTATCCTTGTTTCCTTATTCTATTCGCAGTGCTTTGAAAGCATAATGGGGTTACCCTTTGCGAGTGGATTAAATTTAAAAAAAAATCCCACCTGATAACACTGATAATGTGTTGGAACGAGTTTTTTTATAGTAACGATGCTATTGTAAAAATATATGAAGACAATGATAGTGAAGTAGCATTCAGAGTAAAAATAGAGCAACTTTAGTCACCCACATGGCCCACATGGGTCAAAATCGAAGTTAATAAATCAGGAAACCTTCGAGTCTCTAAGAAATACTTTTGATAGAACAGAAAATCTCGCAAGCGATATAAAGCGAAACAATTCTTTGTACGAAATCTAATTGATCTAGGATATTCCTGATCGAAGAGTCGACATTTACCTGGATCCACAACTTCAAGATTTCTGGATTCTGGATTCGTTGTGGGTTGCCTAAAGTTTAGGCCAGCACTTAGGTCACTCTCTCTTCCCGGGCCTATTGTGCTATCCCCGTGATTGAGGTGTCCTTTGTCATTCATTCAGCCACTCAACCTTGTCAAGAAACTGAAGAACGTCCCTTGGATGCGCCTCTCTCAAATTGGCCACACTAGGCCAGAAGTCCCTTAGCGTGGATCCTCTAATTGAAGCTAGTGTTGGGCAGCGACACATCACGTGCTCGACACTCTCATCTTTTTCTAAACACCCTCTGCAACTCGGGTCGTTTATAATTCCCATTCTGTGGAGGTGTTTGTTTAATCGACAGTGACCTGTCCATATCCCTACAAGTTTCCTGAGATTATTCCTTGAGAGTTGTAGGCATAGTTTTGCCCTTTCCCTGCACGGCATTCTAATGAAGGCGTGAGTTTGTCGGCATGTTGTTATTGATGCCCATAAGGCTTTGTGTTTACGATAAATTTCTTCGTTAAGTGGGGATCTTACGGTTGATCTTGCCAGGGGAAGGGTTGGTTCTGGTCCAACGATTTTTGAGAATTCAAGGGCATGATATTTTTTTAGTCGACAATTTTTTTTGGGATAACTGGTTTTTAATCATAAAAAATTATTGGCAAACAGGGGCGGCCTTTGGGGGTGGCGAGCAGGGCAATCGCCCGGGACCTCGCGCACTCGCGCCGCTATAGTACGAGTTCTAACGTTAATTTGTATTATAAAACTCGACTCGCTGCTCTCTTCCGTGGTGGTTATCGCGCTAATATCTGTCGCATTCGCTCCAATGAATGTTTCTTTCCTTCTCTTTCACATTGACAAAATTTCGTACCAGTGCCACAAGTGCTGTCAACTGCAAGGGCTACACAAAACCTGATAGGGGGCCGTTCATAAATTGCGTAAGAGGTTTTGAGGGCTATTTTGACCCCCTCACCCCCTATTGTAAGACATCATAAGATTTCAACTACTCCCCCCTATCTCTTAATAAGAAATTTTCGTAAGAAATGTATGCATCAATAAAATACAACTCCGTTAGTTTTAAAAATACCTTTTATTATCATCTTATTATTATAAATATCATTAACTCACTTGAATAACATTGATAATAATATTAGTTTATTAAATGTATAAATAAATAATGCATATTTCTACAAGAAAACATTATTGGTTAACAAGAAACATTCATTTTGAGTCTCTGGATGCAAACGATAGTTTGATGTTTTTAAAACATCGATATATCGTTTTTAAACATCAATGTTTCAACATCGATTCCAAAACATAAAAAATATCGATACATCGTTCAATTTACAAACGATGTTTGAAAAATCGATGTATCGTATCGCGATGGAATTAGTGCCATCTGTTGCATAGAATTAATATTGATGGTACAAATGACCACACAATTTTGTAACTAGTCGCTTGATGGCAGCAGTGTATATTTAACAAATTGATACTGAAGCTTAGCGGCAGGCATACAAACTACAATTATCTGACGATTCATAGTTGAGATATTTTTATTTGGCAATCTATAAAAACACCAATTTTGAAAGAAAAATAAGAATTTTTAGAAAAGTATTAATTTGAAAACTCGAAACTATAAACAGAATTTTCACCATTATTTACTATTTATTTAATATTAAAAAAAATTCTTACCTATCAACATTTCTAGTTTGAACTTCAAATATTCAGTTCCTTTAAGACAACTTACTTTACATACATTTCCTTTTTTTGAACTTTTAATTTTGTTAATTTCGTATTTTAATTGAAAACCTCTAGAAAAAAAGTCAAAATTTCCTTAAAAAAGATAAACATTTCTAGAAATAGACCAATTTTCAAGTTAGAAATAAAAATGTCCAAATTAAAACCTAAAAAGAATTCTCAAAATTTCGGACCTAATTTCCAAATTTGGAATATTTGAAAAGTTGTCAATTTTTGAATAAATAAATCTTCATACTTAATACAAGAAATTATAAATTTTTATCAAAATTCCTTGTTTATATTTGAAAATTGCAAACTTTTTAATTCCAAATTTTCTTAGAAATCTCTAACCTGTCGTGACGTATATTAAATTTTTATTTTTATAAATTTTGGTTTTTTTCCGAATTGTTTTCCCCAAATCCGGACTTTAATCTCAAAGTTTTATCGAAATCGTGAACATTTTTTTCTAATATTTAAGATTAAAGTGGAAAATTTTAAACCTTTCGGTTTAGCTTTTAAATGTTAAAGTTTCTTCCCATGTATGTCTATTATTTCGAAATGACTGCTTTGTTCGAAAAATTTAAACTTCAAATGTAGTCTTCGGCTCAAACATTTTTTTTACAAAATTCAACTTTTTCAAAATATCCAATTTTTTGGAAATCTTGCCTTTTTATTGAACATTTTAACTTTTTATGAGAATGTCTACATTTTTCAAAATTTCGACTAATTAAACATTTTCGTATTTTTTTCCGTTTTTTTAAATTTCTAGTTTTTCGAAAATTTGGAACTTTTTGAAAATTTAGATTTTCAAAAAATTTCGGATTCTTCTGAAAATATTGAATTTTTAAATATTTGACTCTTTTTAAAAATTACTAAGCTTGGCTTTTTTAAGAGTTTAGCTTTGACTTTTATAAAAAGTTTGAGTTTATATAAAAATTTCGAATTGTTTTCGAAAATCTGGAATTTTTTCTGAAAATTTTAATTTTTTATGAAAATTCTACATTTTTCAAAATTTCAATTTTAATTTCTTCAAAATGTTAATTTATTTTTCAAAATTGTGGCTTTTTAAAATATTTCGACTTTTTATTTTTTAAAATTCCTTGGATTTTTCTAAACATTTGACTTTTTATCAAAAACTCTCGATTTTTTTTTAAATTTCAATGTTTTTTAAATTGTCAATTATTTTTTTTTTATTCTGGCGTTATTTTAAAATTTCAACTATTTTAAAAAATTCAGATTTTTTCAAGTCACATTTTTTTAAAATTTCAACTATTTTAAAAAATTCAGATTTTTTCAAGTCACATTTTTTTAAAATTTCACCTATTTCTCAAAATTTCGAATTCTTCGTTAAATCTTTACTTTTCCAAAATTACATTTTTTTAAGTTGAATTAGAGCCACTTTTAAAAAAGTTTGGCAATTTTGAAAATTTCATTTTTTCATAAAAAAAATTTGAAATTTTCTTGAAAGGCATCTTTTGAAATTTTCCAGTTGTCTTCAAAATTTCGACTTTCTTTTTAAACATTTCGATATTTTTCAATGTTCAACAGTATTTAAAAATTTTGTCCTCTTTGAAATTTTGACTATTTTACAAAATTTTGACCTTTTTTGAAAATCTTTACTTTGGTCAAAATTACAACTTATCTTCAAATGAAATTAGTAAAAAAAATTCGCTTTTTTTTGAAAATCTAATATTTTCAAATTTTTTTTAAAATGTTGCCTTGAACTTTTTTACTATTTCTTTCAGAATTTCCACATTTTTGGAAATTTTGACTTTTTTGGAAATGTCGATACTTTTCTAAATTTTAACTTGAAATTTCGATTCAAAATTCGTCTGTTAAAATTCCGACTTTCTCGAAAATTTGAAATATTTTCAAATATTTCGTTTTTTAAAAACTTTCAAATTCTTTTTTTTTTAATTAGTGCGACTCAAAAATTTTCAAAATTTGATATTTTCTCAAAACTTCGCTTTTTTTTAAATTCCGTCTTTTATAAAGATTGGCATTTTTACAAAATTTTGCTTGACGTTTAAAAAAAAAGTTTTATCGAAATTTAGACTTTTTTTGAAAAACATGAATTTTTTATGAAAATTTTAACGTTTCAAAATTTAGCCTTTTCTTTCAAATTTCCGAAGTTCCTCAAAATTTTAAATTCTTTTTCAAAATTTTGGGTACTTTAAATATTTTGACATTTTTAAAATTCGTTTATTTTTCAAAATTCCAAAATTTGTAATAGACCAGATTTTATTTTTATAAATTTTAGTTTTTTCCCGAAATTTGAGTTTTTTTTGACATTTCATAAAAAATAATCAAAGAAATTAGGTGAGGAAAGACCATCAACCAATAAACAGTAATAGAAACTTCGAGTTTAAAGGGAGTTTTCCTCGAAATTTCGACTTCAATCTGGAAATATCAACTTTTTTCTCGAAATTCCAGGAGTAAAGTCAAAATTTCGACTTTAATCTCAAATTTCGACTTTAACCTAAAAATGTCGAGAAAAAAGTCGAAATTTTGGTTATTAAAAGTTGAAGTAACTGAACACATCCTACCGTCATCTGTCAATATTTTATGCCTAACCTAATTTTCGTGTATATTAATGGTCGAATGTTCGAGGTTAAAGTCAAAATTTTGACTTTGACCTTAGATTTTCTAGTTGAAATTTCGAAATTGAAGGCGAAATTTCAAGAAAAAAGTCAAAATTTCGACATGAGTCAAAATTTTGACAAAATTTTGAGAAAAAAGTGGAAATTCTAATGAAACTCGAAATTAAAAAAATTTTTTTTAAATTGATGTCCTTTTATACACGTTCCGAATTTTGACTTCTTAAACTCGCAATTAAATATTTTAAAAACATCAGAAAAACATCGATGTATCGATACCGAATACCGATGTTTAAGACATAGATGTTTCATTGAAAAAAATATCGATGTTCAAACATCTATGCTTTTTTGAACGATGTTGCATCCCTAAAAACAAGTACTTAACTGGGAAATGATAAATGCTAAATGCGTACGTATCGGCTGATCGATTGAGTTTGCTAATTGTGCCGCTTACAGGCCTAACTACCAATGGTACCGCTATTCACAAAAAGATAGCAGCGCCCATTCTAGGGCCTAATAATTAATTTGATTTGGTATTTGGTTCTAAATTATCGTTGAATAAACACCCACCATTAATTATGACATTGTCAGTATGCGTGAAAATTTGAAGTGTACGTTTGTCAGTATTCTGCTTCAGGTTTTAGAAGATTTAATTGTGTTTTTACAATGAACAGCATTTTTTTCAGTGGCGGCTGGTCTTAAAGGGCGCAAGAGCGCGCGCTCCTCGTGAATTGAGCGATCTATTCTTTTCTGTTTAATGTAAAAGACTTGGATTTGTCACATTTTTAAACACAAAATAATGACATACTAATTAACTAATAATACTTGTGAATGACTTGAAATAAAATACACCAACGTTTGATTCCGTTATACTTAGTAAATATTATTATTATACAGGGTGTTACAAAAGTCCGGGCCGCTACTTCAGGAGCATATTCTACACATTAAAATATGAAAAATGTTGAAATACATTTTTTTCTTTAAATTGCCTCCTAACGGAGATATGACCATTTAAAGATGGCGCCCCTAAAGTGGTTTTTTTACTACAAAAAGTTAACGGTTAGTAGCAAAGTCATGAAATTGGGCAAGCAGTTAAAGAATTGGATTAGGCATATTCTCATGTAACATATTTTTTAAATAAGCAGTAGCGTGGTGTGTAGGGGGTTGCCCGCGATTATTTTTTGCCGTAACTTTTTTGTATTGCAATATTTCGACACAAAAGTGCCATAATCGTAAAAAGCAACATTTTTTATACAAAAAAGGTACTCTTTCTCAAAGTCGCTAAAAGTAAGCGTTTCCGAGAAAAAAGCGTTTAAACAAAATGGTTGCATTTATTAGAATTCGTTTTGCAAATTTCTAATTTATCCACTACTAACTGCATTGATATAAAATTAGTACAAAATTAAGAAAAAAAAATCAAAGCAAGTGTTCGAAATTACTGCCCCCTGCAGCAATACATTGCTCGGCTCGTCTTCTAAGGGAACTCCTTACTCTTTCGCAAATGCCTGGTGTATTGTGAATCTGGTTAAACCCATTTTCAATTCGTTCACGAAGATCATTGATATTGTCAACTGGTGTGGAGTAGACGATCTGCTTTAGATGTCCCCATAAGTAGAAATCGAGTGGGTCGAGGTCAGGAGACCTAGCTGGCCATGGTATCGGACCTCCTCGACCTATCCATCGTTGATGATAGTTGTTATTCAAAAATTCCCTAGCAACTGCACTAAAATGGGCAGGTGCCCCATGGTGCATTATCCACATTCGCTGTCTTGTTATGAGTGGAACATTTTCAAGTAACACGGGTAACTATGTTTGCAAAAAATGTCTATATGATGCTCCTGTTAACCTATGAGGTAAAAAAAACGGTCCAATTATAGAGTCCCCTATTATTCCTCCCCAAATGTTAAGTGAAAAATGTTGCTGATGTCTCGACTGAATAACTGCATTGGGATTTTCAACTTGCCACTGATGCATGTTGTGAAAGTTAAGTATCCCGTTTCTGGTAAAACCCGCTTCGTCCGTAAATAATATGAGCGATGGAAAGTTCTCATTTTCAGCGATCTTATGCAATAGCCAGTTGCAAAATTCTATTCTTGGAGAATAATCAGTAGCAAGTAACCCTTGCACTCTTTGAAAATGATAGGGGTAAAATTGGTAAAATTTCAAAATTCGCCAGATAGTTACGTGATTTACTCCTTCGGCTAAAGCAAGTTGTCTAGTGCTGACACATGGATCTTCTTCAACTCGCTGAAGCACACGCTCCTCTAAATTAGCAACTTCTGCGTTTGGCCTTCCAACACGTTCGCCTTTGAAAACAAAATTTCCTGTTTCACATAAACGAGCATGAATTTTCTGGAACAAATTTTCTCCTGGTAGGTGTCTATTAGGAAAACGTTCAGCATAAAGCCGTCTTGCTTCAGCACGATTACAATTTGCAAGCCCGTACATTAAATGCATATTGGCCATTTCTTGATTTGAATAGTCCATTTTATCAAAATAATGAAAAGTTAAAAAACTACTACACCTACTATTGACAACAAAAACTGCTAAAGTTTACAGCTTACGACCAAATTTTATCAGTGACACAACGTCAATCTCTGGCAGATATTGTCAAGTACAATTGTTTTCTTTACGATCAGTTTGCATGACCAACTTATTTTTTCTTATACAAATTAGTTAGAATTTCGAAGACGGGATAGGATTATTTAAACGCCTTTTTCTCGGAAACGGTTACTTTTAGCGACTTTGAGAAAGAGTACCTTTTTTGTATAAAAAATGTTGCTTTTTACGATTATGGCACTTTTGTGTCGAAATATTGCAATACAAAAATGTTACGGCAAAAAATAATCGCGGGCAACCCCCTACACACCACGCTACTGCTTATTTAAAAAATATGTTACATGAGAATATGCCTAATCCAATTCTTTAACTGCTTGCCCAATTTCATGACTTTGCTACTAACCGTTAACTTTTTGTAGTAAAAAAACCACTTTAGGGGCGCCATCTTTAAATGGTCATATCTCCGTTAGGAGGCAATTTAAAGAAAAAAATGTATTTCAACATTTTTCATATTTTAATGTGTAGAATATGCTCCTGAAGTAGCGGCCCGGACTTTTGTAACACCCTGTATAAGGAAATTTAAATAAGTTGGTGCGCGCAGAATTATGCACCTAGCGAGGGTGCCGTGCGATGCCTATCAACAGTCTTCACGGGATACGGAGAAATAAACTACAGAACACCACGTTAAAGCTAGCCCGGGATACGCCGCTCCGCGCATGTGCGATATTGCCAAATGGTGAGTACGAGTCAGAGTTTGGAGTGTCTATTTACGTTTATGATGCTAAATGTGTAGGTCCCGGCTGATCTGATTGCGATTGCTAATTGTGCCGCTTACAGGCCTAACTGCCAATAGTACCCCTATTCACAAAGAGATAGCAGTACCCATTCTAGGGTCTAATTCTTCATCTATAGATTTGGATTTAAACCATTTTGATGAGAAAGTAATGAAGACTTTATTTCTTTAAAAGATCGTACAGCGGATTTTGTTTAAAAAAATATTTTTTTATGTGTTTTTGTAGAGTTTAATTAGAACCTTGTAATAAAATATATTATATTTTCAAATGCAGTTTTCATGAAATGGAGATTATAGATGGTAATTAAATTTAATAGTAAAAATACTATTAAATATCACACCTTTTGTGTCACTTTTGTTTCTCTTAAATTTAATATCTTGCTATGACACTGGAGTCACCTAAACTCTTAACTACTAATATTTTTGCATCTGCGCACACCCTGTCAAAAAGTCACCAGCCGCCACAGATTTTTATATTAAAAAACGATTTTGGTATACTTCCACTAGAAGAGAAAGTGAAAATAAAAGAACTAGGTAGGCGTTTGCCAGTGTTAAAAATGGAATAAAAATGTAAAAAATAAATAAATAAATAAAATACTATTAAATACCATGCCTTACAAAAAGCGTTTGTTTCTCCTAAATTTAATACCTTGCTGCGGCATTGAAACAATCTAAACTTTATTAATATTTTTTTGCATCTGCGCACCCCCTGACAAAAAGTCACCAGCCGCCACTGTTAAAAATGGTGACATCTATCTGTATTATTTTTTTGAACCAAAAAAACCTTAGTTACTAAGTTTCATCGAAAGCGATAGAACCTTTTAAGAGATAAAAAATTTGTTCCTGAAGAACTAAAACGTTCTCAAGAACTGTTGATTCCTAATTTTTACCAAGACATCTATCTGGATCGACTTTTCGATTCAAAAAATCTTTAGTTAACAATTTTATCTAAACCATTAGAGTAATTTTACCGAAAAAATGAATATACGATAGTATACAGGGTGGGCCAACCTCTACGCTAAGGCCTCTAGGAGCTATAAGATAACATATTTTTAAAAATAAATATTATGTTTAAATATGAGTTGCTGGGATCGACATGTCAAAAATATTTTTAAATATACAGGATATTCTAGGAAATAGTTACATATAAGAGTTGTAATTTTTCAAATGGGACTCCATATTTTTCTTTTTATTTTTACATTCAGCGCTAAAAATAAAGTCAATTTTTATATGGTTTTCCTATACCTAAACCTAACCTTTTTTGAGAAAATCCACCTTCTTTTAAAATACAAAGTTTTCAAAAAGAAATATTTTATCCCTTAAAATAAATAATTTTGACAGTGTCATCTATAAATTTTCATTTGGCATACCATTTACTAGAAAATGCAGTTTGGACAAGTTTCAAAATTTATACAGAATGTTCCAAATCACCGGAACATTTACTTAAACTTTAGACGTCGTTTTCTTTGTAAATTTAAATGGAACACCCAGTATCTTTTAATTTTAAATAATGACATATTTAATTGTCTTTAAGTTGATATGTACGTTTTCTATGCTTAAATTCAGTAGTTTAAGAGATATAACTATTTTCAGGAATTGTGCTATTTTTCATCATTATCCAAAAAGACACAAATTTTGATCAAGGATGGCATGCTTTGCTAAACTATAGTGACTTATGTAAGGTAATTTCATTTGTTTTATTCCAACTTAGCTTAATTTACAAATAGTTTTATTTAAAAAAAGACAACTACATACTTAGTGTAGTATTTAATGAAATTGCGAAACTAATATCCAACAGAAATAAAAAACAATATTCCACTCCAACAAATGTTCAATGTGGGAACCATTTTGTTCTACACAAAGCCTTAATCTTTTCCCAAAAGAATTCTTAACATTTGTTAAAATACTTTCGTCAATTGTTTCAAAAGCATTTCGTATTCGATTTTTCTTGTCCTCTGGGGTGGTAGGGGAAACATTGTATACAATGTTTATTACATACTTCCATAGGAAAAAGTCCATTGGGGTTAGGTCCGGCGATCTGGGTGGCCAGCTATGGGGACCGCCTCTACCAATCCATTTATTTTGAAATTTCCTATTTAAATATTCCCTTACGAAAGCGTGAAAATGAGCAGGAGCTCCATCTAACTGAACCCACATTTTTGACCTTGTATTTAAGGGTACATTTTCTACTATAATCCAGAAATGTGTTTTTAGAAATCTTAAAAAAACTTGCCCAGCTAAGGACCCATCAAAAAAGTATGGCCCAACGACATTATTGCCAATAACTCCACCAAATACATTAACGCTCCAACGATTTTGATAATCCTGAATGCGAAATAAATGTGGATTTTCAGTACTATAATAATGAAAATTGTGACGATTAACTAGGCCTGTATTATGGAACTTGCATTCATCTGTAAATAAAATAGAACCATAAAAGTCAGGTTCTTCTCCAACTTTCTCAAGAAACCATACACTAACTTCCAAACGTCTTTCAAAATCTCTTCCGTACATATGTTGATGCATTTCATAGTGATATGGATGATATTGATGTTTCTTAAGTATTCTTCGTATACTTGTTCTGCTTATCGTAGTTTCTTTTTCAAGAATTCTGGTACTTACATTAGGGTTTTCAGTAATTAACTGCATTATAAGAAACTCATTTTCTTCGTTTCCCGTAACAGGTTTTGACATTTTACGGGTTTCATACACCGTTGGTACCTGATTCACGAAATCTTGCTAACAGTCTTTGAAAGACATTTTTATCTGGATGCCTTTTATCCGAAAATTTTTGAGCGTATACTCTGGATGCTAATAAAGAGTTTTCGTAACATTCACCTATTGTCAAAATCATGTTGACCTTTTCATCAACAGAATATCCTCCCATTTTAGCAAATTCAACTACTCACTTAATAAAGATGTCAACATAAATTCTCTTGAATTAAGAAAGTGCAATTTAATTTATTATAAGAGTTACGTCAGCTCACTGACGTCTGCCAGCTATGATCAAATGTTATTTTATCTTGGATATCGGACTAAAAGCAGCATAATTCGTCAAAAATGAGTTTTATCTCTCAAACCATTGAATTTAAGTATAAAAAGTGCATACCATCTGAAAGAGAATTAAATTTTCTAGTATTTAAAATAAAAATATATTGGGTGTTCCATTTAAATTTACAAAGAAATTGAAATCCCAACTTCGAGTAAATGTTTCGGTAAATTTGAAACGTCCTATTATAAAGTTAGGTATTTGCCCCAACTGCATTTTCTAGCAAGAGGTATGCCAAATAAAAACTTGAAGACGCCACCATTAACATTTTTCACTTTCGGGAGTAAGATTAACATTGTGCAAAACTAGTCTTTTTAAAAAAAACCTGATTAATTTAAAAAGGGTAAGGTTTTGGTACAGGGAAACCTGAATAAAACTGACGCACATTTTTGCACTGAATTTAAAAATGGGAAAAAACATAGTGCCTCCTTTAAAAAATCACAACTCTGATATGTAGCAATTTTCGGAAACACCCTGTATATTTGAAAATATTTTTAGCATGTACACCTTAGCGTCCAATATTTAACTGCTATATTTATTTTTTAAAATATGCAACCCCATACCTCCTAGAGGCCGCAGCGTTCAGCGTGGCCCACCCTGTATACATAAAAGCAAATTTAACTCATTTAACAGTATAAGATATATTGAGCACCTGTAGTTTTCATACATTTTTGAATCAGCAGTGAATGGGTTAACAGAAGTCGTCAGCAAGCCCAAAAATAGATTGTTCCTGACTGACTTGTGTGCCTCAAGAATCTTACCCTTGAAGGCATCAAACCTATAGGCTTCTGCGAGCATCTCCCATGAAAGTACTTGTAGAAAAGAAACAAGTCACCAACCAGATTGTGCTCCAGTGTTTCGAGAAAATCAAACTCTCGTTATCAGTTAGGTGAACCCCTCTTCTTTGAATTGAATCCAAATGAGTCAAAGTATGCTTTAGGGCTGAGGAGGACAGTATTCTAGTGTTGGCCTAACCGTTTTTCTTCAAACATTCCCTCCCTAACCATGACGTCCCTTCTGTGCTATTTGTGTGGTGCTACATCCTTTTCAGTATTTAAAATGGGATCAAGTTCCAAAAATGTAAGTTTTTTCATTCACATTTCTAGAGTCAACTCATGAAAATATTAATAAAGATAACTTAACATCCTGACATGTGTCTACTAGTCAACGCACACCCAGTTAACTTGACGCAATTCAAAAATAAAAAAATTCGAACGAACTTTCCGGTTAACCCAATATGAAGATTAATAGAAATAACTTTAGGTTTTCAAACCTCTTCGAGTTAGTAAGAAACATTTCAAGGAACTGATAAAAGAAGCAAAAGTAATAACATTAGAAAGAGGCGACATATACGCAGTCGAGGACGTCAGCCCCGCTGACGAACGCTTATCAATTATACTTCAAGGAAAGTATGTAGCGCCGTTTCTAAACAATCATACCAAATAACACTAACTTATTTCTTTCAGAATGAGAGTTACTTGTGACGACACACACCTACATTTCATAAACGTCTACCAATTCGTGGATTCCCCCGAGTGGGTCGCCAACCACGAACAATCCGATGATGTTTTTCAAGTGACAATCACAGCGGAAGAAGACAGCACTTACCTGTGTTGGCCCCGAATGAAACTAGAACGAATCTTAAGACATCGACCAATGCTCAAAGTCGTATTAGATAGTATCATAGGTATTTCAACTCAAACCCACCATTAATTTAACCTGAAATCACTTGAATCCCCAGGTAAAGACATAACTCAGAAGCTGTACGCTTTAAACGACCATTTGACGGACTTAAACGATGAAAAAAACCGAGACAAACGGAACGCCGTTTGGGCGAAAGCCCACAACAGGAGCATGTCCATGGACGCCGTCAATACCGGAACCACCGGACTAGTAAGATCTCAAGCCTATCGGGCGGACCAACGAAACAACAAATTCAGCGAAGGTAATGTTCCCGATCGAATTTTAATTGGAAATAAACGTTTTTCGTCACAGCTGGTTCCCTCAATAAATTACAAAATCAGTTCTGGGCTCCCTTGGTGGCCAGTCAGTTCCCCGCGGTTTCGCCATTCACCCATAAAACTTCCTCGGCAAGTCTTCAAATTCCGGATGTACACGGCACACCGCAGAGGACCAGGTCACTTAGAAAATCACGAGAGGTCAAATTCGATACGATAAGTAAATAGAGTTAGTTAATGTTTGAAATGGAGTAGCAATGAAAGAAGATAATTTGGTAGTACCCCAGATTCCGTACATCTGAGGTAGGGCTCAGTTTGCTTTATTATTAATATGACATTAAATTACCGAGCACGGGCTTTTTTTTTATATAAGGGCCCGACTTCTGAACTTTATTAATATTTCATTGAAATATCACCTCGTCATTGCATTTTGGAAGAATAATTTTTTTCTTCGATCTGTAAGGAGTCATCTCGAAAAAATAAAAACATATTCCTTTCACTGTATTTTGCAACGATACGCAACCAATTTGTAAGAAATATTTTTCTTTAAAATTGAATCCTCTACAACTTTACTTAAGTTACGAATTTGTAGTAAATTGAATAACAAATAAAAGAAAAAATAAATAGACTTTTAAAGGAAATTTGTATACAATTTCCTTTAACCACACTTTCAATTTTAACAAAAATTTACATCACTGGTTTTTTCTAGATCACGTGGCGCGTAATGCTTTTTATAAACGAGGGAACTGATCTGAAAAAAAAGCTTCAAAATTCCAATTTTTTTTCCAAAATTTCTATTTTTTCAGAAGCTTGTAAGTTCTATTTTTTAATTCTTACTTTAAAGCTGAACTTGACAAGAAAAAAAGGAAATTCAAGCTTAAGGTAGGAGTATTAATTTTGGTAGAACGATCTGGTCCTTGGTTGTCTTCAAAAATTGAAATACAAATCTTGTTCTCTGAAACCAAAAAAGATTAAAACGCAGAACAAAGGTTGCTCTAACGCGTTAGAGCAACCTTTCGTGGTTTCATAGGACAAGATTTGTATTTCAATATCATACGTTTCTAAATTTAGAGCATGCGCAAGTTGGCAATCTCCATTCCCTCTATCTCTTTTATCTCTTTATTTCGGATTGAGTGCTCCATCCATTTATTTATATTATCTAAGGTCGTGTTCAAGTAGAATGCAATCTAGCAAGTAATGCGGCCCTCCAAGCGTTTATAGTGAATCATAGGTAGTCGAACTACCAACAGTTGAAATAGAAACACCTAGCATAGCGGTTGCTCTCTAGGAAGATCCCAGAAGACAAGATTCTAATGCACAGATCAATAGGTTTGAACATTTATTAGATTCTGAGTTTAGAAACCAAAGATCTGGTTCGATCATGTTAGATCTCGCCACTTTGGTATATCCAACCCCAACCCGAATGCTAACGAATATTCCGACAAGTAAACACTATAAAATCAACGAATGTCTCTCGTTTGACCCCCAAGTACCGCCACCTGAGAGAAAGTCAGTGGATGCCGAAAGATCGAAATTTCCAAAAACAAAATTGAAATTCTGAAAAAAAAAATTCGAAAATTTCAAAATATTAAAAAAGTCGAAATTTTGAAAGTCGAATTTTTTTAATAAAATTCAAATTTACATGAAAGTCGAAGTATTTCGGGAAGAAAGCCAACATTTTCAAATTGAATTGGAAATTTCATGAGAAAACCAAATTTCTGGAAAAATTGAAAATTTCGGGAAGAAATCAAATTTAAAGAAAAATGTTCGCAAATTCATGTTTATTTCTTGATAATTTGGCATCATAAGAACAGAATTAAAATAAGATGGCCATCGACTTGAATTGATCAAAATATATCACTTTTCATGCATTCTGGGTCCCATTTTTCACTGTGCCTTGATTATTTGTGCGTATATGTTTAATATACTATATTGTAATAGCCTTAAATTGGTGATTTTTAAAACAAGACAATTAATATTAAATAACTTTCGATGTTTGTATATCTAGAAATAGCACCATTTAATCCCTGGAAATTTACTGGAGTGATGGACAAAATTCGAATTTTTTATTTCGAGGGTAAATCAAATATGAATCGGAATTTATTTTTAAAAATTTATTAGTACAAGATACATATATGAAAGTTTTTAACTATTTTTCTACATAATCTCCTAATTTTCTTAGGCATTTTTCCCAACGAATTGGGAGTTTTTTAATGCCATCATCATAAAAAGAAAGCAGGCGTGTTTGTAGCCAATTGCGCACAAATGTCCCAACAGCGGCATCATCATGGAATCGCTCACCTCCTAGAGCTCCTTTCAGTGGCCCAAACATATGATAATCGCATGGTGATAACTCAGAACTATAAGGAGGGTGTTCTAATGTTGCCCAATGCCTTTCTTCTAATTTTTAATGTGTCAGATTGGTTGAGTGGGGGCGCGCATTGTCGCAAAACAAAATCGCATGTCTGACCGAAAATTCGCGCCTATTCCGTCGACATGCACGTTTTGCTTCATCCAATAACTGGCAGTAGCAGGCCCCATTAACCTTACGACGTTTATGCAGATAATTGACGTGCACAACTATTTTAAAATTCCAAAACACTGTCCCAAGAATCTTTCCAGCTGAGAGGCGAGTTTTTGCCTTGACGGGCTCCTTCCCCCTTTCTTCTCCACTCCATGCTTGCTTGTTTAGATTCAGGATTTCAGGAGTGTAATGGTGGACGTAAGTCGTTGATACGTTGCAAAAAGCCATCACCTTCACGTTGAAAACGTTCAAAATGGCGCTGACAAATCTCCCGACGTTGTTACTTCTGTTCTTCAGTCAAAAGACGAGATACTCACCTGGCAGAAATTTTTCGAAACCTCAGCTCATCTATAATGATGGTTTGGGGCACCCCCAAAGCTTATTTATATCTGAGCTGCAATTTCATCAACAGTTAAACGGTGATCACCTTCCAAAGGGCGTTGAATAGCGTTAATCTTGTCCGCAGTCACGCTGATCCAAGGACGACGGACGTGGGGTTCATTTTCAACTTGCGTTCGTTCTTCCAAAAGTTTTTTGTGCCATTCATACACTTGAGTTATCTTCAAACAAGAATCCCCAAACTGTCTACGAAGAGTTTCGGCGAACTTTACGCCTTCAACGGCGAGAAATGTAATAATACGCTGCGCAACGTGCGGATGGACCTCTTGCTTACTGTATTTACAAATGACGAATGGCGAGAACGGAATTCGCTTGAGCGCAGGAAGTCACGTGATATACCCACCTAACTTATCTAAGACGCTCCCGACGCCCTCATGGCGACATGATAAGAATTTTGATCATATTTGATTTACCCTCGTACCCTCTTTACCCTCGTACCTTCGTTACCCTCGTACCTCGTAGTAGTAGAAGTTTTTTTTATCGGAATACTTCTGAAGTCATTATTACGTTTAAACGGCCTTAAATCGAGTGTTCAATTGAAAAAGTCTGTGATTTTGTTTGTGAAAAGAGGACGTAACGAAAAAAGGCATACGCTTACTTATTGTTTTCAATCAGTCAAGTGTCCCGTTGACGTCTTAATTGTGCAAAAAAGTTCTAAGGCAAAAGAAATCCTGCATAGGCAGGACAGTTACTTCCTTAGACGAAATATGATTTGGGTTAATGATACACAAATTAATAACAAAAAATCATCAGTAGGTGTGATGAGGATAGTTCAAATGTATTAAAATCTCGCAGTTGTGGATCGATCACTGATAATATATGTATGACATGTACCAAGAAGTCTATAATAAGGAGAGAAAACTTCACATCAGAGACTAAATAGACTGAACGTTTCAATGTTGTCTCATGCGTACAATTGAAGCTAAAATGCGGGGAAGTGGGGAGGTGCATTCCACTACTCTTTGATATGGTCGGATTAAGTAAAATTTATAAATAAGAAACTTGCCGCGTAACGGTTTTAACGATTTAGATGAAACTTTAGAAATAGGGGCTTTTGGAACAATAGAATAATTTTTATAAGTGCTTTTTGGTAAAATTTCAGGAGAACTATTTTCAAAGACATCTTGGTTTAATAGTAAAATAATTTTCTTTCAATACGCGACGCCTGTGTACAATATTGTTAAGCCGGTGCTGTAAACACGTCATGATTGCAGTGAAATGGCGGCGCGCGCACGCCGATAATTGAATATTTATATATTTTATTTTTACCTACCCAAAGAATGAAACTCTTGATTTTCCTTCACTAATGTGTTCACTGAGGTTTCAACAATGATCCACAATACACTTCCCCATATTTACAGCCCATTTTCTTTAAAAAAAAAACCGATGTTATCTTCGCAAAGGTCTGTCAAATAATAAGAAGGCATTGCGAGCTAGATGGAGCTAGGCTTCCGCCAGGCTTTCAACTGGCTTCACTGCTTACCGTGTTAGGTTCAGTCTATTTAGTCTCTGCTTCACATGCTTGTCTATTAAAAAGAATGAGCCATATTCCGTGCCCCTGTCATGATTGGTTATTATTTTGTTCACTGCGCAATGTGACACTGCGCATCCTCAGTGCACATGCACTTTCAAAAGTAACCAGATTTGAAAATTCCTTTGTAGGTTATGATTATTTTATTTTTAAAGTTTAAGTCATTTAGAACATTATTTGATTTCGCTGTCGGTCTTTGGTTAGTTTTACGTAATTTGAAATATATTTAAGACAAAATAAAAGTAAGGTGAAATTTTTTATCACACATGTCAATATGTAGAATATATTTCGTAAAATACCTTAATTTTGTAGATAGCATTTTCATTAGAATTGACAACACACTTGAGGAATACGAA
This sequence comes from Dastarcus helophoroides, assembly GCA_028583605.1. NCBI lineage: Eukaryota > Metazoa > Arthropoda > Insecta > Coleoptera > Bothrideridae > Dastarcus > Dastarcus helophoroides. The sequence goes on along the minus strand of CM053336.1, from coordinate 11,403,673 downwards.
AACTATCCTGAGTTAAACAAGGTCCAAAATCTATTTTTTTTAAATAAAAACTTTAACCTACCTGAAGAATTTAATTGTTGAAGTCGTTAGGATGTAAAATAATTGGATTAGGAACTTAATATGTTAACAAAATATGAAAAGAAAAGTCGATGAAGTGGAGTTAGAGCATGGGATATTTCTAAAAACAAACTGGTGGTGCTTTGACTTGGTGCTCTTGTAGAAGCGGACGAAGCCATTCAAATACACTAAAACAGATTTTTATTACAAATGAAAAGTTAGTTGAATGAAATATTTACTAATGAGTTTTAATTCACTTTTCTCTCCTTAGTGATGTGTCTCTAGGATGGTCTAAGATGAAACTTTTGAATACTGATTTTTTATGAGTAATTATAATGGCTAATTAGCATCTTCTAATTAGGTAAAACAAACATCACCCAAGTTATTTTGTAAAACAACTTTTCCCTTAAGCAGATAGCTGACGATACTCAAATGCTTTAAGCAAGTAAGTAGGAAATAAGGACTTCCTAATAAACATTACATTATGTGATTTTCAGTTTAATTACAAGTGAGTTACAACAAGTAAGCAATTCAAAGCAAGTTAATGACCTGAAACATTTAATAATGAACATAATATTTAATGCAATGCATGATAAAGATCACCTTTGGATGTTTGTGTAAAAAACTATTTAAATGTCAATGTAAAATAGTTACATTTCTTTTGGTTACATAAATAGATGATATATCAAGATGCAGAGATCCAAATTTATTGATGCATAAACGTTTGGTTGAATTAAAAATATCTCTCGACAGCTTCCAACATATTTTAAAGGTATGTTTTTTTTACAGGAAAAATATGAATTGTTTTACTATCATCCATTCTATTAAAGGTGTGTGGGAGGCGAATCGAAGGCAAAAGTACTGAGAATTAGAAGCTAATGAAAATCTGTAAATAAATAGTGTTAATATTAAAACATACCACATAATTTAAAGTACAATGTATAATTTTATCAATAAAGTTGAATTAAATAAGAAATTAAAAACAATATAAGAAAATTTTAACCAACTTATGGTAGAGAATATGCCTTGATTTTAACTGTTCACCAAAAATATTTTTGGTCTTAATCTTTTAGACTGGTTTTCCAAACAATGTTCACAGTAAAGAGTTGTTGCACTTATGAATAAAAAAATGATTCGATGCAACAATTGTTTAATAAAATTCCGATAGCATTACCTAGTTTCTTCACAGATTTACAAAACTAAGATCTAATAACTAATCATGGTTTCTTTTCAAGATATTGCAGATTAATTTTCTTTTGAAAATCGATATCAATACCCTTTCGGATGCGAATTCGTTATATTTCCTCAAGGGGATGAATTGCCAAAAAACGCTGATAAACTAACTCTTCTTCGTAAACTGAAGTCTAAACACTAATTTTTATATTTCCAGTTTCAAAAGGGAGGAACTTTCGTACAATAATACATTTTTTTTCACCTATTTGACACTCTTACGGGACGAATTTTCAATAGTCGTTTCGTAGTGCGAAATTTTATGCTTCAAAACTGATCGGTTTATGTGATGTCTGTAAGTGTTTAAGAGTTTTATTAAATAGATATGTATAACTTGAGGATCTTTTCTTTTGGATTGACAACAATAATTTTAAGACACCTGTAACCGAAATAATTTCATATCCATAACCGAAATCAATATAATATTCACAAGATATCCATATCCGAAATATAATATCCTTAACAACCCTAGTATGCATCAACTGCTCTTTTTACACAAAGCCCAAGTTAAACCTACACTGGAGTACTGTTGGAGTTCAGCCCCTACACACATTGCCTCTTGAATTCAATTCAGAGAAAACCAATTTGCCTAATTGATGATTCGAAAGCACACGAATATGGTCGACCTCTTTTCTACAAGTATTTTCATGGGAAATGTTCGCTAGAATTGATAGCTCTGATGCGCTCAAGAATAACATTCTTTAGGCATACAAGGTAGTGGCAAATTCTTGTGCAATCTACTTTGGAACAGTAAGGACTTTTATTTAAGACAATTTTTTCTATAGAAATTCCAAACTTTCGAATTCGTTATCGAGCAGATTTTTTCCTTATCATTCCAACTCTTCTCTCCTTTAAAATGGTAATTTATCTTCAACTCGGAGGGCAAGCTGCTCTACCCTATGTGAGTGGTTAATGTCAATCACACTAAAAATGTACATGTTGACTAAGTCAACTTTTAAAATTAGTATTTGCTGCTTAAGGGAACTTCAGTTTGGTGGCATATTAGTTAAATCACATAAATGCTTTTTGAAAAATCCCTTCCTGATATTAACAACAATATAATATTAACACTAAAGTTTTTAGTATCCTTTATTTATTTTCATGTTGTACTTGACCAATTTAAAAATTTTAGTAGAAGTTCTTTATGCTATAGTAGTTTCTAAGAAATTTTGAGATTAAATGAAAAATTATGTCTGAACATATGTAGTCTTGTTTTACTTTTTTTTAGAAATTTAAATAAAAACAGCCAAAAATACGAATTGAATTCATAAAATAAATTCGTGAGGAGTACACTTTTGCTTTTAACAAAAATATTTACTTATATTTTGATTTTTTATTGTTGTCCAAGTTTCTTGAAGCCTATAATACTATACCATAAAATATAATTATTTCTATATTTGTCATTTAAATAATGTTTAGATAAATATTCAAAGATCATCTTTTGATCATATACATTGCACTGACTGTTTATTCTTTTAAATTAATCACTTTCATTAAACTAAAAATATAAAGTATGCAATGTAATGTTTATTAAGAGGCCTCTACTTCCTACATAATTGCTAAATGTTTTAAGTAATTGTGTGATGTTACCAACATAAAGGGACAGTTCAACTAAATGAAATTTGATGTATTAAAACTCATTAATAAATATCTCAAAGTTAGCTTTTGTCATTTTTTCAAGTACTTAAATTGCCTTACATTTTGAACAAGGGCACTATTTATCAAAAAAAGTGCAACAAATCAAAGCACAACAGAAAGTATACATCCTTTTTTTTTCATTTAGTTGGCTTTTCGTATCGTATTTCATTAAAATACTGAGATCGTTATCTATTTAGTTCTTTCTTAACATTTTAAACAATCAAACTGCCAGAGATTATTTTATTTTGGTTTTATGAATAAAAAATATACCTTTATGCTAAAACAGTATTTTCCATAATTTATGAATATTTTAATACCTTCTTGCCAAGGATTTGCTTTCATTCCATAAACAATATAGTTCAATTCGCGCACTTGAAGTACACACATCTCTTGACCAATTTAATCATTGTTGAGTTGATTTATGCTTAAATATATATCATTCATATTATCATTTTGTGCAGAAAATCTAGTTCTTGAACTACATCTTTTTCATCAAAAATTCACAAACTCCACACTATATCAAATGATTTAAAAGTATCGAACCCTTCTGCTACAGTTCAAAGTACCTATAAAAAGATAGAATGAACTTTAAAAATTCAAAGGTACTAAAAGAATTTTACCTTTATGTATCCATCAAAAAGTCCTTTATATTCAACTCTACATGCCACCTGCGTAAGTAAAGAAACAGTTCATGAAAAGAATACATTAAACTTTACCAAATCATTACCTGCTGAAATTCCATATTCTATGTAATGTCATATTTCCTTCCGGCTTCAATTCATTAAGTTCCAAACCTGTTTTGTTTCTGCATAAATAAATATGTATCACTAGCTAATATAAGGCTGCTATCATTTTCGCGGGATTTAAATCTCAAAGAATCAGTTTTTTAACCAAATAACCTCTAAAGTTGACATGTTGACACAACAATGTAAACAAAATCAGTAATAAGTTGGTAGCAAAAACAACCAGAAAGTTCCTAATTGAAAAGATGCGCAGAGCCGCAAAATTCTTGCTCTGCGCAATGAACTTTTTCGCGCGACTTTTATCATTGGGTCCCGTTTTTGAACATACCCCCTCCATAAGAGTTTATCCTCCTTATTATAGTCTTCTTGTGTCTGGTTACTTTTGAACATATATGTATATTACATATAAGCTTTTAAACTTGGACTGTCCCCGGTGCGCGCAGTGTCTCATCATAGGGAAAGTATTTTTGTGTTTTATCTATGTCGTTGATTCAATATAGTAGTATTCAATCAGCCCCTATGTATCTCATAGCGCAATAGGTAGCCATGCCTAAGACATGTCCGCGAAATTTGTCTCTCACTTTTGTACAGCGAAACCAGAGACTAAATAGACTGAACGTAAGACGGTAAGCAGTGAAGCCAGTTGAAAGCCTGGCGGAAGCCTAGCTCAACCCAGCACTCTCATTATTTGACAGACCGTTGCGAACATAACATCGGGGTTTTTTTTAGAAAACGGCCTGAAAATATGGGGAAGTGTATTGTGGATCATTGTTGAAACCTCAGTGAACACATTAGTGAAGGAAAATCAAGAGTTTCATTCTTTGGGTAGGTAAAAATGAAATATATAAATATTCAATTATCGGCGTGCGCGCGCCGCCATTTCACTGCAATCATGACGTGTTTACAGCACCGGCTTAACAATATTGTACACAGGCGTCGCGTATTGAAAGAAAATTATTTTACTATTAAACCAAGATGTCTTTGAAAATAGTTCTCCTGAACTTTTACCAAAAAGCACTTGTAAAAATTATCCTATTGGTCCAAAAGCCCCTAATTCTAAAGTTTCATCTAAATCGTTAGAACCGTTACGCGGCAAGTTTCGTATTTATAAATTTAACTTAATCCGGCCATGTCCAAGAGTAGTGGGATGCAGCTTCCCACTACCCCGCATTTTAGCTTCAACTGAACGCATGAGACAGCATTGAAATGTTCAGTCTATTTAGTCTCTGAGCGAAACATATGAAGTTTTCCCTCATTATAATCTTCTTGCCGTTAACCATAGAGAAAGGTTAAAAGTGTCAACTCTGTGCTTTTTCTTTTGAAAACGGCCATCCCACGCAGGGACCGGAACTATTACCATAAAATTAGGAACCTGTATTATCGACTGTAGCCACGTTGCAGTTGCCCTGTATTACCGACTTATAAATTTAAATCCAAAATTAATTTTAAACTGTTTTGAAATGTCCATTCAGTTGGATTGCACTACTGTTTTTAAAGATTAAACAAAAGTGACCAACGTGAATGGAAATTTCAAAACAATTTCAAGTATGAGGTGTAAAAAAATAAACTGCCATTTTAACATTAAATATTTTTATTAAATATGTATATTCATACATGTATATAAGTTCATATTTAAATATTTGTAATAATTTTAAAATATATTTATCAGTTCAACTGCTTCAAGATTTCCCTAGAAGTTAAATATTGATACAGATGACCTATAATACTGGATAGTGAATTTAACTAAAATAAATCAAGTAAAGCAGCGAAAAGTTTTTCAACATAATTTCTGGTTGATTTTTGTTGAAAGTTTGACACCTTTTAGGGTACAATTTTCTTACTACGAGGGGGTGTGCCTGCGGAAAAGATCGATTTTGCATTTTGCTCATTACAAGAGGTCAGAAAAAACCTCAATTCTTTTTTTTTCAAATGAAATATCTTGAACCCCTTGGTTGAATATTTAACCATCAAAGACAAAAATAAAAAAAAAAGTAGCTTTTAATGTTAACGAGGTCCACGTATGCTCCATTTGCATGTTGACAAAGTCCATACTGACAATAAAATTTTTAACATTTTTTCAAATATCTGGAGGCATTTGTTCGGGCACTAATAAGATATTTTGGATACATTTATTTATCACTGTATTTTCACTGTAAAGTAGTAATAATAATATTCTTATTAGAAAGAAAGTATCATATATAATAGTCTCGGACATGTTATTAAGCAAACGATCCGACAAATTCCTACAGATATTTTACAAAACGTTAGAAGTGAATTTTAGCATCATTAACTTTGTCAATGTGCAAACAGTGCATATTCGGATTACATTAAATCTTTTTTTTTTAAATGTTACTTTTTTCTTATTTTGCTTTTGGTAATCACAAAACTGTTTATTGTTATAGTCGCCATTTCTATAAACATTCCGGCAGCTTGGGATTCAGCAGTTTTTTCCCGAAGTCGGGGATGTCATTCTGATTGATACTTTATTTCTACAAATAAATAATATTTTCTACTTACCAGTAATCCTCGCAGAGATCACTTACCTTATTTTCAACACTATTTAAAATTTTGCTCGAAGATGACTGATGTTTTCGTCCTCCATTTCATCCAAATCCAACGATAGTTAAATTTGTTTACGTTCTCAGGCGCCGCCGCACACAAATTTAGGAACTATACACATATATTTAATTTACATATTTATGTATAAATGGGAGGTATTTCCGGTTACTGCGTGGGAGGGCGCTACAAACAGTATATTTGAATTTCGTGCCAAAGTAGAACCACCGTGCCGTTAACCGTTACCAAACATTGCAGGAGATAACATCAGAATTAAAGCTAGCTTCACGCGTTTGATGATTAACGTGTTGCCTATATTTCAGGGGAGGTTTGGCAGAAATAATCAGACTAAATGTTTTTCATATTATTTTCATCACCATTATTACCAATTTAATAATTTTCAGCAAATATTGATATAAAATATAAAAAAATCGTTCTTAAAATAATGTCAACGAATCAAAATATTCTATGACTTTTAGGTTAGGATTTTGAGAACGCAGAACGTCATTAAAAAGTGTCACAGCGCTGCCACACGACCATGTTTAAATATTACTAGTTCCTGTTGTTGCCACTACAAAATTAAAAGTTCAGTGCTTACTCTGATGCAGATTTATCTGAAATGAACTATGCGTTAAAAGAATGTTCAGTCAACTTGATGATTTTCAATTGAATACCAGATAGGTAACATATTTATTTTATAATTGTTATGCTCATGCTTAGATATTTCAGAAAAGTAAAATTAGTAAGTAAAAGAAATTCCAGAAAATGTCCATCAATTAAATCCGTTACAAGTTATAGATTTTTGCAATTGTTGCGACTGTTAAAGCAGAAAAAGAACAAACGAAAAATGTGCACAAGGCTAAACGGAATTTGTTTACTCGGTGCTATAAAATAGATTGTAATTTACAATATTGTTCTCATACATTTCCTCATACAGTATTTAATATGTTGGTATTTTTATCTATGTTATGAAAAGTTACATAATGCGTTAGCTTGTCGAAATTTATCAGCGACTCTGTTTTAGTAGTAAGAAAGCTCAAAAAAAAAAATAATAAGATCATACCTGTACAATAAAATGTCAAACGCAATTAATCACATATTATTTTAATCAAGAAAGTAATATTTAGCTGTTACATATATATTAATGTTAGAGACCTAGCAAATCATCCTCATCTACAGCAGGGCTGGCGAAAACCAATGGGGGGTGCAGGATACCTACCACTCAAAATATCTCGGGTGGTGGTGGATTTACCATCCAAAATGTACAAGAAGGGTTAATCTTTAAAAATTGAAACACAGAACTTGTCCCCTGAAACCAAGAAAGATTAAAAAACACAACAAAGGTTGCTCTAACGCGTTTCGACAGCCAAGCTGTCATCTTCAGAGCGAGTTTCTCTAAGTTTCTCTCTGAAGATGAGCTGTCGAAACGCGTTAGAGCAACCTGTGTTGTGTTTTTTAATCTTTCTTGGTTTCAGGGGACAAGTTCTGTGTTTCAATTTTTGAAGATAACCAAGGACCATTCCGTTACATCAAAAGGTTTAATCTTATTAAATTTTCTGTTTTTAATTTCTTAGTCTAATTAAATTTTCTATTCTATTTTCGTTACTCTCGATAATTTTGAAGATTTCAAAATGTAGTCCTACGTAGTTTATCCTAATTTTTTTAATTTTCGCTATATATATCATTTGATATCCAATTTTCTCTCTGACAGATCTCTTCAGGTCGTCATCGGTGGCATCTCATCCGAGACATTTGCGATTAACGTAGGGGTACCTCAGGGGTCTGTTCTGTCTCCTCCTCTTCCTGTTACACATAAACGATCTTTTAGCTTCAACTTCCAATCCTATATACAGCTAGGCAGATGATAGTAACCTTGTGTCATCTTTTTTGTCCGACAAACCATTATCTATCGTGCTTCAGATCAACATGCTTCCTTATTTAATTTTCACTTACCGTGACAATTTTGAGAAAAAAAACTGCATTTTTGACATTTATAAAAATTATTACAAGCGACTTTACAGACATCAAATTTAAACCCTGAATTTCGACTGTTAGATTTTTTGCTTAGAAATTCAAAATTTCTACAAAAGTCAAAATATTGGGATTATAGTTGAAATTAAAAAAAATATTTTTGGTCATAATTTTTGATTAAAAAATTTTCATTTTCTCTTGAAATTAAAATTATTTCAAATATGATTGGCTGTTTTTCTTTAAAAATATATCGACTTCCTACCTCTTAAACAACTTTTCCAGTTTGAATTCTGCACATCGAGGAACCTCTACATATCTTCTCTAAATTACGCTCAAAACTTAGAAATTTCTACACAAAATGTCGAAATATTGATAATTTGTACAGTTAATTTGACTGTTTTTATAAACTATAAATTTGCTTGGCAACATTTAGTTTTTTTTCTAAATTTTCGACTTTTAACCCGAAATTTGGATTTTTAAATTTAATGTTTTTTTCTGAAGTTCCAGGTTTAAATTTGAACGTAAAGTATTAAAAAGTCCAAATCTAAAATAGAAATTTTGATAAAAATATGTATCACACTATGGAATCAAAATAAAGTATTTTTACATACTTTATTTTTATCGAAGAGTTATAAAGTTTCCATATTTAACAAATATTAAAAGTAAGATACTTTTTTTAAAAGTATGGTTGGCAACCCTATGCTAGGAGTTGCAAAATAATATCTTCGCATCCGGTTTCAGAAAAAATTATTTTCGACCTGTTATTTTAATTGAATTCTAAATTCCAAGATGGTTTTACACCAAAAAATAGGGTTTCTTCATTCCCATTGCGGCTTAGGAGTGAGGAAACTACCCACAACCCGAATGGAAAGGGTTTCGCCGGCCATGATCTGTACAATTCTCTTTTATAATTTTTTAGGCGCATTTAGCGATTTTGGATATGGGGTAAACTTATTGTTTCTCGTTACCAACATGATCTAGTTTAACATTAGGTAACATAAGTAAAACACAATACTTTCTTGATAATTCTAAATTCATACGTGAGCGGTGTCAAAACACAAAATAATACGTTTTATAGCATTTACAAGGCTGTTGTATTATATCTATATATATCACCCTAAACTGTATTGAATGTTAGCTTGTTTATATGTGTACATATTTATATTTGTATGTTTGTATGTCAATAAAATCGATTTTATTAGATAATTTTCTTATTATTAGCGACCGAAATTCAGGTAAAATCCTATGATCCTTTTTAACCTTTTTTGGCGTTTTTTATACCTTGTTGTTTAAGCTTTAATTTTGCTTGTTTTTTGCCTTTTTATACATGATTTGGGCCTACTTTCAAAAAGTTTCGTGCCTATTTGTCCTTTTCTATAGGTTTCTCCCAGTAAATTTACACTTCTGAAGAATTTAAACAGAAAAATGTATTACATATGTAATAAAATAAAGCAATAAAATAGAAATTTAATTCATCATAATAAAAATAAGAAAATTCAAGTGTAAATCTCCAAGAAATGTAATTTAATAACAATTACTCAATTACAGTCCCCAAACTTCTCTAAAATTCGACAATGTTCCCATAGAAGATTCCAATCAAAATAATTTTGGGCTTAAATTTTGGAACATTTAGTAGTTCATTAGTATTTCAATTGTTTTGCCACAAAACATGCTCTTCATGGACAACCTTAGGCGAAATAATGTTGTGTTAAAAAGTTGGGTGTTTGGTGGTACATCTGGTAATTGTTTTCCCATGAAACCTGCGAAATTCCCAAATGTTCTCACGAAAGATCCTGTCCAAAATAATGTTAGGCTAAAACGTTGGGCATTTAGTAATTCATCAGTATTTCAATTGTTAAGTCATAGAAAGCTCCAAAATTGACAAATGTGCTCTTGGTGGTCCTCAGGAAAAATTATATTGTATTAAAAAGTTCGGAATTTGATGATTCATCAGCATTGCATTTGTTTTCCCATGAAAACTTCTCTAAAATTCGACAATGTTCCCATAGAAGATTCCAATCAAAATAATTTTGGGCTTAAATTTTGGAACATTTAGTAGTTCATCAATATTTCAAGTGTTTTGCCACAAAACATGCTCTTCATGGACAACCATAGGCAAAATAATGTTGTGGTAAAAAGTTGGGCGTTTGGTGGTACATCTGGTGATTGTCTTCCCATGAAACCCGCGAAATTCGCAAATGTTCTCACGAAAGATCCTGTCCACAATAATGTTGGGCACAGAAAGCACCAAAATTCACAAATGCGCTCTTGGTGGCCCTCAGGAAAAATTATATTACATTAAAAAGTTGGGAATTTGTTGGTTCATCAGCATTGCATTTGTTTTCCCATGAAAACTTCTCTAAGATTCGATAGAGTTCCCATGGAAGATTCCAATCAAAATAATTTTGGGCTTAAATTTTGGAACATTTAGTAGTTCATCAATATTTCAATTGTTGTGCCACAAAACATGCTCTTCACGGACAACCATAGGCGAAATAATGTTGTGTTAAAAAGCTGGATGTTTGGTGGTACATCTGGTGATTGTTTTCCCATGAAACCTGCGAAATTCGCAAATGTTTTCAGAAAAGATCCTGTCCAAAATAATGTTGGGCTAAAACGTTGGGCATTTAGTAATTCATCAGTATTTCAATTGTTCAGTCACAGAAAGCTCCAAAATTCACAAATGTGCTCTTGGTGGTCCTCAGGAAAAATTGTATTATATTAAAAAGTTGGGAATTTGATGGTTCATCAGTATTGCATTTGTTTTCCCATGAAAACTTCTCTAAAATTCGATAATGTTCCCATAGAATATTCCAAACAAAATAATTTTGGGCTTAAATTTTGAAACATTTAGTAGTTCATCAGTATTTCAATTGTTGTGCCACAAAATATGCTCTTCTTGGAAAATCATAGGCAAAACAATGTTGTAGTAAAAAGTTGGGCGTTTGGTGGTACATCTGGTGATTGTTTTCCCATGAAACCTGCGAAATTCGCAAATATTCTCACGAAAGATCCTGTCCAAAATAATGTTAGGCTAAAACGTTGGGCATTTAGTATTTCATCAGTATTTTAACAGTTTAGTCACAGAAAGCTCCAAAATTCACAAATGTGCTCTTGGTGGTCCTCAGGAAAAATTATATTATATTAAAAAGTTGGAAATTTGATGGTTCATCAGCATTGCATTTGTTTTCCCATGAAAACTTCTCTAAGGTTCGATAGAGTTCCCATGGAAGATTCCAATCAAAATAATTTTGGGCTTAAATTTTGGAACATTTAGTAGTTCATCAATATTTCAATTGTTTTGCCACAAAACATGCTCTTCATTGACAACTATAGGCGAAATAATGTTGTGTTAAAAAGTTGGGTATTTGGCGGTACATCTGGTGATTGTTTTCCTATGAAACCTGCAATTCGCAAATGTTCTCAGGAAAGATCTTGTCCACAATAATGTTGAGCTAAAACGTTGGGCATTTAGTAATTCATCAGTATTTCAATTGTTTAGTTACAAAAAGCTCCATAATTCACAAATGTACTCTTGGTGATCCTCAGGAAAAATTATATTATATTAAAAAGTTGGGCATTTAATGGTTCATCAGCATTGCATTTGTTTTCACATGAAAACTTCTCTAAAATTCGACAATGTTCCAATAGAAGATTCCAATCAAAATAATTTTGGGCTTAAATTTTGGAACATTTAGTAGTTCATCAATATTTCAATTGTTTTGCCACAAAACATGCTCTTCATGGACAACTATAGGCGAAATAATGTTGTGTTAAAAAGTTGGGTGTTTGGCGGTACATCTGGTGATTGTTTTTCGATTAAACCTGCGAAACTCGCAAATGTTCTCACGAAAGATCCTGTCCAAAATAATGTTAGGCTAAAACGTTGGGCATTTAGTATTTCATCAGTATTTTAACAGTTTAGTCACAGAAAGCTCCAAAATTCACAAATGCGCTCTTGGTGGTCCTCAGGAAAAATTATATTATATTAAAAAGCTGGGTATTTGATGGTTCATCAGTACTGCATTTGTTTTCCCATGAAAACTTCTCTAAAATTTGACAATGTTCCCATAGAATATTCCAATCAAAATAATTTTGGGCTTAAATTTTGGAACATTTAGTAGTTCAGCAAGATTTCAGTTGTTTTGCCAAAAATCATGCTCTTCATGGACAACCATAGGCGAAATAATGTTGTGGTAAAAAGTTGGGCGTTTGATGGTACATCTGGTGATTGTCTTCCCATGAAACCTGCGAAATTGGCAAATGTTCTCACGAAAGATCCTGTCCAAAATAATGTTAGGCTAAAACGTTGAGCATTTAGTAATTCATCAGTATTTCAATTGTTAAGTCATAGAAAGCTCCAAAATTGACAAATGTGCTCTTGGTGGTCCTCAGGAAAAATTATATTATATTAAAAAGTTGGGAATTTGATGATTCATCAGCATTGCATTTGTTTTCCCATGAAAACTTCTCTAAGATTCGACAGAGTTCCCATGGAAGATTCCAATCAAAATAATTTTGGGCTTAAATTTTGGAACATTTAGTAGTTCATCAATATCTCAATTGTTTTGCCACAAAACATGCTCTTCATGGACAACTATAGGCGAAATAATGTTGTGTTAAAAAGTTGGGTGTTTGGCGGTACATCTGGTGATTGTTTTTCGATTAAACCTGCGAAACTCGCAAATGTTCTCACGAAAGATCCTGTCCAAAATAATGTTAGGCTAAAACGTTGGGCATTTAGTATTTCTTCGGTATTTTAACAGTTTAGTCACAGAAAGCTCCAAAATTCACAAATACGCTCTTGGTGGACCTCTGGAAAAATTATATTACATTAAAAAGTTGGGAATTTGATGGTTCATCAGCATTGCATTTGTTTTCCCATGAAAACTTCTCTAAGATTCGATAGAGTTCCCATGGAAGATTCCAATCAAAATAATTTTGGGCTTAAATTTTGGAACATTTAGTAGTTCATCAATATTTCAATTGTTTTGCCACAAAACATGCTCTTCATGGACAACTATAGGCGAAATAATGTTATGTTAAAAAGTTGGGTGTTTGGTGGTACATGTGGTGATTGTTTTCCCATGAAACCTGCGAAATTTGCAAATGTTCTCAGGAAGGATCCTGTACAAAATAATGTTAGGCTAAAACGTTGGGCATTTAGTTATTCATCAGTATTTCAATTGTTTAGTCACAAAAAGCTCCATAATTCACAAATGTACTCTTGGTGATCCTCAGGAAAAATTATATTATATTAAAAAGCTGGGTATTTGATGGTTCATCAGTATTGCATTTGTTTTCACATGAAAACTTCTCTAAAATTCAACAATGTTCCAATAGAAGATTCCAATCAAAATAATTCTGGGCTTAAATTTTGGAATATTTAGTAGTTTATCAGTATTTCAATTGTTTTGCCACAAAACATGCTCTTCATGGACAACCGTAGGCAAAATAATGTTGTGTTAAAAAGTTGGGTGTTTGGCGGTACATCTGGTGATTGTTTTCCGATTAAACCTGCGAAACTCGCAAATGTTCTCAGGAAGGATCCTGTCCAAAGTAATGTTGGGGTAAAACGTTGGGCATTTAGAGTTATTCATGAGTATTTCAATTGTTTAGTCACAAAAAGCTCCATAATTCACAAATGTGCTCTTGGTGATCCTCGGGAAAAATTATATTATATTAAAAAGCTGGGTATTTGATGGTTCATCAGTACTGCATTTGTTTTCCCATGAAAACTTCTCTAAAATTTGACAATGTTCCCATAGAAGATTCCAATCAAAATAATTTTGGGCTTAAATTTTGGAACATTTAGTAGTTCAGCAATATTTCAGTTGTTTTGCCAAAAAACATGCTCTTCATGGACAACCATAGGCGAAATAATGTTGTGGTAAAAAGTTGGGCGTTTGATGGTACATCTGGTGATTGTCTTCCCATGAAACCTGCGAAATTGGCAAATGTTCTCACGAAAGATCCTGTCCAAAATAATGTTAGGCTAAAACGTTTAGTATTTCATCAGTATTTCAACTGTTTAGTCACAGAAAGCTCCAAAATTGACAAATGTGCTCTTGGTGGTCCTCAGGAAAAATTATATTATATTAAAAAGTTGGGAATTTGATGATTCATCAGCATTGCATTTGTTTTCCCATGAAAACTTCTCTAAGATTCGACAGAGTTCCCATGAAAGATTCCAATCAAAATAATTTTGGGCTTAAATTTTGGAACATTTAGTAGTTCATCAGTATTTCAATTGTTTTGCCACAAAACATGCTCTTCATGGACAACTATAGGCGAAATAATGTTGTGTTAAAAAGTTGGGTGTTTGGTGGTACATCTGGTGATTGTTTTCCTATAAAACCTGCGAAATTCGCAAATGTTCTCAGGAAAGATCTTGTCCACAATAATGTTGAGCTAAAACGTTGGGCATTTAGTAATTCATCAGTATTTCAATTGTTTAGTTACAAAAAGCTCCATAATTCACAAATGTACTCTTGGTGATCCTCAGGAAAAATTATATTATATTAAAAAGTTGGGCATTTGATGGTTCATCAGCATTGCATTTGGTTTCCCATGAAAACTTCTCTAAAATTCGACAATGTTCCCATAGAAGATTCCAATCAAAATAATTTTGGGCTTAAATTTGGGAACATTTAGTAGTTCATCAATATCTCAATTGTTTTGCCACAAAACATGCTCTTCATGGACAACTATAGGCGAAATAATGTTGTGTTAAAAAGTTGGGTGTTTGGTGGTACATCTGGTGATTGTTTTCCTATGAAACCTGCGAAATTCGCAAATGTTCTCAGGAAAGATCTTGTCCAAAATAATGTTGAGCTAAAACGTTGGGCATTTAGTAATTCATCAGTATTTCAATTGTTTAGTTACAAAAAGCTCCATAATTCACAAATGTACTCTTGGTGATCCTCAGGAAAAATTATATTATATTAAAAAGTTGGGCATTTGATGGTTCATCAGCATTGCATTTGTTTTCCCATGAAAACTTCTCTAAAATTCGACAATGTTCCCATAGAAGATTCCAATCAAAATAATTTTGGGCTTAAATTTGGGAACATTTAGTAGTTCATCAATATCTCAATTGTTTTGCCACAAAACATGCTCTTCATGGACAACTATAGGCGAAATAATGTTGTGTTAAAAAGTTGGGTGTTTGGTGGTACATCTGGTGATTGTTTTCCTATGAAACCTGCGAAATTCGCAAATGTTCTCAGGAAAGATCTTGTCCAAAATAATGTTGAGCTAAAACGTTGGGCATTTAGTAATTCATCAGTATTTCAATTGTTTAGTTACAAAAAGCTCCATAATTCACAAATGTACTCTTGGTGATCCTCAGGAAAAATTATATTATATTAAAAAGTTGGGCATTTGATGATTCATCAGCATTGCATTTGTTTTCCCATGAAAACTTCTCTAAAATTCGACAATGTTCCCATAGAAGATTCCAATCAAAATAATTTTGGGCTTAAATTTTGGAACATTTAGTAGTTCATCAATATCTCAATTGTTTTGCCACAAAACATGCTCTTCATGGACAACTATAGGCGAAATAATGTTGTGTTAAAAAGTTGGGTGTTTGGCGGTACATCTGGTGATTGTTTTTCGATTAAACCTGCGAAACTCGCAAATGTTCTCACGAAAGATCCTGTCCAAAATAATGTTAGGCTAAAACGTTGGGCATTTAGTATTTCATCGGTATTTTAACAGTTTAGTCACAGAAAGCTCCAAAATTCACAAATGCGCTCTTGGTGGTCCTCAGGAAAAATTATATTACATTAAAAAGTTGGGAATTTGATGGTTCATCAGCATTGCATTTGTTTTCCCATGAAAACTTCTCTAAGATTCGATAGAGTTCCCATGGAAGATTCCAATCAAAATAATTTTGGGCTTAAATTTTGGAACATTTAGTAGTTCATCAATATTTCAATTGTTTTGCCACAAAACATGCTCTTCATGGACAACTATAGGCGAAATAATATTGTGTTAAAAAGTTGAATGTTTGGTGGTACATCTGGTGATTGTTTTCCCATGAAACCTGCGAAATTCGCAAATGTTCTCAGGAAAGATCTTGTCCACAATAATGTTGAGCTAAAACGTTGGGCATTTAGTAATTCATCAGTATTTCAATTGTTTAGTTACAAAAAGCTCCATAATTCACAAATGTACTCTTGGTGATCCTCAGGAAAAATTATATTATATTAAAAAGTTGGGCATTTGATGGTTCATCAGCATTGCATTTGTTTTCCCATGAAAACTTCTCTAAAATTCGACAATGTTCCCATAGAAGATTCCAATCAAAATAATTTTGGGCTTAAATTTTGGAACATTTAGTAGTTCATCAATATTTCAATTGTTTTGCCACAAAACATGCTCTTCATGGACAACTATAGGCGAAATAATGTTGTGTTAAAAAGTTGGGTGTTTGGTGGTACATCTGATGATTGTTTTCCCATGAAACCTGCGAAATTCGCAAATGTTTTCAGGAAAGATCCTGTCCAAAATAATGTTGGGCTAAAACGTTGGGCATTTAGTAATTCATCAGTATTTCAATTGTTTGGTCACAGAAAGCTTCAAAATTTACAAATGTGCTCTTGGTAGTCCTCAGACAGAATTATATTATGTTGAAAAGTTGGGTATTTGATGGTTCATCAGTATTGCATTTGTTTTCCCATAAAATCGTCTTTAAAATTCGAAAATGATCTCATGGAGGAGCCTGATCAAAATAATTTTGAAGTAAAACTTTGAACATTTGATAGTTCATAACTATTTTAATAGTTTTGCTGCAAAACATACTCTTCTTGGAGAATCATATGCAAAATAATGTTATCTTTAAATGTTTGGTGTTTGGTGGTACATCTGGTAATATTTTTCCCATGAAACCTCTAAAATTCTCAATTATTCCTATGAAACATCGGAATCGACAATTTCAAAAATTTTGAAAAGAAATTGTAAAAAATTCAAAATTTTGAAAAATGAAAAGTTCTAAACTTTAAAAAAAAGTCGAAATTTTCAGAAAGCGTTTTCTATCAGTCAAAACTTAAAAAAACCTTGAATTTTTCAGAAAACTGTGATTTTCAAAAAGAGTGGAAATTTTGAGAATGAGTCGAAATGCCGAAAAAATATGAACATTTTCAAAAAGAACAAAATTAAATCTAAACCTGAAAAAGTCAATATTTAAACATAAAAAAAAGATCTTTTAAAGTTTTTGTAAGTTAAATATAAAAAGTTGCGCGGTTTTCAAAAAAAATTCAAAAATTTTGAAGCCTATAAATCAAAATTTTGTAAAAAAGTCAGAATTTTTGATTCTTTTAAAATAAATTTGAAGTTATGAAAAAAAAATTGAGATAAAAAAAAATATGTAAAGGAAATCAAAATGATTACAATTTTTAAAAAAGTCAACAATTTCGAAAGATTGATGATTCTTTAATAAGATCATTCAAAGAATTAATTTTGTAAAGGCTAAAATCCACAGAAAAAGTCCTAGTTTGAAAAAAATAAGTCTAAATCTCATATTTTTTAAGTTAGAAGCCTAACTTAAAAAAAGTTGTCATTTTGAAAAAAGTCGAAGTTTCTATAGTTAGGTTAGGCACAAGAAGACTATCACAAAACAAGACTATCATAGGCAAAACAACCTAACAGCCTAACCAAGAAGACTACAGTCTTCTTGGTTAAGCCTTTGACTATACATATTTATATTATCTAAGGGTTAAGCAGATGAGAGTTGCGCTCCACCATGCCCCGTATCATTCAATATTGACAGTTGGCCGTAGAGTGCGTTCAGTAATTTCAATTTTTATTAACCAAAATTTCGATTTTTTTCTTGAAATTTCAAGATTAAAGCTGAATTTTCGAGAAAAACGTCGAAATTTCGAATTAAAAGTCGACATACTTTAATGGTTAAAATTCGACTTAAAACTTGAAATTTAATTTCGGGATTTGGAGGAGAAAACAATTCAAATTTCGTGAATATTTTTTTTTCAAATTAATATTCTCTCTATTACTTCGTACTTTTTACTTCAAAAAAAAAATAAACTTTTTTAAGTTTTGTAGTGTATGTATTATGTGTGTAACGTGTCGGTAGTTCACCTACTAAATAAGTTTTTGTAACAAGTAATAAAATAACGTACGGTATTTGAGCTTCAAAAATATGGCAATACCAGTCACAAAACATATACCAGTGTTCACTAGGCAATACCATATATGTAATACCTCTATATGGCCAGTTCCTCGTTTCTTGTGGGAAAAACTTCTCTTTCTCGCTGACCTTTACACGCGGTGATGAATCGCAATGCGCAGGTATCACAAATCATCTATGCATGGCCAAAGTTAGTTGTGCCACAGTATAGATATTAGCTTACGCATACAGTAGCGACAAATTGCTAAAATTTTGTCACGAATTTGGTTTGCTCATGCGTCAATTTGCACAATCCCGAACATGGCGTCGCAGTGTTCTATGATTACCAGAAATAAGATCTATGGTCGTTGGGTAACTGAATGTCAGTTGAGAGTTGCCACGTGTTCGGGAAATCAGCACTTGAGCCAATATGATTTTTTATTTTACGTTCATATGTTATTCATTCATGGTAAAAATGTAAGACAATTTATCTACATTTATGAATGTTTTAGAAATTTGATATGGTCAGGCATTTTCATCCGAATTGTGCGATTTTTAAGGAGATTGTTCGCGAATAATGTTTAGGTCATCTGGCAACACTGGATCAGTTTTATTGAAATGTCAGTCTTGTTATAATTCATTGCGCTAATAAGATGAAATCAAATAAAAGAGAAAAGAGGAGAATTTACACGTTCTATTTATAAATGTAACTCTAACAGCAATAATGATTTGATAAAATCAGCTTCTTTTTAATTTCCAAAAGAAGGCAAAAGGTAATATTCGGGTACACCCAATTTGTTTTATTAAAAAAAACTCTTTTATTATACTCGCACTTGCCAGTTTTATACAAAAAAATAAATAAGTTGTTTCCTGTACAAATTATTTTGCCGTCAGTTACAATTTGTGTTTAGTTTTTCTTTGTGTATTCTTTATACTTATTAGGTTGTCAGTAATTACAAAATACACATTATTTAAAAAATACACGAGAACTAGTATTTTTGGACTATTTGTAAAGTAGTAAATTAGAATTTAAACGGTAAAAACTATTGAAATTAATAAACTTGATGGATTTGTTTAATAAATAAATTTAAATTTTCGCGGCCGTGCACAATCCACAACATGGCTGATTCCATTGAAGGTCAACGATTTCAAGATCAAAGGTACCGACACTTTTGTCACTACTGTATGCATAAGCTAATATCTATACTGTGGCTGTGCACGGCCCAACATAAACACCTGTTTAACCCGCGCGTAGCGATTGGTTCATTTCGTTCATTCCTGCGCAATACTCGCCAATTGCCCATGTGACCGGATTTGGTCAGAATAAACTCGCGAAGTGAATAAGGAGCTGGCCATATGGAAGTATTACATATACATATAGGCAATACTGATCATATATTACTGATCCCTATCTATGAGTTTAACCTTAAATCATTTTGGAAGTATTCTATGATTCTATGCCTTAAATCTTTTTTGTAGGTTATGTTTAAGTTGAATTTTTTATTTTAAGATATCGACTAAGCGAAAATAATAAAGTAATTACCGTAAATATTCCGAAATGAACAACAAGAAAAGTAGGGGGCATCGCGGCCGGGGTGGTTTCAGCAAATACAACAGCGGAAAACATAAACAATTCAGGCGCACGGACTTCAAAAGACCCAAAAGCGAATATCGTCATAAGGAGCAGCTGTCGGATGCGGATGTCGGCATTTTAAAATTTGTAAGCGATCTGGAAGGTTTCACGGGGATTTTAAAATCAAAATATTCTGATTTTCACGTGAACGAGATCGATTTAAATGGGGTGGTGGCCAAATTAACTACTTTGGAGGCTCCATCTGATTTTAATCTTGCTGAAGGTGAAGTTGTGCGTGATGTGGATTACGATAAGACCCCCTTGGAATTGATCTCTCAGGAAAAATGGGATGCTATTAAAGAGATGATGAATAATGAGAGTGAAGATAAGAAGACTGTTGATATTGAGGTAACTGAATTGCCAAAAGAAAAAAGGGTTAATATCCATACAGCTGTAAAGGGAGCTTGGGGGTCGAAAATTGTATCTTCTACGGTAGTCTCTGAGGAAAAGAAATTTATACAGTTGCGTAAATATGTAAAAGGGGGTAAGTGTAGTCTTAATTATCGATGAAAGAAACTGTTATGAGCCGACTCGTTTATTTACAAAATCAACTTGGAGGGTATCCACTTTTGTTTTTTACCAATGATTTACAAATATTTCAGATCGGGAAGACAAAGTGATGAAATGGCCTAAAGACAAAGGTGAATATGTACACTTTTTGGTGTATAAGGAGTGTTTGGACACTTTGGAAGCTTGCATGAAGATCAGCGATTGTCTTCGTATGAATTCGTCGGCTTTTAACTACGCAGGGGTGAAAGATCGAAGGGCAAAAACCACTCAGTGGTTTTCTGTACGCAAAGTTCTTCCATCGCTTCTCATACAAAAAACTAGAGCAATGAGGAAGATTCACATTGGGAATATAACTTTTAAGGATTCACCACTCACGTTGGGTGACTTAAGCGGGAACAGATTTCGAATAGTTGTTAGGAATGTTCAAGGGGATGACGACAAGATAAAATTGGGGTTGGAGAGTTTAGAAAAAAATGGTTTTATTAATTATTTTGGTCTTCAGCGATTTGGGAATGATAGAGATGTTCCGACCTATTCTATCGGTATAAAACTGCTACTTGGGCAGTTTAAAGAGGTGAGCGGTTGTTGGCTTTGTTATTTCTATTATTAAAATTGTACGTTGTAGGCATGTGAATTAATATTAAAACCGAAAAGTTCTGATGATCCTGATTTGGATATTTCCAAGGCCAAGTTAGTTTATGAACAAACTAAAAACGCCAAAGAGGCGTTCAAAGAGATCAATATAAGTAAAAACAGATGTGTTGAAGCTAAATTATTGTACGGTTTGTGCACAGAAAATGAAAATAACTTTGTAAATGCTCTGGAAAGTGTAAGTTATATTTTAAGCTCTAACATTATTTTCATCATAGTGTTGCATTTTTTTTGTTGTAGATTCCAAGGAATATGAGACTGCTTTACATACACTCTTTTCAGAGTTTAATTTGGAATATGATGGTTTCAAAGAGAATAGAAAAATTTGGTTTGAAACCTGTTGAGGGAGATTTCATTCTTTGTAATAGCACAGACTATCAAGGTGATGTAGAAGTGGAAGGTAATGATTAAACTGGTTTTGATTTGTCACTCAATTCAGATATTTAATTAAATATTTTTTTAGAAGGAACAGAAAAGCTCAACTTTCAACAAATTAAGGCTTTAGGAGCAGAAGATTTAGATCAATATTCAATTTTTGATATAGTTCTTCCATTACCTGGTTATGATATTTGTTATCCCAGCAATTTAAAATCAGAATACAAAGAAACCCTGGAAAGCTATGGGTTATCTCTGGAAATGACTAAACAACGTGTGAAGTATGTCTGAGTTAGGGTTGCCTCCTGTTGTGGCTAGATCACCTGGAGATTAGCAAATTGAGACATGAAAAACTGATTTTAGATATTTGTAAGAAAAAATCGTTGACAAAAAAAAATTCCTCAAATTTTATATAAAACGTGACAAATATGAATTGTTGACTAAAAAAAGCTCTTCAGGTTGAAACCTATTAACCTGGAGAAATAATTGGTTTAACGCGGAACCTGAAGATATCTTACTAAACGTGGAAACTCCAAGCCAAACCCAGACAGGTGGCAACCCTAGTTTCAGTTAAAATGGAGTTTCAGAGCTAAGTCGTGAATTTTCAGAACTTACAATTTGTCGGGTGCCTATCGTAAAATAATGGGCAAAATTTCAGATTTAGAATGGAAGATTATGAAGTACAACAGTGATGACTTCTACCCAATTATATCAGATTATGAAGTGTTAATTGGAGAGTCCCCCAGTAATAACAATCCAGGTGAAACCTGTTTAAATTTTGTTTTACCATTGAATTCTCAGGGTATTCCAATTTGAATTTAAATTCAGATTTTATCATTTTAATTCTGTTTTCATTACTTGGTAATACAGTAAATCAGAATGCCATTAATGTAAAGTCGAAAATGAATGTTTATCTTCAATGTTTCGAGATTAAAGTCAAACCATTGAAACTTACAGTGACCCAATTGTAGGAGAAAAAAAAATCGGTTATTTTAAGAAAAAGTATCGATTTTTAATTACATATTATCTTGTATTTTTTTGTTTGTATTTTTGTTGTACAAATATTCAACTTCTATACATAAGTGAATGGCGTTTTATTTCCTTGCAGACATATTTTGGTGATAGTAAAGCAAAAAAGATCTGAATCATTACGAAATTTGTTGCATTTATTTGTAGCGTCCGAATTATGAATTGTTTTCAATGTAATATTTTTTTATCGCTTCAGAGGGTAAATATAAAGCACTAGTGCTTGAATTCTCCCTTCATTCTGCTTGTTATGCAACTATGGTGATGCGTGAATTGATGAAGATGGACACGTCAAGTAGCACTCACGCCAAATTAAACAACTATATTGAAGTAAAACCAAAAAGGATAGAGACTTCTGAAGCGGAGAGTAATGAACATTTCGATGTAATTGGAAGCTGCACGGAAAGCCTTCTGAATAACAGCGAGAAACTCGAAGAATTTAAGCGAAGCGTTTTTAGTTTTGACACAAAACGCAAAAATGAAGAGCCCGAAGGGACAACGACAAAAAAGGTCAAAACTGACGATTAGTTCTCTATGTATTAAGGTTAATATAGTATTTTGAATGGTTTTTACTGTTTTTGGCATTTCACCCCTTTCATTTCATGAAGAGTATCATTTTAAGCTTTTATTGGGGCACATGGATAAATACATTCAAAAAGGGATACAGCAAATTATTACACCTTAAAGAAAAATGAAATTTTATTCAATATGAATCAAGAAAATACATTCAAATAAAAAAATATTTACACAATATATTTCAGTGCAAAGGATAATATTCCAAAGGCAGCAATCAGGCATGTTGTCACGTTAGTCGTCATTATTTTTACAGCACCACTTGTTGTGGTTGCCTTTGCGGTGGTTGCCTCCACCACGGGCCCCCCCGCCGTCGTTTCTACGACGGGGTCATCATCACCCATTACTGGACCCATCAAACAGACCAACACCAAGCCTAACAAGGCTACAACAAATAACGACTTTTTAAAAGCCATATCTGAAACAAAAGAAAATATACATTTCAATAGTTTAAATTGTTAATATTTTGACTTTATTTCGAAGTTTGCTTTTTTGGAAAATTTTGACATTTTGTCACATTTTTGACCATATTTTTGAGAATTTGGACCTTTTTTTCAAATTTCCCATCTTGTTATTGAATATTTTTGCAACGTTTTTTTCAAATTTTGACTCGAAATTTTAACCCTTTTGCAAACCTTACTGTTTTTAAATTCGATTTTTATAAAACATTTCCATTCCCAATTCGACTTTTTTTTTTCAAAATTTCAGCTTTTCCTCGTTTTGACTTTCTGAAAGTAACGATTTTTTTTTAAATCTGATTTCGATTTTTATTGACAATCTCGACTTTTTTAAACATTTAGATTTTATATTTTAAAATTTTAGAATTTCCAATGTTTCATTTTTTTAATTTCCAAATTTTAACTTAATTTGTAAATTTTAACTCTTTCACAATTTTGACTCTCTTTAAGATTTTGATATATTTTCCAATTTTTTGAAAATTTTTATTCAAAATTTTGATTGATCGAAATTTCGTTCAGGCCTGATTCTGTTGCAATTTTTCTTTATTGAAAATCGTTTTTTTTTAATTTCCACTTTTGTTCAAATTTTATAGTATTTCTCGAAGTTTTGACTTTTTTTTGTATCCAATGAGTTTTTTATTTAAATATTAAAAAAAATTCGACTTTTTTTTGAAACTTTTCACTTTTTTGAAAAATTTGATTTTTTCACAATTACGATTTTTAAAATTTTCGAACTTTCATTTAGAAAGTTTACTTTTTTTAAAAATGCTAACCTTCTGTCATCAAATTTCGGCTTTTTTTGAGATAAAATTTTTCCCAGAATTTAAACTTTTTTCAAAATAATTTTTTTATGAAAATTTCGTCTATTTTTTAAGAATTTTTACTTCTTTGTAAAATTTTGACTTTTATGTGGTAAGTGGTATTTTTTATTTCAAAAATTGGGTATTTTCTCAAAATTTCGATTTTTTTCGAACTTTTTTAATAATTTTCATTTTTCTGAAAAGCTTAATCGTTTGTCATCAAATTTCGGCGTTTTTCTTAAGACATTATGACTTTCAGAATTTAAACTTTTTTTCAAATTTCAATTTTTTTGTGTTTCCACTTTTTTTCAACAAATTCGAATTTTTCTCGAAGTTTCGACTGGAATTTCATTTAAATAATTTAAAAATTAAACTCTTTGAAAATTTTCACTATTCTGAAAAATTGGATTTTTCTCAAAATTTCGAGTTTTAAGATAATGAATCCTCCTCGACGATGTCGTTGCAGCGTCGATGCCAAGTTTTGCATTTATTTTACATAGAAAATGTGTCGTGCTATATGTGCTAGAGTTGTAAAATCGAGAAAGTGCACGAGATCTGGCAACACTGAAGCGGACAAACAGACAAACACACTTTCGCATTTATATATTAATAGGAGTTATTTCAAACATTTTCAGTTTTTAGTTTTTTTTAAGTTTCTACTGTAAAACTCGCTTTTTCGACATTTCGCAAAGTTCTTAATTAATTAATTAAACTCTAATAATAAATCTGGCAAAATGTGTCAAAATGTCACAATAAAGTTTTCGAACCAGCTTAAGCCGAAGTTTTCTTTGAAAACTTTTGCAATTTTTCTCCATTTTTTTTTTGGACAACTAATTTCCATATGATCAAGAAAATTTGATGAACATTAAATGTCCTATTCGTTATCCTGGAATCGTTCAGATTTGGGCTTGGACGGACTTTTTCGCTTTTAGGTAAATGAAAATTTGAATACCGCTTTGCCGTTAATTTATTTTTCGAAAAATGACATAAAAAGTAGTCAGTAGCTTCTAAATACACTTGAAAATATTTTAACTATGCTTTGGAAATATTTACATCTCGATAATAAAAAATATCGAAATGTATAAAGTGCATATTTTGAAAAAGAAAATCAAAAAAAAAATGTTTGAAAAATAAAATATACTGAACTAAACTAAGTTTTGAGAAAATTAAAAAATAGAATACTCAAATGTAAGCCCAAAATTTCGAATTTACGTTGAAAAGTTTGAAAGGTAGTTATTTTTTTTCCATAAATTTGTACTCTTTTTTTCGAAATTGTGACTATTTTCTTTAAAAGTCTGAAGTTGAAAGTTTTCCTTTATTTATTTAAATTAAAATTTCGAGAAACAAGTAAAAATGTTAATTAAAAGAAAATTGTCAATATTTTATGAAAAAGAGAAAATAGGGCAAAATCAAAGTCGAGCAAAAAGTCGAATATTCGAGTTTTGTTAAAATTTCAAGTCAAACTCGGGATTTTGTTTATTTCTGTGAAAAGTTGGATTTGTTTTCGTAAATTTCGAGTTTCTCTCAAAATTTGAAACTTAAATTCCGGATATATATCTGAAATGGTCAAACTGGAGAATTCGGGAATTAAAGCAAAGGAAATCGAGAAAATGCTTGAAATTTGAAAAATTTCAATTATTAAAAAACACTGAATAAAATGTTTACCGTTTTAACAACATTTTAGGCGACAATTTTCTAAAAAAAAAGAGAAGAAAGAAAGACTCGAAACTCGACACTTCGCGGAAAATTATTGTTTTAAAAGTCGAAATTTCCGAAACTTGTGATTGAAATCTGAAGAGTTATTCCCGAACACCTGTATAGAATGTTACGTGCTAAATGCACATTAGTCAAAAAAATATATAATTTAAATTTACTTCCCATTTATTTTATAAATTTTGATGTTGAATGGTATGCAAGCAACTGATTCACGAATATGTTAAAAGTATAACTCAGAATTTTCGAATGTTGATAAGTCGTTTAGAAACATGAAACTGAATCGAGAATTTTTTACAACTTTCAAAGAGGTTTACACTCTACGGGTTTATCGCAACGCGAATGTCTTGCCGAGTTGGTTGTTATCTTTGGTAAAGTACCACATGAGTCGACAATTTCTCGCTTGTGTTCTAAATTCAAACGTGGACGTATAAAACTCAGCGATGGTCCTAGGTCAAGTTCACCGAAAACAGCGGTCACCTAGGAAAACATTAATGTTGTGCCGACCCTATCGAAATTTCGACGTTTAATTTAAAAATTAAAAATTTCGAAAAGAAATGTCAATTTTAAGAGAAATCTGACAACATTCTTTTTACTTTTTCCAATTCTGTTTGAATATTCTTAGTGTATGTTATATTATAAGGAAATTCCCCAATAGATGCATTAGTTGTTATTTTGGCTTTTTTTGCTTATTTTTTTAAATTTTCATTTCTTTTATATTAAGGATAGTTGGTTAGTCTCTTTGTTGTTTTGGAAAGTTCCGCAGAATGCTGTAGGATTCTACCAGTTTTGGAAAACTTTGGAAAATTCAAGTCAAGCGAAACTTCCTTTCGATTGAGTAATTTGACGGTGTAGTTTACAGAGTTAATATAGTAAATTCCATCGTTCCGGTTTCAATTTTGGAGAGGAAGTTTACTCAATAGAATGATGCTGTCACCTTTGGGTTGTGTTTGAGGAGGTTGACTTAATAGAAGGAGCCGTCCAAATTTTTGAGATTTTATGGATGCTTTCCGCAAGAAAGCCATCGTCTATGAGAATTATTCTCAGCAAATAGGAATGTTAATGCGTTTGATCAGTACCAATTGCCATCAGAAGGAAAATTATCGTTTATGTATTTATGTCTACTTTTTGATTGTTTCTTCGCGAAAAGACTTTTGTATATATTTCCCGTTCTTAAAACTTTCCTCGTGAAAAAAAAATCATTATCAAGTGGTTTAAGTTTTGGACTTCAGTTGAGAAGAAATTCGTGTAAGTTTTTTAATTTCTCCCACTTTCTATTTTCTAAAGGAACCGTTAGTGTTTGCCTAGTAATTTTGTTTTTATTTTGGATTGTTCTTTTATTTTAAAGCTAATGATTAAACTAAGGGAGATATTTTAACATCACAAGATATTTACTGGCTTATTTAGATTAGTTTTTGTGTAATAATAAACAACTTTTAGTTCTTTTTTTAAAAATAGATGTTAATAAAGCCTTCCGTAAATTATTTTCACTTGTTTTTCATGTTAATTTTTGCGATAATTAATTTCAAGTAAATTGTAACTTTTTGGCGTAAATTTCAAAGTTGCCTCGCTCATAATTTTAAAAATTAAGTGAAAAAAAATTTTATGCAACTTAAAATTTGCGAAATAATTATAAATTACATAAATATTTAAAAGTTTTATAAAAGCATTTTTTACATGTCAGGAAAATGTTAAAATTTCAAGAAGGATTGGAAATTTTCAGATTATTTTTTTTATCGTTGAAGCGACTCTAACTACAAAAATGTGAAATTCTTGGTTGTGAAAAGATCATTCTTTAAAGTGGCGCTTTCAGGACAAAAAATCCAAAATTTAACCAACAAAAAGAATTTATACAAAAACGTATATTAGAGAAACATTGGCATTTTTGAAAAATATTGTTGTAAGTTTTATCTGGAAATTTGGAGAAAAAAAAATCCATAATCAGATTAAAATCAACAATTTTACAATAAGATTATTTGGAGTAAGTCAAAATAATGTGTTGAAAAAGCGCGAAAGTTTAATAATAACAGTCAAATCTTGGATTCTTAAGTGGAAATTATAGGAGAGAAACAAAATAAAATTTAAGCTTTTTATTTTTTTGGAAAATAAAAGCACAAACGTCAAAACCACCGTACCATACTGATGAGGGCAAAGAAGGCCGAAACTAGTCTATGGTTGCGATTGTACGTATTTTCAATTTTCGGCACGTTTAATTGTTTAATTACAGAACATTTAATTGTTCATTTGTCGAGCAAAAAATCTTAAACATTTTTTAAATTTCCAGTTTGAATTTCAAAAATGTCTTATTTTTATTAAAATTTAGATTTGAGAGTTGAGCTTTGAGGGTAAAGTTAATATTTTCACATTAATATCTGAATTTCTGGAAAAATTCCGAAATGGAAAATTTCTACAGTAGAAGTATTTTTGTTTTAAATTTTAACAGTCCAAGATTTCACTTTTTGCCTTTTTTTTCCAAAATTTAATATCGGAATTTTGGTAAAAAAAGCCTCAAACTTTCAGAGAAATTCGAAATTTATGAATTTGGATTTTTAATACGACAAAATTTTGAATTTGAAATTTTAGGAGAAAAAGCAAAAAACAACAACAAAATTAAATTTTAATTGATCACTCTTTTCTATTTTAGGATCATCTACTATATGTACTTTCTAATATAAAAATGGAAATTAACCGATGTAATATACAAGGTGATTTTAAAAGTATTACCATAAATTCAGGTTCGTATTCTAGAGCCCAAAATAAGACGAAAAGTCTATATAAACATATGTCGTAAAACGTTTCGTTTGAGAGTTACAGGGTGTGGAATGTTAAGTTCCTGATCATAGTTTTTAATTAATAGTTGCTAAACGAGTACTGATAATTGAACGAAGTTTGGCACAACTCCATACCTTTTCGTACCCATTCCAAATATCTAAGAATTAATTAACAGAAATGTTAACTTGTTTATTAATGAAAAATTAAAATTTTTATATTATAGAGAGAATTAGTTTCTTTTCAAATTTTTATCATTAAACATTTTATATATACATTTTTTTTCAAAATTCGATTTTCAAATTTAAATTTTACTTCATTTCTTGCTATTTCGAATTGATTTATAAAATGTCGAATATTTTTCTAGAGCGTCACAAAATAAGTTTCGATTCTAAATCGGAATTTATACAGATTAAAGTCGAAATGTAAAAGAAATGCGAAGCTAAAATAGCCGAATTAACATTTTTTGGTAAAAATTTATTTTTTTTTTAATTTTCTGCCTTTTTCCCGAACTTCCAAACTTAAAGTTGAAACGGTCCTTTTTTCGTTAACGGTTCGACTTTAAAATCAAAAGGAAATTATTTTTTGAAATAATGATGCTTTTTCCAAATTCCAAGTTCAAATTTTAAGCACATCTTCGACAAAAAAGTCTAGAAAAATAGAAAATATAAAAATTTCGAAATCAAAGAAAAAAATTCGAATTTTTCGATCAAAAAATTTCAAAGATAAAAACTAATTTAAAAAAAATCAAAATTTTGGATTTCCACTTTTAGGTCAAAAATTAAAAAAACAATCAAAGACTGCAGATTTAAATGAAATAAAATCTAAAATATTAATTAAAGTTAGTTCTGGAATTTTGAAAATTTAAATTGTGAAACTTGTGGGGCGATCAATTTAGGGTTGACTCCGGGCGGCAAAATTCCATGCTACGCCACCGTGCGCGTATAAGGGTCAAAGGGGATATGATAGTCTGATGGAATTCCGAAATCTCCCGTCTGAGGGGAGAAACACTTAAGAAATTTGATCAATTTAAAAGGACGGGACGTTGAGAAAAATACAAAATTTCAAAAGGAGGACAAGTAAATGCCATTTTACATGGGCAAAGATATATATATATATATATATATATATATATATATACATATGTTTTAAATTTCAACGCGATCGTAAATGTTATTTTTCTTGACAATTTTATAGCTATATAACTAGGAAGCTAAAATCTTTTCATTAAACTTTCTTTTTCTTCTATAAATAGTATTTATTTATCTAGAGGAGTGCTTGGGGCATTAAAAATCTAAAAACCTAGGGATTTCAGTTAACAGTGAGTAAAATTAAACAAAAATATATGGAATGTTTAGCTAAGAGAATTTGTAAAAAAGTTTACCTATTAAAAAATTGTGATCTTTATTAACAATAACAATAATAATAATAATAATTCGGGAGTTTCAAAATAAGGTGCTCTAGTTAAGGAGCATAATCCTCGAGTGATTTTAAGAAAAAAAGTTTTCATCAAGGTAGATGCGGAATCGCTTTATTTTTAAATTACAGGGTCTTGAAAATAAAGAAAAAAATTGGTTTTTCCTTAAATACTATGAAGGCACTCGAAATATTTTTTTCAATTTTGGTAGATACTAACTAGGCACAAAGGGGCACTTTTTGCTGAAAACTAGTTTGCTATTCTTCCATCAGTGGCGTCCGTGCCAATATGTCATCGAGTATTCTTAGCGAAAAAAATTGGGCGTCACTGTTTTTTTTTTTCAAATTAAGTACCAATTTGATAAACAACCTTTATTTCGTGGTAAAAAGGTTGGGTAAGGTACACCTAGTGGAGTAAGTTGATGTTAAATTGAACCTTTTAACATTTTCTAAAAATTTAAGAAAAAAGAAAAAATTAAGCGGTTCAATTTAGGAGGCGGTTTACTTTGGGCTACCAAACTCTATATTGCAGCTGCACATGCCCTTCGCTACCTCCCACGTTTGCCACCAAGGGGTAAAATTTATGAAGTGGAACAGTTTGGGCTATCTTACCCAAATTCTTAAACTCTTCTATCTGTATAAAATAGCTAAATTAAAATGTTACGCCACTGCTTTTTTTTAAAATAAGCATCAATTGCATAAACATTTTTCAGTAGTTGGTAAAAATGCTCCCTGAATTTTTTTTTGTGTGACGAACGGTTTTCGATTAACATAAATCGCCCCACTGTTTTTTTATTCGAAATACATATGGCTTTCAGTAAGACTGTTTATTTTTACTAAAAATTCTTCCTTAACTTTTTTCACCCGAACAACGGTTTCTAAGTAAAAAAATAAAATGCAATTCTTTGCATTTCGATGGGTGTTTTATATTCTTTTCTACAAATTTAATGCCTTTGTTAATTAGTGTTTAGGTTAATATGCAAGTTAGATTTATAAGTTTGTGGGATATAATTATTTTTGATAATTAATAAGCCCATATTAGGAAATAGGTAAACATAGTTTTTAAAGTTAAATAATTGTTTTAACCGAAAACCGTTCGTCAGACGAAAAAAATTCAAGGAAACATTTTTGCTAAGAAATAAAGGTTGTTTTTGAAATTGGTATTTAATTTGACACTCCACTAATCGTCTTTCGTCTGCTGTGAAGCGTCGTCGGTGAAATTTGCAGACATCGTGAATGGGTGGACGAGGCAATCGCCTAGGGCGTCGATCGACGGTAACCGATATATTGTAAATAAATAAAGATATGAAAACATTTTTTAATAAAAGAACCGCAAGAAAAATAGGTATGGAAACGGGAAAAATAATTTCAGTGCATCCCATTTTCGTTGGTTTTGCCCTATTATTGTTTCCAGCAGAGATTGAGATCGAGAATCGGGCTTTTTACAAACCTATGTCAATTTTGTAAAATGAATTACAAATAAAATAACAAAAATGTTGTATCTTTAGCCGTTTGTGCAAAGTTATGAGAAATCGACAATTTTCGAAAATCTTTGTACCGGGTGGCCAACTAAGAAAGGACGCCGGCTATATCTCAGCAACGAACCATCCCACAGTTTTGAGAAAAAAATTTCAATAAGAAAAGTGGCCCCGAAAAAGCGCTGTAAAATATTTTTGAGGTTCTAAAATGTCCGCTAGGTGGCGTAATACGTGGAGCTAAATAGAAAATTAGGATTTTCTTGATATTTTGCTTAATTAAGGTATATCGAAAATTCATGCATTGTAATCCCAGAGTAGTTTCAATATATTTTTGTTCTACACTCTTTCTTCTATCTCTAAAAATAAAGTGGTGGGGAGACATTGAAAAAAAAATGTTTAAATACCATTTACTTCAGTTAGCCTCAATCAAATTTAACAAATTAAGTCTCTATAGAAAGAGTGTTATTTATTCTATCGAAAGCACTTTCATGTGTTTTTATTTTAAAATTATTGTGGTTGCTACATCGCGTTATATAAAATGGTAACAAATTTTTCCGTTTTTCTAAAAAAAATTAAATAGGATATGTCAATTGTGATAGCTTAAAATAGAGAATTGAAAGCCCTACATATCAGTGAAAATCGCAACTCGATATCTTTCGTCTAACCGGAGATATTGGCAAATAAAATTTCAATAACGTAAAAGCTTGATGACGTTGTTTAACATTTAGAATACGAAATCAGAGGAGGTTTATAATTTGTCTTACATAATATAAAAACAGTGAATAAAGTAAAAAAATTAACCGAGGAAACAATTTAATATTTAAAAAAGTAAAAATAAGACACTGCATTAGATTAAAATTGTTAAATTAATATCGTCTACTGTCTGGAGCCCTAGATGTTCAAACTGACTGCAGCCCATAATTTTCATGCAGTGAATCCTCTGACGAATGAACATTGCAATTTTAACTTTTACCGTTTGACCATGCTACCACTCTAAATAGTGTTCCTTATTTTTTCGATCATGTCGTTTCTTTTGTAGGCTTGTTGGCAAAAACGATGTCTTCTATTCGCCTGACAAATAAAAATTTAGGCAAGTCAGATGTGGGAACCTGGATGGCCAAGAAAACTGACTTCCACTTCCTATCTACCTGCCACGTGGGCCTGGTTTGGAACGGTGGTTCAGCATATCCCCAAGTCATTAGCTATTGTTCTAGCACTTAAATGAGGATTAAATTTCACATATTCTAAAACATTTATAATATTTTGCTCGATGCGACCTCTACGTTATCTTCTGAACACAGCAACATGCACATTTCCTGTGGTGCGTATGAGATGTATCAGTCGAAGGAAAACTCTTTCACTTTGATTACGTTTTTCGGGATAGTGCACGTGTAGATTTAGCAACATCACTTGCATTTTCATACATTCGAAATAAATGGTTAGTTAGCATGTCAAATGCTTCTTCATTTATTTAAGTATTTTTAATTTTAAAAGTTGAAATACAAATCTTGTCCCATGAAACAAATTTTTTATTTTATAAAGAAATATAAAAGCGGAAATAACAATTCAGTTAGAAGAGCAGAAAGTAAATACATTTGCAACCCTAAACATTTGTACTTTTTTATTTCATTTTCGCAGTTAACTTTTTTCAAGGGCCACTTTACCAGTTTTGTAGACAAACTATGTGATTATATTACTTAAACTTTGTTTGCAAGTATCTTCGGTTAGACAAAAGATATCGAGTTGCGATTTTTACTGATATTTAGGGCTTTTAATTCTCTATTTTAAGATATCCAAATTGACATATCATTCTATTTTTTTTTTTTTTAGAAAAATGGCAAAATTTGTTACCATTTTATATAACGCGACAATAATTTTAAAATAAAAACACGTGAAAGTGCCGTCGATAGACTAAATAGCACTATTTCTATAGAGACAAAATTTGTTAAATTTCCTTAAGGTTAACTGAAGTAAATGGTATTTAAAAAAATTTTTTTTTCGACGTCTCCCCACCACTTTATTTTTAAAGACAGAACAAACAGTGTGTAGCACACCAAATCGAAATTATTCTAAGATTACAATGCATGTATTTTTTAATATACCTTAATTAAGCAAAATTTCGAGAAAATCCTAATGTTCTATTCAGTCTTACCTATTACGCCACCTAGCGGTCATTTTAGAACTTCAAAAATATTTTCCAATGATTTTTCAGGGCCACTTTCCTTATTGAAATTTTTTCCCCAAAGCCGCAAAGTGATTCGTTGCTGAGATATAGCCGGCGTCCTTTCTAAGTTGGCCATCCGGTACTACATAACTCCTTTCCTGTTAACTACAAAAATTACTGTTTCAAATAATTGAGGAAAACTTTAAAAATTATTTTTTTTCGCAGATTAAAAATGCCCAGAAATAAGCAAAGAAAAGCAAGGGCAGCTGCTGAT